>CM073468.1:27237500-28575000 GCA_037074535.1 Gleditsia sinensis | reverse complement strand
TATATAGAAGAGAATCTGTATATGATGTGAATAAATATTAGAGTCAAATATATCAACCAAACACAATAAACTAATGTAAGGGAATTTGGATTTTCATTCCGTCAACTTATTTCTACAAATTAAGCAGGACTCAAATTCTTTCTCTAACGAGTATTTAATTTACATTTCAAAGAATAGAGACATACTTAGAGATGAAACATTTTTCATCTCAATGAATAATTTGAATATTGTTTCGAAAAATATAAATGGAATTAGTGACAATAAATTTACTGAAAAGCTAGAGACAAAATTAGAGACAGAAATTTTGGAGTCGAAATTTTTTTTCTCTACATTCTATCTCGAAAAATAATTTAAATATTATTTTGAAAATTAGATATGAACTTAGAGACAAAAAATTTAGATACGAAATTTTTACGTCTCTTAAGTTATGTATTATTTTGAAAAGTAGAGACAGATTTCTTTCACATATAATAATGTCTCTAAATATACTATTTCAAAAATTAGAGGTGGAATTAGAGACGGATAGTTAGAGACAAAATTATTTGCATCTCTAAAAGTAAATAGAGACTAAAAAGATAGATACAAAAGTATTCTGTCTCCAAATTCTATCTATTTTCTTCAAAATCTACCTTCCATCACTAACTAATTAATTTACTCTTGAAAAAATTTCTCTTGGATAGTGATTTGACAGTCCTTATACATAGAGGAAATTATAACTTTTTCTCTTGTGGTGGTTACTACATATAGTTCACAGGGGGTCTCAGAAGTAGGATATTAAAGTTTTCTAATGTATTCTTTCTATATAAATGAATGGCTAGCACCAGAGTCAAACAATACCATAAGTGTAATATCCCGTAATTTTTATTTTTAAATAATAATTTTTTTCTATAAACAAATATATTTTTATTATAAATGATTATGTTTTGCTAAAAGTAAATACACTTTTAATTAAAATAATTATTTTTTTGCTTAAAATAATTATATTGGCCTCTAATAAATTTTTGTTTTACTTTTAGAAATATTCTTCCTTTTATTATGCATAAAGATATTTATTTTTGTTATTTTTTTATTAAAATTTTTATCGAGAAAAGTCATGATTTAAGAGTGCAACTAAAGTTTTACAATAATAAAAAAATTTGGGATGCTTTAGGATGAAAAACGATATTTATATGAATATATATAAAATAAAATAAAAATAATCCTAAATATTCAATTATTAAATAATAATAAGTAAAAAAAAAAGAGAAAAAGGGGAGAAAGGAAATGTGAATAGCGCAGCACGGCAGAGGAGAAATGAGTTGTCCTTATTCACTTTCTCTCTCTAACCTCTACCTTCTCTCTAGGATTTCTTCCATTCTATATATCCAATTGAGATACCCAAGGTACCGTTGGACTAGTGGTGATGAGAGTTTCAAAACTCACTGATCAATTTCATCAGAAGTTTGCCAGAAGCTCGCTGGAAAATTCTAAAACGGAGTAATTTACCTGATTTATTTATTATTTGGCTTATAGTTCAAGAAAAGTATGGTTTTGAAAATAGATTTTTGAACTCATTGTATATGTGATACTAAATATATTTCTCATCATATGGTAAAGTGAATATTTATGCACGTGGCATTGATTTGTAAAGTTATAAGATTGCCTTAGAAAAGGGCATATATATGTGATAAACCCTTATTAGAAAATTTATAATAGATGAGCTGTACTGTGACTAAAATTCTGTATTATATTGAAAACTTTATTTTGAATGATATGGCATATGTGCATATGATAATTTATGTGGAGGAATTCTATTGCAAACACTGTTTGCTAATAGTAGGTGATATTAGCCCTGGTGCACCTTGATACCTCAGCTAGCAGGGGTGGTGCCAGCCTCGTGTAACAGCCAACACATGGGATATGATATGTGATGGAGAGCGGGATACCTCCTATCTGGGTAAGATGCCAACTATATGATATGTGAATTGCCTCCCTTACTGTGTCATTGGGAAATACCTATATTAGAGTCCCTTTGCGTGTCCTCTTGAATGGTGGTAGGACAAATCTCAGCAGGATACTGAGTTTAGGTAAATCCTATACCACCAAAGTACAGAAGGGCTTCAACTCTGATATAGTGGTTCTGATGTAGAATCCTCCTAATATTTTCATGTGAAATATTTTGATTCATAATAACATTTGTTTAATGATCATATAGTATAGTATATGGTTTTGGATATCTGAATATACTCTAATTTGAGAATATTTGAAATACGGGTCCCATATTGATATACTTCTAAATTGTAATTTTCTATGTGATAAATTTTGAGATACGAGTACATCCATATGTTGACCTAAGAGGTCATAGGAGGTATTATCTGCTCACTGAGTTGCCAAACTCACTACACGAAACTTACATTTTTTTAGATAAGGATACATAGTTTGATCTTGCAACTATATGATCAAATAGGTTTCATACTTTCTGGGTGAGCCTATGTTGTTTCGATAGCTCATAATGTTTAAATTATTTTATACTTGTATTCCAGAGTATGCTATGAACGTCACAGATAGGATCCCTACTTCTACTATACTTTGATGTTTATAGACTTGGTTTATATATTGTGTATACATGGGAATACCATTATGTAAAAGAGTGTATTATACATGTTATGGAAAATATACGTTCGTAAAGTATGTGTTTCACGTACTCTAAAATTAGGGGCGTGACAATAAAAGCAAGTACGTGGATGTTGCATGTACCTTGAATCATCTCTGATGATTGGGTTGCCTCCGAACTACTAAGGGTAAAGACTCTTCCTTTCACTTGTGGCCTCTGTTTCGGCTGCTTCGCTGCTTTCTGCGGGTAATTCTTCACAAATTGCCCCTTCTGGCTACACTTGTAGCAGACATCTGTTCCCATATAGCTTAGCCAATTTTCATGCATGCGTCCGTATTTAGCGCACTTAACCGTGGCAAAGTCCAGTTGAAATGGTCGGGGACCCGTAGTCATTAGCCTCTTGCCACCTCTTTTTCCTCTCCTTCTAACATTTTTACTAGGGTTAATCATTTTGTTTTTCCTCTTCCATAAATTTTTCCTATGTATCTAGTCTTCCATAGCCTTTAAACTTTTCTCATAGAGTCTGCACTTGTTGATTAAAGGTACAAACTCCCTTATCTCCAGGACTACAATTGCATTTCAAATTTCTAGGTTCAACCCTACTTCAAACTTAACTGCTTTTCATGTTTCATCAAGGTTGTATCTTAGGTAAGAGGAAAACTTAAACAATTCCTCGAACATAACAATATACTGGTCTGTTGACATTTTACCTTGCCTGAGCTGGAGAAATTTTATCTCCTTCCCTGCTTGTATAGTATTGGGGAAGTATTTTTTGAAAATGGTGTCTTTAAACACCTGCTAGGTCATTTGTCTTCCCTGGTAGATAAGCAGTTCTTTGGCCTCTCGTCATCAATACTTAACTTCATCCTTTAGCGTGTATGCAACAAAGTTAACCTGCTACTCATCAATGCAACCCATCACTTCAAAGATTTTCTTCAATTCTCTTATTTACCTTTTAGCTACAATTGGATCATTGTCGCCTTGGAAACAAGGTGGTCTAGTTCTTAGGAACTGGTAGGTACTGTCACAGGTACATTAAATATAATAAATACCTTACCTTAAAACTAACCTATAGTAGTGGGAGTAAGGGTTGATCTCACAGAGACTGGTATTACCTTTTGTGAAATAGAAAGAGGGTTTGAATAATGAAAGTAAAATAACAAAATAAAAGAGAAGGATCGTAAATAATGAAAGAAAGTAATTAATAATAAAAGCGTTGGTTTCGATTGATATCCACATCAAGGAATCACATTGATCATTGACAACATAATCAATATTAGATTGAGTATCTATTATATGGATTCTATCCCTGTTCCTCCTTAAGTTTAGTAATTGATGATGATAGACTCAATTAATCCTAATTAATAAGTAATCCTTTAACACATCGGTAAAGTATAACATATTAATCGCATAAAGAATTAGAGAAATTGGTAGAGCTAAACAAACATAGACACATCAACTATATTTAATTTATTCAATCATTCACCATAGGTTTAATAATTTATAATACAAAATGATTAATCCTATTTGCCTCTTGAATCATAATAATGAAAAATTTGTTCAAGATACAATTCAGCAGTAGATTGAAACAATAAAATCATTAGTGTGCACCCTAGATATCAATTGAAACAATCATAGGAATAAGAATGGATGAATAATCAATACTTAATTAAAATTGATATAATAAACTCAAACCCATATCTCACAATACATAAAAGATCCTTGAGATTTCAATCTTCCTCAACTAGTAAAAGAAATTAGCCACACAAGGCCATAAGAAAACCTAGAAAATAAAAAGAAGAAGAAACTTGAGAAATTGATCCTTGAATCCTTAGATAGATTCAACCCATTTCATGCTTTCTTTCCCTCTTATTTATAGGTTGGGAGAATCCTAAATAAAGTAGGATTTCTTCTAGGGTTATCTTGGGCTTTTGAACTTCAATTGGGGTGAAAAAACCCTAAAAATCGTATTAAAAATAGTACTGTGATGGCAAGCGCCGTAGTGGTATAGACAGCATCCACCATCCAATTTTTTAATGTCGTGGTGCTTACTTATGGGCGCTGCGACGCTATGATATTCTCAGAATTTGCAAAAATGGTAAACATAAAAGTTGTATCCCTATCTCTTAGATTTTCATAACCATTAGAATCACCTTAATCAGAGCTAAAATGATGGTGATATACCCAAATTAGTGACCAAATGTTAGGATTCATTATACTAAATTGCAATTCTAATTTTCAAACTCTGTAACACTCTGAAATCTCCCGAATTAGACAAAGTGCTCAACACAAAAGTTGTATATGTTGTCTTAGATTTTTCCAGCCACTTGAATAACTTTGATTAGAATTTATATGTGGGAGATATGATCTAATTAGAACCAAAAGGTCTAGAATCACTGCAATTCATCATTTTTCCATTAATTTCTTCTCTTTTTCTCGTATTTTCTTCTTCCTTCACTCCTACAACACAAAACACAAAACTAAATTAATTATTAATCATATTTTACTTAAATAAAAAATTATTTTTAAAGGTATTAAAATTATGACGAATTATAAACACATCAAATACTCTCATACTCAACCTTTTGCTTGTCCTCAAGCAAAATAATCCATAAAAATGAAAACAAAAATCAATATATGTAGTGAGTGTTAGGCTTACCAAGCTTTTTCCTCATAACATGAAAATATGCTCCAAAAGAAATTGAAAGGTCATAACCGTGCACAATATTAACTCAAATGCAATCCATTATTTTATTCTCTTGAATCATGTGCATGTATATTTTTGGGTCAATAAATTCCCTTTACCCAAATGAGTTTATATATCCTAAAATTTTGGATGCAGATCTCTAATTAGTTTAGGAATTCCATAAACTTATTTTTTATGCCACTCTCCACTAATGTAGGCCAAAATTACCTCTAGGATCAATATGGTTTTATTTAGCTTGTAATGTGGCAAGGGTATAAGGTATGATAAATGATACCAATTTAGGCTCAATCACCCAACACCATATGATTAAATCTGATTTATTGAACTTTTTCAAGTTTAGGAGAATTTTCCCCCACACTCATTTTTTTGCTTCAATTAAATTCAATTCATTCTTTTTATTGGTTCTTCATTTATTTTCTTTCATCCACTACATATGCTTCCATCCTTTCTTTTGAAATATTTTTTTTACTTTCCTTGCTTCATCCTTCCACCCTTTTGTCAATAAAGCTTTACAAAACAAATGTTCAGAAAAATAATCATGGAGTGAGTGTGTAGAGTCAAAAATAAGGATATTTATACAAAATTTGGCTCTCGGTTCATTTGTTGATATAGAAAAAAATAGTTCATTGGGCTCAAAATAAAGAAATTAAAGATATTTCATTGCTTGGGTTATGCTTGAAAGGTTCAATCTATCAAATAATACCTAAATCATCTCCTAATTAATAGCATTAGCTTAAGATTTTGCCTCAAGTAGCATTTAAATAAGTTCTAGAATTCTATTGAGATCATAAAATATTTTTAAGGTATATAAACCTTCTCTAAGTAAAAGACAAATTAAATGCCCAAAGTTATTGTGCAAAAATGTTTCAAGATTCTAAAGTCACAAATACATTGCAAAAGGCTTAAAATTAAAGACAACCATAAATTTTCTACATTTTTCCAGAGCTAAAAACATTTGGATAGTCACATCATTGGCTATTGGTTGTGACTAGCAACACAAAATATAAATTGAAACACTTAAACAATCATTCAACTTCCTAAACACAATTAATGTCCATTGATAGTGAAAATCAAAAATTGATGCTCAAAATAGGGTCACAATTATTCAGAAAAATATATTTCCACCCCCACACTCAAACTTTACATTGTCCTCAATGTAAAATAAAGATGATAATCAAGAGGGAGATGTGAAGATATTTAAGTTAAGTAAACTTCCCTGAATTTGTTTGGGGTGGGATAAGAATGTTGCATTATTGGACCCTGAATTTTTTCTGATTTCCACCTCTCTCTTTTTGGCAATGACTATGTTGGGTTGTCTCCCAATAAGCGCATTTGTTTAATGTCATTGGCTCGACTCAAAGCTCCTTACGTCATTCATGGAGGATCCTTGATGTCCACTTTAATTTAAAATTTTTGGGATTGATCCAAGCCTTAAAGTTCTATTGCATGACAAGCAACCACATTAGTAATAACAAGGGGTCCAACCCAAGGAAAGTATTTCTTACCTTTGCAGGGTCTAACCCCTTTAATCTCTAAAGCTTGATGCAATTCTACAGCTGGGTCTATGCCTTAAAGATTTGTAACTGCTTTTGCAATGACACTTCTTTTTTCTTGAAAAATATGCATTAATTCTTCCTTTTTTAAGCACCTAGATTTGTGCTGACTATGATAGGTGATGCATCTCCAATTTCCAAGTATTTTAGGTGATTTGGAAGAGGTGAAAAATTTAATCTAGGATCTTGCAAAATAGAAGAAGCACTTGTTTCATTAGAATTTGGTACTGAGGTAGGGGGATCCTATTGACATTCTAAGTCTCAAATAAAGTTAGATAAATCTAAGAATAAGTAGAAAATACATATGACAAAGAATTAAAATGCTTAGTTATGTAATAATAAGGCATTTATAAAATAGGTGACATATAGTTAATCATGAATCATAAAAATAAAATTCTTAGGAGCATAATGGATGGGGAGAAGATACAAATACATTTTTAAGACATTACTAATCTAAGATTAGTAGTAAATTAAGGCAATATAAAACAAATAAGGAGCTACCAAGTAGCACCACAAAATTTTAGCCACATAGTATGCTACATTGCACATAGAATTGTAGCCACCTTACAGCCACCTTGCACCTACCAAAGCATGCCACATTCCCACAAAGTTGCAGCCACATAGCATGACACATTGACTACAACCTTGCACCTACCAAAGCATACCACATTGCCTACAAAGTTATAGCCACAAAGCATGCCACATTGCCCACAAAATTGTAGTGACCTTGAAGCCACCTTGCACCTACCAAAACATGCCACATTACCCACAAAGTTATAGACACATAGCATGCTACATTGGCCACAAAATCGAAGCCACTTTGCACGTACCAAAACATACCACATTGCCCACAAAATTACAGACACCTTGCAACCACCTTGCACCTACAAAAGAATACCATATTGCCCACAAAGTTACAGCCACATAGCATGCCACATTTGCCACAAAATTGCAGCCACCTTGCACCTACCAAACCTTGCCACATAGCCACAAAAACTTCAGCCAAAATTAGCCAAAAAAATGCCACCTTTCAGCAAGGAAATCCTTCCACATATCTATAAATATTTTAGCAACATTCCAGCCAAGAAACTGCCACCCACTTCAGCCATATTTCTATCCATAATTAGAAAAATAATGCAAAGCCTACTGCCCCCACACCATGCTTTGTATTCTTACACCCTCCCTGTAGAAACCACAAGGGAATCCCTGCAAAAACATAAGGGAATTCCTACAAAACACAACCCTCCTTTTCCTCCTTAGTGGTGGAAATCAGCAGCCAAGAATCATGTTGTCTAGGTAATATTTTGGGCAGGAAATTCAAACCTCATTCCTCATGCAATCAACACCCAAGAGGGAGAGAAGGCAGCCAGAAAACTTATAGCTAAAGGGGGAAAGAAACAAGAAAAAAAACATAGCTAAGTTGCGAGGGAAACCAAGAGGAGATGCAAGCTGAAATTTGAGAGCCATAAGAGTATTTCTGCACAAGTTGAGTTTCCCCTCTTGAGGAAAGTTGGTTTGTAGTGAGTTGAACTCATTTTGGGTTCTGCATGGGTGATTCTTGAGCATGAGATGCAAGATGGTAAAGTTGAAAACATGGAACTCTAGTGGTAGGGAACAATATTTTCCATCTAAGTAACAAACATGCTGAAGCACCACACATTCTGCACCTAAAATTTTTAGGCCCTGTGTTTTTGGACCGTTTGATTGGATAAATGGCCTTTAAATTCTCTATTATTTGGTGAGAAAAATCTTGAAATATTGATAATAAATTCTGAAATTTTTTTTTATTTTTGAAAACCTAAAAATAGGTCATTTACAATCAAAACAGTGCTGAGAAAAATCTACTGGATAACTTAGGTTGTTGATGGAAATACTAAACATTGAAGTAGTTAGATGTTGAATTTTCATATGAAAATTTTATGAAACGTTATAGGGATCCTAATTAAGGGCTGAGAATTATATGTTATAGGGATACTAAACATAGCTAAGTACTTCATATGAAATACTAAACATTGAAGTACTTAGAGAATTATATGTAGGTTAGTACGTATAATAAAATATGGAAATTTGGTGGGATAGGAAGTGAGTCAGAATAGACCAGAACTAGGGACAACCATAAAAAGTGTGTTATTTTAGGGGTCAAATGAATTATTTTTTACTAGAAATTTTTATGGTGATTATATAACATATCTAGGATGCTTCATATCAAATATCACGAATTTGGAAGAAGTTTTACCCATCCAAAGGAATGGAAACCAGAATAGAAAGGGAACTGAAACCAATATGCAATGTTCTGGGTTATGGAGCTAGTTCTTAGGTTGAATGGAAGAGTTAAGGTCTGAGAGAACCACAAACTATAATATACATGTAAAGGAACCTCCATGGAAAATTTTATAATTTTTAGAGGACCTTTGTCATATTTAATAATAACCCCAAATCTGAACAGAATCACAGTTTTGTTTTGGGGAGCAGAAGCTGTTAAACTAGAGACTTATGATTTTAGGTGCTAATATTCATGTATTAACCAAAAGCTCTTATATGTTTTATTTTGAGTAGCTGGTTGTATCATTGGCAACCTTGGAAAAGAAGTGATTATGCAGGAATTAAGATAGCTAGCTTTTCCTTAAAACTCTTTATGTTTATGAACTTAAATTTATCAATTTCACTGTTTGCTTGACTTTTATGCTATGATGAATGATAGTCTAAAGATATTTTATGTATGCATTCTTAGGAATTAAGGGTTTCTAAGGTGTGCCAAGTAAGCCTCATTTCCCCTATGTATTGGCCAATAATAGTAGATGCATAACTTTTTTGTAGGTATGGGACTACATTGGGTATGTAGACCAAAATATTATGGTTCCCTAGTGTGACCAAGATGATGTATGTATGTATGGTCAGTGCTTATGTTTTAGTGAAAGAAATTGAGATGTTTTAAGGAATGGAATGTGTACTAGTTTTCTAAAAAATTTGCTAGCTATTGATATTGTCATCTTATCTTTTTATGTCCACATAATCACATTCCAAGTACTCCAGTAAGAGGTGAACAACAGGGGTCTCAAGGTTGACTTATCGAAATATGGATATGGATTGTATATTTTCTTGTTGTGTAATATATGTGGGATGCCTAAGTTAAGTGTAATACGAAAAGGTTTTTAAGGGGAATATTCTATGATGTGGATGTATGAAATAAGATGCTAGTAAGAAGGTTTTGACATTTTTGGTATCAGAGCAATAGTTCAGGGAATTATCTATGTGTTTGGACAAATTCTAGGATATTATAAATTGATTTAGAGTTGAATTATTGTGAAATTGGATTTTGTTTTAGGGGTTGTTAAATAGAGTAAACATAGTTTATGGTCGTGTGACTAATTATATGAAAAATGTTTGTATATATAAATGTGCACATAGGGAAATGGCATATAAGATAACCTAGCCTGAGACGCTAAAAGAAATATCTAAGAATATGAAAGCCTTAGCTGCCAGGCTCGATGGGAAAGCTGCAGCCCAAGCCACCACAACATAAATTCTTCAACAAGTTTAAGAAGCCCTTAGACAAGTGCCGCAAGGAAACAATCCTGAGGTTGCTAGAGAGGAAGATAGGCCAGGCCAAATGAATAAACTCCTGGCCCAATTCAGGAAGGCTAACCCTCCTTCATTTCTAGGAGAATATGACCCAGTGATAGTAGAGCGATGGATCATGCAACTAGAGAACTTTTTTGGGGTTTTAGAGTGCAGCACAGAACAAAAAAGGTGAGGAAGACCATTGATGGAAAAGTATGTAGAGACTATAGCAGACCAATAATACTCCTATTGCTAGGGATAATTTTAAAGAAATATTTTATGATAAATATTTCCCAGATAATGTGAAGAATCAAAAAGAGGCTGAATTCATACAGTTGAAGCAAGGAAACATGATTATACCCCAATATGAGGCTAAGTATGAAGAGCTTTCTAAATTTTCCACTTACCTGAAGCATACCTATGATGATGCATGGAAGGCGACAAATTTTGAGCAGAGTTTGAAACCTGAGATTAGAGAAAGAATGGCTACCTTAAAGATACAAGATTTTTCCAAGTTGGCAAGTAATTGTAGAGTAGCAGAAGAAACTCTGATAAGTGCCATGGCTGAGAAAAGATTAAGAGACAGTGAGCCCTCTGGAGGAAGAGGAAAATCGTGGAACAAAAAGTTTAAGGGGAACAGTTCTCAGGGTAGGAGAATGCTGACCCGTAGTAGCCAAACCTCTAGTCACCCTGCTTGTAATAAATGTGGGAAGAACCATGGAGATAGACCCTGTTTAGCTAGTCAGAATGTCTACTACAGTTATGGAAGGTCCAGCCACTACTCCAGGGATTTTCGAGAAAGAAGGGGATTAATTCCTGATGGTAGACCATAGAATTAGGGACAGGTGTTTGCTCTTTCCCAGCAAGAGGCTAGCCAGTCTCCAAATTTGATCAAAGGTACATTAATGATCCAAAACTCACTTGTAGATGCATTGTTTGATTATGGTGCTACACATTCTTTTATTTCATATGATTGTGCTAAGAGTCTAGGATTGACTGTGGATACTTTGCCATATAATCTTTTTGTTTCCACCTTTACTGGGATATGTGTTATAACTTCTGATGCTTGTATCAATTGCATTGTGCAATTTGATCATAGATGTACCACTTTGGATCTTGTATGCCTTCCTCTATTTGATATTGATGTTATTCTTGGAATGGATTGGTTGTCTGCTAATAATAAAATTCTTGATTGTTCTAGAAAATCTGTTTCCTTACCTGTTTGTGGTTCTACTTCTAAACACTCCACTGAAACTTCTTACTTATCCACCACCTAGGCTGAGAGATACCTTAAGAAGGATTGTCAAGGGTTCTTAGTCTTCTTTTCTTTGTAAGCAGAAGTAGAAGAAGGGATAGAAAACATACCTGTT
Organism: Gleditsia sinensis; assembly: GCA_037074535.1. Lineage (NCBI taxonomy): Eukaryota > Viridiplantae > Streptophyta > Magnoliopsida > Fabales > Fabaceae > Gleditsia > Gleditsia sinensis. The sequence continues at coordinate 28,563,216 of CM073468.1, read as the reverse complement.
GTTAGGGATTACTTAGAAGTATTCCCTAAGGAGTTTAGCAGTCTCCCTCCTGATAGGGAAGTAGAGTTCTCCATTAATTCAGTGCCTGGTGCAGTTCCCATATCTAAGGCTCCCTATAGGATGGCTCCTATAGAGCTAGCTGAGCTTAAGAAATAGATAGAGGAACTCTCAGAGAAGGGGTTCATCAGACCTAGTGTATCTCCTTGGGATGCACCAGTCTTGTTTGTTAAAAAGAAATATGGTAGCCTTAGGTTATGTATAGATTATAAGCAGTTAAACAAAGTGACCATCAAGAATAAATCTCCACTGCCTAGGATAGATGACCTACTGGATCAATTAGTTGAAGTGCCAGTCTTCTCTAAGATAGATTTGAGGTCAGGTTACCATCAGTTGAGAATTAAGGCTGAAGATGTCCCAAAGATAGTTTTTTGAACCCGATACGGACATTATGAGTTCCTAGTCATGCTTTTTGGGTTAACCAATGCCCCAGCCATTTTCATGGATTATATGAATAGGGCTTTTAGGCCATACCTAGATAAATTTGTTGTGGTTTTCATAGATGACATCTTAATTTATTTTAAGAGCCTTGAAGAACATGAGAATCACCTTCGAATAGTGTTGTAAACCCTGAAGGATAGAAAATTGTATGCCAAGCTTAGCAAGTTTGAATTTTAGCTGACAGTGGTGAGATTTCTAGAGCATATTATCTCCAAGAAGGGGATAGCAGTGGACCCTAATAAAGTGGAAGCAGTGGTTAACTAGGAAAGACCAAAGATGGTCACTGAAATACAGAGTTTTTTAGGCTTAGTAGGATATTATAGGAGATTTGTCCAAGAATGACCAACCATTTGTGTGGGATGGTCGATGTGAGAGTAGTTTTCAAGAATTGAAAGTTAGGCTAACCTCCACCCCAGTGCTAGACTCTTTACAATATATAGTGATGCATTTAAGAAGGGTTTAAGGTGTATTTTAATGCAGTAGGGTATAGTAGTATTTTATGCTTCTCGACAGTTTAGACCTCATGAGGAGAATTACCCCACATATGATCTAGAATTAGCAGCTGCAGTTTTTTTCTTTCAGATTTGGAGGCATCATTTGTATGGTTTCAAGTTTGAAGTTTTTAGTGATCACAAGAGTCTTAAGTACCTTTTTGACCAGAAGGAGTTAAATATGAGACAAAGAAGATGGATGAAATTTCTAAAAGATTATGATTACACCCTTAACTACTATCAAAGCAAGGCAAACATGGTTGCTGATGCCCTGAGCAGAAAATCCCTTCATATGGCATCATTGATTTTTAAGGAGTAGGACCTAATTGAGGGTATGAGAGATTTGAATCTCTCCATTTCTCCGTAGCCTAGTGATAAAGGGGAAATTTAAGTACTTAATGGTTATATTTTATCCTCTAATTCATAGTAAACTTGTGATTATTTCTCTACTTTTGGTTGTTCTTTGCTTTGGATACTGCTTTGGTTTGTTTTATATTTGTAGGAGAGCAAAAGAGGCCAAGAAGCAAGGGAAAATACTCATGAGAGGAGCCATATGGACTTAGAACATATTGAGGAGGAAGCAAGGAGGCAACCCTTAAGAAATTGGCAAGAAAAGAAACTAACAGCCCACAACACGGCCAGGCCGTGCTCTATCCGAGAAGTAAAGAATTTCCTAGATTTCCAGCTCGAAGCACGGCCATGCCGTGTCATGAAGCACAGTCATGTTTTGTGTCCGTACACCATGTTATTTTTAGGGTTTTGAGTAGCAAAGATGTTATATATACATGGAAAAACGTAGAGGAATGGAGGAGACACTTACATACATTCTAGACTCAGTTTTTAGGCTTAGAAAACACTTTTAGATTAGGTTTTTACTAGAATCATTATTGAAATTATGTTCTAGAGTAGGATTTACAGCAATTGAAGCATTGTATTTCATCTTTACATTCTGCAAATCAGGTTTCATCTTTCTACTTTAGTTCTCTACTTCTACTTCTACTCATTCTCTTGAATTGTATTGAACTTGAATGATTTACTTAATGAATATGATTTTGGTTTATGTTTCTATGATGTGTGAGTAGATATTGATCTAGGGTTTTGGTAAACTCACTTATGGTATTATGATACTACATTATTGAGTTGAATGTTGGAACCCTAATTGTGATTACTTCTAGATTAATTTGGATTAACTATTATGTGTATGTATAAGAGATGGTAGAATGCCTGATCACCAATCTATCACATCTTAAGTATTTAATTGATGAACTAAAAGGTAAAAATTAATACCAGAATCTAATAGTTAATTAGGGATATCTTAATCATGAAAGTAGTTTAAGGTTCTCTAGGAATTAAATCAATTAGTAGGCAAGAGAAAAATGACTAATTGTATTCCATGGTTGGCATAGAACTTAATGGACCTAGGTTAAACTAAGAACCACGAAAGTAGGCAATTGGATTAACCTAGGTACGATTAGTAACGCTTGAAAGAGGTTATTAGTTAATTAAGGTTAAACCATCCCTAATTACCTAGATAATTACAATTAGAGGTACATGTTGAATATCATAAGTGTGGTGAACCCTAACCGTAGGCTTTTATTAATTGAATTACTTATTTACTTAATTGTGATAAACTTTATTTCGCATTACATCGATTTAGATAGCATATTTTGTATAATTCTAGTAGTTGATAAGTGTTCTCTGTGGGATACGACCCTTACTTGTCGGACTAGCTACAACTACGCCATGCGCTTGTAGTTATTTATAAAACATACATAAAAAGTTTTTTGACACCGTTGCCAGAGAACAATCTTCAATATTAGATATATTGCAAAATAGTTAGACTAGATCACTTTCTTTCAATTTTTCTGCATAATTTTATCTTGCTGCTTTTTGCCTCTTTTCTTCCTTTTTAGGTGTGCTTCTCTTTTATAAGAAGACAACGTGAGTTCGTCGCTGAATTTGATCCAAAAATTGAATGCACACTGCGAAGGAGAAGAAGAAGACAACAGCAAGAACATTCTGCACCTACCATGGCGGAGAGAGATAACCATTCTCTTAAGGATTTCACCGCCCCAGATGCTTTCTAGTATTGTCAGACCAGTTGTTGAGGCCAACAACTTTGAGCTAAAACCTTTTCTTCTACAGATGGTTCAGCAGAATCAGTTTGGAGGGTCACCTACTGAAGACCACAATCTCCATCTTTCAGTCTTTCTGGAGTATTGTGACACCTTGAAGCTGAATGGAGTATCTTCTGATGCCATCAGATTGAGACTGTTCTCATTCTCTCCACGGGACAAGGCCCATGCATGGTTGCATTTTCTTCCATCAGGGTTAATAACTACATGGCAGTAAGTTTCTCAAGCTTTCTTGGCCAAATACTTCCCACTAAGTAAGACAGTTCATCTTAAGAATCAAATCACTACCTTTTCTCAGAAAGATGGTGAGTCTTTATATGAAGCTTAGGAGAGATTTAAAGAGCTCCTCAGAATATGCCCACACTATGGGTTGGAGAAGTAGCTCATAGTCCATACATTCTATAATGGACTAATATACAACACCCATATGTCTGTGGATGCTGCAGCTGGAGGAGCTCTTATGAATAAAATGGTAGATAAGACATATGAGTTAATTGAAGATATGGTTCAAAGTCACTACTCTTAGTCTAGTGAGAGGCAGCCATCAAGAAAACCATCAAGTATGTATGAAGTTGATACATTTAATCATCTAACTTATAAAGTTGATGCCTTGTTTTAAAAATTAGATAAGTTAAGCATCAATGCTGTTGGTTCCCCTTCTCCATCTTCTGCATATGAGATTTGTGGAGTTGTTTGTTATGTGGCCAATGAATGCCATCTTGGAAACTCTGCACCTCAAGATTGTGAGTAGGTAAGTTTTGTCAATAACAAAAAAAACAATCCCTATAGCAACACCTACAATCCAGGCTGAAGAAATCACCCAAATCTTTCATACAAGCTAAATACAAATCAGCCTCAGAATAATTTTAGGCAACTTCTTAGGTTTCAAAATTAGAGGCCATTCAATCCTCCTCCATAACCTAAGTCAAATTTGGACGCTCTGATGGAAAATTTTATCACCACATAGAGTAAACAGAATGATGACTTTAGAGCTCAGAATCATTCAATGAATGAGGCCATAAAGGACTTAGCCTCTAAAGTTGACTCACTTGCTACACATAATAAAAAGCTAGAAACTCAGATAGCACAGTAAGCGAGTTCTTCAAATAGAAACTTGGGCAAATTCCCTGGCCAACCTAAGAATCCAAGAGAACATTACAAGGCTATCACTTTGAGAAGTGGTAAACAATTGGGTGAGTCAATGGAAAAAAAGGAAGATAAGGAGGAAGAATTGAGAGATGTTCCTGAATAAGCAATTGTAGAAGAAGAACAAGTTAGTGAAAGGAAAAAGGAAGAAGAGCTTAAATATGTGGCTCCTAAACCATACAAGCCACCAATTCCTTTCCCCCAAAGACTAGCTAAATCCAAATTAGAAAAGCAGTATGGAAAATTCCTTTATGTGCTAAAAAAGCTGTACATTAATATTCCATTCTTGGAAGTTGTCTCTTAGATGCCTTCTTATGCTAAATTTCTGAAGGAAATCCTCTCTAACAAGAGAAAGATTAAGGAGTATGCCACAGTTGCATTAACTGAAAGTGTAGTGCATTGATCTAGAATAAATTGCCTCCTAAACTCAAGGACCCTAGAAGATTTTCTATACCTTGTTCCATTTGAGATGTGCACATTACTAGAGCCTTGTGTGACCTTGAAGCAAGTGTGAGTCTTATGCCATTATCTATATGCAAGAAGCTCCAGATGGGAGATTTAAAGCCTACTACTATTTCCCTCTAGTTAGTGGACCGATCCGTTACTCATCCGGTAGGTATATTAGGGGATGTTCCTCTAAAGGTAAGTAAATTTTTCATACCTATTGATTTTGTTGTTTAAGAGATGAAGAAAGATAGCCAAATCCCCATCATTCTTGGAAGGCCTTTCCTAGCCACTGCAGGTGCAATTATCAATGTAAAAGCTGGAAAGCTTTCCTTGAATGTAGGGGATGAAAAGATTGAGTTCAATTTAAATGATGCAATGAAATTCCCATCTTTAGGAGATTCTTGTTGGATGATTGATGAAATTGAGTAGAATATTGTTGATAATACAGTAAGTTTTTGTTCTACTGACCCACTTGAGCTTTGCCTTGTGGATAGTCCTATTTCTTGTGCTAAATAGGTAGAAGCTGATACATATGCTCAAATGCTTGATGAGAGTCCCATGCTCACCTAAAAAGCAAAAGTTGAAAAGTTGGAATTAGATCTCAATAAAAAATCAACAACTATTAAGGAAATTAAGGCACCTAAGGTAGAACTCAAACCACTTCTATCCAATTTAAGGTATGAATTTCTAGACCCTAAATCTTCATATCCAGTAATTGTGAATGTTGATTTGAATGCTGAAACAACTGGTAAGTTATTGGATGTGCTCAAAAAGTTTAAGAAAGTGATTGGGTATAGCATTGATGACATAAAAGGGATTAGTCCATCTGTTTGCATGCATCGCATTATACTTGATAATGATTATAAACCTTTTAGGGAGCACCAAAGGAGACTAAATCCAAACATGAAAGAGGTAGTCAAGAAGGAAGTGCTTAAATTGCTTGATGCAAGTATTATCTATCCTATTTCAGATAGTGAGTGGGAAAGCCCTGTTCATGTAGTTCCTAATAAGGGAGATATAACTGTTATTAAGAATGACAATGATGAATTAATTCCTACTAAAACTGTTATAGATTGGCATATGTGCATTGATTATAGAAAATTAAATAAGGCCACATGTAAGGATCACTTCCCTTTGCCCTTTATTGATCAATTGTTGGAAAGGCTGGCTAAACATTCACATTTTTGTTATCTGGATAGATTTTCAGGATTCTTTCAGATTCCTATCCATCCAGACGACTAAGAAAAGATGACGTTCACATGTCCGTATGACACTTTTGCATATAGAAGGATTCCATTTGGATTGTGCAACGCACCAGCCACTTTCCAAAGGTGTATAATGGCTATTTTCTCAGGCTTTATTGAAGATATAATGGAAGTATTTATGGATGATTTTTCTATCTATGGTACCTCATTTGATATTTGTCTAAATAATTTGACACAAGTACTTAAAAGATATGAAGACGTCAACCTAGTACTAAACTGGGAAAAATACCATTTTATGGGAAGGGAAGAAATAGTACTTGGACACTTGGTGTCTGAGAGAGGGATTGAGGCAGACAAAGCTAAAATTGAGGCAATCCAGACAATGCCACCACCATATAATGTTAAGAAAGTGAGGAGTTTTCTTAGGCATGCAGGCTTTTACAAAATATATATCGAAGACTTCTCCAAAATTTCTAAACCCTTAACTAATTTTCTTATTAAGGACATTCCATTCTTATTTGATAATGACTGCTTACGTACTTTTCGTAAGTTAAAGGAGGCACTAATATCTGCACCAATCATCCAACCTCCTAATTGGAGCCTTCCCTTTGAGATCATGTGTGATGCAAGTGACTATGTTGTGGGAGCTGTACTTGGGCAAAGAAGAGATAAAAAGCCTTATGTTATTTACTATGCCAGCAAGACCTTGGATGAAGCCCAAGCCAACTATTCCACCACAGAAAAGGAGCTCCTGGCAGTAGTGTTTGCAATTGATAAATTCTACCAATATTTGCTGGGATCCAAAGTCATTGTATACACGGACCATGCTGCCATCAAATATTTGCTAAGTAAGAAGGATGCCAAGCCAAGATTGATTAGATGGATCCTTCTATTGCTTGAGTTTGATCTTGTGATTCGGGAAAAAAAAAGGAATAGAGAATGTGGTTACAGATCATCTTTTAAGGCTTAAGCAAGATTTAATGAAAGACAATAAAGATGAGCTGTCTATAGATGATTCCTTTCCTGATGAACAACTCCTTGCACTCACTCATACCGATGCTTCTTGGTATGCAGATTTTGTAAATTTTCTATCATGCAGGATTTTACCTGAAGGGTTAAGTTACCATCAGAGAAAGAAAATTTTCTCTGATATCAAGTCTTACTACTAGGATGATCCATGACTTTACAAATGGTGTGCAGATGGCATCTTCCGTAGGTGTATTCCAGAGGAAGAGGTATGATTAGTAATACTTGAAAGAGGTTGCTAGTTAATTAAGGCTAAACCATCCCCAATTACCTAGATAATTGCAATTAGAGGTATATGTTGAATGTTGAATATCGTAAGTATGGTGAACCCTAACCCTAGGCTTTTATTAATTGAATTACTTATTTACTTAATTATGACAAACTTTCTATCGCATTACATCGATTTAGATAGCATATTTCGTATAATTCTAATAGTTGATAATTGTTCTCTGTGGGATACGACCTATACTCGTCAGACTAGCTATAGTTACGTCGTGCGCTTGCGGTTATTTATAAAACATACACAACAAAAACTGCAGCTAAAATTCTTTATACTAGTTTCTATTGGCCTTCACTTTTCAAATATGTGCATACCTTTGTAAAAGCTTATGATTGATGTCAAAGAATTGGCAATATATCAAGGAGGAATGAGATGCCTCTAAATAATATTTTAGAAGTAAAAATATTTGATGTTTGGGGTATTGACTTTATGGGCCCCTTTCCATCCTCATGTGAGAAAAAGTATATCCTAGTAGCTGTGAATTATGTGTCTAAGTGGGTAGAAGCAATGGCATCTCCCACTAATGATGATAGAGTGGTTGCCAAGCTTTTCAAGAGTGATTTTTCCAAGATTTGGAGTACCCCGAGCTGTGATAAGTGATGGTGGTTCTCATTTCACTGAGTAACAATTTCAGAATCTCCTAAAGAAATATGGAGTCACTCATAAAATTGCTCTAGCTTATCATCCCCAAACAAGTGGACAAGTTGAGATATCCAATAGGGAAATCAAGGCAATCTTGAAGAAGACTGTATCAAAATCAAGAAAAGATTAGTCTCTTGAGCTTGATAATGCATTATAGGCTTACAGAACAGCATATAAAACACCGATAGGCACCACACCCTTTCGATTAATATATGGAAAACCTTGTCACTTGCCAGTAGAGCTTGAACATAAAGCATATTGGGCAATTAAGACAATTAATTTTGATTTGACAGTTGCTTGAAAAATGAGATTCTTGCAATTGAATAAGCTAAATAAGCTGAGACTTGATGCTTATGATAATGCTAGATTGTATAAAGAAAGAACAAAAAGATGGCACGATAAGCACATCTTGAGGCATCAATTTCAAGTAGGAGATTGGGTCTTACTATTTAATTCAAGGTTGAAGCTTTTTTTTGGAAAGCTTTGTTCTCGTTGGCCCAGTCCATTCTAAGTGAGTCAAGTTTTCCCATATAGAGCAGTGGAAATATGGAGTGAAACCACCGGATCCTTGAAAGTTAACAGACAATGCCTCAAGCACTTTGTCATGGGACAACCGGTTGAAAAAAGAGCCACCGAAGCTCTCTTAGAACCCCCATCAATCCAATAAAGTGCAAGGGAGTCGAGCTAATGACTTTAAACAAGCGCTTTGTGGGAGGCAACCCTCATTTTAATTTTTAAGTTATTTTTGTTTTGTTTTCTTGCTTTTAGTTTTGGTTCTTATCTTTAATTTAATTAATTTCTTAGGTTAGAAGTTTAATGAGTGTTTTCATCTGATTTTCAAGTCCATTCCCATGTGCCAAGAGTGAATTAAAGGATAAAAATCAATGGAAATTGAAAAGGGTTAAAAACTGTAGCAATTTTCAAAGAAAAGTGAGTTCCAGCACTAGACACGGGTAGCCCGTGCTTCAGGCACAAACCAATAATTTGGAGATTTTGGCACTTCTCACACCAAGCACGGGCAGGCCATATCACTAGACACGGTCGTGCCTCACATTGAGACCCAGCACTCCCTCCCTGTGTTCCTCAACACATGCTAAATCTAGAAATTTTGGGTTTCTAGCGCGAAGCACGGCCAGGCCGTGTCTCCTACCACGGCCGTGCTTCATGTTCTAGCAAGCACATCCATCTTGTGTTTCTGAACACAAGGCCTTTTCCAGAAATTTAGGTTTCCAGCCCGAAGCATGACTGTGCTTCGGGCCCAGGCAAAAAATTGTGCCCTCTTTTTCTTCTTGTTTTCTCTCGTGTCTCACCTTATTCGCACCGTGCCCTAGCTCGTGTTATTCTTAGAGTTCTCATGCTCTTTTCCTTCTTCCCTTTGCAACTCAAAACTCCATCTTCTTCCTCAACCTTCTTCACCCACATTCCCATCCTGTGTCCTAACCAAGAGAAACTCGAAGCCCTCCATCGTAAATCTCAGCTTTCCTAAACCCAGAAATTCCCCCGCACCCCCAATCTCCCTCCCTCCTCGCCCTATCCCTTCTAATACCCATGCCCGAACCCAGTTCCCTCTCCCTTTTGGTCTCCCCACACCTAACCATTCCCGTAGCCTAGCTTCCCCTACACCCAGTGTCTTCCTTCTGCAACCTAAATCCTAGCCAACCTATAGCCTACCATTCTCCCATTCCTCTATGCAATTCTTCCATACCCAAAATTCATTCTCCTGTACCCAACTTAGCCTGTGTTTCCACTTCCCATCCTCAGCTCTTGACCTCCTATCTCATTACCCCTTTGCCTGTGTTCACCCCCACCCCTAACCAGTAACCTAGGTTCTAAAACTCTCAACCTCTATTCACCTACATTCCTCTCATCTCCCGAGCACACACAGCAGCTGGCATCACTTGTAGCTTCCATCTAGGTAATTTATATCTATGAATTTATGTTTCATTTTTTCTAGTTTAGATTTATTGGTAATTTTTGGTTGTCCATGACTCGATTTAGATTTCCTGGTTATTGCTGGTTGTCCATGACTCTTGCTGGTTATTGTTGACTACATTATTTCACTGGTTTGGACATGCTCCCAATATAAAGCTAAATATTTTGTTTGAATGCATTGCCTGAATTAAACTCATATGCATTTATGATATGTCTGACTGGAAGTGAAAAACCTCTAGTGATCATTGAATTTGTATGAACCATGAACCAAATTTCTAATTAACTGCACATTGCATTAAGAGCCTCAATTTTTTTGCTTTGCACTAGGCTTGTCTTTGCTGAATAGGAATTGAACTTGACAAGTTTGCTTGTTTTTTTTTTGGCAATTCTTTGATTGAATTTGAGTTTGAAATTGGCTTATTTACAAATTCTCTTAGCCTGAAATTTTTCTTAGTTTCATCATCATTTGAGCCTTTGAATTTTTAGAGAATATTGAATACTTTGTTTTGCCTGGCTTTCCATTACATGAGCAACTTGTTTTGAATTTTAGCTTAAGACTGATATTTGCCTTAATTCTTGCTTGATTCTCCGACTCTTGTTGGTTGCTAATTGTCCTATTTATTGGATTTCTGGTTTTGATTTGATTCCATCTACACTAGAGCATTGGTTGGACTTTTTGAATATCTGCTAAAATACTGATAACTTGCACCATTTTGGATTTCAAATTGGACTTGAATTTGTTGAATTACTATCTAAATTTGGTTTAATTGTCAACAATTAATTCTATTCTTGAACTTGAGATTGCTCTGAATTCTCTGCATTAATTTTTGGTCTTGTTCATCCCACTTCCCTTTTTGAGTTATATTTGCATATCTTTATACATGGGTCCCAAAAGAGCCAGAACTAGCCAATTCTCCTCCTAATCCCAGCAACCACGTAGAAGATGAATTCAAATACTGTCCCAACTTCCTCATAAAATCAATGAGTATGGTATTGTGTTTGTTGATAATAGTCAACAGACACGATACAATACTCTAGTTAAATAGAGAATGCTGAGTACCCGGTACATGGATGAGGAATTTTTGGACCGATTAACTCTTTTAACTGACGTCCGCTACTTAGTTGATAGGATTGGGTGGACTACATTTATTGGCATACGTTACCTGGCCTATGCTAGGACCACCTTAGAGTTTTTCAGTTCAATTAATGTGGTCCTATTTCGAGGTTCTGACGTCAAGCAGGGATGCATTAATTTTAAATTATTTGACCGTACTTTTAATTTATCATTCGCTCAATTTAATGCATTATTCAGATTGCCTCCCAGGGGATATAGATCAGTCCCCTCAAGTTTTCTTGCTTAACAATTTTGGAACTCTATTTCCGTTGGGGGGCAATATGATGCATCAAGTTCAAAAGCCTATTTTATTTGTAATCCTTTTTTAGATATTTACAGCACTTGATGGCTCATACCATTTTTGGTAGAGCTAAAAGTGATGGGGTTGCAAATAAATGAGAGCTTTATTTTCTTTGGGCCATGATAAACAGTCATAAGGTGGATACTAGTGCCTTTATGGCTCAATAGATAGCCAGGGTAGGTAATGCCACGAATGGCAAAGTGGTCATAGGGGGCTTGGTAACTGTAGTAGCTAGAGGACTAGGATTTGAGGCAAATCTCCAGGGTTTATAACCAATAGTTGGTAGCAACAAGATTGATTTAGAATCATGTTTGCATATGAAATTAGTTGTGAAAAGAAATGATGATTATTAGTTGCATCTCAGAGGCCATAATATCTTTCGCCTCCCCAACCCCACTAGGACTATAGTTACTAGTGAGGAGAACTGGATCTATCCACTACAAAGCAATAACCCACATGAAAAAACAGCATACACCCACGCGAAGAACTCTCCACTTCCTCAACAGTCACTCAAAACGGCAGTCCACTTTGCAATTCTCTTCCTCCCACTCAAACTATCCACTTTGCAAAAGAAGGTTGCACAGGGAATCCCACTGCGAAGCACCGGGAACCTCTTACATTGTGAACCACTTCGTGGGTTGCTGCCCTAAAGAGCAATTTTCTACTTTGTAACGACACATCTAAGGTATATTGTGCATTTTCTACTGATTCAGTTAAGGGTTTTGGTTAGAGTTTATACTTGCAGGGGGTTTAGTTTGGATTTGAGCTATTTTGTTTATGTATTGTAGTTTCTGCACCAATTTTAGCTTTTGGGTTGCATAGACACGTCTGCATAGAGAATCCCACCGAAAAGCACCAAGAACTCCTACATCATGAACCACTTCGTGGGTGGATGTAGCAACACATCTGAGGTCAGTATTTCATTTCATTCTTCTCTGTATTGGACATTTGCTACTGATTTAGTTTAGGGGTTTGTCTATTGTGGTTGGGGTTTATACTTTTGGGGGTTTTGTTTTGGTACTGTAATTGGTTTAATCTTCTGCACTCAATGCTATGTTTTTTCTCTTAATTCTGCTGGTTTGTGTTTCTCTAGTTTTGTTGCTACTTTTCCTTTTAATTTTGCTGGTTGTTTCCATGGTTCTGCTCTCCTTTCCTTCTTATATATTGCAATAGCTCTTTTGGACTTTAAGTAAAAATTGGTTCCACAGTTAGCCTCTTATATACTGCTTCCATGGTTTGTGTGTCTCCTTTCCTTCTTATAAGTTATTTAATTAAGATTAATATCTTATCCCTATTAAAATTAGTATTTCATTTCCAATTGTGAGTTAGGATTTCTTCAGTCTAAAATTTAGGTTCCTTGTTCTAGTAGAATTAGGGTTGTTTGGGTTAAAATGCCTATGATCTATCTTAGGAATTTCACCTTTTATCATTTAAACATATTCACCTGGCATGCAAAATCATTTCATTTCTCTAGTGCTCTGTTTATCTCTTCGTGGTAACTAAGTATTGGAATTGTAGTGTCCATACTTTTCCAGATTCTCCTTTACAAAATACATAAAGGTAATTTCTTATAGTAGCAAAGAACTGTAACAAATCATCAGCTAATTTTGAGTATATCATGTTTATGTTAGGCAAGAGAAGTTCTACCCTTAAATCCCATGCCATGAGTGAAGAAGATTTAGACAAATCATAGGAAGAAAGTGTTGTTATTGTCTCAAAAACCATTACATAGGCTTAAGGGCAAGGAAGATCTACCAAAATGTGCTTAATTAGAGTATGGGTCAGCAAGTTGATAATGTTGTTTTGTATTTGCATAGGTTTCTTTGTGAGATTTTATAGTTATTTCATGAGTCCAGTTTTTAAAAGTTTTGCTTAGTTTGAGACAAAAAAAATAAATCTACTGGATAAAAGGTCAACTTGAAATCCTTGTGTATTTGTCATTTTTGTCTAAGTAATGAAATTTATATATAATTTATATAATCATACATGCTGCTTCTGTGACAATAATACTTGCGGGAAGTTAAAACAAAGTAGGGTGTGATAGGTTAAATGCTTGTCAATGATTCTTCTCCCATGCCTTTCTCCTATAAGGAAAATTGATTTACACATATCTCTGCCTCTGCTTTACTGCTCATTAAGATATAGTTTTATCAGTTAATGGTTAAATAATCTCATGCTTAATTTTTGAAAAATTACAATCTCTCTTATATGAGCCTTCCTACCATAACATATATAATTCCAAAATTTGAAAAGCTCTCAAATGCAGTCATTTCCAAGAGCCAAAGTCATAGAGGATGCAGAGAGATCACGAAATCGTGTTCAAGAAATCAATATAAACCACAGTTTCATATTATTTTATAAATGATAAACCATGTTCATTTTTAAAATTTCAACTATCATATCAAAATTGAAAAAAATTAAATATTAATGTATATTATTCTATAGTATATGAAAAAAAATTAAAAATAGAAACACATGGTGTCTAGTCATTATCAGCAAATAGATAAAAGGATAGTTAAATACCACACAGAAATTTTCAGAAACTAAAATATCATAACAGAGACAAGATGGAGAGTTCACAAAGGATGGCAACTAATCTTCACTTATTCATGAACTTTTGCAACACACTTTCAAGTGATTTTTTTAGCACCATTAACAGAAACAAAAAAACTTATAACTTCAAAGTGTAAGGAGGTGGACAGCTTTGTCAATCAACAAGTAGCTCAATTAATTTTTTTAGAATGAAGCTAGTGATTTATTTTGTCAAGGTGTTGAATGCTAATAATCCCAAAGTGAATTACGTTTGTGATACATCACATAGTGGTAAACCATTCACTAACATAAACGTGACATCTCACTTCATATTTTGTGTGATCATACCCTTCCTATTTCTTAATCTACACTAACACAAGGACATATAACCCTATTTCTTATTACATTGTGGCTATCATGTTGAAGTATTCATAGAACTCAACCTATATAACCCAACCCTATTTTAAACAGTATTATTTTGTTGTAACTATTGAATGAAGTATTTGTTAAATTACGTAATCCATAAAAGCTAGGCCAACAGAAAAAGGGTATGCAGTGGCAAAGCCACATGTACTTGAATTTAAAATTTTTTGTTATATTTAATTTTTTGAGTAAAATTTGTTAAATATATTAAAATATAGCTATAAGGTCCCCCCTCAAATTTATATTTGACACTTATTTTTGTCAAAATTTATTAAATGACTCACTTATACATTTATATTTGACTAATTTTAAAATAACTTTTTTATTATTTCCTTTATTTTAAATTTATATTTAACTCACTATAAAATTTATATTTCATTTATTATTAAATTTATATTTAACTCATCCTTAAATTTATATTTTATTTTTTTCTTGTTATGCTACAAGATTCACACTTAAAATTTAAAACACACTGTTAGATGATATCTTCTTTCACACATCTAGTATATTTGACTCGTCCTCTCATTGCATCCTATATATTATAGTGCCCCCTGCCATTAGGGCCCTGCCTCTACCACAGCAGGTATGCCAAGTTAATATACCACTATACTACTCTATACTCTTCCCTATTCTTAGATTTCTTGTGGTTTAGGATTTGTCTTCGGGGACAATCTTTGGTGCTCTGCCCAAGGTCTTTTTGAGGGAGTTTCTTACGCATATGCATATATTAGTTCATGATGTTAGTAATATCAAAACACTTCTATATATATTAGGAGTATGTTATAAAACAAATAAAGTTCAAGATATTAAGGTATCCAATTTAATTCAAAGTTGATGTTTTAGTAGATAGAATCCCCATAATATGGTCCTTTTTTATTTTATACTTAATAGAGATCATGTCAAGGCAAAGCAAGGATAACGTCCTAGTTTTTGTTGACACAGTTTCCATGTTGTATAAAATATACCATAGGACAAGCGATCACACGTTGTTAGCCATATTCTCATAACGACACTGTCAAACATAATTTCTTATACTAGTAGTGGAATTTTGCATCAAGTAACCAATAATAGGAAGCCAAAAATGTTTTAAGCGTAAAAGGTTCAATAGTGACTATCATAACCTTGCTTCACTTGATAGCAAGTACCCCTTTAGGTTCCGCCAAAAAGAAAACAAAGTAACCTTTTAGGAACACTTCAATGTTCCTTTTCATGCCTTGTGCCCAATCATATGTAATATCGAGTGCTCTGTTTATCATTTAAACAAACAATGTCTTGATTGGAAAGAAAAAGCTTAAAAGAAAAACCATGTAAACAATGCACCCAGAAACAGAAAGGGAAAAGGGAATAACATATTAACGCCATTTAAAACAAATCTATGAAGTCATGCAAGGTGTGACAACTTTTTTTATTATTATTATACAATATCGAGTTCACATACACGTCATTAATCAAAACGTACGTACAACATATCAAACACATAAATATCTACATCTTATTTATTTTGGTTGACCAATTCTGGAGATACAGGTGCGGGTGGTTGCACCTTCACCAGGATCTGAGCCAACTCGACCACAAACATTTTATTTGTTTATGGGATCTGTCCATCATAGAGTAACTCGATCCAACGTGCACTAAAAGCCAAAGCTATAGAAAACAAATGCATAACTAATTTTCTGAACATGACATAGAAATATAGTGAGACTTAAATTCCAGTAAGTTCAACAATAAATCATCATCAATATAGCTCATAACGTCATGTTCATCTACATAAACTACAACAAATATCTTTGGTCACATGAATGCACTTTATCTATGCACATGAAAATTGTACAGTAATGATATGTATGACAGGATTAACTATTTTCAGAATATCATATGATGACTATCAATTTATTCTCATATCAAGCTACCCCGGTCAGGGTGAGTATTTTCTACTCTCTGGTACGGGCTTTTCTCGCTCCGTCCAACATGGCACATTTTCTCTTTCTTTTCTCATTAACATAATCATAACCGTTGGTAGGCCATCCCCTACTGGTGCACCACACGGATCGCCATGTGATCGTGCTTATTTCTTTTCTTTTCACATTAATAGCCAAAAATATGATTTCAATAACAAGTACGTTCATCAAAATATAATCATTACCAAAAATTATTGGTATTCATGTCATGAACATAACCATTTTAAATATCACTTTATAAAATATTTCCATGTCAAACTTTTACACTTAAGATGGTAAGAAATTCATGCAATGGCAATGGATATGGCATATACTAGCCATTTATTATTTTCATTTATAAGATTCTTCTTCTTTTTTAAATATTATTTTTATTTCATTATTTTCTTGATGCAGATTTTCATCCTATCTGTCCTTATCTTACTAACCAGAGCATAACTCCCCTATTTAACTTGAATTTAGGTGATCTTTGTTTCAATATAAAGATAAAAAAATTATCTAAAACTATTATGTTGAACATGTTTTCAAAAGATTAAGGAATCATAGTGATATTACTCCCTCAATATAAAGGTGATTTCTTCTCGGGTAGGTTTTGACCTCTACTTACTAATATATCCATATCTCCCTCATAAGAATTCTAAATTGAGTGATTACAGTGGCTAAATATCTGTGACACATATAGATATAATTTTTATGTTAACCATTTCTTTTAATTCCTTACATATTTATCCCAAAAATTCAAACACAGAAGCATATCTGACCGATTCTTCTCTAGTTAACTATTTTCTGACCACTGCTTACTAATCAGACCATATCTACCTCATATAGACTCCAAATTGAGTTATTCCAGTGGCTAAAAGTCTGTGAGACATATATCTACATGTTTTATGTTAACCATTTGTTTTAATTCCTTACTGATTCTTCCCAGAATGTTAAACCAGAAGCATAAAAGTTTACCACTCATAGTCATACCTATGCAGAACTCTCTACACCAGCCTAAGTATTCAAACATACATCACATGCAAGATTAATATGTAACATGATATAACAACATCCATGACCAATCATCAAAGTTATAAGGACAAAATCCTACATAGATGTTGTAAATTTCAAAACTTTTCTTCAAAAAGAAATATTGTTAAACTTACGTTGAGCACTTAGTCCTTTAGAGTTATCCTTCCTCTTTCTTCCTTTCTTCCTCTCCTTTCCGCACTCTGCCTTGCTTCTATTTTTTCTTCTCCCTCACTTGGAAAAAATTCTAATGTTATAAGGGTGGGTTTTGCTTAAATCGACTATCAAATAATTCACCTTTCATGATCATGGGTCTACCTTATCACAATTAGGATGCACTTAGTTGTTTTGTTTGGAAAACAAACAACTCATGTTCTTGTCTTCCTCTTCCTTAGTCAAGATATACATAGGAAAAGGAGATTTGTATTTTGAAAATTATGATAATATTTTCTTAAGATAAGGGACAAGGTCCCTTTGATTTAGGGATTCATTTCCATTTTCTTTTGCCTTAATCAAGTATGATAGGTTTTCCTTTTTAGGTGGCAAATTTCCAACCCTTGAATCTTCCTTGCTTAGCTAAAATTATTTGTGTAGGATAATGATGTTTTGTCATAATGCTATGTATTATTACCCACTTGCTAAAATTATGAGTCTAGGATATAGATGTTTTGTCTTAATGCCATGTATTATCATACCAGTTGCTAAAATTATGAATGTAGGATATCACACCACTTGCTAAATTTTTGTCTTAATGCCATGTCACCTAATCTTGATTACACCATTATTTCATCAACTTTATTTTTATTTTTATTTTTCCTCTTGGGTTTGGGCCCATTCTTGCCCATTTTCTTTACTTTGGTTAAAATTCTACCTTTCATATGGGCTTGGTCATATTTTCATGATTTTTGGGCACCGGTCCAATTTCTATATCTTAGTCCAAGTCTATGTTTTATTTCTTCCTTGAGCTATCCTATTAGCTTGCTAAAAATTCATGTGAAGTAGAAAAACTCTATATGAAGTGTCCATAGGTGAAAGCCCAATTTATGGGTGGAGATACTAAACTTAGTAACTTTAGCTCTTAAATTAGGAAAACTTACCCTAATTCAATCTTCTTGAAATTTTAAGACCTTTACTTACTTCACAAAAATTTATCTTCCTAACCTAAGAATTTCACCTTTCTTTAGCATGTTGATTTCTAATATTTCCTCTTAGGTTTTCTCTCTCTACCTATTCCATTAATGTTAGAACATTTCTATGCATACACGTAAGGTGAAGAATTTCTAAGGATTATATTTCCTTAAATATCTAAAAATTGTCTAATAAATTTTATTTTCTTAATTAAATATTTATGTGTCTTTAATAAAAATTAGATATGTTACATGAAATATTTATGTACCTTTATTAATAAAAGAAACGAAATTAAGGATGTTACACAAGGGGTGAACATCTTCTGTTTTAAGTTAAGGAAATAAAGGCAACTTAATATTGAGAGGAATCTTTAAGATTACATGTAACAGTGCAGTTATATTAAAGAGTCTAAGTGAAAACCAAACCACATCTATCAGCTGAAAATTCCCCCCCAAAGCATTCAAGTAAAAACTTTTTTTTGCAAGTTTCCAACAAACAATCGCATTCAGCAGCCATTGATGACTCCATGATAGCATTCCTGGCACATAGGAGGCCCACATATATTAGTAAGATAGAGCAATTCATAGTGATAACTTGTCCTTAAAAAGGGAAAGAAGTCAACAACTTCAATGCTCACTAAACAAACAACACTCTTCTACAACTATATTTAACAAAAAGGCTAAGGTAGATACACATGTCAAATCCAGCAAGATAAAGTCAAAACACAAACTGTTTGTAATTCTCCACAATAAAAGTTGCCCTTTGTAAAGTCATTTCTTGTCTAGTAAAGCTAACAGATAGAAGCTCTACCATTTCGACCACATCGTCTACTTTCTTGGTAGTAGGACTCTAAGCTCTTAGGGAAACCATAGTGTATGACCTGTCTTATGTTAGGCCTATATATACCCATACCAAAAGCAATAGTGGCAACCATCTTTAAGTTGACTTTTAAGTTAAGTTACACTATCCTTCTAGAAGTTCTTTCTTAGGGCATGAAGGCATCATCTTTAATCTTCCTCTTTAAGCTTCTTTTAGCCTCTGTTTCTTTTGGGCCTTAACTAATTAATGGCCTATCAAATATAACAAATAAGAGCAATAATTCCAAGATATAAAGGGCCCTAACATATTTTCCTTTAATATATTGGATCGAAATAAATTTATTCATATTTGACTCATATTATGCTTCCCATTGGAACTTAAGTCATAATAAGATAGTCATTCAATTCTCAATGTAAATTTCTATTTTTCTTCTTGAGTTTAAGTTCCAATCAATCATAATATATGAGATGATATTATCAAAATCATAAAGCAACTGTCTAATTTTATCAAGGGAACTTAAGCCATAATAAGACTTTGATGATGGCTAGGTTATAGTTTCCCATTGAAGAGCAAAACATGAAATTCGTCATCCTTAATAAGTTTAGGGCCATAGGCCCTTATTCTAGTATGATAGTTGTACTATGCTATTGGAACCTTATCTAGAGTTCTAAACCAATAGTTTCAATTCATTTACTTGTTGGATCATCTATGTATGCAATACTATTGATATATTGAGTACATATCTAAAGCCCTAAAGCCACCATTGGACTCTATTGTTTGTAGTAAGTGCTTGGGGACCTTTGTAATAAGTTCTCTTTCTAAAAATTCTTGTGTGCTCTCTTACATAACAAGTTTTCTTCCTAAATATTATTTTATAAGAACGTGATCTCAACTACCTCTTCGTATCTCTCTATTTCTAGTAGTTTTGGAAACATGTTCCCATTTCTAGTACATTTGGCAATATGACACCATTTCATTCAATTATCACTACACATATACTTTGTTTTGTCTAAATACCTTGTTCTTTTTCTTTTCTAATTGCTCACTTTGACTCCATTCAAAATTGTATGACAGTTAATGGATAAGAGTTGGTTGAAAGTTGGGAATAGAGCTGATCAAAGGTACATAAAAGGGGTGGATGATTTTCTTGAGTGGGCATACAATCAACCAATGGTGGGCAGTAGAATTAGATGCCCATGCAAAAAATGTAGAAATGTGGTGTTCAAGGTTAGGCATGAAGTACGGTTTGATATGTTGAAGAATGGTTTTTGGCAATCTTATGAGGTTTGAGATCGTCATGGAGAAGTTGTAGGGACAATTTTATATCCCCTTGATGAAGGGAATGAAGAGGATGACATAATTGGAATGATACAAGATGCATATGGAGTTGTAAACACAGAAGAGATGAACCCTCATGTAGAAAATAATGAAGAGCCAAATTTTCATGCAAGAAAGTTTTACGACTCATTGAAAGATGCCAAAACAAGTTTATATCCAAATTGTGATAAGGTGTGAAAGTTGTCGTTCATCGTTAGACTACTTAATTTAAAGTGTCTTAATCATTGGAGCAATAATTATGTGGACATGTTGTTAGAATTATTTAAAGAAGTGCTGCTAGAGGGTGCCTAAGTACTTAATTCCTACTACGAAGCCAAGAAGATTGTTCAAGACTTGGGTTTAGACTACACAAAAATAGATGCATGTAAGAATGACTACATTTTATACAGGAAAGAACATGCTACTGCACAATTATGCCCTAAGTGTAAGTTGTCTAGATGGAAATCAAATGAGCAAAAAGGCTAGAAAGAAGCTCACAAAGTATGCGATATTTTCCAATTAAGCCAAGGTTGCAAAGATTATATATGGCAAGGCACACTGCCAAAGATATAAGGTGGCACAAAGAAGAACGTGTTGATGATGGTGTGTTAAGGCACCCATCTGACTCTATTGCTTGGAAGTCTTTTGATGAGCAACATCCTAATTTCGCAGGGGATCCTAGAAATGTTAGGATGAGATTAGCAAGTGATAGGTTCCAGCCATATGGAAACATGAGTGTCAACTATAGTATCTGGCCAATTGTTCTTGTACCATATAACTTACCCCCTTGAAAATGCATGAAACAACCATACTTCATGATGGCACCTCTTATCCCTGGCCCAAAGTCTCTAGGAGATGATATAGATATATATTTGGAACCAATGATTGAGGAATTTAAAGAATTATGGGAGGAAGGGGTGGAGACATATGATGCTCATTCACAGTCAAATTTTAATGTGCGAGCTGCGATCAAGTGGACAATAAATGATTTTCCTGCATATAGCAATCTTTTAGGTTGGTCCACAAAAGGAAAATTGACATGTCCTTGTTGCCACAAAGATACCCACTCTGTATCATTAAGAAGCAAACTATGTTACATAGGTCATCGTCGCTTCTTACCAACTAATCATATTTGGCGTCGAAATAAGAGGGCATTTGATGGTAAAATAGAAAATGATACTGCACCTACATATTTGACTGATGACGAAGCACTTGAACAACTAGAATTCTTGCCCAATGTGATTTTTGGAAAGGGTCAGAAACGAATGCGTGACCAATCAGGTCTTGCATATAATTGGAAGAAAAAGAGCATTTTCTTCCAATTACCTTATTGAAAAACACTTATACTATGACATAATCTTGATGTTATGCATATTGAGAGAAACATGTCAGACAACATTGTGTCCACAGTGATGGATATGGTTGGAAAGATGAAGGACACAGTGAAGAGCTGTTATGATTTTATGGATATGGGAATTAGGTCAGGTTTGCAACCTATTGAGAACGGGAATAATTTTTGTTACCAGCAGCATGTTATGTGCTATCAACTCATGAGAAGTTAAAGGTTTGCAACTTTTTGGCTGAGTTAAAGGTTCCTGATGCATTCTCTTCCAATATTTCAAGGTGTGTCAATGTGGCAGAAAGAAAGATATATGGACTAAAGTGTCATGACCATCACATTTTATTGTAGGAGCTATTTCCAATTGCAATTTGTGGGTTGTTGCCTAAGGAGATCAGTGATCCTATAGTGGAGTTGGCTCAATTTTTTAAGATTTTGTGCTCAAAATTCTTAACCATAGAAGACCTAGATTCAATTGAAAAACAAATTTCCCTTACCTTATGTAAATTGGAAATTGTGTTTCCTCCGACATTCTTTGATATCATGGTCCACCTACCAATCCACTTAGCAAGAGAGGCAAAGATTGCAGGGCCTATCCAATACCGATGAATGTATCCAATTGAGAGGTAACATTATCAAACCTATACAATTTCATTGTGTTGCATTTAGTATTAAAAACCCAATTAATTTGTCATTTGTATTTATAGGTATCTATGCACACTAAAGTCATATGTTCGCAATAAAGCTCGTCCAGAAGGCTTAATTGCAGAAGGCTATTTAGTTGATGAAAGCGTGATATTTTGCTCAAGATATTTGAGCAATATTCTAACAAAATTCAATAGAGCTCCAAGAAATGATGATGAAAATATGACTGCTTCTCAGAGGTTGATATTTGGTCAAAGTGGACAATTAAAAGGTGCTAGCAAATCGATTTTCCTCTCTAACAAAGAATTTGATCAAGCTTCTCTATACATGCTACATAATAGTGAAAAAGTTTGGCCGTTCATAGAGTATGTACACTAGCTTACTCACAATTAAATTATTGGTAAATCAAACTCTAATACATAGAATGACACAATTTGTAGGGAGCACAAAAGGGAGCTCCAAACCCAGGCATCAAATGTTAATTCAAGGAACATTAAAGAGTTTCCTCAATGGTTTAATCGTCTAGTAAGTATTTTTTAAGTAGGTTAACTAATGCATTATATTATATGTTATGTCATAACCTTTCAATGTTACTTTTTAATAGGTTACAAAGCCTAGTTCACATTGGCGAGGAGATGATGAGCTACTTAGCTTAGCCATTGGTCCTCAAAGAGTAGTATATAGCTATACCACAATTTTGGTCAATGGGTTTAGGTTTCATACAAGAGATCGTGAATCTCAAAGAAAAATCCAAAATAGTGGAGTTATTGTGAGGGGGTGATTCTGATCCTGAGAAGGAATATTATGGAATCCTCAAGGATATTTATGAGCTTTCTTATGTGGGGGATAGGAAATTACATCTCTTTAAATGTCATTGGTGGGATGTTGCTCATTTAGGAAGAGAATATGAAGTTGACAAATATGGATATACACGTGTGAATTCTCGTTTTTTATTAAATACAAATGAGCCATTTGCTATGGCATCTCAAGCAGAACAAGTTTTCTATTTAAATGATATTGTTGAGCGAGATTGGCTTGTTGTTGTGAAAACAAACCCCCATGACCTTTTCAACATGTCTTCTGAAGATGATGTAGGAGAATCATTGTCTACAGAAGACGCTTACCAACAGGATGAGGTTGAACATAATGAGTTCATTTACAATGACAATCATAATGACATTACAGTGGTATTATTGAGGGATGATATTCAACCTCAAAGTGTTAATCACCATATTGAGGGAGGAAGTGTTAGGAAGGTTGACTTCATCAATGACAATGAAGAAGGAGAGACCACAGATGAAGAAAGTGATGAAGAAGACTTTTTATCTGAAGACTCTATATGAAATGTTGTGGAATGTAATGGGTATATATATTGTACAATATCCTTGTTAAAAATACTAGTTTAATTTAGTGTAAAACATTGTATCCATAATATACATATTATTAGTAAATATACTTGATGTGAAATGCTATAGAATGTAATAGGCATATACTTTGTCATCCTATATTTTGTTTTATATTGGATTTTTTTTTGTCTGAAGTGTTGATCATTGACATGATCTGTCTATTTCCAGTAGGTTGATTTTCAAAGATGACAGGAAGAAGAAGAAGAGGTGGACGCAGTGGTCGCGGGTACAGAGGTGTCAGATATGGTGGTTCTAATGAAGGAACCCTACTACCGTGTATACAGCCCTGTCTGGGAGAGACTGAGGCATAACTCACCCCACCAACCTCTTGGCGTCCAATTAGCAGTTCGGGTATGTAAATAAAATAGTTTACAAAATCAGTTAAAATTTCTTATTGTGTGCCTAATACCCTAGTTCATTGTGCCTAATGAAGGAACCCCACTGCCGTGTATACAGTCCCATCTGGGAGAGACTGAGGCACAACTCACCCTACTAACCTCTCGGCGTCCAATTAGCAGTTCGGGTATGTAAATAAAATAGTTTACAAAATCAGTTAAGATTTCTTATTTTGTGCCTAATACTCTAGTTCATTATGGTTCACAACTTCTTGCAGCACAAGCTGAAATGTTAGAGGATCATACAAATGTATCAATGTAGACTCAAAGACAAAAAATGGACAGAGAATCCAAATTGTGATCCTTGACGATATCTTTCGAGCTGTGGGAGACGGATCAAGAGAACTTGTCAATTACATCGGACACATAGCACGATCCACTTGTCCTTTGAAAGAGCGGGATTGGACCAAAATTTGGGAACAGTGTGGGGAATAGATCTTGTTGCAAGTGAAGGTAATAATTAGCATAATTGTTTGTCAAACTTATATCCAGCTCTTGAATTTAACAAATTTGAGTTTATTGTTGTAGGAAAAATTTGTGGTTAGTGCAAGTATGGAATGGTGATTTGATGCATTCATCAATGCCACTGCACAAAGATTGTACAAAAATTAGAGGAGTCACTTGCATATATTCTACTCCCAGTACAACATTGATGAGAAAAGACTAGCACATCCACCTCCCACAGTCGACGATGATGAATGGAGGCACTTGGTTAGTTTTTTTTGGCTCAAATGATTTTAAGGTATTATGTAATACCATATTTAAATAGTGATCTATTATGAAATGTGCAACGAAATTGTTTGTCAAACTTATGAAGTTACATGCAGGGCAAAAGTTCAACAAATGCATAGAACAGGGCTAAACAGTTAACAAAACATATGTGTGATTCTCAATCGTTTGCAGAAGTTGAGGAATTAACGGTCAGACTTTAGAATAACTTATTCTTATATATAAATTTATATGCATATTTTATTTATCATTATATGACAATTATGTTTTATTGTAGAGAAATCCTAAAACTGGAGAGAAGGCTCCAATTGACCAAATATGGGAGATACAGCATACTCGTAAGTTGAAAAAAGGGGAAGTTATATGGTCAGATGTAAAGTCCCAAACAGTTCATGTATACTTAAATTTTATTAAGTTTTACCTTATGTAATTTATATTTCTTGTTCTTATTCTAACTCCACTTTGTTTTAAGCGTAGGCCCAACTAAAAGAGATTGTAACCAAGCAATCTCAGGAAGACACTCTTGGTATGACCAATGACGAAATGTTGACTCAGGTTCTTGGTCAAAGGACAGGGTATTTTCACAGTAAAGGATACGAGGCTAGACCTCCCACTAAGAGAGCTGCTAACCAAATCATTCCCCAACACCTTGAAAATCAAGAAAGGAAAATACATGAAAAGGTTGCTATAGAATTACATAAGGAGATGAGACTACGAGAAGAAAGGATACAAGTACAGTTTTAGGAAAAACTACAGTCACAGATAACCTCTTTAATCACATCCCTCCAACAGGTACTAATATGTATATACTTCTCTTAAATTTAATGGTTTAGTCATTTGCACAAACTAGTTTTCAACAAGGGGACCATGTATATATTGCGCAATAATATTTTAAAAGTTAGAAGATATGCATAATAATAATGTAAATTTAATGGTTTAATTGTCGTTTCGGTGTCACAATATATGCTTTGTACTGATTTGCTCCCACACTAGAAGAATTCAAATATGTTCCATGGCTTGCCTTATACTGATTTGGTCCTTTCACCTCTTGATTTAGTGTTAACAAGATATGACATTGTACTGATTAGTGTAGGTTTCTATAGATTGTAATCTGTTATAACTTATGAAGAGAATTGGTCATTGTTTTATAATGAGAAGTAGCGGTAATTTGATTGTCCTTTCGAAGGCACAATGAGAATTGGTCCTTGCTCCCACACTTGATTAGCTCCTTCCTTCTTCCCTCTTATTGTTCCTAATTGCTGTAGATTTCTGTGAATTGTCATATGTTATGACTTTTGAAGATAATTGATAATTTTTTTACAATGAGAAGTGGCGGTAATTTGATTGTATTTTGAAGTCACAATATATGCTTTATACTTTTCCTTTTTCTTCAAGGAAATTTTTTTTCTTTTTCTAATTTTATTGTATTTTTGTAATGGTTTTATTTCCTCTAAAACATATGGTTAGGTTTTAGATAGTTAAAATTTGGTTTAACACTAGAAGAATTCAAATATGTTGCATGGTTGTAGCACTGAGTGAATTTTCTCTCAAGGATTATGTGGTCGCTTAATTTTTGCTTTTGTTGGATGATTTTGTGCATGGGTGAATGTTTTTTCAGAACAAGAAAAAAATAGGGTGTCTTCTGATTATTTGGTCTGAACTTATGCTCTTTTATTTTTGGGACAAACTTGAACAATAGATAGAGAAGATTAGCATTTGCAATTTGAGCACAAACAAGCTTGGGTCAAATATGCTTGACTATTATATTTTTATTAATGTTTTTGTGATTCTACAATATTGTAGATAAAATAGAGCACACTATCAATATGTCGTGTTTAATAGTTAGTGAGAGTGAAGTAATGACTAAATTAGTCATTATTATGTGTATAATGTTAGAATATTTTTTTAAGTGTTATATATGTGATATTAACTCTGTTAAACTTGGTCACATTTTTTTTTCAAGCTATTGGTATATATTTATTTTTTAAAATTATACTTGTCAAGTTATATCTTAATTTATTATTGGAATATGAATAAGGACAAATTTCGCTGGGCATTATGGGTAGTGATGCACCAAGTTCTACAACTAATGCAATACCATCTCCAAGAGAGCCACCAAAGTTGATTTTTTTTTAATTTGTTAACATTTTATTATGTAATTTTTTGTTAATTGACATTGTATATTTCACTCAACAATCATGTATTATGTATGAAATTCTGGTTATACATAGATATATATATATATATATATATATATATATATATATATATATATATATATATATATATATATATATATATATATATATATATATATACTTTATTAATTTCTTTTGTTATGCTTTTTAATCATAAATAAAGATTTTATTTAATTGGCAAATAAAAATTTAAAAAAATTACTATAGGATTCAGTGGTGACCAAAACTCGTCACTAAATCCGATAATAGGAGATTCAGTGATGACTACAGTCGTCACTGAATGAAGAATTAAAGGATTCAGTGATGACTTCAGTCGTCACTGAATCCATTATCAATGGCTTTTCAAATTTTTTCTTCCAAAGTTTCAGTGGTGACTGTCTTGAGTCACCACTGAAAGTTACATTTAATGACGACTCAATCGTCACTGAATCATAATATTTAGTGATGACTTAAATTATTGTCACTAAAAGTTTAGATTTAATGACCACTTAGTCGTCACTAAATGTCCATTTTCAGTGACACCTTGAAGGGTCGTCACTGAAAGCTTCTGTGACGCATTTATTTGCGACCACTTGGCGACCACCAAAAGTCGTCACTAAAAGTATTCAGTGATGACTTTTTGACCTTCAGTGACGACTAAAGTTGCCACTGAATGCTAGTTTTCTTGTAGTGTATCCTCTAGAAGAGGGTAGAGAGGGTGATGATGATTATAAAGGGAATGACTTCCCTCATGAGCCAATTTTGGCTCTACCACCCCTACCTCATTCCCATTTTACTGACCGTACAGGTACATCATATACTCCCCTAGAGGATCAAGACTCTATCTCTTTATGGCTTAGCCGAATTGAAGCGGAGCAACTATCACAGAGAGCTACCCTGCATGCAATGCAAGAATCAATCCAAATTATACAGGGAATGATGAATGGCTGGTACAACTAGCACTTGGGTCAAAACCCACGTCCACTTCCTCCCGAAGACCAATAAGCAAGTAAGTCACTTATCCCTTTTCCTATTCTTTCTTTATTACTGACATTGAGGACAATGTCAAATTTAAGCATGAGGGAGTAGACTTTAACTTTTGGTTTTCACTGGCTAAGTTTATGGTTTGCATTCGATAAACTTTTGATTTTCACTAGCTATTTTCACTGGCTGATTTAGTTTTCTTTTGCATGTATATACTATACATATCACATCTCTCTTGTTTGATTGCATAATCATATAGTTTATTATTTTAGAGATAGATTTATGTAATATAGGTTAATTGTAGCTCATGAACAAGTGATGCACAATAGGATATGAAATAGGTAGCTTAAATTTTAGTCTCTCTCTTCTAGGATTAAACCTCTAATTTTTTGAAAAATATCTCTCCTATTGTGCTGTTAATTGTATGCATTTATTGAATTTTAACACTATGAGAGTACGAAGGCTGGGAGAGGTAAAAAATGAAGGAATATAAAACCTAAAATTTTTTCACTCTAAGTACCCCTTCAAGGCACCAACAAGACCCTAGTATGAATATCTAGCTACCTTTACCTTGTGAGATGGAGCATAAAATGCACTCACTGCATATTTCTATAAAAGAAAAAAATGATGAATGAAATAGAAAAAAAATGATGAGAAATAAAAGAAATTGAGTGAGAAAAAGAGTGAGAAAAATAGAAATAAAGGTAAGGCAACTTAGGGAGATCTAAAGGATGAGGTGGCCTACTTAAGTGTCTAAAAAATCAATTTGATGTATACATTCAATGGTAACAATAGAAGCAGATATATAATAGAAGAATTTGGGTTTAGTTTTAGAAGAACAGAGACTATCTGGTAAATTTCTATTCATATATCTATTATGTGCACACCGATTGAGTGAAAAATTACCTGCATTGCACTTTTCTATCCTCTGGAATTTGAATGCATTTCCCCCTTCCTACTGATATGATATGCTATTTTCTTGAGGACAGGTAAAGGTTTAAGCATGGGGGAGTTGATAAAGGGGAAATTTAAGTACTTAATGGTTATATTTTATCCTCTAATTCATAGTAAACTTGTGATTATTTCTCTGGTTTTGATTATGCTTTGCTTTGGATACTGCTTTGGTTTGTTTTATCTTTGTAGGAGAGCAAAAAAGGCTAAGAACCAAGAAAAAACACTTATGAGAGGAGCCATATGGACTTGGAACATGCTAAGGAGGAAGCAAGGAGGTAACCCTAAAGAAATTGACAAGAAAAGAGACTTACAGCCCACAACACGGCCAAGCCATGCTTGGTGTACCTGAAGCATAGCCAGGGCATGCTCTGTGTAAGAAGTGGAGAATTTCCTAGATTTCCAGCCCAAAGCACGACCGTGCTTCGTGTCTGTACACCATGTGATTTTTAGGGTTTTGAGCAGCCAAGATGTTATATATACATGGGAAAATGCAGAGGAATGGAGGAGACATTTACAGACATTATAGACTCAGTTTTTAGGCTTAGAAAACAATCTTAAATTAGGTTTTTACTAGAATCATTGTTGAATTTATGTTCTAGAGTAGGATTTATAGCAATTGAAGCATTGTATTTCATCTTTACATTCTGCAAATCAGGTTTCATCTTTCTACTTTAGTTCTCTACTTCTACTTCTACTCCTTCTCTTGAATTGTATTGAACTTGAATGATTTACTTAATGAATATGATTTTGGTTTATGTTTCTATGATGTGTGAGTAGATATTGATCTAGGGTTTTGGTAAACCCATTTATGGTATGATGATACTACATTATTGAGTTGAATGTTGGAACCCTAATTGTGATTACTTCTAGATTAATTTTGATTAACTATTATGTTCATGAATAAGAGTTGGTAGAATGTCTGATCACCAATCTATCACGTCTTAGGTATTTAATTGATGAATTGAAAGGTAAAAATTAATGCCGGAATCTAATAGTTAATTAGGGATATCTTAATCACGAAAATAGTTTAAGGTTCTCTAGGAATTGAATCAATTAGTGGGCAAAAGAAAAATGACTAATTGTATTCCATGGTTGGCATAGAACTCAATGGACCTAGGTTAAACTAAGAACCACGAAAGTAAACAATTGGATTAACCTAGGTATGATTAGTAATGCTTGAAAGAGGTTGCTAGTTAATTAAGACTAAACCACCCCCAATTACCTAGATAATTGCAATTAGAGGTACATGTTGAATGTTGAATATCATAAGTGTGGTGAACCCTAACCCTAGGCTTTCATTAATTGAATTACATATTTACTAAATTGTGACAAGTTTTCTATCGCATTACATCGATTTAGATAGCATATTTCATATAATTCTAGTAGTTGATAATTGCTCTTTGTGGGATACAACCGTACTCGCCAGACTAGCTACAGCTACGCCATGCGCTTGCGGTTATTTATAAAATATACACAACACCTAGTAGCCTCCTTTTGAGTGAATTGAAGATTCAGAATGATCTCAGGGATAGAATTAAAGATACTCAAGTTTCTGATCCATACTTGAAGGAAATTTAAGAATAAATATCCTAGGATAAGTCTAAAGAATTTCACATTTCTGAGGATGGGCTTATCAAGTTTGGAGAGCGGCTGTGTGTACAGGAGGTGAAGAAATTGAGAGATAGTATCCTAGTTGAAGCTCATAAAAGTAGGTATACCCTACATTCTGGAGCCACTAAGATGTATCAAGACTTAAAAAGGAATTTCTTATGGCCTGAGATGAAAATGGACATAACTTGTTATTTGTCTAAGTGCTTAGTGTGTTAGAGAGTCAAGGTAAAACACCAAAAACCTAGTGGATTACTCCAACCCTTAGATATTCCTAAGTGGAAATAGGATAGCATCTCTATTGAATTTGTCATGGGTTTGCTTAGGACATCATCTGGCTATGATGTAATTTGGGTAAATGTGGATAGACTGACTAAGTCTACCCACTTCTTAGCCATTAAGTCTACTTATTCTCTGGACAAGTTGGCACGAGTGTATGTTCATGAAATTGTTAGACTCCACAGGATACCTACCAGTATTGTTTCTAATTGGGACCCTAAGTTTACTTCTAGATTTTGGAGATCTTTCCAAGATTCCTTAGGTACTAAACTTAGGTTTAGCATGGCCTACCATCCACAAACTGATGGGAAGAATGAGAGAACAATTCAAACTTTTGAAAATATGCTTAAGGCTTGTGTGCTAGAAATGAAGAGGAACTGGGATGTGTATCTACCTTTAGCTAAATTTATTTATAATAATAGTTATCATTCCAATATCCAGATGGCTCCCTATGAAGCTTTGTATGGAAGAAAGTACAAGTCACCTCTGTGTTGGGTAAAGCTAGGGGAGAGGAGTCTTATAGGCCCTGATTTGGTTGACCAAACCACAAGGCCCATTAAACTTATCAGAGAGAGACTACTAGCTACCTAAAGTAGACAAAAGAGCTATGCAGATAAAAGAAGAAGGCCCCTAGAATTTGAATAGACGACCATGTTTTCCATAAGGTAACTCTGTTCACGGGTGTGGGGAGGTCTTTGAAAACCAAAAAGCTCAGTCCCAAATACAGCGGTCCTTTTCAAATTCTTAATTGGATCAGATTAGTAGCTTATAAACTTATACTTCCTCTAAACCTTTCAGAGATTCATGATGTATTTTATGTTTCCCAGCTCAAAAATTATAACCCAGACCCTTCACATATCATAGAGCATGAATCAATCTATTTACAAGATAATCTGTCATACACTGTAAGGCCAGATCGAATTATTGACGTTAAGACTAAACAATTGAGGAATAAGAACATCCCTTTGGTTAAAGTGGTCTGGAAGGGACTATCATATGAGGAAGCAACTTTGGACACAAAAGAGGAAATGAAGAGGACCTATCCACATTTATTTGAATAAGGTATGATAAATTTTGTGGACAAAATTATTTTAAGGGGAAGGAAATGTAACATCCTAAATCTTTAATAAAGTTAGATAAATCTAAGAATAAGTAGAAAATACATATGACAAAGAATTAAAATGCTTAGTTATGTAACAATAAGGCATTTATAAAATAGGTGACATATAGTTAATCATGAATCATATAAATAAAATTCTTAGGAGCATACTGGATGGGGAGAAGATACAAATACATTTTTAAGACATTACTGATAAAGGGGTATTTCGAGTACTTAACGGCTATATTTTATCCCCTAATTCATAGTAAACTTGTTGTTATTCCCCTGCTTTTGGTTATGTTTTGCTTTGGATACTGCTTTAGTTGTTTTTATGCTTGTAGGTGAGCAAAAGAGGCCAACAAACAAGGGTAAACACTTATGAGAAGTGCAAATGGATATGGAACAAGATAAGGAGGAAGCTTACCAAAATTTAGCCAAAAAGAAGCATGGCAGCCCCTAGCATTTGCGCTTTCAGCACTATTTTGAGCATATCTCCATCTTATGAACTCCAATCAAAGTGATTCAAGTGGCTTTGAAATGATAACACAATAATATACAACTTTTATGTTGAACACTTAGTCAAATTCGGGAGATTTCATGGCGTTACAGAGCTCTCAAATCAAAATCACAGTGCAGTAGGACGAATTCTGACCTTTGGTTACTAATTTTGTCATATCTCTCTCAATTTAGATCCGATTAAGGTGATTCTAGTGGCTGTGGAAAGAAGAGACATAGAGCTACAACTTTCATGTTTAGCACGTTGGCAACTGAGCATGACAGCATGAAGCACGGCCAGGCCGTGCTTGGTGGCATGCACCATGGCCAGGTCGTGTTCTAAGCGGATGCTGCAGCGTTTCCCCAAATTCCAGCCCGAAGCACGGCCAGGCCGTGTCCTGGACCACGGCCGTGCTGCGGGTCTACGAGCTTCGTGTTTTTTAGGGTTTTGGACGCCCAAAGTGTTATATATTGAGGGAAAATAGCAGCCAAAGGGGGGAAGACCGAAAATACACTTGGGGAATGAGTTTTTAGGCTTAGGAAACACATTTAGATTAGGTTTTTACATAGTTCTTTGAAGGATTTGATGTTCTAGAGTTGATTTTATTGCTTTCAAAGTTTTAATTCATCTAAATATTTCTTCACACCAGGTTCTATCTTTCTACTTCTGCATCTACTTGTTCTTCTACTTCTTGATTGTATTGAATTGCTATGAATTGTTCAATGAATATAGTTTTGGTTTATCTTTCTATCATGCTTGAGTAGATTTTGATCTAGGATTTTAGTAAATCCACTTATGGTGTGATGATACACTCTGCACATTGAACCATTGGAACCCTAATTGTGTTATCTATGGTTAAATTAGGATTGGCTATTATGCATTGGTTATATGAGTTGATGAATGTTTGGCCAATATTTATCACGTCTTAGGATGTTAATTGATGGACTGAAAGGTGAAGATTAATACCGGAACCTAATAGTTAATTAGGGATATCTTAATCACGAAAGTAGTTTAAGGTTCCCTAGGATTGAATCAATTAGTGGGCACAAGAAAACCGATTAATTGTATTCCATGGTTGGCATAGAACTTAATGGACCTAGATTGAACTAAGAACCACGAAGTAGGCAATTGGAGTAACCTAGGTACGATTAGTAACGCTTGAAAAAGATTGCTAGTTAATTAAGGCTAAACCATCCCCAATGACCTAGATAATTGCAATTAGAGGTATAAATTGGATGTTGAATATCATAAGTGTGGTGTAACATCCTGTAATTTTTAGATATTTTTCTTAGAAATTCTTCACCTTACATATATGCATAGAAATGTTCTAATATTAATGGAATAGGTAAAGAAAGAAAACCTAAGAGGAAATATTAGAAATAAACATGCTAAAGAAAGGTGAAATTCTTAGGTAAAGAAAGATAAATTTTTGTGAAGTAAGTAAAGGTCTTAAAATTTCAAGAAGATCGGATTAGGGTAATTTTTCTTAATTACTAAGTTTAGTATCTCCACCCGTAATTGGGCTTTAACCTATGGACACTTCATATAAAGTTTTTCTACTTCATATGAATTTTTAACAAGCCAATAGGATAGCCCAAGGAAGAAATAAAACATAGACTTAGACTAGGATATAGAAATTGGACTGGTAGCCCAAAAATCATGAAAATGTGACCAAACCCATTATGAAAGGTAGAATTTTAACCAAAGTAAAGAAAATGGGCAAGAATGAGCCCAAACCCAAGAGAAAAAATAAAAATAAAATTAAAATTAAAGTGATGAAATAATGGTGTAATCAAGATCAGGTGACATGGCATTCAGACAAAAATTTAGCAAGTGGTGTGATTCTACATTCATCATTTTGGAAAGTGGCATAATAATACAAGGTTTTAGGACAAAAACATCTATATCCTACACTCATAAGTTTAGCAAGTGGTATCATAAGACATAGCATTAGGACAGAACATCTCTATCCCACATAAATAATTTCAACCAAATAATGGAGATTGAAGGGCTAGAAATTTGCCACTTAAAAAGGCAACCTATCATAATTGATTAAGACAAAAGAAAAAGTAAATGAATCCCTAAATCAAAGGGACCTTGTCCCATATCTTAAGAACATATTATCATAATTTTCAAAATACAAATCTCCTTTTCCTATGCATATCTTGACTAAGGAAGAAGAAGACAAGAACATAAGTTGTTTGTTTTCCAAAAATTCAACAAAGTGTATCCTAATTGTGATAAGGTAGACCCATGATCATGAAAGGTGAAATATTTGGTGGTCTATATAAGAAAGCCCAACCTTACAACATTAGAATTTCGTCCAAGTGAGGGAGAGGAAAAATAGAAGCAAGGTAGAGTGAGGAAAGGAGAGGAAGAAAGGAAGAAAGAGGAAGGAGAAGTCTAGGAGACTAAGTGCTCCAGGTAAGTTTAACAATATTTCTTTTTGAAGAAAACTTTTGAAACTTATAATATTTATATGAGATTTTGATCTTAGAACTTTTATGATTGGTCATGATGTTGCTATATAATGTTACATATTGATCTTGCATGTGATGTATGTTTGAATACTTAGGTTGGTGTAGATAGTTCTGCATGGGTATGGCTATGGTTGGCAGAATTTTAAACTTCGGTGTTTTAATTTTTGCGAACAATCTATAAGGAATTAAAATAAATGGTTAACATAAGAATTAAAGATATATGTGTCACGGATATTTAGCCACTGGAATCATTCAATGTGGAGTCCATATGTTGGAGATCTGAACCGATTAGTAGGCAAAGGTCAGAAAATTGTTCATCAGGGAAGAATATGTTAGGATAGCTTCTGTATTTCAATTTCCGAGAATTATCTGTATGGAATTAAAATAAATGCTTAACATAGGAATTAAAGATATATGTGTCACGGATTTTTAGCCACTGTAATCATTCAATTTGGAGTCCATATGAGGATGATATGAGCAAATTAGTAGTCAAAGGTCAAAAAATGGGTCATCAGGGAAGAATATGTTAGGATAGCTTCGGTATTTTAAGTTCTGGGAATTATCTGTAGGTAATTTAAATAAATAGTTAACATACGAATTAAAGATATATGTGTCGCGGATTTGTAGCCACTGGAATCATTCAATTTAGAGTCCATATGAGGTAGATATAGTCCAATTCGTAGTCAAAGGTCAAAAAATGGTTCATCAGGGAAGAATATGTTAGGACAACTTATGTATTTTAATTTCTGGGAATTATCTACATGGAATTAAAATAAATGGTTAACATAAGAATTAAAGATATATGTGTCACGGATATTTATCCACTGGAATCATTCAATTTGGAGTCCATATGTTGGAGATCGGAACCGATTAGTAGGCAAAGGTCAGAAAATTATTCATCAGGGAAGAATATGTTAGGATAGCTTCTGTATTTCAATTTCTGAGAATTATCTGTATGGAATTAAAATAAATGCTTAACATAGGAATTAAAGATATATGTGTCACGGATTTTTAGCCACTGTAATCATTCAATTTGGAGTCCATATGAGGATGATATGAGCAAATTAGTAGTCAAAGGTCAAACAATGGGTCATCAGGGAAGAATATGTTAGGATAGCTTCGGTATTTTAAGTTCTGGGAATTATCTGTAGGTAATTTAAATAAATAGTTAACATAGAAATTAAAGATATATGTGTCACGGATTTGTAGCCACTGGAATCATTCAATTTAGAGTCCATATGAGGTGGATATAGTCTGATTAGTAGTCAAAGGTCAAAAAATGGTTCATCAGAGAAGAATATGTTAGGACAACTTCTGTATTTTAATTTCTGGGAATTATCTATATGGAATTAAAATAAATGGTTAACATAAGAATTATAGCTATGTGTGTCATGGATTTTAAACCACTAGAATCATTCAATTTGGAGTCCATATGAGGAAGATATGAGCTGATTAGTAGTCAAAGGTCAGAAAATGGTTCATCAGGGAAGATTATGTTAGGACAGCTTCTGTATTTTAATTTTTGGAAATTATCTGTATGAAATTAAAATAAATGGTTAACATAAGAATTGAAGATATATATGTCACGGGTTTGTAGCCACTGGAACCATTCAATTTAGAGTCCATATGATGTATATATAGTCCGATTAGTAAGCAAAGGTCAGAAAATGGTTGATCAGGGAAGAATATGTTCGGATAGCTTCGGTATTTTAATTTGTGGGAACACTCTATAAGGAATTCAAATAAATGGTTAACATATGAATTATAGATAAATGTTTCACGGATTTTGAGCCACTGGAATCACTTAATTTGGAATTCATATGTGGGAGATATGGACAGATTAGTAGTTAAAGGTCAGAACCTATCCGAGAGGAACTATCCTGTACTTTGAGGAAGTAATATCACCTTGATTTCTTAATATTTCACTAAACTGTTCAACATAATAGTTTTAGATAATTGTTTTATCTTGAAATGGACAACAAGATCACCTACATTGGAGTTCAATTGAGGGAGTTATGCTCTGATTAGTAAGAGAAGGTTAGATGTGATGAAAACCTACAACAAGAAAATAAAGGAATAAAATTAATATTTAAGAAAGAAGAAGAATCTTATAAATGAAAATAATAAATAACTAGTATAGCCATAGCCATTGCCATTGTATGAACTTCTTACCATCTTAGGTGTGAAATTTTGACATGGAAATATTTTATAAAGTGATATTTGAAATGGTTATGTTCATGGCATGATTACCAATGATTTTTTGTAATAGTTATATTTTGATAAACATACTTGTTATTGAAAGCATATTTTTGGCTATCATTGTGAAAAGAAAAGAAATGAGCACGGTTACATGGCAATTCGTATGGTGCACCAGTAGGGGACGCCCTACCAACAGTTATGATCATGATAATGAGAAAAGAAAGAGAAAGTCGGCCATGTTGGACAGAGCGAGAAAAGCCCGTACCGGAGAGTAGAGGATACTCACCCTGACCGGAGTAGCTTGAAATGAGAATAAGTTGATGGCCATCATATGATATTTTGAAAATAGTTAATTCTGTCATACATATCATTACAGTATGATTCTTTTGTGCGTAGATATAATGCATTCATGTGACCAAAGATATTTTCTGTAGTTTATACAGCTGAACATGACGTGATGAACTTTATTGATGATGATTTATTGTTAAACTTACTAGTATTTAATTCTCACTATATTTCCATATCATGTTCAGAAAATTAGGTATGCAGATTTTCTATAGCTCTGGCTTTTAGTGCACGTTGGATCGAGTTATTCTATGATGGGCAAATCCTAAATAAAATGTTTGTGAGCGAGTTGGCACAGATCCCGGTGAATGTGCAACCACCCGCACCTGTATCTCTGGAATTGGTCAACCAAAATAAATAAGATGTAAATATCTATGTCTTTGATATGTTGCATGTACGTTTTGATTAATGACGTGTATGTGAACTCAATATTGTATAATAATAATAAAAAAAGGATGTTACATGTGGTGAACCGTAACCCTAGGTTTGTTTAATTGGTTATTTTCATCTGTTTCATTGTGACAAACTCTCTATCGCTTTACATCGATCTAGATAGCTCGTTTTGCATAATTCTAGTAGTTGACATTGTTCTCTGTGGGATACGACCCGTACTCGTCGAACTAGCTATAGCTACGCCGTGCGCTTGCAGTTATTTGGTAAAACTTTACATTCACAACAATTACTAATCTAGGATTAGTAGTAAATTAAGGCAATATTAAACAACTAAGGAGCTGCCAAGAAGCACCACAAAAATTTAACCATATAGTATGCCATATTGCCTATAGAATTGTAGCCACCTTGCACCTACCAAAGTATGTCACATTGCCCAC
Organism: Gleditsia sinensis; assembly: GCA_037074535.1. NCBI lineage: Eukaryota > Viridiplantae > Streptophyta > Magnoliopsida > Fabales > Fabaceae > Gleditsia > Gleditsia sinensis. Next base: position 28,524,849 of record CM073468.1, on the reverse strand, counting down.
AAAGTTGCAGCCACATAGTATGCCACATTGGCCACAATCTTGCAGCCACCTTGCACCTACCAAAGCATGCCACATTGCCCATAAAGTTACAGCCACATAGCATGCCACATTGTTCACAAAATTGAAGCCACCTTGCATACACCTTGCACCTACCAAAGCATGCCATATTGCCCACAAAGTTGCAACCACATAGCATGCCACATTACCCATAAAATTGCATCCACCTTGCACCTATCAAAGAATGCCATATTGCCCACAAAGTTGAAGCCACATAGCATGCCACATTACCCATAAAATTGCAGCCACCTTGCACCTACCAAAGCATGCCACATTGCCCACAAATTTGTAGCCACATAGCATGCCACATTGCCCACAAAATTGCAGCCACCTTGCACCTACCAAAGCATGCCACATAGCCACAAAAAATTCAGCCAAAATCAGCCAAGAAAAATGTCACCTTTCAGCAACAAAATCCTGCCACATAGCCATAAACATTTCAGCCACATTCCAGCCAAGAAACTGCCACCCACTTCAGCCATATTTCTGCCCACAATCAGAAAAATAATGCAAAGGCTACTGCCCCCACACCATGCTCTGCATTCTCACACCCTCCTTGCAAAAAACACAAGGGAATACCTGCAAAAACAAGGGAATTCTTGCAAAATACAACCCTCCTTTTTCCTCCTGAGTGGTGGAAATTAACGACTAAGAATCATGCTGTCTAGGTATTATTTTGGGCAGCAAATTCAAACCCCATTCCTCATGCAATCAGTACCCAGGAGGGAGAAAAGGTAGCCAGAAAACTTAGAGCCAAAGGGGGATAGAAACCAGAAAAAAAAAGTACCTAAGTTGCAAAGAAAACCAAGAGGAAAAATAAGCTAAAATTTGAGAGTCATAGGAGTATTTTTGCACAAGGTGAGTTTTTCCTCTTGAGGAAAGTTGGTTTGTAGTAAGTTGAGCTCATTTTGGGTTCTGCATGGGTGATTCTTGAGCATAAGATGAAAAATGTTAAAGTTGAAAACATGGAACTCTAGTGGTAGGGAATAATCTTTGCCATCTAAGTAACAAACATGCTGAAGCACCGCACATTCTACACCTAAAATTTTTAGGCCTTGTGTTCTTAGACTATTTGATTGGGTAAATGGCTTTTAAATTCTCTAATATTTAGTGAGAAAAGTCTTGAAATATTGATAATTAATTTTGGAAATTTTTGTGATTTTTGAGAACCTAAAAATAGGCCATTTACAATCAAAACAATGCTGAGAACAATCTACTGGACAGCTTACGCTGTTTATAGAAATACTAAACATTGAAGGGGTTAGATGTTGCATTTTCATATGAACATTTTATGAAAAGTTATAGGGATCCTAATTAAGGACCCCACAAAATTTTATAGAATTCAGGGTAGGTTAAGACATAAAATAAAAAATAGAAATTCGGTGGGACAGAAAGTGAGTCAGAACAGACCAGAATTAAGGACAGCCATAAAACGTGTGTTATTTGAGGGGACAAATGAATTATTTTTTATTTGAAATTTTTATGGTGAATATATAACATATCTATGATGCTCTATATCAAATAGCACGAATTTTGAAGAAGTTGTACCCATCCAAAGGAATGGAAAACCGAATAGAAATGGAATTGAAAACAATATGCACTATTCTAGGTTATGGAGGTAATTCTTAGGTTGAATTGAAGATTTAAGGTCTGAGAGAACCACGAAATAAAATAGACATGTAAATAAACCTCCATGAAAAATTTTAGAATTTTTGGAGGAATTTTATCATATTTAATAATAACCCCAAATCTGAATAGAATCACAGTTTTGTTTTGGGGAGCAAAAGCTCTTAAACTAGAGACTTAAGATTTTAGGTGCTAATATACATGCATTAACTAAAAGCTCTTATATGTTTTAGTTTTAGTAGATGGTTGCATCATTGGTAGTCTTGGAAAGGAAGTGATTGTGCAGGAATTGAGGTAGCTAACTTTTCCTTAAAACACTATTTATGTTTATAAACTTGAATTTATCAATTTCACGTGTTGCCTGACTTTTATGCTATGATGAATGATAGTCTAAAGATATGTTATGTATGAATTCTCGAGAATTAAGGGGTTCCCAAGGTGTACCAAATAAGCCTTATGTCTCCCACGTATTGGCCAATAATAGGAGATGCATAACCCTTTCACAAGTATGAGACTGCATTGGGTAAGTAGACCAAAATGTTATGGGTCCTTAGTATGACCAAGATAATGTATATATATATGGTCAGTGCTTATATTTCAGTGAATAATTGGAGATATTTTAAGGAATGGAATGTGTACTGTTTTTCTAAAAAATTTGCTAGCTATTGAGATTGTCATCTCATCATTTTATGTCCACATAATCACATTCCATATACTCCAGCAAGAGGTGAACAACGGGGGTCTCAAGGTTGACTTATCGGAATATGGATATGAATTGTATATTTTCTTGTTGTGTAATATATGTGGGATGGCTTAGTTGAGTGCCAAGTCCATTTTTGACAATTCGTAATGTGGTGTAAAATAAGTTATAGACTGTACACTTTTCTTTATGGCGTGAGAGCTTTTTTGTTGTAACTAATGCATATCACGTCTAGTTAGTTTCCTATAAGGAAATAAAATTTGAAAATAGTTGGAATAGCCTGAAGCACTTGTATGTTTATTCAAGAAAGATAACCAACAATATAAGTAAATAGGTGAAATTATGGGCTGGGTAGACATTGTTAGAAATATACAGATAAGAATATACATATATATATATATATATATATATATATATATATATATATATATATATATAATACTAAAAGGTTTTTAAGGAGAATATTCTATGATGTAGATGTATGAAATAAGATGCTAGTAAGTAGGTTTTGACAATCCTTACCTGTTTGTTGCACTTTGGAGCTACTTTTAATTCTCCATTATTCTCCTGCAAGCGAACACTCAAGGTTGGTTCTTCAACCTCTTTCTCTAAAGGCTCAACATCCTGTGTTGCATAATCTATTATATTAATAGTATAGGCAGTAAGATCTTTCATGGCATTGCAATTACTAAATTTTATAATTTTTCTTTCAAATTCGATTGTTAGTGTGCCACTATGAACATCTATTATGGCCTTGGATATTTTTAAGAATGGTCTTCCTAACCAAATTGGAGTGGTTTGATCATCACTATTCATATTAAGTACATAAAAATCAGTAAAGAAAATTAGTTCACCAACTTGCACTAAAACATCCTCAACCACACCCTCGGGAAGGATATTAATTTGTAAGCCAATTGAATTATAACACCAATTTCTTTTAAAAACCCTAGTGTTAAAGATGCATAAATAGAGTATGGTATGATATTAATAGATGCTCCTAAATCTAGCATGGCCTTCTTAAATTTGGTATTGCCTATAGCGTAGGGAATAGAAAACATACTTGGGTCCTTTCATTTTGTAGGGAGTTTTCTTTGAATAATTGCAAAAACATGTTCTCCTACTTTTACTTTATCAGCTCCTTTCAATTTCTGCTTCCTCTTTTGGGTGTGTAATTTTCTCAAGAAATTAGCATAACGGGGTTCCTTATTGATTGCTTCTAAAAGATGAAGATTCACCTCACACTTTCAGAACTTCAGGAAAGGAAGGTGCAGGTTCATATTCAAATAAATGTGCAAACTTACCTTTTGGATGCTTGCCTTCCATGGTTGCATTATTTTTTTTCTTCCTCTTCCTTAGTTGGCACTTGTACCTTTTGCATTGGAATCTCAGCTTCTTTATCACTTTGTAGCATTATGGCACTTACATTGTTTTTTTGGGTTTACCACAGTTTGAGAAGACAACTTACCTAAATTTTGAGCGTTTAATTGGTTAACTGTGGTTGCTAATTGGCCTATTTGATTTTCCAAGCTTTGAATACTAACTCTTGTCTTTTGCTGAAATTGCATAGTCTTATGTGCAAGAGATTTAATCATTTATTCTAAAAAAACTACTTACCTGAGAATTCTGAGATACAGTCTGTCTAGGATAATAGGTGTAACATCCCTAATTTCGTTTCATGTATTAATAAAAGTACAAAAGTATTTAAAGTAACATCCTTAATTTCGATTCCTTTATGGACAAACATACATAAATATTTAAGAAAATAAAATTTATTAGACAATTTTTAGATACCTAAGGAAATATAATCCTTAGAAATTCTTCAACTTACGTGTATGCATAGAAATGTTCTAACATTAATGGAATAGGTAAAGAGAGAAAACCTAAGAGGAAATATTAGAAATAAACATGCCAAAGAAAGTTGAAATTCTAGAATAAGGAAGATAAATTTTTGTGAAGTACGTAAAGGTCTTAAAATTTCAAGAAGATTGGATTAGGGTAATTTTTCCTAATTTAAGAGTTAAAGTTACTAAGTTTAGTATCTCCACCCATAAACTGGGCTTTCACTTATGGACAATTCATATAGAGGTTTTCCACTTAACATAATTTTTTTAGCAAGCCCATTGGATAACCTAAGCAAAAAATAAAACATAGACTTGGATTAGGATATAGAAATTGGACCGGTAGTCCAAAAATCATGAAAATGTGACCAAGCTCATTATGAAATGTAGAATTTTAACCAAAGTAAAGAAAATGGACAGGAGTGAGCCCAAATCCAATAAGAAAAATAAAAATAAAAATAAAGTGATAAGATAATGGTGTAATCAAGATTAGGTGAAATTGCATTAAGACAAAAATTTAGCAAGTGGTATGATAATACAAGGATTTAGGACAAAACATCTATATCCTACACTCTTAATTTTAGGAAGTGGTATGATAATACATAGCATTAGGACAAAACAATTCTATTCCACACAAATAATTTCAACTAAACAGTGGAGATTGAAGGGCTAGAAATTTTCCACTTAAAAAGGCAAACCTATCATAATAGATTAAGACAAAAGAAAAAGTAAATGAATCCCTAAATCAAAGGGACCTTGTCCCATATCTTAAGAATATATTATCATAATTTTCAAAATACAAATCTCCTTTTCCTATGCATATCTTGACTAAGGAAGAGGAAGACAAGAACATAAGTTGTTTGTTTTCCAAAAATTCAACCAAGTGTAACCTAATTGTGATAAGGTAGACCCATGATCATGAAAGGTGAATTATTTGGTGGTCTATATAAGAAAACCCACCCTTACAACATTAGAATTTCGTCCAAGTGAGGGAGAGGAAAAATAGAAGCAAGGTAGAGTGAAGAAAGGAGAGGAAGGAGAAGTCTAGGGGACTAAGTACTTCAGGTAAGTTTAACACTATTTCTTTTTGAAGAAAACTTTTGAAACTTATAATATTTATATGAGATTTTGATCTTAGAACTTTGATGATTGGTCATGGATGTTGCTATATCATGTTACATATTATGTATGTTTGAATACTTAGGTTGGTGTAGATAAGTTCTGCATGGGTATGGCTATGGGTGACAGCATTTTAAGCTAATGTGTTTTAATTTCTGGGAACATTCTATAGGGAATCTAAACAAATGGTTAACATAACAAATGTATATGTATGTCTCACGGATTTTTAGCCACTAGAATCATTCAATTTAGAGTTCATATGAGGTAGATATGGTCCGATTAGTAAACAAAGGTCAGAAAATGGTTAGTCAGGGAAGAATATGTTAGGATAGCTTCGATGTTTTAATTTCTGGGAACATTCTATAAGGAATTAAAATAAATTGTTAACATATGCATTATAGATATATGTGTCACGGATTTGTAGCCACTGGAATTACTTAATTTGGAATTCTTATGAGGGAGATATGGACAGATTAATAGTTAGAGGTCAGAATCTACCCGAGAAGAAATAACATGTACTTTGAGGGAATCATATCACCTTGATTTCTTAATATTTCGCTAAACTATTCAACATAATAGTTTTAGATAATGTTTTTATCTTGCAATTGACACCAAGATCACTTACATCGGAGTTAAATTGAGAGAGTTATGCTCTGATTAGTAAGAGAATGTTAGATAGGATGAAAATCTGCATCAAGAAAATAAAGAAATAACATTAATATTTAAAAAAGAAGATGAATCTTATAAATGAAAATAATAAATTACTAGTATAGCTATAGCCATTGCCATTGTATGAACTTCTTACCATCTTAAGTGTGAAATTTGACATAAAAATATTTTATAAAGTGATATTTGAAATGGTTATGTTCATAGCATGATTACCAATGATTTTTGGTAATAGTTATATTTTGATGAACATACTTGTTATTGAAAGTATATTTTTGGCTATCATTGTGAAAAGAAAATAAATGAGCACGGTCACATGGCAATCTATGTGGTGCACCAGTAGGGGACGCCCTACCAACAGTTATGAATATGTCAATGAGAAAGAAAGAGAAAGTGTGCCATGTCGGACGGAGCGAGATAAGCCCGTACCGAAGAGTAGAAAAATACTCACCCTGACCGGGGTAGCTTGATATGAGAATAAATTGATAGTCATCATATGATATTCTCAAAATAATCAATCCTGTCATACATGTCATTACTGTATGATTCTCATGTGCATAGATATAGTGCATTCATGTGACCAAAGTTATTTACTGTAGTTTATACAGCTGAACATGACGTGATGACTATATTGATAATGATTTGTTGTTGAATTTACTAGGATTTAATTCTCACTACATTTCCATGTCATGTTCAGAAAATTAGTTATGCAGATTTTTCTATAGCTCTAACTTTTAGTGCACATTGGATCGAGTTATTCTATGATGGACGGATCCTAAATAAAATGTTTGTGGGCGAGTTGGCACAGATCCCGGTGAAGGTGCAACCACCCGCACCCGAATCTCCGGAATTGGTCAACTAGAATAAATAAGATGTAGATATTTATGTGTTTAAAATGTTGTACATACGTTTTGATTAATGATGTGTATGTGAACTTTATATTGTATAATAATAAATAAATAAATAAATAAAAGTTGTTACAATAGGCATATTGGTTATGTTGGAAATTTGTAAAATTTTGTTCTGCAGACCTATTTTGTGTATTCCCATACCTGAAGTTGGGATGATCCTTCTATTCAGGATTATATGTATTAGAGTAAGGATCATATCTTTTCGGTTGTCTAGGGAAACCTCTTACCGCATTAGCTTGCTTTGTGGATTCTTCTTATATTGTAGAGCACATATCAGTTGGGTGCTTTGTTGCTAAACAGATTTCACAAATTTTAACTTGCTGAGTTGTACTTGTAACAATTTGGCATACAAAAGAGGTAAGTTCAGATATCTATTGTTGAAAGAAAGAAGTACTTATCTTATGGGCATGTTGAACTGAAGACTCGTGTTTAATGCCAAATGATTGGGAGTTGGTAGCTATATTTGATATTAGGATTTTGACTGTTTTAGGAGTCTTATCCATTAGTGCTCTTTCACTAGCTATATCTATCATGCTTTTGTCTATCTGCAAAAGACCTTTATAAAAATATTGTATTAGTACTAAAAGTAAGAAAAATAACACTTATTTATTTTCATGTATACCTTCAATTATATTTTTTCTTAAATGGAAAATAATTGTAATATCTCTTTAAATGTATACATCCAATGTAAAGAGCATGTCATAGTCCAAAATTACCATTAAACCTGACATTCTTCTAACAAGGTGAAGGTTGATTTCACTGTATTAAGACATAGTTAAGAACAAAATCCTTAGTCAAGGGACAGTGAAAAGCAAAGTCATGGTTTAAGAGACTTTGATTGAGAAAATATTTTTGTTATTTTGAGTAGCCTGAATAATGGAAATTGCACGTGCAACACACATGAAAATATAGACATCAAATTTAATAGCAATTTTGAATGGACGGGTGCTCTTTGCAATGGATGTAAACATTAAGAGAGATATTGTAATAAATTTTAGATTAAAAGTATATATTAAGTTGGATAAATGTAATTTCTTTCTAAAATTATAAATATGAAAGTATTGCTTTAATTTTACAATGATATATAATGGCATGTTCAGTTTAAATAATCCAAGTATAATAATTCCTCTTTATGAACTATTGTATACAACTATACATATGCATAATTATAACTAACAATTATATATGGAAATAACATCATTCATTTATATAATATAAAATATGGTGGCAAGCAATGACTGGCGTTGCTGAGTGAAGGTATAGAAAGCAGTGAGGAATCGGCGGGTAGCGGTGGTTATGATGGTAGCTGCGACAGTAATGAGTAATGGTGAGAAAATGGAAGGTAGTGCTAGGGTGGTGGCAGGGAAAGGAGTTGGTCGTTATAGTCGACAGTGATAAAGGGGTGGACACAGGTGCTCGTGTAGATAGTCATAGCTCTGGTGAAAGCACCTGGCGATGGTGGTGGATGGCACAGATATATTATATTTAAATATTTTTTTTAAAAAGTAATTAAAATAATTTTTTTAAAAATTTCAAGAATTTTTTTTAAATAAAACAAATGCAAGAAAAGTTTGTTATGGTAATAAGTTTCTTTTAATAATATTATTTTTGATAAAAAAATAAAATAAAATAAAATAAAATAAAGGATGAAAGTAAAAAGAAGACAGACTCTGAGTGTGTGATCAAATAACCCATTAATGTCTCTGATTATCTTTGATGAAAAGTTAACATTTACTACTGAAAAAGGATAAAATAATTGCAGATCACGCTCGCAATCCCATGTTAATAATATATATTAGGGGAAAAGCATAATTAAAGGAAAACAAAGCTTAAACTCGCAGAGAAATTGAGAATGCACATTTTCAAGTAAATATATTTTTAATATATCCTCGTTATTGCCACCAGGTTTCATTATCCGTGGAAAATTGCCACGTAATCCCTTTATTCAGCTCCATAGTAGTTGCTACGGCTCCAGGGATCAGCTTATTCCGCTTCTCTGAGCTTGAGCAGGATGAGGAAGACGATAGCAGCTCCGGCGAACGGCGCTTGAGACTGACTCGAACAGGCTCAGCGTGATCCGAGCCAATCAAGTGAGGAAAGTTCACCTTAGCTTTGGAGCCACGCATCTTAAACGCGGCGCGGTCATAAGCCAAAGCCGCATCCTCAGCCTTCTCGTAAGTCCCAAGCCACACCCTCGCCCCGTTTTTCTTCGGATCCCTGATCTCCGCCGCGTACTTCCCCCAAGGCCTCCTCCGCACTCCCTTGTAACGGCTCTTGTCCCTCGGAGCGGAAAACCCACGCCCCACCACCACTGCAGTACTATTATTATTATTATTATTATTATTTTTCTTATTCTCTCCCCGATCAATATCCGCTGTCTGCATTTTCACCTGGGTTGCACTTGAAGTTGCACCAATCACATTAGAGGGAAGCCATCCAGTAAGGGCGGCATCACGCAAAGCCCCGTAGATAACCATATCCTCGGCGTCGTTTTCTTTTAGTGGCAGCTCACTCCAGTTCTCTGTTAAGAAAACGTTTCTGAAGCTCGAACTCCGAGAGTACGCCGGAGCAGCATTCTGAAACGTGGTCGTTATTGAAGGGTCGGAACTATCGACGACGACGGCACCGAGTTGCGAAAACTGAGTGCACATTCCGTACATGCGTTTTTCTAGATGTTGTGTGTTGGACTTTTTTTTTTCTCTCTCTCTTTTTCTTGTTTTGGTGGGTGGCCATGGAGGATGCATTATATAGTAGTGGAAAAGAGAAGGGAAGTACTGTGACGGGGATTTTAAGGGCTTATTTTAATGGAACAAGGTTGTTGGTGGTTCCATGAAGGTTCTTTAATCTCCACGTGGGGACTTTTTTTCACGTGTTTAAATAAATGGTTTTTGGCTTTTAAAATGATGTTGTCTGGTTGGTTGCTTGGTTTGTCGTTGCGTTTTTTAATTCTTATTCTAACATTCTGATTTGAAAGCGATATATAGACTTTAGAGATGTTGAACTTTGAACTTTGAACGTTGAAGCAAGTCTTCCTCTCGGACATACGGAAGGCCTATTTATTTAATCTCATTTACAGAAGTGGGTCCATATATAACTTTAAAACAAAAAATAAAGACTAAACTAAGAATATTTTTTTAGATTTGAGATTCATTTAATTTTAATTTTAATTTTAATTTTTTTAAAAATAAATTAATTAATTTTTTAAAATTATCACCTTATTTTTTATTAGTTATTTATTAATTTTTTAATAATATCAAAATTTTCATATATTATTTTTTAAAAATAAACATATAAAAAATTTAATATTTTTAAGAATTAATTTATATACATGCTCAACAGAATTTAAATACTAAATTTTATTGGGTTTATAAATTCAAAGAGTAAATTTAGTTTACTCAAAAATAGAAAAAAGTAAAAATTCAATCTAAAAAACGTAAGTTTTACATTTTAATTATAAACATGGACGCTGTAACATCCCGTAATTTTTAGATATTTTCCTTAGAAATTCTTCACCTTACATATATGCATAGAAATGTTCTAATATTAATGGAATAGGTAAAGAAAGAAAACCTAAGAGGAAATATTAGAAATAAACATGTTAAAGAAAGGTGAAATTCTTAGGTAAAGAAAGATAAATTTTTGTGAAGTAAGTAAAGGTCTTAAAATTTCAAGAAGATCGGATTAGGGTAATCTTTCTTAATTTAAGAGCAAAAGTTACTGAGTTTAGTATCTCCACCCGTAATTGGGCTTTAACCTATAGACATTTCATATAGAGTTTTTCTACTTCACATGAATTTTTAGCAAGCCAATAGGATAGGCCAAGGAAGAAATAAAACATAGACTTGGACTAGGATATAGAAATTGGACCGATAGCCCAAAAATCATGAAAATGTGACCAAACTCATTATGAAAGGAAGAATTTTAACCAAAGTAAGTAAAATGGGCAAGAATGAGCCCAAACCCAAGAGGAAAAATAAAAATAAAAATAAAATTAAAGTGATGAAATATTAGTGTAATCAAGATTAAGTGACATGGCATTAAGACAAAAATTTGACAAGTGGTGTGATTCTACATTCATCATTTTGGCAAGTGGCATAATAATACAAGGCTTTAGGACAAAAACATCTATATCCTACATTCATAACTTTAGCAAGTGGGTAATAATACATAGCATTATGACAAAACATTATTATCCTACACAAATAATTTTAGTTAAGTAAGGAAAATTCAAGGGCTAGAAATTTGCCACTTAAAAAGGCAAATCTATCATACTTGATTAAGACAAAAGAAAAAGGAAATGAATCCCTAAATCAAAGGGATCTTGCCCCATATCTTAAGAACATATCATCATAATTTTCAAAATACAAATCTCCTTTTTCTATGCATATCTTGACTAAGGAAGAGGAAGACAAGAACATAAGTTATTTGTTTTTCAAAAATTCAACAAAGTGTATCCTAATTGTGATAAGGTAGACCCATGATCATGAAAGGTGAATTATTTGGTGGTCTATATAAGAAAACCCACCCTTACAACATTAGAATTTCGTCCAAGTGAGGGAGAGCAAAAATAGAAGCAAGGTAGTGTGAGGAAAGGAGAGGAAGAAAGGAAGAAAGAGGAAGGAGAAGTCTAGGAGACTAAGTGCTCCAGGTAAGTTTAACAATATTTCTTTTTGAAAAAAAAAACTTTTGAAACTCATAATATTTATATGAAATTTTGATCTTAGAACTTTGATGATTGGTCATGGATGTTGCTATATCATGTTACATATTGATCTTGCATGTGATGTATGTTTGAATACTTAGGTTGGTGTAGATAGTTCTGCATGGATATGGCTATGGTTGACGGAATTTTAAGCTTCAGTATTTTAATTTCTGGGAACAATCTATAAGGAATTAAAATAAATGGTTAACATAAGAATTAAAGATATATGTGTCACGGATTTTTACCCACTGGAATCATTCCATTTGGAGTCCATATGAGGTATCTATGGTCTGATTAGTAGTCAAATGTCAGAAAATGAATCATCAGGGAAGAACATGTTAGGATAGCTTCGGTAATTTAATTTCTGGGAATTATTGGTAGGGAATTAAAATAAATGGTTAACATAAGAATTAAAGATATGTGTGTCATGGATTTTTAGCCACTGCAATCATTCAATTTGGAGTTCATATGATGTAGATATGATCCGATTAGTAAGCAGAGGTCAGAAAATGTTTATTCAGGGAAGAGTATGTTATTAATGCTTTAGTTTTTGAATTTCTGGAAATATTCTGTAGGGAATTAAAATAGCGCGCCAACATAACAATTATAGATATATGGCTCATGGATTTTTACCAACTGGAATAACGCAATTTGGAGTTCCAATTTGGGAGATATGGTCTAATTAGTCAGTAAAGGTCAGAACCTATCCGAGAGGAACTATCCTGTACTTTGAGGGAGTAATATCACCTTTGTTTCTTAATTTTTCGCTACAATGTTCAACATAATAGTTTTAGATAATTGTTTTATCTTGAAATGGACACCAAGATCACCTACATCAGAGTTAAATTGAAGGAGTTATGCTCTGATTAGTAAGAGAAGGTTAGATAGGATGAAAACCTTCATCAAGAAAATAAAATAAAATAAAATTAGTATTTAAAAAAGAAGATGAATCTTAATAAATGACTAGTATAGCCATAGCCATTGCCATTGTATGAACTTCTTACCATCTTAAGTATGAAATTTTGACATGGAAATATTTTATAAAGTGATATTTGAAATGGTTATGTTCATGGCATGATTACCAATGATTTATGGTAATAGTTATATTTTGATGAACATACTTGTTATTGAAAGCATATTTTTGGCTATCATTGTGAAAAGAAAAGAAATAAGCACGGTCACATGGCAATCCGTGTGGTGCACCAGTAGGGGACGCCCTACCAACGGTTATGATCATGATAATGAGAAAAGAAAGAGAAAGTAGGCCATGTCGGACGGAGCGAGAAAAGTCCGTACCGGAGAGTAGAGGATACTCACCCTGACCGGGGTAGCTTGAAATGAGAATAAGTTGATGGCCATCATATGATATTTTGAAAATAGTTAATCATATCATACATATCATTATAGTATGATTCTTATGTGCATAGATATAATGCATTCATGTGACCAAAGATATTTTCTGTAGTTTATACAGCTGAACATGACGTGATGAGCTTTACTGATGATAATTTATTGTTGAACTTACTGGGATTTAATTCTCACTATATTTCCATATCATGTTCAGAAAATTATTTATGCAGCTTTTGTTTCTAAGGTTCTGGCTTTTAGTGCACATTTGATCGAGTTACTTTATGTTGGGCAGATTTCAGAATCAAATAAGATGTTTGTGGTCGAGTTGGCTCAGATCCCGGTGAAGGTGCAACCACCCGCACCTGTATCTCCGGAATTGGTCAACCAAAATAAACAAGATGTAAATATCTATGTGTTTGATATGTTATACGCTTGTTTTGATTAATGACATGTATGTGAACTCAATATTGTATAATAATAAAGGAAAAAAAAAGAGGTTGTTACATAATTGGTATCAGAGCAGGTCGATCCTAGATGGCCAGTGGGTGGTTGGTTATCTGAATCGATCTTATAGTATCTTGAGTATGTTGTGGTAGTGTTGTGTAGGGGATCAGTGATTTCATATAGGTTGGATATTACTAGTGTTTCCTATCTATATGCCGAGGTGGTGTTATGGCTGCTGTTAAATTTTTTTTTTTTTTAAAAGAAACTAACTATTGGGTTTGATCACCTCAATAGCAGCATAACTTTATTTTTGCCACAGTAGGAAATGGCACCACTAAGGAGGAATTCCGTAAAAAATGTGGAGGAAACCCTACACAACCTTGCCACGGTAATTTGAGAATTTAATATTGATTTACTCCCTAGAACCCAACTAGTATCTATAACCTTATATAGAATGATATCAATTGAATAAAAAAAAAATAGTTACAAGACTTGTTAGACAAGGGATTTAAATGCCCTAGTACTTTTATTTGGAGTGCTCTAGTTCTATCTGTGAAAAAGAAAGATGGATCACTATGACTATGCATAGATTATAGACAGTTGAATAAGGTGACAATGTAAAATAGAAACCCATTAGCTCGTATAGATTACATGTTTGACCAGTTATAAGGTGTTCAATATTTTTCCACAAATAGATTTGGGATATGAGTAACATTAATTAAGGATAAGAGAAGAGGATGTAGGACTTATTATGGACATTATGAGTTCTTGGTGATGCATTTAAATTGACAAACCTTTAGCTGCATTCATAAATTTAATGAATAGAAATTAGGTCATCCTTGGAACAATTTGTTATTATATATATGGATGATATACTAGAATATTTCAAAAGTTCAGAGGATCATAAGCAACATTCAAAGATAGTTTTACCAACTCTAAAGGAGTATGGTTGGTAAATATGGTATACAAGTAGAGTCTAAGAAAGTAAAAGTAGTACAATAATAGCTACGTTTTACTACATTTAAAGATGAAGATCCAAATCCAATTTACGCTTCCTGCGGTTATCTGCCGTCCATTCTACTGGAGTAATAGTTAGATCAGGTACATGAACATAGGCTTGTAAAGCATCAATCAACTCCTCAACATTTGAAGCTGAGATGAGAATTTGTCGTGCTGAGTGTGAGATAAACCTCTGTTCCACAGCTTGATCTAGAAAAGATAACAAACCATCAAAGAAGTGATTAACATTTAACAAACCTATCGGTTTGTGATGCATATTTAGTTGTGCCCAAGAGACTATTTGGAAAATCTCCTCTAAAGTACCAAAACCACCTGGTAAGGCAATGAAGGCTTCAGCATTGCTCATCATTCTAGCCATGCGTTCATGCATGGAAACTACCCTATATTCTTCTCCAATTGTCTTCCCTATATTGCTGGATGTAGCTAGAGCTGTAGGAATAATACCTAGAACTTGGCATCCCCCTGCATGTGCAACTGTAGCCACACACCCCATTAACCCACAGTTACCTCCACCATACACTAAATGAATTTTTCTCCTAGCCAGCACCATACCCAGATTTTGTGCTGCTTTAACATACTCCTCATCTTTTCCAGGACTGGAACCACAAAAGACACAGATATTTCGAAACTGACGGAATGTTGTTCCCTCCATAATTTCTATCACCTTAACTTTGAGAATAGACAAAGATACTAATGTAAGTATTTATAGAAATCAGAGAAAGGCATATTTATAATAGCTATGCGAATAGGCCGGGTATTATTAGAACAACTATGAATATCAACTAAATTAAAGGTAAATAAAAAAAAATTTCAAAAATGACGGCAAGCATGTATATGTACAGTAGTATGACTGTGACCCATATTAAGCACATAAAGAGTATAAGATAAGACCAGAAATCTGTCTTTATCTTGTTGTCTTTGATGAAGCATTGATGTTTTGATTCTTGTAGAAAAGTTCTAGGTGATAGCTGTCATTGAAAAAAAAAAGTAAAAAAAAAATGCAATCAAATGATTTATGTTGTATTCTCAATGTTTTCGCCAGTCGACTATCAGTATTATTAAGTTGACTACCTATTTTGAGAAATTTTAATTTGGACTGGTTAATTTACAGTTGATTAATTACATCTATTTTGAAGCAATCAACTGCATCCTACCAGTTAACTACATATTCTTTGATTTTCACAGACTTTTATAAGCTCAGAAATGTTTCTTTTTCCATGTGATATCTTTCCACTGAATACCAATGGATTTAAAGTTGATTCTGACACATATATTCAAAATTTGCGGCCACCGATTTTTGTTGAAATCATAGATAGATTTTGTTTACAGATTTTCAAGAATTGCGGCCACCGATTTTAATATTTTTCAATGCTTTGTCAAAACTTTTGACTTTCGCTTTTGGAACCATTCTCTATTATGCTTTTCGTCTGTTTCACTCATTAACGGTTGGCATTAAATGCAAGGTTATTTTCCCTCATTACAATTAAAGATAATTTCTTCCTTTGAAACTTGGTTGTTATGGTGTCTAAGTTGTTAATAGGTTAAAATAATGAAAGGTTTGAAAAGAATGGACGGATGATGGTCTTATGGTGTTTTGACGAATGTAATCAAGAGAATTAGTGGTGTTGAAGTTCTCGAGGAATAAAATATAGGAAGTAGGATTTAAGTTAGTCTTTGAACTCTTAATTTGGAAATATAGAGAATATTCTGAGAACCATGTCCGGAAATAATGTAGGTTATCAAGATATTTGTATTAAAGGATTATATCATGCTAAATTGAGTCTAGTATCTAGGATGTGAATTATGTTGGAATTGAGAATTCATGTATGAGTAATTGTTAGGAAAAAAAAAACACACACACAAATCTTCTTCAAATGATTGGGTGAATTAAATGGGATTGACATAAGCTAGAATGAGGTGTTTTTGGATATGATAGAAGAAATAATTGAAATTTTTGACAATGAGTTTAATGGTGTTAATAAGCTTGTATAGAATTACTGTGATGAGGTAAGTTGGAATTATTAGACATGCGTCAATGGTACATAAACGTTATTAAAGGTTTGAAGGATTTATTGCTACGTATGTTTAACATATTGATTAAAGGATTTGAGGATAAAAATAGATGATAGAGTAAGATGATGATATTCAGGGGATGATGTTGATATATGAAAAAAAAAAAAAATTGACTTGATAGAAGTTTGGAATAAGAAAAGATAGTTACACAATACGAAGGTGTATATGTTCCTTTATATGTGTATTTTCTAATATCGACCCATAGATATATCCATACGGGCTAGAGGATATCAATTGAAGAACTTATGATTGAAAGAAATCCTTATGGTTAAGTTATATGGCAAAATCACTCAAGTGAATAGACATATTAAAAAGTAAAGATGTCATACATAAAAGATATCTCTAATTATTTAGGTAATAAGCTTGGTAACTCTGAATAATGCCTTAATTTCATTCCCTACATGTGGTAGGATGGATTGAAATTCGGGGACCGAATTTCTTAAAGGGGGGAAGAATGTAACATCCCGTAATTTTTAGATATTTTCCTTAGAAATTCTTCACCTTACATATATGCATAGAAATGTTCTAATATTAATGGAATAGGTAAAGAAAGAAAACCTAAGAGGAAATATTAGAAATAAACATGTTAAAGAAAGATAAATTTTTGTGAAGTAAGTAAAGGTCTTAAAATTTCAAGAAGATCGGATTAGGGTAATCTTTCTTAATTTAAGAGCAAAAGTTACTGAGTTTAGTATCTCCACCCGTAATTGGGCTTTAACCTATAGACATTTCATATAGAGTTTTTCTACTTCACATGAATTTTTAGCAAGCCAATAGGATAGGCCAAGGAAGAAATAAAACATAGACTTGGACTAGGATATAGAAATTGGACCGATAGCCCAAAAATCATGAAAATGTGACCAAGCCCATTATGAAAGGAAGAATTTTAACCAAAGTAAGGAAAATGGGCAAGAATGAGCCCAAACCCAAGAGGAAAAATAAAAATAAAAATAAAATTAAAGTGATGAAATATTAGTGTAATCAAGATTAAGTGACATGGCATTAAGACAAAAATTTGACAAGTGGTGTGATTCTACATTCATCATTTTGGCAAGTGGCATAATAATACAAGGCTTTAGGACAAAAACATCTATATCCTACATTCATAACTTTAGCAAGTGGGTAATAATACATAGCATTATGACAAAACATCATTATCCTACACAAATAATTTTAGTTAAGTAAGGAAAATTCAAGGGCTAGAAATTTGCCACTTAAAAAGGCAAATCTATCATACTTGATTAAGACAAAAGAAAAAGGAAATGAATCCCTAAATCAAAGGGATCTTGCCCCATATCTTAAGAACATATCATCATAATTTTCAAAATACAAATCTCCTTTTTCTATGCATATCTTGACTAAGGAAGAGGAAGACAAGAACATAAGTTGTTTGTTTTTCAAAAATTCAACAAAGTGTATCCTAATTGTGATAAGGTAGACCCATGATCATGAAAGGTGAATTATTTGGTGGTCTATATAAGAAAACCTACCCTTACAACATTAGAATTTCGTCCAAGTGAGGGAGAGCAAAAATAGAAGCAAGGTAGTGTGAGGAAAGGAGAGGAAGAAAGGAAGAAAGAGGAAGGAGAAGTCTAGGAGACTAAGTGCTCCAGGTAAGTTTAACAATATTTCTTTTTGAAAAAAAAAACCTTTGAAACTCATAATATTTATATGAAATTTTGATCTTAGAACTTTGATGATTGGTCATGGATGTTGCTATATCATGTTACATATTGATCTTGCATGTGATGTATGTTTGAATACTTAGGTTGGTGTAGATAGTTCTGCATGGATATGGCTATGGTTGACGGAATTTTAAGCTTCAGTATTTTAATTTCTGGGAACAATCTATAAGGAATTAAAATAAATGGTTAACATAAGAATTAAAGATATATGTGTCACGGATTTTTACCCACTGGAATCATTCCATTTGGAGTCCATATGAGGTATCTATGGTCTGATTAGTAGTCAAAGGTCAGAAAATGAATCATCAGGGAAGAACATGTTAGGATAGCTTCGGTAATTTAATTTCTGGGAATTATTGGTAGGGAATTAAAATAAATGGTTAACATAAGAATTAAAGATATGTGTGTCATGGATTTTTAGCCACTGGAATCATTCAATTTGGAGTTCATATGATGTAGATATGATCCGATTAGTAAGCAGAGGTCAGAAAATGTTTATTCAGGGAAGAGTATGTTATTAATGCTTTAGTTTTTGAATTTCTGGGAATATTCTGTAGGGAATTAAAATAGCGCGCCAACATAACAATTATAGATATATGGCTCATGGATTTTTACCAACTGGAATAACGCAATTTGGAGTTCCAATTTGGGAGATATGGTCTAATTAGGCAGTAAAGGTCAGAACCTATCCGAGAGGAACTATCCTGTACTTTGAGGGAGTAATATCACCTTTGTTTCTTAATTTTTCGCTACAATGTTCAACATAATAGTTTTAGATAATTGTTTTATCTTGAAATGGACACCAAGATCACCTACATCAGAGTTAAATTGAAGGAGTTATGCTCTGATTAGTAAGAGAAGGTTAGATAGGATGAAAACCTTCATCAAGAAAATAAAATAAAATAAAATTAGTATTTAAAAAAGAAGATGAATCTTAATAAATGACTAGTATAGCCATAGCCATTGCCATTGTATGAACTTCTTACCATCTTAAGTATGAAATTTTGACATGGAAATATTTTATAAAGTGATATTTGAAATGGTTATGTTCATGGCATGATTACCAATGATTTATGGTAATAGTTATATTTTGATGAACATACTTGTTATTGAAAGCATATTTTTGGCTATCATTGTGAAAAGAAAAGAAATAAGCACGGTCACATGGCAATCCGTGTGGTGCACCAGTGGGGGACGCCCTACCAACGGTTATGATCATGATAATGAGAAAAGAAAGAGAAAGTAGGCCATGTCGGACGGAGCGAGAAAAGTCCGTACCGGAGAGTAGAGGATACTCACCCTGACCGGGGTAGCTTGAAATGAGAATAAGTTGATGGCCATCATATGATATTTTGAAAATAGTTAATCATATCATACATATAATTATAGTATGATTCTTATGTGCATAGATATAATGTATTCATGTGACCAAAGATATTTTCTGTAGTTTATACAGCTGAACATGACGTGATGAGCTTTACTGATGATAATTTATTGTTGAACTTACTGGGATTTAATTCTCACTATATTTCCATATCATGTTCAGAAAATTATTTATGCAGCTTTTGTTTCTAAGGCTCTGGCTTTTAGTGCACATTGGATCGAGTTACTTTATGTTGGGTAGATTTCAGAATCAAATAAGATGTTTGTGGTCGAGTTGGCTCAGATCCCGGTGAAGGTGCAACCACCCGCACCTGTATCTCCGGAATTGGTCAACCAAAATAAACAAGATGTAAATATCTATGTGTTTGATATGTTATACGCTTGTTTTGATTAATGACATGTATGTGAACTCAATATTGTATAATAATAAAGGAAAAAAAAGAGGTTGTTACAGACGCACACGGATTCATGTAAATGTTTTCCTTAGTATGAGTTATACTACGTGCATAATATATTTTTTTTCTTGAATCTTGCTATTTTAGTGAAGGCAATAAAATATTACATTTATTATATAAAAAATGTCATTGGCTAAACTAGTGGACACCTTCAAGATACAAGTTATTTGAGTTGATAAATATTTTTGAAGTATGAATATAATTTAACAAAACAAATTTAATCTAGATTTATGGAAAAACATATAGTAGAGTAAGATTTTTTTTATTGAAAAAAATTTAGAGTGAAGTGAGATTATTCCATTATAAAGTTAATATATGTTATAAGTATCAGCAAAGTTTTATAGTAATACTTACATATCAACTATCAAAGAGGAGTACTACTAGTAATAGGAATCGAATCTAGATCTTATAAGTAAAGTGTTTCAACATTTACCAATTGAACAACTTATGATAAAATAAGAATTTTAACTTAACGTCAACTGTGCATTAAGAATATATATACTTCAGATACATATTGGATTGCATACGGGAAGTCTGGCGTTTTATTTTAAATCAAATTTAGGCATGACAAAGTGTATATTTTAATAATTTGTACATGGAAAATATATTTTTTTTATTCAAAATAATTTTGTGGTTAAAATTATTCATAATTTTATAAATTAAGTTACATATTTTAATAATTTAGTTACATATTTTCATAAATTTGTTAACCTTGAAATATTCGTATTATACAGATTATATATTCATAAGATTATATATTAATTAAAATATTATATATATTAATTGATATTTTCATTTTAAAAAAAACGTATTATTTTATCAGTATAATTAATTAAACAAACCAATCTAAATAACTTTTGATACATATACAAACATCCAGATACTTATCATGTATGTTTGAATGATAATAATAAAATAATATTTTTATAACATAATTGATGGTTACCTTAATGTGAACGGATGTCATATTTACTTGTTTTTTTAGTTTTAATTTAACTAAACGAATTTTTTTTAAAAAAAAATCAGCTTATGAAAAGCATCATTGCATTTTATAGAATTAATATATAATATAGAAAATGCGTATCATAATTATTCCTTAATAAAGCCAGTGAAAAGCATCTTATGTAACGTACGTAGGGATGGAACTATTTTAGAATAACATTGACAGAACGAGACTTTTAACTGTAAAGAAAAAAAAATCTTTCTCTCAAAAAAATGTTGAAGTAAAACAGTCTTATGCAATTTCAATATAAGAAAGAAAAGGGTCAATCACAAGTTTCGATGATCCAACGGCGAAAAAGAAATCCAGTATATTTGAGTTCATTTTCATTATTTTTGGATATTTTTTGCTTCTAGTTATAGTTATTGATCACATGCGTATATATTAATATATAAGACCTTTAAATTTGAGAGTTAAGATGTGATTTCACAATTTTTTAAATAATAAAATTAGAGAAAAATGCTTAAACCCAAGTATAGGAATGATGCAGGTGATCGATATGTAAATCTGGGTGGATCTGAACAAGTCTCTTGGAGAACTAAATAATTGGGAAGAGATGGCTGAAGCCAGCACTGAAAACGGCAGCTATATGAGGCGTTTTCGCCATGAAAACTTGGCTCAGATCAATTGGCTTTCTATCTGCTAAAGTATGCTATTGACGTATGACAGATGAAGCAGTTTATGTAGAGAATCATGCGTAGAGGATTTAGTTTTCTGGGTTGAATAGTTGTAACATCTTTAATTTTTTTTTTATTAATAAAGATATATAAATATTTAATTAAATAAATAAAAAAATTTAAATAATTTTTTAAATATCTGAGAAAATATAAGTTTTAAAAAATCTTCACCTTATGTATATATATAAAAAATATTTCTAACATTAAGAGAATAAGTAAAGAGAGAAAATCTAGTAGGAAAAATTAGAAATAATATCCTAAAAAGAGACGAAATTTTTGGGTAAGAAAGATAAATTTTTGGAAGTAAAAGTTTTAAAATTTCAAAAAAAAAAATATTAGGGTAATTTTTCCTAATTTAAGAGTTAGAGTTCCTAAATTTAACATTTTTATCCATATATTGGGCCTTCACCTATAAACATTTCATAGAGTTTTTTTAATCATAAAAATATGACCAAACCCTCCATGAGAGATAGAATTTTAGCCAAAGCAAAGGAAATTAGTAAGAATGAGCTCACATCCAAGAGAAAAAAATAAGAACTATGTGATGAAATAGTAGTATAATAATAATCAAGATTAAGTCACATAGCATTAGGACAAAATATCTGTATCCTACACTCATAATTTAAGTAAGTCATGTGATAATATAGTAAGTAATAATATATGGCATTAGGACAAAACATCCCTATCATATACAAATAATTTCAGCTAAGTAAGGAAAACTTAAGGATTAAAAATTTGTCACTTAGAAAGGCAAATCTATCATACTTGAGTGAGACAAAAGAAAAAAGAAATAAATTTCTAAATTAAAGGGACATTGCCCCTTATCTTGAGAACATTTTATCATAATTTTCAAATAACAAATCTTCTTTTTGCTATGCATATCTTGACTAAAGAAGAGAAAGACAAGACTATGATTTTTTTTCCCACAAAAAGCAACAAAGTGCATCCTAATTGTGATAAGATAGACCCATGATTATGAAAGAAAGACCACTTGATAATTTACTTAAGTAAAAACCACTCTTATAACATTAAAATTTCGTCCAAGTAAGAGAAAGAGAAAAATAGAAGCAAGGTAGAGTGAGGAAAGAAGAGAAAAAAAAAAAGAAATCTAGAAGATTAGTACTCAAGGTAAGTTAACTTAATCTCCACTTGAATCTATCTTTTCTCTTCATCCTTTGTGTTCAAAACTTACCCTCCCTCTCTTATTCAAGCTGCTAGAAAAGTTAAGGAAATGAAAGAATCTTGCCACTTCCTTCAAGAGTAAACAAGAAAAAGAATTCACTAAGTGTGTTAGGGAGATCTTTAGTTAGGTTTAACAATATCTTTTTTTGAATTTTATAATATTTATATGGGATTTTGATCTTAGAACTTTGATAAAATTTATAATATTTTCTATTTTGATGATTTGTCATAAATGTTGCTATATCATGTTATATGTTAATCTTGCATATGATAGATGTTTTGAATGCTTCGGTTGGTGTGAAAGGTTCTGCATAGGTATGGCTATGGTTGACAAAATTTTAAGATTTTTTATGCTGCTGTTATGTATATTTGAATGTGGTAAAAAATTAATAAAATATGATTAGATTGATAAAATGAATATGACGTTAAACACTTAGAAGAAGATTATGAGACATTTATGTTAGGAAACACCCTTAATAATACATGATTTCATTTATGTTTTCTTAAGAAGTAGATGATGGAATATGTTAAATTAAGTGTAAGGAATCTAATTAAAATGTTAAAATGAGTAATTCTTATGATTAGATGTAAATTAGGAATAAAATAGAAGATGACGTAATAAAATAATGAACTAAAACCTTAGGAAGGGTTTGATTAGAAAACTAGATTTTAGAGTAACTAGGGAAGCTTCTGGTTTTGAAATTCTGAGAAGAATCGGTTAAGAATTAAAAGAAATAGTTAACATAAAAAATATAGATATATATTTTACAGATTTTTAACCACTAGAATCACCCAATTTTGAGTTCAAATAAGGGAGATATGGTCCGATTAGTAAGCAGTAGTCAGAAAATGGTTAACCAGGGAAGAATCTGCTAGGTAACATTCTATGTCTAAATTTTTTAGAAACATTTGTAAGGAATTAAAAAAAATGGTTAACATAAAAAATATAGATATATGACTAACGAATTTGTAACCATTGGAATAACTCAATTTAGAGTCTATAGGAGAGAGTTATGGTCAGATTAGTAAGTAGAAGTTAGAACTTACCCGTGAAGAAATAACATTGAATTTGAAGCAGTAATAACACCAAGATTCCTTACGATTTAACTAAATTGTTCAACATAAGAGTTTTCGAGGATTGACTAAACTTTAAATGGACACTAAGATCACCTCAATTGAAAATAAAATGAGGGAGTTATGCTCTGATTAGTGAGAGATGAAAATAATATTTAAGAAAAAAGAAGAATCTTATAAATGAAAATAATAAATGGCTAGTGTATGCCTTAACCATTGCCATTGCATAAACTCGTTACCATCTTAAGTGTGTAATTTTGACATGAAAATATTTTATAAAGTGATATTTGAAAATGAGTATGTTCATGGCATGATTATATTTTACCAATAATTTTTGGTAATGATTATGCTTTGATGATAAATTATGGCATGTGAATATAATGAACATACTTGTTATTGAAATCATATTTTTGGCTATTAATGTGAAAAGAAAAGAAAAGCAAAGAGATGAGTACAGTCACATCGCAGTCCGTGTGGTGTACCAGTAGGGGATGCCCAACTCACGGCTATGATTATGCTAATGAGAAAAAAAGAGAGAGAATGTGTGCTATGTCGTACGGAGCGAGAAAATCTCGTATCGGAGAGTTAAAAGTACTCACCATAACGGGGGTAGCTTGATATGAAAGTAAGTTGATAGTCATCATATGATATTCTGAAAATAGTTATTCATGCCATACATGTCATTACTACACGATTTTCATGTGCATAGATAAAGTTCATTCATGTGATCTAAGACATTTACTATAGGTTATACAGATGAACATGATATGATGAGCAATATTGATGATGATTATGATTTATTGTTGAATCTATTGGAATTTAATTCTCACTATATTTCTATATTATGTTCAGAAAACTAGATATGCAGATTTTCTCTATGGCTCTGGCTTTTAGTGTACGTTTGATCGAGTTACTCTATTTTGAATAGATCCCAGTAATTAATAAGGCGTTTGTGGTCGGGTTGGTTAAGATCCCGGTGAAGGTGCTGATAAGTGAATTTTATACTCATAAATTAAATATTTTCATCTTATCTTTTTGCCTTAATTAAACATTTATCTCCCTTATTTGTCTTTAATTTTGTGTATTTTTTTATAGATAGAGAGAAGAATAGAAAATTGACTCAATTGGATGAATCAAAACTAAATTATAGTTCTTTGGAAATGATGTCTATAAATCAAGCAGACAAAATAAATTCATTGAGGATGGCTGAGTAAGGAGCATTATCTTTTTAACTCTTAAAACACATTCTAATGTATATATACATCAATTCAATCTTGGTTTATGACCACAATTATAAAAGAAATTGAAACATAAAGATTCAAGACAGAACACCCAATATTAAAAATCTAATTGCTGCTTGCTTTTCAACTTGATCTTACTGTAGTATTTTGACTAGATCTCACAAAATATGTATATATTATGTACAACATATGGTAGATAAATAGTTAACATAATTTCATATAACTTTTATGTTTATGTGATAAGCAAATTTAGACATGCGAAGGGCCAAAATTGGGCTAGAAAAGAACATGTTTACTATTGCAATCCAACTCAATCTTACTATAGTATTTGTGACCTATTTCAGAAAATACAAATTCAATGAATACAAAATTTGGTAGGTGGATCTCAAAAACAATTGGCTACAACTTTCATGTTCAAATGGTCAGTAAATTTAGACATTAAAAGGGTCAAAATTGGGCTAGAAAAGATCATGTTTTCTGTTACAGTCCATCCTAACCTTTCTCTACTATTATGGCCATAAATCACACAATAACTGGCCAATTTTTCTCCATGTTATATGGTTGGAAAGAGAATAAAAATATATACAACTTTTATGTTAGTGATATCAGTAGATTCGGTGGCTATCAAGGAGATATATCACGATGACTTTTGTTGCACATAATGCAACACAACCTGTCAACTTTAGTGCAATTTGCTACCCACCATCTTTGTCACATACTCCCTTTGTTTTGCCTATAAATAGAGACATATTGTGAGTTAGAAAAAGAGGATAAAGCCTAAAGAGTGAGCTTGGAAAATTTTTGTTAGAGCTCTAAGTGTTTGCAATATTTTTATCTCTTTAAACATTTTGTATCTTTACTTTCTTTCATAAATTTTATCATGCTTCTTCATCTTTCATTTTGCCTTCTTACCTTGATTATGGAGAACTAATATCCTAATGCTAAGGTGAAACTCTTGGTATAAAAATAATAATTTACCCTTGCTAGGGTGAAACTCTTGGTATGAAAATAATAATTTATTTAACTCTTAATTTCAATGTTTATATTTAATGTTGTATTTATCTTCATTTTCTTTCTTAGATGATGACTTTGTTGCCCTTCTGTTATTTTTTTATTTTTTATTTTCTTTCTTAAAGGATGACTTTGTCAACAATTTGTTATTTATTTTCTGCCTCTTTATTATTTTTTTTTGTTATTTACTTTTTTAGGATATGACTTTGTCTACTCTCTGTTATTATTTTCTTGTTATTTACTTTCTTAGAGGATGATTTTGTTGTCCATCTGTTATTTTTTTTATTTACTTTCTTAAAGAATGACTTTGGTACCCCTCTATTATTTATTTTCTACCCCTCTGTTATTTTTTTAGAGGATGGCTTTATTGCCCCTATGCTATTTATTTTCTTGTTATTTTCTTTTTTAGAGAATGGCTTTGTTGCCCATCTGTTATTTATTTTCTTATTATTTTATTTCTTAATAGCTGATTTTACCGCTTACTTTATATTATTATTATTGACTCTGCCACCTATCTGTTGTTATGTTTTTCTTCCTTTTACATCTTTTTATTTTTTATTTTTAAAAGTGTGAATCTTGATACATTGTATACAATCTTTGTCATAACAAATGTTTGAATCATTCTTAATTTATTGTAGACAATATAATGATTGGCACGATGTATACTTGAATCCATTTTATAAGAGTTGTTTTATTATTAGTAATACAATAAAAAGAAGGCAAATACACCTTATATATAAACCAAAGTGAGTTTAAAGTAATATATCTTCTTAATGAAAATTCATTTATGTAAGGATTCCATTTGAGCAATAAAAGAGTTAAAATTTATTTTTATTTGATATACCAAGAGTAGATCCTCTAACCTTAGCATGTTTCTTTACTTTGAATACATTTATATTTAATTTCAATATTTTAGTTCTTTGCATACTTTGTTCAGTACTCTTCTCACAAAATAAACATTCTGACAATTAGGTCAGAAATATTTATTTTGGATTTGAATAAGATTTTCTCTCAATTGACAATCCTCGTGGGATCGACCTTGTATACCATTAAATCTATACTCCAATAGATTTGTGTAACAACCTGTTTATTTATTATTATTTATTATACAATATAGAGTTCACATACACGTCATTAAATTGGATCGGTACCCCAAAAATCATGAAAATGTGACAAGCCCATTATGAAAGGTAGAAATTTAACCAAAGTAAAGAAAATGGGCAAGAATGAGCGTAAACTGACATGCTATAAAATAAGCATGTCTTTGACATGTTTTAAGTTGCTTTTTATTTAATTTTAGTAGAAAATAGATATAAATTAATTGAGTTTTGTGTTTTAGGAATAATAAAGAAGTAAAGAAGAGGAAAATAGAGAGAAAATCATAGAAAAATGCTGATTTCTGACCTTTCGTCACTAATTGACGCATATCTCACTTATTTAGACTCCGATTAAGGTAATTTTAGCGGCTATGGAAAGAAGAGACATAGCGCTACAACTTTCATGTTCCACACTTTGACAAAATTCAGAAGATTCTGGGCGCCGCGGCGCCACGTGAAGCCAAATCCAGAGCGCCGCGGCGCTCAACCTAGCGCGTCGCGGTGCCCGAGCATCTTCGACCCAGCCCACCACGGCGCTGCATGGGCGCCGCGGCGCTACCGCTACACCAGCTCATGAAATTCACGATTTTTAGGCTTTTTTGACTTCAATAGAAACCCGATGGGTTGGGATTTGACCTAAATACACTTCTACTTCGATTAGGAGGAGTTAATCTATAAAAAGGGAGGAAAGAAAGTAGATAATTCATCGAATCTTTCATCTAAGTTCTAAGTTACATTCTTCAATTCTTCTTTTGATTTTCTTATGGCCTTGCGTGGCTAGTTCTTTTTAGTTGGTTGAGGTAGATTGAAACCTCAAGGGATTTACATACATTGTGAGATTTGGATTTGATTTTATTGTTTCAATTTGAATTGCGTATTGATTATTCATCTATTCTTCTTCTTAATGATTATTCATATGATTGCTAGGAGGCCTACTAGTATATTGTCTGTCTTAATCTACCGCTGAATTGTGTTTTGAACAAAGTCTTCAATTCTGTGATTCATGAGGCAAATAGGTTTGAAGATTTTGGATTATAAATCATTGAACCTATGATGAATGATTAACTAAATTAGATATAGCCGATGTCTTTATATTTGTTTAGCTTTGTCAGTTTCTCTAGTTCTTCATGCAGTTAACAAGTTATGTTTTACCGATGTGCTAAAGGATTGCTTGTTAATTAGGGTTTAATTAGTGCGATTGTCATTAATTTACTAGACTTAAGGAGAAACAGGGTTAGAACCCCAATGATAGATATTCAATTACAGATTGATTATGTTGTCAATGATCAATGTAATCCCTTGACGGTGGATATCAACCAAAACCAACGTCTTTATCATTAATTACTTTCTCTTAATTACTTTCATTATTGTCTACTTGATTTTATTTACAATTATCAATTCCCCTATTTTTCAATCACATAGGGTAATACCAGTCTCTGTGGGATTGACCCTTACTCCCACTATTGCAGGTTAGTTTTGAGGTAAGGTATCAATTTGGGTGTACTTGCAACAGTGCACACCAAATTTTGACGCCGTTGCCGGGGACTGCATCTATTACTTTTTGTGATTTTATTTTATGCCTGTGACTTGTTCTTCTAATTCTCAAAATTTAGAGTTCAATCCAGATATTGGAAAATCTGTATACAGGCATAGAAGAGAACTTCAAGAGGACATTGATCAAGAAAAGGAGGAAGTAATCATGGCGAGGCACCCCACTCTAAAGGAGCTTGTAGCTCCAGATTTGCATCAGCAACCCTTATGCATTACTTTTCCTAATCTTGATGACAATGTTAATTTTGAGTTGAAATCTAGATTAATTCATCTCTTACATAATTTTCATGGTCTTGCAGGAGAAGACCCGCATAAACATTTGAAGGAATTTCATGTGGTATGTACCAGTATGAAGCCCCCTGGAGTAACTGAGGAACAAATAAAACTCAGGGTTTTTCTTTTTTCATTAAGAGATTCAGCCAAAGATTGGTTGTATTATTTACCCTCTGGTACTATCATTACTTGGAATGAGATGAAAAGAATGTTTTTAGAACTTTATTTTCTTGCATCTAGGGTTTCTACTATCAAGAAAGAAATATGCGGCATTAGGCAATTGCATGGAGAAACACTTTATGAATATTGGGAGAGGTTTAAAAAGCTTTGTGCAAGCTGCCCACATCATCAGATTAGTGAGCAGCTACTATTCTAATATTTCTATGAAGGTCTTTTGCAGGGAGATAGGAGCATGATAAATGCAGCTAGTAGAGGAGCACTAGTAGATAAGACTCCTGAAGCAGCCAGAATTCTGATATCAAATATGGTTGCCAATTCTCAACAATTTGGCATTAGGCATGATCCTCCTATTAGACATACCCATGAGGTAAGTACTACTTCTCTTTAGAATCAATTATCTGAACTTACCTCTCTTGTGCGCCAAATGGCTACAGGTACACTACAACAAGTTAAAGTATGTGGAATATGTTTAGCAATAGGGCACTCCACTGACATGTGTCCTACACTTCAAGAGGAATCCACAGAACAAGCTAATGCTGTAGGAGGTTTTCCTAGCCAACCAAAAAGGTATGATCCATATGCTAATACATACAATCTTGGATGGAAGGATCATCCCAATTTCAGATATGGGAATGCACAAAATAGGCCTACAGGACAAAATTTTCAACAAAATCAGCAAGCCTATTATCTTAGACAGAATGCATCCTAGGATCACCAGGTAAGTAATCCATTGGAAGAAATTGTGAAAACTCTTGTACATAATTCTCATTAATTTCAACAAGAGACAAGAGCCAGTATTCAGAACCTGACAACTCAAGTAGGTCAGTTAGCAACCACAGTGAGTCGATTGGATGTTCAAAACTCAGGTAAGTTACCTTCTCAAACTGTGGTAAATCCTAGAGAAAATGTCAGTGCAATTATTTCAATGAATGGTAAGGAAGCTGAAGGTCTACCATTCGTTTCTTCCTCTAAAAAGCAAGAGAAATTAAACAAGGAGAAAGAAGCATCTACAGGTAAGTCTCTATCTACCCCGAATTATGAAGTAGTGCCTCCTTTTCCAGAAGCTCTTAAAGAGAATAGGCTACATGCGAAGACTTTTGATTTGTATGAAACCTTTAGAAAATGTGAAGTTAATATTCCCTTTCTAGATGCTATTAAACAGGTGCCAAGATATGCAAAGTTCTTAAAAGAACCATGTACTCAAAAGAGAAGACAAAAATTGAAGGGATTTGAAATGGTACAGATGAGTCAGAATGTATTTGCCATGATACAAACAAAACTTCCCACTAAATGCAAGGATCCATGTATGTTTACTATTCCATGCAAAATTGGGAACACTCGTGTTAAACAGGCTATGTTAGATTTAGGAGCTTCCATAAATGTCATGCTATATTCTGTATATACTTCTTTGAAATTGGGACCCTTAAACTCAACAAATTTGATAATTCAACTAGCAGACAGGTCCAATACATATCCTAAAGGAGTAATTGAGGATGTCTTGGTACAGGTAAATGATTTGGTTTTCCCTGCGGATTTTTATGTACTTGACATGGAAAATGGAGATCCTACTTCTCCAATATTATTAGGGAGACCATTTTTGAAAACCTTTCAAACTAAAATAGATGTTCACAATGGCACACTCACTATGGAATTTGATGGTGAAGTAATAAAGTTTAATATGTATGAGACCATGAAACACCCAAGTGATGATATTCTTGTTTATTCTATCAATGTCATTAGTTCTTTGACACATGAAGTAGATGGAAAGGATAAACTGGAAGTGATTATGAGCAAATCCATAGAGGACGATAATGGTGAGATAGAGCAGAATATAGAAACAAAAGAGGACTCGACTGCACTAAATAATTTCTCAGCAGAGCCACCAATAGGTAAGGCTGCTTACATAGAATTACCACTTACTGATACTACTCTTTTACCTTTTGTTGTGCAGCTTCTTACTCTTGAATTGAAGCCTCTTCCTGATCCTCTCCAATATGTGTTCTTGGGGAAAGTAGAAATACCCCCTAATAAAATTCCCAGCAAGCTTGAAACTAATCAGGAGGAAAAATCAATTCAAAGTACAAATCTGCAATGGGATGGAATGTGCATAGGCTTAAACTATATTTTGAAGGATTTCAGCAAGAGGAATCATAATGGACAACTCTTCAAGACTGTCCTTAATTTTTTTTAGTTTTTGTCGAGCCAACGATGTAAAACAAAGGCGCTGGTTGCGAGGCAACCTAACAACCATTCTTCTTCTTCTTATTTTTCTGTTCATAGTTTAATTTCTCTTTATTTTTGAAAAAAAAAAATTTGGGAGAACTGCGGACGCACAAGCGCCATGGCGCCCATCGCCTATAGCGAGCGAGCGCCGCGGCGCTCTGAATCCAAATCTAGAGTGTCGCGGCGGTCTCTTCTTCCCCTACCCGCTTTTCTTCACTCTCCCTCACCCTAAATCCCAATTTTTTACAGTCAATCAACCATCTAAACCTCCCATTATGTTTATTTGATTGAATTGAGTGGTTTTTCATCTTCTTTTATAGGATTAACCAATTCTTTCAACTTTTGGGTTGGATTCAATGGCAATTTTCTAAGGTTCTTAAGCAATTTTGATGTTTCACTTTCCAGCCACAAATCAAGCTGAATTGGGTACGATTTGCTTTGTTTATCCTGCTGAAGTTGATCTTCATACTTCATTGCTACTGGTTTTCACTGCATTGGGACTTCAAGCTACGAATCTACCATCCATTCTCTCAATTTTTCAAGAGCGCACATCAGGTGTTTGATAAAACGCCCCAGTGAATTTGCCAATTGCAATGGCCCCAAAAACTTCCAAATTAGGCCTCTCAGAAAGGAAGAACAGAGCGGAGGACCCTCTAGCATTTGATAGCACGACATTTGTGAGTGAAGAAGTCTATCAACATCATAGTAAGGTGGTGGTTCATAAATCAATCGTTCCTGAGAGGGGTTTCATTGTCACCATTGAATTTCCTCATAGAGACAATATCCTCCACAGGCACTGGGAGATTTTCTGTAAGATCCCCGAACCAGGAGTCATTCCCATGGTATAGAAGTTGTACTCCAATGCTACAGTTCATGAACACCACAAAGCACGGATTAGAGGCAAGATGGTGAATTTTAATCCTCATGCTATCAACGAATTATACTCTCTACCTGACATTAAAGATGATGAGTACCCTGCCTTCATCCAATCAGACATCGACTTTGAAGAGATTATCTCCACTCTTTGCTTCAAAGGGGCTTCCTGGAAGTTAGATAGCAATGTGCAGCCACTGTATTTTGCCAGGGCCGACATGAATAAAGTGGCTAAAGCTTGGTACTATTTCGTAGCAGCACGATTCATGCCTAGTTTGAATATGAGTCAGGTTAGGAGGGACAGAGCCATTCTAATTTTTACTATACTTAAAGGTTTTTCCATTGACGTGGGAAAACTCATCCACAGATAGATACTTGGCTGCATTCGTTCTAGAAGCGGATCCTTCTTTGCCCCCAGTTTAATCACTGGTCTATGTGGGAAGGCTGGAGTCAGCTGGGATTCTATTGAGGCTCTCATTCCACCAATGAAACCTATTTCCTATGCAGACATTCAGAAATATAAGGGACATGAGGAAGCAGCAGAAGAAGAGTTAGGCATTCAGCCTATAATTACAGAGGAACCTGGTAGCAGTTCAGCTCCATCACCAGCCCAGCACACTATTGAAGATCTATGGGAGCGAACAGAGGTCCTCACTCATCAGATGAATGACTTAGCTCTCTACCAATACTCCATAGCGCATCACAACACTTCTTGCTTTAGCTAGCTGGCCCATGCCCTAAACCTTCCTATAGCATTCCCAGCACCTCCTGAGCCACCCTTTAGGCCTGCACCTGAGCATAATGAGATGGATGGTGATCACTAATCAGGGAAGTTTCACTGGACCCTCCTCTTTTTATTACTTGCTTCTCTTATTTTATGCTTTTCTATTCTACATTGAGGACAATGTAAAATCTTAAGTGTGGGGGGGGGGTTACTTTTTGATTCGGTTGGATGACTGTATAATAACTAATATTTGTGCACTATTTACTTTGCTATATACTACAGTAAGCTTCTATGATCTTTTCACTTTTATTCTAGTTATTAAACAGGGTGAGCATGTGAACTTTATCTCAATCTATGAATCGGTGTTAGCTGAACCAATAGCCAATGATATAACTGTTTAAATTGCTTATAGCTCTTGAGAGACGTAGGAAAGTCATAATTATGTGTAATTTTAATTTCTTTTCAATTTATTATTACCTATTTTCTAAAAATCCTGAAATTCTTTTGCACAGTAATTTTGGATATTTAATTTCTCTTTTACTTAGAAAAAGATTATATAACTCAAAAATATTTTATGATCTCATTAAAATTTCTAGAACTTATTTAAATGCTACTTGAGGCGAAATCCTAGGCTGATACTAATAATTAGGAGATGATTTAGACATTTTTTGATGAGCATTTCAAGCTTAACCCAAGCAAGTAAATATCCTTAGAACCTCTATTTTGAGCTTAATTAACATTTTATTCTATACCCACAAAACAGCCAAGACCAAATTTTGTGATTAATACCTTTATTTTTTTCTACCTAATTCACTCATTCCATGATTAATTTCTGAATACTTGTTTTGTAGATCTACATTAATGAAAGGGTGGAAGGGTGGAGTAAGGACAAAAGAAAATAAAAATCAAAAGAAAAGAAAAAATCTCAAAAGACTAATGAAAGTCTATCCAGTGATTGAAAAAGAAGAAATAAAGAATCAAAGAAAAGTAGAATGCAGAAAAGCAAGGAAATAAGTGTGGGGGAAAAATTCTCCAATCTTGAGAATTAGCTCAAATAGATCAGAGTTAATCATGTGGTGTTGGGAGATTGAGCTTCAAATCATATCTTATATCTCACCCTATAACCTAGCCACATTATAAGTTGAATTTAGTCCTTTTGATCCTAAGAAATAGTTTTAGCCTACATTAGTGGAGAGTAGCATGAAAAATAAGCTTATGGAAATCTTACATAGAGATCCATGCTCTAATTCTTGAGATATATAAACTCGTTTAGGTAAAAGAAAATTAAATCATTCAAAGACACACACACACAAAGGATTTTAGAGAATAAACTCATAAATTGCATTTGAATTAAATTTTGCACATGGTCATGAAAATTTTCTGAAATTTCTTCAAGAGCATACAATTTTCACTATGAGGCAGCATATTGGTAAGCCATTCACTCATTTCATATATTGAATTTTGTTTACATGAATCAATGTTTGCTTGAGGACAAGCAAAAGAGTAAGTGTGGGGGTATTTGACATGCTATAAAATAAGCATGTCTTTGACATGTTTTAAGTTGCTTTTTATTGAATTTTAGTAGAAAATAGATATTAATTAATTAAGCTTTGTGTTTTGTGTTTTAGGAATAATAAAGAAGGAAAGAAGAGGAAAATAGAGAGAAAATCTAAGAAAAATGATAATTTCTGACCTTTCGTCACTAATTGAGGCATATCTCACTCATTTGGACTCCGATTAAGGTGATTTCAGTGGCTATGGAAAGAAGAGACATAGAGATACAACTTTCATGTTCGGCACTTCAAAAAAATCCAAAAGATTCTAGGAGCCGCGGTGCTCACAAGAGAGCGTTGCAGCACCGCGTGAAGGAAAATCCAGAGCGCCGCGGCGCTACCCAGCGAGCCGCGGTGCGAAGCTACCCAGGTGGGAGCGCCACAACGCTCAACCTAGCGTGTCGTAGCGCCCGAGCATCTTCGACCCAGCCCGCCATGGCGCAGCACGGGCACCGTGGCGTCCCGAGAGCATATTTCTGTAGCGCCGCGGCGTCGCCG
Source organism: Gleditsia sinensis (assembly GCA_037074535.1). NCBI lineage: Eukaryota > Viridiplantae > Streptophyta > Magnoliopsida > Fabales > Fabaceae > Gleditsia > Gleditsia sinensis. The sequence goes on along the minus strand of CM073468.1, from coordinate 28,489,663 downwards.
CTGCACCATCTCGTGAAATTTGCGATTTTTAGGGTTTCTTTGACTTCGATTGAAACCCGATGGGCTAGGATTTGACCTAGATACACTCTTACGTCGATTAGTAGGAGTTAATATATAAAAGGGAGGAAAGCAAGTAGACAATTCATCGAATCTTTCATTTAAGTTCTGAGTTACATTCTTCAATTCTGCTCTTGATTTTCTTATGGCCTTGCGTGGCTAGTTCTTTTTAGTTGGTTGAGGTAGATTGAAACCTCAAGGGATTTTAATACATTGTGAGATTTGGATTTGATTTTATTGTTTCAATTTGAATTGAGTATTGATTATTCATCTGTTCTTCTTCTTAATGATTATTCATATGATTGCTAAGAGGTCTACTAGTATATTGTCTATCTTAATCTACCGCTGAATTGTGTTTTGAACAAAGTCTTCAATTCTGCGATTCATAAGGCAAATAGGTTTGAGGATTTTGGGTTATAAATCATTGAACCTATGATGAATGATTAAATAAATTAGATATAGCCGATGTGTTTATATTTGTTTAGCTCTGTTAGTTTCTCTAGTTCTTCATGCGGTTAACAAGTTATGTTTTACCGATGTGCTAAAGGATTGCTTGTTAATTAGGGTTTAATTAGTGCGATTGTCATTAATTTACTAGACTTAAGGAGAAACAGGGTTAGAACCCCAATGATAGATATTCAATTACAGATTGATTATGTTGTCAATGATCAATGTAATCCCTTAACGGTGGATATCAACCGAAACCAACGTTTTTATCATTAATTACTTTCTCTTAATTACTTTCATTATTGTCTACTTGATTTTATTTACAATAATCAATTCCCCCCTTTTTCAATCACATAAGGTAATACCAGTCTCTGAGGGATCGACCCTTACTCCCACTACTACAGGTTAGTTTTCAGGTAAGATATCAATTTGAGTGTACTTGCGATAGTGCGCACCACAAACCCAAGAGGAAAAAAAAATAAAAATAAAATAAAGTGATGGAATAATGGTGTAATCAAGATTAGGTGACATGGCATTAAGACAAAAATTTAGCAAGTGGTGTGATGTCCTACATTCATAATTTTAGCAAGTGGTATGATAATACATGGCATTAGGACAAAACATCTATATCCTACACTCATAATTTTAGCAAGTGGGTAATAATACATAGCATTATTACAAAACATCTTTATCCTATACAAATAATTTTAGATAAGCAAGGAAGATTCAAGGGTTGAAAATTTACCACCTAAAAAGGCAAACCTATCATACTTGATTAAGACAAAAGAAAAAGGAAATGAATCTCTAAATCAAAGGGCCTTGTCCCTTATCTTAAGAACATATCATCATAATTTTCAAAATACAAATCTCCTTTTCCTATGCATATCTTGACTAAGGAAGAGGAAGACAAGAACATAAGTTGTTTGTTTTCCAAAAATTCAACCAAGTGCATCCTAATTGTGATAAGGTAGACCCATGATTATGAAAGGTAAGTTATTTGATAGTCTATATAAGCAAAACCCACTCTTATAACATTAGAATTTCGTCCAAGTGAGGGAGAGGAAAGATAGAAGCAAGGTAGAGTGAGGAAAGGAGAGGAAGAAAGGAAGAAAGAGGAAGGAGAAATCTAAAGGACTAAGTGATCAAGGTAAGTTTAACAATATTTCTTTTTGAAGAAAACTTTTGAAACTTATAATATTTATATGACATTTTGATCTTAGAACTTTTATGATTGGTCATGGATGTTGCTATATCATGTTACATATTATGTATGTTTGAATACTTAGGTTGGTGTAGATAGTTTTGCATAGGTATGGCTGTGGGTGGCAAAAATTTTAAGCTTCTATTTTTAAAATTTTGGAAAGAATCGGTAAGGAATTAAAATAAATGGTTAACATGAAAAATGTAGATCTATTTCTCACGGATTTTTAGCCACTAAAATCACTCAATTTGGAGTCCATATGAGGTAGATATATTCTAACTAGTGAGCTGTGGTCAGAAAATGGTTAATCAGGGAAGAATATGTTAGGTTAGCTTTTGTGTTTTAATTTCTGGGAACATTCTGAAGGGAATTAAAATAAATAGTTAACATAGGAATTATAGATATATGTGTCATAGATTTTTAGCCACTGGAATCACTCAATTTGGAGTCTGTATGAGGCAGATATGGTCTGATTAGTATGCAGTGGTCAGAAATTGATTAATCAGGGAAGAATATTTTAAGATAGCTTCTATGTTTTAATTTCTGAAAATATTCTGTAGAGACTTAAAATAAATGCTTAACATAAATTTTTTTTCTATATGTGTCATAGAGTTTTAGCCACTGGAATCACTTAATTTGGAATTCGTATGAGGGGGATATGGACAAATTAGTTGGTAAAGGTTAGAACCTACTCGAGAAGAAATATTCTATACCTTGAGCTACTAATATCACCTTGATTTATTAATATTTTGCTAAACTGTTCAACATAATAGTTTTGGATAATTGTTTTATCTTTAAATTGACACCAAGATCACCTACATCAGAGTTAAATTGAGTGAGTTATGCTCTGATTAGTAAGGGAAGATTAGATAGGATGAAAACCTGCACCAAGACATAAAGAAATAAAATTAATATTAAAAAAAATAATCTTATAAATGAAAATAATAAATGACTAGTATAAACCATAGTCATTGCCATTGTATGAACTTCTTACCATCTTAAGTGTGAAATTTTGACATGGAAATATTTTATAAAGTGATATTTGAAATGGTTATGTTCATGGCATGATTACTAATGATTTTTGGTAATAGTTACATACTTGTTATTGAAAGCATATTTTTGGCTATCATTATGAAAAAAAAAGAAAAGAGCACGGTCACATGGCAATCTGTGTGGTGCACCAGTAGGGGATGTGTAACATCCCGTAATTTTTAGATATTTTCCTTAGAAATTCTTCACCTTACATATATGCATAGAAATGTTCTAATATTAATGGAATAGGTAAAGAAAGAAAACCTAAGAGGAAATATTAGAAATAAACATGTTAAAGAAAGGTGAAATTCTTAGGTAAAGAAAGATAAATTTTTGTGAAGTAAGTAAAGGTCTTAAAATTTCAAGAAGATCGGATTAGGGTAATCTTTCTTAATTTAAGAGCAAAAGTTACTGAGTTTAGTATCTCCACCCGTAATTGGGCTTTAACCTATAGACATTTCATATAGAGTTTTTCTACTTCACATGAATTTTTAGCAAGCCAATAGGATAGGCCAAGGAAGAAATAAAACATAGACTTGGACTAGGATATAGAAATTGGACCGATAGCCCAAAAATCATGAAAATGTGACCAAGCCCATTATGAAAGGAAGAATTTTAACCAAAGTAAGGAAAATGGGCAAGAATGAGCCCAAACCCAAGAGGAAAAATAAAAATAAAAATAAAATTAAAGTGATGAAATATTAGTGTAATCAAGATTAAGTGACATGGCATTAAGACAAAAATTTGACAAGTGGTGTGATTCTACATTCATCATTTTGGCAAGTGGCATAATAATACAAGGCTTTAGGACAAAAACATCTATATCCTACATTCATAACTTTAGCAAGTGGGTAATAATACATAGCATTATGACAAAACATCATTATCCTACACAAATAATTTTAGTTAAGTAAGGAAAATTCAAGGGCTAGAAATTTGCCACTTAAAAAGGCAAATCTATCATACTTGATTAAGACAAAAGAAAAAGGAAATGAATCCCTAAATCAAAGGGATCTTGCCCCATATCTTAAGAACATATCATCATAATTTTCAAAATACAAATCTCCTTTTTCTATGCATATCTTGACTAAGGAAGAGGAAGACAAGAACATAAGTTGTTTGTTTTCCAAAAATTCAACAAAGTGTATCCTAATTGTGATAAGGTAGACCCATGATCATGAAAGGTGAATTATTTGGTGGTCTATATAAGAAAACCCACCCTTACAACATTAGAATTTCGTCCAAGTGAGGGAGAGCAAAAATAGAAGCAAGGTAGTGTGAGGAAAGGAGAGGAAGAAAGGAAGAAAGAGGAAGGAGAAGTCTAGGAGACTAAGTGCTCCAGGTAAGTTTAACAATATTTCTTTTTGAAGAAAACCTTTGAAACTCATAATATTTATATGAGATTTTGATCTTAGAACTTTGATGATTGGTCATGGATGTTGCTATATCATGTTACATATTGATCTTGCATGTGATGTATATTTGAATACTTAGGTTGGTGTAGATAGTTCTGCATGGGTATGGCTATGGTTGACAGAATTTTAAGCTTCGGTATTTTAATTTCTGGGAACAATCTATAAGGAATTAAAATAAATGGTTAACATAAGAATTAAAGATATATGTGTCACGGATTTTAAGCCACTGGAATCATTCCATTTGGAGTCCATATGAGGTAGCTATGGTATGATTAGTAGTCAAAGGTAAGAAAATGAATCATCAGGGAAGAATATGTTAGGATAGCTTCGGTAATTTAATTTCTGGGAATTATTGGTAGGGAATTAAAATAAAGGGTTAACATAAGAATTAAAGATATATGTGTCACGGATTTTTACCCACTGGAATCATTCAATTTGGAGTCCACATGTGGTAGATATGGTCCGATTAGTAAGCCAAGGTCAGAAAATGGTTCATCAGGGAAGATTATGTTAGGATAGCTTTTGTATTTTAATTTCTGGGAATTATCTGTATGGAATTAAAATAAATGGTTAACATCAAAGTTATATATCTATGTCTCATGGAAATATACCCACTGGAATTATGCAATTTGGAGTTCATATGAGGTAGATATGATCTGATTAGTAAGCAGAGGTCAGAAAATGTTTATTCAGGGAAGAGTATGTTATTAATGCTTTAGTTTTTGAATTTCTGGGAATATTCTGTAGGGAATTAAAATAGCGCGCCAACATAACAATTATAGATATATGGCTCATGGATTTTTACCAACTAGAATAACTCAATTTGGAGTTCCAATTTGGGAGATATGGTCTAATTAGTCAGTAAAGGTCAGAACCTATCCGAGAGGAACTATCCTGTACTTTGAGGGAGTAATATCACCTTTGTTTCTTAATTTTTCGCTACAATGTTCAACATACTAGTTTTATATATTTGTTTTATCTTGAAATAGACACCAAGAGCACCTACATCAGAGTTAAATTGAGGGAGTTATGCTCTGATTAGAAAGAGAAGGTTAGATAGGATGAAAGCCTGCATCAAGAAAATAAAGAAATAAAATTAGTATTTAAAAAAGAAGATGAATCTTAATAAATGACTAGTATAGCCATAGCCATTGCCATTGTATGAACTTCTTACCATCTTAAGTGTGAAATTTTGACATGGAAATATTTTATAAAGTGATATTTGAAATGGTTATGTTCATGGCATGATTACCAATGATTTATGGTAATAGTTATATTTTGATGAACATACTTGTTTTTGAAAGCATATTTTTGGCTATCATTGTGAAAAGAAAAGAAATGAGCACGGTCACATGGCAATCCGTGTGGTGCACCAGTAGGGGACGCCCTACCAACGGTTATGATCATGATAATGAGAAAAGAAAGAGAAAGTGGGCCATGTCGGACGGAGCGAGAAAAGCCCGTACCGGAGAGTAGAGGATACTCACCCTGACCGGGGTAGCTTGAAATGAGAATAAGTTGATGGTCATCATATGATATTTTGAAAATAGTTAATCCTGTCATACATATCGTTACAGTATGATTCTTATGTGCATAGATATAATGCATTCATGTGACCAAAGATATTTTCTGTAGTTTATACAGCTGAACATGACGTGATGAGCTTTACTGATGATAATTTATTGTTGAACTTACTGGGATTTAATTCTCACTATATTTCCATATCATGTTCAGAAAATTAATTATGCAGCTTTTGTTGCTAAGGCTCTGGCTTTTAGTGCACATTGGATCGAGTTACTTTATGTTGGGCAGATTTCAGAATCAAATAAGTTGTTTGTGGTCGAGTTGGCTCAGATCCCGGTGAAGGTGCAACCACCCGCACCTGTATCTCCGGAATTGGTCAACCAAAATAAACAAGATGTAAATATCTGTGTTTGATATGTTATACGTTTGTTTTGATTAATGACATGTATGTGAATTCAATATTGTATAATAATAAAGGAAAAAAAAGAGGTTGTTACATAATTGGTATCAGAGCAGGTCGATCCTAGATGGCCAGTGGGTGGATGGTTATCTGAATCGATCTTATAGTGTCTTGAGTATGTTGTGGTTGTGCTGTGTAGGGGATCAGTGACTCATATAGGTAAGAAATTACTAGTGTTTCTTATCTATATGCCGAGGTGGTGTTATGACTGCTGTTAAATATTGTTTTGAAACTAACTATTGGGCTTGATCACCTCAATAGTAGCATAAATTTATTTTTCCCACAGTAGGAAATGGCACCACCAAGGCGGAATCCGGCAAACAATGCGGAGAAAATCTTGCACAACCTTGCCACAGCAATTCGAGAATTTGGTATTGATTTACTCCTTAGAACCCAACTAGTATCTATATCCCTATATAGAATGATATCGATTGAATTTAAAAAAAAATTGTGATTTGTGAAAAGTGCATGTCTAAGGAAAGCTCTGGCAAGGAAAGACTTGGTACTTAAGCGTGTCCATTAGTGACCCACCTCTCTTTCCTGGGAACTTTTCTGGTGCACTGTTTACAGACTACAATTACTATCCAGTTACCGAGATATTAGTGTGGAATTTTAACATGGAATTTACCCTAGTACTCATATAAAATTTCCAAGAAGTTTTGAAAGTGCCGGTTTTATTTGAAAAATCTTAGTATGCTCCGTGGTTGCAGTATTTCCACATCAGAAAAGAATTATTCTAGTTACTGGAAAAAAAAAAAATTTACAAGACTTGTTAGACAAGGGATTTAAATGCCCTAGTACTTTTATTTGGAGTGCTCTAGTTCTATTTGTGAAAAAGAAAGATGGATTACTATGACTATGCATAGATTGTAGACAGTTGAATAAGGTAACAATGTAGAATAGAAACTCATTAGCTTGTATAGATTACCTGTTTGACCAGTTATAAGGTGTTCAATATTTTTCCACAAATAGATTTGGGATATGAGTAACATTAATTAAGGATAAGAGAAGAGGATGTAGGACTTATTATGGGCATTATGAGTTCTTGGTGATGCATTTAATTGACAAACCTTTAGCTGCATTCATAAATTTAATGAATAGTAATTAGGTCATCCTTGGAATAATTTGTTATTATATATATGGTTGATATACTAGAATATTTCAAAAGTTCAGAGGATCATGAGTAACATTCAAATATAGTTTTACCAACTCTAAAGGAGTATGGTTGGTAAATATGGTATACAAGTAGAGTCTAAGAAAGTAAAAGTAGTACAATAATAGCTACGTTTTACTACATTTAAAGATGAAGATCCAAATCCAATTTACGCTTCCTGCGGTTATCTGCCGTCCATTCTACTGGAGTAATAGTTAGATCAGGTACATGAACATAGGCTTGTAAAGCATCAATCAACTCCTCAACATTTGAAGCTGAGATGAGAATTTGTCGTGCTGAGTGTGAGATAAACCTCTGTTCCACAGCTTGATCTAGAAAAGATAACAAACCATCAAAGAAGTGATTAACATTTAACAAACCTATCGGTTTGTGATGCATATTTAGTTGTGCCCAAGAGACTATTTGGAAAATCTCCTCTAAAGTACCAAAACCACCTGGTAAGGCAATGAAGGCGTCAGCATTGCTCATCATTCTAGCCATGCGTTCATGCATGGAAACTACCCTATATTCTTCCCCAATTGTCTTCCCTATATTGCTGGATGTAGCTAGAGCTGTAGGAATAATACCTAGAACTTGGCATCCCCCTGCATGTGCAGCTGTAGCCACACACCCCATTAACCCACAGTTACCTCCACCATACACTAAATGAATTTTTCTCCTAGCCAACACCATACCCAGATTTTGTGCTGCTTTAACATACTCCTCATCTTTTCCAGGACTAGAACCACAAAAGACACAGATATTTCGAAACTGACGGAATGCTGTTCCCTCCATAATTTCTATCACCTTAACTTTGAGAATAGACAAAGATACTAATGTAAGTATTTATAGAAATCAGAGGAAGGCATATTTATAATAGCTATGCGAATAGGCCGGGTATTATTAGAACAACTATGAATATCAACTAAATTAAAGGTAAATAAATAAAAAAATTCAAAAATGACGGCAAGCATTTATATGTACAGTAGTATGATTGTGACCCATATTAAGCACATAAAGAGTATAAGATAAGATATCACTAGAAATCTGTCTTTATCTTGTTGTCTTTGATGAAGCATTGATGTTTTGATTCTTGTAGAAAAGTTCTAGGTGATAGCCGTCATTGAAAAAAAAAGTAAAAAAAAAATGTAATCAAATGATTTATTTTGTATTCTCAATGTTTTCGCCAGTCGACTATCAGTATTATTAAGTCGACTAGCTATTTTGAGAAATTTTAATTTGGACTGGTTAATTTACAGTTGATTAATTACATCTATTTTGAAGCAATCAACTGCATCCTACCAGTTAACTACATATTCTTTGATTTTCACAGACTTTTATAAGCTCATAAATGTTTCTTTTTCCATGTGATATCTTTCCACCGAATACCAATGGATTTAAAGTTGATTCTGACACATATATTCAAAATTTGCGGCCATCGATTTTTGTTGAAATCATAGATAGATTTTGTTTACAGATTTTCAAGAATTGCGGCCATCGATTTTAATATTTTTCAATGCTTTGCCAAAACTTTTGACTTTCGCTTTTGGAACCATTCTCAATTATGCTTTTCGTCTGTTTCACTCATTAACGGTTGGCATTAAATGCAAGGTTATTTTCCCTCATTACAATTAAAGATAATTTCTTCCTTTGAAACTTGGTTGTTATGGTGTCTAAGTTGTTAATAGGTTAAAATAATGAAAGGTTTGAAAAGAATGGACGGATGATGGTCTTATGGTGTTTTGACGAATGTAATCAAGAGAATTAGTGGTGTTGAAGTTCTCGAGGAATAAAATATAGGAAGTAGGATTTAAGTTAGTCTTTGAACTCTTAATTTGGAAATATAGAGAATATTCTGAGAACCATGTCCGGAAATAATGTAGGTTATCAAGATGTTTGTGTTAAAGGATTATATCATGCTAAATTGAGTCTAGTATCTAGGATGTGAATTATGTTGGAATTGAGAATTCATGTATGAGTAATTGTTAGGAAAAAAAAAACACAAATCTTCTTCAAATGATTGGGTGAATTAAATGGGATTGGCATAAGCTAGAATGAGGTGCTTTTGGATATGATAGAAGAAATAATTGAAATTTTTGACAATGAGTTTAATGGTGTTAATAAGCTTGTATAGAATTACTGTGATGAGGTAAGTTGGAATTATTAGACATGCGTCAATGGTACATAAACGTTATTAAAGGTTTGAAGGATTTATTGCTACGTATGTTTAACATATTGATTAAAGGATTTGAGGATAAAAATAGATGATAGAGTAAGATGATGATATTCAGGGGATGATGTTGATATATGAAAAAAAAAAAATTGACTTGATAGAAGTTTGGAATAAGAAAAGATAGTTACACAATATGAAGGTGTATATGTTCCTTTATATGTGTGTTTTCTAATATCGACCCATAGATATATCCATACGGGCTAGAGGATATCAATTGAAGAACTTATGATTGAAAGAAATCCTTATGGTTAAGTTATATGGCAAAATCACTCAAGTGAATAGACATATTAAAAAGTAAAGATGTCATACAGAAAAGATATATCTAATTATTTAGGTAATAAGCTTGGTAACTCTGAATAATGCCTTAATTTCATTCCCTACATGTGGTAGGATGGATTGAAATTCGGGGACCGAATTTCTTAAAGGGGGGAAGAATGTAACATCCCGTAATTTTTAGATATTTTCCTTAGAAATTCTTCACCTTACATATATGCATAGAAATGTTCTAATATTAATGGAATAGGTAAAGAAAGAAAACCTAAGAGGAAATATTAGAAATAAACATGTTAAAGAAAGGTGAAATTCTTAGGTAAAGAAAGATAAATTTTTGTGAAGTAAGTAAAGGTCTTAAAATTTCAAGAAGATCGGATTAGGGTAATCTTTCTTAATTTAAGAGCAAAAGTTACTGAGTTTAGTATCTCCACCCGTAATTGGGCTTTAACCTATAGACATTTCATATAGAGTTTTTCTACTTCACATGAATTTTTAGCAAGCCAATAGGATAGGCCAAGGAAGAAATAAAACATAGACTTGGACTAGGATATAGAAATTGGACCGATAGCCCAAAAATCATGAAAATGTGACCAAGCCCATTATGAAAGGAAGAATTTTAACCAAAGTAAGGAAAATGGGCAAGAATGAGCCCAAACCCAAGAGGAAAAATAAAAATAAAAATAAAATTAAAGTGATGAAATATTAGTGTAATCAAGATTAAGTGACATGGCATTAAGACAAAAATTTGACAAGTGGTGTGATTCTACATTCATCATTTTGGCAAGTGGCATAATAATACAAGGCTTTAGGACAAAAACATCTATATCCTACATTCATAACTTTAGCAAGTGGGTAATAATACATAGCATTATGACAAAACATCATTATCCTACACAAATAATTTTAGTTAAGTAAGGAAAATTCAAGGGCTAGAAATTTGCCACTTAAAAAGGCAAATCTATCATACTTGATTAAGACAAAAGAAAAAGGAAATGAATCCCTAAATCAAAGGGATCTTGCCCCATATCTTAAGAACATATCATCATAATTTTCAAAATACAAATCTCCTTTTTCTATGCATATCTTGACTAAGGAAGAGGAAGACAAGAACATAAGTTGTTTGTTTTCCAAAAATTCAACAAAGTGTATCCTAATTGTGATAAGGTAGACCCATGATCATGAAAGGTGAATTATTTGGTGGTCTATATAAGAAAACCCACCCTTACAACATTAGAATTTCGTCCAAGTGAGGGAGAGCAAAAATAGAAGCAAGGTAGTGTGAGGAAAGGAGAGGAAGAAAGGAAGAAAGAGGAAGGAGAAGTCTAGGAGACTAAGTGCTCCAGGTAAGTTTAACAATATTTCTTTTTGAAGAAAACCTTTGAAACTCATAATATTTATATGAGATTTTGATCTTAGAACTTTGATGATTGGTCATGGATGTTGCTATATCATGTTACATATTGATCTTGCATGTGATGTATATTTGAATACTTAGGTTGGTGTAGATAGTTCTGCATGGGTATGGCTATGGTTGACAGAATTTTAAGCTTTGGTATTTTAATTTCTGGGAACAATCTATAAGGAATTAAAATAAATGGTTAACATAAGAATTAAAGATATATGTGTCACGGATTTGTAGCCACTGGAATCATTCCATTTGGAGTCCATATGAGGTAGCTATGGTATGATTAGTAGTCAAAGGTAAGAAAATGAATCATCAGGGAAGAATATGTTAGGATAGCTTCGGTAATTTAATTTCTGGGAATTATTGGTAGGGAATTAAAATAAAGGGTTAACATAAGAATTAAAGATATATGTGTCACGGATTTTTACCCACTGGAATCATTCAATTTGGAGTCCACATGTGGTAGATATGGTCCGATTAGTAAGCCAAGGTCAGAAAATGGTTCATCAGGGAAGATTATGTTAGGATAGCTTTTGTATTTTAATTTCTGGGAATTATCTGTATGGAATTAAAATAAATGGTTAACATCAAAGTTATATATCTATGTCTCTTGGAAATATACCCACTGGAATTATGCAATTTGGAGTTCATATGAGGTAGATATGATCTGATTAGTAAGCAGAGGTCAGAAAATGTTTATTCAGGGAAGAGTATGTTATTAATGCTTTAGTTTTTGAATTTCTGGGAATATTCTGTAGGGAATTAAAATAGCGCGCCAACATAACAATTATAGATATATGGCTCATGGATTTTTACCAACTAGAATAACTCAATTTGGAGTTCCAATTTGGGAGATATGGTCTAATTAGTCAGTAAAGGTCAGAACCTATCCGAGAGGAACTATCCTGTACTTTGAGGGAGTAATATCACCTTTGTTTCTTAATTTTTCGCTACAATGTTCAACATACTAGTTTTATATATTTGTTTTATCTTGAAATAGACACCAAGAGCACCTACATCAGAGTTAAATTGAGGGAGTTATGCTCTGATTAGAAAGAGAAGGTTAGATAGGATGAAAGCCTGCATCAAGAAAATAAAGAAATAAAATTAGTATTTAAAAAAGAAGATGAATCTTAATAAATGACTAGTATAGCCATAGCCATTGCCATTGTATGAACTTCTTACCATCTTAAGTGTGAAATTTTGACATGGAAATATTTTATAAAGTGATATTTGAAATGGTTATGTTCATGGCATGATTACCAATGATTTATGGTAATAGTTATATTTTGATGAACATACTTGTTTTTGAAAGCATATTTTTGGCTATCATTGTGAAAAGAAAAGAAATGAGCACGGTCACATGGCAATCCGTGTGGTGCACCAGTAGGGGACGCCCTACCAACGGTTATGATCATGATAATGAGAAAAGAAAGAGAAAGTGGGCCATGTCGGACGGAGCGAGAAAAGCCCGTACCGGAGAGTAGAGGATACTCACCCTGACCGGGGTAGCTTGAAATGAGAATAAGTTGATGGTCATCATATGATATTTTGAAAATAGTTAATCCTGTCATACATATCGTTACAGTATGATTCTTATGTGCATAGATATAATGCATTCATGTGACCAAAGATATTTTCTGTAGTTTATACAGCTGAACATGACGTGATGAGCTTTACTGATGATAATTTATTGTTGAACTTACTGGGATTTAATTCTCACTATATTTCCATATCATGTTCAGAAAATTAATTATGCAGCTTTTGTTGCTAAGGCTCTGGCTTTTAGTGCACATTGGATCGAGTTACTTTATGTTGGGCAGATTTCAGAATCAAATAAGTTGTTTGTGGTCGAGTTGGCTCAGATCCCGGTGAAGGTGCAACCACCCGCACCTGTATCTCCGGAATTGGTCAACCAAAATAAACAAGATGTAAATATCTGTGTTTGATATGTTATACGTTTGTTTTGATTAATGACATGTATGTGAATTCAATATTGTATAATAATAAAGGAAAAAAAAAGAGGTTGTTACAGGATGCCCAACCAATGGTTATGATTATGTTAATGAGAAAAGAAAGAGAAAGTGGGCCATGTCGAACGGAGGAAGAAAAGCCCGTACCAGAGAGTAAAAAATACTCACCCTGGCCAGGGCAGCTTGATATGAGAATAAATTGATAGTCATCATATGATATTTTGAAAATAATTAATCCTGTCATACATGTCATTACTGTACGCTTCTTATCTGCATAGATATAGTGCATTCATGTGACCAAGATATTTACTATAGTTTATACAGCTGAACATGACATGATGAGCTATATTGATGATGATTTATTGTTGAACTTACTGAGATTTAATTCTCACTATATTTCCATGTCATGTTCAGAAAATTAGTTATGCAGATTTTTCTATGGCTCTGGCTTTTAGTGTACGTTGGATTGAGTTACTTTATGTTGGGCAGATCTCAGAATCAAATAATATGTTTGTGGTCGAGTTGGTTCAGATTCCGGTGAAGGTGCAACCACCCGCACCTATATCTCCAGAATTGGTCAACCAGAATATATAAGATGTAGTTTTTTATGTGTTTGATTTTGTTGTACGTACATTTTGATTAATGACGTGTATATAAACTCTATATTGTATAATAATAATAATAAATAAAGAGGTTGTTACAAATTTTATATATTTAATATATTAGTTAAGTTACATAAATGTTTCAAAAAAATTATGTTATCATATGTTATTAGTTAAATGTAATACAATGTGTTGCCAAGAATAAAACAAATAAGATTATGTCAAATTTTCTTTTCTAGAAATAGTATTTATCTACTCTGATTTATATTATTAATTATAATGCCATTCCTAATCTAATAATTATTGCAATATATCTCCTAATCTATGAATATATTGCAAATATCACCTAAAATGACAAAAATACATCCCCTTTCTTTTTTCTTGCTAATAATCTTGGCCAAATTACTCTTTAGTCTTTTATTTATTTTTCAATTTCATTTTGGTTCCTTGACTAAAACTAGTTTTCCTAAAATCTCTTAACTTTAAAAATATAGTTACTAATATTCTACATCATAATTCAAATGGAAAAAAAGTAAAAAAAAAAAAACTCCTACACTCTAACCCCTAAAACCATAAAACATTAAACCTAAAAACCTAGAGTTTTAAAACACTAAACACTAAATTCAAAACCCTAAACCCAAACCTTAAAACATCTCAACTCCAAACATCAAACATCAATAATAAGCATTTATCCTATCTAGTATTTGATGGTCAGGATATAATAAAGGTGGATATGATAGAAGATTAGATAATAATATGATAGGATATGTGTTTAATAAACTCTTATCTAGTGTTTGATGTGCACAAGATAAACTTACTATATAGTATTATACTATCTTATGTTATGTTTGAGGTGGACCAAATAATGCTAGGATATGATATAAATTTTTTGATTATTTTATACGTTAGTATAAATTCTAAATTTTAAAAAATATATAATTAAAAAAATAATATTCATAAATTTAAAAAAATAAGTAGTATCAATAATAAGCTCTTAAGCACTCTTCATTGGCGCATAAGCTTTACAAATTTTATTTTCTTATAATGCTAAGATCTGTTATAATTTTTTTGACTATTTTATATATTAATATAAATTATAAATTATAAAAAATATATAATTAAAAAATAATGTCAATAAATTAAAAGTAAGTAATATCAATAATAAGCTCTAAGTGCTTCTCATTGGCCCATAAACCTTACAAATTCTATTTTCTTCTAATGTTAAGATATGATATAAATTTTTTTGACTATTTTATACATTAGTATAAATTTTAAATTATAGAAAATATATAATTAAAAAATAATATCCATAAATTTAAAAAATATAATTCTAAATTATACAAATTATATTTTCTTATTTCTATCATGTTCTTCTTTGACCCAACCCCCATGAGTTAGAATTTTTAACTAACACTTAAGGATAACATAAGATAAGGAAAATCTTATCTTATGATGTTGGTTCACCAAATACAAAATAACAATAGGATATGATAAACTATTATATCCTATCCCCGTTATCAGGTGTTCCATGTAACAACTCCATATATATATATATATATATATATATATATATATATATATATATATATATATATATATATATATATATATATATATATATATATTTGTAAAATCCCATAAAGTCATTACTTCTTTACTTCTAATTACTTAACTCATAATAACATTCAATTAATTTAACCAAGTATAGTCAAGGTATAAGGTCTACCATGAACACTAATATAATTTTGAGTTCACATACACACCATTAATCAAACGTTTGTACAAAAATTAAACACATAAATATCTACATCTTATTCATCCATGTTGACCAATTCCAGACATACGGGTGCGGTTAGTTGCACCTTCACCGAGATCATAGCCAACTCGACTACAAACACTTTATTAATTGTTGAATCTGCCCAATATAGAGTAATTCAATTCAACGTGCACTAAAAGCCAGAGCCATAGAAAAAATCTGCATAACTAGTTTTATGAACATGATATAAAAATATAGTGAAAATTAAATCTCAGTAAGTTCAACAATAAATCATAATCATAATCAATATAGCTCATCATGTCGTGTTCATATGTATAAACTACAACAAATACCTTAGGTCACATGAGTGCACTTTATCTATACACATGAAAATTGTACAGTAATGACATATATGGCATGAGTAACTATTTTTAGAATATCATATGATGGCTATCAACTTATTTTCATATCAAGTTACTCCGGTTAGGGTGATTATTTTTTACTATCTGGTACAGGCTTTTTTCACACCGTTCGACATAGTACACTTTCTCTTTCTTTTCTCATTACCATAATCATAACCGTTAGTAGGGCATCCTCTACTAGTGCACCACATGGACCGCCATGTAACTGTGCTCGTCTCTTTTCTTTTCTTTTCACATTAATAGTCAAAAATATGATTTCAATAACAAGTATGTTCATTATACTTACATGCCATAATTTATCATTAAAGCATAATCACTTCCAAAAATAATTGGTTAAATGGAATCATTTTATGATCATAACCATTTTCAAATATCACTTTATAAAATATTTTCATGTCAAAATTACGAACTTAAGATGGTAAGGAGTTCATGCAATGGCAATGGTTAAGGCATACACTAGTTATTTATTATTTCTATTTATAAGATTCTTCTTATTTTTTAAATATTATTTTCATCTTTTTGTTTTCTTTATGCTTGATCTCTAGTTACTTTCTTCCTACTTATATAATTTTCAACACATGTTCTCACAAATTTTATAGGGCATTATTCTCTAATTTGGTTTCTATTATTACTCTATAGTTAATAAGGTTCATTTAGGGTAAAAAAATGTTAAAAATAAATTTTACCAGCTCCCAACATGACTTGGCCATGTTCTAGAACACGGTCATGCTTGAAAAATACTTCAAATGTACTCAAAAATAGCCCTGAACATGGCTTACCTGTGCTGAAGCAACCCAGAACACGGCATGGCTGTGTTCTGGCTGGGTAAAAAAATATTAAAAATAAATTTTACCAACTCCTAACATGGCTTGACCATGTTCTAAGTCACGGTCATGCTTGAAAAATACTTCAAACGTACTCAAAATTAGCCTTAAACATGGCCTACCTGTGCTGAAGCAACCCAAAATATGGCTTGACCGTGTTTTGTGACCTTTCCTTACTTATTCAACCATATCTCCCTCATATGAACTCCAATTGAGGTTATTCCAAAACTTATAAAAAGTGAAGACACTTATATACAACTTTTATGTTTATCATTTCTTCAAATTCCTTACTAATTATTCTTAGAAAATCAAAAACAAAAATGCTTACGTTTACCACCCTGGATTCTAGACTAATTCTAACCTCTAATCATCAATCAACCATATCTCCCTCATATAAACTCCAAATTAAGTGATTTCAGAATTTATAGATCCGTTAGACATATATCTATATTTATTATGTTAACAATTTTCTTTAATTCCCTATATATTTGTCCCATAAATTCAAAAATAGAAGCATACTTAACAGATTCTTTCCTGGTTAGTTAGTTTCTGACCACTGCTTACTAATCTGATCATATCTTCCTAGTATGGATTCCAAATTGAATGATTCCAGTGATTAAAAATTCTTGAGACATATATATATATATATATATATATATATATATATATATATATATATATATATATATATATATATATATATATATATATATATATATATATATTATGTTAACTATTTATTTTACTTTCCTATAAATGTTTCCCATAAATTCAAACATAGAAGCTTGCCTAACAGATTCTTTTCTGGTTAACCATTTTCTAACTACTGCTTTCTAATCGAACTATATTTCCCTCATTTGAACTTTAAATTGGGTGATCCCAGTGGATAAATATTAGAGAGACATATATCTACATTTTTCATGTGAACCATTTCTTTTAATTCCTAACCAATTCTGTCTAGAATTTCAAAAATAGAAGCTTTCCTAGTTACTCCGAAATCCAAATTTGTTAGCCTAGCCTTTCCTAAATTTCCACCTAACCATAGAATTGCTCATCTCAATATTTAATTATATTTCTTACTTAATTTAACATATTCCATCCATTTTTAGTATATTCAAATATACATAATAGCAGCATAAAAGCCTTAAATTTTTGCCACCCATAGCCATATCTATGTAGATTTTTATATACCAACCGAAGTATTCAAACATTCATCACATGCAAGATTAACATGTAACATGATATAGTAACATCCATGGTCAATCATCAAAGTAGTGAATATTGTAAATTTCATTAAATTTCTAAGATCAAAATCTCATATAAATGTTACAAATTTCAAAAAATTTCTTCAAAAAGAGATATTGTTAAACTTACCTAAAGATCTCCTTAGCTCACTTAGTGAATTCTTTTTCTTGTAGCTTAAATAAGAGAAGAAGGACGAGTTTTGAATCCTAAGGATGAAGAGAAAAAATGGATTCAAGTGGAGATTAAGCTAATTTACCTTGAGTACTTAGTCCTCTAGACTTTTCCTTTTTCTTCCTTCCTCTCTTTCTCTCCTTTCCTCACTCTACCTTGCTTCTATTTTTCCTCTCCCTCACTTGGACGAAATTATAATGTTATAAGGGTGGGTTTTGGTTAAATAAACTATCAAGTTATTCACCTCTCATAATCATGGGTCTACCTTATCACAATTAGGATGCACTTGGTTATTTTTTTTAAAAAGATAACTCTTGTTCTTGTCTTCCTATCCCTCAGTCAAGATATGCATAGCAAAAGGAGATTTGTATTTTGAAAATCATGATAAAATGTTCTTAAGATAAAGGACAAGGTCCCTTTGATTTAGGGATTCATTTCCTTTATCTTTTGTCTCACTCAAGTATGATAGGTTTACCTTTCTAGGTGACAAATTTTTAGCCCTTGAGTCTCCCTTGCTTGGCTAAAATTATTTGTGTAGGATAATGATGTTTTGTCATAGTGCCATGTATTATTACCTACTTACTAAAATTTTGAATGTAGGATATAGATGTTTTGTCTTAATGTTATGTATTATTACCTATATGCTAAAATTATGAATGTAGAATATATATATTTTGTCCTAATGCTATGTGACCTAATCTTGATTATTATTACACTACTATTTTCTCATATGGTTCTTATTTTTTCCTCTTGGATTTGGGCTTATTCTTATCAATTTCCTTTGCTTTGGCTGAAATTCTACTTTTCATGGAGGGTTGGTCACATTTTCATGATTTTTGGGTTATTAGTCCAACTTCTATATCCTGCTCCAAGTCTATGCTTTATTTCTTACCTAGGCTATCCAATGGGCTTGCTAGAAACTCATGTGAAGTGGAAAAACTTTATATGAAGTGTCCATAAGTGAAAACTCTATGTATGGGTGGAGATGTTAAACTTAGGAACTCTGACTCTTAAATTAGGAAAAATTACCTTAATCCAATCTTTTTGAAGTTTTAAGACCTTTACTTACTTCCCAAAAATTTATCTTCTTTACCCAAAAATTTCGTCTCTCTTTAGTATGGTATTTCTAATTTTTCCTATTAGATTTTATCTCTTTACTTATTCCTTTAATGTTAGAAACATTTTCTATGCATACACATAAGGTGAAGAATTTCTAAAGCTTATATTTTCTTAGATATCTAAAAATTGTCTAATAAATTTTATTTCCTTAATTAAATATTTATGTACCTTTATTAATAAAAGAAACAAAATTAGGGATGTTACATTTCTCTCCCTATAAAAGAAATTTTGTCCTCAAAAGTTTAGAAATTACATAATAAGAACAATTGCAGATATTTCTTCCTCATGACTTTTTCTAGCTCCAAAGTTGATTCTTCCAGAGTCAAACCTATAACAACCCTAAAATGTTATAATTTTCATTTATGTATGGATTTTTAAAAGAAATAAAGGAGTAAGGATGTAATTGAAAGGTTTTAAGGATGAAAATGAAAACTTGTTAATATTTTTAGGGTCAAATTGTAATTTCCTAAAAGTTTAAGGGTCAAAATATAAATAATAAAATTTGCAAGGACTTCCTCTAACAATTAGCAAATTTCTAATTGGTCCTAAATTATTATTTTAAAAAAATAAAATTAAAAAGAAAAGAAAAGACGAAAGATTTTTCCTGTAACATTCTACGATGAATAGTATGAATAGTGCTTTTTTTCTCCTTATTTTTTTATCTCTAAATTTAGAGTACTTTCGAGCATCTGATATCAAAACTAAGGGTACCACTAGATTCAGAACAAAGAGTACTATAATATTGGCCAAATAATTTTTCAAATCGGCCGTAAAATCATCGCAGATCGGAAGTAGAAAATCTTAGAAAAAGGTAAGTTTTGAAACTTCTATTTAGAGACCTCAAATTGAAAATCTGACACTGTAGATGGATTCAAGAGATAGATAAACTTTAGGATATAAAAATTTTCAGCCATCTGACAACTTTTTGTGAGTCATGAACAGTAAATCCGACCGATATGAATAGTGATTCTGGCAGTGAATAATATTTTCGACTGTGAACAGTACCCCACAGTTAACTAGTGTTGACCAAGCTCTTGAATGCCAAATTTTGCGATCTCGAAGTCATTTCTTAGGTTTTTGGATTTTTCGAACTTGTTTTTGAGGTCTATTTTGTTAAATTTGGATTGGAAAAGTGCATTTTGGAACTGTCCAACCTGGAGCTTTACCTTGTGAGTAGATAATTCTTTCTATGACTTATCCAATGCTCTTCTTGAACTTAAAATGTATAATTGATTCTATTTACAAGTTATTTATACTTTTATGTCTCTGAAATGGATTAAATTACCTGATTTACTTACAATTTGGCATATAGTTCAAGAAGAGTATGGTTTTGAAAATGGATTGTTGAACTCATTGAATATGTGATTTTAAATATATTTCTTATCATATGGTAAAAGAAACATATTTTGCACGTGGCATTGATAAGTAAAGCTATAAGACTGCCTTGAAAAACGGCATGTATATGTGATTACCCTGATTGGAAAGTTTCTAACAGATGAATTGTACTGAGACAAAAAATTCTGAATTTATACTGAAACCATTGTTTTGAACGATATGGCATATGTGTAAATAATGATTTCTGTATAGGAATCTTATTGGAAACGCTGTTTGCTAACAGTAGGTGATGTTAACCCTGATACACCTTGACACCTCAACTAGCAAGGGTGGTGCTAGCCTCATGTGACAGCCAACACATGGGATATGATATGTGAAGAAGAGCGGGATGCCTCCTATTTGGGTGAGATGCCAACTATATGATATGTGATTTGCCCTCCCTTACTGTGTGCTTGGGAAATGCCCATATTAGAGTCCCTTCGTGTATAATATCCCTAAAATTTAATAATTCTCCTTTATGTATGGATTAATAAAAGAAATAAAAGAGTAGGGATGTAATTGAAATGTTTTAAGGATGAAAATGAAAACTTATTAATATTTTTGAGGTCAAAATATAATTTCCTAAAAGTTTAGGGGTCAAAGTGTAAATAATGAAATTTGCAAGGACTTCCTCCAAAAATTAGCAAATTACTATTTAGTCCCTCCATCATTTTAAAAAAAATATTCCGTAGGTTTATCGAAAAATTACTATTTATTCTTTCTCCTCTATTTTCTCTCTCTATATTTAGAGTGCTTTCGAGCATTCGATTTCAAAACTAAGGGTACCACTGGATTTAGGAGGAAGAGTATTACGATATTGGTTGAATAATTTTTCAAATTGACCAAAGAATCGTCATAGATCAAAAGTAGAAAATCTTAGAAAAATGTAAACTTTGAAACTCTTATTTAGAGACTTTAAATTGGAAACCTGACACCATAGATGAATTCAGGAGATAGAAAAACTATAGGATATAAAATTTTTCAGCCATCTGATAACTTTTTGTAAATCGTGAATAGTAAATCCGACTGGCATAAATAGTGATTCTAGCAGTAAATAGTAATTCAGATCGTGAATAGTACCCCCATCAGTTGACCTACGTTGACTAAGCTCTCGGAGGCCAAATTTTACGATTCCAAAGTCATTTCCTAGGTTTTTAGATCCTCTAGACTCATTTTTTAGGTCTATTTGATCATATTTGACTTGAAAAAAAATACATTTGGGGCTATCCAACTTGGTGATCTGACCCTATGAGTAGATAATTCTTTCTATGACTTACCCCATGCTCTTCTTGAACTTAAAATGTATAATTGGTTATGTTTACAAATTATTTATGCTATCATAAGTTTCTAAAATGTGTTAAAATATTTGTTTTGCTTACGAACTGGCACATAGTTCAAGAAGAGTATGGTTTTGCAAATAGATTTTAAAATTCATTGAATATGTGGTTCTAAATGTATTTATCACATTCCCTGATAACTTATTGTGACTGTAGTCGATTGGTCGCTATGCATATAGCAAATGAGTGAATTGAGTCTATTAAAAGCTGTAACATGTTTAAGCATTATGTAAAAAGAGTGGATTTTTAGGGCATATATAGTATGTTAATTATGCATAAACAAAAGTTATGAATTTATCTCAAAAGCTTAATATTTTACTGTAACTTATATAGCTAAACAGAATATCATCTCTTGCTGTGTGCTTGGAAATTTTTAATAGTTCTGATATAGGATGCTCCTAATATTTTCATGTGAAATATTTTAATGCATAACAACACTTGTTTAATGATCATACCGTGTTGAATATAGCTTTGAATATCTGAATATCTTTTGATTTGAGAATATTTGAAATACGGGTCCTATATGAATGTACTTCTGAACTTTATTTTCTATGTGACAAATTTTAAAACATGAGTACATCCATATGCTGACCTAAGAGGTCATAGGAGGTATTATCTACTCACTGAGTTGTCAAACTCACTACACGATATTTTTACATTTTTTAGATAAGAATACATAGTCTGATCTGGCAGATATGTGATCAGTTAGGTGACATATTCTCTGGGTGAGTCTACATTGCTTCCAAGGCTCACCGTTTTTGAATTATACTGTGTTTGTATTCTAGAGTGTGCTCTGAACACCACAGGCAGATCCCTGTTTCTACTATTACTTTGGTATTTATAATTTGGTTTGTATAATGTGTATTAATGAGAGAACCTATATGTAGCTATTTCCATGACAGAGAACAGTGCTATGTATGTTATGATAAATATCTTATTGCAAATTTTTTTTTCACGTGCCCTTAAATTGGGAGCGTTACAAGTTGGTATCAGAGGATTATGTTTCCCTATGGCTATCGGAGCAAAGGATTCATTAGTTGAACCTTTAGTATGGATATGAGCATGACATATTTATACTTCAGGTGCTGCTAAGGGATTCTATAGGGTTTTAATTTCCTTTCTATTCCAAGTTTGCTAAATATTTTAGTATTAGATTGATCAAATATTGTGGCATTTTAAAAAGTATCTATGGGTCAATTTCTACTTGAAAGTGAAAGAGATAGGCGTGCCAGAGAATTTTAAGAATTGAAACATATGCCTAATATGACTATTTCTGAATGTGATATTCGTTGTACTCGATTGCCTAGATAGGGTGGACTTTGATGTGATATTGAGAATGGATTGGTTAGCATCATGTCATGCCATTTTGGAATGTCATCTTAAGGTGATTAAATTCAATATTATTGAAGAATCTCATTTTTTTTTATACAAGGAGACCATAGTAAGGTACTCAGTAATTTTATTTCAACTTTAGCTGCCCATAAGTTATTACAAAAGGTGCCAAGGATATTTGGCAGTGATGAGAAATGTTGATATAAAGTATACCGGTGTAAATTAAGTTCTAGTGGTTAGGAAATTTCCTGATGTGTTCCCAGAAGAATTTCCAGGATTATCCCTGAAATATAAAATAGAATTTAGTATTGATTAACTTCTTAAAACCCAATTGTTATTTATATACTCATATAGAATGGCGCTAATTGAATTTAAGGAATTGAAAAATTAGTTACAAGACTTGTTAGAGAAGGGATTTGTATGCTCTAGTACTCTCCTTGAGATGCTCTAGTCCTATTTGTGAAAAAGAAATATGGATCATTGCAGTTATGCATAGATTATAAATAATTAAATAAAGTGACAGTAAGTAATAAATACCCATTACCTCATATAGATGATCTATTTGACCAGTTATAAAGTACTTAATATTTTTCTAAAAAAATTGAATTAAAAAAATTGATTGCGATATGAGAATAATCAATTAAGGATAAGGGAAGAAGATATTCCAAAAACTGTTTTCAAGACTCGGTATGAGCACTATAAGTTCTTAGTAATGTCATTTAGTTTGACAAATGTTCTAGCTGCATTTATGGACTTTATGAATATAGTACTTAAGCCATTCTTAGATCAAATTGTAAATATATTTATTGACGATATATTAATATGTTCCAAGTGTTCAGAGGATCATAAGCAACATTTGAGGATAGTTTTACAAACTCTAAGGGAGTATTAGCTACATGCTAAGTTTTCAAAATGCGAATTCTAACTTAGTAGTGTTACTTTCTTAAGTCATGTGGTTAGTAAGGATGATATTCAAGTAGACCTTGAGAAAGTAGAAGTGATATAGCAATGTCCACATCTTACTATAGCTATAGATGAAGATCCAAGTCCAACTTGTGCTTTTCACGGTTGTCTGTCTTTCAATTTATTTGAGCCATGGTTGGATAGGGTACATAAACAAATACTTATAAAGCATCAATCAACTCCTCAGCATTTAAAGTTGAGATGAGAATTCATCGTGCTGAATGTGAGATAAACCTTTTTTCCACAGCTTGATCAAGAAAAGACAAAAAACCATCAAAGAAATGGTTAACATTTAAAAAATCAATCGGTTTGTGATGCATATTCAGTTATGCCTAGGAGACAATTTGGAAAATCTCTTCTAAAGTACCAAAACCCCTTGGTAAGGCAATAAAGGCATTAGCATTGCTCATCATTCTAGCCATGTGCTCATGCATGGAAGCTACTCTAAATTCTTCCCCAATTTTCTTCCCTATGATGTTTGATGCAGCTAGAGCGGTAGGAATAATACCTAGAACTTGACATCCTCCTACATGTGCAGTTGTAGACACGCACCCCATTAACCCACGGTTATCTCCACCATAGACTAAATGAATTTTTCTCCTAGTCAGCACCATACCCAAATTTTGTGTTGCTTTCACATACTCTCCATATTTTCTAGGACTGGAACCCAAAAGACATAAATATTTCAAAACTGATGGAATGCGGTTCTCTCTATAACTGTACTCACCCTAACTTTAAGTATAAAGGTAAAGATACTAATGTTTGCATTTATAGAATTCAGAAAAGGGCATACTTATAATAGCTATGCGAATAGGCCGGGCATTATTAGAACAACTATGTGAGTGACTGGTGGATATCGGCTAAATTGAAGGTGAATTTTAAAAATGAAGGCACACATGCATATGTATAATAGTTGTGACTGTGACCAATATTAAGCATATAAAGAGAATAAGATTAAGGTATCACCAGAAATTTTCTTCTTCCTTGTAGTCAAGAAATTTTCTTCTTCCTTGTAGTCATTGATGAAGCATTGATGTTTTGATTATTGTAGAAAAGTTATAAGTGATAGGCATTTTTGTAAAAAAAAACTTGAAAATGCAAATCAGTTAATTGTTGAAAAGAGACAATTAAAAGATTTATCTTATTTTTTCAATGTTTTTACTAGTGGACTATCAGTATTAATAAGTTGACTAGCTATTTTAAAATTTTTTAATTTAGATTGGTTATTTTACAGTTGATTAATTACATTTGTTTTGAAGCAACCAACTGTATCCTACTAGTTAACTACAAGCTTTTTGTTTTTCACAAACTTTTATAAGCTTAGAAATGATTCTTTTCCATGTGATATTCTTCCATCGAATAACAGTAGCTTTGAATTAAATTTTGTCACATATATTCAAAACTTGTGGCCACCGATTCTTGCTGAATATAACAGCTAGATTTTGTTCATAGCTTTTTAAGAATTATGACCACCGATTTTAATTTTCTTTCAATGCTTTGTCCAAACTTCTGACTTCTTATTTTGGCACCATGCTCTATTATGTATTTTTCTTTTTTTGCTGCATCGTCCCTCATTAATGTTTGGTACTAAATGTAAGGTTCTTTTCCTTATTATAAGGAGGGTTAATTTCTTTTCTTTGAAACTCAGTTGTTATAGTGTCCAATTGGTTGGTAGGTTAAAGTAATGAGAATTTTGATAGGATTTATCTAACAAAGAACGTATTTGGAAGAAAAAAATCTTTATATGAAGTATGTATAACTGTGTAAGTTGGCAGACCATGTGCAAATTAGAAAGAATAATGAGTTTACAATATATACTGATTAAGTACTAAAGTATGAAGAACACCCAAGTTTACCTAATGTAGTTGAGTAGGGAAAGGAGAATATTTTGAGAACCATGTTCAAAAATAATGTAAAATGATCAAGGTACTTGCGTTAAGGGTTTATACCATGCTAAGTTGGATCTAGTATCTAGGACATGAATTATGTTGAGATTAAAAATTCACGTGTGAGTAATTATTGAGAAAAAAAATTTCAGAAGAAGTCATAGATTGTGAATATGGATAACCCCAAGACAATAAGTATATACTAAGATATGAAAGAATTATACTAGTATAATGGTAAAAGAAGATACAAGTAATATTTTTTCGTTGTTTGGTGTGTCAACAAGTAAGAATTGAATATATTATTTTAGGAGAGCTATTCAAGAAGCCTAAGGATCTTTGTTAGATTATAGTATAGCTTATAGTAAATCTAAATGATATGTTTATGCATTAGAAGTTATGCTTTAGGTATCTTTATATAATTTTGGTGAAAATTGGGAGAAATTATTTGTCTTTAGTTGAACTTACCCATATTAGTAGTTATCAGGTCAATATACAAGTAACACCATTTGAGGTTTTACATGAAATATCCTAGGTCTCCTAATAGGTGAGCGAGTTGAGTAAAGTTAAACTTTTGGAATTTAATTTGGAATAACATACAATAGATAGAATATGACTAACCTAAATTGATGATGCTAGTTTGGAGAGCATGCTTCAAGCATATGTTTTCGAGTTTGGTGAGAGATCTTTTAGCAAAATTTGCCTATAATAAAGTGATATTGGATGACTTAAAACCTTATAGAAGAGATGTTACTAACTTTTTGTTAAATGATTCAGTGGGGTCAGACTTATTGTAAGATGACGTTGATAAAGTGAAATTGATTAGAAAAAGAATACAAGCAACTCAATATAGGCCAAAATTCTATAAGGACCATGAAAGTTAAGAACTAGAAATTATCAATTGTTGACAAAATATTTTTGAAGGAATCAGCCATGGAAGATGTAATGAGGTTTGGAAGAAGGAAAAGTTAAACTCTAGTATATAGACTCTTTTGGAATCTTGTACAAATTGGACATAGTAGTATATCGTTTAGCCTTGGCATTAGGATTAAGTGATGTTGATACAATCTTTCTTGTATCAATGCTAAGGAAGTACCTATCAGATTCTTCTCATGTTATCAAATTCCAAGAAATTCAATTGGACAAGAATTTGTCTTAATTATGAAAAAAAACCGATGTCCCTATAGTTAAGGTTATATAGCAAAATCACTCAAGTGAAGAGACTTCTTAGGAAGTAAAGATGATATACAAAAGAGATATCCCCAGTAAATTAAGTAGTGAGGATAATAACTATAATTTATACTTTGGTTTCATTTCTTACTTATAATAGGATAGTTTGAAATTCGGGGCCGAATTTCCTAAGGAGGAAAGAATATAACATCCCTAAAATTTAATAATTCTCATTTATGTATGGATGAATAAAAAAAATAAAGGAGTAGCAATGTAATTGAAATATTTTAAGGATGAAAATGAAAACTTATTAATATTTTTGGGGTCAAAATATAATTTCCTAAAAGTTTACGGGTCAAAGTGTAAATAATGAAATTTATAAGGACTTCCTCAAACAATTATCAAATTGCTATTTGGTCCCTCCATCATTTTCTTAAAAATCTTTCGTAGGTTTATCGAGGCTGTCCAACTTGGAACCCTGACCATGTGAGTAGATAATTCTTTTTATGACTTACCCCATGCTCTTCTTGAACATAAAATGTATTATTGGTTATGTTTACAAATTATTTATGCTATTATAAGTTTCTAAAATGTGTTAAAATATATGTTTTGCTTACGAACTAGCACATAGTTCAAGAAGAGTGTAGTTTTACAAATAGATTTTGAAAGTCATTGAATATGTGTTTCTAAATGTATTTGTCATTATTTGGTAAAGTGAATATTATGTGCATGAAGCATTGGTTTGTAAAACTATAAAGTTGCTAATTCTGATTGAATGGCAAGCGTAAAGTTCATTGTGAGTTGCTTGATAATTATACATTGCATTTGATGAATATGCATATATATATATATATATATATATATATATATATATATATATGTATGGATGAATATCGACAGGTTGTATGGCTTGAGACAGTACTGAGTAGGAGACGCCCTATTAGCTTGCGTGAGCTAAGAGAGGGCCGCTCCAACTGGGCGACAGTGGTAATGTGAGGAGGCAGATGGGTGATGAATTCACATTCCTTGATCACTTATTGTGACTGTAGTTGATCAGTCACTATGTGTATAGCAAATAAGTGAATTGAGTGTATTGATAGTTGTAACATGTTTGAGTATTATGTAAAAAGAGTGGATTTTTTGTCCATATATAGTATGTTAATTATGCATAAACAAAAGTTATGACTTTATCTTAAAAGTTTAATATTTTACTGTAACTTAAACAACTGAACATAACATCATCCCTTGTTGTGTGCTTCGGAATATTTGATGGTTCTGATATGAAATCCTTCTAATGTTTTCATGTGAAATATTTTAATGCATAACAACATTTGTTTAATGATCATACCGTGCTGAATATGGTTTTGGATATCTGAATATCCTTTGATTTGAAAGTATTTGAAATACGGATCCCATATGAATGTACTTCTGAACTGTATTTTCTATGTGATAAATTTTGAAACATAAGTACATCCATATGTTGACCTAAGAGGTCATAAGAGGTATTATCTGCTCACTGAGTTGTCAAACTTACTACACGATAGTTCAAATTTTTTAGATAAGAATACAGAGTCTAATCTTGCAGATAGGTGATCAGTTAGGTGATATATTCTCTGGGTGAGTCTACATTGCTTCCAAGGCTCACAGTTTTTGAATTATACTGTGTTTGTATTCTAGAGTGTGCTCTGAATGCTACAGGCAGGATCCTTGTTTTTGCTGTTACTTTGGTATTTATAACTTGGTATGTATAATGTGTATACATGAAAAAAAATATAC
Organism: Gleditsia sinensis; assembly: GCA_037074535.1. Classification (NCBI taxonomy): domain Eukaryota; kingdom Viridiplantae; phylum Streptophyta; class Magnoliopsida; order Fabales; family Fabaceae; genus Gleditsia; species Gleditsia sinensis. Next base: position 28,460,516 of record CM073468.1, on the reverse strand, counting down.
GTAGTTATTTCTATGACAAAGAATAATGTAACATCCCTAATTTCGTTTCATGTATTAATAAAAGTACATAAATATTTAATTAAGGAAATAAAATTTATTAGACAATATTTTAGATATCTAAGGAAATATAATCCTTAGAAATTCTTCACCTTATGTATAAGCACAGAAAATGTTTCTAACATTAAGAGATGCAAAATTCTTGGATAAGGAAGATAAAATTTTAGAAACAAGTAAAGGTCTTAAAATTTCAAGAACATTGGATTAGGGTAATTTTTCCTAATTCAAGAACTAGAGTTACTAAGTTTAACATCTTTACCCATACATTGGGCTTTTACCTATGGACACTTCATATAGAGTTTTTCCACTTTACATAAATTTCTAGCAAGCCCATTGGATAACCTAAGCAAGAAATAAAACATAGACTTGGACTAAGATATAGTAATTGGACAGATAGCCCAAAAATTATGAAAATGTGACGAAGCCCTCCAAGAAAGGTAGAATTTTATCCAAAGCAAAGAAAATGGGTAGGAATAAGCGCAAATCCAAGAGAAAAAATAAAATAAAATAAATTAGGTGATGATATAATAATGTAATAATAATAAAGATTAGGTTACATGGCATTAAGACAAAAATTTAGCAAGTGGTGTGATTCTACATTCATAATTTTGGCAAGTGGCATGATAATACAAGGCTTTAAGACAAAAACATCTATATCCTACACTCATAATTTTAGTACGTGGTATGATAATACATGGCATTAAGACAAAACATTCATATCCTACATAAATAATATCAACCAAATAATGGAGATTCAAGGGTTAGAAATTTTCCACCTAAAAAGGCAAACCTATCATACTTGTTTAAGACAAAAGAAAATGAAAATGAATCCCTAAATCAAAGGGACCTTGTCCCTTATCTTAAGAACATATCATCATAATTTTCAAAATACAAATCTCCTTTTCCTATGCATATCTTGACTAAGGAAGAGGAAGACAAGAACATAAGTTGTTTGTTTTCCAAAAATTCGACAAAGTGTATCTTAATTGTGATAAGGTAGACCCATGATCATGAAAGGTATATTATTTGGTGGTCTATTTAAGCAAAATCCACCCCTACAACATTTTAATTTCGTCCAAGTGAGGAAGAGAGAGAAATAGAAGCAAGGTAGAGTGAGGAAAGGAGAGAAAGAGAGGAGAAGAAAGGAAGGAAGAAGAAGGAGAAGTTTAGAAGGTTAAATACTCAAGGTAAGTTACCTTAATCTCCACTTGAATCCATTTTTCTTCTTCATCCCTGAGGTTCAAAAACTCACCCTCCTTCTCTTACCTAAGCTACTAGAAAAGCTAAGGGAAGGGAGGAATCTTGTTACTTCTTTCAAGAGGAAACAAGAAAACCAATTCACTAAGTGAGCTAGGGAGATTCTTAGGTAAGTTTAAAAATATTTCTTTTTGAAGAAAAGCTTTGAAATTTGTAACATCTATATGGTAATTTGATATTAGAACTTTGATGATTGGTCATGGATGTTGCTTTATCATGTTACATATTGATCTTGCAAGTGATGTATGTTTGAATACTTAGGCTGGTTTAGATAGTTCTGCATAGGTATGGCTATGGGTGGTAAAACTTTAAACTTCTGTTTTTAAATTTCTGGGAAGAATCGGTAAGGAATTAAAATAAATGGTTAACATGAATAATGTAGATATATGTCTCACGGATATTTAGCCACTGAAATTACTTAATTTGGAGTCCACATGAGACATATATGAGCTAATTAGTAAGCAGAGGTCAGAAAATGGTTAATCAGGTAAGAATCTGTTAGGAAAGCTTCTGTTTTTGAATTTCTAGGACCATTCTATAAGGAATTTGATGTGATCTTAATTAAACATGATTTTAATACCTTTAAAATTAATTTTTGTTTGATTTAAGTAAAATATAATTAGGAATTAGTTTAGTTTTGTGCTCTGTGTTGTAGGAACAAAGGAAGAAGAAAAGAGAAGAAAAAGATAAGAAATTCATGGAAAAATACTACATTGCAGCGATTCCAGACCTTTAAGCACTGTTTTGAGTATATCTCCTTCTTCTGAACTCCAATCAAAGTGATTCAAGTGGCTGTGAAAAGATAACACAATCATCTAGAACTTTTATGTTGAACACTTGGTCAAATTCAGGATATTTCATGGCGTTACAGAGCTTGCAAATCAGCATCATAGTGTAGCAAGATGAATTCTGATCTTTGGTCACTACTTTTAGCATATCGCCTTTAATTTAGATTGGATTAAGGTGATTCTAACGGCTATGGAAAGAAGAGACATAGTGCTACAACTTTCATGGTCGGTACTTTTGCCAATTCTAGCATTTTCTGGGCGCCGCGGCGCTGATCAACCCAGCCAGCTTCACAGCAAGTGAGCGCTACGGCTCTCTACATGGGCGCCACGGCGCCCCGTCCATGTCTCTCCGCAGTGCCGCGGCGCCCGCCGTCACACCAGAATGATGATTTTTGCGATTTTAGGTCCTTTTCACTCCAATTGTTGCCCGATGGACTGAGATTTGACCTAAATACAATCCTACTTCGATTAGGAGGAGTTAATCTATAAAAGGGAGCAAAACAAGCAGAGAAGGGATCTAATTCTTCATCCAAGTTCTTCAATTCTTCTTTACATTTTCTTATGGCCCTGTGTGGCTAGTTCTTTTTAGTTGGTTGAGGTAGATTGAAACCTCAAGGGATTTTCATGCATTGTGAGATGTAGACTTGATTTTATTATTTCAATTTGAATTGAGTATTGATTATTCATCTGCTCTTCTTCTCAATGATTATTCATATGATTGCTAGGGAAGCCTACTAGTATATTGTGTGTCTTAATCTACCGCTGAATTATGTTTTGAACAAAGTCTTCAATTCTGTGATTCATGAGGCAAATAGGTTTGAGGATTTTGGATTATAAATCATTGAACCTATGATGAGTAATTAACTAAATTAGATATAGCCGATGTGTTTATATTTGTTTAGCTCTGTCAGTTTCTCTAGTTCTTCATGCGGTTAATAAGTTATGCTTTACCGATGTGCTAAAGGATTGCTTGTTAATTAGGGTTTAATTAGTGCGATTGTCATTAATTTACTAGACTTAAGGAGGAACAGGGTTAGAAACCCAATGATAGATATTCAATTACAGATTGATTATATTATCAATGATCAATGCAATCCTTTGACGGTGGATATCAATCGAAACCAACGCCTTTCTCATTAATTACTTTCATTATTGTTTACTTTACTTAATTTGTGATTATCAATCCCCCCTTTTTCTAATCACATAAGGTAATACCAGTCTCTGTGGGATCGACCCTTACTCCCACTACTACAGGTTAGTTTTGAGGTAAGGTATTAATTTGGGTGTCCCTGTGATAGTACGCACCAGAATTAAAATAACTTATTAACATAACAATTATAGATATATGTCTCACGGATTTGTAGCAACTGGAATCACTCAATTTGGAGTCCATAGGAGGTAGATATGGTCTGATTAATAAGTAGTGTTCATAAAATGATTATTCAGGGAAGAATCTGTTAGGAAAGCTTCTGTTTTTGAATTTTTGGGACCATTCTGTAAGGAACTAAAATAACTCGTTAACATAAGAATTGTAGATATATGTCTCACGGATTTTTAGCAACTGAAATCACTCAATTTGGAGTTCATAGGAGGTAGATATGGTCTGATTAGTAAGTAGTGTTCAGAAAATGATTATTCAGGGAAGAATCTGTTAGGAAAGCTTCTATTTTTGAATTTCTGGGACCATTTTGTAAGGAATTAAAATAACTTGTTAACATAACAATTATAGATATATGTCTCACGGATTTGTAGCAACTGGAATCTCTCAATTTGGAGTCCATATTAGGTAGATATGGTCTGATTAGTAAGTAGTGTTCAGAAAATGATTAATCAGGGAAGAATCTGTTAGGAAAGCTTCTGTTTTTAAATTTCTTGGACCATTATGTAAGGAATTAAAATAATTTGTTAAGATAACAATTATAGATATATGTCTTACAGATTTTTAGCAACTGGAATCACTCAATTTGGAGTCCATATGAGGTAGATATGGTCTGATTAGTAAGCAGTGTTCAGAAAATGGTTAATCAGGGAAGAATCTGTTAGAAAAGCTTATGTTTTTGAATTTCTGGGACCATTCTGTAAGTAATTAAAATAACTTGTTAACATAAACATTATAGATATATGTCTCACTGATTGTTATCAACTGGAATAACTCAATTTGGAGTACATATGAGGGAGATATGGACAGATTAGTAGGTAAAGGTCATAACCTATCCGAGAAGAAATAATCTGTACTTTGAGGGAGTAATATAACCTTGATTTCTTAATATTTTGCTACACTGTTCAACATAATAGTTTTAGATAATTATCTTATCTTGAAATTGACACCCAGATCACCTACATAGGAGTTTAATTGAGGGAGTTATGCTCTGATTAGTAAGAGAAGGTTAGATATGATGAAAACCTGCATCAAGAAAATAAAGAAATAAAATTAATATTTTAAAAAGAAGACGAATCTTATAAATGAACATAATAAATGACTAGTAGATGCCATAGCCATTGCCATTGTATGAACTTCTTACCATCTTAAGTGTGAAATTTTGACATGGAAATATTTTATAAAGTGATATTTGAAATGGCTATGTTCATGGCATAATTACCAATGATTTTTGGTAATAGTTATATTTTGATGAAAATACTTATTATTGAAAGCATATTTTTGGCTATCATTATGAAAAGAAAAGAAATGAGCACGGTCACATGGCAATCTGTGTGGTGCATCAGTAGGAGACGCTCTACCAACGGTTATGAATATGTTAATGAGAAAAGAAAGAGAAAGTGTGCCATGTCGGACGGAGCGAGATAAGCCTGTACCGGAGAGTAGAAAATACTCACCTTGACTGGGGTAGCTAGATATGAGAATAAATTGATAGTCATTATATGATATTCTGAAAATAATCAATCCTGTCATACATGTCATTATTGTACGATTCTCATGTGCGTAGATTTAGTGCATTCATGTGACCAAAGTTATTTACTGTAGTTTATACAGCTGAACATGACGTGATGACTATATTGATAATGATTTATTGTTGAACCTACTGGGATTTAATTCTCACTATATTTCCATATCATGTTCAGAAGAATAATTATGCAGATTTTCTCAATGACACTTATTATTTCCGTACGTTGGATCGAGGTGCCCTGCCTTGGGCAACTACCAGTTATATCAAATGTATCTGTAGTAGATGTGACTGAGATTCCGATGGAGGTGCCACCCGCACCAGTGTCCCCGAAAGTAGTCGACATAGATGATTAGAGCTAATATGTATCTTTGTACAAATGTTTGTAAAATAATGGTGTGTAGTTTGTAAAATAATGGTGTGTATGAAAACTCAGTATTGTATCACTATTAATAACAATTATACTTGGTTAAAGTGATTATTATTACGAGGTAAGTGGTTAGAATTAAAGTAGTAATAACTTCATGTAATTTTACAAATATAAATTTTTTTTGTTACATTTACATAAATGGAGTTATTACATAATTGGTATAAGAGCAGGTCGATCCTAGATGGCCAGTGGGTGGATGGTTATCTGAATCGATCTTATAGTGTCTTGAGTAAGTTGTGGTTATGCTATGTAGGGGATCAATGATTCATATAGGTAATAAATTACTAGTATTTCCTATCTATATGCCGAGGTGGTGTTATGACTACTATTAAATATTTTGTACTAACTATTGGGCTTGATCACCTCAATAGCAGCATAACTTTGTTTTTGTCACAGTAGGAAATGGCACCACCAAGGAGGAATCCAGCAACCAATGTAGAGAAAACCATGCACAACCTTGCCCCGGCAATTTGAGACCAAGTCATGACCACTAACCAAATTTTACAATATCTCCAGAATGCTAATAACCCAAATTGTGAGAATGGTGCTAACAACTGGATGGCTGGAAAAGATAATGGCATATCTGAGTTCCTGAGGACTAGACCACCTTGTTTCCAAGGTGGCTATGACCCAACGGTAGCCGAAAGATGGATAAGGGAATTAGAGAAAATCTTTGAAGTGATGGGCTGTACTGAAGAGCAGCAAGTTATTTTTGCTATATATATGTTAAAGGATGAAGCAGAATACTGGTGGCGTGGAGTTAGAGAACTTTTATCTCATCAAGGAAGACAGATCACCTGGCAAGTGTTCAAGGACATTTTTTTTTGAAAAGTACTTTCCAAGTATTGTACGGGCAGAGAAAGAGATCGAATTTCTCCAACTCAGGCAAGGCAGCATGATCGTGGACCAGTATATTGCAAGGTTCGAGGAGCTGTCTAAGTTCTCCTCTTATCTGCGATTTAACCCAGATGAAGCATGGAAGGCGGTTAAGTTCGAAGAGGGACTAAACCCGGAGATAAAGAATGTTGTTATAACTATGGAGATTAGGGAGTTTGTACCTCTGATAAATAAATGTAGACTCTTGGAAAAGAGTTTAAGGGTAGTGGAGGACGAGAAGCAAAGGTGAAACCTATGGAAGAGGAAGAAAAATTTTCCCAACCCTGGAAAGAATATGAGAAGAAGTGGATATAGAGCTAGTAAGAGGACATTGACAACGGGTCCTAGATCTTTTAAACAAGACCTCGCCCCAGTCAAGTGCGCTAAGTGCAGACGCATGCATGGTAACCAGCCATGCTACATGGGACAAGATGTCTGCTTCAATTGTGAACAGAAGGGACATTTTGCGAGAAACTGCCCACAGAATGTGGGGAAGCAGCCAGAATAGAGGCCTTAGGTGAAAGGAAGGGTTTTCACCCTGAGCAGCCAAGAGGCAGCTTAATCTTCTGAAATGATTTAAGGTACATGCTATATCTATGGATTTGCTCTTATGGTGTTATTTGACTCTGGTGCTAGTCATTCATTTATATCGAAAGAATGTATTAGGTAGTTTCAGATTCCTATTTCTGAAACTCCCTATGAGCTATCCGTAGTAACCTCTACAGGGGAAAGGGTATTAACTTCCTCTGTATGTAAGGACTGTCAAGTCACCATCTAGGAGAAAACTTTTTCTGTAGACCTCGTTTGTTTACCTTTAAGAGGTATTGAGGTCATACTAGGGTTAGACTGGATGTCTAGAAATTGAGTCTTGCTGAATTGTTGTAACAAGACTATTAAATTTCTACCTCTTACTCCGAAAGAGGAGGTCCAGTTATTGATGCTTAATGCCAATCAAGTTAATAGGGAGTTGAAGAATGGAGTACTTGGATACATTCTCTTGTATTTATCAAACCTAGAAGTCGAATTGAAGCTTGATGAAATCCTAATAGCCAACGAGTTTCCTGAAGTATTTCCATCAGATATTCCAGGCTCACCTCCCAAGAGAGAGATAGCGTTCTCTATTGATCTCCTACCTGGGACAGGGCCTATCTCTATTGCACCATATAGAATGGCCTCGAAGGAACTACAGGAACTCAAGAAGCAGTTGAAGGAACTATTAGACAAGAAATTCATTAGACCGAGTGTATCACCTTGGGGAGCTCCTGTATTGTTTGTTAAGAAGAAAGACGGGAGCTTGAGACTATGCATAGATTACAGACAGATGAATAAGGTGACTATAAAAAAAAAGTACCCTCTCCCTAGGATAGATGACTTATTGGATCAATTGAAGGGAGCCTCTATTTTTTCTAAAATTGACTTGAGGTCAGGATATCATCAAATTAGGATCAAGGAGGAGGACGTACCAAAAACTGCCTTCAGGACTAGGTATGGGCACTATGAGTTTCTTGTAATTCCCTTCGGGTTGACGAATGCACTTGTAATTTTCATGGATTACATGAATCTCATTTTTCCACCCTACCTAGATCAATTTGTTGTAGTGTTCATTGATGACATCTTGATATATTCTAAGAGTGAGAAAGAACATGAACAATATCTCCGAATCGTGCTGCAAGTGCTGAAAGAGAAAAAGTTATATGCCAAATTGGAGAAGTGTGAATTTTGGCTGTCAGAGGTGAAGTTTCTTGGACATGTCATCTCTAATAGAGGGGTAGCCATAGATCCTAGCAAGACGGAAGCAGTGATTCAGTGGGAGAGATGAAAGACGGTTACGGAAGTCAGAAGTTTCCTAGGTTTAGCAGGATACTATAGGAGGTTTATACAAAACTTCTCTCGTATAGCCTTGCCATTGACTAAATTGACTAGGAAGGGAAGTCCTTTCAAATGGACTGATCAATGTGAAGCTAGTTTCCAGGAGCTGAAGACAAAACTGACCACTCCTCCTGTTTTAATTATTCTAGACCCCACAGGACATTTTGAAGTGTATAGTGACGCTTCAAAGAAAGGGCTAGGATGTGTGCTGATGCAAGATAAGAGAGTAGTTGCTTACGCCTTTAGGCAACTGAGACCTCACGAAGGAAACTATCCAACCCATGATCTTGAATTGGCAGCAGTGGTGTTTGCCTTAAAGATTTGGCGACACTATTTGTACGGGGCAACCTTTGAAGTATATTGTGATCATAAGAGTCTTAAATACCTCTTTGATCGGAAGGAGTTAAATATGAGGCAACGAAGATGGGTAGAATTCCTCAATGAATACAAGTTTGAAATAAAGTATCATCCCGGAAAGGCGAATGTTGTAGCAGATGCCTTGAGTCAAAAATCTCTACACATGGGTCAGATGATGGTGTATGAGATGCAGATGCTAGAGGAGTTTCGAAATTTGAAGTTAGCCACTACTCTTACTCCAATGAATCTAGTCATTAATTGTTTAAGTATAGGGTGTGACCTTAGAGCCCAGATCAAAGAGGCTCAAGCTCGCGACCAATACTTACAGGATCATAAAGACCAAGGAAATTTTTTTGTCATGGAAGATGGAGCAATCATGTATCAGGGAAGGATTTGTGTCCCTCAAGAACGAGAGTTGAGGACTAAGATCCTGCAGGAAGTGCTTCAGAGTAAATACACAGTCCATCCTGGATGCACTAAAATGTACCATGATTTAAAGAAGATGTATTGGTGGCCAAGGATGAAAAAGGATATTGCGGAGTTCGTGGCGAAATGTCTAATTTGTTAAAAGTGAAGGTGGAGCATCAAAAGCCAGCGGGATTTCTATAACGTCTTGAGATCCCTAAATGGAAATGGGACAGTATCTCGATGGACTTTGTTGTGGGTTTACCTAAGATTTCAGTGGGACATGACTCTATCTGGGTAATAGTTGACAGATTAACCAAATCTGCTTACTTTTTGCCCATAAAAATTAACTATTCACTGGATAAATTAGCCCAATTGTACGTTCAAGAAATAGTTAGACTGCATGGAATTCCCTTAAATATCGTTTCTAATAGAGATACGAGGTTCTCATCAAGGTTTTGGAAGGCATTGCAGGAAGCATTTGGTGCTCAGTTACGGTTCAGTACTGCCTACCATCCTCAGACTGACGGACAGACAGAATGAACCATTCAAACCCTAGAAGATATGTTAAGGGCCTGTGTGATAGAGCAAGGTAAAGGATGTGATAAGTACCTACTTTTAGTAGAGTTTGCTTATAATAATAGTTATCACTCTAGTATTAAGATGGCCCCCTACGAAGCTTTATACGGTAGGAAGTGCCGATCTCCACTATGTTGGTTTGAGGTAGGAGAAAAGAACTTATTGGGTCCTGATCTAGTTCAACAAACCACTGAACAAATCAGGATGATACGAGATAAAATACTCACAGCTTAAAGTCGGCAAAAGAGTTACTATGATAAGAGACATAGACCTCTAGAGTTTGAGGAAGGGGACCATGTATTTCTAAAACTTTCTCTGACCACTGGAGTTGGTAGGTCTCTCAAGACCAAAAAACTCAATCCGTGATTTTTAGGACCCTACCAAATTTTGAAGAAAGTAGGGACGTCAGCATATCAAGTTGCTCTCCCACCTAATTTGTCCAACTTGCACAATGTTTTTCATGTATCACAGCTCCAAAATTATCTTCTAGACTCCTCACATGTGATACTAGATGAACCAATCCAAATAAAGGAGAATATGACATACCAACTAGTACCTGCATCTATATTGGACACTTACGTGAAGCAATTGAGAAATAAAACCATTCCCCTTGTTAAGGTGTTATGGGAAGGTTTGACTCCGGAAAAAGCAACTTGGGAGCTGAAAGAAGTCATGAGGAAGAAATATTCGAAATTTTCTTATTAGGTAATTTCTAAAATTTTGAGGACAAAATTTCTTTTAGGGGGAGAGAAATGTAACATCCCTAATTTCATTTCATGTATTAATAAAAGTACATAAATATTTAATTAAAGAAATAAAATTTATTAGACAATATTTTAGATATCTAAGGAAATATAATCCTTAGAAATTCTTCACCTTATGTATATACATAGAAAATGTTTCTAACATTAAGAGATGCAAAATTCTTGAATAAGGAAAATAAAATTTTAGAAATAAGTAAAGGTCTTAAAATTTCAAGAACATTGGATTAGGGTAATTTTTCCTAATTCAAGAACTAGAGTTACTAAGTTTAACATCTTTACCCGTACATTGGGCTTTTACCTATGGACACTTCATATAGAGCTTTTCCACTTCACATAAGTTTCTAGCAAGCCCATTGGATAACCTAAGCAAGAAATAAAACATAGACTTGGACTAGGATATAGTAATTGGACTGATAACCCAAAAATTATGAAAATGTGACGAAGCCCTCTAAGAAAGGTAGAATTTTATCCAAAGCAAAGAAAATGGGTAGGAATAAGCCCATAATGGGTAGGAATAAGCCCAAATCCAAGAGAAAAAATAAAATAAAATAAATTAGGTGATGATATAATAATGTAATAATAATAAAGATTAGGTTACATGGCATTAAGACAAAAATTTAGCAAGTGGTGTGATTCTACATTCATAATTTTGGCAAGTGGCATGATAATACAAGGCTTTAGGACAAAAACATCTATATCCTACACTCATAATTTTAGCAAGTGGTATGATAATACATGGCATTAGGACAAAACATTCCTATCCTACACAAATAATATCAACCAAATAATGGAGATTCAAGGGCTAGAAATTTTCCACCTAAAAAGGAAAACCTATCATAGTTGTTTAAGACAAAAGAAAATGAAAATGAATCCCTAAATCAAAGGGACCTTGTCCCTTATCTTAAGAACATATCATCATAATTTTCAAAATACAAATCTCCTTTTCCTATGCATATCTTGACTAAGGAAGAGGAAGACAAGAACATAAGTTGTTTGTTTTCCAAAAATTCAACAAAGTGTATCCTAATTGTGATAAGGCAGACCCATGATCATGAAAGGTGTATTATTTGATGGTCTATTTAAGCAAAAATCACCCCTACAACATTTTAATTTCGTCCAAATGAGGAAGACAGAGAAATAGAAGCAAGGTAGAGTGAGGAAATGAGAGAAAGAGAGGAGAAGAAAGGAAGGAAGAAGAAGGAGAAGTTTAGAAGGTTAAGTACTCAAGGTAAGTTACCTTAATCTCCACTTGAATCCATTTTTCTTCTTCATTCCTGAGGTTCAAAAACTCACCCTCCTTCTCTTACCTAAGCTGCTAGAAAAGCTAAGGGAAGGGAGGAATCTTGTTACTTCTTTCAAGAGGAAACAAGAAAACCAATTCACTAAGTGAGCTAGGGAGATTCTTAGATAAGTTTAACAATATTTCTTTTCGAAGAAAAGCTTTGAAATTTGTAACATCTATATGGGAATTTGATATTACAACTTTGATGATTGGTCATGGATGTTGCTTTATCATGTTACATATTGATCTTGCATGTGATGTATGTTTGAATACTTAGGCTGGTTTAGATAGTTCTGCATAGGTATCGCTATGGGTGGTAAAACTTTAAGCTTTTATTTTTAAAATTCTGGGAAGAATCAGTAAGGAATTAAAATAAATGGTTAACATGAATAATGTAGATATATGTCTCACGGATATTTAGCCACTGAAATTACTCAATTTGGAGTCCACATGATGCAGATATGAGCAGATTAGCAAGCAGAGGTCAGAAAATGGTTAATCAGGGAAGAATCTGTTACGAAAGCTTCTGTTTTTGAATTTCTGGGACCATTCTGTAAGGAATTAAAATAACTTGTTAACATAACAATTATAGATATATGTCTCACGGATTTGTAGGAACTAGAATCACTCAATTTTCAGTCCATATGAGGTAGATATGGTCTGATTAGTAAGTAGTGTTCATAAAATGATTATTGAGGGAAGAATCTGTTAGGAAAGCTTTTATTTTTGAATTTATGGGACCATTCGGTAAGGCATTAAAATAACTTGTTAACATAACAATTGTAGATATATGTTTAACAGATTTTTATCAACTGGAATCACTCAATTTGGAGTCCATATGAGGTAGATATGGTCTGATTAGTAAGTTGTGTTCAGAAAATGATTATTCTGGGAAGAATCTGTTAGGAAAGCTTCTGTTTTTGAATTTTTGGGACCATTCTGTAAGGAATTAAAATAACTTGTTAATATAACCATTATAGATATATGTCTCACGGAGGTTTAGCAACTAGAATCACTTAATTTGGAGTCCATATGAGGGAGATATTGACAGAGTAGTAGGTAAAGGTCATAACCTATCCGAGAGGAAATAATCTGTACTTTGAGGGAGTAGTATAACCTTGATTTCTTAATATTTTTCTAAACTATTCAACATACTAGTTTTAGATAATTGTTTTATCTTGAAATTGACACCAATATCACCTACATCAGAGTTTAATTGAGGGAGTTATGCTTTGATTAGTAAGAGAAGGTTAGATATGATGAAAACCTGCATCAAGAAAATAAAGAAATAAAATTAATATTTAAAAAAGAAGACGAATCTTATAAATGAAAATAATAAATGACTAGTATATGCCATTTCCATTGGCATTGTATGAACTTCTTATCATCTTAAGTGTGAAATTTTGACGTGGAAATATTTTGTAAAGTGATATTTGAAATGGTTATGTTCATGGCATGATTACCAATGATTTTTGGTAATAGTTATATTTTGATGAAAATACTTGTTATTGAAAGCATATTTTTGGCTGTCATTGTGAAAAGAAAAGAAATGAGCACGGTCACATGGCAATCCGTGTGGTGCATTAGTATGGGATGCCCTACCAACGGTTATGAATATGTTAATGAGAAAAGAAAGAGAAAGTGTGCCATGTCGGATGGAGCGAGATAAGCCCGTACCGGAGAGTAGAAAATACTCACCCTGACCGGGGTAGCTTGATATGAGAATAAATTGATAGTCATTATATGATATTCTGAAAATAATCAATCCTATCATACATGTCATTACTGTACGATTCTCATGTGCATAGATTTAGTGCATTCATGTGACCAAAGTTATTTACTGTAGTTTATACAGCTGAACAAGACGTGATGACTATATTGATAATGATTTATTGTTGAACCTACTGGGATTTTATTCTCACTATATTTCCATATCATGTTCAGTAGAATAATTATGTAGATTTTCTCGATGACACTTATTATTTTCGTACGTTGGATCGAGGTGCCCCACCTTGGGCAACTACCAGTTATATCAGATGTATCTGTAGTAGATGTGACTGAGATTCCGGTGGAGGTGCCATCCGCACCATTGTCCCCGGAAGTAGTCGACATAGATGATTAGAGCTAATATGTATCTTTGTACAAATGTTTGTAAAATAATGGTGTGTAGTTTGTCAAATAATGGTGTGTATGGAAACTCAGTATTGTATCACTGTTAATAACAATTATGCTTGGTTAAAATTATTATTATTATGAGTTAAGTGGTTAGAATTAAAGTAGTAATAACTTCATGTAATTTTACAAATATAAAAAAAAATTTGTTACATTTGAGTTGTTACAAATAATGCTATGGATGTTATGGTAAATATCTTATTGCAGGAAAAAAATATTTTTTTTCATGTGCCCTTAAATTGGGGGCGTTACATTGCGTGTGCTCTTGAATTATGGTTGGACAAACCTTAGTTGAGATGCTGAGTTTAGACAAATCCTACACCACCAAAGTACGAAAGGGCTTGAACTTTGATATGGTGGTTCTGATATGGGATCCTCCTAATGTTTTCATGAGAAATATTTTGATACACAATAATATTTGATTAATGATAATATTGTATTGCATATGGTTTTGGATATCCGAATGTGAGCTGAACTGAGAATATTTGAAATGAGGCTCCCATATGAATGTACTTTCCAATTATATTTTCTATGTGACCAATTTTAAAATGAGTACATCCATATGCTGACCTAAGAGGTCATATGAGGTATTATCTGCTCACTGAATTGTCAAACTCACTACACGATATTTTCATATTTTTCATATAAGAATACAGAGTTTGGTCATTTCTCTTCAAATAGGTGATCAGTTAGATGATATATTCTTTGGTGAGCTTATTTTGTTTCCAAGACTCATAGATTTTGATTTATATTGTACTTGTACTCTAAAGTATGCTCTGAATGCCACAAACATGATCCTTGCTTCTGCTGTAATATATGTATAAAGTCTTGGTCTATATATTTGGTTATATTTGAGAACTTGTAAACGTATGATATTAATCCTGATATATTATATACTTGAAGCAAGTATGCAATAAAATAAGGTTAAAGTTATCTGCTACTCATGACAATTGTCTTCCTTTAAATTGACGGCACGAAAAGTTGGTATCAAAGCAATATATTTCCCTATGGCTATTGGAGCAAGAATTTTGTAGTAAGGCTTTGAGTATGTGTACGTAACTGTGGGCATATTTATACTCACGATGCTACTGTAGAATTCTATAGGTTGTCATCATTTTCTTCCCTCTGAATCTTATCCTTAGGTATGCGATGAATAAGTATCGATGCGTATGTCCTAGATGGTGCCTCTTAAGTGTCGACTACCAGTTCAGCTTTTGAACTTGTTTTGATGAACAATGATAAAGAGAACCCTTTCGGGTGCAAAGAAAAAGAATTAGTTGAAAATAAGAAGATTCCATCCAAACACAAAAGTGATGGCTTGTTTGAATGTAAAAAAGGTTTGAATTGGTTGTTTGATTTACTTATGTGAAACAATATGACGAATGGCTAATACAATATTGATAGTAGGTTATGATGTGATCATGGATGCTAACTCCAAGATAATGGTTTGTAATAAAATGAGTATTTTGGAAATATATGTAAATCTCTTTTTGAATAGATGAGTTGGAATTTATGTATATAAATGGATTTGGCAAGCTATGGGGTGGATTGAATTGAGAGTAGAGAATCTATGAAGATAATGCTTTCAATGATAGATTTTGTTGATATAAAGGATTCAAAGACAGTTTGGTTTTCAATAATATTATGTATAAGCATTACGAAAAAGGACAGTTTGCCCATGGAAATTTAAAATTTGACATATGTAAAATGGGTAATTCATGTGAAGAACTTTTAGATAGACATAATCGTTTCACGATTGATTGTTAAGACATTGCATAAGCATGTTAAAGAATAAAGTCAAAATGGGTTGACCTTGTTTAAATGTTTTTGAAGCGCATTCTAACTGATATAGTATAAAGATGTCATCAATAGCATAAAATGTTAGTAAAGGAGTTGCAAGTAGTGAACAATTAGTGGAAGTATGTACCCAATAATTTAATTTTAGCTTTAGTAACCCATAAGTTATTACAAAAAAGGGTGCCGATGATATTTGTCAGTGGTGAGAGATGTGGATATAAAATATACCAATGTAGATCATGTTCCAGTGATTAAGGGATTTTCTGATGTGTCCCTAAAAGAATTGCTTGGATTACCCTAAAATGAGAAATATAATTTGATATTAATTTACTTCCTGGAACCCAACTAGTATCTATATCCCAATATAGAATGATATTAACTGAACTTAAGGAAAAAAAATTAGTTGTAAGACTTGTAGACAAGGGATTTATTCACCCGAGTACTTCTCCTTGGGGTACTCCAGTCCTAATTATGAAAAAGAAAGATGAATCACTACGGCTGTGTATTGATTACAGACAGTTGAATAAGATGATTTATTTGACCAGCTATAGGGTGTTTAATATTTTTTGAAAATTGATTTGAGATCAAGGTATCATCAATTGAGGATAAGGAAGGAGGACATTCCAAAAATTGATTTCAGGACTCGGTATAAGCGCTATGAGTTTTTAGTGATGTCATTTGGTTTGACAAATGCCCCAGTTACATTTGTGGACTTTATGAATAGAGTACTTAAGCCATTCTTGGATGAACTTGTTATTGTATTTATTGATGATATACTAGTATATTTCAAGTTGAAAGTATCATAAACAACATTTAAAGATAGTTTTACAAACTCTAAGGGAGTATGCTTGGCAAGAATGGTATCCAAGTAGACCCTAAGAAAGTAAAAGTGGTAAAACAATGGCTACATTCTACTACAGTTAAACATGAAGATCTAAGTTTAATTTGCGCTTCCTACAATTGTCTGCCGTCCAATCTATATGAGCTGTAGTTGAATCAGGTGCATGAATAAACGCTTGTAAATGATTAATGAACTCATCAATATTGGAAGCTGAGATAAGAATTCGTCGTGCTGAGTGTAACACCCGAAATTTTGTTGATAATATTCATAAAAGGGAATAGTAGGAAAAGGGTTTAAAAGAGTTAAAAGAGGGAGTTATAGGAAAATAACTATGAATTTTTAATAAGGACTTTCTCATTTTTGGAAAGAATTATTAAGGAAGAGATAGTGTTTTCCTTGACTACAGGGCCACAAATAGACAACAACAATAGAAATGTGGAGCCATGAAGAAAGTTGCACAAAAACCCATTGAAGTAAGGCTCAAGAAGGGATTAAACACTTGGTGAGTTTCCCTAAACCAAACAAAGCTTTAGCTAACCCACTTAGTCACAATGTAATGGAGTGGTATTATGGAAATTTTTAGGCAAAGTGAGGGTAAAGATTAAGGGGCTAGGCGGCTTATTGGAGAAGCTTCCATTTTTTTTTTATATATCTCCCTTAACTTGAAGACTTGGCCGCCAGCTCAAGCAAGAGGGAACACCAGATTTTTTCACACCAAGGAGAGAGAAAGAGAGAAGGAGGAAGAGAGAGAGAGGAAAAGAAGAAGAAGAAAGCTATAGAGAAGTTGGAAAAGCAAGGAGAAAAGGTAAGATTCCAACTTTAATCTCTTGTTTATTCCTTCAAACCTTGGATGGGAACTAATGGATGGGGAAAATCTGTTGGTTGTTGATGCTTTTTAGAGAGAGAAAGTGGTAGAACAAGATAAAGAAAAATAAGGTTGTGGAAAGAAGAAGGTAAGATCAACATTCTCTTCTATACTCAATGAATGCATGTCTTTATAGCTGGATGCTTGTGAGTATTTGATGTGATCTTAATTAAGCATGATATTAATACCTTTAAAATTAATTTTTGTTTGATTTAAGTAAAATATAATTAAGAATTAGCTTAGTTTTGTGTTTTGTGTTGTAGGAACAAAGGAAGAAGAAAAGAGAAGAAAAAGATAAGAAATTCATGGAAAAATGCTACATTACAGCGATTTCAGACCTTTCAGCACTGTTTTGAGCATATCTCCCTCTTATGAACTCCAATCAATGTGATTCAAGTGGCTGTGGTCAAATTCAGGAGATTTAATAGCATTACAGAGCTTGCAAATCAGAATCACATTGGAGCTAGATGAATTCTGACCTTTGGTAACTAATTTTATCATATCTCCTTCAATTTAGATCAGATTAAGGTGATTCCAATGGCTATGGAAAGAATAGACATAGAGCTAAAACTTTCATGTACGGTACTTTGGAAAATTCTGGAGTTTTCTGGGAGCCATGGCGTTGCATCATTGCAGGTTCGGAGAGCTACGACGCTAACTAGCGTGCCGCGGTATTTGTTGCCCAGAAGCACCGGGCTCCGCTGTGCCCGAGTGTCAGAATCCAGAGTGCGCCAAAGCAAGACTAGGAAACATGGCACCCCGTCTTTGGATTTTCGGAGCGCCGCGGTGCCCGTCGCCGCACCAGGTTACTGAATTTGTGATTTTTAGGGTTTTTTTTATCTCCAATTAAACCCCGATGGGCTGAGATTTGACCTAGAAACGCTGCTACTTCTATTAGGAGGAGTTAATCTATAAAAGGGAGGAAATTAAGCAGAGAATTCATTTAATCAATCATCCAAGTTCTTAGTTACATTCTTCAGTTCTTCTTTTGATTTTCTTATGGCCCTGCGTGTCTAGTTCTTTTTAGTTGGTTAAAGTAGATTGAAATCTCAAGGGATCTTCATGCATTATGAGATATGGATTTGATTTTTATTATATAAATTTCTATTGAGTATTGATTATTCACCAGCTCTTCTTCTCAATGATTATTCATATGATTGCTAGGAAGGCCTACTTGTATATTTTCTGTCTTAATCTACCGCTGAATTATATTTTGAATAAAGTCTTCAATTTTGTGATTCATGAGGCAAATAGGTTTGAGGATTTTGGATTATAAATCATTGAACCTATGATGAATAATTAACTAAATTAGATATAACCGATGTGTTTATATTTTTTTAGCTCTGTCAGTTTCTCTAGTTCTTCATGAGGTTAATAAGGTATGCTTTACCGATGTGCTAAAGGATTGCTTGTTAATTAAGGTTTAATTGATGCGATTGTCATTAATTTACTAGACTTAAGGAGGAACAGGGTTAGAAACCCAATGATAGATATTTAATTATAGATTGATTATGTTGTCAATGATCAATGCAATCCCTTGACGGTGGATATCAACCAAAACCAACGTCTTTATCATTAATCACTCTCTCTTATTTACTTTCATTATTGTTTACTTGGTTTTATTTGCAGCTATCAATCCCGCCTTTCTCAATTACATAAGGTAATTCCAATCTCTGTGGGATTGACCCTTACTCCCACTACTACAGGTTAGTTTTGAGGTAAGGTATCAATTTGGGTGTACTTGCGACAGTACGCACCAAGTTTTGGTGCCGTTGTCGGGGAATTCGTCTATTAATTTTTGTGATTTTCTTTTGATTTATGCCAGTGACTCGTTCTTCTAATTTTCAAAATTTAGAGTTCAATCTAGATATTGGAAAATCTATATACAGGCACAGAAGAGAACTTTAAGAGGACATTGATTAAGAAAAGGAGGAAGTAACCATGGCGAGGCACCCTACTCTAAAGTAGCTTGTAGCTCCAGATTTGCATCAGCAACCCTTATGCATTACTTTTCTTAATCTTGATGACAATGTTAATTTTGAATTGAAATCTGGATTAATTCATCTCTTACCTAATTTTCATGGTCTTGCAGGTGAAGACCTACATAAACATTTGAAGGAATTTCATGTGGTATGTACCAGTATGAAGCCCCCTGGAGTAACTGAGGAACAAATAAAACTCAGGGCTTTTCCTTTTTCATTAAGAGATTAAGCCAAAGATTAGTTGTATTATTTTCCCTCTGGTACTATCACTACTTGGAATGAGATGAAGAGAATGTTTTTAGAATGTTATTTTCCTGCATTTAGAGCCACTACTATCAGAAACGAAATATGCGGCATTAGGCAATTGCATGGAGAGACACTTTATGAATATTGGGAGTGGTTTAGAAAACTTTGTGCAAGCTGCCCACATCATCAGATTAGTGAGCAGCTACTAATCCAATATTTCTATGAAGGTCTTTTACAAGGATGCAGGAGCATGATGGATGCAGCTAGTGGAGGAGCACAAGCAGACAAGACTCCTGAAGCAGCCAGAGTCCTGATATCAAATATGGCTGCCAATTCCTAACAATTTGGCATTAGGCATGATCCTCCTATTAGGCATGCCCATGAGGTAAGTACTACTTTTCTTCAGAATCAAATATCTGTACTTACTTCTCTTGTGCGCCAAATGGCTACAGGTACACTACAGCAAGTTAAAGTATGTGGAATATGTTCAGCCACAAGGCACCCAATTGACATGTGTCCTACACTTCAAGAGGAATCCACAGAACAAGCGAATGATGTAGGAGGTTTTCCTGGTCAACTAAAGAGGTATGATCCTTATGCTAATACATATAATCCTGGATGGAAGGATCATCCCAATTTCACATATGAGAATGCACAAAATAGGCTTGCAGGACAAAATTTTCAACAAAATCAGCAAGCCTATTATCCTAGACAGAATGCATCCTAGGATCACCAGGTAAGTAATTCCTTGGAAGATGTTGTGAAAACTCTTGTACATAATTCTCATCAATTTCAGCAAGAGACAAGAGCCAGCATTCAGAACCTGACAACTTAAGTAGGTCAGTTAGCAACTACAGTGAGTCGATTGGATGCTCAAAACTCAGGTAAGTTACCTTCTCAAACTGTGGTAAATCCTAGAGAAAATGTCAGTGCAATTATTTCAATGAATGGTAAGGAAACTGAAGGTTTACCATCCCTTTCTTCTCCTAAAAAGCATGAGAAATTAAATAAGGAGAAAGAAGAATCTACAAGTAAGTCTCTATCTACTCCAAATTATGAAGTAATGCCTCATTTTCCAGAAGCTCTTAAAGAGAATAGGCTAAATGAGAAAACTTCTTAATTGTATGACATCTTTAGAAAATGTGAAGTTAATCTCCCCTTTCTAGATACCATTAAACAGGTGCCAAGATATGCAAAGTTCTTGAAAGAACTATGTACTAAAAAAGAAGGGCAAAAATTAAAGGATTTTGAAAATGTTCATATGAATTAGAATGTATTTGCTATGATACAAACAAAACTCCCTACTAAATGCAAGGATCCAGGTATGTTTACTATTTCATGCAAAATGGGGAGAACTCGCATTGAAAAGGTTATGTTAGATTTAGGAGCTTCCATCAATGTTATGCCATATTCTGTATATACATCTTTGAATTTGGGACCATTGAACTCTGCAAATTTGATAATTCAACTAGCAGACAGGTCCACTGCATATCCTAAGGGAATAATTGAGGATGTCTTAGTGCAGGTTGATGATTTCGTGTTCCCTACAGATTTTTATGTGCTTGACATGGACAATGGGGATTTTACTTCTCCAATATTATTAGGGAGACCATTCTTGAAAACCTTTAAAAACAAGATAAATGTTCACAATGGTACACTCATTATGGAATTTGATGGTGAAGTAATAAAATTCAATATGTATGAAGCCATGAAAAACCCAAGTGATGATACTCCTGTTTATTCCATTGATATACTTGATTCTTTGGCATACGATGTGTTTGAATTAGATGAAAATGATAAAATAGAGGAAAGTGTGAACAAATCTATAGCAGAAGATGATGGTGAGATAGACTTAGATGAAGAAACAAAGGAAAAACTGGCTGCATTCAATGATTTTTCAGAAGGGCCACCAAAAGGTAAGGTTGCTTATAAGGAATTATCAAATTCTGATACTACTCTTGCACCTTCTGTTTTGCAGGACTGTGGATCAATTTTGTCACATCTTCCTAATCACCTGAAATACATGGAAGTAGGAGATGCATCACCTATTATAGTTGCAAAAAGTTTAGGTGTTAAAAAAGAAGAGGAATTGATGCATATTCTTTAGGAAAAAAGAAATGCCATTACAAAAACAATTGCAAACCTTAAAGGCATAGACCCGACTACAAAGTTACATCAAGTTCTAGAAAAAAAGGGGTTAGACCCCTTAAAGGTAAGAAATCTCTCCGTTGGTTAGGACCACTTGTTATTACTAATGTGGCTTTTAGTTATGCAATTGAATTTCAAGGATTGAATTAGTCCCAAAAATTTAAAGTGAACATCAAAGAGCCTCCATGAACAAAGATAGGGAGCTGAGTCGAGCCAACGACATTAAACAAAGGCGCTTATTGGGAGGCAACCCAACATAGTAAAAAAAAGTGGAAAGCAAAAAATTCAGGGTCCAATAATGCAATATGCTCATTCCACCCCAAATAAATTTAGGGAAGTTCACTTAACTCATATGTTTTTTTATATCTTTCCCTAATTCTTATCTTTCTTTTACATTGAGGATAATGTAAAGTTTGAGTGTGGGGGTGGAAGTTTATTTGTCTGAATCATTGTGACCCTATTAGGAGCATCAATTTTCTGATTTTCACTATTAATGTATTTTATTGCGTTTAGCAGGTTGAGTGATTGTGTGAGTGTTTCAATTTATGTTTTGGGATGTTAGGCACAACCAACAGCCAATGGTATGACTATCCAATTTTTTTAGCTCTTCAAAAATATAGATAATTCATGGTTTTGTGCAATTTTATCCCTTTTGGAATTTATTACTTTTGACTTTAGAATCCTGAAATATGTTTGCATAATAATTTTGGGCATTCAATTTATCTTTTACTTATAGAAGGTTTATATAATTTAAAAATATTTCATGATCTCAACAGGATTCTAAAACTTATTTGAATGCTGCTTGAGGCGAAATACTAGGTTAATACTATTATTCAGGAGATGATTTAGGCATTGTTGGATAGATTGAGCCTTTCTAGCCTAACCTAAATAATGAAATATCCTTAGTTCCTCTATTTTGAGCTTAATGAACTTTTCCTTCTAAAAACCACAAATAAGCCAAAAGCCAAATTTTGTATGAATATCCTTATTTTTGATCCTATTCACTCACTCCATGATTATTTTTTTGAATACTTGTTTTGTAGAGCTTTATTTACAGAAGGGTGGAAGGGTGGAGCAAGGAAAAGAAAAGAATTATGCAAAGAAAAAAAAGTGAATTATGCAAAGAAGAGAGAAGAAAAATACAAAGAGGATAAAAGCAAATTTTGTGGGTGAAAGAAAAAAAAATTTGAGAACCAAGGAAAAGAATGGATTAAACTCAATTGAAACAAGAAAATGAGTGTGGGGGGGAAATCTCCCCAAATTTAGAAAATCTCAAGAGATCAGATTTAATCATGTAGTGCTAGGTGATTGAGCCTAAATTTGTATCCTTTATCTTACCTTATACCCTGGCCACATTACAAGCTAAATAAAGTCCTATTAATCCTAGAGGTAGTTTTGGCCTACATTAGTGGAGAGTGGCATGAAGAATAAGAATATGGAAATCCTACACTAATTAGAGATCTACAACCAAAATTTTGGGATATATAAAATCATTTGAGTAAAAGGAAATTTATTGACCGAAGAACACACACTCACTAGGGATTCAGAAGGATAAAATAATAGATTGCATTTGTGTTAATCTTGTGCATGATTATGACCTTTCAAAATTTTTCTAGAGTATATTTTTATGTTATGAGGCAAACTTTTGGTAAGCCTAACACTTACTACATATATTGATTGTTGTTTTTTGTGTTTAGGGATTATTTTGCTTGAGGACAAGCAAAAGGTTGAGTGTGGGGGTATTTGATGTGATCTTAATTAAGCATGATATTAATACCTTTAAACTTACTTTTTATTTTATTTAAGTAAAATATAATTAGGAATTAGCTTAGTTTTGTGTTTTGTGTTGTAGGAACAAAAGAAGAAGAAAAAGATAAGAAATTCATGAAAAAAATGCTAAATTAAAGCGATTCCAGACCTTTCAGTACTGTTTTGAGCATAATGCACTCTTATGAACTCCAATCAAAGTGATTCAAGTGGCTGTAAAAATCTAACACAATTATTTACAACTATTATGTTGAATACTTGGTCAAATTCAGGAGATTTAATAGCGTTACAGAGCTTGCAAATCAGAATCATAGTGCAGCAAGATGAATTCTGACCTTTGGTCACTAATTTTGTCATATCTCTTTCAATTTAGATCAGATTAAGGTGATTCTAACGGTTGTGGAAAGATGAGACATAGAGATACAGCTTTCCTGTTTGGAACTTTCGAAAATTTTGGAGGTTTCTAGGCGCCTCGGCCCTCTTAAAAGAGCATCACGGCGCTGCATCATTGCAGGTTTGGAGGGCCGCAGTGCTCCCTAGCGCACCGTGGCATTTGTTCCCTAGAAGCACCAGGAGTCGCGGTACCCGAGTGTTAGAATCCAAAGTGTGCTAGAGCTAGCCTAGGCACCGTGGTGCCCCGTCTTAGGATTTTCGGAGCGTCGCAGCTCCCGCCACCATTCCAGGTCACTGAATTTGCGATGTTTAGGGTTTTTCAACTCCAATTGAAGCCCGATGGGCTGTGATTTGACCTAAAAATATTCCTACTTTAATTAGGAGGAGTTAATCTATAAAAAGGAAGGAAAGCAAGCAGAGAATTCATTCAATCAATCATCCAAGTTCTTAGTTACATTCTTCAATTCTTCTTTTGATATCATGGTTAATTAAGAACACATCAGTATTTAAAGATGTGAAAAGGTAGATATAGCTTTTAATTATGTACTTATGACATTTATGTTTACTGTTCATGTTTACCTATGTGTTAATGAGTTGGGGAAAACTTTATGTAGTTGATTTTGAGTTTTGATCCATGTTTTGGTTGATGGGTTGCTCTGGAAAAATAGTACTTTTTATGCTTAAAACTTTGATATTTGGTTTGTTGGTTGATTTTGGTGGATTTGAGAACAAGAAAGAGTTTTTGGTGGAGTTCGTACCCAGAGCACGGCCGTGCTTGGAGACACGGCCAGGACGTGCTGTGGGCTTGAATCATAAAACCTTGCCAAATTGTGGAATAAGGTTGTAGCACAGCCGTGCTGGGAGACACGGCCAAACCGTGCTCGAGGCTGGCCTATATGCAACACGGCCAGAAGAAGAGGGAACACGGGAGGGGAACACAACCTTGGGGCACGGCTGTGCTTCAGGCTGTGTTGCTTTTTTTCTTTGTTTTCTGTTTCCTTTCTGAATCCTATTTAATTACCAACATTTTTAGGATGTTAGTGAAGGTTTTATGATGCATGAATGTTACCCTTGCATGTGCTATAATTATTTCATCATGTATGATTGGTAAATCGTGTATGTAAAGCATGAGAAATGATGCATGAATACTATATTTGTGTACTAAAGATTGCTTGTATGTATGGCTATAAGTGAGTTATTAGTGTATGCATAATATGAAAGGTTATTAGTGCATGCCTGTTCATCCATGTTGAGTTGTTGTAGCATGTTTGAGAATAAGTTGGGTTATGTGATGAATATCTATTAATGTGCACACTCTTGTTATGCTAAGTGGCTAGAGAGACATAAAAGACTTAAACTATGTTAGGAAGACCCTCTCTGAAGTAGCGTGGCCTGGAAACAAGTGTCTCCATTACTATATTGAGGTGACTGACAAGTCAGAATGATCCTCCCTGAAGTAGGGTGGCCTAGAAACAGGTGTCTCCCTTGCTGTGTTGAGGAGACTAACAAGTCCAGGATGACCCTTACCCATTAAGGTGACCCGGGAGCGTGGCACCTTACGAGGTTAGGCGACTGAAGGGTCGTGGCTTGGATACGGTACTGGGATAGGGGACACCTTATAGCCTAGAGTGGTCAATACAGGAAGGACCCTCCGACCAATGGCCCTCAAAGGGTGAGTGAGTAGTTGGAGGGGTAAGGCTTATGCCACATTGAGGATTGCAATTGAGAGAGGTTATCGGCTTATGAGCCATTGAATGTGGTATGGACCATGGACAATGGCACAGGTTTTTTACAAATACACATTTTGTTAGCATGCGTGATATTGATGCTTAACCTACAAAAGGCTGGCATGTATTTTATTGTATCTTTATTGCATAAAAAGAGAAATTGTTTTTTTATAGCTTATATAGCTGGACATAGCATGTGAGTTTTCATATACTTATATGTTTGGGATGTTGATCTTGCTGGGATTTCATATTTCACTATGTTTTGATGCTATGTTCATATCAGTAGAGATGGCATTTGTTTTGCTAACACTGCTCTTGGAGCTACGGACTTTCGATGTCCCTTACTTGGGACAATTCACGGTTGTGGTGAACATGATGGTGATTAATATGATAGAGGTCCTTGTTCCTAGCCCACCTCCTCCACCAGCAGCACCTCAAGGGTGAAGGCCAGGGATGGGCCTTAGGATAGCTGATTATGTATAGTTAACTCTGGTTATGTAAATGGGCTAACCGATTGTTTTGATGTAACCCCATGGTACTTCGCCTTTTGGAATGTATACTTAGTACCTCGGGTTACATATGGTTGTATATATATAAGATGCTAAACTCTGATATGTATGACTCTTGAATGTATGTATACATATATAAATATGTTGCCTAGTTTACATATAATTTTGGTCTCTTACGCTAAAAAGAAATAAAAAAACAAAAAAACAATCAGGCATTACAAGTTGGTATCAGAACAGGTCAATCCTAAGTGGCCATGGGGGTGGATGGTTACCTAGATCGATCTAAAGCATCTTGAATAAGATGTGGATAGATGGAGTAGAGTGGCGTATGGAAAATTGTTAAGGAAAAATTGCTAACGTTTTTCCTAATATCTATGCTTGATGATGTTATAACTACTGTATTGTAAAGTTTTCCTTATATACTATTAAGCTTGATCACCTCAATAGTGACTAATTCTCTTGTTTCATACAGTATAAAAATGGCATCATTAAGGAGAAATTCGATGCCAAGTGCGGAAGCTACTCTGCATGATCTAGCCACTGCTATTCGAGATCAAGTTTCTACCACAAATCAGATCATGCGGCATATGCAAAATAATAATGATGCTAATGGTGAAATGGAGGAGAACCTGAGGAATACAAGATATAGATGGGTAGACTTTATGAGAACCCGACCTCTGTCCTTCGTTGGCGGGTATGATTGAGTGGTGGCGGATAGATGGTTGACTGAAATAGGGAAAGTCTTTGGGGTTCTGAAATTTTCAGACGAATAGAAAGTAGATTTTGTTGTATACATGCTGAAGGAAGAAGCAGAGTTTTGGTGGAGGGGAGCCAGTGAACTGTTAACTCACCAGGAATGATGGGTTACCTGGTCTATTTTCTGGGAGACATTCTTGGACAAGTATTTTTTGAGAAGCGTCAGAGCTGAGAAAGAAATAGAATTCCTCCAACTTAAACAAGGGAATCGATCAATTGACCAATACATTACAAGATTCGAAGAGTTAGCAAAATTCTCGTCTTATCTGAGATACAATCCGGACAAATCTTGGAAGGCGGTCATAGTCGAGGCTGGTCTAAATCTTGAAATCTACAATGCAGTAGTAGCCTTGGAAATTCACGAATTTGTACCTTTGATTAACAAGTGTCGGTTAGTAGAAAAGAGTCTGAAAGCAGTCGAGGAACAGAAAGACAGACAGGCGCCATGGAAAAGAAAGAGAATTTTCAACTCAGGATCATTTTGTTAAGGGAAGAAACCCTGCTTCAGGCAAGAAGCCCTTGGCTATGGTAGCTAAACCTTCAGTACAGAGTTTTACTGGGAGCGAGTGCGGAAAATGTGGCCGACACCATGGGAATGGACCCTGCTTCCAAAATTTGATTACTTGTTTTTGGTGTGGGCAGAAAGGCCATATAGCTCATCCTTGTCCCTTGAAGGATTGGAAGAAGATTGAGCCAACTCAGCCAGTTAAAGGGAGAGTTTTTACCTTGAGTGGAACTGAAGCGAAACAATCTCCTAATCTAATCCAAGGTACGTGCTATCTCGACGGATATCCTTTGGTCGTGCTTTTTGATTCAGGTGCCAGCCATTCTTTCATATCATCTGCTTATGTGAGAAAGTTACTGTATTCGGTGTCTGAATTGTCTTATAAATTGATGGTGTTGACCTCTACGGAAGGGAAGGTGAGCACCTTTTTAGTCTGTAAAGACTATCCAGTTAAAGTGTATGGTAGATCCTTTATTGTGGATCTTATTTGTTTACCCCTAGAGGATATAGATGTGATTCTGGGAATGGATTGGCTCAGCAGCAACCAAATCCTTTTGGAGTGCTCTAGGAGAACTCTGGTTTTTCGCTCGGAATCCAACAAGGAGTTTAAAAGCAGAAATGATCAGATCAATGAAATATAGAGGGAATCAATTGAAGGAGCTTTAGACAGTATTTCTTTGTGTACTCTCAACAGGGAGGTTGAGTAAGAACTGGTCAAGTTTTTGGTAGTTCGGGATTTTTTGGAAGTCTTTCTTTCGAAAATTACTAAACAACCACCCAAGAGAGAAGTGGAGTTTTCTATTGACTTAGTGCCAGGAGCGACTCTTATTTCTATTACCCTGTGTAGGATGGCTCCTATGGAGTTGAAAGAGCTTAAGAAGCAGATTGAAGACCTTTTGGGGTAAATTGACCCAGTGTTTCGCTTTGAGGAGCCCCAGTGCTGTTTGTTAAGAAGAAGAATGGAAGCTTGCAGTTATGCATTGACTACCGGTAGCTTAACAAAGTGACCATCAAGAATAAGTATCCATTACCAAGAATTGATGATTTGTTGGATCATCTCAAGAGGGCAACTGTTTTCTCTAAAATCAATTTAAGATCAGGTTATCATCAGATTCGAGTAAAGGAGGAAGATATCCCTAAAATAACCTCCAGATCTTGTTACGAGCATTATAAGTTTCTAGTCATGCCATTTGGAGTTACCAGTGCTCCTGCGATCTTCATGGATTATATGAATCGGATCTTCTGATCCTATTTGGATCAGTTTGTGGTAGTCTTCATCGACGATATCCTCATTTACTCGAATAGTATGGAAGAACATGAACATCATCTTCGTTTAGTGCTTCAAGTTTTGAAGGAGAAGAATCTCTTTGCTAAAATGGAGAAATGCAAATTTTGGATGCAAGAAGTCAAATTTCTGGGGCATGTGGTGTCAAAGGAGGGAGTATCTGTAGATCCTAATAAAACGGAAGCCATTCTCAAGTGGGAACGACCAAAGTCAGTGACCAAAATTAGAAGTTTTCTATGTCTCACGGGATATTACAGAAGGTTCATACAGGGTTTTTCACAAATAGCAATACCTTTGACCAGATTGACTCAGAAAGGATGTGTGATCGAGTGGACAGCGGAATGCAAGGATAGTTTTTGGGAGCTTAAGACTCGGCTTACTACACCTCATGTCTTAATTCTTTCGAATCCCTCCGGTTGTTTTGAGGTTTAAACTGATGCTTCTAAGAAGGGTTTGGGATGTGTTTTGATGCAAGAGGGTAGGGTAATGGCCTATGCCTCCTAACAGCTAAGGTCACATGAAGAAAACTACCCTGCTCATGATCTGGAATTGGCTGCTATAGTGTTCGCCTTGAAGATCTGGCGGCACTATCTATATGGTGCAGTATTTGAAGTGTATAGTGATCATGAAAGTTTGAAATATCTTTTCGATCAGAAGGAATTGAACATGAGGCAGAGGAGATGGATGGAGCTTATTGATGATTATAAGTTTAAGCTAAAATACCACACAGGAAAAGCGAACGTAGTGGCGGATGCTTTAAGTTAACAGTCGCTGCATTTGAATTATATGCTGGTGAAAGAGATGAACTTGATTGAAGAATTCAGGAATCTGAGGTTGTCAGTGATAGCTATTCCTAAGAGTTTGCTTGTTGGAGAGCTAAAGGTGGAGTGCGGATTGAAAGGGCAGATTAAGGAAGCACAAATACAAGATCTTTTCCTACAAAATAAACAAAACGCCCTAGGTTTTGCAAAGTTGGGAAAAGGAATCATCCTCTGTCGAGGAAGAATGTGTGTACCTCGAGGAAAAGACCTAAAGACGAAAATTTTGGAGGAAGGATATCAGAGTAAATATGCTATTAAAGCAATTGTTTTAGTGGCCTAGAATGAAGAAAGGTATAGCATAATACGTAGCAAAATGCTTGACTTGTCAAAAAGTCAAGATCGAACATCAGAGGCCTTCTGGGACACTACAATCCTTGGAAATCCCTGAATGGAAATGGGATGGCATCGCTATGGATTTTGTGACTGGGCTGTCCAAAACTTAGGCGGGTTATGATGCCATATGGGTAATAGTGGATAGATTGACAAAATCTGCACACTTTTTGCCTATAAGGATTAATTACTCATTGGACAAGTTGGCACATATGTATGTGAAGGAGGTAGTTTGATTGCATGGGATCCCAAGTAGCATTGTCTCGAACTGAGATCCTATATTCACTTCTCGATTCTAAAAGGCATTACAAGAAGCTTTCGATACTAAATTATGATTTAGTACTACATATCATTCGTAAATACATGGTCAGACTGAAAGGACGATACAGACAATGGAAGACATGTTGAGAGCATGCATCCTAGATCAGGGAAAAGATTGGGATAAGTATCTCCCGCTGGTGGAGTTTGCTTACAACAACAGTTACCATGTGAGCATTGGAATGGCACCATATGAAGCCTTGTATGGCAAAAAATGTAAATCACCTCTGTGTTGGTATAAGGTGGGTGAGAGGAAGTTGTTGGGTCTAGAGTTAGTCCAGCATACTACAGAGCAAATACGAATGATACAAGATAGAATGCGGACTGCCCAGAGTCATCAGAAAAGTTATGATGATCGGAGAAGAAAGCCCTTGTGTTTCCAAAAGGGAGAACATGTGTTTTTAAAAATTTCTCTGACCACTGGAATTGGCTGAGCCATGAAAATCAAGAAATTGAGCCCTCGCTACATAGGACGTTATCAGATACTCAAGAAAGTTGGCCCTGTGGCATATCAAATATCTCTACCTCTGAGATTATCTAATTTGTACAATTTGTTTCATGTCTCCCAACTATGAAGATATTCGCTGGATCCATCACATGTGATCCAGGAGGAAGAAGTAGCAGTAAAAGAGGATCTGACTTATCAATCAGAACCCGTCATGATTCTAGATCGAAGTACGAAACAACTACATAGAAAATCTGTTCTGCTGGTAAAAGTGTTATGGAAAGGGCTATTTGAAGAGGAAGCTACATGGGAAAGAGAGGAAGATATGAGGTACTCTTACTCACAGTTGTTTGAGGACAGGTAAAATTCTTGAATTTTGGGGACAAAATTCCTGTTAAGGGGGGAGAAATGTAACACCCGAAATTTTGTAGATAATATTCATAAAAGGGAATAGTAGGAAAATGGTTTAAAAGAGTTAAATGAGGGAGTTATATGAAAATAACTATGAATTTTTAATAAGGACTTTCTCATTTTTGGAAAGAATTATTAAGGAAGAGATAGTGTTTTCCTTGACTACAGGGCCACGAATAGACAACAACAATAGAAATGTGGAGCCATGAAGAAAGTTGCACAAAAACCCATTAAAGTAAGTGTCAAGAAAGGATTAAACACTTGGTGAGTTTCCCTAAACCAAACAAAGCCTTAGCTAACCCCCTTAGTTACAATATAATGGAGTGGCATTGTGGAAAATTTTTAGGCAAAGTGAGGGTAAAGATTAAGGGGCTAGGTTGCTTATTAGAGAAGCTTCCATTTTTTTAAATATATCTCCCTTGACTTGAAGACTTGGCCGCCAGTTCAAGCAAGAGGGAACACCAGATTCTTTCACGCTAAGGAGAGAGAAAGAGAAAAGGAGGAAGAGAGAGAGAGGAGGAAGAGAGAGAGAGGAGGAAAAGAAGAAGAAAGCTATAGAGAAGTGGGAAAAACAAGGAGAAAAGGTAAGATTCCAACTTTAATCTCTTATTTATTCCTTCAAACCTTGGATGGGAACTAATGGATGAGGAAAATCTGTTGGTTGTTGATGCTTTCTAGAGAGAGAAAGTGGTAGAACAAGATAAAGAAAAATAAGGTTGTGGAAAGAAGAAGGTATGATCAACATTCTCTTCTATGCTCAATGAATGGATGTCTTTATGGCTGGATGTTTGTGAGTATTTAAAGATGTGAAAAGGTAGATAGAGCTTTTAATTGGGTAGTTTTGACATTTATGTTTACTGTTCATGTTTGCCTATGTGTTAATGAGTTGGGGAAAACTTTGTGTAGTTGATTTTGAGTTTTGATCCATCTTTTGGTTGATGGGTTGCTCTGGAAAAATAGTACTTTTTATGCTCGAAACTTTGATATTTGGTTTCTTGGTTGATTTTGGTGGATTTATGCACAAGAAAGAATTTTTGGTGGAGTTTGTACCCAGAGCACGGCCGTGCTTAGAGACACGGCCAGGCCGTGCTTTGGGCTGGAATCCTGAAACCTTGCAAAATTGTCGAATAAGGCCGCAGCACGGCCGTGGTTGGGGCTGGCTTGTATGTAACACAGCCAGAAGAAGAAGGAACATGTCCTTGGGCCACGACCGTGCTTGGAGGCACGACCAGGCCGTGCTTCAGGCTATGTTGCTATTTTTCTTTATTTTCTGTTTCCTTTCTGAATCCTATTTAATTACCAACATGTTTTGGATGTTAGTGAAGGTTTTATGATGCATGAATGTTACCCTTGCATGTGCTATAATTATTTCATCATGTATGATTGGTAAATCATGTATGTAAAGCATGAGAAATGATGCATGAATACTATATTTGTGTACTAAAGATTGCTTGTATGTATGGCTACAAGTGAGTTATGAGTGTATGCATAATATGAAAGGTTATTAATGCATGTCTGTTCATCCATGATGAGTTGTTGTAGCATGTTTGAGAATAAGTTGGGTTATGTGCTGAATATCATTTAATGTGCACAATCTTGTTATGCTAAGTGGCTGGAGAGACATAAAAGACTTAAGCTATGTCAGGAGGACCCTCTCTGAAGCAGGGTGACCTGGAAACAGGTGTTTCCCTTGCTGTATTAAGGCGACTGACAAGTCAGAATGATCCACTCTGAACCAGGGTAGCCTAGAAATAGGTGTCTCCCTTGTTGTATTGAGGAGACTGACAAGTTCAGGATGTCCCTTGCCGATTAAGGTGACCTGGGATCGTGGCACCTTACGAGGTAAGGTGACTGAAGGGTCGTGGCTTGGATATGGTATCGGGATAGGGGACGCCCTATAGCCTAGAGTGGTCAATACAGGAAGGACCCTCCGACCAATGGCCCTCAAAGGGTGGATGAGTAGCTGGAGGGGTAAGTCTCACGCCACATTGTGGATTGCAATTAAGAGAGATTATCGGCTTATGAGCCACTGAGTGTGGTATGGACCATGGACAATGGCACATGTATTTTACATATACACATTTTGTTAGCATGCGTGATATTGATGCATAACCTACAAAAGGCTGGCATGTATTTTATTGTATCTTTATTGCATAAAAAGAGAAAATGTTTTCTGTAGCTTATACAGCTGGACATAGCATGTGAGTTTTTGTATACTTATATGTTTGGGATGTTGATCTTACTGGGATTTCATATCTCACTATGTTTTGATGCTATGTTCAGATCAGTAGAGATGGCATTTGTTGTGCTAACATTGCTCTTAGAGCTGCAGACTATCGATGTCCCTTACTTGGGACAATTCACAGTTGTGGTGAACCTGATGGTGATTAATATGATAGAGGTCCCTGCTCCTGGCCCACCTCCTTCACCAACAGTACCCTTGGGGTGACGGCCAGGGATGGGCCATAGGATAGCTGATTATGTGTAGTTAACTCTGGTTATGTAAATGGGCTAACCCATTGTTTTGATATAACCCCATGGTACTTCGCCTTTTAGAATGTATACTTAGTACCTCGGATTACATATGGCTGTATATATATAAGCTGCTAAACTCTGATATGTATGACTCTTGAATGTATGTATACATATATAAATATGTTGCCTAGTTTACATATAATTTTGTTCTTTTGCACTAAAAAAAATTAGGCATTACACTGAGTGTGAGATAAACTTTGTTCCACAGCTTGATCAAGAAAAGACAACAAACCATCAATGAATTGATTAACATTTAACAAACCTATCGGTTTGTGATGGATATTTAGTTGTGCCTAGGAGACTACTTGAAAAATTTATTCTAAAGTACTAAAACTAACTGGTAAGGCAATATAGGCATCAGCATTGCTCATCATTCTAGCCATGCTCTCATGCATGGAAGTTACCCTAAATTCATCCCCAATTGTCTTCCCTATAATGTTAGATATAGCTAGAGCTATAGGAATAATACCTAGAACTTGACATTCTTTTACATGTGCTGCTGTAGACACACACCCCATTAATCCATGGTTACCTCCACCATAGACTAAATAAATTTTTCTCCTAGCTAGCACCATACCCAGATTTTGTGTTGCGTTCACATACTCTCTATCTTTTCTAGGATTGGAACCACAAAAGGCATAAATATTCCGAAATGGACGGAATGCAGTTCCCTCTATAACTGCACTCACCCTAAATTTGAGTATGAAGGTAAAGATACTAATGTGTGCATTTATAGAATTCAGAGAAGGGCACACTTATAATAGCTATGCAAATAGGCCGGGTATAATTACAACAGCTATGTGAATGGCTGTTGGATATCAGCTAAATTAAAGGTGAATTTCAAAAATGACGGCACACATGCATATGTATAGTAGTTATGATTATGGCTCATATTAAGCACATAAAGAGAATAAGATTAAGGTATCACCAAATTTTTTCTTTTTCCTTGTAGTAATTGATGAAGCATTGATGTCTTAATTCTTGTGGAGAAGTTGTAACTGATAGGTGTCATTGTAAAAAAGAGAGTGAAAATAAAAATTTGTTAATTGTTGAAAGGGACAATCAAATGATTTATCTTATTTTCCCAATGTTCTTGCCAGTCGACTATCAATATTATTAAGTCAATAAGCTATTTTGAAATTTTTTAATTTGGACTGGTTTATTTTACAATTGATTGATTAGATCTGTTTTGAAGCAACCAACTGCATCCTACCAGTTAACTACATGTTCTTTGTTCCTCACAAACTTTTATAAGCTCAGAAATGTTTCTTTTTCATATGTGCTATTTTTCCACCGAATAACAGTAACTAGATTTGGGCACATATATTCAAAACTTACGACCACCGATTTTAATTTTCTTTCAATGCTTTGTCCAAACTTTTGATTTTCTATTTTGGCACCATTCTCTATTATGCTTTTCTTCTGTTTTACTGCATCCTCTCTCATTAGTGTTTGACATTAAATGCAAGGTTATTTTCCTTCATTACAAGGAAAATTAATTTCTTTTTTTTGAAACTCAATTATTATAGTGTCCAAGTGGTTAGTAGGTTAAAGTAATAAAGAATATTTTGAGAACCATGTCTAAAAATAATGTAAAGCGATCAAGGTATTTGTGTTAAGGGTTTATACCATCCTAAGTTGAGTCTAGTATCTAGGATGTGAATTATGTTGAGATTAGAAATTCACATGTGAATAATTATTTAGAAAATTTCAAAAGAAGTCATATATTGTGAATATGAAAATCTCAAGGGAATAAGGATATACTAAGATCTGAAAGAATTTTATTAGCATCATGGT
The DNA here is from genome assembly GCA_037074535.1 of Gleditsia sinensis. Lineage (NCBI taxonomy): Eukaryota > Viridiplantae > Streptophyta > Magnoliopsida > Fabales > Fabaceae > Gleditsia > Gleditsia sinensis. Next base: position 28,425,299 of record CM073468.1, on the reverse strand, counting down.
AAAAAAAAAGATACAAGTGAAATATTTTTCGTTGTTTGGTATGTCAGCAAGTACAAAATTGAATATATTGTTTTAGGATCTTAGTTAGATTATATTATAGCTGATAGTAAATCTAAATGATATATTTACGCATTAGAATTTATGCTTCAGATATCTTTATATAAGTTTGGTGAAAGTTGAGAGGAATTATTTGTCCTTAGTTGAACTTGCTCATATTAGTAATAATTAGGTCAATATAAAAAATGACACCATTTGAGGTTTTACATGAATATCATAGGTCTTCTAATAAGTGAGTGAGTTGAGTAAAGTTAAGCTTTTGGAATCTAATTTGAAATAACATACACCAGATAGAATATGACTAACCTAAATTGATGATACTAGTTTGGAGAGCATGCTTCAAGTATCTGTCTTTGAGTTTGGTGAAAGATCTCTTAACAAAATTTGCCTATAATAAAGTGATATTGGATTACTTAAAACTTTATGTAAGAGATGTTACTAACTTTCTGTTAAATGATTTAGTGGGGTCAGACTTATTGTAAGATGCCGTTGATAAAGTAAAATTGATTAGAAAAAGAATACAAGCAACTCAATACAAGCTAAAAGTCTATAAGGACCATGAGAGTCAAGTACTAGAAATTATTAGCTAACCAAATATTTTTGAAGGAATCACCCATGGAACATGTAATGAGATTTGGAAGAAGGAAAAGTTAAGCTTTAGTATATAGGATCTTTTGAAATCTTGAATAAAGTGGACATAGTAGTATATCACCTAGGCTTGCCATCAAGATTAAGTGATGTTAATACAGTCTTTCTTGTATCAATGCTAAAAAAGTACCTATCAGATTCTTCTCATGTTATCTAATTCCAAGAAATTCAATTGGACAAGAATTTGGTTTAATTATGAAGAAAAACTAATGTTTATTGTTGATCGACAAGTGAAGAACTTATGGTTGAAGGAAATTCCTATGGTTATGGTTATATGGAAAAATCACTCAAGTGAAGAGACCCCTTAGAAAGTAAAGATGATATACAAAAGAGATATTTCCAATAGCTTGAGTAGTGAGGTGAATAACTATAATTTATGCCTTGACTTTATTCCCTACTTGCGACAAGATGGTTTAAAATTTAGGGACTACATTTCTTAAGGGGGAAGGAATGTTACAACCCTAAAATTTAATACTTTTTATTTATGTATGGATTATTAAAAGAAATAAAGGAGTAGGGATGTAATTGAAAGGTTTTAAGGACGAAAATGAAAACATGTTAATATTTTTAGGGTCAAATTATAATTTCTTAAAATTTTAGGGGGTCAAAATGTAAATAATTAAATTTGCAAGGAATTCCTCTAGCAATTAGCAAATTGCTAATTGGTCCTCCATTATTATTTTAAAAAATAAAATCAAAAAGAAAAAAACGAAATACTTTTCCCGTAACCTTCTACGGTGAATAATATGAATAATACTTTCTTTCTCCTCATTTTTTTGTCTACATTTGGAGTACTTTCGAGCATCTGATCTCAAAACTAAGGGTACCACTAGAATCAGAACGAAGAGTACTACAATGTTGGCCGAATGATTTTTCAAATTAACTGCAGAATTACTACAGATCGGAAGTAGAAAATCTTAGAAAAAAGTAAGTTTTGAAACTTCTATTTAGAGATCTCAAATTAAAAGTCTGACACCATAGATGAATTCAGGAGATAGATAAACCTAAGGATATGAAATGTTTCAGCTATCTAATAACTTTTTATGTGTCGTGAATAGTAAATCCGATTGGTATGAATAGTGATTTCAGTGATAAATACTAATTTCAACTGTGAACAGTAACCCATAGTTGACTAGCGTTGACCCAGCTCTTGAAGGCCAAATTTCGCGATTTCATTGTCATTTCCTAGGTTTTTGGACCTTTTAGACTTGTTTTTGAGGTCTATTTGGTTAAATTTAGATTGAAAAAGTGCATTTTGGAACTGTCCAACCTAGAGTCTTACCTTGTGAGTAGATAATTCTTTCTATGATTTTCCCTATAATTTTCTTGAACTTAAAATGTATAATTGATTCTATTTACAAGTTATTTATACTTTTATGTTTTTGAAATGGATTAAATTACCTAATTTATTTACAATCTGACATATAGTTCAAGAAGAGTACGATTTTAAAAATGGATTGTTGAACTCGTTGAATATGTGATTTTAAATATATTTATCATCATATGGTAAAAGAAATATATTTTGTATGTGGAATTGATATGTAAAGCTATAAGACTGCCTTGGAAAAGGGCATGTATATGTGATTACCTTGATTGGGAAGTTTCTGATAGAGGAATTGTAATAAGATTAAAAATTATAAATTTATACTAAAACCTCTATTTTGAACGATATGTCATATGGGTAAATAAATATTTTTGTGGAGGAATCCTATTGGAAACACTGTTTGCTAACAACAGGTGATGTTAGCTTTGGTGCACCTTGACACCTCAGCTAACAGGGGTTGTGCTAGCCTCGTGTGACGACCAATACACGGGATATGATATGTGAAGGAGAGCGGGATGCCTCATATTTGAGTAAGATGCCAACTATATAATATGTGATTTTTCCTCCCTTGCTGTGTGCGTGGAAAATTCCCATATTAAAGACCTTTCACGTGTCCTCTTAAATTGTGGTAGAGTAAATCTTAGTTGGGATACTGAGTTTAGGAAAATCCTACACTATCACAATATGGAAGGGCTTGAACTCTGGTATGATGGATCTTATATAGGGTTCTCCTAATGTTTTTAGGAGAAATATTTTGATGCATAACAATATTTGATTAATGATCATACCGTATTGCATATGGTTTTAGATATCTGAATGTGATCTAAACTGAGAATATTTGAAATATAGGTCCCATATGAATGTACTTATGAACTATATTTTCTATATGACAAATTTTAAAATATGAGTACATCCATATGCTGACCTAAGAGGTCATAAGAGGTATTATCTGCTCACTAAGTTGTCAAAATCACTACACGATATTTCTATATTTTTCAAATAAGGATATAGAGTTTGGTTATTTCTTTTCAGATAGGTGATCAGGTAGACGACATATTCTCTCGTGAACCTATTTTATTTTCAGGGATCATAAATTTTGATTTATATTGTACTTGTACTCTAGAGTATGCTCTGAACGTCACAAGCAGGATCCTTGCTTCTGCTGTAATATGTGTATAAAGTCTTGGCTTGTACATTTGGTTATATTAGAGAACTTGTAAACGTATGTTATTAATTCTGATATGTGATATACTTGAAGCAAGTATGCAATAGGCTAAGGTTAAAGTTATCTACTACTCGTGACAATCGCGTTCCTTTAAATTGGGGGTGTGACAAAACCTTCCAATAACACCTTAACTAAGGGAATTGTTTTATTTCTCAATTACTTCACGTTGGTGTCCAAAATGGATGCTGGTACTAGTTGGTATGTCATATTCTTCTTTATTTGGATTGGTTCATCCCGTATTACATGTGAGGAATCGGAAAGATACTTCCGGAGCTGTGATACATAGAAAACATTATGCAAGTTGAACAAATTAGGTGGGAGGGTGACTTGATATGCTAAAGTCCCCATTTTTTTTTTAGAATTTGGTATGGTCTTAAAAATTGTAGACTTAGTTTTCTAGTTTTGAGAGACCTACCAACTCCAGTAGTTGGGGAAAGTTTCAAAAATATAGTCTTCTTCCCCAAACTCCAGAGGTCTATGTCTTTTATCATAGTAACTCTTTTGTCGACTATGAGCTATAAGTATTTTGTCTCTTATCATCTTGATTTGTTTAGTGGTTTGTTGAACTAGATCAAGGCCGAGTAAGTTCTTTTCCCTTACCTCAAACCAACATAGTGGAGATCGACACTTCCTACCGTATAAAGCTTCGTAGGGGGCCATTTTAATACTTGAGTGCTAGCTATTATTATAAACAAACTCCACTAAAGGTAGGTACTTATCCCATCCTTTAACTTGCTCTATGACACAGGCCCTCAACATATCTTCTAGGGTTTGAATGGTCTATTTTGTCTACTCGTCAGTTTGAGGATGGTAGGCAGTACTGAACTTCAACTGGGTTCTAAAAGGTTCCTGCAACGCCTTCCAAAACCACGACATGAACCTCAGATCTCTATCAGAGATGATATTTAAGGGGATTCTATGTAGTCTAACTATTTCTTGGATGTATAATTGGGCCAATTTGTCTAGTGAATAGTTCATTTTTAAGGATAGAAAGTGAGCAGATTTGGTTAATCTGTCAACTATTACCCAAATAGAGTCATGTCCAACTGAAGTCTTAGGTAAGCCCACCACAAAGTCCATCGAAATACTATTCCATTTCCATTTAGGGATTTTAAGAGGTTGTAGAAATCCCACTGGCTTTTAATGCTCCACCTTCACCTTCTAACAAATTAAACATTTTACCATAAACTTAGCAATTTCCTTTTTCATCCCTAGTCACCAGTACTTCTTCTTTAAGTTTTGATACATTTTAGTAGATCTAGGATGGACTGTGTACTTACTCTGATGTGCTTCCTACAGGATCTTAGTCCTCAACTCTTGTTCTTGAGGAACACAAATCTTTTCCTGATACATGATTGCTCCATCTTCCAAGACAAAAAAATTATCTTAATCTTTGTGATCCTGTAAGTATTGGTCGTGAGCTTGAGCCTCTTTAATCTAGGCTCTAAGGTCACACTCTATACTTAACCCATTGATGATTAACTTCTTTGGAGTAAAAGTAGTAACCAGCTTCAAATTTTGAAACTCCTCTAGCATTTACATCTCATACACCATCATTTGACCCATGTGTAGAGATTTTGGACTCAAGGCTTCAGCTACAAAACTTTCCATTCCTGGATGATACTTTATCTCAAACTTGTAGTCATTGAGAAATTCTACCCATCTTCGTTGCCTTATATTTAACTCTTTCTGATAAAGAAGGTACTTAATACTCTTATGATCACAGTATACTTCAAATGTTGCCCCGTACAAATAGTGTCGCCAAATCTTTAAGGTAAATACCACCACTGCCAATTTAAGATCATGGGTTGGATAATTTCCTTCATGGTGTCTTAGTTTCCTAAAGGCGTAAGCAACTACTCTCTTGTCTTGCATTAGTACACACCTTAGCCCTTTCTTTGAAGCGTCACTATACACTTCAAAGTGTCTTGTGGGGTCTGGAATAATTAAAATAGGAGAAGTGGTCATTTTTGTCTTAAGCTCCTGGAAACTAGCTTCACATTAATTAGTCTTTTTGAAAGGACTTCCCTTCCTGGTCAATTTAGTTAATGGAAAGGCTATACGAGAGAATTTTTGTATTAACCTCCTGTAGTATTCTGCCAAACCCAAGAAACTTCTAACTTCTGTAACTTTCTTTGGTCTTTCCCACTGAATCACTACTTCAGCCTTGCTAGGGTCTATGGCTACCCCTCTGTTGGAGATGACATGTTTGAGAAACTTCAACTCTATCAACCAAAATCCATACTTCTCCAATTTGGCATACAACATTTTCTCTTTCAGCACTTGCAGCATGATTTGAAAATGTTGTTCATGTTCTTTCTTACTCTTAGAGTATATTAAGATGTCATCAATGAACACTACTACAAACTTAGTGTCAAAAAATGCGATTCATGTAATCCATGAAAATTGTAGGTGCATTTGTCAACCCGAAGGGCATTACGAGAAACTCAGTGCCCATACCTAGTCTTGAAGGCTGTTTTTAGTACATCCTCCTCCTTGATCCTAATCTTATGGTGTCTTGATCTCAAGTTAATTTTAGAAAAGATAGAGGCTCCCTTCAGTTGATCTAATAAATCATTTATACTAGGGAGAGGGTACTTATTTTTTATAGTCACCTTATTCAGTTGTCTGTAATATATGAATAGTCTCAAGATTCCGTCTTTCTTATTAATAAACAATATAGGAGCTCCCCAAGGTGATACACTCGATCTAATGAATTGTTCATCTAACAATTCCTCCAACTGTTTTTTGAGTTTCTATAGTTCTTTCGAGGCCATTTTATAAGGTGCAATAGAAATAGGCCTTGTCCCGGGTAGAAGATCAATATAGAACTCTATCTCTTTCTCAAGAGGTAAGCTTGGAATATCTGGTGGAAATACTTTAGGAAACTCATTAGCTATTGGAATTTCATTAAGCTTTGGTTCTACTTCTAGGTTTTATAAACATAAGAGAATGTAACCAAGTACTCTACTCTTCAACTCCTGATTAACTTGATTAGCATTTAGCATCAATAACTGCATCTCCTCTTATGGAGTAGGAGGTAGAAATTCAACAGTCTTGGTGCAATAATTTAGCAAGACCTGATTTTTAGATATCCAGTTTAACCCTAGAATGACATCAATACCTCTTAAAGGTAGATAGAAAAGGTCTATAGAAAAAGTTTTATCCTGGATGGTGACTTAACAGTCTTTACATATAGAGGAAGTTAAGACGCTTTCCCCTATAGGAGTTACTATAGATAGCTCATAGGGGGTTTCAAAAATAGGATACTGAAGCTCCCTAGTATGTTCTTCCGAGCACTATAGTCAAACAACATGATAAAAGCAAATCCATAGATGTAGCACGTACCTTGAATCATTTCAGAGGATTGAGTTGTCTCTTGGCCGCTAAGGGTGAAAACCCTTCCTCTCATCTGAGGCCTCTGTTCTGGCTACTTCCTTACATTATGTGGGTAGTTTTTCACAAAAGACCCTTCTGTCCGCATTTGAAGCAGACATTTGGTCCCATATAGCATGGCTGGTTACTATGCATACGTCTACACTTAATGCACTTGACTGTGGCGAGGTCTTATTAGAAAGGTCAGGGACTCGCATGCGTTGGCCTCTTACCAGCTTCATATCCACTTCTCCTCATGTTTTTGCCAGGGTTAGGGAAACTTTTCTTCCTTTTCCACATGTTTTACCTCAGCTTCTTGTCTTTCACTGCCTTTAAAATTTTCTCCAGAAGCTTAGATTTATTTATCAAGGGCACAAACTCCCTTATTTCCAAACTTAACAGCCTTACATGCTTCATCAAGGTTAAACCTCAGGTAAGAGGAGAACTTAAACAACTCCTCGAACTTAGCGATGTATTGATCTACTAACATATTAACCTGTCTGAGTTGGAGAAATTCAATCTCCTTCTCGGCCTGCACAGTACTTGAAAAGTACTTCTCTAGAAAAATATCTTATGAGTGAGTTTTATACTCATAAATTAAATATTTTTATTTTATCATTTTTCCTTAATTAAGCATTTATCTCCTTTATTTGTCTTTAGTTTTGTGTATTTTTTATAGATAGAGAGAAGAATAAAAGATGGACTCAATTGGAGGAATCAAAGCTAAATTGTGGTTCTTTGGAAATGATGTTTATAAAACAAGCAGACAAAATAAATTCATTAATGATGGCTAAGTAAGGAGAATTATCTTTTTGACAATTGAGACGCATCCTAATGGATATATGCATGAATTAAATCTTGATTTATAACTACATTTCTAAAAGAATTGAAACATAAATATTCTAGGTAGAACATCTAACGTTAAAAATTTATTTGTTGCTTACTTTTCAACTTGATCTTACTGTAGTATTTTGGCCGTATTTTAGAAAATACGTATATAATATGTACAAAATTTGGTAGATGAATAGTTGACATAATTTCATACAACTTTAATGTTTATGTGATCAGCATATTCAAACATCCAAAAGGACAAAATTGGGCTAGAAAAGTACATGTTTACTGTTGCAGTCCAGCCCAACCTTATTGTAGTATTTGGATCATATTTAAGAAAATACATATTCAATGCATACAAAGTTTGGTAGATAACTAGAAGCTACAATTTGCTACAACTTTCATGTTCAATTTGTTAGCACATTCAGCCATTAAAAGGGCCAAAATTGGGCTTAGATCATGTTTGCTTTTGCAGTCCAACCTAACCTTACTCCAGTGTTTTGGCCATAAATCACAAAATACATGGCCAATTGTTCTCCACCTTATATGGATTGAAAGATAATTAAAATATCTACAACTTCTATATTGATGGGAGCTGATTCGGTGGCTATCAAGGAGATTTATCAAGATGACTTTCAGGGCACATAATGCAACATAACTTGTCAACTTTAGTGCAATTTGCTACCCACCATCTTTGTCACCCACTCCCCTTATTTTGTCTATAAATAGAGACATATTGTGAGTCAGAGAGAGAAGAGAAAGACTGAAGAGTGAGCTTGGGAAAGTTTTGTTGGAGTCCTAAGTGTTTGTAATATTTTTCTCTCTTTATACATTTTGTATCTTTACTTTCTTTCATAAATTTTATCATGCTTCTTCATCTTTCATTTTGCTTTCTTATTTTGATTATGGAGAACTAATCTCCTAATGCTAAGGTGAAAGGGTGAAACTCTTGGTATGCAAATAATAATTTATCTAACTCTTAATTTCAATGTTTATATTTGATGTTGTATTTATTTTCTTATTATTTTCTTTCTCAAAGGATGGTTTTGTTGCCCTTCTATTATTTATTTTCTTTGTTATTATTTTCTTGTTATTTTCCTTCTGAGAGGACGGCTATGCCACCTCTTTGTTATTTTTATTATTATTTACTTTCTTAGAGGATGGCTTTGTTGCCTTTCTGTTATTTATTTTCTCTGTTATTATTTTCTTGTTATTTTCCTTCTAAGAGGAAGGCTATGCCGCCTCTCTGTTATTTATTTTCTTGTTAGAAGATGATTTTGTTGCCCCTCTGTTATTTATTTTCTGCTCTTCTGTTATTTATTTTCTTGTTATTTACTTTTTTAGAGGATGTCTTTGTTGTCCCTCTGTTATTTATTTTCTGCCCTTCTATTTTTTATTTTCTTGTTATTTTATTTTTTAATAGTTGGTTTTACCGCCTGCTTTATATTATTATTATTAACTCTGTTGTTATATTTTTTTTTCCTTTTATATCTTTTATTTTTAATTTTGTAAAGTGTGAATCTTGATACACTGTAGACAATATTTTGGCACAATAAATGCTTGAATCATTATTGATTTATTGTAGACAATATAATGATTGACACGGTGTATATTTGAATCCATTTTACAAGAGTCATTTATTATTAGTAATATAATCAAAAGAAGGCAAATACACTTCCTTTGTAACCTAAAGCGCATTTAATGTAACATATCTTTCGAATGGAATCTCATTTATGTGAGGATTCCATTCAAATAATAAAAGAGTTAAAATTTATTTTTATTTAATGTACTAAAAGTGGATCCCCTAACCTTAGCATGTTACTTTATTTTGAATACATTCCTGTTTAATTTCAGTATTTAAGTTCTTTACATACTTTGTTAAGTATTCTTCTCACAAAATAAACATTCTGGCAGCTAGGTTAAAAATATTTATTTTGGATTTAAATTAGATTTTTTTTTCAATTGGCAATTCTCGTGGGATCGACCTTGCATACCACTAAATCTGTACTCCAATAGATTCGTGCACTTGCAAGTTTTAATTAAAAAAAAAATGTCCGCCATTGCCGGGGATTCTAACAGAAAAGCTAATTATATCCAGGTAAGTATAATTCTTCCACTAGTCATTATTTAGAATATTTATTTATTCTTTGTATAGAAAATTTTCTTTGTGAAAAAAATATTTATTAAAAATTTATGTGGTAATTTGGGTGTGTAAAATTAGTTGATTATGACAACAAAGATAAAAATTCCTAAGGAGTATGGATTTTAAGTGAGACTATTGTGATTCCTCCACACTTTTTTGAGAATCAACTAATTGAATACCACCTACTATTACTAACACTTAAAAAAAATTTGTTGCATAAATTTGTGGTTTTTTTTTCTTTTTGTTGTATTTGCTCTTTGTTACTTGTAGTTAATATTGTATATATATGTTATTAAGTTATAAAATTATTCTATTTTATAATTTTGTTGTAAGCTATTAGAAATATTTGTTTATAGTTTTTTTCTAGTTTAAGCGTGCTTGGAAACGTGATAAAGACCAGCATTTGGTTAGAAAAATTTTAAGATCACCAATTGATTTTAAAATTGGAACATTAGACTTTGTTGGGACACCATAAAAAATGGAAGAACAAGTTGTACATGAGAAAACTCTTATGGAGTACTTCTCACCTGTCATAGCCAATACTCCATCTAGTATAATTTTGTCACAAACTATTGTAACTCAATTTGAACTCAAACCAGCCATACTCCAACTTTTACCATCATTTTATGGTTTGGAAAAAGAAGATCCATATATGCATGTGAAGGAATTTCTTGAAATTTGTTCAACATTTTTCTTTTAAAATTTCAATGATGAGTCAATTAGGTTTAGAATGTTTCCATTCTCATTAAAAGATAAAGCTAAAGCCTGGTTGAACTCCATTCCTATAAGAACTATTACTAGTTAGAACCAATTGGTAAATAAGTTTCTGGCAAAAAAATTTCCATGTTTAAAACTGATGCCCTTAAGAGAGAAATTTCTTACTTTTGTCAAAAAGAGAGTGAACAATTTTTTGAATGTTGGGAAAGATTTGATGATCTTCTTTTGAAATGTCCTCATCATGGTTTTGAAATTTGGAGATTGGTGAAATATTTCTATGATAGTTTAACTTCATCAAACCGTCAAATGATCCAAAGCATGCATGGTGGGAGATTTTTACAATTGAATGAGGGAGAAGCTTGGGAATCCTTAGGATCTTTATCTAAAAATTCTCAACATTGGAACTGCATAGATCCTAGGCATAAGAAGTCTCAAACACAAAATGGGAGGAATTTATGAAGTGAGTGATGATACAGATGTGAGAATTGCCTTAGCTGAGCAGAAAGGTCAAAGCTTTAACTTTAAGCCACACTCTGAACCCTTCTACCAATACTAGGATAGAGGCATGTGCCTTATGTTCTAGTACATCTCACATTACACAATTTTGTCCATCCATACCAGCTTACCAAGTAGCATTCTCTGAGCAAGTTAATTCTCTTCAATCTCGTGGAAAGTTATTAGACAGCCTGTTTGTATCTACATATAATCCAAATTAGAGGAATCATCCAAACTTTTTATGGAGGTAAAATCAGCCTTCAATGAATCAAGGTGGGCAACAATTTGCAGCTCCTAACTCATATTCTCCAATTCCTCAATATGCTTCTCTTTTCGGGGTACCACAACAAAGAAGACCTTCTTTCGAAGATACCTTGCAATAGTTCATGCAATCGACCCAACAAATTTTACAATCTTATACTCAAGTTATTTCAAAGCTTGAAACATAATTGGGTCAATTAACCAGTGCTATAGGAGAGAGAGAGAAAGGAAAATTCCCCAGTCAACCTATTCCTAATCCTGAGGGTTAATTTGAAGTAAGATCATCAAAAAATCCTAATGAGAAAGTGAAATATGTAACGACCCTTAGATTTGGAAAAGTAATTGATAATCAAGTTCACATGTCTGAAATTGAAGAACAAAGTCAGCATGAACCACAAATTAATGACTCAAGTGAGAATAAAAGTAAACCTATTCCTTGTGCCCTAAAACTTCATTCCCACAAAGACTTGAGACAAATAAGAAAGGTACTCAATATAGTGATATTTTAGAGGTGTTTAAACAAGTGAGCATTAACATCCCTTTTCTTGACGCTATCAAACAAGTACCTGCTTATTCAAAATTTTTGAAAGATCTTTGCACGGTGAAAAGGAAAACCAATGTTCCGAAAAGACATTTTTGATTGAACAAGTGAGCTCCATAATTTAGGAAAAAATTCCTGTCAAGTACAAAGATCTCCGTTGTCCTATAATTTCTTGTGTTATAGGTGACCATGTGATCTAGGAGCAAGTGTGAATCTGTTGACGTACTCTATGTATGCAAAAATCGGGTTAGGAAAGTTGAAACCTACACTAGTAACACTTCAGTTAGCTGATAGGTCCACACAAATTCCTAGAGGTGTCATAGAGGATGTGCTCATTAAGGTTGATAAATTTTACTTTCTAATAGTTTTCATTATTCTTGACATTGAACCTATTGAGAATACAGAGACACAAATTCTATTTATTTTGAGTAGAACATTTCTTGCAACATCCAATGCAATCATTAATTGTTGAAATGGAATTTTGAATCTATCTTTTAGAAATATGACTGTGGAACTAAATATTTTTAATGTCTCTTGTCAACCTGTGGACCTTGGTGATTTATGTGAGATTAACATGATTAAGAGTATAATTAATGACTCATTTTTATGTTCTTTTGATAATGACCCTTTGGAAAAATATTTAGCTCATTTCAACATGGACATAGATGAGGATTGTTTGGTTAGTGAGGTAAACTCTTTATTAGAGACCACTCCACTAATGGATACTGATAAATGGGAAGCCAAAAAATTAATAGTTTCACCTTCTGAGTCTGTTCCACTACCATATGTAGAAAACCACCCTAGTTTGAATTAAAACATTTGCCTAATTATCTAAAATATGTGTTTTTAGGACCTTCTAAGACCTTGTCTGTCGTTATAGTGTCTGATTTAGATAAAGAACAAGAAGATGAACTCATTAGAATCCTTAATGAGCAAAGAGAAACCATATGATGGATAATAGTAAACATCAAGGGTATTAATCCATCAATTTGCATGCACATGATACATTTAGAGGATAATGCCAAAATTTCAAGAGAGTCACAAGGATGACTAAATCTAGGAAAATTAAGTTCTCTGTGGTCAAGCCCATTCATTGTTCATGCTATTTACCCACATGGTGTAGTAAAGATTAAAAATCTCAAAAATGGTGATGTGTTTAAAGTCAATGGCCAAAGATTGAAATCATTTTTAGAATTATGCAACCTAGAGGAAACACTTGTGTGATCCTATCTATCAGGATTGATTTGCTTCCTTTGTCAAAAGTTGCTATACACGCTATTTAAGCGAGATTTTTTTTAATATTTAGTTTGCATTAATTTGTTCCCTCACTAATATCTTCTTTTGAATTGCTATTGTTTTTTTTGGTTTTATTGCTTTTGATCTTTCCTAAAAAAAATTTGAATTGAAAATGGAAGATATACTCTTAAACTTGAAAAATCATTTTCCTTCTCTTCCACCCAATGCATTTATGAAAATTTATAAAGTATGGGCTGAAAGATTAAGGTTAATGAGGAACATGGGAATACCTGTTAATGTCCATTGGATAATTGAATCTAAGGTACGATTAGCAGGTGAGTTTGCAAATAGTTTCATTTCTTACATGCCAACACGAGGAAAAATCAATTTTGCTAAAAAAGCGTAGAGCTAAAAGAATGGATGTTTGCTATAAATATGGATGTGAAACTTGCATCACATGTTGCCATTCTTTGGGATGGGTTCATGTAAATTGAGAAGATAAAATAAAATTCATTAAGGATGGCTTGAGTAAGGAGTCATTGGATAATGAGTTTCATCCAACGTCTCTTGAGACGCATCTTAGTGGATCTGTGCATATTGGGATTTTTGGTATATGGCCTCATTTTAAAAAAGAACAAAAACGATACAGTCTTGGGAATTTGACGTTAAAAGAGCCTATTTGTCAATTTATAAGAAAATTGGATGGGAAGCATATTCTCAACCCATAGAGGGTGTTTAAGCTGTTACTGAATGTAAAACCAGAGGAAGATGTGAGCCATAATTACAACTACTGTACGTATACATATGTGCTGTCATTTTTGAATTTTTCACCTTTAATTTAGCTGTCATCCACTGGCCTACTCACATGGTGTTGTGTGTGTTTTATAAATAACTGCAAGCGCACAGCGTCATTATAGCTAGTCCGACGAGTACGAGTCGTATCCCACAAAGAACAATAGTCAATTACTAAAATTATATAAAGCAAGCTATCTAAATTAATGTAATTCGATGAGAGTGTGTGTCACAATTAAGTAAATAATTAATTCATTTAACAAAAGCCTAGGGTTAGGGTTTACCACACTTATGAAATTCAACAATCAATATATACCTCTAATTGCAATTATCTAGGTAATTGGGGATGGTTTAGCCTTAATTAACTAATAACGTCTTTCAAGCATTACTAATCGTTCCTAGGTTAATCCAATTGCCTACTTTCATGGTTCTTAGTTCAACCTAGGTCCATTAAGTTCTATACTAACCATGGAATGCAATTAATTAGTTTTCTCGTGCCCACTAATTAATTCAATTCCTAGAGAATCTTAAACTACTTTCGTGATTAAGATATCCCTAATTAACTATTAGGTTCTAGTATTAACTTTTACCTTTCAGTTCATTAGTTAATATCCTAAGACATGATAGCTCGGTGATCAGGCATCCTATCAACTCTTAAACATGTGCATAATAGTCAGTCCTAATTAATCTACAATTAATCACAATTAGGGTTCCAACATTCAACTTAATAATTCAATATCATCATAACATAAGTGGGTTTACAGAAACTTTAGATCAATATCTACTCACACATAATTGAAAGTAAACTCACAATGATATTCATTAAAGAAATCATAAGTGTCCAATACAATGTAAAAGAGAGGTGTAGAAGTAGAAGTAGAAGTAAAGATGGAAAGACAAAACCTAGTTGCAAGATGTAGTGAATACAAACTTCAATCAATGTAAATTCTACTCTAAGTGAATAAAGTAAATAATTTATCTTACTCTAGACCTAACTAAATGGCATGTTCTAAGCCTGAAACTGAGTTTAAGATGTCTGTCTCAGTCCAGATCATCTTGGTTGCACTTCCCCATCTATTTATATCCCTTCAGATGCTTAAAATCCTAAAAAATACAGAGTGTATGGACACGAAGCCTGGTTGTGCTTTGTGCTGGAAAAATAGGAAAAGTCATGTTATTTGCACAAAGCATGACCTAGCCATGCTTCCTACAACACCAAGCATGGCCTGGTTGTAGAAGTAGAAGAAAGGTGTAGAAGTAGAAGTAGAAGTAAAGATGGAATGACAAAACCTGGTTACAGGATGTAGTGAATACAAACTTCAATTAATGTAAATTCTACTCTAAGTGCATAAAGTAAATAATTGATCTTACTCTGGACCTAACTAAATGGCGTTGTCTAAGCCCGAAACTGAGTCTATGATGTCTATCTCGGTCCGAATCATCTTGGCTGCGCTTACCCATGTATTTATATCCCTTCAGCTGGTCAAAACCCTAAAAAATACAGAGTGTACAGACACGAAACCCGGTCGTGCTTCGTGCTGGAAAACTGGGAAAAGTCACGTTATTTGTACAAAGTACGGCCTAGCCGTGCTTCATGCAACACCAAGCATGGCCTGGTTGTATTTGAGGCTGCCAGGCTCGTTTCTTGCTAATTTCTTCAAGGTTACCTCTTTGCTTTCTCTTTAGCATGTTCCAAGTCCATATGGCTCCTCACATGAGTGTTTTCCCTTGCTTCTTGACCTCTTTTGGTCACCTACAAACATAAAACAAACCAAAGCAATATCCAAAGCAAAGCATAACCAAAAGCAAGGAAATAATCATAAGTGTACTATTAATTAGGGGATAAAATATAACCATTAAACACTTAATTTTCTCTTTTATCAACTCCCCCATGCTTAAACCTTTGCTTGTCCTCAAGCAAATAACATGACATATCATAAGGAAGGGAGATGATGCATACAAATTTTAGATGACAGAAAAGTGTAATATAGGTAATTCTTCACTCAATCAATATGAACACAACAGATGTATGAATAGGCAAATTTATTAATCAGTCTCCATTCTTCTAAAACTAAACCCAAATTCTCTTATTATATATCTACTTCTATTGTTACCATTGGTTGTATGCATTAAATTGATTTTTAAACACTCAAGTAGCTTTCTTCATCCTTTAGATCTCCCAAGGTCGCCTTATCCTTATTTCTAGTTTCACCAATTTTTTTCTCACTCAAATTCTTTTACTTCTCATATTTCTTTTTCTTTTTTTTATTCATTTTTTTTATAGAAATATACAATGAGGGCATTTTATGCTCCATCTCACTAGGGTAAAGGTAGCTAGGTACTCATACTAAGGCCTTTTTTATGCCTTGAAGGGGTACTCAGAGTGAAAACTTTTTTAGATCCACTTTCCCTTATTTTTCACCTCTCCCTACCTTCATACTCTCATAGTGTTAAAATAAAACAAGGCATACAATTCATAGCACAATATGAGAGATATTTTTCAAAAATTAGAGGTTTAATACTAGAAGAGAGAGACTAAGATGATAATTACCTATTTCATATCCTATTGTGTATCATATGTTCATGAGTTAAAAATAACCTACAATACATCAATCTATCTCTAAAATAGAAAATTTTGTGATTATGCAATGAAACAAGAGAGATGCAATATATATAGTATATAGATGCAAGACCTAAAATTCAACCAGTGAAACCAAAAGCCTAAAGTCTACTCCCCCATGCTTAAATTTGACAATATCCTTAATGTCAATAACAATGAAATTGCAGGCAAAGAAAGAAGTAACTTACTTGCTCACTGGTCGTCTGGAGGAAAAGATGGAGGGTTTTGACTCAGGTGCTAGTTCTGGCTCTTTTAGGGCCTATTTATAATGATATGTAATCAATTGAAAAAGGGGAGTGGGATGTACAAGCCCAAAAGCCAATTAACAGATTAATAAGACCAGAATAAGGGAATGTGAGAATAGTCAAATGTGCCAACAATAATCAGTAACTATTAGAGCAATGTAAAATCCTAAAGGAATAGTGAATGTTGAATAATGCCAATTTAGCTAAATTCCTAAAGTCAATTAAAGTCTAAAGTTAGAGAAAATATTTTTTAGTTCTAAATTAGACAGATTGTGATTAATTTAAACGGGCCTAGAGCAATGCACCATGTAAATCTATGTGTAGAGGCAATAACAAAATTCAAGCCAAATTAAATGCAGATGAACAGATAGCAGCAACCAGAAAGTAAGAGCTACCAGTAAATTCACATGCAAGCTACTCAGAAATTCAGCAAATTTAAACCTCAATGTGCAAACAAACAATAACCAGAGAATTTAGTATTTAGGTACCCAAATTCTACAGAATTTTTGCCAAAACCTAGTGCAATAGGAAAAACAAACAATGACCAGGGCAAAAGGCAACAATATCCAAATGAAGTAAATGCACCAAGTCAATATTCAGAATTCATGAGTTTTCAAGAAAGTTTCAGCATGCAGAGCATGTATTCCCAAATACATACATTCAGCTAAGCATAAACCATAAATTCAGAATCAAAACTTTAGAAGTATTGCACTAATCTCAGAAGGAAACTTTCCAGCAAACTTGGCAATGCAAAATTAGAAAATTTTAGCACTTATGCATCCTAAATTCTACATAATTTTTTAAGGATTACCAAGCAAATCAGTGCAGTCAACTAATCAACCAAAAAATTCAATAATGAAGCAATTCAAGTTCTGCAAAAATTCTCAAAATCAATTCAATTAAGCCATAGGTGCAAAAGAATTCAAATATATAAATTAATCCAATCTAATCCAGATGAATAACCCAGTCAAATTAGATAAACTAATATATTAAGTCCAATAAACTGGGAATTTGAATCTAGAAAATTGAAGTACAAGTACAGGAAATCAAAATTACCTAAAAGGGAAAGCCATAAAATGGATTGATCAACGAGCAACCAGCAATGCAGAGCCTCAATAGAGGGAAGGTAAGTGCTCTGGATATGTGCTGGGGAATGGGCTCTCGGGAGTACCAGGGAGGAACTCAATAGTGCTGGTGCAAAGATGGGCACGGGTTGGTGCAGGGGATTTCTGGGCTTGGCACGAGAATGGTTGGGTGTAGGGAGATCGAGAAGGAGAGGGAACTGGGTGTGTGTGGTCTGGCACGGGAAAGCTGGAATTTGGGCACGGGAAACAATTCTAGGTGTTTGTGTGTGTGTGTGGGCTTCGAAAGGGGAGAGAGATTGCAAGGTAAGGCATGGGAGACGGAGGCTTTCTGGTTAGGGCACCAGAAAGAGGAGATTGAAGGTGGAGAAGGAGATGGGAAAGGAGTGGAGAAGAGCACGGAGCAACTGGTTGAGGCATGGGCTAAGGCACGGTGAGAATATATTGAGACACAGAAGAAGAAAAGAAGAAAAATGGTGGAAAAAATAGTTACCTGGGCTCGAAGCACGGCTGGATCTTCAAAATTCCTGGAGAAGTGGCCCGCGTTCTTGAACTACAACAAAATAGGTTTTTAGTGACCACTTTTCAGTGGCGACCTAAAAAGTCGTCACTAAAAATTGCTTTTAGTGGCAACTGTTACGTGTTGTCACTGAAAGTACCATAATTCAGTGACCACCTTGAATGGTTGTCACTAAAGGCTAGATTTCCCCTATTCCGTGAGGTCATCATTGAAAGCTACAACAACAAAAACCTGGGCTTTTATTCCTTCTTCCGTGCTTCTAGAACTTTCACTGGAAACTTCTTAACTTATCTTGCAAAAGTAGCTTTGGAATTTCTTCCTTCTCCCGTGCTTCTCAGAATTTCCCTCTGGCCACTCTGTCAAAAAGTTTGTTCCTTCTCTCGTGCTTCTCATATTTTCTTCCTAACTCAGTAAGTTCCCTCCGGCCACTCTGTCAAACTTCTGTGCTTTGGTTCTCTATTTCTCTACTTCTGCGTGGGGCTCTCCCGTACTTGCAAAATCACTTCCTTCTCTCTCTCACACTGTCAGAGCTCTCTAAGAAATTATTGTTAGACCCTCTATACTCATCGAGCTTGGTGAGAGAACCCCACAAAGAAAGAAGTTTCATTTTCACGATCACAGAACCTCGGGCTACTTCCTTCCACCATTGGAGAGTCCACCGTGAAGTGCTTAAGGTTTTTCTTTTTCGATTTTCTATATGTTGTCATTCAATTAGGGGGTTTTGCATCTTAGCTAACTTTGTAAGCTTGGTTTACAATTTCACGATGGGAATGGAAAGCTTTGTAAGCTAACATTGTAAACTTTGTAAACTTGGATTCAATCTAAAATGTTATTCACCATGGGAATATTGTTCTAAAATAGATTAACATAGGATCTGGAATAATTCGATTTGAATCCTCTGTACTTCCTATTTACCTTTCCTATATTCTAAAATGAACAGCCTTGTATATATGGAATAACTAATTTGACTATTTCCTAACAATCTTGCAGAGTGGCTTTTGGTCGATTGGAGTCAGGTGAATGTTACCTCTGAAGTTCTTATTCTTATAGGTTTTCCTTATTGCTTGTCTTGTCTATTTAGGTTTTCTTGCAATTGTTTAATTTTGTTTTCTACTTGATATTTAGTGTTTGTTTGTTTTATTAAGTTGATGAGTACTTGCCTTCACCAACCTTTTCCCCAAGTACCCAGTTCCCTTAACTATTAGGACTCTACTCTTCTCCATGTTTCTTTCTCCCTCTTTACCTTATTCTAGTTGTGATTGTTCTTCCTGGTTTAATCTATATATATTAACCAGATCTTGATGTCTTGGAGTGTACACATAGTTTTGAATTATTAATATTTTTCATTCCACAAGTGGTAGTTTAGCTTAGGAGATATACAATTTGCTGCAATTTATGATTATGTATCTGAAGTCGTAGAGGAAAAAAATTGAGTGATTGAATTTATTGAGCTACTTGGATTTAATTAGTGGATGAAGATTAGAAATAAATTGAGTGATCGAATTTATTTTTCATTCAACTTGAATTTATTGAGCAGTTTGAATTTATTGCTGCAATTAGCTTTTATTGGTGGATGAAGAACAAATTAAGAGGGAGATTTTTGAATCCCTTTGACATAAGATATGATGACTTTATGAAAGTGATTGAATTTATTGAGAAACTTAGATTTATTTGCTGTGATATTTTTGTTTGAAACTGGCAAATAATGTTGGCAGAATGCACAAGTTTTTGAGTTATATATAACTATCATATTATAGAAAATGAAATAAATATAATGCTGATTTGATCTGATTGAAGTGGTAGCAAGCAATAATCTTTTTCTCAAGTTAAGTGGTCATTGATTATTTGCTTTCTTCCAAACTTTAGAGTATAGTTCTAGCATATTTTGAATTCTAAGCCTTGGCTGGAAGTATGAAAGGACTGCGAACTGGATAAACTTTTGCTAGTAATTACATGGGAAAAAATACCAAAATTTAGACTAACTGTATAGATTTGAAGTTGGAGGACATTTGGAAAATTCCACTTCTCTCCAACACCATGGTTTTCCCCCTCCTTAACTTTTAGCAGATAATTCTTTTGAATAGCGGGCAGGCAGGAAGCTTCTGCTTGACCTAAAACGAGGTCTCTTAAAGCAGATAATCAAACAATTTGACTCAAACAATTCATTGAGAAAGAAAGGGGTATGTGCAATAACTAATGTTTTCTGTTTTTCAGTCCTAGGCATAGTTTTTTGTTAATTCTAGCCATCTAGTAGTGTTGTACAGTATATTATATTCCATTTAATCAATTTTTACACCTATTTTGAAAGAAGTGGCGAATAGAGATAAAAGTTACACCGTCAGGTTGCTTTATTTATGGTTTTTGCATATAAATTCATGGACATGTCGAGCATGGCATAAGTAAATGAAGCTCATGGCTCTAAAACCGATATTCTTTAAACTAAGTGAATGATGTGGAACTAATCTATATGTTAATTCTGGTTTCTCCATAACAGCAACATTAATTGATGGGCAGTGGTTTTCTAGTCAATTCTTATACCTGCAGTTTGGCTCAGCCAAGAATTGGTGCTATGTTTGATTGCTTTCAGGTCTTTGGAACTTTACGTAACTACTGTTTTGAAGCTGAGAATCAGCTACATAATTTACTTTTGATGTCTGAATTTCTCTGGCCAGCATTACTTCTTCTAGTTGCTGGCAACAAGGTTATATGCTCTACCTTATCTGACCTCAAAGTATTGATCTTCTACTTGTTGTGAAATAAGACTCCCCTCACCCCACTCAAAAGTTTCCTAACTGCTCACAAAAAAAAAGATAGCCTAATTCATTTTCTTTTCCAAAATGGCAATAACTTTGGCTTGTTGGATGTCTATGTGCACATAATTCAACTAGCTTTTTTATAGTCACCTTTTCACATTTAGGTACAGCACTATTTTTCTATTTTAAGATATTTTTTATATTAAGCTTGATAAAGTTAAAATAAAGTGATTATTTTCAAAAAGGCTTTTACTTCATTATTTTATAAAGTCTTCTTCATATTTTTTTAGTCGTCTTTTGTTAGAAACAGGCCCAATGATGGTTTTAATTTCATTTTCTAGCATGCCTCTTCATGTGAAAGCCTTTTAGGCTTGGAGCATGCATAAATCTTAGGCCTAATGCAGTCTTGTGTAGGAACTAAATATAATTGAGAATGGGTCTAGCAAGGATCAAACCCTTAACCATTTAATTACTGGGTTTCTGATGTCAAGTCAAGGAACTAACTTCTAGGATGGAAGTTTATCTTATGATTTTCCTTAATGAGTGTTAACTAATCATTATGAGGACTTAAATGGAGGTTCTCCTCTCTACTGCATTTGTTCCAAAATTTTTGATAATTGAAGTTGTTGTTCTAATAATTATGTTCTGACACCATTCTTATTTACTGCCAAGAATTTATATGGGAATAACATTTCTCTAATGTTTTCTTTTGTAGACTTTAAACTTTGTTCTGATGGCTTAGAAAAGGGAAGTGCCAATATAAAAATTGGAGTTAGAGCTGAGTTGGAGCTCTTTGCCTAGCACTTGTTATTGTGAGAATCCTTTGGTGGAAAAGCTACTTCAAAGGAATGTTTGGGAGAGAAAAAGGTGAATACTATGTTTTCATGCTTAAATGATTCATTCAATTTGCCTAATTGTTCATTGGTTTAAATTTTGGTTTCTGGTTTTACCATCTCAGGTCCGAGTGGTCTTGAAAAAAGTTGTCATTTTTGAGGATCTGAAGTATGGAAGTTCCTAATTGGAGTTGTTGATCAGGTATCATGGGTATCTTTCTCATTATAGTGTATGAAGCTATGTTTTGTGCATAGAATCCACTAATTCAATGACTAATACAGGGAGAAGATATTTGTGTAGCAGTAGTAAGAAAGGTTAAAGAAGAAATAGGAGTAAGCAATCTGTTTGTGTTATCAATATTAAATGTGGCTAGTATCTTTCTCATTAGTGTATTGCTTTCCCATCATTTCCATCTTAGAACTTGCTAAAGAAAACTATATCCTTGATCCTTTGGTTTTAATTTGCTATTGGGAAATATTATTATTATGAGGTATTAGATATATGTCAACTTTGATGCCAACTTGATCTTCGTCTTAAAAATAGTTCATTTAATGCCAACTTTGATGAGCTATATATATTATAGGATTATAAAGAATTGAATTCACTCTTATTACCTGAGTTAATTACCCACATGCATGCACTAGACTTTAATAATCATATTTAGTGTTTTGGTTAGGTATAGCTAATGCTTAGAGGAAAAATAATAGATAAAGATGCTATTGTGTTATTGACAGATTTGACAAGGCAGCGGAAACTTTTTTATTTTGAAATTTTAGATGGAATGTATTTGATAGTATCCATGTTTTAGTCATTATTGACATTTTCATTAAATTCAAAGAAAGATGATAGCTAGAATCAAGCCTAACTTTGAAGTAAGGTTGTAGGCCTTCATTCTATACTATTTTGTTGGAACTTTATCTAGAGTTCTAGACCAATGGTTTGAATTCATTTATTTGTTGGATCATCTATGCATGAAAGACCAGTCATATTGCATGCTCTCTTACATAACAAGTTTTCTTCCTAGGATTATGATATTTCTTTATTGTGTCTAAATACTTTGTTATTTTTCTTTTCCAATTGCTCACTTTGACTCTGACCAAAATTGTAGGAAATTTAATGGATAAGAGTTGGTTGAAAATTGGAAATAGAGCTGATCGGAGGTACATAAAAGGGGTGGATGAATTTCTTGAATGGGCATACAGTCAATCGAGGGTAGGCAGTAGAATTAGGTGCCCATGTAAAAAATGTAGAAACGTAGTGTTCAAAGTTAGACATGAAGTACAGTTTGATATGTTAAAGAATGGTTTTTAGAAATCTTAAAAGGTTTGGGATTGCCATGGAGAAATTGCAAGGACAACTTAATATCCCATTGATGAAGGGAATGCTCATTTAGAAGACTTTGTTAAGGTGGATGATATCATTGTAATGATACACGATGCATATGGAGTTTCAAACACAGAGGAGATGAATACTAATGTAGAAAACAATGAAGAGCCAAATTTTCATGCAAAAAAGTTTTGTAAGATGCCAAAACAAGTCTATATCCAAGTTGTGAGAAGGTGTCAAAGTTGTTGTTCATCGTTAAGCTACTTAATTTAAAGTACCTTAATCATTGGAGTAATAAGTCTGTGGACATGTTGTTAGACTTATTTAAAGAAGTATTACCAGAGGGTGCCCAAGTACCTAATTCCTACTATGAAGCTAAGAAGGTTGTTCAAGACTTGGGGTTAGACTACACAAAAATAGATGCATGTTAGAATGACTGCATTCTATACAGGAAAGAACATGCTACTGCACAATCATGCCCTACGTGCAAATTTTCTAGATGGAAATCAAATGGGCAGATAGGCAAGAAAGAAGCACACAAAGTGTTGCGATATTTTTCAATAAAACCTAGGTTGCAAAGATTATACATGGCAACACACACTACAAAAGACATGAGATGGCATAGAGAGGAATGTGTAGATGATGGTGTGTTAAGACACCTAGCTAACTCCATTGCTGGGAAGTCTTTCAATAAGCAACATCCTAATTTCTCAATAGATCCTAGAAATGTTAGGATGGGGTTAGCAAGTGATGGGTTCCAACCATATGGAAATATAAGTGCCAACCATAGTATTTAGCCAGTTGTTCTTGTGCCATATAACTTGGCCCCCTGGAAATGTATGAAACAACCGTACTTCATGATAACACTTCTTATCCCAGGCCCTAAGTCTCCAGGAGACGATATAGATGTATATTTGGAACCAATCATTGATGAACTTTAAGACTCGTGGGAGGTGGGAGTAGAGACGTATAATGCTCATTCACAATCAAATTTCAATATGCGAGCTACAATCATGTGGACAATAAATGATTTTCTTGCATATGGCAATCTTGCAGGTTGGTCAACAAAAGGAAAATTGGCATGTCCTTGTTGCAACAAAGATACTCACTCTGTATCATTAAGAAGAAAATTATGTTATATGGGCCATCGTCGCTTCTAGCCAGCTAATCATCTTTGGCAGTGGAATAGGAGGACATTTAATGGTAAAGTGGAAAACAATGACGCACTGACGTATTTAACTGGTGAGGAAGTGCTTCAACAACTAGAACTCCTACCAAATGTGACGTTTGGAAAAAGAAAGAAGTGAATGCGCGACCAGTCAGCTGTTGCTTATAATTGGAAGAAGAAGAGCATATTCTTCCAACTGCCTTATTGGAGCACACTTTTAATGCGACATAATCTTGATGTCATACATATTGAGAGAAATGTGTCAGACAACATTGTGTCAATGGTGATGGATATGGCAGGAAAGACGAAGGACACAGTGAAGAGCCGCTACGATTTGGTGGACATGGGAATTAGGCCAGGTTTACACCCTGTTGAGCAAGGAAATAATATTTTACTACCAGCGGCATCTTATGTGTTATCACCATAAGAGAAGTTAAAGGTCTGTAACTTTTTAGCCCAGTTAAAAGTTCCTGATGCATTTTCTTCAAACATTTCAAGGTGTGTCAATGTGGCAGAGAAAAAGATATATGGACAAAAGTATCACAACCATCACATATTATTGCAGGACGAATTTCTAGTTGTGATTCGTGGATTATTGCCTAAGGAGGTGAGCAATCCTATAGTGGAGTTGGCACAATTTTTCAAGATTTTCTGTTCAAAATGCTTAACCATGGAAGACTTACATTCAATTGAAAAACATATTGTCATTACCTTGTGCAAATTGGAAACTGTGTTTCCTACAAAATTCTTTGATGTCATGGTCCACCTCCCTGTCCACTTAGCAAGAGAAGCAAAGATTGTAGGGCTTGTCCAATATCGTTGGATGTATCCAATTGAGATTTAACACTAACAAACCTATACTAATTTATTGACCTGCGTTGACTACTAAACTCAAATAATTTTGACTTGCATTTATAGGTATCTACGGACGTTAAAATCATATGTTCATAATAAAGCTCGTCCTGGAGGCTATTTAATTGATGAAAGCTTGATATTTTGCTCAAGATATTTGAGCAATATCCCAACAAAATTAAATAGAGCTATAAGGAATGATGATGAAAATATGACAGCTTCTGGAATATCAATATTTGGCCAAAGTGGACAATTAATAGTTGCTGCCAAAGCAACTTTACTATCTAACAAGGAATTTGATCAAGCATGTCTATATGTGCTACAAAATAGTGAAAAAGATTGGCCGTTCATAGAGTACGTATATTATAGTTTGTTGACAATTAAATTATTGGTAAATCAAACTCTAATAGATGAAACAACACAATTTGTAGAGAGCATAAAAGGGAGCTTCAGACACATGCATCAAATGTTGATTCAAGGCACATTAAAGAGTTTTCTCAATGGTTTAATCGCCTAGTAAGTGTCTTTTAATTAGGTCAACTAATGCACTATATTATATGTCATGTCATAAACTTCCGATGATATTAATGTTTTATAGGTTATGAAGCCAGGTTCACATTGGCAAGAAGATGATGAGCTACTTAGTTTAGCCATTGGTCCTCAAAGAGTAGTATACAGATATACAAAAATTTTTGTCAAAGGGTTTAGATTTCATACCAGAGACCGTGAAGCTCAAAGAAAAACTCAAAATAGCAGAGTCCTTGTGAGGGGGGATGATTCAGATCCAGAGAAAGAATATTATGGCATCCTCGAGGATATTTATGAGTTTTCTTACGTGAGGGATATGAAAATACATCTCTTTAAGTATCATTGATGGGATGTTGCTCATTTAGGAAGGGGATATAAAGTGGATAGATATGGATATACGAGTGTGAATTCTCGTTCTTCGCTGAATACGAACGAGCCATTTGTCATGGCATCTCAAGCAGAACAAGTATTTTATTTGAATGATATTGTCAATCGAGATTGGCTTGTTGTTGTGAAAACAAGTCCCTGTGACCTTTATAACATGCCTTGTGAAGAGGATATAGGTGAAGAATTATCTACTGAAGATTCTTACCAACATAATGAGGTTGAATGTAATGAATTCATTCACAATGATGATCAAAATGACATTGTAGTAGTATTATTGCGGGAGGATGTTCAACCTCAAAGTGTTAGTCACCAGAGTAAAGGAAGAAGTGTCAGGGAAGTTGATTTCATCAATGACAATGAAGAAGATCAGATCATGGACACAGAAAGTAATGAAGGAGACTTTTTATCTGAAGAATCTATTTGAAGACTTAGTGTTAGCGCATTATTGCTATATATACATATAATTCACATCTTTGTATTGAATTCTTTGCACATTTTATTTTGTATTGAATTCTTGGCACATTTTGTTTTGTATTGAATTCCACATTGTTTGGTATTAAATTTTTTGCATTTTTATCCTAAGGAGGTGTTTAACTGACAACATGATTTGTTTATTTGCAATAAGTTGATATTTAATCATGGCAGGAAGAGGAAGAGGTGGACAAGGTGGTCATGGGTGCAGACCTATCACACAGGATAGTTGTAACGATGGAATCCCCTACCAAGCATAAAGCCCCACCATGGGGAGATAGAGGCACAACTCACCACACCTACTTCTTAGCGTCTAACTAGTAGTGCAGGTATGTAAAGAAATTTTTTTAGCAACAATTAGTTAAGGATCAAGGGATCTCAGCATTTAATTATGTGCCTAATACCCTAGTTTTTTGTGAATCACAGCTTCTTGCAGCATAAGTCAAAATGTTAGGGGATCATACAAATGTATTACTGTAGACTCATACAAAAAATGGACAAAACATCCAAATTGTGATCCCTGACGATATCCTTTGAGCCTTGTCAATTACATTGGGCACATCGTACGAGACACTTGTCCTTTGAAAGAAAGGGACTGGACTAAAATTTGGGAACAATGTGGAGAACATATCTTGATGCAAGTGAAGGTAACAACTAGCATAATTGTTTATTGTACACATATCCATATACACTTATCTAATTTAACATCTTTAAGTTTATTATTGTAGGACAAATTTGAAGTCGGTGCAAGTATGCAATGGCGATTTGATGCATTTATCAATGGCACTTCGCAACGATTATACAAAAATTGGAGGAGTCGCTTGCACGTCTTGTACTCCAAGTACGACACAGGTGAGGAGAGACTAGCGCATCCACCTCCCATAGTCAATGATGATGAATGGAAGCACTTGGTCAGTTTTTGGCTCAGATGACTTTAAGGTATTATGTAATACCATATTTAAAGAGCGATCTAATATGAAATGTGTAACACAACTAAATATGAAATGAAATGCAGGGCAAAAGATCAACAAATGCACAAAACAGGGCCAAGCAAACAACAAAACATATGTGTGGTTCTCGTTTGTTTGCAGAAGTTAAAGAATTAATGGTGAAACTTTAGAATAACTTATTCTCATATATAACATTATATGAATGTTTTATTCATCATTGGGTGGCAATTAGGTTTAATTGTAGAGAAATCCTAAAACTGGAGAGAAGGGTCCAATTGACCAGATATGGGAGTTGCAACATACTCGTAAGAATAAAGAAGGGGAAGTTATATGGTCAGATGCAAAGTCTCAGGAAGTTCATGTATATTTAAATTTTATAAATTTATACAAATTGTAATTTATATTTATTCTTGTTATTCTAAATATTTAGTTGCTTTAAACATAGGCCCAATTGAAAGAGATTGTAGCCAAGCAATCTGAAGAAGACACTCCTGGTCTCAACAATGAGCAAATGTTGTCACAAGTTCTTGGTCAACGATCTGGTTATTTCTGCAGTAAAGGATACGGAGCTAAACCTCCCACTAAGAGAGCTGCTAACCAAATCACTCCCCAACACGTTGAAGAGCAAGAGAAGAAAATACGTGAAAAGGTTGCTACAGAACTATACGAGGAAATGAGATTATGAGAAGAAAGGATGCAAGAACAGTTTGAGGAAAGACTACAGTCACAGATGACCTCTCTAATCACATCTTTCCAACAAGTACTAATATCCATATACACTTTTTGAATTTAATAATTTAGTCATTTGTATACACTATGATTGAAATTGAATTTTACTTTTTTGGTCTCTACCTCTCTTTCCTTTGGGTTGAGGAATGATGGTCAGTCATGCCTTTTATACATATATGATGGCTGGTACATAGCAAAAATCTTAGAGAGATTTGTGAAGAAATAAATGTATAAATATTTACAAAAGCTTCCTATATATAATGGCTGGTACATAGAAAAAATCTTAGAAGCTTGTCGAGATGTTTTAAAATCTTACTGTTGATGGCTGGTCTTTTATGACTGGATATTACTCTTTATGGCTGGTTTTTTATGACTGGATATTGCTCTTCATGGCTGATTTTTTATGACTGGATATTACTCTTGATGACTGGTTTTTATGACTGGATATTGCTCTTGATGGCTGGTTTTTTATGCATGAATATTGCTCTTGATTGCTGGTTTTTTATGATTGAATATTGCTCTCCAATTATGTGATGTGTTCTACAATTACCTTTTCCACTTTCATATGTATATTATCATCTGTTCTTAAACTATTTTGTAATCATGTGCTTGAGTTTCAATTGACTTGGTTAAAGGGGAAGGAAAGGTAAACTTGGAGAACCTATGGTTAAGAACCTGTATTGCTATACTTTGACTGAATATTGCTCTCCAGTTATGTGTTGTGTTCTACAATTACCTTTTCCACTTTCATATGTATATTATCATCTATTCTTAAACTATTTTGTAATCATGTGCTTGAGTTTCAATTGACTTGGTTAAAGGGGAATGAAAGGTAAACTTGGGGAACTTATGGTTAAGAACTTGTATTGCTATACTTGTACATATGATCTACTTCACATCTGTTGGGCTATTTAATTTAATTCGTGTTGTTAATTTTTTGTGTATGCTTATTCAAATGCCAACATAATAAACAAAACAATTAGTAAGGCTAAGAAGATATGAAATAGTTTTTTTGGGAAATTATATATTTTGTGACAACATCCTTCTATATTGGGTTATTTCTAATCATCTAAAGCTTTGAGGTAAGGGGGAGTATCTTTTCTGATCTTTCCCTATAGAAGCTAGCAACTATGTACCTAGTAAGTGTAAAGCTTAACATATATTAAAGGCATTTGCTGGTTGATCCTGCTATAATTTCTTGCAATACGGTTAACAGTTTTAGGAACATATTCAAGTACAAGATTCAAGTATAGCTCATCTTTGTCAATTGTTGAAAAGAAACAATGCTTAAGGGCAACAATATTTGGATGAACTAGCATTTGCATAATTTGCAACTTCTTATTTTTGTAGCACTTGTCTTGGAGAACCATTTTGACGGGCAAAATATCTCTTGGAATTTGAATAATTTTCAACTCTCTACTTTTCTCAATTACTATTGGATTTTGAATAAGCATACACAAAATAATATGTTGGCATTTAAGGACATTCTATTTTGGGCATTCATATTTCATTTGTTTTCAAATTTATTAATATTTGTTATATATGGTCTAAAAATTGAACTAACTTGAACACCCTATTCATCCAAGTTAGTGAAGAAGTTTTAAGAAATAAAAGAAGAATCCTAGACATGTATAATAATTTATATGAAGCGGGAGCGATAAGCAATTAGAATAGTTTTTATTGTCTACATGCAATATGTTGCCTTTCAAAGAAGAGAAGAAAATAAAGAAGGGAAGGTAATGGTAATATTTTGACATGTATGTCTGTTGCCCATGCATGGCTTACAAGTAGGCATTCAATATGTCCCTAAAAGCATTTTCCATCTCTTGAGGAGCTTTTCTCGAGTTAAGTGCAATGCTGGTTTTATATATCTTACATAGTTGTTATGGTTTTTTCTGCCTCGGTTGAGGTTGATTGAAATAATTGTTAAGTGTCATATGTGATATTAATTTTGTTGAGTTTGGTAATATTTAATAGTTTTATGATTTTCTTCATATTACCGGTATTTATTAAAATTTTTTCATTAAACTTGTCCAATTATATATTAATTTATTACTGTGATATGGACAGGGAAAAATTTCACTGGGCCTTATGGGTAGTGCTGCACCAAGTTCTATAAATAATGCAATACCAACATCTTCCAGAGAGCCACCAAGTTAATTATTTTTAATTTGTTGATATTCTATTATGTATAATATTTTCTATTAAAAAACATGTTATATCACTCTCAAGAATTATGCATATTGTTTGAAATTATATATAGAATTTTATAATTCTTGTTCTTGACTTTTATTCATATAATATTATTTTATTTAAATGGAAAATGAAAATATTCAATATATATATATATATATATTGGATTCAGTGGCAACCAATGTCGTCACTAAATACACTAAACAATTTTCAGTGACGACATAAGTCCTCACTGATTCTTTAAAAAAACATTCAGTGATGACTTAAGTCGTCACTAATTATAAAAAATACCCTTTTCAATGATGACTTAATTCGTCACTAAATCTATTTTTAGTGGTGACTTTGAAGAAGTTGCCACTGAAAGGGTCAAATCAATGATGAATTTTTTTTCTCTAAAACAGACATTTTCAGTGATGACGTCTCATAGTCGTCACTGAAACCTGTCTTTAGTGACGACAATGGTCGTCACTAAAACACACCTTCCGTGACAACAATGGGTGGTCGCCACTGAAAATATACATTCAGTGAGGACTAAAGTTGTAACAACTTCATTTAAGTATCAATTTTTTTAAAAAAAATACCATGAAGTTATTACCTCGTTACAACTTAATTCAAAATAACATTTATTTAATTTATACAATACATAGTTTACATACATGTCATTAATCAAAACATACATACAACATAACAAACACACATAAAAATCTACATCTTATTTATTCTGGTTGACCAATTCCGGAGATACAGGTGCAGGTGGTTGCACCTTCATCGGGATGTTAGCCAACTCAACCACAAACATTTTATTTGCTTCTGGGATCTGCTCAAAATAAAGTACTCAATCCAACGTGCACTAAAAGCCAGAGCCATAGAAAAATCTGCTTAACTAATTTTCTGAACATGATATGGAAATATAGTGAGAATTAAATCCATATAAGTTCAACAATAAATCATCATCAATATAGCTCATCATATCATGTTCAGCTGTATAAACTACAGCAAATATCTTTGGTCACATGAATGCATTATATCTATGTACATGGGAATTGTACAATAATGACATGTATGACATGATTAACTATTTTCATAATATCATATGATGATTATCAATTTATTCTTATATCAAGCTACTCCGGTTAGGGTGAGTATTTTCTACTCTCCGGTACGGGCTTTTCTCGCTCCGTCCGACATGGCCCACTTTCTCTTTCTTTTCTCATTAACATGATCATAACCGTTGATAGGGCATCTCATACTGGTGCACCATACGGAGTTGCAATGTGATCGTGCTCATTTATTTTCTTTTCACAATAATAGCCAAAAATCATTGGTAATCATGCCATGAACATAACCATTTCAAATATCACTTTAGAAAATATTTCCATGTCAAACTTTCACATTTAAGATGGTAAGAAGTTCATGCAATGGCAATGGCTATGCCATATACTAGTCATTTATTATTTTCATTTATAAGATTCTTCTTCTTTTTTAAATATGAATTTTATTTCTTTATTTTCTTGATGCAAGTTTTCATCCTATTTGACCTTCTCTAACTAATCAGAGCATAACTCCCTCAATTTAGCTCTGATGTAGGTGATCTTGGTGTCAATTTCAAGCTAAAACAATTATAAAAAACTATTATGTTGAAAAGTTTAGTGAAATATTAAGAAATAAAGGTGATATTACTCCTTGAAAGTACAAGTTCTTTCTTCTAGGATATGTTCTGACCTCTACCTATTAATCTGTCCATATCTCCCTCATACGAATTCTAAATTAAGTTATTCCAGTGGCTAACAATCTGTGACACATATATCAATAAGTTTTATGTTAATCATTTATTTTAATTCCCTACAGAAGGTTCCCAGAAATTAAAACACAGAAGCTATCCAAAAATATTCATCCCTGATTAACTAATTTCTGACCACTTCTTACTAATTGGACCATATCTACCTCATATGGACTCTAAATTTAGTTATTCTAGTGGCTGAAAATCCATGACACATATATATATAATTCTTATGTTAACCATTTATTTTAATTGCCTATAGAAAATTCCTAGAAATTAAAACACAGAAGCTATCCTAACATATTCTTCCCTGATTAACCATTTTCTGACCATTGCTTACTAATTGGACCATATCTACCTCATATGGACTCCACATTGAGTTATTACAGTGGCCAAAATTCCTTGAGACATAGATATGCATTTTGTATGTTAACTATTTGTTTCAATTCCTAACTGATTCTTCCCAGAATTTTAAAAACAAAAGCATAAAAGTTTGCCATCCATAGCCATACCTATGCAGAACTATCTACACCAGCCTAAGTATTCAAACATACATAATATGTAACATGATATAGCAACATCCATGTCCAATCATTAGAGTTCTAAGATCAAAATCTCATATAAATATTATAAGTTTCAAAAGTTTTCTTCAAAAAGAAATATTGTTAAACTTACCTGGACCACTTAGTCTTTTAGACTTCTCCTTCCTCTTTCTTCATTTCTTCCTCTCCTTTCCTCACTCTACCTTGCTTCTATTTTTCCTCTCCCTCACTTGGACGAAATTCTAATGTTGTAAGGGTGGGTTTTGCTTAAATATCAAATAATTCACCTTTCATGATCATGGGTCTACCTTATCACAATTAGGATACACTTGGTTGAATTTTTGGAAACCAAACAACTTATGTTCTTGTCTTCCTCTTCCTTAGTCAAGATATGCATAGCAAAAGAAGATTTGTATTTTTAAAATTATGATAATATGTTCTTAAGATAAGGGACAAGGTCCCTTTGATTTAGGAATTCATTTCCTTTTTCTTTTGTCTTAATCAAGTATGATAGGTTTGCCTTTTTAGGTGGCAAATTTCTAGCCCTTGAATCTCCATTATTTGTTTGAAATTATTTGTGTGGGATAGGAATGTTTTGTCCTAATGTCATGTATTATCATACCACTTGCTAAAATTATGAGTGTAGGATATAGATGTTTTGTCTTAAAGCCTTGTATTATCATACCACTTGCTAAAATTATGAATGTAGGATATCACACCACTTGCTAAATTTTTGTCTTAATGCCATGTCACCTAATCTTGATTACACCATTATTTCATCACTTTACTTTTATTTTTATTTTTATTTTTCCTCTTGGGTTTGGGCTCATTCTTGCCCATTTTCTTTACTTTGGTTAAAATTCTACCTTTCATAATGGGCTTGGTCACATTTTCATGACTTTTGGGCTACCAGTCCATTTCCTATATCCTAGTCCAAGTCTATGTTTTATTTCTTCCTTGGGCTATCCTATTGTCTTGCTAAAAAAATTCATGTGAAGTAGAAAAACTCTATATGAAGTGTCCATAGGTGAAAGCCAAATTTATGGGTGGAGATACTAAACTTAGTAACTTTTGCTCTTAAATTAGGAAAATTTACCCTAATCCAATCTTCTTGAAATTTTAAGACATTTAATTTCTTCACAAAAATTTATCTTCCTTGCCTAAGAATTTCACCTTTCTTTAGCATACTTATTTCTAATATTTCCTCTTAGGTTTTCTTTCTTTACCTA
Source organism: Gleditsia sinensis (assembly GCA_037074535.1). Classification (NCBI taxonomy): domain Eukaryota; kingdom Viridiplantae; phylum Streptophyta; class Magnoliopsida; order Fabales; family Fabaceae; genus Gleditsia; species Gleditsia sinensis. The sequence goes on along the minus strand of CM073468.1, from coordinate 28,391,445 downwards.
TTCCATTAATATTAGAACATTTCTATGCATATACGTAAGGTGAAGAATTTCTAAGGATTATATTTCCTTAGATATCTAAAAATTGTCTAATAAATTTTCTTTCCTTAATTAAATATTTATGTACCTTTATCAATAAAAGAAATGAAATTAGGGATGTTACTTTGAATACTCTTGTACTTTTATTAATACATGAAAGAAAATTAGGGATGTTACAAAAGTGGTCACTGAATATTGGGATTCAGTGGCGACTTTGCATGGTCATCCCTGAAAGTACTCTTTCAATGACGAATATTTGTTTTTAGCAACGAAACCTGGGCTATTTAGTGGCAATATATTCGCCACAGAAATGTTTTTTCAATGGCGACTTGATTAAGTCGTTACTGAAAGTTTTAGCGACGGGTTTTTTGGCGACCAGTGGGTGACGACCAAAAGTCATCACTGCATGTATTCAATGATGAAATTTGGACTTTCAGTGGCCACTTTAGCCGCCACTGAATCCCTATTTTCTTGTAGTGTTGAACACGGGTAATGTGTGTTTGCTGGAACCCAAAGCATGGTCGTGCTTGGCGCTGGAAACTCTAAATCTCCTGGATTTTTTCCCGTGTTCGTTGGCATGGGAGGGGTGTTCTTAGGCTGGACCTAGGGCACGACCGTGGTTGGAGACACGGCTTACCCGTGTTTAGTGTTAGAGACACCAAAATTGCCAAAATTTGGCCTATGCTTGAAGCACGGGCGTGCTGTATGACACTGGTAGCCAGTGCTTGGTGCCGGAATCCCTATTTCTTTAAATTTTGCCTCAGTTTTTGCTCTGCTTTAATTTTTTCCTCAAAAGTATTACTTTCTTCACTCTTGGGCATGTAAATTATGACCTACAAAACACCCAGAAACACTCTTAAACTCCTAACATAAGAAATCAACTAAAATTAAAGATAAAAATAGAACTAAAGGCAATGAAACTTATCAAAAAGAAACTTAAAAATTAAAATGCGGGTTGCCTCCCACAAAGCCCTTTTTTAAAGTCATTAGCTCAACTCATTTTCATGCTTTCCACTCAAGGAGGCTTTAAGAGAGTTTGAATAACTCTCTTTGCTATCCATTGCCTCTTAGTATGGTGCTTGAGGTTTTGCCCAATAGCCTTTAAAGATCTTCTTGGCTCAATCTTTTACTTCTTAGCTCCATTAAGGTTGAGAGGAGGTGGCATAGGTTCTACTTTTGGAGCTTGGATTGCCTCCTCAACAGCCTGCTTTTCTTTTCCTATTTATCAGAAATGAAAGAAATTTCCATATAGTATAACTCAAGTGGGTTAGAAGGAGAAAATTTCATGATATAATCATTCATATTTGGTTTAAATAAACCAATCATACAATAAGATTCATTTACAGATGGGGGTTTGAAGGCATCATTCAAATTAAATTTCACTTTTTCATACCTTACATTCAAAGAAAGCTTTCTATCTTTTACATTGATGTTTGCACCAGTTGTGGCTAGGAAAAGCCTTCCAAGAATGATGGAAATTTTGTCATCTTCCTCCATCTCTAAAATAACAAAATCAATCGGTATGAAAAATTTACCTTCCTTTAGAAGAACATCCTCTAACATACCTACTAGAGGCTTAATGGATCAGTCAGCCAAATGAAGAGAAAGAGTGGTAGGCCTCAAGTTACCCATCTGAAGCTTCTTACAAACTAAAAGAGACATGAGGCTCACACTTGCTCTAAGGTCACATGGGGCTTTTCCAATCTTCATGTCTCCTATAAAGCAAGGAATTTAGAAGTTTTCGGGATCCTTAACCTTTGTGGCAGCTTATTTTGAATTAAAGCATTAGACCCCTCCGTCAGTGCCACAATAGCTTATTCTTTAATTTTTCTCTTATTTGAGAGGATCTCTTTCAGGAACTTCGCATAGGAGGGAATTTGGGAGATGGCTTATAGGAATGAGATATTGATATTCAACTTCTTCAAAACATCCAAAAACCTCCCAAACTACTTCTCTAATTTGGCCTTGACCAATCTTTGAGGAAAAGGGATTGGTGGCTTGTAAGGTGTAGGAGTCACATATTTAGGCTCTTTTTCCTTCTTTTCCTCTTCTTTTTGTTCCTCTTCTCTTTTCTTCTTAGATTCAGCCTGATGTTCATCTTCTTTTTCCTCCCCACTTTTCTCAAATTCTACCAACTGTTTACCACTTCTCAGAGTTATAGCATTGTAATGCTCTCTAGGGTTCTCAGTCTGGCCTAAAAGTCTGCCAAAGTTCCTATAGATAGGATCGCTTGCTGTACAATCTGAGTTTCTAGCATCTTACTATAGGTAGCAAGTGAGTCAACCTTAGAGGCTAAATCTTTTATAGCCTCATTCATAGGGTGGTTTTGTGCTTTAAATTCATCATTTTGTTTACTCTGAGTAGCAATAAAATTTTCCATTAGAGCCTCTAAATTTGACTTTGGCTGTGCAAGAGGATTAAATGGCCTCTAATTTTGAAACCCAAGAGGTTGCCTGAAGTTATTCTGAAGAGGTTGATTTGCATTAGGCTTATATAAAAGATTTGGGTGATTCCTCCAGCCTGGATTGTAGGTGTTGCTATAGGAATTGTTTCTCTAATTATTGTTTACAAAGTTCACCTATTCACAATCTTGAGGTGCAGAATTTCCAAGTTGACAGTTACTGGCCACATGAAAACACATCTATAGATCTCACATGATGAAGATGAAGAAGAACTAATAGCATTGATGCTCAATTTATGTAATTTCTGAAACAATGCATCAACCTTAGAAGTGAGATGATTAAATGCATCTACTTCATACATACCTGCTGGTTTCCTTGATTCCTCTCACTAGACCATGAGTAAATATTTTGAGCTATATCTTCTATTTCAGGCTGATGGCATCAGAGGATACTCCATTCAGCTTCAATGTGTCACAATACTCCAGAAACACTGAAAAATGGAGATTATGGTCATCAGTAGGTTCTGGTATTAACTTTCACCTTTCAGTCCATCAGTTAATATCCTAAGACATAATAAATTGGTGATCAGACATGTTATCAACTTTTAAACATGCCCATAATAGTCAATCTTAATTAATCCATAATTAATCACAATTAGGGTTTCAACATTCAACTTAATAATTTAGTATCATCATACCATAAGTGGGTTTACCGAAACCCTAGATCAATATATACTCACACATAATTGAAAGTAAAATCACAATCATATTCATTAAAGAAATCACAAGTGTTCAATACAATGTAAAAGAGAGGTGTAGAAGTAGAAGTAGAAGTAAAGATGGAAAGACAAAACCTAGTTGTAGGATGTACTGAATACAAACTTCAATCATTGTAAATTCTACTCAAGTGCATAAAGTAAACAATTGATCTTACTCTAGACCTAACTAAATGGTGTTTTCTAAGCCTAAAACTGAGTTTAAGATATTTGTCTTGGTCTGGATTGTCTTGACTACGCTTCCCTATGTATTTATATTCCTTTGGATGCTCAAAACCCTAAAAAATACGGAGTGTACAGAGATGAAGCACGGTCGTGCTTTGTGTTGGAAAACTGAGAAAAATCACATTCTTTGCACAGAGCACGGCCTAGCCGTGTTTGAGGCTGTCAGGCTCATTTCTTACTAATTTCTTCAGGGTTGCCTCCTTGATTCCTCCTCAGCATGTTCCAAGTCCATATGGCTCCTCACATGAGTGTTTTCCATTGCTTCTTGGCCTCTTTTGCTCACCTATAAACATAAAAAAAAACCAAAGCAGTATCCAAAGCAAAGCATAACCAAAAGCAAGGAAATAAACACAAGTTTACTATTAATTAGGGGGTAAAATATAACCATTAAACAATCAATTTTTCCCTTTATCACATGGCTATTGTAATTATGCCGCCATCTTATTCGCATAGTTATTGTAAGTATGCTCTTATCTGAGTTCTATAAATATACACATTATTATCTTTATCTTTATACTCAAAGTTAAGGTGAGTACAAATGTGGAGGAAATCGCATTTCGTCAATTTCAAAATATTTGTGTCTTTTGTGGTTCCATTCTTGGAAAAAATAGAGAGTATGTGAAAGAAGCACAAAATTTGGGTATGGTACGGGCCAAGAGAAAATTTCATTTAGTCTATGGTGGAGGTACTTATGGGTTAATGGGGTGTGTGTCTACAAGTGCACATGTAGGAGGATGCCAAGTTCTTAGTATTATTCTTATAGCTCTAACTGTATCAAACATCATTAAGAAAACAATTGGGGAAGAATTTAAGGTAGCCTCTATACATGAGTGGATTGCTAGAATGATGAGCAACGCTGATGCTTTCATTACCTTACCAGGTGGTTTTGGTACTTTGGAGGAAAATTTTCAAATAGTCTCCTAGGCACAATTGAATATCCACCATAAACCCATAGGTCTATTGAATGTTAATCATTTCTTTGATGGTTTGTTGTCTTTTATTGATCAAGCTATAGAAGAAAGGTTTATCTCACACTCAGCACGACGGATTCTCATCTCGGCTTCAAATACTAATGAGTTGATTGATGGATTACAAGCATATGTACATGTTCCTGATCTAGCTATAGCTCAAATAAAGTGGATGGCAGACAAATGTAGAAAGCATAAATTAGACTTGGATCTTCATATGTAACACCTTTTATTTGATTGAATATATTTTTATTTTTTGTTTAGTTTACTGCAGGTTCATCCTTTCCTAGATCTCCTTCCAAGTAATATTTCTTTCAATTTTTGTTTTGTGTTTGTTCTTCATAAAAAAAGGTCATGGGTGCCGAGCGTCCTATCTCTATATAGGTTCCAACACCTAGATTTCAAAAACAAAAAAAAAAATTAGGTGATGTTTTGGGATTAGGAAAAACTAACACCAATGATGAAAATGGTTTAAAATGCTTGTAACCTTCGGAAAATAGATGAGTTTTAAGTGCTATGTGCAAACCTATACTCTATTGTGACTTATGTTTTACTTGAGAATCCTAATATTATGAGCACATAATCTTTTACATTTGACTAATTATTATTTAGAGAATGTTTATGTGATTCAAATATGACTAGTGATCACATAAAATTCTAGAACTTGTTTGATTGTAACTTGAGGCGAAATCCTAGAATACTCTCCATTTAAGAAATGAATTAGGCATTGTTGGAATCGTTTGAATTTTTCAGACCAACCTATACATTATGCCATCTCTAGTAACCCATTTTGAGACTATATTTATCTTTTCTTGTACACCTATATTATTATCTAGTTTTTTTAAAAAAAATATTTCTATCCCTTACCTTTCACTCATGGGAATGATAATTTGAAAACCTATAGTTCAGAGTTGGATGGAAGGATTTAAAACAAAAAAAATAGAAATTCCCAAATAAATAAGTTTGGAAGTGTTTACATTTAAAGAAAATATATATAGTATGAGCAAATAACATAAGGATGAGAATAAAGTTAGAGATAGAATTCACATGGTAACATAAAAAATATTTGGGAGGAATTAAATGATCATTTATGTTGTAGTGTGAATTGAGTCTTCGTTAATATCGATTTATCCACCTTTAACCTATGTCACACATTACAAGCCTAATGAAAGTCCTAATGATCTTAAATATTATGATTAGTCTACATTAGTGGAGAGTGACATGAAAAATAAGCCTATGGAGTCTCAAATGCAAAAATCTGGAGATCTGTTTTAAATATTTGATTACATAAATTTATTTGAATGCAAAAAGTCCAATGTCATAAGATTATCACACACACACATGGGATTTAATAGTAAACTATACGTTGCATTTTAATTGAAGTTTTACATAACCATGAAATTTTGATATTTTCCTTAGTTACATATTTCAAATCCTTGAGGAATGCTTAGTAAGCCAAAAATAACTCATCATTCACTCATCTTTTGAATTTTGAAATTTGTATGTTTTTCTTGAGGACAAGCAAAAGATTAAGTTTGGGGGTATTTGATGAGTGAATTTTATACTCATAAATTAAATATTTTTATCTTATCTTTTTTCCTTAATTAAGCATTTATCTCCTTTATTTTTCTTTAGTTTTGTGTATTTTTTATAGATGGAGAGAAGAATAAAAAATGGACTCAAATGGAGGAATCAAAGTTAAATTGTAGTTCTTTGGAAATTATGTCTATAAATCAAGTAGACAAAATAAATTCATTAAGGATGGCTGAGTAAGGAGCATTATCTTTTTGAATTTTGAGACGCATCCTAATGGATATATGCATAAATTCAATCTTGATTTATGACCACATTTTTAAAAGAATCGAAACATAAAGATTCAAGGTAGAACATCCAATGTTAAAAATCTATTTGTTGCTTGCTTTTCAACTTGATCTTACTGTAGTATTTTGGCCGTATCTTAGAAAATATGTATATATTATGTACAAAATGTGGTAGATGAGTAGATAACATAATTTTATACAATTTTTATGATTATATGATCAGTAAATTCAGACATCTAAAGGGCAAAAATTGGGCCAAAAGGGAATATGTTTACTGTTGCAGTCTAGTCCAACTTTACTATAGTATTTGGGCTATATTTTAGAAAATAAATATTCAATGGATACAAAGTTTGGTAATTGAATAGAAGATACAATTTACTATAACTTTCATATTCAAGTGGTCAGCACATTCGGATATTAAAAGGGCCAAAATTAGGCTAGAATAGATCATGTTCGTTGTTGTAGTCTAGCCTGATGTTGCTCCAGTGCTTTGGCCATAAATCAAAAAATATATGGCCAATTTTTCTCCACCTTATATGGTTGGAAATCTAATGACAATATCTATAACTTTTATGTTGATGGGAGTAGTAGAGTAGGTGGCTATCAAGGAGATTGATCACAATGAATTTCGGGGCACATAATGCAACACAACTTATCAACTTTAGTGCAATTTACTACCAACCATCTTTATCACCTACTCCCCTTGTTTTCTATATAAATAAAGACATATTTTGAGAAAGAGAGAGAGGAGAAAGGATGAAGAGTGAGCTTGTGAAAGTTTTGTTGGAGTTCTAAGTGTTTGTAATATTTTTCTCTCTTTATACATTTTGTATATTTACTTTCTTTCATAAATTTTATCATGCTTCTTCATCTTTCATTTTTCTTTCTTACTTCGATTATGGAGAACTAATTTTCTAATGCTAAGGTGAAAGGGTGAAACTCTTGGTATCAAAATAATAATTTATCTAACTCTTAATTTCAATGTTTATATTTGATGTTGTATTTATCTTCTTATTTATTTTCTTGTTATTTTCTTGTTATTTTTTTTCTTCAAGGATGACTTTGTTGCCCCTCTATTATTTATTTCCTCTATTATTATTTTCTTTTTATTTTTCTCATGAGAGGACGGCTATGTCGCCTCTCTATTATTTATTTTCTTGTTATTTACTTTCTTAGAGGATGGCTTTATTGCCCCTCTATTATTTATTTTCTCTGTTATTATTTTCTTGTTATTTTCCTTCTGAGATGACGGTTATGCTGCCTCTCTATTATTTATTTTCTTGTTATTTACTTTCTTAGAGAATGGCTTTGTTGCCCCTCTGTTATTTATTTTTTGCCCTTCTTTTATTTATTTTCTGCCTTTCTATTATTTATTTTCTTGTTATTTTATTTTTTAATGGCTAGTTTTAATGCCTACTTTATATTACTATTATTGAATCTGTTGTTATATTTTTCTTCATTTTATATCCTTCATTTTTAATTTTGTATAGTGAGAATCTTGATACATTGTAGACAATCTTCAGCGTAATAAATGCTTGAATCATTCTTGATTTATTATAGACAATATAATGATTGGTACGATGTATACTTGAATCTATTTTACAAGAGTTATTTATTATTACTAATATAATAAAAAGAAGGTAAATACACTTCATCTGTAAACTAAAGTACGTTTAATGTAACATATCTTTCAAATGAAATTTCATTTATGTGAGGATTCCATTTAAGTAATAAAAGAGTTAAAATTTATTTTTATTTGATGTACCAAGAGTGGATCCCCTAACCTTAGCATGTTTCTTTACTTTGAATACATTCCTATTTAGTTTCAGTATTTTAGTTCTTTGCATACTCTGTTCAGTACTCTTCTTACAAAATAAATATTCTGGCAGTTAGGTTAAAAATATTTATTTTAGATCTAAATTAGATTTCTGTCAATTGGCAATTTTCATGAGATCGACCTTGCATACCACTAAATCTATACTCCAATAGATTCGTGCGCTTGCAAGTTTTAATTAAAACAACAACAATATCCTTAAAAACTTGCCAGGTGATTTTCCTCCTCTAGTGAGTTAGCAGCTCTCTAACCCCTCGCCACCAACACACTCAGCTTCATCCTTCAGCATTTATGTAGTAAAGATAACCTACTGCTCATTAGTGCAGCCCATCACCTCAAAGATCTTTAATTCCCTTATCCACCTTTCGGCTATCGTTGGGTATAGCCACCTTGGAAAGAAGGTGGTCTGGTTCTCAGGAACTCACCATTAATCAAAATGTTCATACAAAAATCAAACACAAATATTTACATCTTATTCATCCATGTTGACCCATTCTGGAGATATGGGTGTGGGTGGCTGTGTCATGCCCTTACTTTTAAGGGCACGTGAAACACATACTTTATGAACATACTTTCTCCATAACATGTATAATACACTCCTTTATAGATAGGTATTTCTATATATACACAATATACAAAACAAGTTTATAAATATCAGAGTAACAACAGAAGTAAGGATCCTGCCTGTGGTGTTCAAAGCATACTCTAGAGTACAAGTACATTATAAATCAAAATCTACAATCCCTGGAAACAAAATAGGTTCACCAGAGAATATGTCATTTAGCTGATCAACTATCTGAAGGAGAAAGACCAAACTTTGTATTCTTATCTGAAAAAAAAAATGTAGATATCATGTAGTGAGTCTGACAACTCAGTGAGCAGATAATATCTCCTATGACCTCTTAGGTCAACATATGGATGTACTCATATTTTAAAATTTGTCACAGAAAATACAATTCGGAAGTAAATCAATATGGAACCATCATTTCAAATATTCTCAAAACAAATGATATTCAGTTATCCAAAACCATATACTGTATTGTATGATCATTAAACAAATTTTGTTATGCATCAAAATATTTCACATAAAAATATTAGGAGGATCCCATATCAGAACCACTATATTAGAGCTTTGATGGTGTTGGATTTGCCTATACTTAGAACTCAGCCAAGATTTTCCCTACCACCATTCAAGAGGACACGTGGAGGGACTCTAATATGGGCAATTTCCCAAGCACACAGCAAGGGAGGGCAAATCACATATCATATAGTTGGTATCTCTCCCAAATATGAGGCATCCTACTCTCCTTCACATATTATATCCCGTGTGTTGGCCGTCAGATGAGGCTAACACCACTCCTACTAGCCGAGGTATCAAGGTGCACCAAGGCTAACATCACTTGATGTTAACAAACAATATTTCCAATAAGATTCCTCTACAAAATTTATCATTTACACATATGTCATATCATTCGAAACAGAAGTTTCAGTATAAATTCAGAATTTTTAGTCTTAGTACAATTTCTCTAACAGAAACTTTTCAATCTGTGTAATCACATATACATGCCCGTTTCCAAAGCAATCTTATAGCTTTACATATCAATGCCACATGCACAATGTAACAACTTTATTATTATTATTATTATTATTATTATTATACAATATAGAGTTCACATACACGTCATTAATTAAAACGTACGTACAACATATCAAACACATAAATATCTACATCTTATTTATTCTAGTTGACCAATTCCGGAGATACAGGTGCAGGTGGTTGCACCTTCACCGAGATCTGAGCTAACTCGACCACAAACATTTTATTTATTTTTGGGATCTGACCATCATAGAGTAACTCGATCCAACGTGCACTAAGAACCAGAGCCATAGAAAAATCTGCATAACTAATTTTCTAAACATGACATGGAAATATAGTGAGAATTAAATTCCAGTAAGTTCAACAATAAATCATCATTAATATAGCTCATCACGTCATGTTCATCTGTACAAACTACAATAAATATCTTTGGTCACATGAATGCACTTTATCTATGCACATGAAAATCATATAGTAATGACATGTATGACAGGATTAACTATTTTCAAAATATCATATGATGACTATCAATTTATTCTCATATCAAGCTACCCCGGTCAGGGTGAGTATTTTCTAATCTCCGGTAGGGGATTTTCTCGCTCTGTCTGACATGGCACACTTTCTTTTTCTTTTCTCATTAACATAATCATAACCGTTAGTAGGGCGTCCCCTACTGGTGCACCATACGGATTGCCATGTGACCATGCTCATTTTTTTTTCTTTTCACCATAATAGCCAAAAATATGATTTCAATAACAAGTATGTTCATCAAAATATAATTATTACCAAAAATCCTTGGTATTCATGTCATGAACATAACCATTTGAAATATCACTTTATAAAATATTTCCATGTCAAAATTTCACACTTATGATGATAAGAAATTCATGCAATGGCAATGGCTATGGCATATACTAGTCATTTATTATTTTCATTTATATGATTCTTCTTCTTTTTTAAATATTATTTTTATTTCATTATTTTCTTGATGTAGGTTTTCATCCTATCTAACCTTCTCTTACTAACCAAAGCATCACTCCCCCATTTTAACTCGGATTTAGGTGATCTTGGTTTTAATTTAAAGAGAAAACAATTATCTAAAACTATTATGTTGAACAGATTAAGGAAAGATTAAGCAATCATGGTGATATTACTCCCTCAAAATACAAGTGATTTCTTCTCAGATGGATTCTGACCTCTACTTACTAATATATCTATATCTCCCTCATAAGAATTTGAAATTGAGTGATTCCAGTAGCTAAAAATATGTAACACATATAGTTATACTTTGTATGTTAACAATTTCTTTTAATTCGCTACAGAATGTTCCATGAAATTAAAAACATAAGCTATCCTAACATATTCATCCCTAATTAACCATTTTCTGACCATTGCTTACTAATCGGACTATATCTACCTAATATGGACTCCAAATTGAGTGATTCCAATGGCTAAAAATCTGTGACACATATTGCTATAATTTTTATGTTAACCATTTATTTTTATGCCCTACAGAATGTTCCTAAAAATTAAAACACAGAAGCTATCTGATGAGTAGGTTTTATAACCATTAATTAAATACTTTCATCTTAATTGTTTGTCATATTTAAGCACTTATTTTTTGTATTTATCTCTAGTTTTATGCATCTTCTAGAGATGGAGAATAAAATAGAAAATTGACTCAATTGGATTAATCAAAGTTAAATTATGGTTCTTTGGAAATGATGTCTATAAACCAAGCGATTAAGATGAATTCGTTAAAGATGGCTGAGTAAGGAGTATTATCTTTTTGACTCCTGAGATGCATCCTAATGGATATGTACATTAATTCAATCTTAATTTATGACTATATTTTCAAAAGAACTTAAATATAAAGATTCAAGAAACCTCCAATGTTGAAAATCTGTTCGCTGTTTATTTTTCTGCCCGACCTTACTCCTGTATTTTAATCATAAATCATAAATTACAGAGCCAATATATATGAAATTTGGTAAGTTAATATCTGACACAATTATTTACAACCTTCATGTTTACGTGATCAGCAAATTCGGACACTAATAGGGCACAAATTGGGCTAGAATAAAATTTACTTGCTGGTGTATTCCAACCCAACCTTACTAAATTATTGGGTTGTATCTTATAAAATACGTAGTCAATGTGTACCACATTTGGCAGGTAGATAGCTGACACAATTTGCTACAACTTTGCTTTTCATATGGGCAGCAAATTCGGTGGCTATCGAATAGGAATATCATTATTACTTTCGGTAGACTTAGTGTAATCCAATCTGTCAACTTTAGTGCAACTTGCTTTGTTACTTACCTCACTAGTTGTATCTATAAATAGAGGGGTCTTGTGATCTAGAACGAGGTCGAAAATAGCTAAAGAGAGTGTAGTTTTGAGACCATAAATTTTTATTTTTTAGTATTGTAATGTTCTTATTTCTTTAGATACTTTGTTATCCCTTCATAATATCATCATGTTTGTTCATCTTCATTTTTGTTTTCTTAATTTGAATATGAAGAACTAATTTCCTTATGCTAAGGTAAAGGGTGAAACTCTTGGTATGAGAATAATAATTAATCTAACTCTTAATCTTAATGTTTATCTTTGATATTGTATTTACCTTCTTATTTCTTTTCTCATGTTATTTCTTAATGGCTTGTTTTATCAGACTGCCGATTTCTTGTTATTTTTAATTGGTTTTCTTGTTATATTATGTTATTGTGTTTATTTTCTTTCTTCTTATCTCTTGTTATCTTATTGGCTGGTTCAATCAGACCGTCTATCTCTTATTATGTTTATGGTTGGCCTCGCCACCTATCTCTTGTCATGTTTCTTCTTCATACCTCTTTTCTTTCTAATCTTGTAAGGTGTGAACCTTGATACATTGTAGACAATTTTTGGCAAATAAATTCTTGAATCAATCTTGATTTATTGTAGACAATATAATAATTGGCACAATGTATACTTGAATCCATTTTACAAGCATGTATTAATGGTGTAAAAGGAGGTAAATATAATTCATGTATAAACAAAAGTGAGCTCAAAGTAATACATTTTTCGATTGGAACCATATTCATGTGAGGATTCCAATTGAGTGATAAAAGAGATAAATTTATCATTACTCATATCTGGAGTGGATCCCCTAACCTTAGCATTCTTTTTACCTTGAATACATTTCAATTTAATTTTAGTACATCAATTCCCTGCACACTTGATTTAATATTCTCCTCACAAAACAAATATTTTGACAACTAGGTTAGAGTTATTTATTTGGATTCAAATTACTGTTTCCTATCAATTGGCAATCCTCATGGGATTGACCTTGCATACCATTAAGTTTGTACTCCAACAAATTCGTGTGCTTGCGAGTGTAATTAAAACAGCAACAAGTTTTGGCATCGTTGTCGAGGATTACAATGGAAAAGCTAATTAGAGCCAGGTAAGTATAATTCTTCCACTAGTTATAATTTAGAATATTTATTTATTCTTTATATAGAAAATTTTCTTTGTAAAAAAAACTTTTGGTGTGGTAATTTTGTTGTGTAAAATTAGTTGATTCTGACAACAAGGCTAAAAATGCCTAAGGAGTATGGATTTTAAGTAAGACTACTGTGGCTCCTCCACACGTTCCTGGGAATCCACTAGTTGAACACCACTCATTATTACTAATATCCAAGAAAAAAAATTTCTATATAATTTTGGGGTTATTTATTTATTTATTTTCATTTTGTTAGGAATTATGTTGTGTGATATTAAAAACATTTATTTATATTTCTTTTTTCTTTAGTTTATGCGTAGTTGGAAACATGATAAAAAAAAAGCATTTGGTTAGGAAAAGTTTAAGGTCACCCATTGATTTCACAATTGCGACATTAGATTTTGTTGAATCACCATTAGAAATTGAAGAACAAGTTGTGCATACTAAAACTCTTATGGAATACTTCTCACATGTTGTTTCCAATACTCCATCTTGTATAGTGTTACCACAAACTACCGCAGCCTATTTTGAACTCAAACCAGTCATACTCCAACTTTTACCATCATTTTATGGTCTGAAAAGGGAAGATCCATACTTTCATGTGAAAGAATTCCTTGAAATTTGTTCAACTTTTCGATTTCAAAATTTCAATGATGAGTTAGTTAGGCTTAGAATGTTTCCTTTCTCATTAAAGGATAAAGCTAAAGCTTCATTGAACTCCCTCCCTACAGGAACTATTACTAGTTGGAACCAATTGGTAAACAAGTTTCTGTCAAAATTTTTCCCTATGTCAAAAACTGACGCCCTTTAGAGGGAAATCTTTGATTTTTTCCAAAAAGAGGGTGAACAATTTTTTGAATGTTGGGAAAGATTTAATGATCTTCTTTTAAAATGCCCTCATCATGGTTTTGAAACTTGGAGACTAGTAAAATATTTCTATGATGGTTTAGCTGCACCAAACTGTCAAATGATCCAAAGCATGCATGGTGGGTGATTTTTACAATTGAGTGAGGGGGAAGCTTAGGAGTCCTTAGGATCTCTATCTGAAAATTTTCAACATTGGAAGTGCACAAATTCAAAGGATAAGAAATCTCAAATCTCAAAAAGCAAAGGAATTTGTTAAGTGAGTGATGATACAGATGTGAAAGCTGCCTTAGCCAATCTCACTAGAAAGGTAGAAGCTCTAACTTTGAGCCATAATCTGAACCCTTCTATTAATACTAGGATAGAGGCATGTGCCTTATGTTCTAGTACATCTCACATTGCATAATCTTGTCCATCCATACCAGCTTACCAAGAAGCATTCTCTGAGCAGGTTAATTCCCTCTAGTCTTATGGGAAATCATCAGATAGTCCATTTGCACCAACATACAACCCAAATTGGAGAAATCATCCAAATTTTTCATGGAGACAAAATCAGCCTCCAATGAATCAAGGTGGGCAACAATTTTCCCCTCCCAATTCATACCCTCAAGTTCCTCAACATGTTCCTCCTTTTGGGGTACCACAACAATGAAAACCTTCTTTGGAGGATACCTTGTAGTAGTTCATGCTGTCGATACAACAAGTTTTGCAATCTCACACTCAAGCTATTTCAAAGCTTAAAACACAATTGGGTCAAATAGCTAATGTTGTCGGAGAGAGAGAAAAAGGGAAATTTCCCAGTCAACCTGTTCCTAATCCTAAGGGTCAATTTGAAGTAGGATCATAAAAAAATCCTAATGAAGAAGTAAAGTCTGTAACAACCCTTAGATCTGGAAAAGTCATTTATAATCATGTTCACATGCCAGAAAATGAGGAACAGAGTTAACATGAATCCTGAAATAAGGACTCAAGTAAAAAGAAAAGTGAACAGATTCCTTGTGCCCCCAAAGCTCCTTTCCCATAAAGACTTGCGGCAAATAAGAAAGGTACTCAGTATAGTGACATTTTAGAGGTGTTTAAGCAAGTAAGCATTAACATTCCTTTTCTAGACTCTATCAAACAAGTACCTGCTTACTTAAAATTTCTTAAAGATCTTTGTACAATGAAAAGGAAAACCAATCTTCCAAAAAAGGCATTCTTAACTAAACAAGTGAGCTTTATAATTCAACAAAAAACTACCATCAAATACAAAGATCCTGGTTCTCCTATAATTTCTTGTGTTATAGGTGACCATGTGATTAACTGAGCCTTACTTGATCTAGTAGCAAGTGTGAACCTGCTGCCTTACTCTGTGTATAAGAAACTTGGGTTTGGAAAGTTGAAACCTACACCAGTGACCCTTCAGTTAGCTGATAGGTCCACAAAGATTCCTAGAGGTGTCATAGAGGATGTGCTCATTAAGGTTGATAAATTCTACTTTCCAGTAGATTTCATTGTTCTTGACACTGAACTTGTTGAGAATACAGAGACACAAATTCCAGTCATTTTGGGTAGACCATATCTAGCAACATCCAATGCAATCATTAATTGTGGAAATGAAATTTTGACTTTATCTTTTGAAAATATGACTGTGGAACTAAATGTTTTTAATGTCTTTCGTCAACCTGTGGACATGGATGATTTATGTGAGGTCGACCTGATTGAAAGTGCCATTTATGATTTATTTTTAGACTTCTTTAGTAATGATCATTTAGAAAAATATTTAATTCATTTTGATAAGGATAAAGATGAGAATTATCTAGTTCGTGAAGTAGACTCTTTGTTAGAGACAACTCCACTAATGGATACTGATAAATGGAAAGCCAAAAAAGAAAAAGTTTCACCTTTTGAGTTAGTTCCACTACCATTTGTTGTTCATGCTGTTTACCCACATAGTGCAGTAAAGATTGAAAATCCCAAGACTGGTATGTGTTTAAAGTAAATGGTCAAAGATTGAAAGCATTTTTGGAATTACAAAACCCGGAGATAGAGGAGACACCTTTGCGTGATCCTGTCTAACAGGATTGATTTGCTTCTATTGTTAAAGGTTGTCGTATACGCTATCTAGGTAAGATCTTTCTTTATTTAACTTGCATTAATTTTTCCCTTTAGTGTTATCTTCTTTTGAATTTCTATTGTTTTCCCTACCTTTGTTGCTTTTGCTCTTTCAGAAAAGAAAAATAAAAGAGAAAAGAAAAATTAAGTTGATAAAGGAGGACATTCTCAAAAAATTGAAAAATCATTTTCTTTCTCTTCCACCCAATTCATTGAGAAAAATTTACAAAGCACAGGTTGCAAGATTAAGGGTGTTGATGAACATGAGGATGCCTGCTGATATTTGTTCACTAATTGAAACTAAGGTACTGTTATCAGGTGAGTCTGCAAATAATTTCATCTCTTACATGCCTGGTTTGGGAAAAAGCATTTTTGCTAAAAAGCGCAAAGCTAAACGAATGGGTGTTTGTCACAAATGTGGACGTGAAACTTACAACAAACATTGTCGTTCTTTGGGATGGGTATCTGTAAATCGGGAAGACAAAATTAAGTTCTTTAAGGATTGTTTGAGTAAGGAGTCATTGGATGATGACTTTCATCCAACGTCTCTTGAGACACATCCTAGTGGATCTGTGCATATCGGTATTGTCGATTTATGGCCCCATTTCAAAAAAGAACATAAACGGTACAGTCTTGGAAATCTGACGTTAAAAGACCCTGTTTGCCAATTTATAAGAAAATTGGATGGGAAGCATATACTCGTCCCATAGATGGCTTTTAAGCCATTACTGGACGTAAAACCAGAGGAAAATGTGAGCTACAATCATAACTACTGTACATATGCATGTGTGTTATCATTTTGTTTTTTGAATCTTTCACCTTTACTTTAGTTGACATCCACTGGTCTACTCACCTAACCACTGTAAGTATGTCCTTGTCTGAGTTCTATAAATGCACACTTTACCATCTTCACCTTCATACCTAAAATTAGTGTAAGTGTAGTCATGGAGGAAACCTCAGTTTTCTAGTTTAGAAATATTTGTGTCTTTTGTGGTTCCAATCCTGGGAAAAATGGAGAGTATGTAAAAGCAGCACAAAATTTGGGTATGTTACTAGCCAAGAGAAAAATTTATTTAGTTTATGGTGGAGGTTGTCGAGGGTTAATGGGGAGTGTGTCTGGATCTACATATCTAGGAGGATGCCAAGTTCTAGGTATTATTCCTACAGCTCTAGTTGCATCAAGCATCATAAGAAAAACAATTGAGGAAGAATGTAGGGTATCCTCCACGCATGAACGCATAGCTAGAATGATGTGCAATGCTGGCGCCTTAATAAAGGGGAATTTTTAGTGCTTATTGGTCATATTTTGTCCCCTAATTCATAGTAACTTATGTATATTTCTATGCTTTTGGTTATACTTTATTCTGGATACTGCTCTGGTTTATTTTGTGATTGCAGGAGAGCAAAAGAAGCAAAGAAGAAAGGAAAATCAATCATGGAAAGAGCCTAAAATACTTGGGATATGCTAAGGACGAAGTAAAGAGGCTGCATGTCAAAAGTCATGAAGAAAGGAGCACCACAGCATGCAGCACGGTCTAGCCGTGCTTGGTGGCCTGCAACACGGCCAAGCCGTGTTCTAGGCAAGAGATGCAAGACTTCCCCTTTTTCTAGCCCGAAGCACGCCCAGGCCGTGTCTTGGAACACGGCTATGCTTCGGGGTCCGTACAGAACGTTAAAATTAGGTTTTTTGGCCGCCAGAAGGAGAGGGAGGCTTAGGGATGTGCAGCTGAGAGTAGGAGGACTGTAGAGAACACTGGAGAAACACTTTCTAGGCTTAAGAAACATATTTTGATTAATTTTTTACATAGTTCTTTGAGGAATTTGATGTTCTAGAGTAGATTTTACTGCTTTGAAGGTTGTAATTTATCTGAATTCATCTGCACATCAGGTTATATCTTTCTATCTTCAATTTTCTTCTTCTACTTCTGCTTATTCACTCTCAATTGTATTGAACTATTATGAATTACTCAATGAATATGATTTTGATTCTTGTTTGGATAATGTGTGAGTAAATTCAATCTAAGGTTTCGGTAAACCCAATTGTGATACAATGATACTGTGATTATGACCTGAATTATGGAACCCTAATTGTAATTGGTTTTAGATTGATTAGGATTGACTATTGTATGCATGAATGAGTTGATAGAATGCCTGAGTCTATCACGTCTTAGGTATTTAATCAATGAACTGAAAGGTGAATATTAAAACTGGAGCCCAATAGTTAATTAGGGATATCTTAATCACGAAAGTTGTTTAAGATACTCTAGGATTGAATCAATTAATGGGAATGAGAAAACCGATTAGTTGCATTTTATGGTTGGCTTGAAGTTTAATGGACCAAGGTTAAGCTAAGAACCACGAAAGTAGGTAATTTGATTAACCTAGGTACGATTGGTAATGCTTAAAAGAGACTACTAAATAATTTAGGCTAAACCATCCCCAATGATCTAGACAATTGCAATTAGAGATAAATATCAGTTGTTGAGTATCACAAGTGTGGTGAACCCTAACCCTAGGCTTAGCTTAATTGGTTAATTTCACTTATTTACCTGCGATATTTGTCCATCGAATTATATCGATTTAGATAGCACTTTTTGTGAAATTCTGGTAATTGGCATTGTTCTCTATGGGACACGACTCGTACTTGTCAGACTAGCTACAACTACACTGTGCACTTGTGGTATTTGGTAAAACACACACAAACAAGTTTTTGGCGCCGTTGCCGGGGAACAAAGCCAATATTAGATATTTTACAGAATAGTTAGACTAAATCTCTTTCTTTTCTATTTTTCTGCATAATTTTCTTTTGCTGATTTTTGTTCCTTTTTTTCCTTCTTAGGTGTGTTTCTCTTTTATGCGAAGAGGCCACAAATTCATTGCTGAATTTGACCCAGAGATTGAGCGCACCTTGCGGAGGATAAGAAGAAGACAACAGCAAGAAAATTCTGCAGCTACTATGGGGGAAAGAGATAACCAGTCTTTGAAGGACTTTACTGCCTCGGACACTCATGGCTTGAACCCCAGCATAGTCAAGCCAGTGGTAGAAGCTAATAACTTCGAGCTGAAGCCATCTCTCTTGCAGATGGTTCTGTAGAACCAATTTGGAGGGTCGCCTACTGAAGACCCTAACCTCCATCTCTCTATATTTTTGGAGTACTGTGACACCCTTAAGTTCAATGGGGTTTCCTCTAATGCTATTAGGTTGAGATTATTCCCTTTCTCACTGAGGGATAAGGCCCGTGCATGGTTGCACTCTCTTCCATCGGGGTCCATTACCACTTAGCAACAGTTTTCTCAAGCTTTCCTGGCCAAGTATTTCCCTCCGAGTAAGACAACCCATCTAAGGAACCAGATTACTACATTTGCTCGGAAGGATGAAGAATCTTTGTATGAATCTTGGGAGAGATTCAAGGAGCTCCTCAAGGTATGCCCACATCATGGGCTGGAAAAATGGTTAATAGTCCATACATTCTACAATGGACTAATTTACAGCACCCGGATGTCTGTGGATGCTGCACCTGGAGGAGTACTGATGAACAAGACGGTTGATGAAGCCTATGAATTGATTGAAGACATGGCTCAGAACCACTACACCTGGTCTAGTGAGAGGCAAACTAGAAAATCGGCAGGTATGTATGAAGTAGATGCTTTCAATCATCTAACTTCTAAAGTTAATGCTTTATTTCAGAAATTAGATAAACTGAGCATCAATACTCTTGGATCACCTTCTTTTTCTGCATCTTGTAAGATTTGTGGAGGTGTAGGGCATGCAGCCAACGAGTGTCAGCTTGGAAGTTCTACAGTTCAGGATTGTGAGCAGGTTAATTTTGTGAACAATCAAAGGAATAACCCATACAGCGATACTTACAATCCTGGCTGGAGAAATCACCCTAACTTTTCATATAAGCCGAATGTTGGTCAGCAGCCCCAGAATAATTTCAGACAACCTCTAGGCTTTCAAAATCCAAGGCCATTCAATCCTCCTCAACCGAAGTCAAATCTGGAGTCTCTAATGGAGAATTTCATCTCCACACAGAGCAAGCAGAACGAGGAGTTTAGAGCTCAAAATCACAGTATGAATGAAGCAATTAAAGACTTGGCTTCTAAAGTGGATTCACTTGCTACGCATAATAAGATACTAGAGACTCAAATAGCACAGCAAGCGAGCTCTTCAACCAAAAATTTTGGTAAGTTCCCTGGTTAACCTAAGAACCCTAGAGAACATTGTAAAACTATCACTTTAAGAAGTGGTAAACAATTGGGTGAACCAGTGGAGAAGGATGATGATAAAGAAGATGAGAAAAGAGATGAGCCTGACCCAGTAAATGAAGAAGAAGAGCCAGTTAGTGGAAGGAAAGAAATAAATGAGCCTAATTATGTGGCTCCAGAACCATATAAGCCATCAGTTCCCTTCCCTCAGAGACCAGCTAAGGCTAAGTTAGAAAAATAGTATGGAAAGTTTCTGGATGTGCTGAAAAAGTTGCACATCAATATTCTATTTTTGGAAGCTATCTCCCAGATGCCTTCATATACCAAATTTCTGAAGGAAATCCTCTCAAATAAGAGGAAGATTGAGGAATATGCCACTGTGGCATTGACTGAAGAATGCAGTGCCTTGATTCAGAACAAACTGCCTCCCAAACTCAAGGACCCTAGAAGTTTCTCTATACCGTGTTTTATTGGAGATGTGCAGATCACTAAAGCCTTATGTGATCTCAGAGCGAGTGTAAGTCTTATGCCACTATCCATTTGCAAGAAGCTCCAGATGGGAGATCTGAAGCCTACCACTATTTCTCTCCAGTTAGCGGACCGATCCGTCACTCACCTGATAGGTATATTAGAGGATGTGCCTCTAAAGGTAGGTAAGTTTTTCATACCCATTGACTTTGTTTTATTAGAGATGGAGGAAGATAGCCAAATCCCCATCATTCTGGGAAGGCCTTTCCTAGCCACTACAAGTGCTATTATTAATGTTAAAGATAGAAAGCTTTCCTTGAATGTAGGGGATGAAAAGATTGAGTTTAATCTTAATGATTCTATGAAATGTCCATCCTTAGGTGATACTTGTTGCATGGTTGATGTAATTGAACAAAATTTTATAGATAATGCAATGATTTTATGCCCTACTGATCCACTTGAACTTTTGCTTTTGGAAAGTTTTGTTTCTTGTGCTGAACAGGTAGAAGCTGATGCATATACTAGATTGCTTAATGAGTATCCTAAGCTCACCTTAGAAGTGAAATCTGAAAAGCTGGAGCAGGACCACGATAAAAAATTAGCTGATATTAAGGAAAGCAAAGCACCTAAGGTAGAACTAAAACCTCTTCCTTTTAACCTCAGGTATGAATTTCTGGACACTAACTCTTCATATCCAGTCATAGTAAATGTTGATCTGAATGCTGAAGAAACTGGTAAGTTGTTGGATATACTTAGGAAATTTAAGAAGGTGATTGGGTATAGTATAGATGATATAAAATGGATTAGTCCATCTGTTTGTATACATCGTATAATAGTTAACAATGATCATAAACCTTCCAGGGAACACCAGAGGAGACTCAACCCCAACATGAAAGAGGTAGTCAAGAAGGAAGTACTTAAATTGCTTGATGCAGGTATAATCTATCCTATCTCGGATAGTGAATGGGTAAATCCTGTCAATGTGGTTCCTAAAAAGGGAGGTATGACTGTTGTTAGAAATGATAATGATGAATTGATCCCTACTAGAGCTATTATGGTTTGGCGCATGTGTATTGACTATAGAAAATTGAATAAGGCCACCCGTAAGGATCACTTCCCTTTGCCTTTTATTGATCAGTTATTGGAAAGAATGGCTAAACATTCGCACTTCTATTATCTGGATGGATACTCAAGATTCTTTCAGATCCCTATCCATCCAGATGACCAAGAAAAGACCACGTTCACATGTCCCTATGGCACCTTTGCATATAGAAGGATGCCATTTGGATTGTGTAACGCACCAGCCACTTTCCAGAGATCTATGATGGCTATTTTCTCTGATTTTATTGAGGAAATAATGGAAGTGTTTATGGATGACTTTTCTGTATATGATACCTCATTTGATGATTGTTTGTAAAATTTGACACAGGTACTTAAGAGATGTGAGGAAGTCAATCTGGTACTGAATTGAGAGAAATGACATTTTATGGTAAGAGAAGGAATAGTTCTGGGACACTTGGTGTCCAAAAGGGGAATAGAGGTGGATAAAGCAAAGATAGAAGTAATTCAGACTATGCCACCACCATCGAACGTTAAGGAAGTGAGGAGTTTTCTTGGGCATGCGGGCTTCTACAAAAGATTCATCCAAGACTTCTCAAAAATCTCTAAACCCTTAACCAATTTACTTGTTAAAGATGTCCCATTTATATTTGATAATGATTGCTTGCGTTCTTTTTGTAGGTTGAAGGAGGCACTTATATCTACACCCATCATCTAACCTCCTGATTGGAGCCTTCCTTTCGAAATCATGTGCGATGCAAGTGACTATGCCGTGGGAGCTGTACTTGGGCAAAGGAGGCACAAAAATCCTTATGTCATCTACTATGCTAGTAAGATACTAGATGAAGCTCAAGTTAACTATTCCACCACTGAAAAGGAGCTCTTGGCAGTAGTGTTCGCAATTGATAAATTTTGACAATATATGCTGGGATCCAAAGTCATAGTGTTCACAGATTATGCTGCCATCAGGTACCTATTAAGTAAGAAGGATGCCAAACCAAGACTGATTAGATGGATCCTCTTACTACAGGAGTTTGACCTTGTAATCAGAGATAAGAAAGGAACAGAGAATGTGGTTGCAGACCACCTTTCAAGACTTAGGCAAGATCTGATGAGAGATGACAAAGATGACTTGCCTATAGACGATTCCTTTCCCGATGACCAACTCCTAATGGTCACTTATGCTGATGCTCCTTGGTATGCAGACTTCGTGAATTTTCTTGCATGCAAAACACTACTTGAGGGGTTGAGCTACCATCAGAGAAAGAAATTGTTCTTTGATATTAAGTCTTACTATTGGAATGATCCATGCTTATACAAGTGGTGTGCAGATGGCATCTTCCGAAGGTGTATCCCGGAGGAAGAAGTTTATAGTGTTATATACCACTGCCATAGTTCACCTTGTGAAGGCCATACCAGCATTTCTAAGACTGCATCTAAAATTCTTTAAGCTGGTTTCTATTGGCCCACGCTTTTCAAAGATGTACACACTTTTGTAAAAGCATGTGATCGATGCCAAAGAGTTGGCAACATATCCAGAAGGAACGAGATGCCCCTGAACAACATTTTAGAAGTTGAGATATTTAACATTTGGGGCATTGACTTTATGGGTCCATTTCCTTCTTCATGCGGTAACAAGTACATTCTAGTGGCTGTAGACTATATTTCTAAGTGGGTTGAAGCAGTTGCATCCCCCACCAATGATGCTAGAATGGTAACCAAGCTCTTTAAGAGGGTAATTTTCCCAATCTTTGGAGTGCCCCAAGCCGTGATAAGTGATGGAGGTTCTCACTTCACTGAGCAACAATTCCAAAATCTTTTGAAGAAATATAGAGTCACCTATAAAATGGTTCTAGCCTACCATCCTCAGACTAGTGGACAAGTGGAGATATCAAATAGGGAGATCAAGGCAATATTGGAGAAGACCGTCTCGAAGGCCAAAAAAGATTGGTCTCTCAAACTTGATGATGCATTATGGGCCTACAAGATTGCCTATAAAACACCGATAGGGACCACACATTTTCGGTTAATATATGGGAAATCCTGTCATTTGCTGGTAGAGCTTGAGCATAAGGCATATTGGGCAGTCAAAACAATTAATTTTGACTTGTCAGCTACTGGAAAGAGGAGATGCCTACAATTGAATGAATTAGATGAGCTGAGGCTTGATGCTTATGATAATGCCAAGTTATATAAAGAAAGAACAAAGAGATGGCATGATAAACACATCTTTAGGCACCAATTTCAAGTAAGAGATTGGGTCTTGCTATTCAATTCAAGATTGACTCTTTCCCGGGAAGCTTCGTTCTCGATGGTCCAGTCCATTCCAAGTGACTCAAGTCTTTCCTTATGGAGCAGTAGAGGTGTGAAGTGAATCCACTGGATCCTTCAAGGTCAACGGGCAACGCCTCAAGCATTTTGTGACGGGACAACCAGTTGAAAAGAGAGCCACCTAAGCTCTCTTAGAGCCTCCCTCAATCCATTAAGAAGCAAAGGAGTCGAGCTAATGACTTTAAACAAGCGCTTTGTGAGAGGCAACCTACATTTTGATTTTTAAAGTTCCATTTTGTTTGAATTCTTGATTTAGGTTTTGGTTTCCATTTTTAATTTGGTTAATTTCTTAGGTTGAAGTTTATTGAACATTTTCCTTTGATTTCTAGGTCCATTACTATGTTTCCAAGGCGGTCTAAAAGGGTTAGAAGCAAAGGTGCTTGAGGAGAGTCAACAGAAAAAGTTAAATTTAAAGAATTGAGGGATTCCAGCCAGTAACACGGGCTACCCGTGTTCCCTAACACGGCCATGCTGCAAGCACGGGCCAGAATGTGAAAATTGTGGCAAACCTGCTGGGAACATGGGCAGGCCGTGTCCTAGGACACGGCCGTGCCCCTGAAAAAAAAAATTGGTCCATCATACCTGCAAGGAACACGGGCGTGCCCATGGCACCCTAAAAAAAGGGTTGCAGCAAGCCAACCCGAAGCACGGGCAGGCCGTGCTTCGGGCATGGCCAGCCTTTTAAACCCCAAATCCTTCCCCTCTTTTGGCTGTGTTACCCCCCCTAACCTAGCCGTGCTTCTCTTCTCTTTCTCCATTCATCTTTTTCAGCCAAACCCAGGCTAAACCTCCCTCACCCACGCCTTCCTTCCCCCTAAACCACCTTCTTCACCCCTCTTACCTCCCTATCTATGCCCTAAACCCCTTTCTTCCCCCATTCTTCTCTTATCGCGCCACACCCCCCCCCCCCCGATTTTGAGTTTTCCTTCTCCTATTCCATCAACAC
The DNA here is from genome assembly GCA_037074535.1 of Gleditsia sinensis. Taxonomy (NCBI): domain Eukaryota; kingdom Viridiplantae; phylum Streptophyta; class Magnoliopsida; order Fabales; family Fabaceae; genus Gleditsia; species Gleditsia sinensis. Next base: position 28,366,333 of record CM073468.1, on the reverse strand, counting down.
CCACTACCCATCCACTTTCCTCCTTCGTTTTTCCCCTTCTAATCACCTGGAGTTGTTACCCAGGATCCCTTCCCATTGCTGCGTTTAACTCTCCATGTTGGTGCATTGGCTTCAGGTATCTTTCTCTCTATCTCTTCTTCTGTTTTAATTTTCTGAATAAGTAGACTAACACTTACTGATTAGCTCTTATTTCTGGTTGTGATTGGGATTCCGTTTGGTTTATTTGATTGCTATTAGCCCTAATTTGTGACACTGGTTAAGAATGCCTTGAGTTATTGATTGTATTTTGGACTGGTTCTTCACTCTGCATTGAACTGAATTGCATTTTTTTATTAAGTTAATCAGCAATTTCAGAATTCTTGACACATGCTTTAGTTTCCTGATTACAATGGTTCAAGATTTCTAGTTTTGCTTCCATTGATTATTCCCTTCTAGTTCTAGTTTCAAATTATTGGTTGATGCTCTGAATATGTTCATGCTCTAAATTTGGCTGATAATTGAACCTTATACTTTGGCTGGCCTAGACTCCTTGGTTTAATGCTACTCTACTGCACTCTGAACCTTATTTAATATTGGCTACATTGTTCTGTTCGGCTATATACCTCTTTTGTGCCACATTATGCTCTATTTTGCACTGAACTGTTAGCCTTCATTATTTTGAGCACATTAGACTTGCTTGTTGATTTACTTATCTATTTATTTAGTTGGGTTTTCTGATTCTGCTACTTTGGTACCCTCTGTTTTACATTGCAATTTTTATATCAATGGGTCCCAAAAGAGCTCGAACAGGGTCATCATCCTCCCAGTCCCATCAAACACGTAGAGGACGTAACCAACCACCGCCCCAACTTCCTCATCAAATTAATGAGTATGGTATTATGTTCGTTGACAACAGTCAATGGACACGATGCCATACTCTTGTTAGACGGGGAATGCTGAGTACTTAGTACATGGATGAGGCTTGTTTGGAGAGGCTTGGGCTTTTAAATGATGTCCAATACTTGATTGACAGGATTGGGTGGAACACCTTCATATCACTGCAGTACTCAGCCTATCCTAGACCCACCTTGGAGTTTTTTAGCTCCATTAACATAGTCTTGTTTTGAGGCCCCAACATCAGTCAGGGCCAAGTAAACTTCAGACTATTTAACTCTACCTTCAATCTTACATTGGCTGAATTTAATGCACTGTTTAGCCTACCTCCAGGAGGTACTCGAACGGTACCATACAGTTTTCTTTCTAACATATTTTGGAACTCAATTGCCATCGAGGGGCAATACAGTGCATCAAGTTCAAAAGCCTCTTTTATTTGCAACCCCACATTCAGATATTTACAGAGACTTATGGCCCATACTATTTTTGGTAGGGTTGAGAGTGATGGGGTTGCTAATTAGAGAGAGCTTTATTTTCTACATTCTATGATTAATGGTACAAAGGTGGATACTAGAGCCTTCATGGCTCATCAGATGTCTAGGGTAGGTGGGGCCATGAATGGGAAAGTTGTCATCGGAGGTTTGGTCACTGCTATTGCTAGAGGATTAGGGTTTGAGGCTCATTTACAGGGTATGCAACCAGTACTTGGAAGTAACATGATTGATTTGGAATCCTGTTTGAATATGAAACTTGTTGTTAAGAAAGACGCCGAATACTGGTTGTATCTCCGAGGCCACACACTCTTCTGCCTCCCCAATCCTACAAGAACTGCAGTGACCAACCAAGAGAATTGGACCTATTCCATTGAGGATGATAGAGAGGGTGTTGAGATTCCTCCAGAGGAGGAAGAGTTTCCCATGGAGCCACTAATGGCTCTTCCACCCCCACGTCGTTCCCATTTTACTGACACTACAAGTCCATCATCAGCCCCCTCGGAGGATCTGAACTCCATCTCCTTCAGGCTCAACCGCATTGAGGCTGAGCAACTTTCCCAGCGAACCACCCTGCATGCCATGCACGAGTCCATCCAAAGCATACGTAAGTTCTTTCTCCCCTTTGTTAGCTTCTTCTGACACTAAAGACATTGTCTAATTTAAGCATGAGGGAGTGTACTTTCGTATTGGACTTTTCCTGAGTTTATGATCTGCACTGGTCATGTTTATTTGCTGATTTAGCTTTTCTTTGCATGTATATTGTACATATTGTATTCCTTTTGTCTTGCTGCATTATCACATAGTTACTATTTCCAAGATAGACTGGTGTATTATAAATTGATTTTAGCTCATGAACATGTGATGCACAATAGGATATGAACCAGGTAGCTATTAGTTTAGTCTCTCTCTTCTAGCATTAAACCTATAATTTTTTTTTTGAAAAATATCTCTATTGTGCTGCAAATTATATGCTTAGGCTAATTTTTACACTATGAGAGTGTGAAGGTAGGGAGAGGTGAAAAATGAGGGTATGTGAAACCCAAAAAGTTTTCACTCTGAGTACCTCCTTCAAGGCACAAAAAAGGCCTTAGTATGAGTACCTAGATGCTTCTACCCTAGTGAGATGGAACATAAAATGCACTCACAGCATATTTCTATAAAAAAAAAAGAAAAAAAAAGAAGAAAAGAGAAGATGAGAAATAAAAAAAATTGGTTAAGAAAAATAGAAATAAGGGTAAAGCAACATAGGGAGATCTAAAGGATGAGGTAGCCTACTTAAGTGTTTGAAAATCAGTCTGATGCATACAACCACTAGTCACAATAGAAAAAGATTTTTGGTAGAAGAATTTCTAGTTTGATCTTAAAAGAGTAGAGACTATTTGATTACTAACTATTCATATATCTATTGTGTGCACATTAATTGAGCGAAAAGTTATCTATACTGCATTCTTCTATCTTGTGGATTTTGATTGCATTTTTTCCCCTTCCTTTTAATATGGCATGTCATTTGCTTGAGGACAAGCAAAAGTTTAAGCATGGGGGAGTTGATAAAGGGGAATTTTGAGTGCTTATTGATCATATTTTATCCCCAAATTCATAGTAACTTGTGAATATTTCTATGCTTTTGGCTATACTTTGTTCTGGGTACTGCTCTAGTTTATTTTATGATTATAGGAGAGCAAAAGAAGCCAAGAAGTAAGGAAAATCAATCATGGAAAGAGCCTAAAAGACTTGGGATATGCTGAGGAGGAAGCAAAGAGGCTGCACGTCAAAAATCATGAAGAAAGGAGCACCACAGCATGTAGCACAGCCTGGCTGTGCTTGGTGGCCTGCAACACGGCCAGGCCGTGTTTTGGCCAAGAGATGCAGGACTTCCCCTTTTTCCAGCTCGAAGCATGCCCAGGCCGTGTCTTGGAACACGGCCATGCTTCGGGGTCCGTACAGAACGTTAAAATTAGGGTTTTTGGCCGCCAGAAGGAGAGGGAGGCTTGGGGATGCGCAACTGATAGTAGGACCATAGAGAACACTGGAAAAACACTTTCTAGGCTTAGGAAACATATTTCGATTAGGTTTTTATATAGTTCTTTGAGGAATTTGATGTTCTAGAGTAGATTTTACTGCTTTGAAGGTTGTAATTTATTTGAATTCATCTGCACATCAGGTTATATCTTTCTATCTTCAATTTTCTTCTTCTACTTCTGCTTATTCACTCTCAATTGTACTGAACTATTATGAATTACTCAATGAATATGATTTTGATTCTTGTTTTGATAATGTGTGAGTAAATTCAATCTAGGGTTTCAGTAAACCCAATTGTGATACAATGATACTGTGATTATGACCTGAATTATGGAACTCTAATTGTAATTGGTTTTAGATTGATTAGGATTGACTATTGTATGCATGAATGAGTTGATAAAATGCCTGATCACCAGTCTATCACGTCTTAGGTCTTTAATCAATGAATTGAAAGGTGAAGATTAAAACTGGAGCCCAATAGTTAATTAGGGATATCTTAATCATGAAAGTAGTTTAAGATACTCTAGGATTGAATCAATTAATGGGAATGAGAAAACCGATTAGTTGCATTCTGTGGTTGGCATGAAGCTTAATGGACTTAGGTTAAGCTAAGAACCACGAAAGTAGGTAATTTGATTAACCTAGGTACGATTGGTAATGCTTGAAAGAGATTGCTAATTAATTTAGGCTAAACCATCCCCAATGATCTAGACAATTGCAATTAGAGATAAATATCAGTTGTTGAGTATCACAAGTGTGGTGAACCCTAACCTTAAGCTTAGTTTAATTGGTTAATTTCACTTATTTAAATGCAATATTTTTCCATCGAATTATATCGATTTAGATAGCACTTTTTGTGAAATTCTGGTAATTGGCATTGTTCTCTGTGGGACACGACCCGTACTTGCCGGACTAGCTACAGCTACACCGTGCACTTGCGGTATTTGGTAAAACACACATGGACACGCCTTCATTGCCTTACCTGGTGGTTTTGGTACTCTAGAGAAAATTTTCCAAATCGTGTCTTGGGCACAACTGAACATCCATCATAAACCAATAGGTTTGTTGAATGTTAACAATTTTTTTAATGGTTTGTTGTGTTTTTTTGATCAAGCTGTGGAACAGAAGTTTATCTCACACTCAGCACAACGGATTCTCATCTCGGCCTCAAATGATGATGAGTTGATTGACGCATTACAAGCATTTGTCCATCTACCTGATCCAACTATAGCTCAAATAGATTGGACATGAAACAATCGTTTAAAGTGCAAACTGAACTTGACTCTCCATCTGTAACTCATTTTATTTGATTGCATAAATTTTTATTTCTCTGTTAGTTTGCCGCAAGTTCATCTTTTCCTTAATCTCCGTTCAGGTAATATCTCTTTCAATCTTTGTTGTCTATTTTGTGTTTGTTCATCTTCCAAAAAAAAATTTTGAGTGATGTTTTGAAATTTCATAAAACTAACACCAATGATGAAAATAGTTTAAAGTGCCTGTAACCTTTGAAAAATAGATGAGTTATGAGTGTTATGTATAAACTTAAATTTTATTGCAACGTATGTTTTACCTGAAAATCTCAAATATCTTGAGCACTTAATCTTTTACATTTGACTTATTGTTTATTCAGAAAAGATTTATGTGATTCAAATATAACAAGTGATTTTATAAGACTTTAAAACTTATTTGATTGTCACTTGAGACGAAATCCTAGACAACTCTCCATTTAAGAAATGAATTAGGCACTGTTGGAATCGTTTGAGCCTTTCAGACCAACCTATTCATTATACCATCTCTCGTAACCCATTTTGAGCCTATGCTTCTCATTTCTTGTACTCCCTAAATAAATAAGTTTGGGGGTTTATGTTAAAAAAAGAGCAAAAAGAAAAAAGAAAAAAAATGTAGTATGAGTAAATAATGTAAGGATGAGAATAAGGTTGGAGATAGAATCTACATGATAATATCAAAATAATTTGAAAGGACCCAAATGATCATGTATATTGAATTGAGCTTTCATTAATATCTTTTTATCTACCTTTAACCTATGCCATACATTACAAGCCTAATAAAAGTCCTGATAATCTTAAATGTTATGATTAGTCTACATTAGTGGAGAGTGACATGAAAAATAAGCTTATGGAGTCTTACATGCATCTATATGGACATTTACTTTAAATATTTAATTACATAAATTTATTTGAATGCAAAAAGTCTAATGTCAAAGGATTACCACACACATACTTGAGATTAAAGAGTAAACTATACGTTGCATTTGAATTGAAGTTCTACATAACCTTATAATCTTGATATTTTCTTTGGTTGCACATTTTAAGTCCTTGAGAAATGTTTAGTAAGTCAAATACAACTCATCACTCATCTTTCAAAATTTTAAGTTTGTATGTTTTGCTTGAGGACAAGCAAAAGATTAAGTTTGGGGGTATTTGATGAGTGAGTTTTATAACCATGAATTAAATACTTTCATCTTAATTGTTTGTTATATTTAAGCACTTATTTTTTGTATTTATCTCTATTTTTATGCATCTTCTACAGATGAAGAATAAAATAGAATATTGACTCAATTGGAGGAATCAAAGTTAAATTGTGGTTCTTTGGAAATGATGTCTATAAACCAAGCAGTTAAGATGAATTTGTTAAAGATGGCTGAGTAAGGAGTATTATCTTTTTGACTCCTGAGATGCATCCTAATGGATATGTACATCAATCCAATCTTGATTTATGACTATATTTTCAAAAGAACTTAAATATAAAGATTCAAGAAACCTCAAAGGTTGAAAATATGTTCGCTGTTAGTTTTTCTGCCCGACCTTACTCCAGTATTTTAATCATAAATAATAAATGACATATCCAATATATATGAAATTTGGTAAGTGAATAGCTGACATAATTTTCTATAACTTTCATATTTACGTGATCAAAAATTCAGAAACTAATAGGGCGAAATGGGGCTAGAAAAACATCTACTTATTGGTACAGTCCAGCCCAACCTTGCTGCAGTATTTGGCCCGTATCTCATAAAATACACAGTCAATGTATACTTAATTTGGCAGGTAGATAGCTGACACAATTTTCTACAACTTTTCGTTTCACATGTGCAACAAATTTGGTAGCTATCAAAGAGTAATATCATGATTACTTTCGGTGGACTTAGTACAATCCAACCTGTCAAAATTAGTGCAACTTGCTTTGTCACTTACATCACTAGTTGTATCTATAAATAAAGGGGCCTTGTGAGCTAGAACGAGGTCAAAAATAACTGAAGAGAGTGTAGTTTTGATACCATAAATTTCAATTTTTTAGTATTGTAATGTTCTTATTTCTTTAGATACTTTGTTATCCCTTCATAATATCATCATGCTTGTTCATCTTCATTTTTGCTTTCTTAATTTGAATATGGAGAACTAATCTCCTTATGCTAAGGTAAAGGGTGAAACTCTTGGTATCAGAATAATAATTAATCTAACTCTTAATCTTAATATTTATCTTTAATATTGTATTTACCTTCTTATTTCTTTTTTCATGTTATTTCTTAATGGCTAGTTTTATCAGACCACCAATTTCTTGTTATTTTGAATTGGCTGGTTTTACCAAACCACCTATTTCTTGTTATATTATGTTATTGTATTTATTTTCTTTCTTCTTATCTCTTGTTATCTTATTGGCTGGTTCTATCAAACCGTCTATCTTTTATTATGTTTATGGTTGGCCTCGCCACCTATCTCTTGTCATGTTTCTTCTTTGTACCTCTTTTCTTTCTAATCTTGTAAGGTGTGAACCTTGATACATTGTAGATAATTTTTAGCAAATAAATTCTTGAACCAATCTTGATTTATTGCAGACAATATAATAATTGGCACAATGTATACTTGAATCCATTTTAGAAGCATGTATTAATGGTGCAAAAGGAGGTAAATCTAATTCATGTATAAACAAAAGTGAGCTCAAAGTAATACATTTTTCGATTGGAACCTTATTCATGTGAGGATTCCAATTGAGTGATAAAAAAGTTAAATTTATCATTACTCATACCAAGAGTGGACCCCCTAACCTTAGCATTCTTTTTACCTTGAATACATTTTAATTTAATTTGAGCACATCAATTCCCTGCACACTTAATTTAATATTCTCCTCACAAAACAAATATTTTGAGAACTAGGTTAGAGTTATTTATTTGGATTCAAATTAGACTTTCCTATCAATTGGCATTCCTCCTGGGATCGACCTTCCATACCATTAAATCTGTACTTCAATAGATTCGTGCGCTTGCGAGTTTAATTAAAACAACAACAATATACTAACATATTCTTCCCTTATTAACCATTTTCTGACTATTGTTTACTAATTGGACCAAATCTTCCTCATATGGACTCCAAATTGAGTACTTCTAGTGGAGAAATATTCGTGACACATATAACTATAATTTTTATGTTAACCATTTATTTTAATTCCCTACAGAATGTTCCCAAGAATTAAAACACAGAAGCTATCCTAACATAATCTTCCCTGATTAACCATTTTTTGACTATGGCTAACTAATTGGACCATATCTACCTCATATGCACTCCAAATTGAGTGCTTCTAGTGGCTAAATATCCAGGAGACATAGATCTACATTTTTTATGTTAACCAATTGTTTTAATTTTGACATGCTATAAAATAAGCATGTCTTTGACACGTTTTAAGTTGCTTCTTATTTAATTTTAGTAGAAAATATATATGAATTAACTGAGTTTTGTGTTTTAGGAATGATAAAGAAGAAAAGAAGAGGAAAATAGAGAGAAAATCATAGAAAAATGCTGATTTTTGACCTTTTGTCACTAATTGAAGTATATCTCACTCATTTGGACTCGGATTAAGGTGATTTCAGTGGATGTGGAAAGAAGAGACATAGAGCTACAACTTTCATGTTCAACACTTTGGAAAAATCGAGAAAATTCTCGGAGCTGCGATGATCACAATAGAGAACTGTGGCACCGCGTGAAAGCAAATCCAGAGCCTCACGACGCTACCCAGCGAGCTGCGGCGCTCAACCCAGCGCGCCACGACCCCCGAGATCTTCAACCCAGCCCGCCGCGGCTTCCTAAGAGTATATTTTCGTAGCACCATGGCACCCAAGTAGAGCGCCGCGGCGCTGCCGCTGCACCAGCTCGTGAAATTCGTGATTTTTAGGGTTTTTTTTACTCTAATTGAAACCCGATGGGCTGAGATTTGACCTAGATACACTCTTACTTCGATTAGGAGGAGTTAATCTATAAAAAGGGAGGAAAGCAAGCAGATAATTCATTCAATTCTTCATCTAAGTTCTGAGTTACATTCTTCAATTCTTCTTTTGATTTTCTTATGGCCCTGCGTTGCTAGTTCTTTTTAGTTAGTTGAGGTAGGTTGAAACCTCAAGGGAACTTCATGCATTGTGAGATGTGGATTTAATTTTATTATTTCAATTTGAATTGAGTATTGATTATTCATCTGCTCTTCTTCTCAATGATTATTCATATGATTGCTACGGGCCCTACTAGTATATTGTCTGTCTTAATCTACCGCTGTATTATGTTTTGAACAAAGTCTTCAATTCTGTGATTCACGAGGCAAATAGGTTTGTGGATTTTGGATTATAAATCATTGAACCTATGATGAGTAATTAACTAAATTAGATATAACCGATGTGTTTATATATGTTTAGCTCTGTCAGTTTCTCTAGTTCTTCATGTGGTTAATACGTTATGCTTTACCGATGTGCTAAAGGATTGCGTGTTAATTAGGGTTTAATTAGTGCGATTGTCATTAATTTACTAGACTTAAGGAGGAACAGGGTTAGAAACCCAATGATAGATATTCAATTACAGATTGATTATGTTGTCAATGATCAATGCAATCCCTTGACGGTGGATATCAATCGAAACCAACGTCTTTATCATTAATCACTCTCTTGTTTACTTTCATTATTGTTTACTTCATTTTATTTGTAACTATCAATCCCCCCTTTTTCTAATCACATAAGGTAATACTAGTCTCTGTGAGATTGACCCTTACTCCCACTATTACAGGTTAGTTTTGAGGTAAGGTATCAATTTGGGTGTACCTGCGACAGTACGCACCAAATTTTGGCACCGTTGCCGAGGATTGCGTCTATTACTTTTTTTTTTTTTTATTTATGCGTGTGACTCGTTCTTCTAATTCTTAAAATTTAGAGTTCAATACAGATATTGGAAAATCTATATATAGGCACAGAAGAGAACTGCAAGAGGACATTGATCAAGAAAAGGAGGAAGTAACCTTGGCAAGGCACCCCACTCTGAAGGATCTTGTAGCTCCATATTTGCATCAGCAACCCTTATGCATTACTTTTCCTAATCTTGACGACAATGTTAATTTTGAGTTAAAATCTGGATTAATTCATCTCTTAGCTAATTTTCATGGTCTTGTAGGAGAATACCCGCATAAACATTTGAAGAAATTTCATGTGGTATGTACCAGTATGAAGCCCCTTGGAGTAACTGAGGAACAAATAAAACTCAGGGCTTTTCCTTTTTCATTAAGAGATTCAACCAAAGATTGGTGATAAACATCATTTCTATATATTATTTGATCATCATGTATAGTGTTTTCATCCTCTCATACACTTATTTTTATCACTTAAGCTAGGTTTTATGATTTGAGATTTATTTTAGTCTTTGAGATTTTTTACAGCAATTCCATCTTTTTGAACCTGTCTGTGTATTTCGGTTATATTTGGAGTTTGAAACCACCAAAAATTCTGATTTCGGTCTTGTAGGAAAGCTAAGACAAATGCCCACAACTTTCATGAAGAGCCCAAGACCCAGTTCGGAGGTCCAATAGGCCGAATTGGACCAAGAGTCCAATACATAGGCAGCACAAACAGAATCTGACCTTTGGGTGTTGTGATGGCCATAAACTGAGTTAGAGATGTCCGTTTGGCATGATTTCGGTGGCCCTGGAACCCTATGACGTAGAGGAATAATTCATATGAAGACCACTTTGCCATTCAGAGGCATCTGGGACCCCTAATTAGTGGTGCAAGGCTGGAGAAACACATGCAGCCGAAAGCAGAGCTGTCACATGTTGTCCTGGTCGGTTTTAATGATTAAGATTCCCTTCCTTTGGTCTAAGTGGGGGGAATTCGGAATTCAGACCACTTACCACTCTGATACACACATCTATCTTCATCTTCATCCTCTGGAGAGAGCTTGGACATCCATGGCAGAGTAGAGAACTTTGTAACCAGCTGGACTTCCTCTTGAATTCGGTTAGGTTTTGAGATTCAGTTTGTATTGTAATCAAGTTTACATCATCTTCTTTGTTCTCTGAAATATTTCGAATCTTGTATGAATATATAGAGATTTCTGTTATCCATTCAAGTTTGATGTATGAGATAGAATTTTGATTGATAAACCTTGATTCTATTGCATGAAACAAAGGAAATAGACTGGTTGATATTTGATCTTCAGATAAATAACAGATTACAAGTTGTATGTGATGGCATGAAGTTGTAATATATGTTGTTATCGAATTTTGAATGATGAAGGTTATGATGCAGAGATTTCGATTATAACTGAAAATCAACCAACAACTTGATTGATCATTTTTAGTCTAGGATAAACCGAATGAATTCTTGAAGAACGTCTAGTGAGGTTACATTTTCGGTAATATAATCTTTGTCCAATTTTCCAATTGTGATCTAGTTGATTGTGATAAAATCCAAACCCCCCCCCCCGTTAGGTCTGGAAACTATCATTTAACATTAGCATTCCTTGAGAGACGATCCGGAGTTACCCTATACTACATTATAGGGGTTCGGTAATATTTTTGGTAGATCACGACAAATCTCATCAATTGGTTGTATTATTTACCCTCTGGTACTATCACTACTTGGAATGAGATGAAAAGAATGTTTTTAGAACGTTATTTTCCTGCATCTAGGGCTGCTACTATCAGGAAAGAAATATGTGGCATTAGGTAATTGCATGGAGAAACACTTTATGAATATTGGGAGAGGTTTAAAAAGCTTTGTGCAAGCTGCCCACATCATCAGATTAGTGAGTAGCTACTAATCCAATATTTCTATGAAGGTCTTTTGCAGGGAAATAGGAGTATGATAGATGCAGCTAATAGAGGAGCACTAGTAGATAAGACTCCTGAAGCAGCCAGAATTCTGATATCAAATATGGCTGCCAATTCTCAACAATTTGACATTAGGCATGATCCTCTTATTAGACATGCCCATGAGGTAAGTACTACTTCTCTTCAGAATCAATTATCTGAACTTACCTCTCTTGTGCGCTAAATGGCTACAGGTACACTATAGCAAGTTAAAGTCTGTGGAATATGTTCAGCAACAGGGCACTCCACTGACATGTGTCCTACACTTCAAGAGGGATCCACATAACAAGCTAATGCTGTAGGAGGTTTTCCTGCCCAACCAAAAAGGTATGATCCATATGCTAATACATACAATCCTGGATGGAAGGATCATCCCAATTTCAGATATGGGAATGCACAAAATAGGCATGCAGGACAAAATTTTCAACAAAATCAGCAAGCCTATTATCCTAGACAGAATGCATCCCAGGATCACCAGGTAAGTAATCCGTTGGAAGATATTGTGAAAACTCTTGTACATAATTCTCATCAATTTCAGCAAGAGACAAGAGCTAGCATTCAGAACCTAACAACTCAAATAGGTCAATTAGCAACTACAGTGAGTCGATTGGATGCTCAGAACTCAAGTAAGTTACCTTCTCAAACTGTGGTGAATCCCCGAGAAAATGCTAGTGCAATTTTTTTAAGGAATGGTAAGGAAATTGAAAGCCCACCAGTACCCTCTTCTCCTAAGAATACTGAAAAATCAATTAAGGAGAATGAAGCACATACAGATAAGTCTCCTAATTTAAATTATGAAGTAGTGCCTCCTTTTCTAGAAGCTCTTAAATAGAATAGGCTAAATGAGAAAACTTCTGAATTGTATGACATCTTTAGAAAATATGAAGTTAATATTCCCCTCCTAGATGCTATTAAACAGGTACCAAGATATGCAAAGTTCTTGAAAGAATTGTGCACTCAAAAAAGAAAGCAAAAATTGAAGGGGTTTGAAAAGGTTCAAATAAGTCAGAACGTATCTGTCATGATACAAAAAACTCCCCACTAAATGCAAAGATCCAGGTATGTTTACTATTCCATATAAAATTGGGGATACTCATGTTGAAAAAGCTATGTTGGATTTAGGAGCCTCCACAAATGTCATGCCATATTCTATATATGCTTCCTTGAAATTAAGACCATTGAACTCTACTAATGTGGTCATTCAATTAACTGACAGGTCCACTACATACCCTAAGGGAGTAATTGAGGATGTTTTGGTACAGGTAGATGATTTGGTTTTCCCTGCAAACTTTTATGTACTAGACATGAAAAATGGAGATTTTACATCCCCAATATTATTAGGGAGACCATTTTTGAAAACCTCAAAAATCAGGATAGATGTTCACAATGGCACACTCACTATGGAATTTGACGGTGAAGTAATAAAATTTAATATGTATGAAGCCATGAAACATCCAGGTGATGATACTCCTGTTTATTCTATAGATATCTTTGATTCCCTAGCACATGATGTATTTGAATTAGATGGACAAGATAAATTGTAAGTGATTGTGAGCAAATCCATAGAAGAAGATGATGGTAAGATAGAATTGGATGAAGAAACAAAAGAGGAACTGGTTGCACTAAATGGTTTTTCAGAAGAACCACCAACAGGTAATGTTTCTTATATAGAATTACCAATTTTTGATACTTCTTTTCTACCTTCTGTTGTGCAAGCTCCTATTCCTGAACTAAAGCCACTCCCTGATCACCTCAAATATGTATTCTTGGGAGAGGGAGATACACTTCCTGTTATTATCTCCAACAAGCTTGAAGATGATCAAGAGGCAAAACTAATCCAAGTTCTTAAAGAACACAAAACTGCAATAGGTTGGACCATAGCTGATCTTAATGGAATAAGCCCTTCTACATGTATGCACATAATATTGATGGAAGAAGGAGCTAAACCATCTAGACAGCCCCAAAGAAGGCTAAATCCACCTATGATGGATGTAGTGAAGAAAGAAATTCTTAAATTGTTGGAGGTTGGGGTAATATACCCTATTTCAGACAGTCATTGGGTAAGTCCAATGCAAGTGGTTCTCAAGAAAACAGGAATAACTGTGATAAAAAATTAAAAGGAGGAATTGGTACCCACCTGGATTCAAAATGGGTGGAGGGTTTGTATAGATTATAGAAAATTAAATTCTGTAACCCAAAAAGATCATTTTCTTTTACCTTTTATTGATCAAATGCTTGAAAGATTATCTGGTAAACCTTACTACTATTTTCCTGATGGTTATTCAGGCTATTTCCAAATTGCAATTGCTCTTGAAGACCAGGAAAAGACAACCTTCACTTGTCCATTTGGGACATTCGCATATAGGCACATGCCATTTGGGCTTTGTAATGCCCCTGCTACTTTTCAAAGGTCTATGGTTAGCATATTCTCATATTACCTTGAAAAATTCATTGAGGTATTTATGGATGATTTTTTAGTTTATGGGAATTCATTCGATGATTGTTTGCATAACCTTTCACTAATTTTGAAAAGATGTCAAGAAACTAACCTTGTTTTAAATTCTGAAAAGTGTCATTTTATGGTTGAACAAGGTATAGTTTTAGGCCATGTTGTCTCAAAAAGAGGAATAGAGGTAGATAAAGCAAAGATTGATATTATACAAACTCTACCTTATCCTACTTGTGTGCAGGAAGTTCGTTCTTTTCTTGGCCATGTAGGTTTTTATAGAAGATTCATAAAAGACTTTTCCAAGAAAGCAGCACCTATGTGCAAATTGCTTCAAAAAGATGTCTCTTTTGAATTTGATGAAGAATGCAGGGAAGCTTTTGACAAATTGAAAGAGTCTTTGATTTCAGCTCCAATCATCCAAGCACCAGACTGGAACATCCCTTTTGAACTTATGTGTGATGCTAGTGATCATGTAGTTGGAGCAGTACTTAGCCAAAGAATTGCAAACACATCCCATGTGCTATATTATGCCTCCAGAATATTAAATGATGCTTAGAAGAACTATACCACCACTGAAAAAGAACTCTTAGCTATAGTCTTTGAATTAGAAAAATTTAGATCATATTTAATATGCACTAAAATTATTGTTTTTACTGATCATGCAGCTTTGAGGTACTTGGTGATGAAAAAGGAGGCTAAACCTAGGATAATCAGATGGGTGCTACTGCTTACAGAATTTGATTTAGAAATTAAAGACAAGAAAGGGTCTGAAAATAAAGTAGCAGATCACCTAAGCCGCCTGATACATGTGGAAGAAACATTAAAAATTGAAGAATCGTTCCCAGATGAAAATTTATTCTCAATTTCAATTCATATGCCATGGTATGCAAATATTGTAAATTATTTGACTACTAATCAATTACCTCCTCTTTTGACCAGGGCAGGTAGAAATAGGATCAAGAGTGATGCCAAATATTACATATGGGATGATCCTTACCTTTGGAAGCAATCCTCAGACCAAATTATAAGAAGGTGTATTCCTGATTTTGAAGTTTTATCAATTCTAACTTTTTGCCGTTCTTATGCATGTGGAGGACACTTTGGAGCAAAGAGGACAGCAAAGAAAGTTTGGACTGCGGTTTTTACTGGCCTACTCTATTCAAAGATTCATATCATTTTTGTAAGTCATGTACTAACTGTCAGAAAACAGGTAATATATATAGAAAAAATGATATGCCTTAAACACCAGTATTATTTTGTGAAATTTTTTATGTTTGGGGCATTGATTTCATGGGACCTTTTCCTTTGTCATATGGATATAATTATATTTTGCTGGCTATGGATTATGTCTCAAAGTGGGTGGAAGCTAAACCTACCAAGACTGATGATTCTAAAGTGGTTGCAGATTTCATTAAATCCCATATTTTTTCAAGATTTGGGATTCCAAAAGCTTTGATAAGTGACAGGGGGACACATTTTTGCAATAGGACTATTGAAGCCCTATTAAAGAAATATAATCTCACTCATAAATTGTCAACTGCATATCACCCCCAGACCAATGGGTAAGCTGAGGTATCCAACAGAGAAATCAAAAATATCATTAGTAAGACAATAAATCCCAACCGCAGGGCTTGGAGTCTCAGATTAGATGATGCTATATGGGCATACAGAACAGCCTATAAGACTCCAATTGGTATGTCTCCATACAGGTTAGTATTTGGAAAAACTTGTCATCTTCCAGTTGAATTGGAACATAAAGCATTTTGGGCTATAAAGAAATTTAACATGAATGTGGAAGAAAGTGGAGAATGCAGGAAATTACAACTTCAGGAATTAGAGGAAATTAGAAATAAGGCCTACGAAAACGCAAATATTTATAAGACCAAAACTAAACTCCTACACGATCGTATGATTTCACGCAAGGAGTTTACCAAAGGACAGAAAGTCCTCCTCTATAATTCTAGCCTCCAATTGTTTCCAGGTAAATTTCGTTCTAGATGGGAGGGACCATTTATTGTTACTGATATTTTTCCTTATGGTGTAGTTGAAATAAAAAGCATGGATAACCAGAATAGCTTCAAAGTCAACGGGCATAGGCTCAAACCTTACTATGAAGGATTTCAACAAGAGGAATCACAATGGACAACTCTTCAAGACCCTCCTTGATTTTTTTTAGTTTATATCGAGCCAATGACGTAAAACAAAGATGCTGGTTGGGAGGCAACCCAACAACCATTCTTCTTCTTCTTATTTTTCTATTCATAGTTTAATTTTTCTCCATTTTCAAAAAAAAAATTGTATAACTGCGGACGTACAAGCGCCGATGCGCCCATACCGAGCGTTGCGGCGCTCAAGAGCAGAGCCGTGGTGCTCTGAACCCAGGTCGGGTAACGCCGCGGCGCTCGGAACCCAGAATGGGCGAGCGTCGCGGTGCTCTCTGTAAGAGGCCCGTGGCCTCTTCATTTTTTGCCCGCGTTTCTTCACTCTTCCTCACCCTAAATCCCAATTTCTTACAGCTAATCAACCATTTAAACCTCTCATTATGTTTATTTGATTGAATTGAGTGGTTTTTCATCTTCTTTTGTAGGATTAAATAATTCTTTCAGCTTTTGGGTTGGATTCAATGGCAATTTTCTAGGGTTCTAAAGCAATTTCGATCTTGCACTTTCCAGCCACAAATCAAGCTGAATTGGGTACGATTTACTTTGTTTATCCTGCTGAAATTGATCTCCATACTTCATTGCTACTAGTTTCCATTGCATTGGGACTTTAAGCTATGAATCTACCACCCATTCTCCCAATTTTTCAAGAATGCACACCAGGTGTTTGATAAAATGCCCCGGTGAATTTGCCAAGTGCAATGGCTCCAAAAACTTCAAAATTAGGCCTCTCAAAGAGGAAGAACAAAGCGGAGGACCCTCTAGCATTTGATAGCACGACATTTGTGAGTGAAGAAGTCTATCAACATCATAGTAAGGTGGTGGTTCATAAATCAATTGTTCCTGAGAGGGGTTTCATTGTCATCATTAGATTTCCTCATAGAGACAATATCCTCCACAGGCACTAGGAGATTTTCTGTAAAAGCCCCGAACCAGGAGTCATTCCCGTGGTACAGGAGTTTTACTCCAATGCTACAGTTCATGAACAGCACGAAGCACGGATTATAGGCAAGATGGTGAATTTTAATCCTCATACTATTAACAAATTCTACTCTCTATCTGACATTGAAGATGATGAGTACTCTGCCTTCATCCAATCAGACATCGACTTTAAAGAGATTATTTCCACTCTTTGCTTCAGAGGGGCTTCCTGGAAGTTAGATAGCAATGGGCAGCCACTATATTTTTCCAGGGCCGACATGAATAAAGTGGCTAAAGCTTGGTACTATTTCGTAGCAGCACGATTCATGCCTAGTTTGAATATGAGTAAGGTCAGGAGGGACAGAGCCATTCTGATTTTTAGTATACTTAAAGGTTTTTCCATTGATGTGGAAAAACTCATCCACAAACAGATACTTGGCTGCATTTGTTCTAGAAACGGATCCCTCTTTACCCCAAGTTTAATCACTGGTCTATATGGGAAGGCTAGAGTCAGTTGGGATTCTATTGAGGCTCTCATTCAACCAATGAAACCTATTTCCTATGCAGACATTCAGAAATATAAGGGACATGAGGAACCAGCAGAAGAAGAGTTAGGCATTCAGCCTATAATTACAGAGGAACCTGGTAGCAGTTCAGCTCCACTACCAGCCCAGCACACTATTAAAGATCTATGGGAGCGAACAGAGGTCCTCACTCATCAGATGAATAACTTAGCTCATTACTAATACTCTATAGCGCAGCACAACACTGCTTGCTTCAACCAGTTGGCCCATGCCCTGAACCTTCCTATTGCATTCCCAGCACCTCTTAAGCCACCCTTTAGGCCTACACCTGAGCATGATGAGATGGATGCTGATCACTAATAAGGGAAGTTTCACTGGACCCTCCTCTTTTTATTACTTGCCTCTCTTATTTTATGCTTTTCTATTCTACATTGAGGACAAGGTAAAATCTTAAGTGTGGGGGGTCACTTTCTGATTCAGTTGGATGACTGTATAATAACTAATATTTGTGCACTATTTACTTTGCTGTGTACTACAATAAGCTTCTATGATCTTTGCACTTTTAGTCTAGTTATTAAACAGGGTGAGCATGTGAACTTTATCTCAATCTATGAATCGATGTTAGCTGAACCAATAGCCAATGATATAACTGTTTAAATTGCTTATAGCTCTTGAGAGACGTAGGAAAGTCATAATTATGTGTAATTTTAATTTCTTTTCAATTTATTATTACCTATTTTCTAAAAATCTTGAAATTATTTTGCACAGTAATTTTCGATATTTAATTTCTCTTTTACTTAAAAAAAAGAGTATATAACTCAAAAATATTTTATGATCTCATTAAAATTTCTTTTCAATTTATTATTACCTATTTTCTAAAAATCTTGAAATTATTTTGCACAGTAATTTTCGATATTTAATTTCTCTTTTACTTAAAAAAAAGAGTATATAACTCAAAAATATTTTATGATCTCATTAAAATTTCTAGAACTTATTTAAATGCTACTTAAGGCGAAATCGTAGGCTGATACTAATAATTAGGAGATGATTTAGGCATTATTTGATGAGATTGAGCATTTCAAGCTTAACCCAAGCAAGTAAATATCCTTAGAACCTCTATTTAGAGCTTAATTAACATTTTATTCTATACCCACAAAACAGCCAAGACCAAATTTTGTGATTAATACCTTTATTTTTTTTCTACCTAATTCACTCACTCCATGATTAATTTCTAAATACTTATTTTGTAGATCTACATTAATGAAAGGGTGGAAGGGTGGAGCAAGGACAAAAGAAAAGAAAAAGTAAAAGAAAAAAAAATCTCAAAAGACTAATGAAAGTCTATCCAATGATTGAAAAAGAAGAAATAGAGAATCAAAGAAAAGTAGAATGCAGAAAAGCAAGGAAATAAGTGTGGGGGAAAAATTCCCCAATCTTGAGAATTAGCTCAAATAGATCAGAGTTAATCATGTGGTGTTGGGAGATTGAGCTTCATATTATATCTTATATCTCACCCTATAACCTAGCCACATTATAAGCTGAATTTAGTCCTTTTGATCCTAAGAAGTAGTTTTAGCCTACATTAGTGGAGAGTAGCATGAAAAATAAGCTTATGGAAATCTTACATAGAGATCCATGCACTAATTCTTGAGATATATAAGCTCAGTTAGGTAAAAGAAAATTAAATCATTCAAAAACATACACACACAAAGGATTTTAGAGAATAAACTCATAAATTGCATTTGAATTAAATTTTGCACATGGTCATGAAATTTTTTTGAAATTTCTTCAAGAGCATACAATTTTCACTATGAGGCAGCATATTGGTAAGCCATTCACTCATTTCATATATTGAATTTTGTTTACATGAATCAATGTTTGCTTAAGGACAAGCAAAAGAGTAAGTGTGGGGTATTTGACATGCTATAAAATAAGCATGTCTTTGCCATGTTTTAAGTTGATTCTTATTTAATTTTAGTAGAAAATAGGTATGAATTAATTGATTTTTGTGTTTTGTGTTTTAGGAATAATAAAGAAGAAAAGAAGAGGAAAATAGAGAGAAAATCATAGAAAAATGCTGATTTCTGACCTTTTGTCACTAATTGAGGCATATCTCACTCATTTGGACTCCGAATAAGGTGATTTCAGTGGATGTGGAAAGAAGAGACATAGAGCTACAACTTTCATGTTTGGAACTTCAGCAAAATCTAAAAGATTCTGGACACTGTGGCGCTCACAAGAGAGCACCGCGGCACCACATGAAGGCAAATCTGGAGCATCGCAGTGCGAAGCTACCCAGGTGGGAGCGCTGTGGTGCTCAACCCAGCGCGCTGCGGTGCCTGAGCTTCTTTGACCCAGCCTGCCGTGGAGCTACATGAGCATTGCGGCATCCTGAGAGTATATTTCTGTAGCGCCGCGGCACAGCCGCTACACCAGCTCGTGAAATTCATGATTTTTAGGGTTTTTTTACTCCAATTTAAACCTGATGGGCTGGGATTCGACCTAGATACACTCTTACTTCGATTAGGAGGAGTTAATCTATAAAAAGGGAGGAAAGCAAGTAGACAATTCATTCAATTCTTCATCTAAGTTCTGAGTTACATTCTTCAATTCTTCTTTTGATTTTCTTATAGCCCTGCATGGCTAGTTCTTTTCAGTTGGTTGAGGTAGGTTGAAACTTCAAGGGATCTTCATGCATTGTGAGACGTGGATTTGATTTGATTATTTCAATTTGAATTGAGTATTGATTATTCATCTGCTCTTCTTCTCAATGATTATTCATATGATTGCTAGGAGACCTACTAGTATATTGTCTGTCTTAATCTACTGCTGAATTATGTTTTAAACAAAGTCTTCAATTCTGTGATTCATGAGGCAAATAGGTTTGAGGATTTTGGATTATAAATCATTGAACCTATGATGAGTAATTAACTAAATTATATATAACCGATGTGTTTATATTTGTTTAGCTCTGTCAGTTTCTCTAGTTCTTCATGCGGTTAATACGTTATGGTTTACCGATGTGCTAAAGTATTGCGTGTTAATTAGTGTTTAATTAGTGTGATTGTCATTAATTTACTAGACTCAAGGAGGAACAGGGTTAGAAACCCAATGATAGATATTAAATTACAGATTGATTATGTTGTCAATGTTCAATGCAATCCCTTGACGATGGATATCAACCGAAACCAACGTCTTTAACATTAATCACTCTCTTATTTACTTTCATTATTGTTTACTTGATTTTATTTGCAACTATCAATCCCCCCTTTTAATAATCACATAAGGTAATACCAGTCTCTATGGGATCGACCCTTACTCCCACTACTATAGGTTAGTTTTGAGGTAAGGTATCAATTTGGGTGTACCTGCGACAGTACACACCAAATTCCTTACTGATGCTTCCCAGAATTTGAAAAATAGAAGCATAAAATTTTGACACTCATAACCATACCTATGTAGAACTATCTACATCAGCCTAAGTATTCAAACATACATCACAAGCAAGATTAATATGTAACATGATATAACAACATCCATGACCAATCATCAAAGTTCTAAGGACAAAATCTCACATAGTTGTTGTAAATTTCAAAAAATTTCTTCAAAAAGAAATATTGTTAAACTTACCTTGAGCACTTAGTCATCTAGACTTCTCCTTCCTCTTTCTTCCTTTCTTCCTCTCCTTTCCTCACTCTACCTTGCTTCTATTTTTTCCTCTCCCTCACTTGGACGAAATTCTAATGTTATAAGGGTGGGTTTTCCTTAAATAGACTGTCAAATAATTCACATTTCACGTTCATGGGTCTACCTTATCACAATTAGGATGCACTTGGTTGATTTTTTTGAAAACAAACAACTGATGTTCTTGTCTTCCTATTCCTTAGTCAAGATAGGCATAGGAAATGGATATTTGTATTTTGAAAATTATGATAATATGGTCTTAAGATAAGGGACAAGGTCCCTTTGATTTATGGATTCATTTCCTTTTTCTTTTGTCTTAATCAAGTATGATAGGTTTTCCTTTTTAACTGGCAAATTTCCAACCCTTGAATCTTCCTTGCTTTGCTAAAATTATTTGTGTTGGATAAGGATGTTTTGTCATAATGCTATGCATTATTTCCCACTTGATAAAATTATGAGTGTGGGATATAGATATTTTGTCCTAATTCCATGTATTATCATAGCACTTGCTAAAATTATGAATGTAGGATATCACACCACTTGCTAAATTTTTGTCTTAATGCCATGTCACCTAATCTTGATTACATCATTATTTCATCACTTTATTTTTATTTTTATTTTTATTTATCCTCTTAGGTTTGGGCTTATTCTTACCCATTTTCTTTACTTTGGTTAAAATTCTACCTTTCATAATGGGCTTGGTCACATTTTCATTATTTTTGGGCTATCAGTTCAATTTCTATATTCTAGTCCAAGTCTATGTTTTATTTCTTCTTTAGGCTATCCTATTGGCTTGCTAAAAATTCATGTGAGGTAGAAAAACTCTATATGAAGTGTCCATAGGTGAAAGCCCAATTTATGGGTGGAGATACTAAACTTAGTAACTTTAACTCTTAAATTAGAAAAAATTACCCTAATTCAATCTTCTTGAAATTTTAAGACATTTACTTACTTCACAAAAATTTATCTTCCTTACCTAAGAATTTCACCTTTCTTTAGCATGTTTATTTCTAATATTTCCTCTTAGGTTTTCTCTCTCTACCTATTCCATTAATGTTAGAATATTTCTATGCATACACGTAAGGTGAAGAATTTCTAAGGATTATATTTCCTTAGATATCTAAAAATTGTCTAATAAATTTTATTTCCTTAATTAAATATTTATGTATCTTTAAAAAAAACAAAATTAGATATGTTACATGAAATATTTATGTACTTTTATTAATAAAAGAAACGAAATTATGTTACATTTCTCTCCCCCTAAAAGAAATTTTGTCCTCAAAATTTCAAAAATTACCTAAAAAGAACAATTGCGGATATTTCTTCCTCATAACTTCTTCCAATTCCCAAGTTGTTTCTTCCGGAGTCAAACCTTCCCATAAAACCGTAACCAGAGGAATTGTTTTATTTGTCAATTGCTTCACGTCGGTGTCCAATATTGATGCAGGTACTAGCTGTTATGTCATGTTCTCCTTTATTTAGATTGGTTCATCCCGTATTATATGTGAAGAATCTAGAAAATACTTTTGCAGCTATGATACATGGAAAACATTATGTAGGTTGGACAAATTAAGTGGGAGGGCAACTTAATATGCTGACGTCCCCACTTTCTTCAAAATTTGATAGGGTCCCAAAAATTGCGGACTTAACTTTCTAGTTTTAAGAGACCTACCAAATCTAGTAGTCGAGAAAAGTTTCATAAATACATGGTCTACTTCCTCAAACTACAGAGGTCTATGTCTGTTATCATAGTAACTCTTTTGCCGACTCTGAGCTGTAAGTATTTTGTCTTGTATCATCCTGATTTGTTCAGTGGTTTGTTGAACTAGATTAGGACCCAATAAGTTCTTTTCTCGTACCTCAAACCAACATAGTGAAGATCAACACTTCTTACCATATAAAGCTTCATGGAGGGCCATCTTAATAGTAGAGTGATAGTTATTATTATAAGCAAACTCCACTAAAGGTAAGTACTTATCCAATCCTTTACCTTGCTCTATCACATAGTCCCTCAACATATCTTCTAGGGTTTGAATGCTTCGTTCTGTTTGCCCGTCAGTCTGAGGATGGTAGGCAGTACTGAACCGCAACGGGGAACCAAAAGCATTTATAATGCCTTCCAAATCCTCGATGTGAACCTCAGATCTCTATCAAAAACGATATTTAAGGAAATTTCATGCAGTCTAACTATTTCCTAGACGTACAATTAAGCTAATTTATCCAGTGAATCATTAATTTTTATAGGTAAAAAGTGAGCAGATTTGATTAATATGTCAATTATTAACCAGATAGAGTCATGTCCAACAGAAGTCTTGGGCAAAACCCACGACAAAATCCATCGAAATATTGTCCCATTTCCATTTAAGGATCTCAAGAGGTTGCAAAAATCCTGCTGCCTTTTGATTTCCTACCTTCACCTTCTTGACAAATGAGACATTTCGCCACAAATTTGGCAATGTCCTTTTTCAGCTCTAGCCACCAATACATCCTCTTTAAATCCTTGTACATTTTAGTGCATCCAGGATGGACTGTGTATTTACTCTGATGCACTTCCTGCAGGATCTTAGTCCTCAACTCACGTTCTTGAGGGACACAAATCCTTCCCTAATACATAATTGCTCCATCTTCCATGACAGAGAAATTACCTTGATCTTTATAATCTTGTAAGTATTGGTCATGAGCTTGAGCCTCTTTGATCTGTGCTCTAAGGTCACACCCTATACTTAAACCATTAATGATTAGCTTCTTTGGAGTAAGAGTAGTGGCCAACTTCAAATTTCGAAACTCCTCTAGCATCTGCATCTCATACACCATCATCTGACCCATGTGTAGAGATTTTTAACTCAAGGCATCAGCTATAACATTCGCCCTTCCTGGATGATAATTTACCTCAAAATTGTAGTTATTGAGAAACTCTACCCATCTTCGTTGTCTCATATTTAACTCTTTCCTATCGAAAAGGTACTTAAGACTCTTATGATCATAGTATACTTCAAATGTTGCACCATACAAATAGTGTCACCAAATCTTTAAGGCAAACACCACCGCTGCCAATTCAAGATCATGGGTTGGATAATTTTCTTCATGGGGTCTTAGTTGCCTAGAAGCGTAAGCAACTACTCTCTTGTCTTCCATTAGCACACACCCTAGTTCTTTCTTTAAAGCGTCACTATACACTTCAAAATATCCTGTAGGGTCTGGAATAATTAAAATAGGAGGAGTGGTCAATTTTGTTTTAAGCTCCTGGAAACTAGCTTCACATTGATCAGTCCATTTGAAAGGACTTCCCTTCTTGGTCAATTTAGCCAATGGCAAGGCTATACGAGAGAAGTTTTGTATAAACCTCCTGTAGTATCCTGCCAAACCCAAGAAACTTCTGACTTTTGTAACCATCTTTGATCTTTCCCATTGAATCACTACTTCCGTCTTGCTAGGGTCTACAGCTACCCCTTTATTGAAAATGACATGTCTAAGAAATTTTACCTTTGACAGCCAAAACCCACACTTCTCCAATTTAGCATACAAATTTTTCTTTTTCAGCACTTGCAGCAGGATTCGGAGATGTTGTTCATGTTCTTTCTCACTCTTAGAATATATCAAGATGTCGTCAATGAATACTACCACAAATTGATCTAGGTAGGGTCGAAAAATGTGATTCATATAATTCATGAAAGTTGCAGATGCATTTGTCAACCCGAAGGACATTACGAAAAACTCATAGTGCTCATACCTAGTCCTAAAGTCTTTTTTAGTACATCCTCCTCCTTGATCCTAATCTGATTGTATCCCGATCTCAAGTCAATTTTAGAAAAGATGGAGGATCCCTTCAGTTGATCTAATAAATTATCTATTATAAGGAGAGGATATTTATTTTTGATAGTCACCTTATTCAGCTGTCTGTAATCTATGCATAGTCTCAAGCTTCTGTCTTTCTTCTTAACAAACAATATAGGAGCTCCCCAAGGTGATACACTTGGTCTAATGAATTTCTTATCTAACAATTCCTCCAACTGTTTCTTAAGTTCTTGTATTTCCTTCGAGGCCATTCTATAAGGTGCAATAGAAATAGGCCAAGTTCTAGGTACGAGATCAATAAAAAACTCTATCTCTCTCTTGGGAGGTAAGCTTGGAATATCTGATGGAAATACTTTAGGAAACTCATTGGCTATTGGAATTTCATCAAGCTTCGGTTCAACTTCTAGATTTGATAAGTGCAAGAGAATGTATCCAAGTACTCCATTCTTCAACTCACAATTGACTTGATTAGAATTAAGCATCAATAACTGCATCTCCTCTTTTAAAGTAGGAGGTAGAAATTCAATGGTCTTGTTGCAACAATTCAGCAAGACCCGATTTCTAGACATCCTATCTAACCCTAGAATGAAATCAATACCTTTTAAAGGTAGACAGACAAGGTCTACAAAAAAAGTTTTCTCCTAAATAGTAACTTGACAGTCTTTACATACAGAGGAAGTTAAGACTCTTTCTCCTATGGGAGTTACTATAGATAGCTCATAGGGGGTTTCAAAAATAGGATACTGAAGCTTCCTAATACATTCTTCTGATATAAATGAATGACTAGCACCAGAGTCAAACAACACCATAAGAGCAAATCCAAAGATATAGCATGTACTTTGGATCATTTTGGGGGATTGAGTTGCCTCTTGGCCGCTCAGGGTGAAAACCCTTTCTTTCACTTGAGGCTTCTATTCTGGCTGCTTTCCCAAATTTTATGGGCAGTTCCTTGCAAAATGACCCTTCTGTCTGCAATTGAAGCAAACATATGATCCTATATAACATGGCCGATTACTATGCGTACATCCGCACTTAGTACACTTGACTGTGGAAAAGATCTGTTGGAAGGGCCGGGGACTTGCAATCATTGGGTTCTTGCCAGTACCTTGTCCTTTTCCTCTAACATTTATGCCATAGTTTTGTGGACCATTCTTCCGTTTTTAGAAATTTCGTCTTTATTTCTCATCCTCCACTGCCTTCAAGCTCTTTTTCAGGAGTCTGCATTTATTTATCAGAGGTACAAACTCCCTAGTCTCCAAAGCTACAACAGCATTCCTTATCTTCGGGTTCAATCCTGCTTCAAATTTAACAGCCTTCCATGCTTCATCGGGGTTAAATTGTAGGTAAGAGGAGAACTTAGACAACTCCTCGAACCTCGTAATGTATTGTTTTATGGTCATGTTGCCCTGTTTAAGTTAGAGAAATTCAATCTCCTTCTCTGCTCGCATAGTACTTGGGAAGTACTTTTCTAAAAAGGTGTCTTTGAACACCTGCCAGGTGATCTGCCTTCCCTGGTGAGCTAAAAGTTCTTTAACTCCACGCCACCAGTATTTTGCTTCATCTTTCAGCATATATGCAGCAAAGATAACTTACTGCTCTACAGTACAATCCATCACTTCAAAGATTTTCTCTAGTTCCCTTATCCACCTTTCAACTACAATTGGGTCAAAGCCACCTTGAAAACAAGGTGGTCTAGTCCTTAGGAACTCAGATATGCCATTATCATTCCTTGCCATCCGGTTATTAACACCATTCTCACCATTTGGGTTATTAGCATTCTGGAGGTATTGTAAAATTTGATTGGTGGTCGTGACCTGGTCTCGAATTACCGTGGCAAGGTTATTGAGGTGATCAAGCCCAATAGTTATTTTCAAAAAATATTTAACAGCAGTCATAACACCACCTCGGCATATAGATAGGAAACACTAGTAATTTCTTACCTATATCAAATCACTGATACCTTACACAGCATAACCACAACATACTCAAGACACTATAAGATTGATTTAGATAACCATCCACCCACTGGCCATTTAGGATCGACCTGCTCTGATACCAATTATGTAACAACTTATTATTATTATTATACAATACAGAGTTCACATACACGTAATTAATCAAAACGTATGTACAACATATCAAACACATAAATATCTAATCTTGCTTATTTTGGTTGACCAATTTCGGAGATACAGGTGCGGGTGGTTGCACCTTCACCGAGATTTAAGCCAACTCGACCACAAACATTTTATTTATTTTTGGGATCTGTCCATCAAAGAGTAACTCGATCCAACATGCACTAAAAGCTAGAGCCATAGAAAAAGCTGCATAACTAATTTTCTGAACATGACATGGAAATATAGTGAGAATTAAATCCCAGTAAGTTCAACAATAAATCATCATCAATATAACTCATCATGTCATGTTCATCTGTATAAACTATAACAAATATCTTTGGTCACATGAATGCACTTTATCTATGCACATGAAAATCGTACAGTAATGACATCTATGACAAGATTAACTATTTTCAGAATATCATATGATGACTATCAATTTATTCTCATATCAAGCTACCCCGGTTAGGGTGAGTATTTCCTACTCTCCGGTACGGGATTTTCTCGCTCCGTTAGACATGGCACACTTTCTTTTTCTTTTCTCATTGACATAATCATAATCGTTGGTAAGGCGTCCCCTACTGGTGCACCACATGGATTGCCATGTGACTGTATACATTTCTTTTATTTTCACAATAATAGCCAAAAATATGATTTCAATAACAAGTATGTTCATCAAAATATAATTTTTACCAAAAATCATTGGTATTCATGTTATGAACATAACCATTTCAAATATCACTTTATAAAATATTTCCATGTCAAAATTTCACACATAAGATGGTAACAAAATTCATGCAATGGCAATGCCTATGACATATACTAGTCATTTATTATTTTCATTTATAAGATTTTTCTTCTTTTTTAAATATTATTTTTATTTCATTATTTTCTTGATGCAGGTTTCCATCCTATCTGACCTTCTCTTACTAACTAGAGCATTTCTCCCCTAGTTTAACTTGGATTTAGGTGATCTTGGTGACAATTTAAAGATAAAACAATTATCTAAAACTATTATGTTGAATAGTTTAGCAAAAGATTAAGGAATCATGGTGATATTACTCCCTCAAAATATAGGAGATTTCTTCTCGGATAGATTATGACCTCTACTTACTAATATATCCATATCTACCTCATAAAAATTCCAAATTGCGTGATTCCAGTGGTTACAAATCTGTGACACATATAGCTATAATTGTTATGTCAACTATTAATTTTATTTTCCTACAGAATGTTCTCAAAAATTAAAACACAGAAGCTATCCTAACATATTCTTATCTGATTAACCATTTTTTGACCATTGCTTCCTAATCAAACCATATCTACCTCATATGGACTCCAAATTGAGTGATTCCAATGGATAAAAATCTATGACACATATAGCTATAATGTTTATTTTAACCATTTATTTTAATTCCTTATATAATGTTCCCAGGAATTAAAACACAGTAGCTATCTTAACATATTCTTCCCTGATTAACCATTTTCTAACCATTACTAATCAAACCATATCTTCCTCATATAGACTCCAAATAGAGTGATTCTAGTGGTTATATATCCGTAACACATACAGCTATAATGTTTATGTTAACTATTTATTTTAATTCCCTACAGAATATTCCCAGAAATTAAAACACAGAAGCTATCCTAACATATTCTTCCCTGATTAACCATTTTTTGACCATTGCTTAATAATCGGAACATATCTATCTCATATGGACTCCAAATTGAGTGATTCCAGTGGATAAATATTCGTGCGACATAGATCTACATTTTTCATGTTTACCATTTATTTTAATTCCTTACCAATTCTTCCTAGAAGTTTAAAAACTGAAGCATAAAATTTTGCCATCCATAGCCATACCTATGCAGAACTATCTACACCAGCCTAAGTATTCAAACATACATCACATGTAAGATTAATATGTAACATGATATAGCCACATCCATGACCAATCATCAAAGTTCTAAGGACAAAATCCCACATAGATGTTGTAAATTTCAAAACATTTCTTCAAAAAGAAATATTGTTAAACTTACCTTGAGCACTTAGTCTTCTAGACTTCTCCTTCCTCTTTCTTCCTCTCCTTTCCTCACTGTACCTTGCTTCTATTTTCTTCCTCTCCCTCACTTGGATGAAATTCTAATGTTATAAGGGTAGGTTTTGCTTAAATAGACTATCAAATAATTCACCTTTCATGATAATGGGTCTACCTTATCACAATTAGGATGCACTTGGTTGAGTTTTTTGAAAACAAATAACTCATGTTCTTGTCTTCCTCTTCCTTAGTCAAGATATGCATAGGAAAAGGAGATTTGTATTTTGAAAATTATGATAATATATTCTTAAGATAAGGGACAAGGTCCCTTTGATTTAAAGATTCATTTCCTTTTTCTTTTGTCTTAATCAAGTATGATAGGTTTGCCTTTTTACGTGGCAAATTTCCAACCCTTGAATCTTCTTTGTTTAGCTAAAATTGTTTGTGTAAAATAAGGATATTTTGTCATAATGCTATGTATTATTACCCACTTTCTAAAGTTATGAGTGTAGGATATAGATGTTTTATCCTAACACCATATATTATCATACCACTTACTAAAATTATAAATGTAGGATATCAGACTACTTGCTAAATTTTTGTCTTAATGCCATGTCACCTAATCTTTATTATTCCATTATTTCATCACTTTATTTTTATTTTTATTTTTCCTCTTGAGTTTGGGCTCATTCTTGCCCATTTTCTTTACTTTGGTTAAAATTCTACCTTTCATAATGGGCTTGGTCACATTTTCATTATTTTTGGGCTATCGGTCCAATTTATATATCCTAGTCCAAGTCTATGTTTTATTTCTTCATTGGGTTATCCTATTGGCTTGCTAAAAATTCATGTGAAGTAGAAAAACTCTATATGAAGTGTCCATAGATGAAAGCCCAATTTATAGGTGGAGATACTAAACTTAGTTACTTTAGGAAAATTACCCTAATCCAATCTTCTTGAAATTTTGAGACATTTACTTACTTCACAAAATTTATCTTCCTTACCCAAGAACTTCACCTTTTTTTAGCATGTTTATTTCTAATATTTCCTCTTAGGTTTTCTCTCTCTATTTATTCCATTAATGTTAGAACATTTCTATGCATACACGTAACGTGAAGAATTTCTAAGGATTATATTTCCTTATATATCTAAAAATTGCCTAATTAATTTTATTTCCTTAATTAAATATTTATGGATCTTTAAAAAAAACAAAATTAGATATGTTACATGAAATATTTATGTACCTTTATTAATAAAAGAAATGAAATTAAGGATGTTACACACAATATATTTCCTTTACTATATAATGAGAAATACATTTAAAATCATATATTCAATGAGTTCAAAAATCCATTTTCAAAACTAAACCCTTCTTGAACTATATACCAAATTGTAAATAATTCAAATAATTTAATCCATTTCAGAGACATATAAAAAGTATAAATAACTTGTAAACATAATCAATTATACATTTAAAGTTCAAGAAGAGTATATGGTAAGTCATAGAAAGAATTATCTACTCACAGGGTAAAGCTCCAGGTTGGACAACCCTAAAACATACCTTTTCAGTCGAAATTTAATCAAATAGACCTCAAAACGAGTCCAAAGTGTCAAACAACCTAGGAAATGACTCCATAATTGCAAAATTTGGCCGTTGGGTGCTAGATCAATAGTGGTCAATTAATGGGTACTATTCTCGATCGGATTTACTATTCACAGCCAAAAATCACTATTCATACCGAATGGATTTACTGTTCACGATGCACAAAAAGTTGTTAGATTGTTGAAAATTTTCATATCTTAAGATTTATCTATCTCCTGAATCCATCTATGGTTTCAGAATTTCTATTTAAAGTCTCTAAATAGGAGTTTCAATGTTTACCTTTTTTTAATATTTTTTACTTTCGGTCTGTAGTGATTTTGCGGCTGATTTAAAAAAATTATTCAGTCAAAATCATAGTGCTCTTCATCCTGAACCAGTGGTATCCTTAGTTTTGATATTAGAGGCCTGTAGACACTTCAGATCTAGAGAGAAAACATAGAAGAGAGAAAAAAAATATTATTCATGCTATTCATCGGTTACGGGAATTCGCAGATTCCTCTTCACGCTTCATCTCCCCTTTTTTCTTTCTTTTTTTGAAAATATTATTTAATTATTGAATAGTTAAAATTTATTATTTTTTTATATACATAATAATATTATTTTTCATCCTAAAGTATCCCAACATTTTTAAAAAAATTATATTCTTGCAAAACTTTAATTGAACTCTTAAATCATGACTTTTCTTGATAAAAATGTTAATAACACAAATCACAAAATAAAATATCTTTATGCATAATAAAAGAAAGAATACTTTTATAAAAAAATTATTAGAGGCAAATATAACCATTTTAAGAAAAAAAATCATTTTAATTAAAAGTATATTTGCTTTCAGCAAAACATAATCATTTAAAATAAAAATATATTTGTTTATAGCAAAACATTATTAGTTAAAATTTATGGAATATTACATTCTTCTCCCCTTAAGAAATTCGGTCCTTGAATTTTTTAGCATTTTATCACAAGTAAGGAATGAAATCAAGGCATAAATTACAGTTATTAACCTCAATACTCAAGCAATTGGGGATATCTCTTTTGTACATAATCTTTTCTTTCTAAGGAGTCTATTTACTTGAGTGATTTTGCCATAAATGTTAGCCATAGGGATTTCCTTCAACCATAAATTCTTCACTTATCAATCAACAATAGACATCAGATTTTATTTTCACCATAATTAAGTAAAATTCTTGTCCAATTAAATTTCTTGAAATTAGATAACATCAGAAAAATCTAATAAGTACTTCCTTAGCATTGATGCAAGAATGACTATACCAACATCACGTAATCCTGATGGCAAAGTTAGGCAATATATATTATGCATACTTTGTTCAAGATTTCAAAAGAACCTATCTACTAAAACTTAACTTTTTCCTTCTTTCCAAACCTCATTACCTCTTTCATGGGTGAGTCCTTCAAAAATATTTGGTCACCATTTGATAATTTCTAGTGCTCAACATTCACGGTCCTTATATAATTTCGGCTTATATTGAGTTGCTTGTATTCTTTTCCTAATCAATTTCACTTTATCAATGGCATCTTACAATAAGTCTGACCTCATTGAATCATTTAACAGAAAGTTTGTAACTCCTCTTACTTAAGGCTTTAAGTCATTCAATATCACTTTATTATAGGCTAATTTTGCTAATAGATCTCTCACCAAACTCGAAGACATATGTTTAAAGCATGCTTTCTAAACTAACATCATCAATCTAGGTTAGTCATATTCTATCTATTGTATGTTATTCCAAATTAGATTCCAAAAGTTTAAATTTACTCAAGTCATCCACCTATTAGGAGACCTACGATGTTTCATGTAAAATCTCAAATGGTGCCATTTGTATGTTGGCCTAATAATTATTGATAGGGGCAAGTTCAACTAAGGATAAATGATTTTCTCCAAATTTTCACCAAAATTATATAAAGATACCTGAAGCATAACTTCTAATACGTAAACACATCATTTAGATTTACTATCAAATATACTATAATCTAACTAAGATCCTAAAACTTCCTGAATAGCTCTCTTGAAACAATATATTCAATTCTTACTTGCTGACACACCAAAAAACAAAAAAAAAATCACTTACATCTTATTTTTACCATTATACTGGTACAATTATTTCAAATCTTAGTATATTTCATCAATATTCACAATCTATTATTTCTTCTAAAATCTCCTTTCCTTACTCAGTTACATTAGATAAATTTTGGTGTCCTCCACACTTAGTACTCAATTAGTATATGCTGTAAACTCATTATTTTTTTAATTTACATATGGTTTACCAACTTAATTAGTTATACATACTTGATATAAATATTTTTTTTTTCAAAGTATGTTCTTTGGTAAATAAATTCTATCAAAATCTTCATTACTTTAACCTATTAATCACTTAAACATCATAATAACTGAGTTTCAAAGAAAATAAATTAACTCTCATTATAATAAGGACAAGAACCTTGCATTTAATGCCAATCATTAATCAAGAATGATATAGTTGAAAAAGAGGAATATTTAATAGAGCATGGTGCCAAAATTAAAAGTCAGAAGTTTAGACAAAATATTGAAAGAAAATTAAAATTGATGGCCATAATTCTTGAAAATCTGCAAACAAAACCTAGCTGCTATTGCGACAAAAATCGGTGGCCACAAAATTTAAATATATGTTCAAAAATCTAATTCAAAGCTACAGTTATTCAGTGGAAGAATATCACATGGAAAAGAAGCATTTCTGAGCTTATAAAAGTTTGTGAAGAACAAAAAGCACATAGTTAACTGGTAGGATGTAGTTGGTTACTTCAAAACAGATGTAATCAATCAATTGTAAAATAACCAGTCCAAATTAAAAATTCTCAAAATAGCTAGTCGACTTAATAATACCAATAGTTGACTAGTAAGAACATTGGAAAAAGAAGATAAATCATTTGATTGTCCCTCCTCAACATTCAATTAGTTTGCATTTTCACTCTTTTTTTACAATGACGCCTATCACCTACAACTTCCCTACAAGAATCAAGACATCAATGCTTCATCAAGGATAACAAGGATAAGGAAAATTTCTGGTGATACCTTAATCTTATTCTCTTTATATTCCTAATATGGGTCACAGTCATAACTACTGTACATATGCATGCGTGCCATCATTTTAAAAATTCACCTTCAATTTAGCTGTTATCCACTAGTCACTCACGTAGCTATTCTAATCATGCCTGGCCTATTTGTATAGCTATTGTAGGTATGCCCTTCTCTGAGTTTTATAAATGCATACATTAGTATCTTTACTTTTATACTCAAAGTTAGGGTGAGTGCAGTTATGGAGGGAATCGTATTCTATCAGTTTTGAAGCATTTGTGTATTTTGTGGTTCCAGTCTTGGAAAAAATGGAGAGTATGTTAAAGCAGCACAAAATCTGGGTATGGTCTGGCCAGAAGAAAAATTCATTTAATCTATAATGGAGGTAACTGTGGGTTAATGATGTGTGTATCTACAGCTGCACATATAAGAGGATGTCAAATTCTAGGTATTATTCATATAGCTCTAGCTACATCAAACATCATAGGGAAGACAATTGGGGAAGAACTTAGGGTGGCTTCTATGTATAAGCGCATGGCTAGAATGATGAGCAATGCTGATGCCTTCATTATCATACCAGGGGTTTTTAATACTTTAGAACAAATTTTTCAAGTAGTCTCCTAGGTACAACTGAATATACGTCACAAACCAATAGGTTTGTTAAATGTTAACCATTTCTTTGATGGTCTGTTGTCTTTTCTTGATCAAGCTGTAGAATAAAAGTTTATTTCACACTCAGTACAATGAAATCTCATATTAGTTTCAAATGTTGAGGAGTTGATTGATGCTTTACAAGCATTTTTTTATGTACCTGATCCAACTATGCCTCAAATATATTGGAAGACAAACAATCGTGGAAAGCATTAGTTAGACTTGGATCTTCATTTGTAGCTGTAGTAAGACGTGAACATTGCTATACCACTTCTAGTTTCTAAGGATCTACTTGAATACTATTCTTATTAACCACATGCCCTAAGAAAGTAACACAAGTAAGCCAAAATTCACATTTTGAATGCTTAGCATATAGTTTATGTTCCCTTTGAGTTTGTAAAATTATCCACAAATGTTACTTATGATACTTTGAACTTGGAATATACAAGTATATCATTAATAAATACAATAATAAGATGATCCAAGAATGGCTTAAGTATTTTATTCATAAAGTCCATAAATGCAGCTAGGGCATTTGTCAAACTAAATGACATCACTAAAAACTCATAGTGCTCATACCGAGTCCTAAAAGCAGTTTTTGGATTATTCTCTTCCCTTATCTTCAATTAATGATAATTATATTTCAAATCAATTTTTGAAAACTATTGAGCACTTTACAACTAGTCGAACAGACTATCTATATGAGGTAATGGGTATTTTTTTCACACTGTCACCTTATTCAACTATTTATAATCTACGCATAATCGCAGCGATTCATATTTCTTTTTCATAAATATAATTGGAGCACTCCAATAAAAAGTACTAGGGCGAATAAATCCCTTATCTAACCAACATTGCAATTAATTCTTCAATTCCTTTAGTTCAATCGTTGCCATTCTATATGGGGTATGGATACTAGTTGAATTCCACGAAATAAATCACTAGCAAGTTCTATTTTTATTTTTGGGGTAATCTTGGCAATTCCTCAGGAAATAAATCAGAAAATTCTCAAACCACTGGAACTTGATTTACACTGACATACTTTATATCAACATTTCTCATCACTGCCAAATATCCTTGGCACCTTTTTGTAATAACTTATGGGTTGCTAAAGCTAAAATTAAATTACTAGGTACTTTATTACAGTCTCCTTGTATAAAAAAAATGAGATTCTTTAGGAATATTGAATTTAATCACTTTAAGGTGACAGTCCAAAATGGCATGGCATGATGCCAACCAATCCATTGCAATATCTCATCAAAGTCTACCATATCCAGATAATTAGGTAAAACGGTCATATTTGACATCTGTCTCAATTCTTTAAATTCTCTGGCACGCCAATCCCTTTCAATTTTAGGTAGAAATTGACTCATAGTTACTTTTTTAAGATGCCACTATATTTAATCAACCTTATACTAGGAAATTTAGCAACTTGGAATAGAAAGGAAATTAAAACC
Source organism: Gleditsia sinensis (assembly GCA_037074535.1). NCBI lineage: Eukaryota > Viridiplantae > Streptophyta > Magnoliopsida > Fabales > Fabaceae > Gleditsia > Gleditsia sinensis. Next base: position 28,330,345 of record CM073468.1, on the reverse strand, counting down.
CTATAGAATCCCTCAACAGCACCTGAAGTATAAATATGTCTAGCTCATACCCATACTAAAAGTCCTACTAAAGAATCCTTTGCTCTGACAGCCATAGGAAAACTTAATGCTCTGATACCAACTTGTCACGACCCTACTTTTAAGGACACATGAAACACATACTTTATGAACATATTTTCTCGATAACATGTATAATACACTCATTTACAGATAGGTATTTCCATGTATACACAATATACAAACCAAGTTTATAAATATCAGAGTAACAACAGAAGCAAGGATCCTACCTGTGGCATTCAGAGCATACTCTAGAGAATAATTACATTATGAATCAAAATCTACAAGTCCTGGAAACAAAATAGTCTCACAAAAGAATATGTCGCCTAGCATATCAACTATCTGAAGGAGAAAGACCAAAATCTATATTCTTAGCTACAAAAAATGTAGATATCGTGTAGTGAGTTTGACAACTCAGTGAGCAGATAATACCTCATATAACCTCTTAGGTCAATATATGAATGTACTCATATTTTAAAATTTGTCATATAGAAAATATAGTTCGAAAGTACATTTATATGGGACCCGCATTTCAAATATTCTCAAAACAAAAGATATTCAGATATCCAAAATCTTATACTATACTGTATGATCATTAAACAAATATTGTTAAGCATCAAAATATTTCACATGAAAATATTAAGAGGATCCCAAATTAGAACCACCATGTCAGAGTTCAAACTCTTATGTACTTTGGTTGTGTAAGATTTGCCTATACTTAGCATCTCAGTTAAGGTTTGTCCTACCACCATTCAAGACAACATGCGAAAGGACTCTAATATGGGCAATGTCCCAAGCACACAAAAGGAAGGAAAAATCACATATTGTAACAACTCCATTTTTGTAAATGTAAAAAAAAAAATTTATATTTGTAAAATTTCATGAAGTTATTACTGCTTTAATTCTAACCACTTAACTCGTAATAATAATCACTTTAAACCAAGCATAATTGTTATTAACAGTGATACAATACTGAGTTTTTATACACACCATCATTTTACAAACATTTGTACAAAGATACATATTAGCTTTAATCATCTATGTCGACTACTTTCGGGGACACTGGTGCGGGTGGCACCTCCACCGAAATCTCAGTCACATCTACTACAGATATATCTGATATAACTGGTAGTTGCCCAAGGTAGGGCACCACGATCCAACGTACGGAAACAATAAGTGTTATGGAGAAAATCTGCATAATTATTATTCTGAACATGATATGGAAATATAGTGAGAATTAAATCCCAGTAGGTTCAACAATAAATCATAATTTACCATCAATATAGTTCATCATGTCATGATCAGCTGTATAAACTACAGAAAATATCTTTGGTCACATGAATGCATTATATCTATGCACATAAGAATCATACAGTAATGATATGTATGACAGGATTAACTATTTTCAGAATATCATATGATGGCCATCAACTTATTCTCATTTCAAGCTACCCCAGTCAGGGTGAGTATCCTCTACTCTCTGGTACGGGCTTTTCTTGCTCCGTCCGACATGGTACACTTTCTCTTTCTTTTCTCATAATCATAATCATAACCGTTGGTAGGGCGTCCCCTACTGGTGAACCACACGGATTGCCATGTGACCGTGCTCATTTATTTTCTTTTGACAATGATAGCCAAAAATATGCTTTCAATAACAAGTATGTTCATCGAAATATAACTATTACCATAAATCATTGGTAATCATGACATGAACATAACCATTTCAAATATCACTTTATAAAATATTTTCATGTCAGAATTTCACACTAAAGATGGTAAGAAGTTCATACAATGGAAATGGCTATGGCATATACTAGTCATTTATTGTTTTCATTTATAAGATTCGTCTTCTTTTTTAAATATTAATTTTATTTCTTTATTTTCTTGATGCAGGTTTTCATCATATCTAACATTCTCTTAATAATTAGAGCATAACTCCCTCAATTGAACTCCGATGTAGGTGATCTTGTTGTCAATTGCAAGATAAAACAATTATCTAAAACTATTATGTTGAACAGTTTAGCAAAATATTAAGAAATCAAGGTGATATTACTTCCACAAAGTACAAGTTATTTCATCTCAGATAGGTTCTGACCTTTACCAACTAATCTGTCCATATCTCCCTCATATGGATTCCAAATTACGTTATTCCAGTGGCTAAAAATCCATGACACATATAGCAATAATTTTTTTGTTAAAAATTTATTTTAATTCCATACAGAATGTTCTCAGAAATTAAAACACAGAAACTATCCTAACATATTCTTCCTTAATTAACCATTTTCTGACCTTTGCTTACTAATCGGACCATATCTACCTCATATGGACTCCGAATTGAATGATTCCAGTGGCTAAAAATCCGTGACATATATATCTTTAATTCTTCTATTAACGATTTATTTTAATTTCCTACAGATAATTTCTAGAAATTAAAAATACAGAAGTTAAAAATTTTCCCACCCATAGCCATACCTATGCAGAACTATATCAGTTTAAGTATTCAAACATACATCACATGCAAGATCAAAATGTAACATGATATAGCAACATCCATGACCAATCATCAACGTTCTAAGATCAAAATCTCATATAAATATTATAAGTTTCAAAAGTTTTCTTCAAAAAGAAATATTGTTAGACTTACCTAAGAATCTTCCTAGCTCACTTAGTGAATTGTTTTTCTTGTTTCCTCATGAAAGAAGTAGCAAGACTCCTCCCTTCCCTTAACTTTTCTAGCAGCTTAGGTAAGAGAAGGAGGGTGAGTTTTTGAACCTCAAGGATGAAGAAGAATAATGGATTCAAGTGGCGATTAAGGTAACTTACCTTGAGTACTTAGTCCCCTAGACTTCTCCTTCCTTTTTCTTCCTTTCTTCCTCTCCTTTCCTCACTTTACCTTGCTTCTATTTTTCCTTTCCCTCACATGGACGAAATTATAATGTTGTACGGGTGGATTTTCTTATATAGACCACCAAATAATTCACCTTTCATGATCATGGGTCTACCTTATCACAATTAGGATACACTTTGTTGAATTTTTGGAAAACAAACAACTTATGTTCTTGTCTTCCTCTTCCTTAGTCAAGATATGCATAGGAAAAGGAGATTTGTATTTTGAAAATTATGATGATATGTTCTTAAGATAAGGGACAAGGTCCCTTTGATTTAGGGATTCATTTCCATTTTCTTTTGTCTTAAACAAGTATGATAGGTTTTCCTTTTTAGGTGGAAAATTTCTAACCCTTGAATCTCCATTATTTGGTTGATATTATTTGTGTGGGATAGGAATGTTTTGTCCTAATGCCATGTATTATCATACCACTTGCTAAAATTATGAGTGTAGGATATAGATGTTTTTGTCCTAAAGCCTTGTATTATCATGCCACTTGGCAAAATTACGAATGTAGAATCACACCACTTGCTAAATTTTTGTCTTAATGCCATGTAACATAATCTTTATTATTATTACATTAGTATATCATCACCTAATTTATTTTATTTTATTTTTCCTCTTGGATTTGGGCTTATTCCTACCCATTATGGGCTTATTCCTACCCATTTTCTTTGCTTTGGATAAAATTCTACCTTTCTTGGGGGGCTTGGTCACTTTTTCATAATTTTTGGGCTATCGGTCCAATTATTATATCCTAGTCCAAATCTATGTTTAATTTCTTGTTTAGGTTATCCAACGGGCTTGCTAGAAACTTATGTGAAGTGGAAAAACTCTATATGAAGTGTCCATAGGTAAAAGCCCCAATGTATGGGTAAAGATTTTAAACTTAGTAACTCTAGTTCTTGAATTAGGAAAAATTACCCTAATCCAATGTTCTTGAAATTTTAAAACATTTACTTGTTTCTAAAAATTTATCTTCTTTATCCAAGAATTTTGCATCTCTTTAGTATGTTATTTCTAATTTTTTTCCTATTAGGTTTTTCCTCTTTATTTGTTCTCTTAATGTTAGAAACATTTTCTATGCATATACATAAGTTGAAAATTTTCTACGGATTATATTTCCTTAGATATCTAAAATATTGTCTAATATATTTTATTTCCTTAATTAAATATTTATGTACTTTTATCAATAAAAGAAATGAAATTAGGGATGTTACACATATCATATAGTCGTCATCTCGTCCAGATAGGAGGCATCCTGCTCTCCTTCACATATCATAATTCGTGTGGTGGCCTTCACATGAGGTTAACACCACCTCTGCTAGTTGAGGTATCAAGATTTACCAAGGCTAACATCACCTGCTATTAACAAACAGTATTTCCAATAGGATTCCTCCACAAAATTTATCATTTACACATATGCCATATCATTCAAAACAGAGGTTTTTATATAAATTCAGAATTTTCAGTCTCAGTACAATTCTTCTGTTAGAAACTTCTCAATCAATGTAATCACATATACATGCCCATTTCCAATGCAATCTTATAACTTTACATATCAATGCCACATGCACAATATATTTTCTTTACTATATAAAAAGAAATACATTTAAAATCACATATTCAATGAGTTCAAAAATCTATTTTCAAAACCATACTCTTCTTAAACTATATACCAGATTGTAAATAATTCAGATAATTTAATCAATTTCAGAAACATATAAAAGTATAAATAACTTGTAAACATAATCAATTATACATTTAAAGTTCAAGCAGATAATAGGGTAAGTCATAGAAAGAATTATCTACTCACAAGGTAACGCTCCAGGTTGGATAGCCCTAAACCATATGTTTTCAATCCAAATTTGATCAAATAGACCTAAAAAACAAGTCAGAAGGGTCCAAAAACCTAGGACATAACTATAGAATTGTAAAATTTAACCTCCAAGAGCTTAATCAACACTAGTCAACTAATGAAGACTATTCATGTTTGGATTTACTATTCATACCAGGCGGATTTACTATTCACGACTTACAAAAAGTTGCCATATGGTAGAAAATTTTTATATCCTAAGGTTTATCTATCTCCTAAATCTATCTACAGTGTCAGATTTTCAATTTGAAATATCTAAATAGGAGTCTCAAAGTTTACCTTTTTTAAAAATTTCCTACTTCCGGTCTACGGCAATTCTATGGGTGATTTAAAAAATTGTTCAGTCAAAATCGTAGTACTCTTCGTCTTAAGCCAGTGGTACTCTTAATTTTGAGTTCAGAGGCCTGTAGACACTCCAGATTGACAGAGAAAACATAGAAGAGAGAAAAAAAATACTATTTATACTATTCATCGGTTATAGAATTTTGTAGATTCCTCTTCACGCTTCATCTCCCCTTTTTTTCTTTTTAAAAATTATTTAATTATTGAATAGTTAAAATTTATTATTTTTTATATACATAATATTATTTTTCATCCTAAAGTATCCCAAAAGTTTTTAAAATTTATATTTTTGCAAAACTTTAGTTGAACTCTTAAATCATGACGTTTCTTGATAAAAATGTTAACAACACAAATCACAAAATAAAATATCTTTATGCATAATAAAAGAAAGAATATTTCTAAAAATAAAACAAAAATTTATTAGAGGCAAATATAATTATTTTAAGTAAAACAAAAATTATTTTAATTAAAAGTATATTTGCTTTCAACAAAATATAATCATTTAAAATAAAAATATATGTGTTTATAGCAAAACATTATTACTATCCATGACATAGAAAAAGTTGTCAAATGGTTGAAAAATTTTATATTCTATGATTTATTTATCTCCTGAATCCATCTACGGTGTTAGATTTTCAATTTGAAGTCTTTAAATAGGAGTTTCTTAATTTACCTTTTTCTAAGATTTCCTACTTCCGGTCTACGACGATTTTGCGACTGATTTAAAAAATTGTTCGGTCAAAATCGTAGTACTCTTCATCTTGAACCAGTGGTACACTTAGTTTTGATACCAAAGGCCTGTAAACACTCTAGATCTAGAGAGAAAATATAGAAGAGAGAAAAAAAATATTATTTATACTATTCATCAGTTATAGGATTTCGCAGATTCCTCTTCATGCTTCATCTCCACCCTTTTTCTTTTCTTTTTTGAAATATTATTTAATTATTGAATAGTTAAAATTTATTATTATTTTATATACATAAGAATTTTATTTTTCATCCTAAAGTATCCCAAAAATTTCTAAAAATTTATATTCTTGCAAAACTTTAGTTCAACTCTTAAATCATGACTTTTCTTGATAAAAATGTTAATAATACAAATCAAAAAATAAAATATCTTTATGCATAATAAAAGAAAGAATATTTCTAAAATTAAAACAAAATTTATTAGAGGCAGATATAATTATTTTAAACGAAAAAATCATTTTAATTAAAAGTATATTTGCTTTCAGCAAAACATAATCATTTAAAATAAAAATATCTTTGTTTATAAAAAAATATTATTATTTAAAAATTACGAAATATTACAGGTTGCACCTTCACCAACATCTTAACCAACTCGACCACAAACACCTTATTAATTTTTGGGATTTGCCCAACATAGATTAACTCAATCCAATATGCCCTAAAAGCCAGAGTCATAGAAAAAATTCTTATAACTAGTTTTCTGAACATGATATGAAAATATAGTGAGAATTAAATCTCAATAAGTTCGATAATAAATCATAATCATCATCAATATAGCTCATCATGTCATGTTCATCAGTATCAGCTACAGCAAATACCTTAGGTTATATGAATGCACTTTATCTATGCATATGAAAATCGTACAGTAACAACATGTGTGGCATGAATAACTATTTTCAGAATATCATATGATGGCTATCAACTTATTTTTATATCAAGCTACCCCAGTCAGGGAGAGTATTTTTTACTCTTAAGTATGGGCTTTTCTCGCTCCGTCCGATATGGCACACTTTCTCTTTATTTTCTCATTAGCATAATCATAGCCATTAGTAGTGCGTCCCCTACTGATGCACCACACGAACTGTAACAACTCCATTTAAGTATCAATTTTTTTTAAAAAAAAAAACCATGAAGTTATTACCTCGTTACAACTTAACTTAATATAACATTTATTTAATTTATACAATACAGAGTTCACATACACGTCATTAATCAAAACGTACATGCAACATATCAAACACATAGATATTTACATCTTATTTATTTTGGTTGACCAATTCCGGAGATACAGGTGCGGGTGGTTGCACCTTCACCGGGATCTGAGCCAACTCGACCCCAAACGTCTTATTTGATTCTAAGATCTGCCCAACATAAAGTAACTTGATCCAATGTGCACTAAAACCCAGAGCCATAAAAAAAGCTACATAACTAATTTTCTGAACATGATATGGAAATATAGTGAAAATTAAATCCCAGTAAGTTCAACAATAAATCATCATCAATATAGCTCGTCACATCATGTTCAGCTATATAAATTACAGAAAATATCTTTGATCACACGAATGCATTATATCTATCCACATAAGAATCATACAGTAATGATATGTATGACAGGATTAACTATTTTCAGAATATCGTATGATGGCCATCAACTTATTCTCATTTCAAGCTACCCCGGTCAGGGTGAGTATCCTCTACTCTCCGGTACGGGCTTTTCTCGCTCCGTCCAACATGGCCCACTTTCTCTTTCTTTTCTTATTATCATGATCATAACCGTTGGTAGGACGTCCCCTACTGGTGCACCATACGGATTGCCATGTGACCGTGCTCATTTCTTTTCTTTTCACAATGATAGCCAAAAATATGTTTTCAATAACAAGTATGTTCATCAAAATATAACTATTACCATAAATCATTGGTAATCATGCCATGAACATAAACATTTCAAATATCACTTTATAAAATATTTCCATGTCAGAATTTCACACTTAAGATGGTAAGAAGTTCATACAATGGCAATGGCTATGGCATATACTAGTCATTTTATTTTCATTTATAAGATTCGTCTTCTTTTTTAAATATTAATTTCATCTCTTTATTTTCTTTATGCTTGGCCTTTAGTCAATTTCTTCTTATTTATATCATTTCTAACACATGTTCTTACAAATTTATAGAGCATTTTCCTCCAATTTGATTTCTATTATTACCCTTTAGTTAAAGAGGTTCATCTAGCGTAGAAAATTTTTGAAAATAGGCTTAACCAACTTCCAACACGGTCTGGCCCTGTTCCAAGACACAGCCATGCTTTAAAAATACTTCAAATGTACTCAAAAATAGTCCCGAACACGGACAACCCGTGCTTGAAGCACCCAGAACACGGCCTGGCCATGTTCTATGATCTTTACTCACTAATCAGAGCATAACTCCCTCATTTTAACTCCGATTGAGGTGCTCTTGGTGTCTATGGAAAGATAAGACAATTATATAAAACTATTATGTTAATCATATCAGCAAAATAGTAATAAATATTGGTTTTATTACTCCCTTATATTCAATAATATTTCTTCTTGGGTAGGTTTTAACCTTTACTTACTAATCTGACTATATCTCCCACATAAGAATTCCAAATTAAGTGATTCCAGTGGCTAAACATCCGTGACACAAACATATAAAATTCATATGTTAACCATTTATTTTAATTCCTTATAGAAGTTTCCCAGAAATTAAAACACCGAAGCTATCCTAACATATTCTTCCCTGATTAACCATTTTCTGACATTTGTTTACTAATTAGAACATATTTACCTCATATGAACTCTAAATTGAATGCTTCCAATGGATAAAAATCCATGACACATATATCTTTAATTCTTATGTTAACCATTTATTTTAATTCCCTACAGATAATTCCCAGAAATTAAAATACAGAAGCTATCTTAACATATTCTTCCCTGATGAACCATTTTCTGACCTTTGAATACTAATCGAACCATATCTACCTCATATGGACTCCAAATTGAATGCTTCTAGTGGCTAAAAATCCGTACCACACATAGCTATAATTCTTATGTTAACCATTTATTTTGATTCCATACAGATAATTCTCAGAAATTAAAATATAAAAGCTATCCTAACATATTCTTCCCTGATGAACTATTTTCTGACCTTTGACTACTAATCGGCTCATATCTTCCTCATATGGACTCCAAATTGAATGATTCCAGTGGCTAAAAATCCGTGACACACATAGATATAATTCTTATGCTAATCATTTATTTTACTTCCATACAGATAATTCCCATAAATTAAAATACAAAAGCTATCCTAACATATTCTTCCCTGATGAACTATTTTCTGACCTTTGACTACTAATCGGACCGTATCTACCTCATAAGGACTCCAAATGGAATAATTACAGTGGCTAAAAATCTACGACATATGTATCTTTAATTCTTATGTTAACCATTTATTTTAATTCCCTACATATAATTCCCAAAAATTAAAACACAGAAGCTTAAAATTTTGCCACTCATAGCCATACCTATGCAGAACTTTCTATACCAGTCTAAGTATTCAAACATACATCACTTGCAAGATCAATATGTAACATGATATAGCAACATCCATGACCAATCATCAACGTTCTAAGATCAAAATCTCATATAAATATTATAAGTTTCAAAAGTTTTCTTCAAAAAGAAATATTGTTAAACTTACCTAAGAATCTTCCTAGCTCACTTAGTGAATTGGTTTTCTTGTTTCCTCATGAAAGAAGTAGCAAGACTCCTCCCTTCCCTTAGCTTTTCTAGCAGCTTAGGTAAGAAAAGGAGGGTGAGTTTTTGAACCTCAAGGATGAAGAAGAATAATGGATTCAAGTGGAGATTAAGGTAACTTACCTTGAGTACTTAGTCCCTTAGACTTTTCCTTCCTCTTTCTTCCTTTCTTCCTCTCCTTTCCTCACTCTACCTTGCTTCTATTTTTCCTTTCCCTCACTTGGACGAAATTATAATGTTGTAAGGGTAGATTTTCTTATATAGACCACCAAATAATTCACCTTTTATGATCATGGGTCTACCTTATCACAATTAGGATACACTTTGTTGAATTTTTGGAAAACAAACAACTTATGTTCTTGTCTTCCTCTTCCTTAGTCAAGATATGCATAGGAAAAGGAGATTTGTATTTTGAAAATTATGATGATATGTTCTTAAGATAAGGGACAAGGTCCCTTTGATTTAGGGATTCATTTCCATTTTCTTTTGTCTTAAACAAGTATGATAGGTTTTCCTTTTTAGGTGGAAAATTTCTAACCCTTGAATCTCCATTATTTGGTTGATATTATTTGTGTGGGATAGGAATGTTTTGTCCTAATGCCATGTATTATCATACCACTTGCTAAAATTATGAGTGTAGGATATAGATGTTTTTGTCCTAAAGCCTTGTATTATCATGCCACTTGGCAAAATTACGAATGTAGAATCACACCACTTGCTAAATTTTTGTCTTAATGCCATGTAACATAATCTTTATTATTATTACATTAGTATATCATCACCTAATTTATTTTATTTTATTTTTCCTCTTGGATTTGGGCTTATTCCTACCCATTTTCTTTGCTTTGGATAAAATTCTACCTTTCTTGGAGGGCTTGGTCACATTTTCATAATTTTTGGGCTATCGGTCCAATTACTATATCTTAGTCCAAGTCTATGTTTTATTTCTTGCTTAGGTTATCCAATGGTCTTGCTAGAAACTTATGTGAAGTGGAAAAACTCTATATGAAGTCTCCATAGGTAAAAGCCCAATTTATGGGTGGAGATACTAAACTTAGTAACTTTTAATCTTAAATTAGGAAAAAATTACCCTAATCTAATCTTCTTTAAATTTTAAGACCTTTACTTACTTCACAAAAATTTATCTTCCTTACCTAAGAATTTCACCTTTCTTTAGCATATTTATTTCTAATATTTCCTCTTAGGTTTTCTTTCTTTACCTATTCCATTAATATTAGAACATTTCTATGCATATATGTAAGGTGAATAATTTCTAAGGAAAATATCTAAAAGTTACAGGATGTTACACGAACCGCCATGTGACCGTACTCATTATACTTACATGCCATAATTTATCATCATACAAAAAAATCATTGATAAAATGCAATCATGTCATGATCATAACCATTTTTGAATATCACTTTATAAAATATTTTCATGTCAAAATTACACACTTAAGATGGTAAAAATTTCATGCAATGGCAATAGCTAGGGCACACACTAGTTATTTATCATTTCTATTTATAAGATTCTTCTTCTTTTGTAAATATTATTTTTATCTTTTTATTTTCTTTATGCTAAGCCTCTAGTTACTTTCCTCCTACTTATATCATTTTCAACAAATGTTCTCACAAATTTTATAGGACATTCTTCTCCAATTTGGTTTCTATTATTACTCTATAGTTAATAAGGTTCATTTAGAGTAGAAAAATGTTAAAAATAAGCTTTATCAGCTCCCAACACGGCCTAGCCATGTTCCAAGATACGACCATACTTGAAAAATACTTCAAGCGTACTAAAAAATATCCTTGAACACTGCCTACCCATGCTGAAGCAACCCAAAACACGGCTATGACCTTTACTCACTTATTCAACCATATATTCCTCATATGAACTCCAATTGAGTTGATTCTAAAGCCTATAAAAAGAAAAGAAGCTTATCTACAATTTTCATGTTTTTCTTTTCTTTGGATTCCTTATGAATTATTCTCAGAAACATATTTAACAAATTCCTCCCTAGTTAGCTAGTTTCTGACCACTACTTACTAATCTGACCATATCTTCCTAATATGGATTCCAAATTGAATGATTCTAGTGGTTAAAAATTCTTGAAACATATATATATATATATATATATATATATATATATATATATATATATATATATATATATGTTTCATGTTAACTATTTATTTTAGTTCCCTATAGATTTTTCCCATAAATTCAAATACAAAAACTTACCTAACAAATTCTTCCCTGGTTAACCATTTTCTGACCACTACTAACTTATCGGACCATATTTCCCTCATTTGAACTTCAAATTGGTTGATTCCAGTGGCTAAAAATATGTGAGACATATATCTAAAGTTTTCATGTTAACCATTTCTTTTTATTCCTAACCAATTCTTCCAAAAATTTTAAAAACCATAAGCTTCCCTAGTTACTTCGAAATCTAGTTTTATTAACATAGCCTTTCCTAAAGTTCTAGTTCATCCTTTTATTAATCCATCTTCAATTTTTCTTCCAAATTTCCACCTAATCATAGAATTAATCATCTCAACAATTAATTATATTTCTTACTTAATTTAACATATTCCATCTATTTTTACCATATTCAAATATACATAACAGTAGCATAAAAGCCATAAATTTTTGCCACCCATAGGTATATTTATGCAGAACTTTCCATACCAACCGAAGTATTCAAAACATCCATCACATGCAAGATCAACATGTAACATGATATAGCAACATCCATGGCCAATCATCAAAGTAGCAAATATTGTAAATTTCATCAAAGTTCTAAGATCAAAATCCCATATAAATATTACAAATTTCAAAGCTTTTCTTCAAAAAGAGATATTGATAAACCTACTTAAAGATCTCCTTAGCTTACTTAGTGAATTCTTTTTCTTGTTTTCTCTTGAAGGAAGTAGCAATATTCCTCCCTTTCCTTAGCTTTTCTAGAAGCTTAATTAAGAGAAGGAGGGTGAGTTTTAAACCCCAAGGATGAAGAGAAAAGATGGATTTAAATAGAGATTAAGCTAACTTATTTTGAGTATTTAGTCCTCTAGACTTTTTCATTCCTCACTCTACCTTGCTTATGTTTTTTCTCTCTCTCTCACTTGGATGAAATTATAATGTTATAAGGGTGAATTTTGCTTAAATAAACTATTAAATTGTTCATCTCTCATAATCATGAGTCTACCTTATCACAATTACGATGCACTTGGTTTTTTTTAGGGAAGACAACTCATATTCTTGTCTTCCTCAACCTTAGTCAAGATATGCATAGCAAAAGGAGATTTGTATTTTGAAAAAAATGATAAAATGTTCTTAAGACAAGGGAAAATGTCCCTTTGATTTAGGGATTCATTTCTTTTTTCTTTCGTCTCACTCAAGTATGATAGGTTTGCCTTTCTATGTGAAAAATTTTCAACCATTGTGTCTCTCTTGCTTGGCTGAAATTATTTGTCTAGGATAAGGATGTTCTGTCATAATGTCATGTGTTATTACCTACTTGCTGAAATTATGAATGTAGCATATAGGTGCTGTGTCTTAATGCCATGTGACCTAATCTTGATTATTATTATACTACTATTTCTTCACATGATTCTTATTTTTTCCTCTTGGATTTGGGCTCATTCTTACCCATTTCCTTTGCTTTGGCTGAAATTCTACATTTCATGGAGAGTTTGGTCATATTTTCATGATTTTTGGGTTATCAGTCAAACTTCTATATCTTAGTCCAAATCTATGTTTTATTTCTTATTTGGATTATCTAATTGGATTGTTAGAAACTCATGTGAAGGAAAAAAAATCTATATGAAATGTATAGGTGGAGATGTTAAACTTAGGAACTGTAACTCTTGAATTAGGAAAAATGACCATTATCCAATTTTCTTAAAATTTTAAAACCTTTACTTACTTCCCAAAAATTTACCTTCCTTACCCAAGAATTTTGCCTCTCTCTAGTATGTTATTTCTAATTTTTCCTATTAGATTTTCTCTATTTACTTATTCCCTTAATGTTAGAAACATTTTCTATGCATACACATAAGGTGAAGAATTTCTAAGGCTTATATTTCCTTAGATATCTAAAAATTCTCTAATAAATTTTATTTCCTTTATTAAATATTTATGTACCTTTATTAATAAAAAAACAAAATTAGGGATGTTACATTTCAAACGGGCCCTTATGGTTTAAGATTTAGAATTTAGGGTTTTAAGATTTTAGAAGTTAGAGTTTAGAGTTTAGAAGTAATTCTTTCTTCTTTTCTCCATTTCAATTAAGATTTGGGATATAAGTGTTAATTTTTTTAAAGTTAAGAGATCTTAGGGAAACTATTTTTAATTAAGGGACCAAAGAGTAATTTGGCCAATATTGTAAGCAAGAATGAAGAAGAAAAATGGGTATTTTTGTTATTTTAAGTGTTATTTGCAATAGATTTATAAATTAAAAAGGACATTGCAATAATTATTATATCAATGGAGATATTGCAATTTATGATATAGATGAAGGTGGGTAAGTGTTATTCCCCTCCTTTTTAGTGTAAATGTTATTAGTTATATATGTTATATATAAATCGTTTAAAAAATGCATATATTAGTTATTAGTTATGATTTTGCAATTGTAAGGTGAAAAAATCAACTCATGTACAAAATTATGCTTAAGACTACATGTTGAATATTTGACTGACAGTATAGTGCATATATATATATATATATATATATATATATATATATATATATATATATATATATATATATATATATATATATATATATATATATATATATATTTGTGTTATCTTTTTTTGTATGAAATATTATTTTTGAATGAAAAATATCAATGTTAATTCATTTTAGAATTATAAATGTACTTTACGTATTTGACTGAAATATGAAAAAAAATTATATGGACATGTTACATGGTAAAGTTGGGAGCTTCCATGTGGCAGAATAGGAGTTGTCGTGTGGCATTATTGGCAAAAATTAAAAAAAATTTTAAAAAAGAAAAATTATATAAAAAGAAAGAATTTTTTAGTTTACATAAAATTAAAAAATTGAGGAGATGAAAAAGTTATTTATTTTTGCATAAAATTTTAAAAATTGTAAGAAGATAAAATAATTACTGTTGTGCATGATATATAAAAAATTGGAATAAGATGAAAGAAATATTTATGTTGAATAAAGATAAGAAAATTACCAAAAAAAATTATTTTTCATGAAATATAAGAATTTGGAAGAGCACAAAAGAATTGTGTCTTGCATCAAATTTTAAAAATTTTAACAAAATGAATCAAGTGTTTATTGTACAACATCTAAGAGATTGCAAGAAGTTGAAAGAGTTAATTTTTTTGCTTTTTTTTCATACAATTTTAAAACTTGGAAGAAGATGAAAGAATTAGTAAAGTTGCATAAAAGTTAATAAATATGAAAAATAAATCAATGAATCATTTTTTACATAAAAATTGGAAAACAAGGAAGGAAATGAAGGAATTATTTGATTTGCATAAAAATTGAATATTTTGAATAAGATGAAAGAATTAATATTTCGTTTGCATAAAAATTATATAATTGGAAGATGGAAGAATTACTTTGTCTTGAAAGAAATCTTAAAACTTGGAAGAAGATGAAAGAATATTTATCTTACACAAAATTTAGAAGGAATAAAAGAAAATAAGTGAATTATACACTTTGCATAAAGTATTTTACATTGGAAAGAAAATGAATGAATCACTTAGTTTTCACAAAATTTTAAAAATTGAAAGAACGAGAATAAATTGATTTGTTCATAAAATTTAAAATATTTGCAAGGAGATGAATGAATCATTTGCTTCTCGTACAATTTGAAAAACTATGAACAAAATGAATGAGTTGAAAGAATCTACATTGAAACCTAGCTTCAATGAAGGAGCGTAGAAGAAGACAAAGGAAAAGAGAGAAATAGTTGTTTGTAAAATGGTCTGTACCTTCAGAATATTATTTATAAAATGTTTATGATATAGCTATATACAAGCTTCAGCAAGTGGCTATTTCGAAGCCATGTGTACAAACATATGTGACACCAATAACTAAGTAACTAAGCCTAGTTGTTGTAACTAAAGTGTAACAACTGGAACTAACTATGACTATCTTTAATACCCCCCTCAAACTCAAGTTAGATAGATTATCTATCTTGAGTTGGTAACGAATATTATAGAAAGAAGCCTGTGGTAATGGCTTAGTAAAAATTTCAGCAATATGTTCTGAAGATGGAACATGAAACACAAGAATCTCCTTGCGGTTTACCTTTTCACAAACAAAAATATGAGTCCAATTCAATGTGTTTAGTTCTATGATGCAAAATAGGATTTGTCGCCAGTAAAACACAATTAAGATTGTCACAATAAACCAACAGTGGACTAAGAAAAGGAACTTGCAGCTCTGTCATGAGAGATTTAATCTAAGTTAATTCATCAACCACATTAGCCAAACTCCGGTACTCAACTTCAAAGATGGACTGAGATAAAATGGGTTATTTCTTGGAAACCCAGGCAACCAAATTACTAGCAAAATAAACACAAGCACCAGTAGTGTACCTTCTATCATCCAAATCGATTGCCCAATCAGCATCACTAAATGCCAATAAGTCAAGGTGCTTAGGTTTGTTAAGATGAAGACCATAGTCTAGAGTACCACTTAAATATCTTAGTAATCTTTTCACTTCTTGCCAATGACAATAAAGTGGTTTGTTCATAAATTGAGACACTCAGTTAATAGCATAAGACATTTCTGGTTATGTAACAGTGACATACTGCAAAGCACTTATAATAGACCGATAAAGATGTGGATCTGTCATTAGTTCTCCACTATGAGTAGAAAGTTTAATATTGGACAGCATAGTAGTATCCACAAGCTTACAATTAAGCATATCAACCTTTGTCAACAAATCAATTATGTACTTTCTTTGACACAAATGCAAGCCACCATATTTGGTGTTAGTAACTTGGATCTTAAGAAAATAATTGAGTTCACCTAAATCTTTTAAAGCAAAATAATTATTCAAACTAGTAATAATAGTTTGAAACTCAATAGAAGAGCTCCTAGTAATTATAATGTCATCAACATATACTAAACTATAAACCAAAAACTGTGAAAGCACCGAATAAAGAGAAATTGATCACACTTGACAGCAAGTAAGAATTGAATATATTGTTTTAGGAGAGTTATTCATGTAGCCTTGGGTTTTAGTTAGATTATATTATAGCTGATAGTAAATATAAATGATGTGTATACGAAGTTATGCTTCAGGTATCTTTATATAATTTTGGTGAAAGTTGGGAGAAGTTATTTGTACTTAGTTGAATTTGCTCATATCAGTAATAATCAAGTCAATATACAAATGGCACCATTTGAGATTTTACATGAAACATCATAGGTATTCTAATAGGTGATTGAGTTGAGTAAAATTAAGTTTTTGGAATCTAATTTGGAATAACATACAATAGATAAAATATAACTAACCTAAATTGATGATGCTAGTTTGGAGAGTATGCTTCAAGCATATGTCTTAGAGTTTGGTGGGAGATTTCTTAATAGAATTCGTCTATAATAAAGTGATATTGGATCACTTAAAACCTTATGTAAGAGATGTTACGAACTTTCTATTAAATGATTCAGTGGGGTTAGACTTATTGTAAGATGTCGTTGATAAAGTGAAATTGATTAGGAAAAGAATACAAGCAACTCAATAGAAGCCAAAATGTCTATATGGACCAGGAATGTTGAGCATTAAAAATTATAAGTTAGTGACCAAATATTCTTGAAGGACTCACCCATAAAAGAGGTAATGAGGTTTGGAAAGAAAGAAAATGTTAAGCTCTAGTATATAAGCTCTTTTGAAATCTTGAATAAAGTAGGCATAATATATATTGTCTAGCCTTGCCATCAGGATTAAGTGATGTTGATACGGTGTTTCATATATCAATGCTAAAGAAGTACCTATCAGATTCTTCTCATGTTATCTGTAACATCCTCGATTTGTTTTTGTTACTAATTGGAATTTATTTCTTTCAGAGGGGAGAAAGCATTTTGGATCTCAAGGGAGGATTAAATTATTTTACAATTTTACTTAAGTCAAACAACATCTTAGGATGGTTAAAATGGAATTTATGTAATTTAATTGAAATTACATTTATGTAAATTTCTTAAGATGACATTTATATAAATTCTTTGAGATGATAGTTTTGTAAATAATAAAAGATGGAAAACTTGTAATTATTGGGTGGTAAGTAGGAAAAATTAGTGATAATTATGAGGGAGAGAAAGGAGTGTCGGTAAGGAGTGTTGGTAAGGAAGAGAAAGAAAAGAAAAAAAAGAGAGAAAAAGAAAGAGGAGGAAAAGGAAGAGGAAGAAGAAGAAGAGAAAGAGGAAGAAGAAGGAGAAGGAAGAGGAAAGGGAAATCAAAGTATCAAGTTTAAGGATTTGTTTAAGCTAGGTTTAACATCTACTCATAAATTTTGTACAAAATTATATATATGCTTTTAAATTTGTTTAGATGTTATTTTGGATAACATGTGGTCTGGATATTTATATGGAATTCTATTTTGGTTGTATGGACATGCATATGGGTGCATGAGATTACATAAAAGAAAAACAAAGGAAAAGTTAGACTAAGCTGAATTTTGAAATAATTTGAGAAGCCTCTATTTTTGGAATTCCAAGAACATTTGGCAAGGATTTTAAAGAAATGGTCAACAAATGTCTCACAGATTTATAGGCTCTGAAATTACTTAATTTGGAGTCCATATGAGGAAGATATGGCTGATTAATTGAGCAGAGGTCAGAATCCAGGATAGTAAAAATAATCTTTTTTTTATTTTTAATTTTCTAGAAATAATCCGTAAGGAATCTAAAGAAATGATAAATATAAAATTGTATATAATTTTCTTAACTTTTTATAGACTTTGACATCACCTCAATTGGAGTCCATATGAGGGAGATATGGCTGATTAATTGAGCAGATGTCAGAATCAGTCTAGAATCTAGATTGGTAAAATAAGTATTTTTATTTTTATTTATATGTTTATAGGATTTGAAATCACCTCAATCAGAGTTTGTATAAGGGAGATATGGTTGAATAAATGAGGAAAGGTCATAGAACACGGCCAGGCCGTGTTCTGGGTTGCTTCAACATGGGTAGGCCATGTTTGGGGCTATTTTTTGAGCATGTTTGAAGTATTTTTGAAGCATGGCCAGGCCGTGTTGGGTGCTAGACTATCATATTTTTCACTGTTTTCTACCTAAAAGTAATCTTGTTTGTTGAAATATTTTTAGGAAACATATATCCAAGAAAAATACTTTTAAAATGATGATTTTGGTATCACAAATTACTATTTTTCTTTATTTGATTTAAAATGAATCATATTGAATATTGGTATGTGATGAATGATTATTAATCATTTGGTATAAAAATGATGCATCATATTATGAAAGTAATTAAATGGCAAGTGTAAAGCTCATGGCAAGTTGCTTGATAATTATATATTGCATTTGATGAATATGCATTTATATATATACATTTATATGTATGGATGAATATCGATAGGTTGTATGGCTTAAGACGGTACCGAGTAGGGAACGCCCTATTAGCCTGAGTGAGCCAAGGGAGGGCCGCTCCAACCGAGTGCAAACGTAATGTGAGGAGCCAAATAGGTGATGTTGTGACTGTAGTCAATCGGTCACTATGTGTATAGCAAATGAATGAATTGAGAACTGTGATATGTCTGAGTATTTTAAAAAAAGAGTGAATTTTTAGTGCATATATAGTATGTTAATTATGCATCAACTGATGTGATGACTTTATCTTCAAATCTTAATATTTTCTGTAGCTTATACAGCTGAACATAACTCTCATTTTTCTCATTATGTTTTATTTATGTTAAGTCTACTAGGAACCTTTGTTCTCACTATTATTGTGGTGTTATGTTCAGATAAAAAAAAGAGATGCAATAGAGAATGGGGTTATTGATGGAGATCTCGATGTCAGCACCACCTTCTCACCCTTTGTAGTTCAAGGGTGAAGTGTTATATAGGGACTTTTATTTATGTACTGAAATGTTGTATTGTATAATTATAATATGTGTGAGGTTTGTTGTAATAACACTTGTTGTTTTAATTAAAACTCGCAAGTGCACGAATCTATTGGAGTATAGATTTAGTGGTATGCAAGGTCGATCCCACAGAGATTGCCAATTGAGAGAAAATTCTAATATAGATCCAAAATAAATACGTCTAACCTAGTTCCCGATGTCTCATTTTGTGAGAGGAATATTGAACAAAATATGCAAAGAACTAATATACTGAAATTAAATGAAGATGTATTCAAGGTAAAGAAGCATGCTAAGGTTAGGAGATCCACTCTTGGTATATCGAATAAAAATAAATTTAACTCTTTTATTACTCAATTAGAATCTTTACACGAATAAAGTTCTAATCGGATGATATGTTAATTTAAGCTCAATTTTGTTTATATATGGATTATATTTACCTCCTTTTTAATAATTAAAACATTCTTGTAAAATGGATTCAAGCGTACATTGTGCCAATCAACATACTGTCTACAATAAATTAAGAGTGATTCAAGTATTTATTGTGCCAAAAATTGTCTACAATGTATCAAGGTTCACACTTCACAAGATTAAAAATACAAAGATGCAAAAGATAACTTGTAAATGGATTCAAGCATAAATTGTGCCAATTATTATATTGTCTACAATATATCAAAATTCACATTTTACAAGATTAACTTATGAAAAAAATGAAAGGTAGAAAATTAATTAACATAACAAAATAAAATGAAATAGAATAGGTGGCAAAGCCAACCAATAGTAAAATAAAATAAAGTAGGTGGCAAAGCCAACCATGAAAATAATACGAAATAGGCGGTCTAATAAAACCAGCCAATAACATAACAAGAAATCGGCGGTATGATAAAACCAGCCATTAAGAAATAATTATGAGAAAAGAAATAGGAAGGTAAATACAATATCAAAGATAAACTTTAAGATTAAGAGTTAGATAAATTATTATTCTCATACCAAGAGTTTCACCCTTTCACCTTAGCATTAGGAGATTAGTTCTCCATAATCAAGGCAAGAAAGTGAAATGAAAGATGAAGAAACATCATAATATTACGAAAGAAAATGAAAAATACAAGATGTCTAAAGAGAGAATAACATTACAAGTTCGTAGAATTCCAACAAAGCTTTCCCAAGCTCTCTCCAAAGCTCTCCAAAAAAACTCCCTAACTCACCCCTCAAGCCCTCTATTTATAGATACAATTAAGTGTGGTTGGTGTGGTAATTGTCAAAATTGTTAGGTAAGAAGTTGTACAAAGTTGACAATTTGAATTCCATATGTGTACCGAAATTGATCCTTGAATATCGTCTTGAAAACTGCTGAATTTTCTAACTTCATCAACCCGAAAGTTGTATACAATTTCATTAGCTTTCCGTCAAGACAAATTGTGGACAAATTGGATACGTAATGTGTGAGTTATGGTCAAAATACTAGAGCAAAGTCGGGATGGACTACAGCAGTAGTCAGATTCTCTTCTAGCCCACTTTTGGCCCTTTTAATGTCCGTATTTTCTAACCACTTGAACATGAAAGTTGTACCCAATTGTGTCAGCTACACACCTACCAAATTGCATACATATTGGATATGTATTTTCAGAGATATGGCCCAAGTACTACAGTAAGGTTGGGCTGGACTGCAACCAGCAAATATATTCTCAACATTGGGTGCTTTGCCTTGAATCTTTATGTTTTAGTTCTTTTGGAAATGTGATCATAAATCAAGAATAAATTTGTGCATATATCCATTAGGATGCGTCTCAAGAGACAATATGATAATGCTCCTTACTCAGCCATCCTTAATGAATTTGTTTTATCTGCTTGATTTATAGACATCATTTCCAAAGAACCACAATTTAACTCTGATTCCTCCAATTAAGTCCATTTTCTACTCTTCTCTCCATCTGTAAGAAAGACACAAAACTAAAGACAAGTAAGGGAGATTTATGCTTAATTATGGCAAAAGATAAGATGAAAATATTTAATTTATGAGTATAAAACTCACTCATCAACACTCAACTAATAAAACCTTTGAAGGTTAAGTATAAATCATTTGAAACAAAGAAAGTTGAGAACAATGTAAAATTTTAGAGCGTTTTCGACCTATTCTTCTGACCTTTCGTCACTCATATAAGCATAACTCTCTCATATGAAATCTATATTAAGTGATTCCAATTTCTAATGAACGATAAGACATATATCTACAACTTTGATGTTGGGAACTTTTGCAAATTCTGTGAATATCATAGTGAGACGAGGCAAAAACCGAAGCATAGTGTGGTCTGGACCTTTGCTCACTATTTTATGCATAACTCCATCATATGAACTCAAAATTAGGTGATTCAAGTGGCTACGGAAAGCTAAGAGAAAGGGCTACAACTTTTATGTTGGATATTTTGTCACATTCGGCGAAGTGTAGTTCGCCGCGGCCAGAATAAGTTCGCCGCGGTGAGAATGATGCGGTATTTTCCCGAGAGCACGAGTTTTCTGGTTTTGAATCTGGCCGTGGCGAAAATAAGTTTGCCGGCTGCGAAAATCACGGCTCGCCGTGGCGAGAATGAGTTCGCCGGCAGCGAGATTTGTCAGATAGCTTTTTTTTGCGGACCCCCCCTTTTCCTTCATTTCTCTTTCATCTGAACCCTAACTCTCTCTCTCTAAAATTTTTTTCAAACTTCTCTCTAAGATATCTCATCATCCGGACATCCGATTTGAGCAAGTAAGGTATCATTGGACTCGTGGGAAGAAGATCTACAAATCCCACCGATCAATTTCGCCGAAAAGTCGCCGGAAGGTCACCGAAAAATTGCATGAATAGTACCTCCAAAGGTAAAACTCCTTTTAATCGCGTTTTAGACTTCATTTTACCGAATTTCTTTCCATAGATAGTCTTAGAATTAGTTTCTATACTAGAATATAGGGTTTTTAGGTTTCAGCGTGAATAATGTTTCCGGCGAGTGAATAGTATTTTCCGGCGTAAATAGTGACTTTTAGAGTTTTCTAATTTTCATGTTATGTCTATGTTTTCTAAGTTGTTGAGCCATCATGAGGTGAAATTCTCGTTGTTGGACTCCTTGTAAGGTGAGTGGGTTTTTCATACTATAGCGCATGTTTTAGGAATTTGATTTATAACTCTCTCGTAGGATTTTAACTAGTTGGAATGTATGTTAAATTGTTTTACCGCTTTGAAAACCAATATGTTCCAACCATGTTAGAAATTGTAAATTTCAATCCTAGTTGAACCCTAGATATGCAGGGCAAACATCTAGACTATTAATTCTCCATTTGAACTAGATTTATAGAAATGCAAACTTAGTCATAGAAATGAACTAAGTTAGCCATGAAGTGATTTGATGCATGATAAGCATCTATGTAACGTCTACGGAAAATCTATGTTTAAAAAGGGAAAGTTTATGATTTTAAAGGTCTCCATGGGAATTCATGGATGAGATATATTTTAGAATAGAATTTTATGCATGAAAAGAGCTAGATGGAGAATTATAGTTTTATTGTAAAGTTATTGAAATGTTTTACTTTAAACTCTCTCAATAGCATATTTCAAATGTTTTCTATTGGAGGGACCCTTTTAGATCACTATTAGCTAGCCGCAGGTAGTGCTAGCCCTGGTGCACCATGATCATGTTAAGGCTTCGGCCTAGGATACTGTGACGGGCATATAACTGCCTAAGACACAGGGATTTAGGGTAGACTTATGTCTATGCCTACAGTGATTTCCATACCCATTGCTATGTGCTTGGGGACCTATTGCTATGTGCTTGGGAAATTTAGGGTAGACTTATGTCTATGCCTACAGTGATTGCCATACCCATTGCTATGTGCTTGGGGAAAATTTAAGGTGGACTTCCTACAGTGATTACCCCTCCCTTGCTATGTGCTTGGGGAAAATGATGATCTGTCAGGAAAGAACTCCAATAAATTAGTGCATTTTTCTTAAAGATTAAATATTTCTAAAATACCTCATTCATCATTGTTATTGCATAAATATCATCATTTCTTACTTACCATGCATAATTGATTTGCTTTATGGTTACTTATTTAATCTTGTTTTATCTTTTGAACATCCATTTGAATTGTTTAGTTTTTATAATAAATTATGGTTAAATGCTTAATGTTTCAATTATTAAACTCATTGTGAAACACTCGTGCTTGGTTTGCCCTGTTTCTGTTATAGTATGATTTATCCATTCACTGAGATGTGGTAATCTCACCCCTCTTCTGTTTTCTCCCCACAGATAGTCAAAGAAACACTGATCCAGCTACAGCTCCATAGGAGGCTAAATATAGCATTGGTGAGCCCCAGTTTGGGCAAAATTCCGTTGTATTGGTTGTATAGTTTGAGTTTATGTCTAGTGTATCTCCATGAACTTACAGATAGGATCCTCGCTTCTTGTGTTGTTTGAAAAATGGTTTTAAGTTTTACAATAATGTTTGTACTATGAGGCCATGGGCCAAGTTGAATCAAGGATGTTTGATTCATGAGATATATATATATATATATATATATATATATATATATATATATATATATATATATATATATATATATATATATATATATATATATACAGTATTTTCTTATATTGGATGTGGCGTATGTGGCCAGTTATATTTATTATGTACTCTGGATTGTGTGCTGAATGTTTGTGCATGCTATGTGTTAGGCTTACGGCTAGGGGAAAACCCTTATGTCGTGCCAGTCATGTGTTCCATCATTTGGGGGCGTGACATTTGTAATATATATGTATACTTATATATTGTGTTTTAAAATGTTGTATTGTATAATTATAACATGTGAGCGGTTTGTAATAAATATGTATACATATATATTGTGTTTATACATATGGCATATTTAACATGCGTAATGTGAAAAAAAAAATTTTAAAGTAAATTGGATTTTAAAAAGTTGCTATAATAATAACAAATAAATAAAAAAAAACTAGACATTACATTATCATATTTCAAGAAATTCAATTGGACAAAAATTTGGCTTAATTATGAGAAAAAACCAATGTCTATTGTTGATCAACAAGTGAAGAACTTATAGTTGGAGAAAATTCCTATAGTTAAGGATATACGGCAAAATCACTCAAGTGAAGAGACTTTTTAGGAAGTAAAGATGATATGCAAAAGAGATATCCCCAGTAGTTTGAGTAGTGACGATAATCATTGTAATTTATGTTTTAGTTTCATTTCCTACTTGTGATAGGATGGTTTGAAATTCGGGGACCGAATTTTCTAAGGGGGGAAGAAAGTAACATTCCTAAAAAAATTAGTAATTCTTATTTATATATGGATTAATAAAAGAAATAAAGGAGTAGGGATGTAATTGAAATGTTTTAAGGATGAAAATGGAAACTTACTAATATTTTTGGGGTCAAATTGTAATTTCCTAAAAGTTTAGGTGTCAAAATATAAATAATGAAATTTGCAAGAACTTCCTCTAACAATTAGTAAAATGCTAAATGGCCCTTCATTATTATTTAAATAAAAAAGACAAAAAGATTTTCGAGGCGAATGAATAGTATGAATATTAACCTTCTCTCCATTTTCTCTTTCTAGATCTGGAGTACCTTCAAGATTTTGATCTCAAAACTAAGAGTACCACTGGATTCAGGGCGAAGAATACTACGATATTAGCCGAATAATTTTTCAAATAGGCCGTAGAGTCGCCGCAGATCGGAAGTAGAAAATTTTACAAAAAGGTAAGTTCTGAAACTTCTATTTAGATATCTCAAATTAAAAATCTAACACTGTAGATAGATTTAGGAGATAGATAAACTATAGGATATAAAGTTTCACAGTCATCTGCCAACTTTTGGTGTCATGCACAGTAACTCTGACCGGCATAAATAGTGATTTAAGTTGATGTGAATAGGAAATCCAGCCGACATGAACAATATTTCTGGCTGTAAACAATGACCATCGGTTGACTGGCATTGATCGAGCTCCCGGAGTCATTTCTTAGGTTTTTGGACCCACCAAACTCGTTTTTAAGGTTTATTTGGTCAATTTTAGATGGGAAAATTGTATTTTGGAGCTGTTCAATCTGGAGTCCTAATCCTGTGAGTAGATAATTCTTTCTATGACTTACCCTATGCTATTCTTGAACCTTAAATATATAATTGGTTGTGTTTACAAATTATTTATACTTTTATATGTCTTTGAAATGGATTAAATTACCTAATTTGTTTACTATTTGGCATATAGTTCAAGAAGAGTATGGTTTTGAAAATGGATTTTTAAACTCATTGAATATGTGATTCTAAATATATTTCTCATCATATGGTAAAGAAAATATGTTGTGCACTTGGCATTGATATGTAAAACTATAAGATTGCCTTGGAAAAAGACATGTATATGTGATAATCCTGATTAAGAAATTTTTGACAGAGGAATTTTATTGAGACTGAAAAATTCTATATTATACTAAAACCTTTGTTTTGAATGATATGACATATGTGCAAATAATGATTTATGCAGAGAAATAATATTAGAAGCACTATTTGCTAACAATAGGTGATGTTAGCCCTGGTACACCTTGACACCTCAATTAGCAGGGGTGGTGCTAGCCTCGTGTGATAGCTAACACACGAGATATAATATGTGAAGGAGAGCGGGATGCCTCTTATCTAGGCGAGATGTCGACTATATAATATGTGATTTGTCCTCCCTTGTTGTGTGCTTGGGAAATACCCATATTAGAGTCCCTTTGCGTATCTTCTTGAATGGTGGTAGGGTAAACCTTAGCTGAGATTCTGAGTTTAGATAAATCCTACACCACCAAAGTACGAAAGGGCTTGAACTCTGATATGGTGATCTTGATATGAGATCTTCCTAATGTTTTCATGAGAAATATTTTGATGCATAACAATATTTGATTAATAATCATATTGTATTGTAAATGGTTTTGGATATCTGAATGTGATATGAATTGAGAATATTTGAAATAAGGATCCAATATGAATGTACTTCTAAACTATATTTTCTATGTGACAAATTTTAAAATATGGGTACATCCATATGCTGACCTAAGAGGTCATAGGAGGTATTATCTGTTCACCGAGTTGTCAAACTCACTACAAGATATTTCAATATTTTTTAGATAAGAATACAAAGTTTGATCCTTCCCTTTCAGATAGTTGACCAACTAGACGCCATAATCTCTATGTAAGGCTACTTTGTTTCTAGGGCTCGTAGATTTTAGTTTATATTGTACTTGTACTCTAGAGTATGATCTGAATGCCATAGGCATGATCCTTACTTTTGCTATTACTTTGGTATTTTTTACTTGGTCTGTAAAATATGTATACATAAAAGAACCTATATGTTAAGGTAAATATTTGATAGCAAAATATTTGACTGTGAAAAAAAAAATTTCACGTGCCCTTAAATTGAAGGCATTACAAGTTGGTATTAGAGCATTAAGTTTTCTTGTAGCTATCGGAGCAAAGAATTCATTAGAAGGATCTTTAGTATGGATATAAGCTGGACATATTTATACTTCAGTTGCTGTTGAGGGATTCTATAGGGTTTCAATTTCGTTTCTATTCTAAGTTTGCTAAATTTCTTAGTATTAGATTGATCAAATATTGTGACATTTTAAAAAGTATCTATGGGTTAATTTCTACTTGAAAGTGAAAGGGATAAGCATGCCAGAGAATTTAAAGAATTCAAACATATGCCTAATATAATTGTTTTTTAATGTGATATCCATTGTACCCGATTGCCTAGATAGGGTAGACTTTGATGTGATACTGAGAATGGATTGGTTTGCATCATGTTATGCCATTTTGGAATGTCATCTTATGGTGATTAAATTCAATATTCCTGAAGAATCTCATTTTTTTTATACAATAAGACTGTAGTGAGGTACCCAGTAATATAATTTTAGCTTTAGCAACCCATAAGTTATTACAAAAAGGTGCCAAGGATATTTGACAGTGATGAGAAAAGTGATATAAAGTATATAAGTATAAATCAAGTTCCAGTGGTTAGAGAATTTCCGGATGTGTTCTCTGAAGAATTTTCAAGATTACCCTCGAAACATAAAATAGAATTTAGTATCGATTAACTTTTTAAAACCCAATTGGTATTTATATACTTATATAAAATGAGACTCACTGAATTTAAGGAACTGAAAAATTAGTTACAAGACTTGTTAGAGAAGGGATTTGTATGCTCTAGTACTCTCCTTGATGTGCTTCAATTCTATTTGTGAAAAAGAAAGATGGATTGCTACGATTGTGCATAGATTATAGACAGTTGAATAAGGTGGTAGTGAGTAATAAATACCCATTATCTCATATAGATGATCTATTTGACCAATTACAGGGTATTTAATATTTTTTTAAAATAAATTGAAAAAAAAATTGATTGAGATATGAGAATAATCAATTAAGGATAAAGGAAGAGAATATTCTGAAAACTGCTTTCAGGACTCGATATGAGCACTATGAGTTCTTAGTGATGTCATTTAGTTTGACAAATGCATCAGCTGCATTTATGGACTTTATGAATATAGTACTTAAGCCATTCTTGGATCAAATTGTAAATATATTTATTGACGATATATTAATATGTTCGAAGAGTTCAGAGGATCATAAGCAACATTTGAGGATAATTTTACAAACTCTAAGGGAGTATAGTTGACAAAAATGGTATCCAAGTAGACCCGAAGAAAGTAAAATTGGTACAACAATGGCTACGTTCTACTACAATTAAAGATGAAAATCCAAATCCAATTTGTGCTTCCTGCGGTTGTCTACCGTCCAATCTATTTGAGCCATAGTTGGATCAAGTACATGAACAAATGCTTATAAAGCATCAATCAACTCATCAGCATTTGAAGTTGAGATGAGAATTCGTCGTGTTGAGTGTGAGATAAACCTTTGTTCTATAGCTTGATCAAGAAAAGACAATAGACCATCAAAGAAATGGTTAACATTTAACAAACCTATCTGTTTGTGATGCATATTTAGTTGTGCCCAGGAGACTATTTGAAAAAACTATTCTAAAGTACCAAAACCCCCTGGTAAGGCAATGAAGACATCAGCTTTGCTAATCATTCTAGCCATGCACTCATGTATAGAGGTTACCCCAAATTCTTCCCTAATTTTCTTCCCTATGATGTTTGATGCAGCTAGAGCTATAGAAATAATAACTAGAACTTGACATCCTCCTATATGTGTTGCTGTAGACACACACACCACATTAACCTACGGTTACCTCCACCATAGACTAAATGAATTTTTCTCCTGGCCAGCACAATACCCAAATTTTGTGTTGTTTTCACATACTCTTCATCTTTTTTCAAGACTGGAACCACAAAAGACACATATTTCAAAATTGACGGAATGCGGTTCCCTCCATAACAGCACTTGTAACGCCCCCAATTTATGAGAATGTGAAACAAACATTTTTTTTTTATTTTCTGCAATCAGATATTTTTCATAACATGCATAACACTATTCTTTGTCATAGAAATAGATACATATAGGTTCTCTCATGTATATACATTATAAAGACCAAGTTATAAATGTCAAAGTAACAACAGAAGCAGGGATCCTACTTGTGCTATTCAGAGCACACTCTATAATACAAATATAGTATAATTCAAAACTGTGAGTCTTGAAAGCAACGTAGACTTACTCAGAGAATATGTCACCTAACTAAAGAATTAGACTCTGTATTCTTATCTGAAAAATGTAGAAATATGGTGTAGTGAGTTTGACAACTCAGTGAACAGATAATACCTCCTATGACTTCTTAGGTTAACATATGATGTACTCATATTTTAAAATTTGTCACATAGAAAATACAGTTCCGAAGTACATCCATATGGGACCCGTATTTCAAATATTCTCAAATAAAAGGATATTAAGATATCCAAAACCATATTCAGCATGGTATGATCATTAAACAAATGTTGTTATGCTCAGCTATATAAACTATAGTAAAATATTAAGCTTTTAAGATAAAGTTATAACTTTTAAAATAACCTACCTCATTCGGTGATCTAGTCAACCCAATTTAAAATAACCTGCCTCATTCGGCGATTTGGTCAACCCACACACTCATTTGCTATATGCATAGTGACCGATCGACTATAGTCACAATAGTGATCAGGGAATGTGAATCAATCACCCATTTTCCTCCTCACATTACCACTGTCATCCGGTTGGAGCGGCTCTCTCTCGACTCACTCTGGCTAATAGGGCGTCCCTTATTCGATACCGTCACAAGCCATACAACCTGTCAATATTCATCCATACATATATATATATATATATATATATATATATATATATATATATATATATATATGTATATTCATCAAATATAATGTATAATTATCAAGCAACTCGCCATGAGCTTTACGCTTTCCATTCAATCATAATCACTAACTTTATAGTTTTACAAATCAATGCCTCATGTACATAATATTTACTTTGCCAAATAATAATAAATACATTTAAAATCACATATACATGCTCTTTCTCGAGGCAATCATATAGCTTTATAAATCAATATCACGTATATAAATATTTATTTTACCATTTAATGAGAAATACATGTAAAATCAGATATACCATGAGTTCAAAAATCCATTTCTCAAAACTATACTCTTCTTGAACTATAATCAAAATTGTAAACAATTTAGATAATTTTAATGCATTTCAGAAACATATGAAAGTGTAAATATCTTATAAATATAATCAAATACACGTTTAACGATCAAGAAGAGTATATGGCAACTCATAGAAAGAATTATCTACTCACAAGTCAGGGCTCCAGGTTGAGCAACCCAAAATATAATTTTCCAAGTCAAAACTGATCAAATGGATCTTAAAAATGAGTCCGGAGGGTCCAAAAACTTAAGAAATGACTTCGGGAACTTAGTCACTGTTCACAGCCAAAAAATACTATTCACGTACGGCCAAAATACTATTCACCACCAGAAATCACTATTCACGAAAAACAAAAGTTATCATATGACTGAAAAATTTCATATCTTAATATTTATCTAGTTCCTAAATCCTTCTACAGTGTCAGATTTTCAATTTGAGGTCTTTAAGTAAGAGTTTTGTAACATCCTTAATTTCGTTTCTTTTATTGATAAAGGTACATAAAAAATTTAATTAAGGAAATAAAATTTATTAGACAATATTTTAGATATCTAAGGAAATATAGTCCTTAGAAATTCTTCACCTTATGTATATGCATAGAAAATGTTTCTAACATTAAGAGAACAAATAAAGAAGGAAAATCTAATAGGAAAGAAATTAGAAATAACATACTAAAGAGATGCAAAATTCTTGGATAAGGAAGATAAATTTTTAGAAACAAGTAAAGGTCTTAAAATTTCAAGAACATTGAATTAGGGTAATTTTTCCTAATTCAAGAACTATAGTTACTAAGTTTAAAATCTTTACCCATACATTGGGCTTTTACCTATGGACACTTCATATAGAGTTTTTCCACTTCACATAAGTTTCTAACAAGCCCATTGGATAACCTAAACAAGAAATAAAGCATAGACTTGGACTAGGATATAGTAATTGCACCAATAGCCCAAAAATTATGAAAATGTGACCAAGCCCACCAAGAAAGGAAGAATTTTATCCAAAGCAAAGAAAATGGGTAGGACAAGCCCATAATGGGTAGGAATAAGCCCAAATCCAAGAGGAAAAATAAAATAAAATAAATTAGATGATGATATAATAATAAGAATAAAGATTAGGTTACATGGCATTAAGACAAAAATTTAGCAAGTGGTGTGATTCTACATTCATCATTTTGGCAAGTGACATGATAATACAAGGCTTTAGGACAAAAAGCATCTATATCCTACACTCATAATTTTAGCAAGTGGTATGATAATACAAGGTATTAGGACAAAACATTCATAGCCCACACAAATAATATCAACCAAATAATGGAGATTCAAGGGCTAGAAATTTGCCACCTAAAAAGGCAAACCTATCATACTTGTTTAAGACAAAAGAAAATGGAAATGAATCCCTAAATCAAAGGGACCTTGTCCCTTATCTTAAGAACATATCATCATAATTTTCAAAATACAAATCTCCTTTTCCTATGCATATCTTGACTAAGGAAGAGGAAGACAAGAACATAAATTGTTTGTTTTCCAAAAATTCAACAAAGTGTATCTTAATTGTGATAAGGTAGACCCATGATCATGAAAGGTGAATTATTTGATGGTCTATATAAGAAAACCCACCCTTACAACATTAGAATTTCGTCCAAGTGAGGGAGAGGAAAAATAGAAGCAAGGTAGAGTGAGGAAAGGAGAGGAAGAAAGGAAGAAAGAGGAATGAGAAGTCTAGGGGACTAAGTGCTCCAGGTAAGTTTAACAATATTTCTTTTTGAAGGAAACTTTTGAAACTTATAATATTTATATGAGATTTTGATCTTAGAACTTTTATGATTGGTCATGATGTTGCTATATCATGTTACATATTGATCTTGCATGTGATGTATGTTTGAATACTTAGGTTGGTGTAGATAGTTCTGCATGGTTATGGCTATGGGTGGCAGAATTTTATGCTTCGGTATTTTAATTTTTGGGAACCATCTATAAGGAATTAAAATAAATGGTTAACATAAGAATTAAAGATATATGTGTCATGGATAATTAAGCACTGGAATCATTCAATTTGGAGTCTATATAAGGGAGATATGAGCCGATTAGTAGACAAAGGTCATAAAATGGGTCATCATGGAAAAATATGTTAGGATAGCTTCGGTATTTTAATTTCTGGGAACAATCTATAAGGAAATAAAATAAATGGTTAACATAAGAATTAAAGAAATATGTGTCATGGATATTTATGCACTGGAATCATACAATTTGAAGTCCATATAAGGGAGATATGAGCCGATTAGTAGACAAAGGTCAGAAAATGGGTCATCAGGGAAAAATATGTTAGGATAGCTTCGGTATTTTAATTTCTGGGAAGTATCTGTAAGGCATTAAAATAGCGCCCCAACATAACAATTATAGATATATGGCTCATGGAATTTTACCAACTGGAATAACTCAATTTGGAGTTCATATGAGGTATATATGATCCGATTAGTTAGCAGAGGTCAGAAAATGTTTATTCACGGAAGAGTATGTTATTAAAGCTTTAGTTTTTGAATTTCTGGGAATATTCTGTAGGGAATTAAAATAGCGCGCCAACATAACAATTGTAGATATATGGCTCGTGGAATTTTACCAACTGGAATAACTCAATTTGGAGTTCCAATTTGAGAGATATGGTCTAATTAGTCAGTAAAGGTCAGAACCTACACGAGAAGAAAAAAAATACTAAATTTAAAGGAGTAATAACACCACGATATCATATTATTTTGTTGATATGATTAACATAATAGTTTTAGATAATTGTCTTAGCTTTTCATCGACACTAAGATCATCTTAATCGGAGTTAAAATGAGAGAGTTATGCTCTGATTTGTAAGCAAAGGCTGTGTTAAAAGTTAGTAAAACCTATTTTCAATATTATTTTTTACCCTAGATGAATTTTTAAGGTAATAGTAGAAATCAATTTGAGGAAAAATGCTCTATAAAATTTGTAAGAACATGTGTTGGAAATGATATAAGTAGAAATAAAATGACTAAATGCCTAGACATAAAGAAAATGAAAAGATGAAAATAATATTCAAG
Source organism: Gleditsia sinensis (assembly GCA_037074535.1). Taxonomy (NCBI): domain Eukaryota; kingdom Viridiplantae; phylum Streptophyta; class Magnoliopsida; order Fabales; family Fabaceae; genus Gleditsia; species Gleditsia sinensis. The sequence continues at coordinate 28,296,834 of CM073468.1, read as the reverse complement.
AAAGAAGAGGAATTTTATAAATGAAAATAATAAATGCCTAGTGTATGCCCTAGCTATTGCCATTGCATGAACTTACTACCATTTTAAGTATGTACTTTTTAACATAGAATTTACCCTAGTACTCATATAAATTTCCAAGAAGTTTTGAAAGTGCCGGTTTTATTTGAAAAATCTTAGTATGCTCCGTGGTTGCAGTATTTCCACATCAGAAAAGAATTATTCTAGTTACTGAAAAAAAAAATTGTGATTTGTGAAAAGTGCATGTCTAAGGAAAGCTCTAGCAAGGAAAGACTTGGTACTTAAGCGTGTCCATTAGTGACCCACCTCTCTTTTCTGGGAACTTTCCTGGTGCGCTGTTTACAAACTACAATTACTATCCAGTTACCGAGGTATTAATGTGGAATTTTGACATGGAAATATTTTATAAAGTGAAAATTAGAATGAATTTTGAGAATGATTATGTTTTGATACATTATGACATGAGAATATAATGAACGTACTTGTTATTGGAATCATATCTTCGGCTATTAATATGAAAAGAAAAGAAATGAGCACGGTCACATGGCAATCCGTGTGGTGCACCAATAGGGGACGCCCTACCAACGGTTATGATTATGTTCATGAGAAAAGAAAGAGAAAGTGTGCCATGTCAGACGGAGCGAGATAAGCCCGTACCGAAAAGTAGAGAATACTCACCCTGACCGGGGTAGCTTGAAGTAAGAATAAGTTGATAGCCATCATATGAAATTCAAAAAATAGTTATTCATGTCATACATGTCATAACTGTATAATTTTCATGTGCATGATAAAGTGCATTCATGTGACCTAAAGATATTTTCTGTAGCTTATACAGCTGAACATGACGTGATGAACTATATTGATAATGAATTATTGTTGAACATACTGAGATTTAATTCTCACTATATTCCATATCATGTTCAGAAAATTAGCTATGCTGTTGTTTTCAATGAGACTTATTATTGCCGTACGTATGATCGAGGTGCCCTATCTTGGGCAAATACCTATTATTGCGGATATATCAGTTGTTGAAGTGACTGAGATTCCAGCAGAGGTGCCACCACCCGAACCAGTGGCCCCGGAAATAGTCTATGTGGAAGATTAGGGCTTATATGTACATGTATGTCTTGTACAAATGTTTGTATTAATGATGTGAGTGTAAACTTAGTATCGTATAATTAAATAAATGTTATTGTCAGTTAAGTTGAGGTAATAACTTCATGATGTTAAATAATAAATAAAAAAAATTTGTTACATAAATGGAGCTGTTACAAGTTTCAGAGTTTACCTTTTTCTGAGATTTTCTACTTCCGATCTACGACGATTCTACGGCTGATTTGAAAAATTGTTCGGTCAAAATCATAGTATACTCCATCCTGAATCCAGTGGTACCCTTAGTTTTGAGATAAAAAGACAATAGACACTCCAGATCTAGAGAGAAAACATGGAAATACTATTCATACTATTTTACTATTCATTCTCTTCCTCTACATTTCACGTTTGACGTTTCTGCTTCAGTTTCTGTCTGCCCCTCCCCCTTTTCTTTATTCTTTATAATAATAATAATTATTCTTATTATTTAATAATTGAATAATGGAATTTTATTTTATATATATTCATATAAATACCGTTTTTATCCTAAAACATATCAAAAATTTCTAAAAATTTACATTCTCATAAACCTTTAGTTAAACTCTTAAATCATGACTTTTCTTAATAAAAATATTAATAAAATAAATCAAAAAATAAATATCATTATATATAATAAAAGAAAGAATATTTCTAAAAATATAACAAAAATTTATTAAAGGCCAATATAATTATTTGAAGTAAAACAATAATTACTTTAATTAAAAGTATACTTACTTTTAGTAGAACATAATCATTTTTAAACAAATAAAAATATATTTGTTTATAAGAAAATATTATTATTTAAAAATAAAAATTACGTGATATTACAACACTCACCCTAACTTTGAGTATAAAGGTAAAAATACTAATGCGTGTATTTATAGAACTCAGAAAATGGCATACTGACAATAGCTATGTGAATAGACCGAAAGCATAATTAGAATAGCTATGTGAAAGACTGGTGGATATAAGCTAAATTGAAGGTGAATTTCAAAAATGATAGCACACATGCATATGTACAGCAGTTGTGATTGTGGCTCATATTAAGCACATAAAGATAATAAGGTTAAGATATTACTAGAAATTTTTCCTCTTCCTTGTTGTTCTTGATGAAGCATTGATATCTTGATTCGTATAGGGAAGTTGTAAGTGATAGGCGTCATTGTAAAAAAAATAGTGAAAATACAAATAAGTTAGTTGTTAAAAAGGGACAATCAAATTATTTATCTTATTTTTTCCAATGTTCTTACTAGTCGACTATTGGTATTATTAAGTCGACTAATTATTTGAAATTTTTTAATTTGAACTGAGATATTTTACAGTAGCTTTGAATTAAATTTGGCACATATATTCAAAACTTGCGACCACCGATTCTTACTGAATATAATAGCTAGATTTTGTTTATAACTTTTCAAGAATTACAGCCATCAATTATCATTTTCTTTCAATGCTTTGTACAAATTTTTGACTTCCTATTTTGGCACCATGCTCTATTATATATTTCACTTTTTCTATTGCATCGTCCCTCATTAATGTTTGGTACTAAATGTAAGGTTCTTTTTCCTTATTATAAGGAGCGTTAATTTTTTTCTTTGAAACCCAATTATTATGGTGTCCAATTGGTTAATAGGTTAAAGTAATGAGAATTTTGAAAGGATTTATCTAACAACAAATGTATTTCAAAAGAAAATCTTTATATCAAGTATGTATAACTGTGTAAGTTGGCAGACCATGTGCAAATTAGAAAGAATAATGAGTTTACAGTATATACTGATTAAGTATTAAGGTATGAAGAACACCCAAGTTTACCTAATGTAGTTGAGTAGGGAAAGGAGAATATTTTGATAATCATGTTCAAAAATAATGTTAAGCGATCAAAGTACTTGTGTTAAGGGTTTATACCATGATAAGTTGAGTCTAGTATTTAAGATGTGAATTATGAGATATCTTTTAGTAAAATTTTCCTATAATAAAGTGATATTGAATGACTTAAAACCTTATACAAGAGATGTTACTAACTTTTTGTTAAATAATTTTGAGCATTAGAAATTATCAATTGGTGACCAAATATTCTTGAAGGACTCACCCAAAAAAGAGGTAATGAGATTTGGAAAGAAGGAAAATGTTAAGCTCTAGTATATAGGCTCTTTTGAAATCTTGAATAAAGCAAGCATAGTGTATATCATCTAACCTTGCCATCAGGATTAAGTGATATTGATACGGTGTTTCTTGTATCAATGGTAAGGAAGTACTTATCAGATTCTTCTCATGTTATCAGATTTTAAAAAATTCAATTAGACAAAAATTTGGCTTAATTATGAGGAAAAATCAATGTCTATTATTGATTGACAAGTGAAGAACTTATGGTTCAAGGAAATCCCTATGGTTAAGGATATATGGTAAAATACTCAAGTGAAGAGACTTTTTAGGAAGTAAAGATGATATACAAAAAAGATATCCCCAGTAGGTTGAGTAGTGAAGATAATAACTGTAATTTATGCCTTGATTTCATTTTCTACTTATGATACGATGGTTTGAAATTTGGGGACTGAATTTCCTAAGGGAGGAAGAATGTAACATCCCTAAAATTTAGTAATTCTCATTTATGTATGGATTAATAAAAGAAATAAAGGAGTAGGGATGCAATTGAAATGTTTTAAGGATGAAAATGAAAACTTATTAATATTTTTGGGGTCAAAATGTAATTTCCTAAAATTTTACGGGTCAAAGTGTAAATAATGAAATTTGCAAAGACTTCCTCTAACAATTAGCAAATTGCTATTTGGTCCCTTCATCATTTTTTTTTTTAAAATTTCGTAGGTTTAACGGGAGATTACTATTCACTCTTCCTCCTCCATTTTCTCTCTCTAGATTTGGAGTACTTTCAAGCATCCAATCTCAAAACTAAAGGTACTGCTAGATTTAGGACGGAGAGTACTATAATATTGGCCAAACAATTTTTCAAATCGACCAAAGAATCGCCGCAGATCGAAAGTAGAAAATCTTAGAAAATAGTAAACTCTGAAACTCCTATGTAGAGACTTTAAATTGGAAATATGACACCGTAGATAGATTCGGGAGATAGATAAACTATAGGATATGAAATTTTTCAGCCATCTGACAACTTTTTGTGCGTTGTGAACAGTAAATCCGACTGGCATGAATAGTGATTCTAGTGGTGAATAGTATTTTCGACCGTAAATAGTACCTCCATCAGTTGACTAGTATTGACCATATTTTCGGAGACTAAATTTCGTGATTCTGGAATCATTTTATAGGTTTTTGGACCTTCCGAACTCATTTTTGACTTGAAAAAATACATTTAGGGTTGTCCAACCTAGAGCCCTAACCTTGTGAGTAGATAATTCTTTCTATGACTTACCCCATGCTCTTCTTGAACTTAAAATGTATAATTAGTCATGTTTACAAATTATTTATGCAATCATAAGTTTTTGAAATGTGTTCAAATATTTGTTTTGCTGACAAACTTCCACATAGTTCAAGAGTATGTTTTTGTAAATAGATTTTGAAATTTATTGAATATGTGGTTCTAAATGTATTTATCATTATTTGGTAAGGTGAATATTATGTGCATAAGGTATTGATTTGTAAAGCTATAAAGTTGCTGATTATGATTGAATGGCAAGCGTAAAGCTCATGGTGAGTTGTTTGATAATTATAAATTGTATTTGATGAATATGCATTTATATATATATATATATATATATATATATATATATATATATATATATATATATGTATGGATGAATATCGATGGGTTATATGGCTTAAGACGATATCGAGTAGAGGACGCCCTTTTAGCCTAAATGAGTCAAGGGAGGGTCGCTCCAACCGGGTGACAATGGTAATGTGAGGAGGCAGTAGGGTGATGAACTCACATTTCCTGATCACTTATTATGATTGTAGTCGATTGTCACTATGCGTATAGAAAATGAGTGAATTGAGTGTATTGAGAGCTGTAATATGCTTGAGCATTATGTAAAAAGAGTATATTTTTAGTGCATATATAGTATGTTAATTATGCATCGACTTTATCTCAAAAGCTTAATATTTTACTATAGCTTATACAGCTGAACATAACAACATTTGTTTAATGATCATACCATGTTGAATATGATTTTGGATATCTAAATATCCTTTGATTTAAGAATATTTAAAATACGGGTCCCATATGGATGTACTTCTAAACTGTATTTTCTATGTGACAAATTTTAAAACTTAAGTACATCCATATGCAGACCTAAGAGGTCATAGGAGGTATTATCTGTTCATTGATTTGTCAAACTCACTACACAATATTTCTACATTTTTCATATAAGAATACAGAGTTTGATCTTACAGATAAGTGATTAGTTATGTGACATATTCTATGGGTAAGTCTATGTTCCTTCTAAGGCTCACAGTTTTTGAATTAAACTATGTTTGTATTCTAGAGTGTGCTTTGAATGCTACGGGTAGGATCCCTTCTTCTGTTGTTACTTTAACATTTATAACTTAGTCTGTATATTGTGTATACATGAGAGAACCTATAGGGCTGTAAGTCTCAATAAAATCAAAACCAGCTTGATGAAATCCTTTGGCAACCAACCGTACATTATACTTATTTATAAAGCCATCAACATTCTTCTTGAGTTTAAACACCCATTTACACCCAATGACAGTCTTGTCTAAGGGCAAAGGAACAAGAGTCCAAGTTTGATTTAATTGTAACACCTTAAATTTATCCTTTATTACTAATTCCCATTTGGAGTGATTAAGAGCAACCTTTACAAAAGTAGGTTTAGTAACATCAAGATCAGCTATGTATACCTTTAGCTTAAAAATGCTAGCTTTAAATCGAGTGGTCATTGGATGAGCATTAACTGGAACTATATGGACAGAAGTAGAATTGGAGAAATTCTGACCAACAAATGATCATCAGTACCACATTTAGTATTATAAATAAAACCAGTAGTATCTTGGATAGTAGGCATATTATCAATACTACATGCAGTGGTATGATAAGGAGCAAAATTAATAAGAGTAGTGGCTGTAGGAGTAGTCTGAGATGTGATTGAAGATGAGGGAACCAAAGGAATGATAGGAACCAAATGAGGCAAGATAGAGGAAGAAGAAGAATACAAAGGCTTAGAAGTAGGGAATAGTCTAGAATATGGAAAATAAAACTCATAAGAAATGACATCTTTAGTTATATAAATTTTTGAAGTCATAGGATCAAAGCACCTATAGCCTTTGTAAGAAGGACTATAACCAAGAAATACACAGTAAACATATCTAAAAGATAGTTTATGTTTGTTATATGGTTTGATATGAGGATAACAACTACAACCAAAAATTTTAAGGAACCAATAGTTGGGAGTAGTATGAAAAAGGACTTCAAGGGGAGATTTATTTTGGAGAATAGGTGTAGGAAGCTAATTGATAAGAAAAATTGAGGTTTGAAAGGCATAATCCTAAAAATGAAGTGGTAGAGAGGACGTAGGTAAAAAAGTCAATCCCATCTCTACAATACGTCTATGTTTCCTTTCAGCACTACCATTTTGTTCACGAAGGTAGGGAAGCGATGTGTAATGCCATTAGAGGACAAAAATGAGTTAAAATTTTTAGAAATAAACTCACCCTCTCCATCACTTTGAAGAGTTTTGATTTAAAAACCAGTTTGGAGCTCAACCATTGATTTGAATTTAAGAAAAACGGCAAAAACTTCAAACTTATGCTTTAGTGGATATAGGAAGGTAAATTTTGAATAGGCATCTATAGAATGTACATAATATCAAAAATCATTTAAGGATAGGAAAGGAGATGGACCCCAAACATCAGTGTATATGAGATCCAAATGATCTTTATAAATAGTAGAGGAAGACAAATATGGAAGTTTATGTGACTTTCTAAGACAACAAGTAGAGTAAACACCAAAGAATATTTTATTAACAATAATAACATTGCATGAATGTAGAACTTTGCTTATAGTAACATGGGAAGGATGTCTCAATCTATAATGCCACAAAAAAATATTTGAATCCGAATGACAGCTAGAGAACATATTACAAGTAAAACATGAATCAAGATAAGAAGAGACATAATTAATAGTATCAGTAGATTGAAGAAGCTAGATGTTGTAAAAAAACATACAAGCTATCTCTAAGTGAACCTTGTAGTAAAATTTGATGAGTCACTTGAGATTTTATAAAAACAAGTGTTAGCATGGAATTAAAAAAAGACATTATTATCATAGGCAAATTTGGAGATACTAATTAGATTTTTTGAAATATTTGAAACATGCAATAATTTATTTAAAGAGATGATAACATATATATTTGAAATTAAAAAAAATGCAGAATTCAGAATTTGCAAACTTACATCATTGCCCATAAGAAGTTGCTTACCATTATTGTAGCTAGCCTTCTATTTAAGATTCTCAGCATTAGTTGTCACATGGTTTGTGGCACCTAAATCAAGATTCCATTTTGGATCATATATCACCTCAAGCACTGCCAACATAGTACTCATAGGATTAAAAGGTATGGATTCTTGATTAGCAGAATGATTCTGCTAGAAATAGTCACTATTATATGCTCAATTGTATCGATGATAATAGTAAGATGCTATATGTCCAATCTTTCCACATACTTGACACAGTGGTCTCTTGCCTTAATAAAATCTACAACATATATTACTTCCTCCACGAGAAAATTTTGCTCGATAGTTGCCTCTAAACTTTCTAGAATTTTGTCCAAAACCTCTTTTAGAAAAATCACCTCTATCAAGATCATTTGTTGTAGAAAAGTGATTAGAATATAGAGGCTGACAAAAAGTAACCCTTTTAGGTAGAGTTTGTTGTTGAACAACATTAGCTTGTAATGTATTTGAATCAATTTCCTGCTTAAACTTCTTAAGTCTCTCTTCTTAAGCCATAAGGAGAGCCTCAATATCATCTATGGTATATGGATCAAGCCGTGAAGTAATGGAAGAAATAAAACTATTGTACTCCTCACTTAGACCATTAAATATGAAATCTATATATGTAGCTAGTTCAATCAATGCACCAACTGAATCTAACATATCTACTAATCATTTAATCCTTAATAAGTACTCTGTTACAGAGAGAGTACCTTTCTTTATAGTGCGTAACTATTGATGGATTTGCTTTATATTTGCACAAGTGTAAGATGCAAATTACAATTCTAGCTTCGTCTAAATCTGATATAAGGAATCACAACCAACCATTCTTGTTGTCATACTCTTTGACATAGAGGCCAAAAGCCACAAGACCAACAGCTAGTCTTGTTGTTCCCAATTGAGATATTTATGATCATATTTTTCATAAATCTCATCTTGTTTTGAGACAAATTGTGGTGGAAATTTCCCTTAGATGTGTGATTTCAAATTATAGCCTCTGATTATGGAAAGAACCTGATGTTTCGGTGGAAGAAAATTTATATCATCAAGCCTAGGTGAAACTAGTGTTTAGAAATTAACTGGAAAAAATTTGCTAAAGGAGGATGAGGAGCTCGAATCTATAATTGCTGCTTGTGAACCTTATGCTTTGATACCATGAAAGAATCTATATAAAAACCTATCTTCAATGAAGAAGCGTAGAAGAAGAAGGAAAAGAGAGAAATAATTATTTGTAAAATGCTTTGTAGCTTTAGAATTTTATTTATAAAATGTTTATGATACATCTATATAAAAGCTTCAGCAAGTAGCTGTTTTGAAGCCACTTGTCCAAATATATATGACATCAACAAATAAGTAACTAAGCCTAGTTGTTGTAACTAAAGTGTAACAATTAGAACTAACTATGACTATACTATAATTTGAGTCACTTACTTTTCATAAGATTTAAACAATTGGAATGAAATGAATGAAATGCTTATCTTTCATAAAATTTATAAAATTAGAAAAATGAGACTAAGTTAATTGTTGGACATAAAAATTAAAAATTTAGGACAAGATGAATGAATTATTTACTTTGCATAAAAATGAAAAACATTTGATGGGCCATAATGATTTTCTTAGTTTCCATAAAATTTAAGAAGTTGGAAGAAAGTGAATGAATGAATGGTTTTGCACCAAATTTAAAAATTTGGGATGAAATAAAAGAATTATTTAAATTTCAATATTTAACCAAGAAAATTCTCATAGGAGGAAAAAAAATGAGCAAAATATTTGTAGATTGTGTTTACAAAGATAGTAAATTTTTTTATAATGATGAAGGCATTACTTTTGAAGCTCCAAGGAAAACGATAGTTATGTTTGATGAAAATGGCAATCTAGAATGTAACATCCCCAAATTTATTAAGTAGAAAAATAAATTTTTATGGTTGAGGGAAGGAAAGAGAATGAAATGGAACATTGAAGAAACCTTGGATTGTATGGATATTACTGGGCATGGATTAGGGAAAAGCTAAAGTTGACAGAAGAACTATTCCAAAAAGAAGGAAGTTGCTACATTTTCATGAAGGGGAGCATGTGATCCTAGAAATATCTCCGATTATCGACTTTGGGAAGACAATGAAGAATAAGAAGATACATGTGAAAGAGAAGATATTATGAGAAGGAAGTATCCTCTACTCTTCGAGAGCAGGTAAGCTTGGAATTTTGGGGACAAAATTCCTTTTTGTGGGGGGAGAACTATAACATCCCTAATTTATTAAGTAGAAAAATAAATTTTTATGGTTACGGGAAGGAAAGAGAATAAAATGGAACATTGAAAAAACCCTAGAAAATTATAAAGTGACTAAATGGAAAAAGGGAAATCTAGAAGGAAAAAAAGTGTAATTCCTTAATTCCTTAAGGCTAGAACCAAACAACAAGAAATGAACTAGAGATATGTTTTTGATGTGATCTCAAAGCCCTTTGGCATCTTCTTAAAAGAGGAATTAAACCATTTGTGGAATTGGAGGAAGCCAAACAAGGACTTAATCAAGGGGTTAGTCACATTCTAATGAAGTGGCAAACTTGTAAATATTTTTTAGTTTGGGGATATAGTTGGATTAGAAATATAAGATTCTAGAAGGTCCCTTTATTTTATTATTTTCTTGTTAACTTCTTGAAGAAGTCAACCAAGAAGGAATAGAAGGGGAGAGTGAAGGCGAAGAGGGTAGGAGGCAGAGAAAAATGCAACCAAGAAGAAGGAAGAAGGAGAGAAGAGAGGAGCGAGAAAGGCAATAAGAAGGTAGATCCAAGGTGGTTTCTCTATGAATCAGCCCTAAATAATCCCTCATCTTCATTCTAAGCTCCTAATAGGTGGTTTTGATGATGGAAATGCAGGTTTATGGGAGGAAGGAGAAGAGAAAAAAGTGTACAAGAAGAAGAAAACCAAGGAACTCTTAGGGTAGGTTTAACATTAATCTACTATAAAGCTTGAAATCTTGATGATATATGTTTATATATATGTGTATGTATACTTGTAAGTTTCTATTTTTGAAGGTAGCTTATGCATATATTGGAATGATCATATAAATTGTAACATCCCGTAATTTTTTAGATATTTTCCTTAGAAATTCTTCACCTTACATATATGCATAGAAATGTTCTAATATTAATGGAATAGGTAAAGAAAGAAAACCTAAGAGGAAATATTAGAAATAAACATGTTAAAGAAAGGTGAAATTCTTAGGTAAAGAAAGATAATTTTTTGTGAAGTAAGTAAAGGTATTAAAATTTCAAGAAGATCGGATTATGGTAATTTTTCTTAATTTAAGAGCAAAAGTTACTAAGTTTAGTATCTCCACCCGTAATTGGGCTTTAACCTATAGACACTTCATATAGAGTTTTTCTACTTCACACGACTTTTTAGCAAGCCAATAGGATAGCCCAAGGAAGAAATAAAACATAGACTTGGACTAGGATATAGAAGTTGGACCAGTAGCCCAAAAATCATGAAAATGTGACCAAGCCCATTATGAAAGGTAGAATTTTAACCAAAGTAAGGAAAATGGGCAAGAATGAGCCCAAACCCAAGAGGAAAAATAAAAATAAAAATAAAATTAAAGTGATGAAATATTGGTGTAATCAAGATTAAGTGACATGGCATTAAGACAAAAATTTAGCAAGTGGTGTGATTCTACATTCATCATTTTGGCAAGTGGCATAATAATACAAGGCTTTAGGATAAAAACATCTATATCCTACATTCATAACTTTAGCAAGTGGGTAATAATACATAGCATTATGACAAAACATCATTATCCTACACAAATAATTTTAGTTAAGTAAGGAAAATTCAAGGGCTAGAAATTTGCCACTTAAAAAGGCAAATCTATCATACTTGATTAAGACAAAAGAAAAAGGAAATGAATCCCTAAATCAAAGGGATCTTGCCCCATATCTTGAGAACATATCATCTTAATTTTCAAAATACAAATCTCCTTTTTCTATGCATATCTTGACTAAGGAAGAGGAAGACAAGAACATAAGTTGTTTGTTTTCCAAAAATTCAACAAAGTGTATCCTAATTGTGATAAGGTAGACCCATGATCATGAAAGGTGAATTATTTGGTGGTCTATATAAGAAAACCCACCCTTACAACATTAGAATTTCGTCCAAGTGAGGGAGAGCAAAAATAGAAGCAAGGTAGTGTGAGGAAAGGAGAGGAAGAAAGGAAGAAAGAGGAAGGAGAAGTCTAGGGAACTAAGTGCTCCAGGTAAGTTTAACAATATTTCTTTTTGAAGAAAACTTTTGAAACTTATAATATTTATATGAGATTTTGATCTTAGAACTTTGATGATTGGTCATGGATGTTGCTATATCAGGTTACATATTGAGCTTGCATGTGATGTATGTTTGAATACTTAGGTTGGTGTAGATAGTTCTGCATGGGTATGGCTATGGTTGACATAATTTTAAGCTTCGGTATTTTAATTTATGGGAAGAATCTATAAGGAATTAAAATAAATGGTTAACATAAGAATTAAAGATATATGTGTCACGCATTTTCACCCACTGGAATCATTCCATTTGGAGTCCATATGAGGTAGCTATGGTCTGATTAATAATCAAAGGTCAGAAAATGAATCATCAGGGAAGAATATGTTAGGATAGATTCGGTAATTTAATTTCTGGGAATTATTGGTAGGGAATTAAAATAAATGGTTAACATAAGAATTAAATATATGTGTGTCATGGATTGTTTTCCACTGGAATCATTCAATTTGGAGTCCAAATGTGGTAGATATGGTCCGATTAGTAAGCCAAGGTCAGAAAATGGTTCATCAGGGAAGATTATGTTAGGATAGCTTTTGTATTTTAATTTCTGGGAATTATCGGCATGGAATTAAAATAAATGGTTAACATAAGAATTATCAATATGTGTATCATGGATGTTTAGACACTAGAATCATTCAATGTGGAGTCCATATGAGGAATATATGAGCTGATTAGTAGTCAAAGGTCAGAAAATGGTTCATCAGGGAAGAATATGTTAGGCAGCTTCTGTATTTTAATTTCTAGGAATTATCTGAATGGAATTAAAATAAATGGTTAACATGAACGTTATATATCTATGTCGCATGGAAATATACCCACTGGAATTATGCAATTTGGAGTTCATATGAGGTAGATATGATCCGATTAGTAAGCAGAGGTCAGAAAATGTTTATTCAGGGAAGAGTATGTTATTAATGCTTTAGTTTTTGAATTTCTGGGAATATTCTGTAGGGAATTAAAATAGTGTGCCAACATAACAATTATATATATATGGCTCATGGATTTTTACCAACTGGAATAACTCAATTTGGAGTTCCAATTTGGGAGATATGGTCTAATTAGTCAGTAAAGGTCAGAACCTATCCGGGAGGAACTATCCTGTAATTTGAGGGAGTAATATCACCTTCGTTTCTTAATGTTTCGCTACAATGTTCAACATAATAGTTTTAGATAATTGTTTTATCTTGAAATGGACACCAAGATCACCTACATAAGAGTTAAATTGAGGGAGTTATACTCTGATTAGTAAGATAAGGTTAGATAGGATGAAAACCTGCATCAAGAAAATAAAGAAATAAAATTAGTATTGAAAAAAGAAGATGAATCTTAATAAATGACTAGTATAGCCATTGCCATTGTATGAACTTCTTACCATCTTAAGTGTGAAATTTTGACATGGAAATATTTTATAAAGTGATATTTGAAATGGTTATGTTCATGGCATGATTACCAATGATTTATGGTAATAGTTATATTTTGATGAACATACTTGTTTTTGAAAGCATATTTTTGGCTATCATTGTGAAAAGAAAAGAAATGAGCACGGTCACATGGCAATCCGTGTGGTGCACCAGTAGGGGACGCCCTACCAACGGTTATGATCATGATCATGATAATGAGAAAAGAAAGGGAAAGTGGGCCATGTCAGACGGAGCGAGAAAAGCCCGTACCGGAGAGTAGAGGATTCTCACCCTGACTGGGGTAGCTTGAAATGAGAATAAGTTGATGGCCATCATATGATATTTTGAAAATAGTTAATCCTGTCATACATATCATTACAGTATGATTCTTATGTGCATAGATATAATGCATTCATGTGACCAAAGATATTTTTCTGTAGTTTATACAGCTGAACATGACGTGATGAGCTTTACTGATGATAATTTATTGTTGAACTTACTGGGATTTAATTCTCACTATATTTCCATATCATGTTCAGAAAATTATTTATGCAGCTTTTGTTTCTAAGGCTCTGGATTTTAGTGCACATTGGATCGAGTTACTTTATGTTGGGCAAATTTCATAAACAAATAAGATGTTTGTGGTCGAGTTGGCTCAGATCCTGGTGAAGGTGCAACCACCCGCACCTGTATCTCCGGAATTGGTCAACTAAAATAAACAAGATGTAAATATCTATGTGTTTGATATGTTATACGCCTGTTTTGATTAATGACATGTATGTGAACTCAATATTGTATAATAATAATGGAAAAAAAAGAGGTTGTTACATAATTGGTATCAGAGCAGGTCGATCCTAGATGGCCAGTAGGTGGTTGGTTATCTGAATCGATCTTATAGTATCTTGAGTATATTGTGGTAGTGTTGTGTAGGGGATCAGTGATTTCATATAGGTAGGAAATTACTAGTGTTTCCTATCTATATGCCGAGGTGGTGTTATGACTGCTGTTAATTTTTTTTTTAAAACTAACTATTGGGCTTGATCACCTCAATAGTAGCATAACTTTATTTTTGCCACAGTAGGAAATGGCACCACTAAGGAGGAATTCCGTAAACAATGTGGACGAAACCCTACACAACCTTGCCACGGTAATTTGAGAATTTAATATTGATTTACTCCTTAGAACCCAACTAGTATCTATAACCTTATATAGAATGATATCAATTGAAAAAAAAATTTAGTTACAAGACTTGTTAGACAAGGGATTTAAATGCCCTAGTACTTTTATTTGGAGTGCTCTAGTTCTATCTGTGAAAAAGAAAGATGGATCACTATGACTATGCATAGATTATAGACAGTTGAATAAGGTGACAATGTAAAATAGAAACCCATTAGCTCGTATAGATTACCTGTTTGACCAGTTATAAGGTGTTCAATATTTTTCCACAAATAGATTTGGGATATGAGTAACATTAATTAGGAATAAGAGAAGAGGATGTAGGACTTATTATGGGCATTATGAGTTCTTGGTGATGCATTTAAATTGACAAATCTTTAGCTGCATTCATAGATTTAATGAATAGTAATTAGGTCATCCCTGGAATAATTTGTTATTATATATATGGATGATATACTAGAATATTTCAAAAGTTCAGAGGATCATAAGCAACATTCAAAGATAGTTTTACCAACTCTAAAGGAGTATGGTTGGTAAATATGGTATACAAGTAGAGTCTAATAAAGTAAAAGTAGTACAATAATAGCTACGTTTTACTACATTTAAAGATGAAGATCCAAATCCAATTTACGCTTCCTGCGGTTATCTGCCGTCCATTCTATTGGAGTAATAGTTAGATCAGGTACATGAACATAGGCTTGTAAAGCATCAATCAACTCCTCAGCATTTGAAGCTGAGATGAGAATTTGTCGTGCTAAGTGTGAGATAAACCTCTGTTCCACAACTTGATCTAGAAAAGATAACAAACCATTAAAGAAGTGATTAACATTTAACAAACCTATCGGTTTGTGATGCATATTCAGTTGTGCCCAAGAGACTATTTGGAAAATCTCCTCTAGAGTACCAAAACCACCTGGTAAGGCAATGAAGGCGTCAGCATTGCTCATCATTCTAGCCATGCGTCATGCATGGAAACTACCCTATATTCTTCCCCAATTGTCTTCCCTATGTTGCTGGATGTAGCTAGAGCTGTAGGAATAATACCTAGAACTTGGCATCCCCCTACATGTGCAGTTGTAGCCACACACCCCATTAACCCACAGTTACCTCCACCATACACTAAATGAATTTTTCTCCTAGCCAGCACCATACCCAGATTTTGTGCTGCTTTAACATACTCCTCATATTTTCCAGGACTGGAACCACAAAAGACACAGATATTTCGGAACTGACGGAATGCGGTTCCCTCCATAATTTCTATCACCTTAACTTTGAGAATAGACAAAGATACTAATGTAAGTATTTATAGAACTCAGAGAAGGGCATATTTATAATAGCTATGCAAATAGGACGGGTATTATTAGAACAACTATGTGAGTGATTGGTCGATATCAGCTAAATTAAAGGTAAAAAAAAAATGACGGCAAGCATGTATATGTACAGTAGTATGACTGTGACCCATATTAAGCACATAAAGAGTATAAGATAAGATATCACCAGAAATCTGTCTTTATCTTGTTGTCTTTGATGAAGCATTGATGTTTTGATTCTTGTAGAAAAGTTGTAGGTGATAGCCGTCATTGAAAAAAAAATGCAATCAAATGATTTATTTTGTATTCTCAATGTTTTTGCCAGTCGACTATCAGTATTATTAAGTCGACTAGCTATTTTGAGAAATTTTAATTTGGACTGGTTTTTTTTACAGTTGATTGATTACATCTATTTTGAAGCAATCAACTGCATCCTACCAGTTAACTACATATTCTTTGATTTTCACAGACTTTTATAAGCTCAGAAATGTTTATTTTCCATGTGATATCTTTCCACCGAATACCAATAGATTTAAAGTAGATTCTGACACATATATTCAAAATTTGCGGCCACCGATTTTTGCTAAAATCATAGATAGATTTTGTTTACAGATTTTCAAGAATTACAGCCACCGATTTTAATATTTTTCAATGCTTTGTCGAAATTTTTGACTTTCGCTTTTGGCACCATTCTCTATTATGCTTTTTGTCTGTTTCACTCATTAACGGTTGGCATTAAATGCAAGGTTATTTTCCCTCATTGCAATGAAAGATAATTTCTTTTCTTTGAAACTCGGTTATTATGGTGTCTAAGTTGTTAGTAGGTTAAAGTAATGAAAAGTTTGAAAAGAATGGACGGATGATGGTCTTATGGTGTTTTGACGAATGTAATCAAGAGAATTAGTGGTGTTGAAGTTCTCGAAGAATAAAATATAGGAAGTAGGATTTAAGTTAGTCTTTGAACTCTTAATTTGGAAATATAGAGAATATTCTAAGAACCATGTCCGAAAATAATGTAGGTTATCAAGATATTTGTGTTAAAGGATTATATCATGCTAAATTGAGTCTAGTATCTAGGATGTGAATTATGTTGGAATTGAGAATTCATGTACGAGTAATTGTTAGGAAAAAAAAAACACAAATCTTCTTGAAATGATTGGTGAATTAAATGGGATTGACATAAGCTAGAATGAGGAGCTTTTGGATATGATAGAAGAAATAATTGAATTTTTTGACAATGAGTTTAATGGTGTTAATAAGTTTGTATAGAATTACTGTGATGAGGTAGGTTGGAATTATTAGACATGTGTCAATGGTACATAAACGTTATTAAAGGTTTGAAGGATTTATTGCTACGTATGTTTAACATATTGATTAAAGGATTTGAGGATAAAAATAGATGATAGATTAAGATGATGATATTCAGGGGATGATGTTGATATATGAAAAAAAAAATTGACTTGATAGAAGTTTGGAATAAGAAAAGATAGTTACACAATATGAAGGTGTATATGTTCCTTTATATGTGTGTTTTCTAATATCGACCCATAGATATATCCATGCGGGCTAGAGGATATCAATTGAAGAACTTATGAGTGAAAGAAATCCTTATGGTTAAGTTATATGGCAAAATCACTCAAGTGAATAGACATATTAAAAAGTAAAGATGTCATACAGAAAAGATATCTCTAATTATTTAGGTAATAAGCTTGGTAACTCTGAATAATGCCTTAATTTCATTCCCTACATGTGGTAGGATGGATTGAAATTCGAGGACCGAATTTCTTAAGGGGGGAAGAATGTAACATCCCGTAATTTTTTAGATATTTTTCTTAGAAATTCTTCACCTTACATATATGCATAGAAATGTTCTAATATTAATGGAATAGGTAAAGAAAGAAAACCTAAGAGGAAATAATAGAAATAAACATGTTAAAGAAAGGTGAAATTCTTAGGTAAAGAAAGATAATTTTTTGTGAAGTAAGTAAAGGTCTTAAAATTTCAAGAAGATCGGATTATGGTAATTTTTCTTAATTTAAGAGCAAAAGTTACTAAGTTTAGTATCTCCACCCGTAATTGGGCTTTAACCTATAGACACTTCATATAGAGTTTTTCTACTTCACACGAATTTTTAGCAAGCCAATAGGATAGCCCAAGGAAGAAATAAAACATAGACTTGGACTAAGATATAGAAGTTGGACCGGTAGCCCAAAAATCATGAAAATGTGACCAAGCCCATTATGAAAGGTAGAATTTTAACCAAAGTAAGGAAAATGGGCAAGAATGAGCCCAAACCCAAGAGGAAAAATAAAAATAAAATTAAAGTGATGAAATATTGGTGTAATCAAGATTAAGTGACATGGCATTAAGACAAAAATTTAGCAAGTGGTGTGATTCTACATTCATCATTTTGGCAAGTGGCATAATAATACAAGGCTTTAGGACAAAAACATCTATATCCTACATTCATAACTTTAGCAAGTGGGTAATAATACATAGCATTATGACAAAACATCATTATCCTACACAAATAATTTTAGTTAAGTAAAGAAAATTCAAGGGCTAGAAATTTGCCACTTAAAAAGGCAAATCTATCATACTTGATTAAGACAAAAGAAAAAGGAAATGAATCCCTAAATCAAAGGGATCTTGCCCCATATCTTGAGAACATATCATCTTAATTTTCAAAATACAAATCTCCTTTTTCTATGCATATCTTGACTAAGGAAGAGGAAGACAAGAACATAAGTTGTTTATTTTCCAAAAATTCAACAAAGTGTATCCTAATTGTGATAAGGTAGACCCATGATCATGAAAGGTGAATTATTTGGTGGTCTATATAAGAAAACCCACCCTTACAACATTAGAATTTCGTCCAAGTGAGGGAGAGCAAAAATAGAAGCAAGGTAGTGTGAGGAAAGGAGAGGAAGAAAGGAAGAAAGAGGAAGGAGAAGTCTAGGGGACTAAGTGCTCCAGGTAAGTTTAACAATATTTCTTTTTGAAGAAAACTTTTGAAACTTATAATATTTATATGAGATTTTGATCTTAGAACTTTGATGATTGGTCATGGATGTTGCTATATCATGTTACATATTGAGCTTGCATGTGATGTATGTTTGAATACTTAGGTTGGTGTAGATAGTTCTGCATGGGTATGGCTATGGTTGACATAATTTTAAGCTTCGGTATTTTAATTGATGGGAACAATCTATAAGGAATTAAAATAAATGGTTAACATAAGAATTAAAGATATATGTGTCATGAATTTTCACCCACTGGAATCATTCCATTTGGAGTCCATATGAGGTAGCTATGGTCTGATTAGTAGTCAAAGGTCAGAAAATGAATCATCAGGGAAGAATATGTTAGGATAGCTTCGGTAATTTAATTTCTGGGAATTATTGGTAGGGAATTAAAATAAATGGTTAACATAAGAATTAAATATATGTGTGTCATGGAGTTTTAGCCACTGGAATCATTCCATTTGGAGTCCAAATGTGGTAGATATGGTCTGATTAGTAAGCCAAGGTCAGAAAATGGTTCATCAGGGAAGATTATGTTAGGACAGCTTTTGTATTTTAATTTCTGGGAATTATCGGTATGGAATTAAAATAAATGGTTAACATAAGAATTATCGATATGTGTATCATAGATGTTTAGACACTAGAATCATTCAATTTGGAGTCCATATGAGGAATATATGAGCTGATTAGTAGTCAAAGGTCAGAAAATGGTTCATCAGGGAAGAATATGTTAGGGCAGCTTCTGTATTTTAATTTCTGGGAATTATCTAAATGGAATTAAAATAAATGGTTAACATGAAAGTTATATATCTATGTCTCATGGAAATATACCTACTGGAATTATGCAATTTGGAGTTCATATGAGGTAAATATGATCCGATTAGTAAGCAGAGGTCAGAAAATGTTTATTTAGGGAAGAGTATGTTATTAATGCTTTAGTTTTTGAATTTCTGGGAATATTCTGTATTACAATAACGTCCCAACATAACAATTATATATATATGGCTCATGGATTTTTACCAACTGGAGTAACTCAATTTGGAGTTCCAATTTGGGAGATATAGTCTAATTAGTCAGTAAAGGTCAGAACCTATCCGGGAAGAACTATCCTGTACTTTGAGGGAGTAATATCACCTTCGTTTCTTAATTTTTTGCTACAATGTTCAACATAATAGTTTTAGATAATTGTTTTATCTTGAAATGGACTCCAAGATCATCTACATCAGAGTTAAATTGAGGGAGTTATGCTTTGATTAGTAAGAGAAGGTTAGATAGGATGAAAACCTGCATCAAGAAAATAAAGAAATAAAATTAGTATTTAAAAAGAAGATGAATCTTAATAAATGACTAGTATAGCCATAGCCATTGCCATTGTATGAACTTCTTACCATCTTAAGTGTGAAATTTTGACATGGAAATATTTTATAAAGTGATATTTGAAATGGTTATGTTCATGGCATGATTACCAATGATTTATGGTAATAGTTATATTTTGATGAACATACTTGTTTTTGAAAGCATAATTTTGGCTATCATTGTGAAAAGAAAAGAAATGAGCACGGTCACATGGCAATCCGTGTGGTGCACCAGTAGGGGACGCCCTACCAATGGTTATGATCATGATAATTAGAAAAGAAAGAGAAAGTGGGCCATGTCGGACGGAGCGAGAAAAGCCCGTACCGGAGAGTAGAGGATACTCACCCATACCGGAGAAAAGAAATGAGCACTGTAGAGTTACTTTATGTTGGGCAAATTTCATAATCAAATAAGATGTTTGTGGTCGAGTTGGCTCAGATCCCGGTGAAGGTGCAACCACCCGCACCTGTATCTCCGAAATTGGTCAACTAAAATAAATAAGATGTAAATATCTATGTGTTTGATATGTTATACGTCTGTTTTGATTAATGACATGTATGTGAACTCAATATTGTATAATAATAAAGGAAAAAAAAAGAGGTTGTTACATAAATAACCATATAGAGCAAAGGTTTGAATGCATATGTGATACATGTTTTGTGCTGAAATCTGGCTTTGGATGGATGAAATTCGATGCTCTGAAGGGATGTGTCTAGATTTCATGATTCGTGTCGAATTAGAAGATTTATTCAACATAAAAGTTATAGATCTATGTCTTATCATTAAAACCCATCTGGAATCACTTCAATTAGACCTCATATGAGAGAGTTATGCCCTAACGAGTGGAGAGAGATCAGATTTAACGCACAAAATCATGATGTTGATTTTATAACACTTTTGTACTTAATTATGGTTGTATTTTGTTAAATTTGTAAATATAAAAGTTGTAGATAATTGTCTTAACTTTCCATAGACACCAGAACTACCTTAATCAGAGTTGAAACTAGAAAATTATGGTCTAAAGAGTGATAGAAGGTCAGGCTGGTCGCAATTCTACAGTGCAAAACATGGTCGTGTTTCAAGGCATAGCCAGGTCGTGTTTTAGGCTATTTTGAGATTCTACAGCACGGTTTAGACAATATCAAACACGTCCGTTCTCTGTGACACGGCCAGGCCATGCCTGAGGTTAACATTTGCTCTGTTTTTCTTTTTGCAGTCTCTAAATGAACTCCAATGAATGGATGATGATAAGAGGAACAAAAATACAAATAAATACCTTTTTAAAGATGCATTGTAGTGTGAATTCCATCCTTTTATTATGAGAAATTAAATCACATATTACATATTGATGAGATGCATATAGATGAATTGTGTGTGAGATGTATGCATGGTGCATTGATGAGATGCATATAGATGAGATGTGTGTGAGATGAATGCATGATGAAATGATGAGATGCATATAGATGAGATATATGTGAAATGTATACATGATGCATTGATGAGATGTATATAGACGAGATGTGTGTGAGACATATGTATGCTGCATTGATGAGACATATGTAAGTGAATTGCATAGGATATATATGTATGGTGCATTGTAGTGTTAATTCCATCCTTTTTTTATGAGATATATGTAAATGAATGCCATATGAGATATATGTGTAATGTATAGATGAAATGCATGTTGATTCGATGCCTATAGTAGTATATCAATGCATAAGGATTAGAAGATATGATGTATGCCTTGTCATGTGATGGTAAGTGTATTAATACATATTTATTAAATGATGTGGTGACGATGACAAGCATGATGTTAGTAATGTACTTGTTGGATGCATAAACTTATTGTGTAGGGGATGAGGATGATTAGGGAGCATGATGCATACATTATAGTATCATTACATAATGATTAGATGTATGATGTATACATTGTTACATGATTGTTAAGTGATTTGATGACAATGGAAAGCATGATGTTAGTGATTAATATGTTGATGAGATGCATGCTTGAGATAGGGATGAGACATGTGCTTAATATGTTGATGAAATGCATACTTGAGATGTTGATGAGACAAAATTACATACTGTATTAATGATAGAGAGGATGGTGTTATGCATGTGGATAAATATGTGAAATACACAGATACTTGTGGCAACAAGGTGACCTGACAAAAAGTATCGGGATGACCCTTACCTCAGCAAGGTAGCCCAGTGACATGTAGTACCTTGTGGCAGTAAGGTGACCAGGGAGGTTGTATGGCTGTGAGATGGTACTGGATAAGGGAAGCCTTATTAACCTTGAGTGAGCCAATAGAGTAATGGCCACTCCGACCAAGTGATAGTGGCTACAGACGATTAGTCACTAAGGGTTGAGATATGGCTACAAACAATTAGTCACTGTTTGTTAAAATCATGGCTGTAGACGATCAGTCCCCATGCATGATGTTCTGCATATTTCAATGTTGATTATCTTATGTGTGCATGATATAGTAAATCATACTATTTATGAATATTTGCAAAGATGTATGAGATGTCAAAATGATCCTTCCCGAAGTAGGGTGACCCGGCAACATGCAACACCTTGCTGTGTTAAGGTGTCTAATGGATAATTGAAAAGAGTATGAGAAATAGACTATGTATATATATACACACACACAAACACACACACACACACACATACACATATATATATATACCTGTTATCTGTGATATTAATGTTTAACTTGTTTATTGTGAATGCATGATATTGATGCATAACCTATCTATTAAGCATGCAAGTATGCTATACATTCTTGATATCTTATCATGTGCAAAGAGAAAAGGTTTTCTATAGCTTATACAACTAGACATAACACAATGGTCTTTCTTACTATTTATTATGCATTTAATGTTAAACCTATTGGAAACTTCTATTCTCATTATTGTTAGTGTTATGTTCAGATAAAAACAGATGATTTGCTAGCTATTTTTGTGCACTTGATCACAGAGATCCAATGGATGACGATACCTCGTGTAGATCCCGATGCCAGCACCACCTTCTCCACCCTCTATACTCCAACGGTGGTGTGCTGAATAAGGTTTCGATATATACTAATGTAATCATGTGAGTTTGTGTTACTTTTGTATAAATGTTAACCACTAATGTGCCTTTTGATGAGATGGAAATGAACAATGTGTTGAAAAAAAAAGAGAACCAGCTATTACATAGAACACTTGAAGGAGTTGATTCATGACAAGTTAAAACTTCCTCCAAATGAATACATTGCATATCTTAGTTATAGATTGCGAGTATCTTTAAATCCCTTGCCACTATGCCAAATGGACTTAGAGGGCAACAGTGATTTCAATGCCATGTTGTTCACCCTTTCTTAGTATCCTACTATTAGTGAAATGGAGTTGTATATAGAGATTTAATCTTTGGAAACTAATCTAAATGAACAAGTTAATGCAGGAGGAGATTACGACCCATCTACATTTTATACACAAATTTTGTAGGTGCATGAAATATCCTATCAACTATAGGAAGTTAATGTGCATGGTCAGTTCTTTAGTCCATTTTTTAGAGGTGGACCCATCATACTGTCAACAGGTGTAACAATTTTAGTAAGCTCAAGAAGTTTAGCCATTTGAACGATTTCAATCATATAGAGGTAGAGAGATACAATCGAGTTCATCTGAGCTAATACCTGAGATTTCTTATTTATTTCCTGTGGACATGTTAAATGACATTAATGAATAAGTGAAGTATAAAGAACAAGCACAATGTTTGGTTTTGATGATGATAGTGACCTAGGCAACGAAGGTGACGATAATGACACATGCGGTGAAAGTGGTGACGACATAGATAAGGACAACAATGTTGACCTACATGAAGCCATTCCTATTAGTTAAGTGCCTCTAACATATGTTGATCTAGTTGTTGCTTTCTCCTTAACTATCTGCATGCAACAAAGAGATGACTTAGAATATACAAAGTTCATGCACATAGACAATTGGAATGAGAATGAAGAGTGTATAGAAATTTGTTGTTTGAGAACAACGAAGCACTAGTTTTTGTAATGGAAGTTTACCATATCTGTTGTAACCAAAATTATAGAGTGAATATATTAACAATCAAATACCTATATGCAAGTTGTTTTAAAGTTAGAAGAAGGTATGCTTGATGTAACACCCCTAATTTTGTTTCTTTTATTAATAAATGTACATAAATATTTAATTAAGAAAATAAAACTTATTAAGCAATTTTTTTTATATATAAGAAAAAAAAATATAAGCCTTAGAAATTCTTCACCTTATGTGCATGCATAGAAAACATTTCTAACATTAAGGGAATAGGTAAAGAGAGAAAACCTAATAGAAAAAATTAAAAATAACATCCTAAAGAGAAGCGAAATTCTTGGGTAATGAAGATAAATTTTTCGAGGCAAGTAAAGGTCTTAAAATTTCAAGAAGATTGGATTAGGGTAATGTTTCGTAATTCAAGAGTTAGAGTTACTAAGTTTAACATCTCCATCCATACATTGGGCTTTCACCTATGGACACTTCATATAGAGTTTCTTCACTTCACATGAGTTTTTAGCAAGCTAATTTGATAGCTCAAGTAAGAGATAAAACATAGACTTGGACTAGGATATATAATTAGGACCGATAGCCCAAAAATCATGAAAATATGACTAAGCCCTCCATGAAAGTTAGAATTTTAGCCAAAGCAAAGGAAATGGGTAAGAATAAGAGGCAAAAATAAGAGCCATATGAGAAAATAGTAGTGTAATAATAATCAAGATTAGGTCCCATGGCATTACGACAAAACATCTATATCCTACATTTATAATTTCAGCAAGTAGGTAATAATACATGGAATTAAGACAAAACATCATTATCCTACATAAATAATTTCAGCCAAGCAAGGGAGACTTAAGGGCTAAAAATTTGTCACCTAGAAAGGCAAACCTATCATACTTGAGTGAAACAAAAGAAAAAAGAAATGAATTCCTAAATCAAAGGGACCTTGTCCCTTGTCTTAAGAACATTTTATCATGATTTTTAAATACAAATCTCCTTTTGTTGTGAATATCTTGACTAAGGGAAAAGAAGACAAGAACATGAGTTGTCTTCCCCCAAAAAACAATCAAGTGCATCCTAATTATGATAAGGTAGACCCATGATTATGAAAGGTAAACCACTTAATAATTTATTTAAGAAAAACCCACCCTTATAGCATTATAATTTCGTCCAAGTGCCGAGGAAAAACAGAAGCAAGGTAGAGTGAGGAAAGGAAAGAAAGAGAGGAAGAAAGAAGAAGGAAAAGTCTAGAGGACTAAATACTCAAGGTAAGTTAGCTTAATATCCACTTGAATCCATCTTTTCTCTTTATCCTTGGGGTTAAAAACTCACCCTCCTTCTCTTATTTAAGCTGCTAGAAAAGTTAAAGGAATGGAGAAATCTTGCTACTTCCTTCAAGAGGAAACAAGAAAAAGAATTCACTAAGTGAGCTAGGGAGATTTTTATGTAGGTTTAACAATATCTCTTTTTGAAGAAAAGCTTTGAAATTTGTAACATTTATATGGGATTTTGATCTTAGAACTTTGATGAGATTTACAAATTTTACTACTTTGATGATTGGCCATGGATGTTACTATATCATGTTACATGTTGATCTTGCATGTGATGGATGTTTTGAATACTTCAATTAATATGAAAATGTTTACATAGATATAGCTGTGGGTGGCAAAAATTTAGAGCTTATATGCTGCTATTTTGTATATTTCAATATGGTAAAAATGGATAGAAGATGGTTAGGTTGGTAAATTAAATATTGCCTTAAACACCTAGGGGAAGACCATGAAAATTTTTTGTTGAAAAATAACCCTAGTGATGCATGATTTGATTATGTTTTTCTTTTAAAGTTGATGATGGAATATGTTAAATTAAGTGAGAAATATAATTAAATGTTGAGATAAGTAATTCTATGGTTAGGTAGAAATTTGGAAGAAAAATGGAAGAGGACTTAATAAAAGGATAAACTAGAACTTTAAGAAAGACTTGGCTAAGAAAACTGAATTTCGGAGTAATCAATGAATCTTCTATTGTTGAAATTTTGAAAAGATTTGGTTAGAAATTAAAAGAAATGGTTAACATGAAAAATGTAGATATATGTCTAACAGATTTTTAGTCACTAGAATCACTGAATTTGGAGTTCAAAGAAAGGAGATATGGTCTGATTAGTAATCAGTGGTCAAAAAATGGTTAACCAGGGAAGAATCTACTAGGTAAGTTTCTGTATTTAAATTTTTAGAAAAACTTTATAGGGAACTAAAAGAAATAGGTAACATGAAATATATATATATATATATATATATATATATATATATATATATATATATATATATATATATATATATATATATATATATATATATATAACGAATTTTTAGTCACTAGAATCATTCAATTTAAAATCCATATTAGGAAGATATGGTCATATTAGTAAGCAGTGGTTAGAACCTAGTTAACCAAGAAAGAATCTTTTAAGTAAGTTTTTGTGTTTGAATTTTTTAAAACTAATTTGTAGGGAATTAAAAGAAATATTTAAGGATTTTAAATTTAATGATTCTAATGACTAAAAATTCGTTATATATATACACATATATATATGACTCACAAATTTTTATCCACTAAAATCGCTCAATTTAGAGTCCATAGGGGGGAGATATAGTTAGTTAGTAAGTAAAGGTCAGAACCTACTCGGGAAGAAATAACTTTGACTTTGAGGGAGTAATAAATCTAATATTCCTTATGATTTCACTAAAATATTCAACATAAGAGTTTTAGAGGTTTGTCTTAACTTTAAATGGACACCACGATCACCTCAATCGGAGTTAAAATGAGGAAGTTATGCTCTAATTAGTGAGAGATGAAAATAATATTTAGAAGAAGAATCTTATAAATAAAAATCATAAATAACTAGTGTATACTCTAACCATTACCATTGCATGAACTCCTTACCATCTTAAGTGTGTAATTTTGACATGGAAATATTTTATAAAATGATATTTGAAAATGATTATGTTCATGGCATTATTATCGATAATTTTTGGTAATGATTATATTTCGATGATAAATTATGACATGTGAGTATAATGAACATACTTGTTATTGAAATCATATTTTTGGCTATTAATGTGAAAAGAAAATAGACGAGCACGGTCACATGGCGGTCAGTGTGGTGCAACAGTAGGGGACGTTCTACTCACGACTGTGACTATGAAATTGAGAAAAGAAAGAGAAAGTGTGTCATGTCAGATGGAGTGAGAAAAGCCCCTATCAGATAGTAGAAAGAATTCACCATGACCGGGGTAGCTTGATATGAAAATAAGTTGATAGCTATCAAATGATATTCTGAAAATAGTTATCTAATAAAGGGGAATTTTGAGTACTTAATGGTTATATTTTATCCCCTAATTCATAGTAACTTGTGATTATTTCTTTGCTTTTGGTTATACTTTGTTCTGGATACTGCTATGGTTTGTTTTGTGTTTGTAGGAGAGCAAAAGAGGCAAAGAAGCAAGAGAAAACAATCATGGGAAGAGCCAAAAGGACTTGGGATATGCTAAGGAGGAAGCAAGGAGGCAACACAACAAAAATCAGCAAGAAAGCAGTTCGGCAGCCCAAAACATGCCAGGCTGTACTCTGGGTAGAAGATGTAGAGAACCTCCAGAAAACAGCCCGAAGCACGGCCAGGCCGTGTCCTAGAACATGGCCGCGCTTCGGGTCCTACTGCACATGATTTTTAAGGATTTTGGCTGCTGACTTGATACATATTCGAGGGAAAATGTAACAACCTTTTTTTTCTCTTTATTATTATACAATATTGAGTTCACATACACGTCATTAATCAAAACGTACATGCAACATATCAAACACATAGATATTTACATCTTGTTTATTTTGGTTGACCAATTCCGGAGATACAGGTGCGGGTGGTTGCACCTTCACCGGGATCTGAGCCAACTCGACCACAAACATCTTATTTGATTCTGAGATCTGCCCAACATAAAGTAACTTGATCTAATGTGCACTAAAAGCCAGAGCCATAGAAAAATTTGCATAACTAATTTTCTGAACATGATATGGAAATATAGTGCGAATTAAATCCCAGTAAGTTCAACAATAAATCATCATCAATATAGCTCATCACGTCATGTTCAGCTGTATAAACTACAGGAAATATCTTTGGTCACATGAATGCATTATATCTATGCACATAAGAATCATATTGTAATGATATGTATGACAGGATTAACTATTTTCAAAATATCATATGATGGCCATCAACTTATTTCTCATTTCAAGCAACCCCGGTCAGGGTGAGTATCCTCTACTCTCCAGTACGGGCTTTTCTCGCTTCGTCCGACATGGCCCACTTTCTCTTTCTTTTCTCATTAACATGATCATAACTGTTGGTAGGGCATCCCCTACTGGTGCACCACACGGATTGCCATGAGACCGTGCTCATTTCTTTTCTTTTCACAATGATAGCCAAAAATATGCTTTCAATAACAAGTATGTTCATCAAAATATAACCATTACCATAAATCATTGGTAATCATGCCATGAACATAACCATTCCAAATATCACTTTATAAAATATTTTCATGTCAGAATTTCACACTTAAGATGGTAAGAAATTCATACAATGGCAATGCCTATGGCATATACTAGTCATTTATAAGATTCGTCTTCTTTTTTAAATATTAATTTTATTTCTTTATTTTCTTGATGCAGGTTTTTATCATATCTAACCTTCTCTATATGCTTGGCCTTAGTCATTTTCTTCTTATTTATATCATTTCCAACACATGTTCTTACAAAATTATAGAGCATTGTTCCCCAATTTGATTTCTACTATTACCATATAGTTAAAGAGGTTCATCTAGGGTAGAAAAATGTTGAAAATAGGCTTAACCAGCTTCCAACACGGTCTGGCCATGTTCCAAGACACGGCCATGCTTTAAAAATACTTCAAATGTACTCAAAAACAACCCCGAACATGGCTAACCCGTGCTTGAAGCACCTAGAACATGGCCTGGCCGTGCTCTGTAACCTTTGTTGACAAATCAGAGCATAACTCACTCATTTTAACTCTGATTGAGGTGTTCTTGGTGTCTTTAGAAAGCTAAGACAATTATTTAAAACTATTATGTTAATCATATCAGCAAAATAGTAATAAATCTTGGTGTGATTACTCCCTTAAATTCAATATTATTTCTTCTCGGGTAGGTTCTACCCTTTACTTACTAATCTGACTATATCTCCCACATACGAATTCCAAATTAATTTATTCTAGTGGCTAAACATCCGTGACACATAAATATATAATTCATATGTTAATCATTTATTTTAATTCTTTATAGAATTTTCTCAGAAATTAAAACACCGAAGTTATCCTAACATATTCTTCCCTGATTAACCATGTTCTGACCTTTGTTTACTAATCAGAACATATCTACCTCATATGAACTCTAAATTAAATGATTCCAGTGGTTAAAAATCTGTGACACACATAGCTATAATGCTTATGTTAACCATTTATTTTATTTCCATACAGATAATTCCCAGAAATTAAAATATAGAAATTATCCTAACATATTCTTCCCTGATGAACCATTTTCTGACCCTTGACTACTAATCCGACCATATATACCTCATATGGACTCCAAATTGAATGATTCTAGTGGCTACAAATCCGTGACACATATATCTTTAATTCTTGTGTTAACCATTTATTTTAATTCCTTATAGATTGTTCCCAGAAATTAAAACACCGAAGCTTAAAATTCTGCCAACCATAGCCATATCCATGTAGAACTATCTACACCAACCTAAGTATTCAAACATACATCACATGCAAGATCAATATGTAACATGATATAGCAACATCCATGACCAATCATCAAAGTTCTAAGATCAAAATCTCATATAAATATTATAAGTTTCAAAAGTTTTCTTCAAAAAGAAATATTGTTAAACTTACCTGGAGCACTTAGTCCCCTAGACTTCTCCTTCCTCTTTCTTCCTTTCTTCCTCTCCTTTCGTCACTCTACCTTGCTTCTATTTTTCCTCTCCCTCACTTGGACGAAATTCTAATGTTGTAAGGGTGGGTTTTCTTATATAGACCACCAAATAATTCACCTTTCATGATCATGGGTCTACCTTATCACAATTAGGATACACTTTGTTGAATTTTTGAAAAACAAACAACTTATGTTCTTGTCTTCCTCTTCCTTAGTCAACATATGCATAGGAAAAGGAGATTTGTATTTTGAAAATTATTATGATATGTTCTTAAGATAAGGGACAAGGTCCTTTTGATTTAGGGATTCATTTCCATTTTCTTTTGTCTTAAACAAGTATGATAGGTTTGCCTTTTTAGGTGGCAAATTTCTAGCCCTTGAATCTCCATTATTTGGTTGATATTATTTGTGTAGGATAGGAATGTTTTGTCCTAATTCCATGTATTATCATACCACTTGCTAAAATTATGAGTGTAGGATATAGATGTTTTTGTCCTAAAGCCTTGTATTATCATGCCACTTGCCAAAATGATGAATGTAGAATCACACCACTTGCTAAATTTTTGTCTTAATGCCATGTAACCTAATCTTTATTATTATTATATTATTATATCATCACCTAATTTATTTTATTTTATTTTTTCTCTTGGATTTGGGCTTATTCCTACTCATTATGGGCTTATTCCTACCCATTTTCTTTGCTTTGGATAAAATTCTACCTTTCTTGGAGGGCTTAGTCACATTTTCATAATTTTTGGACTATTGGTCCAATTACTATATCCTAGTCCAAGTCTATGTTTTATTTCTTGCTTAGGTTATCCAATGGGCTCGCTAGAAACTTATGTGAAGTGGAAAAACTCTATATGAAGTGTCCATAGGTAAAAGCCCAATTTATGGGTGGAAATATTAAACTTAGTAATTTTTACTCTTAAATTAGGAAAAATTACCCTAATCCAATCTTCTTGAAATTTTAAGACCTTTAATTCACAAAAATTTATCTTCCTTACCTAAGAATTTCACCTTTCTTTAGCATATTTATTTCTAATATTTCCTCTTAGGTTTTCTTTCTTTACCTATTCCATTAATATTAGAACATTTCTATGCATATATGTAAGGTGAAGAATTTATAAGGAAAATATTTAAAAATTACGGGATGTTACAGAAAACACAGAGGCACATATTCAGAGAGGGAGAGACACTTTAGACTTAGTTTTTAGGCTTAGAAAACACTCCTAGGTTATATTTTTACTTGAATCATTGTCGATTTTGATGTTCTATAGTAGAATTTACTGCATTCAAAGGTTGTATTTCATCTGAATTTTTCGAAGACCAGGTTTTATCTTTCTATTTGAATTCTTCTCCTTTACTTCTACTTATTCTCTTTAAATTGTTCTGAACTATCATGGTTTACTTAATGAATATGAGTTTGTTTTCCGTTTATACGATGTGTGAGTAGATTTAATCTAGGGTTTCGGGGAACCCTCTTGTGATATGATGATACTGTGTTGATAACTTGAATGTTGAAACTCTAATTGTGATTACTTCTAGATTGATTAGGATTGACTATTATATGCATGAATGAGTTGGTAGAATGCCTGATCACCAATATATCACGTCTTAGGTTTTTAATCGATGAACTGAAAAGTGAAGATTAAAACCAGAATTTAATAGTTAATTAGGGATATCTTAATCACGAAAGTAGTTTAAGATACTCTAGGATTGAATCAATTAGTGGGCATAAGAAAATTGATTAATTGTATTCCATGGTTGGCATAAAGCTTAATGGACCTAGATTGAGCTAAGAACCACAAAAGTAGGCAATTAGGTCAACCTAGGTACGATTGGTAATGCTTGAAAGAGATTACTAATTAATTAAAGCTAAACCATCCCCTATAATCTAGATAATTATAATTAGAGGTAAATATTAGTTGTTGAGTATCACAAGTGTGGTGAACCCTAACCCTAGGCTTTGCTTAATTGGTTATCTTCCTCTATTTAATTGCAACACTTTCTCATTGATTTAGATAGCATCTTTTGTGAAATTCTATTAATTGGCATTGTTTTCTGTGGGATACGACCCGTACTCGCTGAACTAGCTATAGCTACGCCGTGCGCTTGCGGTAATTGGTAAAACATACACAACAAGTTTTTGGCGCCGTTGCCGGGGAACAAAGTCGATATTAGATATTTTACAAAATAGCTAGACTAGATCACTTTCTTTTTAATTTTTCTACATAATTTTCTTTTGCTAATTTTGTTCCTTTTTCTTCCTTCATAGATGTGTAGCTATTTTATACGAAGAGGCCACAAATTCATTGCTGAATTTCACCCGGAGATTGAGCACACCCTGCAGAGGAGAAGAAGAATACATCAACAAGAAAATTATGCAGCTACAATGGAGGAGAGAGATAACTGATCTCTTAAATATTTTATCGCCTTAGATACACATGGCTTGAATCCCAGCATAGTCAAGCCAGTTGTTGAAGCTAACAACTTTGAGCTGAAGCCCTCTCTTTTGCATATGGTTCAGCAGAATCAATTTGGAGGGTCACCTACTGAAGACCCAAATCTGCACTTGTCAGTCTTTTTGGAGTATTGTAACACCCTGAAACTGAATGGGGTATCTTCAGATGCCATCAGATTGAGACTCTTCCCTTTCTCTTTGAGGGACAAGGCCTGTGCACAGTTGTATTCTCTTCCATCAGGGTCTATCACCACTTGGCAACAACTTTCTCAAGCTTTCCTAGCCAAGTACTTCCCACCGAGTAAGGCGACCCATCTTAGGAATCAGATCACTACTTTTGCTCAGAAAGATGGGGAGTCACTATATGAAGCTTGGGAGCGATTTAAAGAGCTCCTCAGAATATGCCTACACCATGGGTTGGAGAAGTGGCTGATAGTCCATACGTTCTATAATGGACTGATTTATATCACTCGTATGTCTGTGGATGCTGTAGCTGGAGGAGCAACTATGAACAAAATAGTCGATGAGGCTTATGAATTTATTAAAGATATGGCTCAAAATCACTACTCCTAGTCTAGTGAGAGGCAACCAAGAAAACCATCAGGAATGTATGAAGTAGATGCTTTCAATCATCCAACTTCTAAAGTTGATGCCTTATTTCAGAAACTAGACAAGCTAAGCATCAATGTTGTTAGTTCTCTATCTTCATCTTCATCTTGTGAGGTTTGTGGAGGTGTTGGTCATGTGGCCAATGAATGTCTGCTTGGAAATTCTACACTTCAGGATTGTGAGCAGGCAAATTTTGTGAACAACCAAAGAAACAATCCCTACAGCAATACCTATAACCCAGGCTGGAGAAATCACCCGAACCTTTCTTACAAGCCAAATGCTAATCAGCAGCCTCAGAATAATTTCAAGCAACCTCCAGGCTTTCAGAATCTGAGGCCATTCAATCCTCCTCCTCCTCAACCAAAGTCAAATTTGGAGGCTCTAATGGAGAATTTCATCTCCACACAGAGTAAACAGAATGAAGAATTTAGAGCCCAGAATCATTCAATGAATGAAGCTATAAAGGACTTGGCTTCTAAAGTTGACTCACTTGCTACACATAACAAGATGCTAGAAACTCAAATAGCACAGCAAGCGAGTTCTTCAAATATAAATTTTGGTAAATTTCCTGGTCAGCCTGAGAATCCAAGAGAACACTGTAAAGCTATCACTTTGAGAAGTGGCAAGCAATTGAGTGAGTCAGTGGAAAAGGAGGAAGATAAGGAAGAAGAGAAGAGAGATGAGCCTGAAAGAGCAACTGAAGAAGAAGAGAAAGTTAGTGGAAGGAAAGAGGAAGAAGAGCCTAAATATGTGGCTCCTGAACCATACAAGCCACCAGTTCCTTTCCCTCAAAGAATGGCTAAGGCCAAGTTAGAAAAGTAGTATGGAAAATTTTTGGATGTGCTGAAAAAGCTGCACATTAATATTCCATTCTTGGAAGCTGTCTCTCAGATACCTTCATATGCTAAATTTCTGAAGGAAATCCTCTCTAATAAAAAGAAGATTGAGGAGTATACCACTGTGGCATTAACTGAAGAGTGTAATGCTTTGATCTAGAAAAAATTACCTCCTAAACTCAAGGACCCTGGAAGCTTCTCTATACCTTGTTCAATTAGAGATGTGTAAATCACTAAAGCTTTATGTGATCTTGGAGCAAGTGTGAGTCTTTTGCCATTGTCTATATGTAAGAAGCTCCAGATGGGTGATTTGAAGCCTACCACTATTTCCCTCCAGTTAGCGGACCAATACGTCACTCATCCAGTAGGTATATTAGAGGATGTTCCTCTAAAGGTAGGTAAGTTTTTCATACCTATTGATTTTGTTGTTTTAGAGATGAAGATAGCCAAATCCCCATAATTCTGGGAAGGCCTTTTCTAGCCACTGCAGGTGCCATTATAATTGTTAAAGATGGAAAGCTTTCCTTGAATGTAGGTGATGAAAAGATTGAGTTTAATCTTAATGATGCAATGAAATGCCCATCTTTAGGTGATACTTGTTGCATGGTTGATGTAATTAAGCAAAATATTGTTGATAATGCAGTGAGTTTATGTTCTACTGATCCACTTGAACTTTGCCTTATGGATAGTTCTGTTTCTTGTGCCAAACAGGTGGAAGCTGATGCATATACTAAATTGCTTGATGAGTGTCCCATGCTCACCTCAAGAGAAAGATCTGGAAAGCTGGTGTTGGACCATAGTTAAAAATCAGCAACTAATGAGGAAAGCAAAGCACCTAAGGTAGAACTCAAACCTCTTCTATCCAATCTAAGGGAGCACCAAAGGAGACTTAATCCGAACATGAAAGAGGTAGTCAAAAAGGGAAGTACTTAAATTGCTTGATGCAGGTATTATCTATCCTATTTCAGATAGTGAGTGGGTAAGTCCTATCCATGTGGTTCTTAAAAAGGGAGGTATGACTGTTGTTAAAAATGATAATGATGAATTAATCCCTACTAGAGCTGTTACGGGTTGACGTATGTGTATTGATTATAGAAAATTGAATAAGGCCACCCGTAAGGATCATTTCCCTTTTCCATTTATTGATCAATTATTGGAAAGGCTGGCTAAACATTCACACTTTTGTTATCTGGATGGATACTCAGGATTCTTTCATATCCCTATCCATCCAGACGACCAAGAAAAGACCACGTTCACATGTCCCTATGGCACCTTTGCATATAGAAGAATGCCATTCGGATTGTGAAACACACCAGTCACTTTCTAAAGATGTATGATGGCTATTTTCTCTGACTTTATTGAGGATATAATGGAAGTATTTATGAATGATTTTTCTATCTATGGTACCTCATTTGATAACTGTTTAAATAATTTGACACAGGTACTCAAGAGATGTGAGAAAGTCAACCTAGTACTGAACTAGGAGAAATGCCATTTTATGGTAAAAGAAGGAATAGTACTCAGACACTTGGTGTCTGAAAGAGGGATAGAGGTGGATAAAGAAAAAATAGAAGTAATCCAGACAATGCCACCACCATCAAATGTTAAGGAAGTGAGGAGTTTTCTTAGGTATGCAGGTTTCTATAGAAGATTCATCCAAGACTTCTCTAAAATTTGTAAACCCTTAACTAACTTACTTATTAAAGATATCCCATTCTTATTTGATAATTATTGTTTACGTGCTTTTTGTAGGTTGAAGGAGGCACTAATATCTGCACCAATCATCCAACCTCCTAATTGGAGCCTTCCCTTCGAGATCATGTGTGATGCAAGTGACTATGCTGTGGAAGCTGTACTTGGGCAAAGGAGAGATAAAAAGCCCTATGTCATCTACTATGCTAGCAAGACCCTGGATGAAGCCCAAGTCAACTATTCCACCACTGAAAAAGGAACTCCTAGCAGTAGTGTTTGTAATTGACAAATTCTAACAATATCTGTTGGGATACGAAGTCATAGTATTCACGGATCATGCTGCAATCAAGTACTTGCAAAGTAAGAAGGATGCCAAGCCAAGACTGATTAGATGGATCCTCTTATTGTAGGAGTTTGACCTTGTGATCCAGGATAAGAAAGGAACAAAGAATGTGGTTGCAGACCACCTTTCAAGACTTAAACAAAATTTAATGAGAGATGACAAAGATGAGTTGCCTATAGATGATTCTTTTCCCGATGACCAACTCCTTGCAGTCACTTATGATGATGCTCCTTGGTATGCAAACTTTGTGAACTATCTTGCATGCAGAATATTACCTGAAGGGTTAAGCTACCATCAAAGAAAAAAAATTTCTCTGATATCAAGTCTTACTATTGGGATGATCCATATTTATACAAATGGTGTGCAGATGGCATCTTCCGAAGGTGTATTCTGGAGGAAGAGGTATATAGCGTCATATTTCATTACCATACTTCACCTTGTGGAGGCCATACTAGCACTTCTAAGACTGTAGCTAAAATTCTCCAAGCTGGTTTTTATTGGCCTATGCTTTTCAAAGATGTGCACACCTTTGTAAAAGCATGTGATTGGTGTCAAAGAGTTGGCAACATATCAAGAAGGAATAAGATGCCCCTGAACAGTATTTTAGAAGTAGAAATATTTGACGTTTAGGGGATTGACTTTATGGGTCCCTTCCCATCCTCATGTGGGAACAAGTATATCCTAGTAGCTGTGGACTATGTGTCTAAGTGGGTAGAAGCAGTGGCATCACCCACTAATGATGCTAGAGTGGTTGCCAAGCTCTTCAAGAGAGTGATTTTCCCAAGATTTGGAGTACCCCGAGCTGTGATAAGTGATGGAGGTTCCTACTTCATCGAGCAATAATTTCAGAATCTCTTAAAGAAATATGGAGTCACTCATAAAATGGCTCTAGCTTATCATCCTCAAACAAGTGGGCAAGTGGAAATATCAAATAGGGAAATCAAAGCAATATTGGACAAGACCGTATCAAAGGCAAGAAAAGATTGGTCCCTCAAGCTTGATGAAGCATTATGGGCTTACAGAACTGCATATAAAACACCGATAGGCACCACACCTTTTTGGTTAATATATGGAAAACCTTATCACTTGTCGGTAGAGCTTGAACACAAGGCACATTGGGCAGTCAAAACAATTAATTTTGACTTGACAGCTACTGGAAAAAGGAGATGCCTACAATTGAATGAGTTAGATGAGCTGAGGCTTGATGCTTATGACAGTGCTAAGTTATATAAAGAAAGAACAAAAAGATGGCATGATAAGCACATCCTTAGGCACCAATTTCAAGTAGGAGATTGGGTCTTGCTATTTAATTCAAGGCTGAAGCTTTTTTCCAGAAAGCTCTATTCTCGTT
This sequence comes from Gleditsia sinensis, assembly GCA_037074535.1. Classification (NCBI taxonomy): domain Eukaryota; kingdom Viridiplantae; phylum Streptophyta; class Magnoliopsida; order Fabales; family Fabaceae; genus Gleditsia; species Gleditsia sinensis. Next base: position 28,259,320 of record CM073468.1, on the reverse strand, counting down.
GGTCCGGCCCATTCCAGGTAAGTCGAGTTTTTCCATATGGATCAATGGAAGTTTGGAGTGAAGCTACCGGATCCTTTAAGGTTAGTGGTCAACGCCTCAAGCATTTTGTGATGGGACAATCGATTGAAAAGAGAGCCACTCAAGCTCTCCTAGAGCCCCTATCAATCCAATAATGTGCAAGGGAGTCGAGCTAATGACTTTAAACAAGCGCTTTGTGGGAGGCAACCCACATTTTAATTTTTAAGTTCTCTTTTTGTTTGATTTCTTTCTTTGAGATTTAGTTTTTATCTTTAATTCTAGTTAATTTCTTAGGTTGAAGTTTAATGAGTGTTTTCATTTAATTTTCAGGTCTATTCCCATGTCTCTAAGGAAATCTAAAGGATTAGAATTAAGGGAGCTCAAAGAGAATCAAAAACCAAGGTAAAATTCGAAGAATTTAGGGATTCTAGCCCGCAACACGGGTCACCCGTGTTACACACCACACCCGTGCTACAAGCACGGGCCAAATTGTGGAAAATTAGTGCACACCCACCAGGAACACGGGCAGGCCGTGTCCCAAGACACGACCGTGCTCCAAGTAAGTAAAAAAAAAGGAGAAGAAGCAAACCCGCAAGAAGCACGGGCACCCCGTGTCCCTAAATACGGGCGTGCCCAGGGCTTCCATAAAAAAAATAGCGTTGAAGGCTGCAATTACCCGCCCGAAGCACAGCCGTGCTTCGAGCAAGGGAGCTTCAAATGCCCTAATTCTTTCCCTCCCTTCCACCCGTGTTTCAACCTCCCTTTTCCCGTGTTCTTCCTCCCCTACATCCCGTGCTGAAGACTCCCTTCTCCCCTCCATCTCCTTCGTCATACCCATCCCCATTCTCCCTCACCGAGACCTCCACCCTCAATCTCCCTCCTTCCTTGGCCTTCCCCTTCCCTAACCCGTACCATAACTTTGTCCATCCTTCCTCCATCCTCTTGCCAATCCTTCATCTTCCTTTTTCCATCTCCATCTCCCTCACCCACTCGGCTTTCCCTTACCCGTATCACCCATCCCTTATTTTGCGTCCAATCCCCTTCCAAAATCCATCCTCCATCTCCACAGGTCTGCGACACCCATTTTTTCCCCCTCAAAACCAAAACCCATTCCCTTGCTTTCACCTTCCCTCCACTACCCATACCCAAAACCCATTCACTTGCATTCTTCATCTTGCTGTGCCTCCACCCAGGTATTTTCTATCCTTGCTTTTGTTTTTAATTATCTGGTTTACAATCCCTGATTATTGCTGGTTGTTAGTGTGGTTACTACTCATTGCTTGACTGTCTCTCAATATAAGGCTGCTTGTTTACCCTAGTTTTTGAATCTGAATTGGGATTTTTGCTTTCTGAACTTGATATCAAGCTAGTTTATGTACTTTGACTTCTACATTTAGTAGTTGTCATACATTGCTTTGTTTTGTTATCTAGTTTATGAATCTCCCATTGCATATTTATTGCACTCTCTGCTTGTTCTTTTTCTGAAATTGGATCACTTAGACTTAATTGATAGCTGTAACTTACTTAACATTGATTAGTCTAACTTAGGTTGTAAACTCATATGTTGTTGTGATCCTTCGACTGATTTTGAATTAATACACCACTTGGATTTCATCATTCTTGCATTCTCAGGCCAATTGGTAGACTGAACTCACTCTGCTTGCTAACCCTTGCAATTTCTACCAGAATACTTGGATGCTTGGGTGCCTTAATTTGGACTTGAACTTGAATAGGTTGATCTCAACTTGTAATTAGCTGCATAGTCCAATTCTCTGAGATTCAAACTCTAGACATTGCATACATTTGCATTTTCTTTCGCTTTGCATTCTGATATACTTTGTCTGTTAGTTAACTTTAGCCCCTGCACATTCCTCTTGCATTTGATTGCTACCATTCACCATGGGTCCCAAAAGATCCCGAATTGGCCAATCATCCACCCAATTCCACCAATCCCGTAGAGGACCAAATCAACAACTGCCACAACTTCCTCATCTGATTAATGAGTATGGTATTGTGTTCGTTGATGATAGTTAACGAACACGATACGATACTCTGTCTAGACGGGGAATGTTGAGTACCCGGTACATGGATGAGGATTGTTTGGACAGGCTTGGACTTTTAAATGATGTCTAATACTTGGTTGATCGGATTGGGTGGAACACATTTACCTCACTACGCCACCCAGCCTACCTTAGTCCAACCTTAGAGTTTTTCAGCTCCATTAATGTAGTCTTATTTTAAGGCCCCAACGTTAATTAGGGTCAAGTAAATTTTAGACTATTTAACCGTACCTTTAACCTCACTTTAGCTGAATTTAATGCACTATTTAGCCTGCCTCCAGGGGGAACTAGATCAGTACCCTCCAGTTTTCTTGCCAACATGTTTTGGAACTCAATTGCTATTAAGGGGCAATATAGTGCATCAAGTTCCAAAGCCTCTTTCATTTGCAACCCTACCTTCAAATATTTACATCGTCTTATGGCCCATACCATTTTTGGTAGGGCTGAGAGTGATGGGGTTATAAATCATAGAGAGCTTTATTTTCTTTATGCTATGGTACATGGTACCAAGGTGGATACAGGAGCCTTCATGGCTCACCAGATGTCTAGGGTATATGGTGCAATGAATGGGAAGGTAGTCATGGGAGCCTGGTTACTGCCATAGCTAGAGGGTTAGGATTTGAGGCTAATCTACAGGGGATGCAACCAGTGGTTGGCAACAACAGGATTGATTTGGAATACTGCTTGCATATGAAACTAGTTATCAAACAAAATACTGGATACTGGTTGTATCTCTGTGGCCATTCGCTCTTCCGCCTCCCTAATCCTACTAGGACTGTGGTTACTAATAGATAGAACTGGATATATATAATAGATGAGGATAAAGCAGATGCTGAGCTTCCTCTTGAGGAGGAAGATGTACCCCTTGAGCCACTTATGGCTCTTCCACCCCTGCCCTATTCCCATTTCATTGACCATGCAGGTACCTCATCTGCTCCGCTGGAGGATCAGGCCTCCATCTCTTCCAGGCTCAGCCGCATTGAGGCTGAGCAACTTTCACAGAGAGCAACCCTGCATGCCATGCAAGACTCCATCCAAAGCATGCAGGGTATGATGCAGGCTTGGTATACCTGGCACCTGGGTCAGCACCCCCTCCACCACCACCGGATGACCAGTGAGTACATAAGTTCTTTATCCCCTTTACCTATATTTTCTGTTATTTCTGACATTGAGGACACTGTCTAATTTAAGCATGGGGGAGTAGACTCGCGTATTTGATTTTTGCTGGCTGAGTTTATGATTTGTACTAGCTACTTTTATTTGCTAATTTAGTTGTTCTTTGCATGTAAATATTGTACATATCACTTTCCTTTTGTCTTGTTACATAATCACATAGTTGTTGTTTCCGTGATAGATTGGTGTAGTATAGGTTAATTTTAGCTCATGAATATGTGATGCACAATAGGATATGAAATAGGTAGTTATTACTTTTAGTCTCTCTCTTCTAGCATTAAACCTCTAAATTTTTGAAAAATATCTCTCTATTGTCCTGTGAATTGTATGCTATGGCTGATTTTAACACTATGAGAGTGTGAAGATAGGGATAGGTGAAAAATGAGGGTATGTGACACTAAAAAAGTTTTCACTCTGAGTATCCCTTCAAGGCACCAAAAAGGCCTTAATATGAGTACCTAGATGCCTTTACCCTAGTGAGATGGAGTATAAAATGCACTCATGGCATATTTCTAAAAAAAATATATAAAAAAAATGAATGATGATGAGAAATAAAATAAATGGAGTGAGAAAAATAGAAATAAGAGTAAGGCAAAATAGGGAGATCTAAAGGATGAGGTGGCCTACTTGAATGTCTGAAGATCAGTCTGGTGCATACAACCAATGGTAACAGTAGAAGCAGATCTATGATAGAAGAATTTTTTGTTTAGTTTTAGAAGAATAGAGACTATTTGATAAATGTCTATTCATATATCTATTGTGTGCACACTGATTGAGTGAAAAATTACCTGTATTGAATTTTTCTACCTTGTGGAATCTGATTCCATATTCCCCCTTCCTTTTGACATGATATGTTATTTGCCTGAGGACAAGCAAAGGTTTAAGCACGGGGGAGTTTGATAAAGGGGAATTTTGAGTACTTAATGGCTATATTTTATCCCTTAATTCATAGTAACTTGTGATTATTTCTCTGCTTTTGATTATACTTTGTTCTGCATACTGTTGTGGTTTGTTTTGTGTTTGTAGGAGAGCAAAAGAGGCAAAGAAGCAAGAGAAAACAATCATGGGAAGAGCCAAAAGGACTTGGGATATGCTAAGGAGGAAGCAAGGAGGCAACACACCAAAAATCATCAAGAAAGCAGTTCGATAGCCCAGAACATGGCCAAGCTGTGCTCTGGACAGAAGATGCAAAGAACCTCCAGAAACCAGCCCGAAGCACAGCCAAGCTGTGTCCTAAAACACGACCGTGCTTCGGGTCCGTACTGCACGTGATTTTTAGGGTTTTTGGCTGCTAACTTGATACATATTCAGGGGAAAACGCAGAGGCACATATTCAGAGAGGGAGAGAGACTTTAGACTCAGTTTTTAGGCTTAGAAAACACTTCTAGGTTAGATTTTTACTTGAATCATTGTGGATTTTGATGTTCTAGAGTAGAATTTACTACATTCAAAGGTTGTATTTCATCTGACTTTTCTGAAGACCAGGTTTTATCTTTCTATTTGAATTCTTATCCTTTACTTCTACTTATTCTCTTTAAATTGTACTGAACTATCATGATTTACTTAATGAATATGAGTTTGTTTTCCGTTTATACGATGTGTGAGTATATTTAATCTAGGGTTTTGGGGAACCCTCTTGTGGTATGATGATACTATGCTGATGACTTGAATGTTGAAACTTTAATTGTGATTACTTCTAGATTGATTAGGATTGGCTATTATATGCATGAATGAGTTGGTAGAATGCCTGATCACCAATCTATCACATCTTAGGTTTTTAATCAATGAACTAAAAGGTGAAGATTAAAACCGGAACTTAATAATTAATTAGGGATATCTTAATCACAAAAGTAGTTTAAGATACTCTAGGATTGAATCAATTAGTGGGCACGAGAAAACCGATTAATTGTATTCCATGGTTGGCATAAAGCTTAACAGACCTAGGTTGAGCTAAAAACCACGAAAGTAGGCAATTAGGTCAACCTAGGTATAATTGGTAATGCTTGAAAGAGATTACTAATTAATTAAAGTTAAACCATCACCTATAATCTAGATAATTACAATTAGAGGTAAATATTAGTTGTTGAGTATCACAAGTGTGGTGAACCCTAACCCTAGGCTTTGCTTAATTGGTTATTTTCCTATATTTAATTGCAACACTTTCTCATCGAATCGTGTTGATTTATATAGCATCTTTTGTGAAATTCTAGTAATTGGCATTGTTCTCTGTGGGATACGACCCGTACTCTCCAGACTAGCTACAACTATGCCGTGCGCTTACGGTAATTGGTAAAACATACACAACATTATCTATGGCATACATGTCATTACTGTACAATTTTCATATGCATAGATAAAGTACATTCATGTGACCTAAGGTACTTGCTGTAGCTTATACAAATAAACATGACATGAGCTATATTGATGATAATTATGATTTATTGTTGAACCTACTGACATTTAATTCTCACTATTTTTCATATCATGTTTAGAAGACTAAATATGCAGATATTCTCTATGATCGATTTTTAGTGTACTTTTGGTCGAGTTGGCTAAGATCCCAGTGAAGGTGCAACCACCCGCACTCGTATCCCCAAAATTGGTCAATGTGAATGAATAAGATGTGAACATATATGTGGTTGATTTTTGTACAGACATTTTTAATTAATGATGTGTATGTGAACCCAGAATTGTATCAGTGGTATTGGTATACTATAAACCTTAATTATGCTTGGTTAATTTAATTGAATGTTATTATGAGTTAAATAGTTAGAAGTAAAGAGGTAATGACTTCTTGGAATTTTACAAATATATATATGTATATATGTAAAAAGATTGAGTTGTTACAACTCATGTGAGATGGAAAAGTCCTAGTTGATGTGTCCATGAGTTGATACCCTAGGTGGAAGCCCAATGGTGTAGGGTGAGGTGTCAAACTTAGGGAATTTAGTTCTTGGATTAGAAAAATCCCTATAATCCAACTTCTTGAAATTCCAAAACATCTACTCAGCTTCTAAAAATTACTTTCCTTGCCCAAGAATTTCTCCCCTCACTAGCCATTATTTCACATTTTGCCTCTTAGTTCCTTCTTTTACTACTCCCCTAATTGTTATAAAAATCTTCTATGTCTACACATAAAGATTAAGAATTTCTAAGGAATACATTCTATTATTCATCCAAAATTTCTTAGTGGGTCTTTAATTTTCTCTTTGTTCCCTTAATTTAGTATTTTACATGCTTTATTAATGAAGGAAAAATTAGGAATGTTACGTGACATGCTATAAAATAAGCATGTTTTTTACATGTTTTAAGTTTCTTTTTATTTAATTTTAGTAGAAAATAGATATGAATTAATTGAGTTTTGTGTTTTGTGTTTTAGGAATAATAAAGAAGAAAAGAAGAGGAAAATAGAGAGAAAATCATAGAAAAATGCTAATTTCTGACCTTTCATCACTAATTGAGGCATATCTCACTCATTGGACTCCAATTAAGGTGATTTCAGCGGCTATGGAAAAACGATATATAGAGGTACAACTTTTATGTTTGGCACTTTGATAAAATCCAGAAGATTCTGGGTGCCACGGCGCTCACAAGAGAGCGCTGTGGTGCCACATAAAGGTAAATCCGGAGCGTCGCAGCGCGCAGCTACCCAGGTGGGAACGCCGCGGCACTCAACCCAGCGCGCCGCGGCGCCCGAGCATCTTTGAACCAGCCCACCACGGCTCTGTACGGGCACCGTGGTGCCCTGAGAGCACATTCCCATAGCGCCGCGGTGCATGTGTAGAGCGCCACGGCGCTCGCCGTCGCATCAGGTCGCTGAATTCACAATGTTTAGGTTTTTTTAACTCCAATTGAAGCCCGATAGGCCAAAATTTGACCTAGAAACACTCCTACATCAATTAGGAGGATTTAATATATAAAAAGGGGAGGAAAACAAGCAGAGCATGCATTCAATCCTTCATCCAAGTTCTTCAATTCTTCTTTAGATTTTTTTATGACCCTTCGTGGCTAGTTCTTTTTAGTTGATTGAGGTAGATTGAAACCTCAAGGGATTTTCATACATTGTGAGATTTGGATTTTTTTTTATTGTTTCAATTTGAATTTAGTATTGATTATTCATCTGTTATTCTTCTTAATGATTATTCATATGATTGCTAGGAGGCCTACTAGTATATTGTCTATCTTAATCTACCGTTGAATTGTGTTTTGAACAAAGTCTTTAATTCTGCGATTCATGAGGCAAATAGGTTTGAGGATTTTGGATTATAAATCATTGAACCTATGATGAATGATTAACTAAATTAGATATAGCTGATGTGTTTATATTTGTTTAGCTCTATCAGTTTCTCTAGTTCTTCATGCGGTTAACAAGTTATGTTTTACCGATGTGCTAAAGGATTGCTTGTTAATTAGGGTTTAATTAGTGCGATTGTCATTAATTTACTAGACTTAAGGAGAAACAGGGTTAGAACCCCAATGATAGATATTCAATTACATATTGATTATGTTGTCAATGATCAATGTAATCCCTTAACGGTGGATATCAACCAAAACCAACGTCTTTATCATTAATTACTTTCTCTTAATTACTTTCATTATTGTCTACTTGATTTTATTTACAATTATCAATTCGCCCCTTTTTCAATCACATAAGGTAATACCAGTCTCTGTGGGATCGACCCTTACTCCCACTACTACAGGTTAGTTTTGAGGTAAGGTATCAATTTGGGTGTACTTACGACAGTGCGCACCAAATTTTGGCACCGTTACCGAGGACTGCGTCTATTACTTTTTGTGATTTTATTTTGATTTATCCCTGTGACTCGTTCTTCTAATTCTAAAAATTTAGAGTTCAATCAAGATATTGGAAAATCTGTATACAGGAACAGAAGAGAACTTCAAGAGGACATTGATCAAGAAAAGGAGGAAGTAATCATGGCGAGGCACCCCACTCTGAATGAGCTTGTAGCTCCAGATTTGCATCAGCAACCCTTATGCACTATTTTTCCTAATCTTGATGACAATGTTAATTTTGAGTTGAAATCTAGATTAATTCATCTCTTACCTAATTTTCATGGTCTTGTAGGAGAAGACCCGCATAAACATTTGAAGGAATTTCATGTGGTATGTACCAGTATGAAGCCCCTTGGAGTAACTGAGGAACAAATAAAACTCAGGGCTTTTCCTTTTTCATTAAGAGATTTAGCCAAAGATTGGTTGTATTATTTACCCTCTGGTACTATCACTACTTGGAATGAGATGAAAAGAATGTTTTTAGAACGTTATTTTCTTGCATCTAGGGCTGCTACTATCAGGAAAGAAATATGCGGCATTAGGAAATTGCATGGGGAAACACTTTATGAATATTGGGAGAGGTTTAAAAAGCTTTGTGCAAGCTGCCCACATCATCAGATTAGTGAGCAACTACTAATATAATATTTCTATGAAGGTCTTTTGTAGGGAGATAGGAGCATGATAGATGCAGCTAGCGGAGGAGCACTAGTAGATAAGACTCCTGAAGCAGCCAGAGTCCTGATATCAAATATGGCCGCCAATTCTCAACAATTTGGCGTTAGGCATGATCCTCCTATTAGGCATGCCCATGAGGTAAGTACTACTTCTTTTCAGAATCAAATATCTGAACTTACTTCTCTTGTGCGCCAAATGGCTACAGGTACACTACAACAAGTTAAAGTATGTGGAATATGCTCAGCCACAGGGCACCCAACTGACATGTGTCCTACACTTCAAGAGGAATCCACAGAACAAGCGAATGTTGTAGGAGGTTTTTCTAGCCAACCAAAAAGGTACGATCCATATACTAATACATACTATCTTGAATGAAAGGATCATCCCAATTTCAGATATGGGAATGCACAAAATAGGCCTGCAGGACAAAATTTTTAACAAAATCAGCAAGCCTATTATCCTAGACAGAATGCATCCCAGGATCACCAAGTAAGTAATCCGTTGGAAGATATTGTGAAAACTCTTGTACATAATTCTCATCAATTTCAGCAAGAGACAAGAGCTAGCATTCAGAACCTAACAACTCAAATAGGTCAATTAGCAACTACAGTGAGTCGATTGGATGCTCAGAACTCAAGTAAGTTACCTTCTCAAACTGTGGTGAATCCCCGAGAAAATGCTAGTGCAATTTTTTTAAGGAATGGTAAGGAAATTGAAAGCTCAGAACTTGGGAGAGGGAGAAACACTTCCTGTTATTATCTCCAACAAGCTTAAAGATGATCAAGAAGCAAAACTAATCCAAGTTCTTAAAGAACACAAAACTGTAATAGGTTGGACCATAGCTGATCTTAAAGGAATAAGCCCTTCTACATGTATGCACAGAATATTGATGGAAGAAGGAGCTAAACCATCTAGACAGCCCCAAAGAAGGCTAAATCCACCTATGATGGATGTAGTGAAGAAAGAAATTCTTAAATTGTTGGAGGTTAGGGTAATATACCCTATTTCAGACAATCATTGGGTGAGCCCAGTGCAAGTAGTTCCCAAGAAAACATGAATAACTGTGATAAAAAATCAAAAGGAGGAATTAGTACCCACCCGGATTCAAAATGGGTGGAGGGTTTGTATAGATTATAGAAAATTAAATTTTGTAACCCGAAAAGATCATTTTCCTTTACCTTTTATTGATCAAATGCTTGAAAGATTATCTGGTAAACCTTACTACTATTTTCTTGATGGTTATTCAGGCTATTTCCAAATTGCAATTGCTCCTGAAGACCAGGAAAAGATAACCTTCACATGTCCATTTGGGACATTCGCATATAGGCACATGCCATTTGGGCTTTGTAATGCCCCTGCTACTTTTCAAAGGCGTATGGTTAGCATATTCTCAGATTACCTTGAAAAATTCATTGAGGTATTTATGGATGATTTTTCAGTTTATGGAAATTCATTTGATGATTGTTTGCATAACCTTTCACTAATTTTGAAAAGATGTTAAGAAACTAACCTTGTTTTAAATTCTGAAAAGTGTCATTTTATGGTTGAACAAGGTATAGTTTTAGGCCATGTCGTCTCAAAAAGAGGAATAGAGGTAGATAAAGTAAAGATTGATATTATACAAACTCTACCTTATCCCACTTGTGTGAGGGAAGTTCGTTCTTTTCTTGGCCATGCAGGTTTTTATAGAAGATTCATAAAAGACTTTTCCAAGAAAGCACCACCTATGTGCAAATTGCTTCAAAAAGATGTCTCTTTTGAATTTGATGAAGAATGCAGGGAAGCTTTTGACAAATTGAAAGAGTCTTTGATTTCAGCTCCAATCATCCAAGCACCAGACTGGAACATCCCTTTTGAACTTATGTGTGATGCTAGTGATCATGCAGTTGGAGCAGTTCTTGGCCAAAGAATTGGAAACACATCCCATGTGATATATTATGCCTCCAGAATATTGAATGATGCCCAGAAGAACTATACCACCACTGAAAAAGAACTCTTAGCTGTAGTCTTTGAATTAGAAAAATTTAGATCATATTTAATATGCACTAAAATTATTGTTTTTACTGATCATGCAGCTTTGAGGTACTTGGTGATGAAAAAGGAGGCTAAACCTAGGATAATCAGATGGGTGCTACTGCTTACAAAATTTGATTTAGAAATTAAAGACAAGAAAGGGTCTGAAAATAAAGTAGCAGATCACCTAAGTCGCCTGATACATGTGGAAGAAAATTTGAAAATTGAAGAATCGTTCCTAGATGAAAATTTATTCTCAATTTCAATTCATATGCCATGGTATGCAAATATTGTAAATTATTTGGCTACTAATCAGTTACCTCCTCTTTTGACCAGGGCAGCTAGAAATAGGATCAAGAGTGATGCCAAATATTACATATGGGATAATCCTTACCTTTAGAAGCAATGCTCAGATCAAATTATAAGAAGGTGTATTCCTGATTCTGAAGTTTTATCAATTCTAACTTTTTGCCATTCTTATGCATGTGGAGGACACTTTGGAGCAAAGAGGACAGCAAAGAAAGTGTTGGACTGCGGTTTTTACTGGCCTACTCTATTCAAAGATTCATATTGTTTTTGTAAGTCATGTACTAAAAAAATGAGATGCCTCAAACACCAGTATTATTTTGTGAAATTTTTTATGTTTGGGGCATTGATTTCATGGGACCTTTTCCTTTGTCATATGGATATAATTATATTTTGCTGGCTGTGGATTATATCTCAAAGTGGGTGGAAGCTAAACCCACCAGGACTGATGATTCTAAAGTGGTTGTAGATTTCATTAAATCCCATATTTTTTCAAGATTTGGGATTCCAAGAGCTTTAATAAGTGACAGGGGAACACATTTTTGCAATAGGACTATTGAAGCCCTATTAAAGAAATATAATGTCACTCATAAATTGTCAACTGCATATCACCCCTAGACCAATGGGCAAGATTAGGTATCCAATAGAGAAATCAAAAATATCATTAGTAAGACAATAAATCCCAACAGCAGGGATTGGAGTCTCAGATTAGAAGATGCTCTATGGGCATACAGAACAGCCTATAAGACTCCAATTGGTATGTCTCCATACAGGGTAGTATTTGGAAAAACTTGTCATCTTCCAGTTGAATTAGAACATAAAGCATTTTGGGCTATAAAGAAATTTAACATGAATGTGGAAGAAAGTGGAGAATGCAAGAAATTACAACTTCAGGAATTAGAGGAAATTAGAAACGAGGCCTACGAAAACGCAAATATTTATAAGGCCAAAACTAAACTCCTACACGATCGTATGATTTCACGCAAGGAGTTTACCAAAGGACAGAAATTCCTCCTCTATAATTCTAGGCTCCGATTGTTTCCAGGTAAATTTCGTTCTAGATGGGAGGGACCATTTATTGTTACTGATATTTTTCCTCATGGTGCAGTTGAAATAAAAAGCATGGATAACCAGAATAGCTTCAAAGTCAACGGGCATAGGCTCAAACCTTACTATGAAGGATTTCAACAAGAGGAATCACAATGGACAACTCTTCAAGACCCTCCTTGATTATTATTTTTAGTTTATGTTGAGCCAACGACGTAAAACAAAGGCGCTGGTTGGGAGGCAACCCAACAACCATTCTTCTTCTTCTTATTTTTCAATTCATAGTTTAATTTTTTTTTTTTTCAAAAAAAAATTGCAGAACTGCAGACACACATGCGCCGCGGCGCTCTGAACCCAGGTCGAGTAGCGCCACAGCGCTCAAGAACAGCGCCGCGACACTCAGAACCTAGATTAGGCGAGAGCCGCGATGCTCTCTACAAGAGACCCACAGCCTCTTCATTCCTACCCACATTTTTTCACTATCCCTTACCCCAAATCCCAATTTCCTGCTGCCAATCTACTATTTCAACCTCCCATTACGTTTATTTGATTGAATTGAGTGGTTTTTCATCTTATTTTGCAGGATTACACAATTCTTTCATCTTTTGGGTTGGATTCAAGGGCAATTTTCTAGGGTTCTAAAAGAAATTTTGATCTTGCACTTTCCAGCCACCAATCAAGTTGAATTGGGTACGATTTGCTTTGTTTATCCTGCTAAATTTGATCTCTATCCTTCATTGCTACTGGTTTTCACTGCATTGGGACTTCAAGCTACAAATCAACCATCCATTCTCCTAATTTTTCAAGAGCGCGCACCAAGTGTTTGATAAAACGCCCCAGTGAATTTGCCAAGTGCCATGGCTCCAAAAACTTCAAAATTAGGCCTCTCAAAGAGGAAGAACAGAGCGGAGGACCCTCCAGCATTTGATAGCACGACATTTGTGAGTGAAGAAGTCTATCAACATCATAGTAAGGTGGTGGTTCATAAATCAATCATTCTTGAGAGGGGTTTCATTGTCACCATTGGATTTCCTCATAGAGACAATATCCTCAACAGGCACTGGGAGATTTTCTGTAAGAGCCCCGAACCAGGAGTCATTCCTGTGGTACAAGAGTTTTACTCTAATGTTACAGTTCATGAACACCACAAAGCATGGATTAGAGGCAAGATGGTGAATTTTAATCCTCATGCTATCAACGAATTCTTCTCTCTGCCTGACATTGAAGATGATGAGTACTATGCCTTTATCAAATCAGACATTGACTTTGAAGAGATTATCTCCACTCTTTGCTTCAGAGGGGCTTCCTGGAAGTTAGATAGCAATGGGCAGCCACTGTATTTTGCCAGGGCCGACATGAATAAAGTGGCTAAAGCTTGGTACTATTTTGTAGCAGTACAATTTATGCCTAGTTTGAATATGAGTCAGGTCAGGAGGGACAGAGCCATTCTAATTTTTGCTATACTTAAAAGTTTTTCCATTGACGTGGGAAAACTCATCCACAGACAGATACTTGGCTACATTCATTCTAGAAGCAGATCCCTCTTTGTCCCCAGTTTAATCACTGGTCTATGTGGGAAGGCTGGAGTGAGCTGGGATTCTATTGAGGCTCTCATTCAACCAATAAAACCTATTTCCTATGCAGACATTCAGAAATATAAGGGACATGAGGAAGCAGCAGAAGAAGAGTTAGGCATTCAGCCTATAATTACAGAGGAACCTGGTAGCAGTTCAGCTCCACCACCAGCCCAGCACACTATTGAAGATCTATGGGAGCGAACAGAGGTCCTCACTCATCAAATGAATGACTTAGCTCTCTACCAATACTCCATAGCGCAGCACAACACTACTTGATTCAGCCAGCTGGCCCATGCCCTGAACCTTCCTATAGCATTCCCGACACCTCCTGAGCCACCCTTTATACCTGCACCTGAGCATGATGAGATGGATGGTGATCACTAATCAGGGAAGTTTCACTGGACCCTCCTCTTTTTATTACTTGCCTCTCCTATTTTATGCTTTTCTATTCTACATTGAGGACAATGTAAAATCTTAAGTGTGGGGGGTCACTTTCTGATTCAGTTGGATGACTGTATAATAACTAAAATTTGTGCACTATTTACTTTGCTGTGTACTACAGTAAGCTTCTATGATCTTTGCACTTTTATTCTAGTTATTAAACAGGGTGAGCATGTGAACTTTATCTCAATCTATGAGTTTGTGTTAGCTGAACCAATAGCCAATGATATAACTGTTTAAATTGCTTATAGCTCTTGAGAACGTAGGAAAGTCATAATTATGTGTAATTTTAATTTCTTTTCAATTTATGATTACCTATTTTCTAAAAATCCTAAAATTCTTTTGCATAGTAATTTTGGATATTTAATTTGTCTTTTACTTAGAAAAAGATATTATAACTCAAAAATATTTTATGATCTCATTTAAATTTCTAGAACTTATTTAAATGCTACTTGAGGTGAAATCCTAGGCTAATACTAACAATTAGGAGATGATTTAGGCTTTTTTTTATGAGATTGAGCCTTTCAAGCTTAACCCAAACAAGTAAATATCCTTAGAACCTCTATTTTGAGCTTAATTAACATTTTATTCTATACCCACAAAACAGCCAAAACCAAATTTTGTGATTAATACCTTTATTTTTTCTACCTAATTCACTCACTCCATGATTAATTTCTGAATACTTGTTTTGGAGATCTACATTAATGAAAGGGTGGAAGGGTGGAGCAAGGACAAAAGAAAAGAAAAATCAAAAGAAAAGAAAAAAAAATCTCAAAAGACTAATGAAAGTCTATCCAGTGATTGAAAAACAAGAAATAGAGAATCAAAGAAAAGTAGAATGCAGAAAAGCAAGGAAATAAGTGTGGGGGAAAAATTCCCCAATCTTGAGAATTAGCTCAAATAGATCAGAGTTAATCATGTGGTGTTGGGAGATTGAGCTTTAAATTATATCTTATATCTCACCCCATAACCTAGCCACATTACAAGCTGAATTTAGTTCTTTTGATCCTAAGAAGTAGTTTTAGCCTACATTAGTGGAGAGTAGCATAAAAAATAAGTCTATGAAAATCTTAAATAGAGAGCCATGTTATAATTCTTGAGATATATAAACTTATTTAGGTAAAAGAAAATTAAATTATTCAAAGACACACACACACTATGGATTTTAGAGAATAAAATCATAAATTGCATTTGAATTAACTTTTGCACATGGTCATGAAAATTTTCTGAAATTTCTTCAAGAGCATACAATTTTCACTATGAGGCAGCATATTGGTAAGCCATTCACTCATTTCATATATTGAATTCTGTTTACATGAATCAATGTTTGCTTGAGGACAAGCAAAAGAGTAAGTGTAGGGGTATTGGACATGCTATAAAATAAGCATGTTTTTGACATGTTTTAATTTGCTTTTTATTTAATTTTAATAGAAAATAGATATGAATTAATTGAGTTTTGTGTTTTGTGTTTTAGGAATAATAAAGAAGAAAAGAAGAGGAAAATAGAGAGAAAATCATAGAAAAATGCTGATTTCTGACCTTTTGTCACTAATTGAGGCATATCTCACTCATTTGGACTCCGATTGAGGTGATTTCAGCGGCTATGGAAAGAAGCGACATAGTGCTACAACTTTCATGTTCGGAAATTCAGAAAAATCCAGAAGATTCTGGGCGCCGCGGCGCTCACAATAGAACACCGTGGTGCTACCTAGGTGGGAATGCCGCAGCGCTCAACCCAGCGCACCGTGGCTCTGTACGAGCGCTGTGGCACCCCAAGAGCACATTTTCATAGCACTGTGGCGCATGGGTAGAGTGTCGCGGCACCCGCCGTTGCATCAAGTTGCTGAATTAAAGCCCGATAGGCCAAAATTTGACCTAGAAACACTCCTACATCAATTAGGAGGTGTTAATATATAAAAAGGGGAGGAAAACAAGCAGAGCATGCATTCAATCCTTCATCCAAGTTCTTCAATTCTTCTTTAGATTTTTTTATGGCCCTGCGTGGCTAGTTCTTTTTAGTTGGTTGAGGTAGATTGAAACCTCAAGGGATTTTCATACATTGTGAGATTTGGATTTGTTTTTATTGTTTCAATTTGAATTTAGTATTGATTATTCATCTGTTATTCTTCTTAATGATTATTCATATGATTGCTAGGAGGCCTACTAGTATATTGTCTGTCTTAATCTACCGCTGAATTGTGTTTTGAACAAAGTCTTTAATTCTGCGATTCATGAGGCAAATAGGTTTGAGGATTTTGGATTATAAATCATTGAACCTATGATGAATGATTAACTAAATTAGATATAGCCGATGTGTTTATATTTTTTTAACTCTGTCAGTTTCTCTAGTTCTTCATGCGGTTAACAAGTTATGTTTTACCGATGTGCTAAAGGATTGCTTGTTAATTAGGGTTTAATTAGTGCAATTGTCATTAATTTACTAGACTTAAGGAGAAACAGGGTTAGAACCCCAATGATAGATATTCAATTACATATTGATTATGTTGTCAATGATCAATGTAATCCCTTGACGGTGGATATCAACCGAAACTAATGTCTTTATCATTAATTACTTTCTCTTAATTACTTTCATTATTGTCTACTTGATTTTATTTACAATTATCAATTCCCCCCTTTTTCAATCACATAAGATAATACTAGTCTCTGTGGAATCGACCCTTACTCTCACTACTACAGGTTAGTTTTGAGGTAAGGTATCAATTTGGGTGTACTTGCGACAGTGCGCACCATTACATTTAGGGCTTTGCATTTTCATGTTTTTAGATTTGTGATTTTCATGCTTGAGGTTTAGGGTGTGGTATTTAAGGCTTAGGGTTTAGGGTTTTGGGGTTTGGGTTTCACGATTTTGAAATTTGAAATTTAGGATTTTGGTGTTTAGAGTTTTGAGGTTTCAAGGTTAGGGTTTGGGATATTTAGGTGTAAAGTTTTGAGTTTAAAGTTTTGGGGTTTTTGGTTTTCGTATTTGGAGTTTGATGCTTAGGGTTTAGGGATTTAGGTTTTGGAGTTTTGAGGTTAGGGTTTGGGGTTGTAGCATTTGCAGTTTTGAGGATTGTGGTTTGATGTTTGATGTTTGATGTTTAAGATTAGGCCTTTGGATTTTAGGGATTTGAGGTTTGGGGTTTAAGGTTTAGAGCTCTAGGTTTCAAGGTTTACAATTTACGATTTTTAGGTCAATGGGTTTGATCTTTAATATTAAAAGTTTTGAGGTTTGGGGTTTGAAATTTTTATTTGTTGGGGTTTGAGGTTTTAGAATTTAGAGTTTTGGTTTTGGAGTTTAAAGTTGTGGTTTGAGGTTTAGGGTTTAGGGTTATGAGGTTTTGGTATTTAGATTTTATGTTTTGAGTTTTGAAGTTTAGGGCTTCACATTTTGGATGTTTGATATTTGGGATTTAGGGTTTAGAAATTTGGGATTTAGAATTTAGAGTTTAAAGCTTGTGATTTAAGGTATAAGGTTTGGGGTAGCTTTGGGGTTAAGGTTTTGGGAGTTAAATGTTTGGGGCATAGTTTTTTGGGTTTGGGTTTTATGGTTTTCAGGTATAGGGTTTGGGCTTAGGGTTTTAGGTTTTGGGGTTTTCAATGTTAAGCTTTATGGTTTTGGGCTTTGGTATTTTGAGGTTTGTAGTTTGATGTTTTAGGGTTTAAGGTTTGGTTTTTGGTGTTTAAGTTTTAGGGTTTTGGGGTTTTGAGGTTGTGGTTTAGGGCTTTTGGTTTTGTGTTTTTAGGGTATGGGGTTTTAGGGATTTGGGTTTTGATTTGAAAGTTTTATGGTTTTGGGTTTAGATTTTAGAGTTTGTGGTTTAGGGTTTGTGGTGTTAGGTTTTTATGTTTTAAGGGTATGGTTTAGGGTTTAAAATTTGGAGTTAAGAGTTATGGGTTTGGGTTTAGGGTTTTTAGGTTTGGAGTTTAGAGTTTTAAGGTTTGAGGATTTAGGGTTTTAAAGTTTAGTGTTTAAATTTTTTGGATTTTGATGTTTAGAGTTTAGATGTTGGGATTTAGGGTTTTGATGTTTGCGGTTTAGAGTTTAGGGTTTGGGTTCTATGGCTTTGGTGTTTGGATTTTATGGTTTAGGGTTTCTATTTAACGTCTTGATTTTTGGGATTTCGGGTTTAAGGTTTATAGTTTATGGTTTATGGTATAAATGGTAATTTTTTGTAAGTTAAAGGATTTTAGAGAAATATTTGTTAGTCAAAGGACCAAAACAAGATGAAAAAATAAATTAAGGGACCAATAAAGCAATTTGGCTTTCTTTTTTTAAAAAGAAATGGTGACACAACAAGCTAAGAATTTATGTCATGCTAGACTTAACAAGTCAAATGAACGCTTAACGGGTCACATCAACATTTATTTATTAAGAGTTAAGAGTAAAATGACAAAAATATTAAATTATTCAGCATTTGGTAAATTTGAAGATTAAATTATGTAATAATGTAAATTCAGAAACTAAAGTTTAAGGTCCTAATAAATTAAGACCAATTTATGTATTTAATCAACTAATTTTATACATTGACCAATGTATCACACTATACATGAGGGCGGAGTATAAAGATTAATACGAAGGATTTGATAAGAGACTTGATAAAAAATAATTATGAAAACTCATTTTTGTTTTCCAACCTAAATACCCTTCAAAACCCTAAATCTTTAAATTTCAAACCCCAAACTTTAAACCCCAAAATGACAAACTCTAAATTTCAAATATCAAAACCTCAAGCTCTCAATCCTAACCCCCAAATCCCAAAACCCTAAACATCAGAATCCCAAACCTCAAAATGCCCAACTTTAAACCTCAAACATCAAGACTCCAAATCTTTGAACCCAAAAAGCCCAAACTTTATATTCCAAGCCTCAAACCTAAACACCAAATTTCAAAACCCCAAATCTCTAGTTTCAAAGTAAAATACCAAACTCTAAACTCTAAATATCTAGACCCCTAATGTCCAAACCCTAAATCTCAAACTCCAAAACTCCAAAAAATCAAATCCCAAACCGCAACCTTTGCCTCCAAACTCTAATTTGTCAAGACTTTATTCAAAAAAATGATTATTAATTAATTTATTATATTTTTTTATAAGGGTATTTATGTCAAAATGACATTATTGTTATCCTATCCATTGCTTATGAAATATAGGATAGGATTGTGTTATACAATTCCAGATTTTATGCGTTGACACAAGAAACATATAATAGTATAAAAGTTAGCTAGGTGGATACTTATCTTATACTATCTAGTGACCCCTGTCTGATTCGACCTAATCTTATATGACACACCAAACAGAGGCTAAGTGGAAAAAAACTAAGAGAGTAAATCGAAACATTGGATAAAATTAATTAAGGGATTAAAATAAAGTTTTAACCAAAATAATTTAGCAACATTTTGTAACAAGCTAACAATGGATATTTGTCAATAATCATTTTAATTATCAACTAATCATTTGTTTAATCCAAGGAGGAATCATTCGCTTTTCTTATATATTATCTTATAATATGAAGTAAATGTTAGTCACATATCAGATTGGAATAAAATTTAATGTGACTCACGATCATCAATTATATATGCAGTATATATCTACCACGAGCATCTGATATTCTTATGCGCAAAAGTTTCTATATAGTTGTCCCAACTAATTAAGAAATTCAAACTTTATTATAAATTTTCTTTTTTGACTTTGGTCATCCTTTTTTATATTTTCCCTTTGAAAGTATTGTTTATTTTAAGAATACACACGTTAATATAAGCATCTGAATTATATATTCTATTCAGCACTGTGTTTTGCTTTTAGGACAGAATCCGGTGGTGAGATTTTTATTAACTATTTTATTAGACAACGTTTTATTAGTTCTGCAAAAACCCTAATGTCCGTGAGAGTGGAGAAGCTCTATTGTGGCACATGCCCAAAAGTATTATTATTATTATTATTTCCTTGATTGATAGTTTTCCATAACTTTTTTTTAATCTATTGTTAGTACAACTTTAATAGCGTGTTTAATTATTGATTTGGATCTACGAGTTACGTAATGCACCAGATAAAATGCAATGTTCCCCAATAATCTTGTCAATAACTTTAAAGTTAGAATTGTTGTTGAAATTGCATGTGGGGTGTAGAATATGAACTATAAGATGCTCAAATGTACCAAAAGATTTGGCTTTTAACTTGTTCTCTTGTTCTTTTTCATAGATGGAGAGTACAGAATAAAGAAAGTGAATGGGGGCAGAGATTTAAATTAAATATATGAAATAATCCCAAATTGATATCAAACCATCAATTCAATGACAAAAGATATATAGCTATATGAGTTAATTATAGCTATATACCAAGGCCTCGAGGTTTCTTCTTTGTAAAAAAAGTAAATAATGGAGCATATAATTTTTAGGATTTAGCATATATAGAACAGTCTCATTAAGAATGTTAGAAGTGGGACAAAATTTTTTTTTTGGTACAGAAAGTTTAGCGTGGAGAAAGGTTACCACATTTCAAGAGCAATGCATGTCATAAGTCTCAACAAGAGCTTATAGTAACGCAACAGTTTGTTAAACTCATTTGCATTATGATTGTGAAAGAAACTTTCTTTTATATATCTTTAATAGGAAAACAAATATTTTTTTATTTTGTCTTCTTCAATAATACTTAATAATTTTTTCAATTAATTTTTAATAAAATTTAAATTATAATAATTACATGTTATTGCATATGGCGCAAATATATGTTATAATACAATATAGTTATGCAACACCAGTACAAGAAATAGAGGTTTAAATTGCAACTTTTCAGTGACGACCAAAAAAATTATTACTGAAAATTATTTTTAGTGATGACTTTGATGAGTCACCTCTAAAAGTTAATGTTCAGTGGTGACTCACCTAATTTGCCACTTTACTTTTTAGTGGTGACTTTCTCCAGTCACCACTAAAAAGCTATCTTTCAATGGCAACTCAGATGAGGTCGCCACTAAAAGTGAAAATTTTGTTCAGTAAGACTTTCAGTGGCGACCTAAGGTCCCCACTAGGGGTAAGAAAAATTCAAAATTTTCTTTTTTTCCCCCTCTTTCTCACATTTTGGCACATTTAACTAAACTATATTTTTAATTAAACTATATAAACTTTTAGTTATAAGATAAAAAAATTTGTTAAATATTTACCAATAAAAATAAATTTAAATTTTTTTAACTTAAGTTCATTTTTAATTAAATAGTAAATTGATATGGTAAAATTTTAATAATCAAATTAAAAGTGTATACATCTTTGAAAAATCAAAACAACTATTTAATTTAAAGCAAATGATAAAGGAAAAAAATTATTGTTATTAAAATAAATTAAAGACAAATTTAAAAAAAATCCAAAATACACTAACATGTCCCCAAAAACCCCCTGTCTGAAAATGTTACTTAAATAATTCTCACAACTATTATATATCTAAATAAGATAACCCAAAAGAGAAACAGCTTTGGGGTTTAACTTAAATAATTTACAAAGTGATAATGCAATTAATGGAAGGAGGATGAAATAATTAATTAAATTGAATGATTTCAAGCTTGTATTATTCTTTGTGATTGTGCTTTTTTTTTGTTTTCATTAGGAGTAGTTTTGGTAATTTTCTTTAAATTTGAAGTTTTGAACCATAATATAATCACTTAATTTAAATAATCAAATACAACGAAGGCCATCAGAACTTAGCAGATAATTTTAATAAATGGATATATAAAAAGAAGTGACTTTATAATCTTTAATCAAGATTCATACACTTTACAAAATTGAAGAAGTACTTTAGTTAGTTGAAAGAAATAAACAATTAAGAAAATTTAGAAGTAAAATAAATTATATATATATATATATATATATATATATATATTTAAGTAATGAAATAAATAAAAGAATGAAAAAATAAAACAAATTCAATTGGAAGCAGAGACCCTCTACTATGCCCATGTGAACGCCACACATATAGGCATAGCAGAGGCATCTGAATACTCAAGGCAAGGTCGTTCCTCAACCTCACACACAAGACCCCCTTAAATTTATTTTCCCACAAACAAGAACCCATCCCCCAAAATTTTTCTTACCAAAAATCACCACATAATTTCCCTTTTTGTATCGCCATCACCAAAGTCACAACGGTGGCAAGTCAATAGTGGTGGTTCACAGTGAAGCCCCTACAATGAAACACATGGATTCACCAAGTAAGTAGTTACCAACTGAGGTTCACCATCAAAGCACCTTCGGACGAGAAAGCTTTCATCATTAACTTAGCCTTCCTAATGGTTACTCTACTGTAGGATCATCTTTGTCAGTCCTCTATCGCGTGTGTCTGCTTCCAAGAGTGTCTACCTTCACTGCAGGTTGGCTTTCGCAATGTTTTTTGATTCTATAAAACTAACTTAATGCTTCACAATGTTTATGTTCAAATATGGTTTAATTTTCTAAAAACAACACTGTTTGGGTACTGCTATGTGAAGCATTTTTGGGGATTTAGAGATGTTTGGTTGTGAATTATGCTCGGTTGTGTATGATTGCTATAATGGGTTAGGGTCAATGTTGATTATTATGAGTGTTGCTTTGGCTATATCATTTATACTGGGTTAATGCTACTGAGTTCATTATTTGTAATAACAAAGCTCATCTGGTGCAATTATGCCTTGGCTCTAATAGTAGTAAACATGAGACAGTTGGAATAGGCCTTCGCCTTAAGTAGGAAACTTGTGTGACTCAAATAAGTGTAGGATTACCTAAACTTTATTTAATATACTATCAAAGTAGGTTGGTGCCTCATGTAAAAGGTTTATTAAGAGATTTAGATATTTTTATGCATAAAGGCTATGTCGTGGAACTAGAATGGCTAGCAGTTGGATTGGTAATCTGGTTCATTGGGCTATATATTGTTAATCTAGAGTAAGAAATTTAGGAAAGTGGACACTCATGGGCTAGAAGTTTTAGCTATTTACTTTATTCATTTTTATGAGAATTTTGGTTCAAAATCATGTGCTTTTAAGCTGGACACAATTACAGTGGGTATGTTCAAAATCTTTTCTGCTTTCAATATAATTTAATTAAGTCTTAGTTGCTACTGAACTACTTTATTTCTTCACTTGAATTTTCTTCTTCCTTTGGAGATTTAGTGCGTGTTTTGTAGAAGTTAAACTCTGTGCTTTTATTAAGTCTTACTTGTGCTTTTATTTCTTCACTTGAATATACATGTGCTTTTGAGCTGGACTTAATTGTGTTTCTTCTTGTCTTAATTGAAAATACTTGATGCATTTGGATTAATGTAGCTGGATATGAATTTGTCTTATGTTTTGTAAAAGTTAAACTCTATAAAACAAATTGGAAATATCTGCTATTTGAATGGGGATAGGGATGGGGATGGTCCAGAGTCCAGACAATAGTTTTCTAGTCAATTGTTAAACAATTATAAATCCATGACCCTAACTGGGGCGCCATGTGATTTTAGTGTTGTATATCCTTGCGTAATTGCCAACTTGATACATATTTCAAGGGTATGGATGCAAATATATTGACTTTGACCAGATATTGCCTCATCAAAATAAGGCATACCTCTACTAGACAATTTGTTTGCTGCTGCAACTCATAGAGGCTACAAAATTTCTATTTCCTTATGGAAGCTAAGTAATGAAAAACCCCGTTGATGTGGCTAAAGGTTAGAGAGAGCCCCTGTATGAAGAGGAGGGATCTTAGGCATTTTCAAACTGGAAAGAATAATGCCTAAGGAAAACTTCTGAACCAAATGAATTTATTTAGTTAAATTGATCAAATTGATACCTTTAGTTTGGTTTAATTTTAAAATATATTATGTCCAATTTTATTTATTTTAACTCATGTATTTTTAAATAAATGAATTCAAAATTTTAAAATGAACTATCCCAATTATTATAATTTTCTTTAGTAACTTGACACATTTGTCTTTGTCAGTAATGTTGTATATGGCAATATGGCATCATTCCTAACATTGAAAAGCTAGGGCCATATAAAATTACAAATGTTATGGGGATCCCACGTAGACACCTTATATTTACTATAACACCTTCATTTATTCAAACCTATATGCTAAAAAAAGAAAAATTTGAGAATTCCCACTAGTACTCGCATTTTTGTGAGAAATGGAGATGAATAAAAATCGACCTTATCAACCAGGAATGAATTAAAATGAATATAGGTATGGGAGTGGTGGGGAGGAAAGCAAGGGAGGCATCTCTATCTCTATCTTACCACATTTTCATCTTAAATTTGAAAGGATATAAGGTATTATTCAATGTCAACCAATGCAATAATAAATAATAAATGCTACGCTGAGATAAGAATTTTTTTCAAAAATACATACCAATTGACATATGGAGAAGAACATGTACCTACAACTCTTTACAAAGTTTAGAACATGTAAGGCGCCGATCATCTAAACACCCATTATAATATCAAATCTGCATCAACAATTTTGTACCCTAATGATCAAATTAAGTATACTAATATGGATAACTAGAGAGCTTTTGTAGTATTTCATTACCTTTTATCAAAATTGATAGTTGTGGCTAATTACACAATAACATCTATTTCTTTTGGAAATATTCATTTCAAGATTTTCATCTTTGAGTCCTAAGTTCACAACAAAAATATTTCTTGCAATGGCAGCCACCTTCTTAGCTATGAAATGATCAAGATCCTTACTCTACTAATTTGTTGAATCCTAAACAAGTCTTTCCCTATGATTTAGCATTCCATGTATGCAAAAAAATTATATCAATTAGATATATACTTTATTTAGTTTTCTAAAATGCATAAAAAAAAACTTAAGAACTTGTCTACTTGTCATGTGAGCTTTGTGTAGATGCATCTATGTATGAAGATCTTAGAAGAAGATATAATTTCTTTAACTCTAATTGAATCCTTAATAACTTCTCCACAAAAACTACAAAGGAAAACAATGAGAGTTCTATACTTGTGGTTTGAATTCATTTCTTTTTTGGATCATCTATGCATGTAAGACCATCAATATAGTGAGTACATATCTAGGTCCCTAAAGTTACCCTCGGACACAATGTACGAACTATTATTTTGATTAAGCACTTGACGGCCTTCGTAACAAGTTCTCATCCTAAAAAATCTTGTTTGCTCTCTTACATAAGAAGTTCTCTTCCTAAGATTCTTTTAAATGAACATGATCTTAACTACCTCTTTTTATTTATCTTTTTCTAAACTTTTTGGCAACATGTTCCCTTTTTTAGTACATTTGGCAATACGATCCAATTTCATTCAAGCACTATATATATACTTTATTGTTTCTAAATACCTTGTTCATTTTCTTTTTTAATTGGTCACTTTGACTTCAACCAAAATTATAGGAAATATAATAGAAAAGAGTTGGTTGAAAGTTGGAAATAGAGCTTATTGAATGTAAATAAAAAAGGTGGATGATTTTCTTGAGTAGGCATACAGTCAACTAAGGGTAGGTAGCAAAATTAGGCGCCCATGCAAAAAATATAGAAACATAGTGTTCAAGGTTAGACATGAAGTATGATTTGATATGTTCAAGAATGGTTTTTGATAATCTTACGAGATTTGGGATTGTTCTGGAGAAGTTTTAGGGATAACTTCATATCCCCTTAATGAAGGGAATGATCATTTAGAAGACTTTATTGAGGAAGATGATATAACTGGAATGATATATGATGCAAATGGAGTTGTGAGCACAGAGGAGATGCATACTCATGTAGAAAACAATGAAGAACCAAATTTTCATGCAAATTCTTTTACTAATTACTGAAAGCTGCCAAAACAAGTCTATATCCAACTTGTGATTAAGAGTCAAAGCTCTCGTTCATCGTTAGGCTACTTAATTTTTAGTTCCTTAATCATTAGAGCGATAAGTCTGTAGACATATTGTTAGACTTATTTAAAGAAGTATTTTTAGAGGGTGCCTAAGTTTCTAATTCCTACTTTGAAGCCAAAAAGGTTGTTCAAGAATTAGGGTTAGACTACACAAAAATATACCATTTAAGAATGATTGCATTCTATATAGTAAAGAATATGCTTCTGCACAATCATGCCCTAAGTGCAAGTTGTCTATATTGAAATTAAATGGGGTGAAAGGCAAGAAAGAAGCACATGAAGTGTTGTGATATTTTCCAATAAAGCCTAGGTTGAGAAGACTATACATGGCAAGACACACCAGCAAATATATGACATGTCACAGAGAGAAACGTATTGATGATGGTGTGTTAAGACACCCATCTAACTTCATTGCTTGGAAGTCTTTCGACAAGCAACATCCTAATTTCTCAGTAGATCCTATAAATGTTAGGATGGGGTTAGCAAGTGATAGATTCTAACCATATGGAGACATAAGTGCCAACTATAGTATTTGGCTAGTTTTTCTTGTACCATATAATTTTTTCCCTTGGAAATGCATGAAACAATCGTACTTCATTATAGCACTTCTTATCCCAAGCCATAAGTCTCTATGATATGATATAGATGTATATTTAGAATCAATAATTGAGGAGCTTAAAGAATTGTAGGAGGTAGGGTAGAGATATATGATGCTTATTCATAGTCATGTGGATAATTAATTATTTTCTTACATATGGAAATCTTACAGATTAGTCAACAAAAGGAAAATTGGCATATCCTTGTTGCCACAAAGATACCTACTCTGTATCATTGAGAAGTAAATTATGTTACATGGGCAATCATCGCTTCTTGCTAGGTGATCATATTTGGTGTTAGAATATGAGGGCATTTAATGGTAAAATAGAAAATACTGTGGCACATATATATTTAACTAGGGAAAAAGTGCTTGAACAACTAGATTTCCTGCCCAATGTGACGTTTGGAAAGGACAAGAAGCGAATGCTCGACCAATTAGGTGTTGCCTATAATTGGAAGAAGAAAAGCATCTTCTTTCAACTACCTTATTGGAAAATACTTTTATTGTGACATAATCTTGATATAATGCATATTGAGAGAAATGTGTCAGACAACATTGTGTTCACACTAATGGATATGGTTGGAAAGACAAATGACACAATCAAGAGCCACTACAATGTGGTGGACATAGGAATTAGGCTAGGTTTACACCCTATTAAGGATGGGAATAATATTTTGCTACCAACAACATGTTGTATGCTATCACCACAAGATAAGTTAAAGGTTTGCAACTTTTTGGCTCTATTAAAAGTTCCTAATGCATTCTCTTCAAAAATTTCAAGGTGTGTCAATGTGAAAAAAAGAAAGATATATGGACTAAAGTGTCACAACCATTACATCTTATTGTAGGAGTTATTTCCAGTTGCAATTCATGAGTTATTGCCTAAGGAGGTGAGTGCTCCTATAGTAGAGTTGTCACAAATTTTTAAGATTATGTGCTTAAAATGTCTAACCATGGAAGACTTAGATTCAATTGGAAAAAAATATTCCATTACCTTATGCAAATTAGAAACTTTGTTTCCTCCAGCATTTTTTGACGGTATGGTCCACCTAGCTGTCCACTTAGCAAGAGAGGCAAAGATTACAATGCCTGTCCAATATCGTTGGATGTATCAAATCAAGAGGTGATATTATCAAACCTATACTAATGTATTGAGCAAAGTTTACTATTAAACACCCTTTTGAATTACATTTATAGGTATCTACGCACACTGAAATCATATGTTCGCAATAAAACTT
Organism: Gleditsia sinensis; assembly: GCA_037074535.1. Classification (NCBI taxonomy): domain Eukaryota; kingdom Viridiplantae; phylum Streptophyta; class Magnoliopsida; order Fabales; family Fabaceae; genus Gleditsia; species Gleditsia sinensis. Next base: position 28,231,526 of record CM073468.1, on the reverse strand, counting down.
ATCTTGAAGGCTCAATCACTAAAGGCTATTTAGTTTATGAAATCCTAGTATTCTACGCAAGATATTTGAGCAGTATCCTAAAAAAATTCAGTAGAGCTCCAAAGAATGATTAGGAACATATGACAGCTTGTCGAAGGTTGATATTTGGCCAAAGCGAATAGTTAAAAGGTGCTGCCAAATGATTTTCTTATCTAACAAAAAATTTGATCAAGTTTGTCTATACGAGCTACAAAATTGTGAAAAAATTTGGCCGTTCATAGAGTATGTATACTATAATTTGCTAACAATTAAATTATTGGTAAACCAAACTCTAATAGATGAAGTGACACAATTTGTAAAGAGCATAAAAGGGAGCTTGAAACACAAGGATCAAATGTTGATTCAGGGCATATTAAAGAGTTTTCTTGATAGTTTAATTTCTTAGTAAGTGTCTTTTAATTAGGTCAACTAATGCATTATATTATATGTCATGTCATAACCTTTCGATTTTGTTAATTTCCAATAAGTTACAAAGCCAGGTTTACATTGGCAAGGAGGCGATGAGCTACTTAGCTTAACCATTGGTCCTCAAATAGTAGTATATTGGTATACATCAATTTTGGTCAATAGGTTTAGATTTCATATAAAAGACCGTGAATCTCAAAGGAAAACCCAAAACAGCAGAGTTCTTGTGAAAGGGGATGATTTAGATCTCGAATAAGGAATATTATGGCATCCTCAAGGATATTTATGAGCTATCTTACGTGTGGGATAGGAAAATACACCTCTTTACGTGTCACTAGTGGAATGTTGCTCATTTAGGAAAAGGATATAAAGTCAACATATATGGATATACAAGTGTGAATTCTTGTTCTTCGTTGAAAAAGAACGATACATTTGTCACGGCATCTCAAGCTTCACAAGTATTCTATTTAAATGATATTGCGATCGTGATTAACTTCTTGTTGTGAAAACAAATCCCTATGACCTTTTCAACATGCCTTATGAAGATGTTGTAGGTGAATCATTGTTTGTTGAAGATGCTTACCAATAGAATGAGGTTGAACATAATGATTTCTTTAACAATAATGACCAGAATGACATTGTAATGGTTTATTGAGGAAGGGTGTTCAACGTCAAAGTGTTAGTTACCAGATTGAGGGAAGAAGTGTCAAGAAAGTTGATTTCATCAATGACAATGAAGAAGATTAGACCATGGATGAAGAAAGTGATGAAGGAGACATTTTATCTAAAGACCCTATGTGAAGACTCAAAGTGTTAGTGCATTGTTACTATATGTATATATAATTCTTTGCTTTGTATTGAATTCTTTGCACATTTTGTTTTGGATTGAATTCTATATTTTGTTTTGTATTGAATTGTTTGCATTTTTTGTTTGACGTGTTGAACTGATGACATGATATGTTCATTTATAGCAAGTTGATTTGAAGATGGCAAAAAGAGGAAGAGGTAGACAAGTTGGTCATGGGTGCAGACATGTCACACAAGATAGTTCTAACAACGGAACTCCACTACTGCGTATACAACACCACCATGAGAAAACCGAAGAATAACTCACTGCACCATCTTATTGGCATCTAATTAGCAGTGCAGGTATGTAAATAAAATACTTTACAAATAATTAGTTAATGTTTATTATTATGTGCCTAATACCTTAGTTCTTTGTGATTCACAACTTCTGATAGCATAGGTCAAAATGTAAGGGGATCATACAAATGTATTAGTGTAGACTCAAAGACCAAAAATGAACAAAAAAATCTAAATTGTGATCCTTAACAATATCCTTCGAAAGAGAAAAACTATACCAAAATTTAGGAACAAGGTCGATAATAGACCTTGTTGCAAGTGAAGGTAACAACTAGCATAATTGTTTATCGTACTTATATCCATATACACTTCTTTAATTTAACATCTTTGATTTTATTGTTGTAGGAAAAATTTGAAGTCGGTGCAAGTATGGAATGACGATTTGATGCATTCATTAATTTCACTGCACAAAGATTATACAAAAATTGGAGGAATCACTTGCACATATTCTACACCAAGTACAAAATCGATGAAGAGAGACTAGCACATCTACCTCTCATAGTCAACATTGATGAATGGAGGCACTTGGTCAGTTGTTTTGGCTCAAATATTTTAAGGCATTATGTAATACCATATTTAAAGGTGATCTGATATAAAATGTGTAACAAAACTAAATATGGAATTAAATGCAGGGAAAAAGTTCAACAAATACATAAAAAAGGGCCAAGCAAACAACAAAACATATGTTCAATTCTTGTTCGTTTATAGAAGTTGAGGAATTAACTATGAGAATTTAGAATAACTTATTCTCATATATAACCTTATATGCATGTTTTATTTATCATTGGGTGGAAATTATGTTCCATCATAGAGAAATCCTGAAACTGGAGATAATGCTCTAATTGACTACATATGGGAGCTGCAGCATACTTGTAAGACTAAAAAAGGGAAAGTTATATGGTTAGATGCAAAGTCTCTGGAAGTTTATGTATACTTAAATTTTATTAATTTATACAAATTTTAATTTACATTTCTTGTTCTTATTCACCATTCTAGTTGTTTTCAACATAGGCCCAACTACAAGAGATTGTAGCCAAGCAATCTCAGGAAGACACTTTTGGTCTAAGCCATGAGCAAATATTGACCCACGTTCTTGGTCAATGAATAGGTTAATTTTGTAGTAAAAGATATGGAGCTAAACCTCACACTAAGAGAGCCATTAACCAAATCACTCCCTAACACCTTGAAGAGTAAGAACAAAAAATATGTGAAAAGGTTGCTATAGAACTATGTGAGAAGATAAGATTACGAGAAGAAAGGATGCAAGCATAGTTTAAGGAAAGACTACAATCGCAAATGATCTCTTTAATCACATATCTCCAACAGGTATTAATATCCATATAGAGTTCTTGAATTTAATAGTTTAGTAATTTGTATGCATTATTTTTGAAATTTTTTTTTTACTTTCTTGGCCTTATCTTATTTTTCCTTTAGGGTTAAGGAATGATGGTTAGTCATGCCTTTTATGCATATAATATGTACGATTATAACAACATCCAACTTGCAAAACTTAGAAAGTTTGTTCCACTGAATCATGTTCTATCTGGTTTTCTATTACAACATATTTCTAAGATGCACTATAGATATATGAAGCCACACTTAAGTGATGGATTGGCCATGAAATATTGTGATGTAGGAAAGTGTTCCTTTAACTTTGATTGAAGTCATTTAATGCTTATAATATCATATTGGAAAATGGTAGCATCATAAATTAATTTTTGAAATCTAGTTAAGTATGATTGATTGATGCATTGATGATAAATCTGGTTAAACAGTCATATTGTGATGATGAATTTATGATTGATGCATTGATGATAAATTTGCTAATCATATGGTTTTTTATGATCATCTACTAGAATGGTTCTGATGCATACATTTGCTAAAATTTTGTAATGAAATCTGGTTTTTAAATGATCATTATATTATTTATGTACTGATATCTATTTGAATGATCATCTACTGGAAGTTCAAAGATCATTTATATTGGAATATTGCTCTTAAATGATCATTTACTGGAGTTTCAAATATCATTTATATTGAAATATTGCTCTTGATGATTGGTTTTTAAGATGTACTGTAACATTCTATCATCATAAATTGAGATATACTAGTTTTTGAAATCTAGTTCTTGATGACATAATGTTACGCATAAATTGACTCATGATAATACATTCTATTCCCTACGAGATGTACTGGTTTTTTATTTCCCTTTGGCAACAATAGCATGGTAGGAACCTCTAGTCCCTACGAGAATGAATGCATGAATGGTAGAAACCTTTGGTTTTTAAATTATTGAGATATAATTTCTGAGTTTGGGGCCTAACTTAACTTATATTTTCAATTGTTTAAACCCCTCACACAGGTGCTAAGGAAATAATGAATTCTGGTGGTGTTTCATATGTATAAGACTTGCTAAGCTTATTAGCATTTACTCAATAGGTTTGTCTTTAGAAGTAGCAATTACTTTATCATGATATTAGGTAGGAGATTCAAATTGTAGCTTGTCTCTATACCTCTAAATTTAATGTTAGATAACATGTTAAAACAATTACTTTAAGTTCACGATTTGTCACAATAGATATAAAAACACCCATGTAACATCTCATAATTTTTATTTTGAAATAATAATGTTTTTTTATAAAAAAATATATTTTTATTTGTTTAAAAATGATTATGTTCTGCTAAAAAGAAGTCTATTTTTAATTAAAATAATTATTGTTTTGCTTGAAATAATTATATTGGTCTTTAATGAATTTTGTTGTATTTTTAGAAATATTCTTTCTTTTATTATGTATAAAGATATTTATTTTATGATTTGTTTTATTAAGAATTTTATCAAGAAAAGTTATGATTTAAGAGTTTAACTAAAGGTTTACGAGAATGTAATTTTTTAGAAATTTTTAAAATATTTTAGGGTGAAAAAGGGAATTTATATGAATATATACGAAATAAAATTCTATTATTCAATTATTAAATAATTATTATTATTAAGAAAAAAAAGAAGAAAATAAAAGGGGAAGGGGGAGACAATACTACGAGGACAAATGGAGAGTTTTCTGAAAATTAGAATAATGAATGAATAGTAACCTTCAACTTTCTCTCTAAATCTGGAGTGCCTATTGGCTTCCGATCTCAAAACTGAGGGTGCTACTTGATTCAGAACGAAGAATACTACAGTTTTGATCAATTAATTTTTCAAATCAGCCGTTGAATCGCCGTAGATCTGAAGTAAAAAATCTCATAAAAAGATAAATTCTAAAACTCTTACTTAGAGACCTCTAATTAAAATTCTGACACCGTAGATAGATTCAGGAGTTAGATAAACCTTAGGATATGAAATTTTTCAACTATCTGACAACTTTTTGTTCGTCGTGAATAGTGATTTCTGGTGGATGAATAGTATTTTCCGGTGAGTGAATAGTATTTTCCGGCGATGAATAGTAATCAGACTCTTTGAGTCATTTTTTAAGTCTTTGGACCCTCCATACATGTTTTTAAGGTCTAATTGGTCAAATTCAGCTTGGAAAAGTACATTTTAGGGCTATCCAACCAGGAGCGCTACCCTATGAGTAGATAAATCTTTCTATGACTTGTCTCATACTCTTCTTGAACTATAAATGTATTATTGTTTCTGTTTATAAATTATTTATATTATTATAAGTTTATTAAATGTGTTAAAATATCTGTTATATTTATAAACTAGCACATAATTCAAGAAGAGTATGGTTTTAAAAATAGATTTTGGAACTCATTGAATATGTGATTCTAAATGTATTTATCATTATTTGATAAAGTGAATATTATGTACACGATGCATTGATTTGTAAAGCTATATACTTGTGAAAATGATGCATGTCATATTATAAATGAGATTGAATAGCAAGCGTAAAGCTCATAGCGAGTTGCTTGATAATTTTACATGTATTTATATGTATTGATAAATATCAGCTGGTTGTATGGCTTGTGACAATACCGAATAGAGGACGCCCTATTAGCTTGAGTGAGCCGAGGGAGGGCCACTCCAACCGGGTGACAGTGGTAATGTGAGGGGGCAGGAGGGTGATGTACTCACATTCCCTGATCACTTATTGTGACTAGGGTCGATGTCACTATGCGTATAGCAAATGAGTTATATTTTCATTGCATTGATCAGATTACCGAGTGAGGCAGGTGCATTAAAAGTGATGATTTTATCTCCAAATCTTAATATTTTACTATAGCTTATACAGCTGAGCATAACAACATTTGTTTAATGATCATACCGTGCAGCATATGGTTTTGGATATCTAAATATCCTTTGATTTGAGAATATTTGAAATACGGGTCTCATATGAATGTACTTCTGAACTGTATTTTCTATGTGTCATATTTTAAAACATAAGTACATCCATATGCTAACCTAAGAGGTCATAAGAGGAATTATTTACTCACTGAGTTGTCAAACTCTCTACACGATATTTCTACATTTTTCATATAAAAATATCAGAGTTTGATTCAGTAGATAAGAGATATATTCTCTGGGTAAGTCTACGTTGCTTTCAAAACTCACGGTCTTTGAATTATATTGTGTTTGTATTCTAGAGTGTGCTTTGAACGCTACAGGAAGGATCCCCGTTTCTGTTGTACTTTGATATTTATAGACTTGGTCTATATATTGTGTATACATGAGAGATCCTATATGTATATGTTCCCATGATAAATAATTGAATTATGTATCTTTAAGGAAAATATCTTATTGCGGAAATAATAATAATTGTAGGAAAAAAATGTTTATTTTACATAACGTAAATTGGGGGCGTTACAAGTTGATATCAGAACATTAGGTTTCCCTGTGGCTAACAGAGCAAAGAATTCTGTAGTAGGACTTTGAGTATGGGTATGTAACTGCAGACATATTTATACTCACGGTGCTGTTGTGGAATTCTATAGGGTGTCATCCTTTTCTTCCTTCTAATTTTTTTTCTTCGATATGCGAGGTTTAAACATCTATGCGTATATCCTAGATGGTACCTTTTGTGTGTGGACTACTAGTTCAATTTCTGAACTTGTTTTGACCAAAAGTGATAAAGAGAACCCTCTTGGGAAATTAGCTAAAAATAAGAAAATTCTATTTGAACACAAAGGGAATGGCTTGTTTGGATGTCAATAAGGTTTGAATTGATTGTTTGATTTGTTTATGTGAAACAATATGACGAATGGATAATATAATAATGATAGTGGGTTATGATGTAATCAAGATTATTAACTCCAAGATAACAGTTTGTAATAAAGTGAGTGTTTTGGAAATATATATAATTTTTTTTCGGATGGATGAGTTGGAACCTATGTATATAAATGGATTTGACAAGTTGTGGAGTGGATTGAATTTGAGAACAGAGAATCAATGAAGATAATATTTTCAATGATATATTTTGTTGATATAAAGAATTCGAGAACAATTTGGTTTTCAATAATATTATGTATAAGCATTATGATAAAGAAAGATGGATCACTATAACTATGCATAAATTATAGATAGTTGAATAAGATGACAGTGTGGAATAAATACCCATTACCTCATATAGATGATCTATTTGATCAGTTACAAGATGCTCAATGTTTTTCAAAAATTGATTTGAGATATAAGTAACATTAATTGAGGATAAGAGAAGAGGATGTACAAAAATTTTCTTTTAGGACTCATTATGGGCATTATGAGTCCTTAATTATATTATTTAATTTGACAAATAACCTAGCTGCATTCATAGATTTAATGAATAGTAATTAGGTCATCCCTGGATCAACTTGTTATTATATTTATTGATGATATACTAGAATATTTCAAAAGTTCAGAGGATCATAAGCAACATTTAAAGATAGTTTTACCAACTCTAAGAGAGTATGGTTGGTAAAGATGGTATCTAAGTAGTCTCTAAGAAAGTAAAAGTGGTACAATAATAGCTACGTTTTACTACATCTAAAGATGAAGATCCAAATCCAATTTGCTCTTCCTGCGGTTGTCTGTCGTCCATTCTATTTGAGCCATAGTTGGATTAGGTATATGAACATATGCCTATAAAGCATCAATCAACTCCTCAGCATTTGAAGCCGATATAAGAATTCGTCGTGCTGAGTGTGAGATGAACCTTTATTCCACAACATGATCAAGGAAAGATAACAGACCATCAAAAAAGTGGTTAACATTTAACAAACCTATCGGTTTGTGATGCATATTTAATTGTGCCCAAGAGACTATTTGAAAATTTTCTTCTAAAGTACCAAAACCCCCTGGTAAGGCAATGAAGGCAACAGCATTGCTCATCATTCTAGCCATGCGCTCATGCATGGATGCAACCCTAAATTTTTCTCCAATTGTCTTTCCTACGATGTTAAATGTAGCTAGAGCTGTAGGAATAATACCTAGAACTTGACATCCTCCTACATGAACAGCTGTAAACACACACCCCATTAATCCACGGTTACCTCCACCATAGACTAAATGAATTTTTCTCCTGGCCATTATCATACCCAGTTTTTGTGCAGCTTTCACATGTTCTCTATCTTTTCCAAGATTGGAACCACAAAAGACACAAATATTTCAAAATTGACGAAATGTGATTCCCTCCATAGCTGCACACACCTTAACTTGAAGTATGAAAGTAAAAAAATTAACGTGTGCATTTATAGAACTTAGAGAATGGCATACTTATGATAACTATGTGAATAGGCTGGGAATAATTAGAACAGTATGTGAGTGATTCGTGGATATTAGCTAAAGAGAATAAGGTTAAGATATCACCAGAAATTTATCTTTTTCTTGTTGTCCTTAATGAAGCATTGATGTCTTGATTCTTGTAGGAAAGTTGTAAGTGATAGACGTAATTGAAAAAAAAAATAGTTAAAATGCAAATAAGTTAGTTGTTGAAAAGGGACAATCAAATGATATATTTTGTTTTCTCAATGTTCTTGCCAGTCGACTATCGGTATTATTAAGTCAACTAAATATTTTGAGAAATTTTAATTTGGACTGGTTATTTTATAGTTGATTGATTACATCTATTTTGAAGCAATCAACTGCATCCTACCAGTTAACTACATATTATTTAATTTTCACAAACTTTTATAAGCTCATAAATGTTTTTTTTCATGTGCTATTTTTTCACCAAATATCAACAGATTTAAAGTAGATTTTAGCACGTATATTCAAACATTGCGGCTACCGATTTTTGCCGATATAACAACTAGATTTTTGTTTACAGATTTTCAAGATTTACGGCCACCGATTTTAATTTTATTTCAATGCTTTGTTCAAATTTATAACTTCCTATTTTGGCACCATGCTCTATTAAGTATTCCACATTTTCTGCTGCATTGTCCTACATTAATATTTGGTATTAAATGCAAGATTCTTTTTCCATATTATAAGGAAGGTTAATTTCTTTTCGTTGAAAACTCAGTTATTATGGTGTCCAATTGGTTAGTAGGTTAAAGTAATAGAGATTTTGAAAGGAGTGGACGGATGATGACCTTATAGTGTTTTGACGAATGTAATCAAGAGAATTAGTGGTGTTGAAGTTCTTGAGTAATAAAATATGGGAAGTAAGATTTAAATTAATCTTTGAACTCTTAATTTGGAAATATGGAGAATACTATAAGAATCATGTCCGAAAATAATATAAGTGATTAAGATATTTGTCTTAAAGGTTTATATCATGCTAAATTAAGTCTAGTATCTAGGATGTGAATTATGTTGAAATTGAGAATTCATGTATGAGTAATTGTTAGAAAAAAATCTTCTTGAAATGATTGGGTGAATTAAATGGGATTGATATAAGTTAGAATGAGGTGCTTTTAAATATGATATAGGAAAGGTTTGATATTTTTGATAATGAATTTATTGGTGTTAATAAAAAGGTATAGAGTTACTGTGATGAGGTAAGTTAGAATTGTTAGACATGTGCCAATGGTACATAAACGTTAAAAAGGATTGGTGGATTTATTGCTATGTATGTTTAACATATTGATTAATGGATTTTAGGATAAAAATATATGATAGATTCAGATGATGCTATTCATGGGATGATGTTAACATGTGAGAATTAAAGATGACTTGATAGAAGTCTGGAATAAGAAAAGATAGTTACCCCAATATGTATGTGAATATGTTCTTTTATGAATGTGTTTTCTAATATCGATCCATAGATATATCCATGTGAGTTTGAGGATATAAAGTGAAATTGATTAGAAAAGGAATACAAATAATTCAATACAGGCCAAAAGTCTAAATGAATCATGAATGTTGAGCACTAGAAATTATCAGTTGGTGACCACATATTTTTAAAGGAATCACCAATGAAAGAGGTAATGAGGTTTGGAAAGAAGTACATATTAGATTCTTCTTATGTTACCTAATTGCAAGAAATTCCTTAGACAAAAATTTGACTTAACTATGGGTACAATTGATGTTTATTGTTAATCAACAAGTGAAGAACTTATGGATGAAAGAAATCCCTATAGTTAAGTTATATGGCAAAATCACTCAAGTGAAGAGACATTTTAAAAGTAAAGATGTTATACAGAAAAGATATCCCCAATTGTTTGAGTAATAAGGTTGGTAACTCCGAATTATGCCTTGATTTTATTCCCTACATGTGGTAGGATGGGCTGAAATTCAGGAACCGAATTTCTTAAAGGGGGAAGAATGTAACATCCCTTAATTTTTATTTTTAAATAATAATGTTTTGTTATAAAAAAAATATTTTTATTTGTTTAAAAATGATTATGTTATGCTAAAAAGAAGTCTATTTTTAATTAAAATAATTATTGTTTTGCTTGAAAAAATTATATTGGTCTTTAATGAATTTTGTTGTATTTTTAGAAATATTCTTTTGTTTTATTATGTATAAAGATATTTATTTTATGATTTGTTTTATTAATAATTTTATCAAAAAAAGTCATGATTTAAGAGTTTAACTAAAGGTTTACGAGAATGTAATTTTTTAGAAATTTTTGAAATATTTTAGGGTTAAAAAGGGAATTTATATGAATATATATGAAATAAAATTCTATTATTCAATTATTAAATAATTATTATTATTAAGAAAAAAAAGAAGAAAAAAAAAGGGGAAGGGGGAGACAATACTACGGGGACGAATGGAGAGTTTTCTGAAAATTAGAATAGTGAGTGAATAGTAACTTTCAACTTTCTCTCTAGATATGAAGTGACTATTGGCTTCCGATCTCAAAACTGAGGGTGCTACTAGATTCAGAACGAAGAATACTACAGTTTTGACCGATTAATTTTTCAAATCATCCGTTGAATCGCCGTAGATCTGAAGTAGAAAATCTCATAAAAAGGTAAATTATAAAACTCTTACTTAGAGACCTCTAATTGAAATTCTGACACCGTAGATGGATTCATGAGTTAGATAAACCTTAGGATATGAAATTTTTCAGCTATCTGACAATTTTTTGTTCGTTGTGAATAGTGATTTTTCGGCGGATGAATAGTATTTTCTGGTGAGTGAATAGTGTTTTTCAGTGAGTGAATAGTAATCAGGCTCTCTAAGTCATTTTCTAAGTTTTTGGACCCTCTTAACATGTTTTTGAGGTCTAATTGGTCAAATTCAGCTTGAAAAAGTACATTTTAGAACTATCCAACCAGGAGCGCTACCCTATGAGTAGATAATTCTTTCTATGACTTGTCACATGCTTTTCTTGAACTATAAATGTATTATTGTTTCTGTTTATAAATTATTTATATTATTATAAGATTATTAAATGTGTTAAAATATATGTTATATTTATAAACTGGCACATTTTTCAGATAAGAATATCAGAGCCTGATTCGGCAAATAAGAGATATATTCTCTAGGTGAGTCTACGTTGCTTTCAAGACTCACGATCTTTGAATTATATTGTGTTTGTATTCTAGAGTGTGCTCTGAACGCTACAAGCAGGATCCCCGTTTCTGTTGTACTTTGATGTTTATAGACTTGGTCTGTATATTGTGTATACATGAGAGATCCTATATATATCTGTTCCCATGATAAATAATTGAATTATGTATCTTTATGGAAAATATCTTATTGCGGAAATAATAATAATTGTAGGAAAAAAAATATTTATTTTACATAACGTAAATTGGGGGCGTTACAACCCACACTTCTATTCCTACACTGTTAAAACAAGAATATGGTAGGAGTGTTAGATTAATGTTTGTATTTTGTAGCATGAATCCACTAAGTTCTGAAGATAATACATTAAAATGGAATCAAAATGAGATAACTGACAGACTAATTTTGTTTCTTTGGAAGGTGAAGAGAAATATTTTTCATTTTTCTATTGTTTTGAACTATCATCATCGTTAATAAGTCCATTCATAGATTTACATCAAAGACAATTGTGTGCACATATTTTTCTTTATGGAGCTTTAATATGAGTTCAAATGTTTGCCATATTATATGTTTTTTAATTGTTTGGAGCTACATGTTGTGATGTCCATATGTGCTTATGATTCATGTGTTTCCTTAACCATATACTGTACCTAAACCTGACATCCCTACTCTTACTAGAAAATTGAAAAATTGGAAATTTGTGGGTTGTTTTATTGTTAACCTTTCAATTGTGAATGGTATGTTGAACTTAAGTCCTATAGCATTCTCATTCCATCACTATGCTATCTGAAGCCAAGGTCTAAGGGAGACTTCTAAAAGTTTGGACCTTCTGGAAACAGTAACAAATTATCAAGAAGCTTGTTAATATTATCAAGTTATTTGGAGTAAGTATGTTTTAGATCCAAATAAATGGGATGGCAATCCTACAATTAAATCTACTTATATTATTCATTGGAAATTCATGGCTTTTTTCTCCTTTATTTCTTTAAGGGTTGGGAATGGGTGCCTAATCAGATTTTAGGAGTATAATTGGGTAAGAAATATTCCATTTTGTCAAGCTTTCCAAAATCTTTACAATCTTTGTTCTTTGCATAATGCCTCTCAAATTTGTTGGTTGCTTTTCTTGAATTTTTCATTTTATGATGTCAATAATTTTTTCTTCGCTAATTTGATGCATCATATTAACCAAAAATAATTAAGATTATTACCATTTTTCCTATACACTACTTAATAGTTTGTTTTCATTTTGCATGTGTCAGCGTGATATAAAATGACATTGATATGATAATTTAATTATGGATCAAATGAAAAAGAAATTGTTGAGAAAAAGATGGCTTTTCCTGGATGAAATGAAAATTGGATTCATGTAACAAAAGAAAATTTTCCTATTCCTTAGCTAGAAAGATATGTGGCCATGAAATAGGGATTAAGTGAAACATAATTGACTGGGTGGTAGAGTTGTGGAAACACCCGTTTCTTCCATATTTTGGACCTTAGCTCCATAGAACAATATTCTACTACTAAAACATGGAAGAATTGAAATCTTAGATCAAAACATTAAGTATGGATGGTATGGACTGCCTAAACAAAAATTCTTAAAGAGGGAACAACCAAAGCTATTACTCACTACATCAAAAAATGTCCATTAATGAAAGATGTAAATCCATTGGAAAATCAAAAATACGTATGCCAGATGAAATGGTTGTTGCTATCTGCTCCAATAACGAATCATTGGTTTAACTGAATAACTAAATAAAATAGGTAGACCTTTCTTTCTCTTTGTCTGAAGTCGATGGATCTTCTCAATTGAAAGATCCCCTACATGGATAATACACATTCTAGTTGACCAAGCCTAATTCTGATTGTTTTGTTATGAAGCAAAGATATCCAAGGGGACGTTTGTCCTATTCAAATATTCACAACCAAGAAGTACTAAATTCTTTTTCCTTTCAAATAGGCCTCGAAAGTAGAAGGAAGGCTAGAATGCCAACAAGCGTCTATTATTGAATTCACCCAACCCGAGAGTACAGTACCCAATTTGGGAACTTTCGGTGCCAAATTCATTGAATGCGTAAGTGGCCAATCCCTTAAATAGACTATGTAATGTACTTTATCTGCTAGGTTACAAGTGGGCATTTTACCATAGGTTTCTATTGTATCAATCTACCCCCGTGTAATTCCTGTTGAAGCATATACTCAGGGGGTGGGTGTAGGACAGACAATTTCAAAACGAACTCCCCATTCATTAAATAGAGAAGATCACTAAGATTTCGTGATTCGCTGTCAAACTTATTCCAATTCAATAAGTGATCTCAATATTATGCCTTGAAGAGGACTTAAACCTCCACTTTCTTTAGCACGAGATTTTAAGTCTTGCGTGTCTACCATTTCACCACCAAGGCATCTTGAAAGTGAATCATATTCCATGAATATGATATCTATCTAGTGTGATGTATGGAATTTATGACAAAGGTGGAGTGTTAGAGTATTTTTATTGATTGGTCATGTCATATAGGCCCGAGTTGGATATTCAATTGGTTCGATTTAAATTATTCGAAGGATACGTTATATATACTCTATCAAAAAGATGGTCAATCAAACCTATTTCTCGATTCAATATAATCCCAAAGAGGTGAATAGGGTCCTAAATAACAAGAGATATGTAAAAAGCAGGTCCGATTACACCTATTCCTAATCCTAAATGGAATGGAATGACGCAGGGATTTATATGTAAAGATAGTATCTATTTAGATTCACTTAAATGACCCCTTCTCATAATTAGAATGTATATAACCCTATTCTGGTCTAGTCCGATATGGAATGAACTTAGCATGGAATCGACTCGATCATCAGATTATAGATTATAAGTTCATAACCCTAGTCTATTCCCATTTTGGGCTAAACATATCTACTAATTCTTTTATGCTAGTTAGTAAGAGGGATCTTGAACTAAGAAATAGATTCTAGAAGCTAAAAAAGGGTATCCTAAGCAATTTCAATAATCGAGTTCATTGATATTCCTGGTATAGTAGATGCTATCACACATACAATCATACTCAATTCGATTGGAATTGATTGATCTTAATGGGGACCCTTTATAATTTCGCACATGAGAAGTTATATTTTAGTTTCGTCTAGTCATTAATAACTTGATTATTTTTAGATAATAGTAGATAGAAACAATGCTCGTAAGGAGTCTTATGAAAACCAAGAAATATAGGCCTGCTTGCCATCCACACTAAAATAAAAGGATCTTTCGTGGATAATCCTATTTAATCTCAAATGTTATCAGTTTCGATATGTAGACCAAATGATACAATGCAAGCAAAAGTTCCTAGATTCATGGAGATATAGAATAACATATAAGTTATCATGCTTGCATATCCACCATTTGAGTCTCCAACAATTATTCCAATAATTACAAATCCGATTTGACCTATGGACTAATACGCAAGCATGTGTTTCATGCTTGTTTAGGTAGTAGCCTTATTAGACCATACAAAGATAGTTATTAAATTATTAGCACCGCATAAAAATATTCCTCGTCGAGTAAATGTTAATACAAATAATAGAAACTATGTTATAGCCATTTCTTTACATTTAATGTACTCTACAGATAGAGGAATACATAGAGTTGAACATAGTAAAATAAGAAATTGAAAGATTTCGTTGAAATTGTTCGTTTGGAAATTTCTTGAAAAGAGAATCATAGGTTCTTCTCTCCATTGGAACATTAGGGTTGTTATGCTCATTAATAAACTTGTTGAAGAGATAAAATATAACCAAGGTATATCTTTTTTATCAAAGGTTTAATCGATCATCAGAAGAAGAATTAGGCCAAAAATTGGGATACATTCTAGGAAAATAAAACTTCCATCGAAGAAAAGTAAATGAAAGGCTTTCATAAAAATTCTTGAAGAATTGAGAATGAAGTTTTCATTCTATACATGCCAGATCATGAATTAGTAACTACATCCAATCTCCAAAAAAATCACAGTTGTTTCGAATTTTCTCTTTTTGGAATGGAATATTTACATAATCCCCATGAACAAGACCAAACCTTATTCCATGGTATTTACATAGGCTTATTCTTTCTTATTCTTAAGCAAGTCCCCGAGAAGGCTGAGTTGATCCATGATTTATGTTTCATCTTTCGTTTCCTTTTTGTTTGTTTAGAGAGATATATAGATCAATTCTGATTCTTTTTCTATTGATTCTTTTCCAATCGAGATGTATGGATCCATGGGTTTATGTGTCTATATAGATTCTGTTCATGGATTAATGAAAAGGTGCAAAAGCTCTATTTGCCTCTGCCATTCTATGAGTCTCTTCCTTTTTGCTTATGGCATTACCACTCCCTTTGGTAGCATCTACTAATTCGAAACTTAATTTGAAAGCCATATTTCAACCTGGACTTATTTTAGATGCCCCTAATAACCAACGAATGGCAAGTTCTTTTCCTTGTGTGGATCCTATTTCAATGGGAACTTGATAAGTTGATCCGCCTACATGTCTTGCTTTTACTACTATATCGGAAATTACTCCATGTCTGTACTCTGTATTACTATAGATTGTGTCCACATGTTACATATTTCTTATTGGAGATTGTCTCTTACACTAGTTTAAGCAAAGGAAACCACATCTCAACGAAGCCTATAAATAAGTTTACTGTCTAAGCAAGGAGAAAAATTATAGTAGCATGAAGAAATATGGTGGCCTTAAATTTTTGTTTCTAGATTCACTGAGTAATTTTCATCATATATATGCAAAACACTTCCCCTAACCAATTGATACTAGAACTTTCATTGGTTTCATCATAGGGGTAAATGAAACCATTAAATGGATATGTATAATGTGCTGCCAACTACAGTACCTTGTGGCCATATATGCTTCATTATTATTTTCTTATTAATGTTTTTGTGATTTTACAATATTGTAGATAAAATGGAGCAATGTATCAATTTTTCATGATTAATAGTTAGTAAGAGTAAAGTAATGACTAAATTAGTCATTATTATGGGCATAATGTTAGAAATTTTTTTATTCAATGTCATGTGATATTAACTTTGTTAAACTCGGTAATATTTCATATTTAAGATTTTCTTGATGCTATAGGTATATATTCATTTTTTTACATTAGATTTGTCAAGTTATATATTAATTTATTACTGCGATATAAACAAGGGAAAATTCCACTGGGCCTTAAGGGTAGTGCTGCACCAAGTTCTACAAATAATGCAATACAAATATCTCCAAGAGAACCTCCTAATTAATTGCTTTTAATTTTCCGAAATTCTATTATGTATATTATTTTCTATTAATAGACATGGTATATCTCTCTCAACAATCATGTATTATGTTTGAAATTATGGTAATATATATAGAATTTATTAATTTCATTGGTTTTGATTTTTGATCATAAAGCAAAGTTTTATTTAAATGGAAAATGAAAATACAAAAAAAAAACACATCAAGGGATTCAGTGATGACTTTAGTTGTCACTAATTCTATTTTCAGTAGCGACTTAAACAAGTTGCCACTAACAAGGTCAGTTAATAACTAGAGAAATTTCTCTATTTTTAACCTATGTTTCAATGGTGACTTTCTGCAGTCGTCATTAAAAGTAATTTTGAGTGGTGACATTAGTCGTCACAAAAAAAAAAATTCATAAACGACTATGTGAAGTTGCCACTGAAAGTACAACTTCCATGACAACTAAAGTCATCGCTAAAAGTTGAGTTTCAGTGGCGACATCACATAGTCATCATTGAAAGGGTTCTTTCAGCAACGAACAAACATTTTCAGTGATGATACTTGATGCTTTTAGTGCTGACTTTAGTCGCCACTTAAAATGAGCTTTCAGTGGCGACTTCAATATGTAGTCACTGAAAGTTTCAGTGGCGGTGTTTTTCGTGACCAGTGGACAATGACTAAAGTTATTATTGAATGCTTTCAGTGATGACTTTTTAACTTTCATTGGCGAATATAGTAGCCACTAAATCTTTGTAATCTAGTAGTGCTTGTAGCAATCACACTATATTGCATAGTTTCAATATGGAGTCCATAACATTATTTTTGAAGTATTGTCATTTATCAAGAAGGAATAATTGAAGAACATGCACCAAAGATCTCATCAGCAAATTAAAAGCATTGGTCATAAACAGCTCTTGATAACGACTAGGGCTATTATAATTATTTTGATCCACCTTTTATTGCTAAAATAGCGTTTTAATGAAAAAAAAAGAAAAGCTTAATTTCGTGGTATTAGGTGGCACAAAAATAATAAATAATTACTCAACTAACTGAGACTGTTATTTTGTTTGCTTGCATATATACTTAGGCTCTTTATTTTTTTTTCTTTTTTTTTTTGAATAAATATATACTTAGGCTCTTTATGATATGTTAAGGTCATGTTCAGTAATATTATAGTATTTTATAAATTGTACTATATTTAATTAAAAATTATTGTACTGTAAGTGACGTCAAATGGTACTTGCAGAAAACATTCAAATTTTTTGAGGGTAATTATAAAGAGATAAAGGTCGTTATAAAATGAAATAAAAGTATTTTAAAAGTAATTATCAAATACAAACTTACTATCAAAAAAACCAAAATAAAGAACCACAAATTAAATTAGCCTTAACAAACAGAAAATTGTAATATTGATAGCTAAAATTACAGAAACGTTATTATAAATTATTATTGAAATTTAATATTTAATAAAAGATTAAGGGATTTCAAATTATTATAATTATTTATAGCCACAATAAAGGCATACCTAATGAGTTAGTCAAAACTACTAAATTTAAAAAGGCGAAGAAGAACCACTAAAAAAATTAAGTCAAACAAAATGAATTAATGAAAGTTTTTGTCAAAGAATTAAATAATAAAAAATAATAATAAATCGTAAATGCTCAAACAGGACGTTAGGAATCGAAAAATTGGTTTGTAAAAATATTTTTAGTTTTCATTCACTATTTTTATTTCTTAAAAGATATTTTCACTTGCAAGTTTTCATTATTTTGAAAATAAGTTTGTTTTGTGAAGTTAAAATTTCTTCATGCATATTTATTTTCAAATTTAATTGACATATATGAATATAAATATTATTTAATTTGTGAGTTTTATTTTCTATAATTATGATATTATTGTGATTTTGTAGAATAATTATAATATATTCTCTTTAAAAATTACAAAAATGGCACAGATTATTTTTTGAAAACACTGAAAATGTCTTTTAAATGTTTCCTGTTTTCACCTTATTATAAGAAATTTTTTTTTACTAAACTCCACTAAACAAATTTTTAATCATATTTTCAGTTTTCAATAAAAATAAAAATAAGAAATAGAAAAATCAAACATACACTAAGTTTTCAGAATCCTTATCCATAGCAGTGTTTATTTTTCCTACCTAAATTTTTCAGTTTTATTAAATAGTAATAGATCTAGATTCTTCAACTTTATATCAAAGGTTACCAAAATCACTAATAAATTGTATGGTGATCACCAGCCTGTGGGTGGATATCCAAGAAAAATGGTGAAAATGCCAAAATATTTTTGTATACATAATTCACTCAAAGAGGGTGACAATTATTTTATGGGAGAGCGAGACTTTAATAATGACATGAAATAAATTAAATTTCACTATATAAAAGAATTAACATATAAACATTTTTTGCTATTACATTTTTGCATTGTCATTGGTTCTCACTTCTCCTATCATTTATTTGCCAGTTAGTTAGTGGCGAAGGCTTTTGTAATGGATACAAAATCTACTGACATGCTTTTACACGCTCATTTTTATTATTAGTTTGATTTTACATTTTTTTTTTGTAACTTAATCTACGTAAAAGTTATTTGCAAATGTCTTAAAGTGAAATTCACCTCCTTTAAAGTTGGTGTTACCTAACCCACACCAAATGAGAAAGAGAAAAATTATCATTATCTTTATTGATTTTTTAAGTCTTTGGCCAGCATCTTTTAGAAAACAAATGAAAGACCGAATATTGTTAAGTATGGTAACAAACGTTAGTTAATTTTAGCAATAACATAATGATAATTAAGAAGAAGAGAAAAAGAACTTGACTCGTAACCCCAGACTATGAAAAGAGCCTACAAGAATCTTGAAAAGAATAGAAAAAGAAAGTGTTTTTATATAATAAAAAAACAAAATATTCTTCTAAATTAATTCAAATAAATTATTTATGTCTTTATTCTTTTTTTATTTCAATGGCATTAGCAGAGATAGTGAATGGTCGTGGTGCTGACCTGAACTAGTGGGAGGTAATAGATGAGGTTGTTACAGTAGTAGCGTGGCAATGGGGGATGGTGGTAGAGTTTGAGGTATATGACAATTTATAAGATAGTATAGTGATAACTATAATGATCGTCATGACATGGATAAGAATGATGGGAGGATGGTGAAGGCGATGATTAATGAGGTGGCAGATGCAAAAGTAGCTAAGGCACAAATTTGTGTAATTTGAACTCTCTTTTTTCCAAGAATAATTTTGTAATTAGAAAAACATAAGTTGAAGAGATAATTGAAACATTCTTATCTGATAGAATTGACAAGAACTTTACTGACAAGAGTTAGTTCAGTTAATAAAGATAAAAATATTTCATTTATAAAATTTAGTTTCAATTTTTATTAGCAGCAATCTCTTTTAATATGCTATTTATAAGTATCACCTTCTGGTTAAAATTTGTAGCATCCTTTAGTCATGCCTTAGAATGGAATAGTCTCCCTTCTCTAAATTTTTCTTTATATATATATATATATATATATATATATATATATATATATATATATATATATATAAAGGAATTAGCAAGGACTTCATCAAATTTGTTTGGAATTGTTAAGTATTATCCATACTTAAAGTAATTGAATGTGGGATATAAGATTTCTTAATGTAATACTTTACATTCTCCCTTAAATAAATATATAAGCTACATGAAGGTGGTTGAAAAACTTATTGTTTGTAATTTTATTTAAACGAATATGTGCAAAAGCAAAGCCAATCAGCATGCTCCACGATGCATATAATAAGACACCAAAATATATCAAAATATGACAAGACCTACGCAATTAAATAATAATTCGTACTTTACACCAAAAGATTAAAAAAATTACAATAAGATTAGTTATTATTTATACATAAACAATACACGTGATTACAATTGCTCCCATTTCAAACTTCGATGCCACTTCAAACTCCGTCGAAGTTTCAAAGAAACAACCTACAAAAGAATAATAAAAAAAATAACATCATGTTATTCCATTATGCTTTGCTATAAATATAATGCAGTAAATGGATTTGGCTGCTTCTAACAGCTAGCAGCAAAGCTAACTTCAAGAAAAAGAGAAAATAATTTTACAGATAGCATATCAAAAATTGGCTACCATCATGGG
This sequence comes from Gleditsia sinensis, assembly GCA_037074535.1. Classification (NCBI taxonomy): domain Eukaryota; kingdom Viridiplantae; phylum Streptophyta; class Magnoliopsida; order Fabales; family Fabaceae; genus Gleditsia; species Gleditsia sinensis. Next base: position 28,210,649 of record CM073468.1, on the reverse strand, counting down.
TTCCAATTTTCCTCTTTCAGTATCTGTTCATCAATGCCTACTGCGACCAGTTGATTCCAAGTCTCATATGAATGTTTCGATCCCAAATATTTGCCTTTCCCCTCCAAGGAACAACCCTAGTTCAAGCATTAACTGCGATGGCAGTTCCGGTGTTACTAACTCTGATAACAGTGTCTTTTTCAGTCAGCATGATGACTCCATTAGCCTCAAATGCATTCGAGCAGAGGGATTGGTGTAACAACTCCATTTTAGTATTAATTTTTTTTTAAATACCATGAAGTTATTATCTCATTACAACTTAACTCAATATAACATTTATTTAATTTATACAATACAGAGTTTACATACATGTCATTAATCAAAACATACGTACAACATATCAAACACATAAAAAATCTACATCTTATTTATTCTGGTTGACCAATTCCGGAGATACAGGTACGGGTGGTTGCACCTTCACCGGGATCTAAGCCAACTCGATCACAAACATTTTATTTACTTCTGGGATCTGCCTAACATAAAGTACTCAATCCAATGTGCACTAAAAGTCAGAGCTATAGAAAAATCTGCATAACTAACTTTCTGAACATGATATGAAAATATAGTGAGAATTAAATCCCAGTAAATTGAACAATAAATCATCATCAATATAGCTCATCATGTCATGTTCAGCTGTATAAACTACAGAAAATATCTTTGGTCACATAAATGCATTATATCTATACACATAAGAATCATACAGTAATGATATGTATGACAAGATTAACTATTTTTAGAATATCATATGATGGCCATCAACTTATTCTCATTTCAAGCTACCCCCGTCAGGGTAAGTATCCTCTACTCTCCGATACGGGCTTTTCTCGCTCCGTCCGACATGGCACACTTTCTCTTTCTTTTCTCATAATCATAATCATAACCGTTGGTAGGACGTCCCCTATTGGTGTACCACACAGATTGCCATGTGACCGTGCTTATTTCTTTTCTTTTCACAATGATAGCCAAAAATATGCTTTTAATAACAAGTATGTTCGTCAAAATATAACTATTACCATAAATCATTGGTAATCATGCCATGAACATAACCATTTCAAATATCACTTTATAAAATATTTCCATGTCAGAATTTCACACTTAAGATGGTAAGAAGCTCATACAATGACAATGGCTATGGCATATACTAGTCATTTATAAGATTCGTCTTCTTTTTTAAATATTAATTTTATTTCTTTATTTTCTCAATGTTGGTTTTCATCATATCTAACCTTCTCTTACTAATCAAAGCATAACTCCCTCATTTGAACTCCGATGTAGTTGATCTTAGTGTCAATTTCAAGATAAAACAATTATATAAAACTATTATGTTGAACATTATAGTGAAATATTAAGAAATCAAGGTGATATTACTCCCTCAATGTACAGCTTATTTCTTCTCGGATAGGTTCTGACCTCTACCTACTAATCGGACTATATCTACCTACTAATCGGACTATAATTCTTATGTTAACCATGTATTTTAATTCCATACAGATAATTTTTAGAAATTAAAATATATAAGCTATTCTAACATATTCTTCCCTGATGAACCATTTTCTGACCTTTAACTACTAATCAACTCATATCTTCCTCTTATAAACTCCAAATTGAATGATTCCAGTAGCTAAAAATCCGTGACACACATAGCTATAATTCTTATGTTAACCATTTATTTTAATTCCATACAGATAATTTCCAGAAATTAAAATACAGAAGCTATCCTAACATATTCTTCCCTGATGAACCATTTTCTGACCTTTGACTACTAATCAGCTCATATCTTCCTCATATGGACTCTAAATTGAATGCTTCCTGTGGCTAAAAATCTGTGACACACATAGCTATAATTCTTATGTTTACCATTTATTTTAATTCCATACAGATAATTTCCAGAAATTAAAATACAGAAACTATCCTAACATATTCTTCCCTGATGAACCATTTTATGACCTTTGACTACTAATCGAACCATATTTACCTCATATGGACTCAAAATTGAATGCTTCCAGTGGTTAAACATCCGTGACACATATATCTTTAATTCTTATGTTAACCATTTATTTTAATTCCCTACAGATAATTTCCAGAAATTAAAACATAGAAGCTATCTTAACATATTCTTCCTTGATGAACCATTTTCTAACATTTGCTTACTAATCGGACCTTATCTACCTCATATGGACTCCAAATGGAATGATTCCAATGGCTAAAAATATTTGTCACACATAACTATAATTCTTATGTTAACTATTTATTTTAATTCCATACAGATAATTCTCAGAAATTAAAATACAGAAGCTATCCTAACAAATTCTTCTCTGATGAACCATTTTCTGACCTTTAACTACTAATCAGACTATATCTACCTCATATGGACTCCCAATGGAATGATTCCAGTGGCTAAACATCCGTGACACATATATCTTTAATTCTTATGTTAACCATTTATTTTAATTTCCTACAGATAATTCCCAAAAATTAAAACACAGAAGCTATCCTAACATATTCTTCCCTGATGAACCATTTGCTTACTAATCGGACCTTATCTTCCTCATATGGACTCCAAATTGAATAATTCCAGTGGCTAAAAATTTGTGACACATATATCTTTAATTCTTATGTGAACCATTTATTTTAATTCCCTACAGATAATTCCCAGAAATTAAAAAACAAAAGCTAAAAATTTTGCCACCCATAGCCATATCTATGCAGAACTTTCTATACCAGTCTAAGTATTCAAACATACATCACATGCAAGATCAATATGTAATATGATATAGCAATATCATGAACAATCATCAATGTTCTAAGATCAAAATATCATAAAAATATTATAAGTTTCAAAAGTTTTCTTCAAAAAGAAATATTATTAAACTTACCTAAGAATCTCCCTAACTTACTTAGTGAATTGATTTTCTTGTTTCCTCTTGAAAAAAGTAGCAAGATTCCTTCTTTTCTTTAGCTTTTCTAGAAGTTTAGGTAAGAGAAGGAGGGTGAATTTTTGAACCTCAAGGATGAAGAAGAAAAATGGACTCAAGTGGAGATTAAGGTAACTTACCTTGAGTACTTAACCTTCTAAACTTCTCCTTTTTCTTCCTTCCTTTCTTCTCCTCTCTTTCTCTCATTTCCTTACTCTACCTTGCTTCTATTTCTCTCTCTTCCTCACTTGGACGAAATTAAAATGTTGTAGGGGTGGGTTTTGCTTATATAGACCACCAAATAATACACCTTTCATGATCATGGGTCTACCTTATCACAATTAGGATACACTTTGTTGAATTTTTGGAAAACAAACAACTTATGTTCTTGTCTTCCTCTTCCTTAGTCAAGATATGCATAGGAAAAGGAGATTTGTATTTTAAAAATTATGATGATATGTTCTTAAGATAAGGGATAAGGTCCCTTTGATTTAGGTGGCAAATTTCTAACCCTTGAATCTCCATTATTTGATTGATATTATTTGTGTGGGATATGAATGTTTTGTCCTAATGCCATGTATTATCACACCGCTTGCTAAAATTATGAGTGTAAGATATAGATGTTTTTGTCCTAAAGCCTTGTATTATCATGCCACTTGCCAAAATGATGAATATAGAATCACACCACTTGCTAAATTTTTGTCTTAATGTTATGTAACCTAATCTTTATTATTATTATATTATTATATCATCACCTAATTTATTTTATTTTATTTTTTCTCTTAGATTTGGGCTTATTCCTACCCATTATGGGCTTATTCCTACCCATTTTTTTTGCTTTGGATAAAATTCTACCTTTCTTAGAGGTTTTGGTCACATTTTCATAATTTTTCGGCTATTAGTCCAATTACTATATTCTAGTTCAAGTCTATGTTTTATTTCTTGCTTAGGTTATCCAATGGGCTTGCTAGAAACTTATGTGAAGTGGAAAAACTCTATATAAAGTGTTTATAGGTAAAAGCTCAATGTATGGGTAAAGATTTTAAACTTAGTAACTCTAATTTTTGAATTAGGAAAAATTACCCTAATCCAATGTTCTTGAAATTTTAAGACCTTTACTTCTTTCTAAAAATTTATCTTCCTTATCCAAGAATTTTGCATCTCTTTAGTATGTTCTTTCTAATTTTTTCCTATTAGGTTTTCCCTCTTTATTTGTTCTTTTAATGTTAGAAACATTTTCTATGTATATACATAAGGTGAAAATTTTCTAAGGATTATATTTCTTTAGATATCTAAAGTATTGTCTAATAAAATTTATTTCCTTAATTATCAATAAAAGAAACGAAATTAGGGATGTTACAATTGGCCTCCTCAAAACCAGATTGTAGGGTTTATACAGCAGGAGCGGCGGTGCGTGATTCACACACACAGCCGACATGGAAGCATTGCAGGGGTGTAAGATGAAGGCCATAGGGCAAGTTTGCTGCGAAAATCAGGGACCCAAAGAAGAACAGTGCTAAGGTTTGGCTCGGAACTTATGAGACAGAAGAGGATGCAGCTTTGGCTTATGACAGAGCTGATTTCTCCCGCACCTGATTGGCTCGGATACGGCGCCAGAGCCCTTGAGAATACTGGCTTCAAAGAGGCAACTACCGAAGACTTCTTCATTGTTACCTGATACATACGATCATAGTTTGCAAGGATCAAAGAGGAGGAAGAACCTAGCTAGTTTATTGAATAAACTAGCCAAGAATAGAAACCAAGTGCAGGTGTTTGAAATGGGCTCAAATGCAAATGTTGATCAATGGTTGAATCCCTTGAATGATTGTAGTCTAATCTGGAGCTTATGAGAAGCCTTGGGTTCTCTGAATCCGAGTTCTACATTCCAACTCAATTTTTCTTTTTCTTTTTATCATTTTGGTGTAAGCTCATTAGTGAGGATAGATTACAATTTGGATTCAAGAGTCAGTCCCTTGTAAATCAAAAGCCATTTGAAATAATTTGATTATTAATTTTTAAAAATATTACAATAGTTCTATCTAATTTAAAAATTATTAAAATTTCTCCCTAATTAATTTATATATATATGTCCTATTGTGATGAGCACCTTCCTTTATTAAAATTAGACATTAAGTTTTCTCAAAGTCACATCTCCAATTCGTGACTTTTGTATCATCCAATCAATACAAAAAAATTTCTATAATTGGGAGAAAAGAACGCCACTGTAATTGGAGAAAATAAATAAGGCAGAGATAGAAACAAGAATGAAGAGGGGTATAATAAGTTTTTTTTATTGGTTGGATTGTAAATGAGTCACATGTAACGATATGTGATGAAGTATTTGAGTTCTCTATTAAAAGATATTTAAGTGCTTTGATACCATGTTAGAAATACAACAAAGGAAGAAATAGAGAGAGAAGGATGAAGAAGAGATGGAAGAGAAGAAAGAGAAGTTCTTAACGAAAATGATCTCATCATATTGATGAGTTTAGAGTACAATTCTACATGGTATATATACCAATCTATAAACCAATACAACACATGAATTGAATACTATCAGTTTAACCAACTATACAGCACACTATAACCTATCTGACTTAAGCACATGTACACAGCATGACTCACGACTAAGCATATACACTTAACAAGTAAGGGGCTCAACTGAAGAAAGAAATATATTTGCTAGCTCTGAGTTTTACTATTCTTTACTTCTTTCTTTTTTCTTTGCTGTTTTCTTTTAAAAAGAAGTGATAATGAATTTGTCTGTTATGGAAGCCATTTGTATATTCTTTAATATTTTAAATATTGTAATATAAAATATTATTGTAATCAAGATATTGTATGATATTTAAGTTATAAAAAATAATATAATTAATATTTTATAAAAGTTAATAAAGATAAAACTTCTTGAATGTACTCTCTTTTTAATTGAGAAGAGTATACTATTAAAATGGTAACATCCAATATCTAGGACTACATTGATTATAATTAAGTTTAATTTGGTCTAATTTGAAGATTACATGTTTTGGAATTTACTTTTGCTTGATTCAGTTTAATGAAACAATCTTGACTTTGTGAGTAAGATGCCGTGAGGGTTTAATTAGAAATCAACTTGAAATATTAAGTTAAAAAATTGTTAATTACAAGAAATCAATAGATTTCGCAGAGAAACTCAACTTTTTTATTAAGCAAAATGCTTTATGTTGTCTTCCTTGCCAACGCTGATTAATCTTAATGTTTTGACGGGTCATTTTTATTAAGAGAAATTACGTTAATAAGCAAAATGCTTTATGTTATCTTCCTTGCTAAGAGAAATTTTTATGTTGTCTGCATTTAATTTTAATTTTTTATATCTATTATTTTTAACAATTGATTCTTTAATTTGTCCTTTTTTATTGTACTTTGTCTCTTACTATTTAAATTAGACGTTAATTTTAAGAGTAACTATATGAAATTATTAAAATACTCTTATATTTACTTTATACTTTATTTTGTTCTTTTCTTTATGAAAAATATATTTTAGTAATTTCATGTAATGTTAGAAGCTAATATTTAATATAGACAATAAAGGATAAATTGCAATAAGAAATTAGGAGATTAGTTGCAAAAGTTAATAGGATTGGAGAGAGAATTACAATTAGAGATAAAAAGCAGGGTGAGAAAATGTAATTTTTTTTATTAATTTATATTTTATTCTAATTTTTGGAAAATTAATTTCAAAAATGTAAACAACTGTAGCCCCATAACATTTATTTGACGTAATACTAAAATCAGCCTATTCACTGCCGTCAATCAGACCCAAAAGTAACTCTATCTTCTGAATGTCCATTGTATGGGAGAATAATAGGCATAGAAATTAAGCAAACAAAATAAAACAAAATAAGTAAGTATATAATACATAATACTATTTGCATAATTATTTTTTGATCTTTACTATATAACTATATTTGAATTCAATTAATTTTATTTAAAAGTTAAAGAAAAACTTATTATATCTTTTAACCATAAAAATGATTTTGATTATATCAATAATATTTATAAGCATCCTCATCGTTAACAACATCATTGCACGTAACATGCGGGTCTATGACATGTTCCTCTTACGGTTTTTTCTTTTTAGCCCATTGTCCTTCTTGTGGTCGACAGGGCAATTTTTTACAAAAACTGTTTTGACTATTTCCACTGTCTTTTAAATTCTGATATATGTTTCTAATTCATAAAAGCAGCTTGCATTTTAAAATAAAAATGTGTTTGACATGTTGTATCTTAAATTGGTAGATATTTTGAATGTTAAAGGATTTTTATCGATCTTGGAAATATATTTTTTTACTCTTAACATTCAGTTGTCCGCAAATTACGATTTCTGATTTTTTTTATTTTTATTTTTATTTTTGTATTGTGATGGTGTTGTTGGAATGAATTTATGCACAAATTAATTAATTAGTTTTCTTAACATTTAATGCAACAAAAACCGGATGATTCATATGAAAACTAAAAAATTCATTAATTTTTTTTTGACAACCTAAGTAAATCGATGACCCATTTAAAATTGGCCTCAGTAATTAATATTATAATAAATTTTGATGTTAATGAGTTGGATTCACTCTCTCTTATTTTCTCCTTCTCTAAATTCTAAATCTAAACAAAAGAGCAAAAATTTTAAAAAACTTTAAAGGTTTAAATTAATAAATAGCTAGGTTTAGGATTGTTAAAAAGTCTGTATAATTTAAAAATTAGTTTTGAATTATATTATTTTTATCTACAATTTGATTCAATTTGACGTAGTCTTAATATTAGATATGGTATGATAATTATCAGTAATAACTCCAGAATTTTTAGATCGAGGGAAAAGAAATTAGTATGACCAACTTTTTGTAGAGCTGTTTTTGAATTATTTTTAATTCAAAAATGGATAATACAAAACTTAAATTTTACACTGAGTGAGATTACCAAGAGATGCATGTGTAAAATTTGTTCATTTTCTATTATTTTTCATGAGAATCACAAACTTAAATTTTTTTATAAACTACTCGGATCTTTAAAATTTAAAGATTAAGAAGTAAATAGGTACAAGTTCCCATTTCAAATCTCTATTAAAATGAGAGTTGCAATTAATAGAAAGATTTGACATAAATCTAAGTTGGAGTGCATAATACTTAATTTGGAAATCAGTATATAAAATTGAATAGTAAATTAGATTGGAATGAGCACGAGAAAACCTGCTATGACAGGCTTTTCTGTCTCCAAAGCATAAATGTTCTGAAGCAAATACGCGTCACCTGCCTATCTGAAACGTGGATAATAGTCAGCATATATTGTTTAAATACACTTTGAATATTTGATTTTGATTCCCTCGTGACAAAAGTACAATCACCAGCTGTTGTGTGTTCTCTCCATCTTTGGGTGAGCGACAAGCGACGCTCAAACCGCTGATTTCTGGGGGATATTCGTTGCGCAAATCTATTGTTTAAGGAGTTGGTAACTCAATTATGATTCACAAAATATAATAAAAGAGTAAATTATGTTATTCCAGCTATCTAAAATGTAGGGAAAATAAAAATAGTAGAAAAATGATGTTAGGAGAAAAAATGCGTGGTTTTGAATTGAAACACTTATCTCTAAAGTGATTTACATGATTACATCTTCTAACAGGTTTATTATTGTTGTCAACTAATACAGTAAATCTTCAACTTATCATTTTAAAGATATAATAGTCCAATAATTCACTCTTCTATTTCCAACCATTGTACAAGGAAGAAGACAAAATTGTCATCTCAAATACATTTTCTCTGCCCAAAATATAATACATACAATATATCTTCTACTTAAGTTTTATAAACTTTTTATTATGCCCATGAGTACACACATATAGGCATAGGTTGTACCACTTTGGTTACCTTACCGTTGCCACCTTTAACATCTACGTATACATGGTCTTTAAGGCCTTACCTTTTGACAATAAAGCAATATATATATAATATAGCTCCTTCATTTTATGGACCTTTGGCCACTAAAGGGCATCAATGGCGTTCAGCATGGTTTTGGACGTTAGCAATCAAAACGTGTTCTTATCTTAAATTTTATTTTTTAATTAATTAATTTTTATAATCATACTCTAACAAATTATATTAACTTTTTGAGGTATATAAAATCTTTCTCTCCATTCACAAAATAATTAATGAAACTTCTACTTTATATATTTTTCTTTGTAAAGACTCAGTCTAATTGAATATAATACAAATTAAATAATTAAATATCAAATTAATGTTTATGAAAATTTAAAATAAAAGATATTAGTGTAGTTTTTTAAAAAACTTGATAGAGTGTGAATGCAAGTTTTATAAACTTTAAGAGAGATTATTGTTTTAATTTGAAACTAAAGAGAGTATAAATATTATTTTCAAAAATCTAAAAAAAATAAATGTAATTTACTCGATATATGATAAATCATAAATAAAAGGTTCCTGAGCTGGGAGAATTAGATTAGAAAAGAATCTGGAAAGTTTGTTTTAAAAGTTGAAGAAATCAAACTCCTTGCTAATGTAGCATTACCTGGAGTTTTTCTGTCAGCATGACTACGAATATGATGTTTGCTCTGCAATCAGTGTGTCAATTGATGCAATATACTTTACAAATTTACATATGTTACAGATGTTAATATAAATTAAACTAGGAAATTATTTTCCCATGCGCCTCGTCTAAAATAGTATCTCATAAGTTTTTCTTATGTTATCATTATGAAATCATTAATGAAATTAACATAAAGTACTTATAAAACACTATTATGAAATATAGTGATTCATAAATGTTCGAGTGCAAACTGTTGTGAGCAATTGTTGGGTTTGTTAGATAGTTTAGAATAGCGGTTAAGCTTGAGTTAGTATAATGCTTAGACGAAAGGCTTATAAATAGGGTCTGCATTATAATGCTTAGACGAAAGACTTATAAATAGTCTGCATTGTAAGCTTGCATGTAATTAATAATACAAGAGTTTTAGAGCATTTATCTTCTACTTCTCTCTATTTTTTTTCCTCTTAATACTTACATGGTATTAGAGCTCGATTGCTCCATCAATGGAGTATGATCAAAATACACCATCGCCTTCATCTCTGGCTCTCAATCAGAGAAACAAAATTACCAGATTCAATAACTCCATCTCCATTGAGCTTGATGATTCGAATTTTCTTCTATGCAAACAATAAGTCTAGGTGTAACAACCTTTTTTTTTTTCTTTATTATTATACAATATTGAGTTCACATACATGTCATTAATAAAAACAGACGTATAACATATCAAACACATAGATATTTACATCTTGTTTATTTTGGTTGACCAATTCCGGAGATACAGGTGCGGGTGGTTGCACCTTCACCGGGATCTGAGCCAACTCGACCACAAACATCTTATTTGATTCTGAAATCTGCCCAACATAAAGAAACTCGATCCAATGTGCACTAAAAGCCAGAGCCTTAGAAACAAAAGCTGCATAAATAATTTTCTGAACATGATATGGAAATATAGTGAGAATTAAATCCCAGTAAGTTCAACAATAAATTATCATCAGTAAAGCTCATCACGTCATGTTCAGCTGTATAAACTACAGAAAATATCTTTGGTCACATGAATGCATTATATCTATGTACATAAGAATCATACTATAATGATATGTATGATATGATTAACTATTTTCAAAATATCATATGATGGCCATCAACTTATTCTCATTTCAAGCTACCCCGGTCAGGGTGAGTATCCTCTACTCTCCGGTACGGGCTTTTCTCGCTCCGTCCGACATGGCCCACTTTCTCTTTCTTTTCTCATTATCATGATCATAACCGTTGGTAGGGCGTCCCCTACTGGTGCACCACACGGATTGCCATGTGACCGTGCTCATTTCTTTTCTTTTCACAATGTTAGCCAAAAATATGCTTTCAATAACAAGTATGTTCATCAAAATATAACTATTACCATAAATCATTGGTAATCATGCCATGAACATAACCATTTCAAATATCACTTTATAAAATATTTTCATGTCAAAATTTCACACTTAAGATGGTAAGAAGTTCATACAATGGCAATGGCTATGTCTATACAAGTCATTTATTAAGATTCAGCTTCTTTTTTAAATACTAATTTTATTTCTTTATTTTCTTAATGCAGGTTTTCATCCTATCTAACCTTCTCTTACTAATCAGAGCATAACTCCCACAATTTAACTCTGATGTAGGTGATCTTGGTGTCCATTTCAAGATAAAACAATTATCTAAAACTATTATGTTGAACATTGTAACTAAAAATTAAGAAACAAAGGTGATATTACTCCCTCAAAGTACAGGATAGTTCCTCTCGGATAGGTTCTGACCTTTACTAACTAATTAGACCATATCTCCCAAATTGGAACTCCAAATTGAGTGATTCCAGTTGGTAAAAATCCATGAGCCATATATCTATAATTGTTATGTTGGCGCGCTATTTTAATTCCCTACAGAACATTCCCAGAAATTCAAAAACTAAAGCATTAATAACATACTCTTCCCTGAATAAACATTTTCTGACCTCTGCTTACTAATCGGATCATATCTACCTCATATGAACTCCAAATTGCATCATTCCAGTGGGTATATTTCCATGAGACATAGATATATAACTTTAATGTTAACCATTTATTTTAATTCCATACAGATAATTCCCAGAAATTAAAATACAAAAGCTGTCCTAACATAATCTTCCTTGATGAACCATTTTCTGACCTTGGCTTACTAATCGGACCATATCTACCACATGTGGACTCCAAATTGAATGATTCCAGTGGCTAAAAATCCATGACACACATATCTGTGATTCTTATTTTAACCATTTATTTTAATTCCCTACCAATAATTCCCAGAAATTAAATTACCGAAGCTATCCTAACATATTCTTCCCTGATGATTCATTTTCTGACCTTTGACTACTAATCAGACCATATCTACCTCATATGGACTCCAAATGGAATGATTCCAGTGGGTGAAAATCCGTGACACATATATCTTTAATTCTTATGTTAACCATTTATTTTAATTCCTTATAGATTGTTCCCAGAAATTAAAATACCGAAGCTTAAAATTCTGTCAACCATAGCCATATCCATGCAGAACTATCTACACCAACCTAAGTATTCAAACATACATCACATGCAAGATCAATATGCAACATGATATAGCAACATCCATGACCAATCATCAAAGTTCTAAGACCAAAATCTCATATAAATATTATGAGTTTCAAAGGTTTTCTTCAAAAAGAAATATTGTTAAACTTACCTGGAGCACTTAGTCTCCTAGACTTCTCCTTCCTCTTTCTTCCTTTCTTCCTCTCCTTTCCTCACACTACCTTGCTTCTATTTTTGCTCTCCCTCACTTGGACGAAATTCTAACGTTGTAAGGGTGGGTTTTCTTATATAGACCACCAAATAATTCACCTTTCATGATCATGGGTCTACCTTATCACAATTAGGATACACTTTGTTGAATTTTTGGAAAACAAACAACTTATGTTCTTGTCTTCCTCTTCCTTAGTCAAGATATGCATAGAAAAAGGAGATTTGTATTTTGAAAATTATGATGATATGTTCTTAAGATATGGGGCAAGATCCCTTTGATTTAGGGATTCATTTCCTTTTTCTTTTGTCTTAATCAAGTATGATAGATTTGCCTTTTTAAGTGGCAAATTTCTAGCCCTTGAAATTTCCTTACTTAACTAAAATTATTTGTGTAGGATAATGATGTTTTGTCATAATGCTATGTATTATTACCCATTTGCTAAAGTTATGAATGTAGGATATAGATGTTTTTGTCCTAAAGCCTTGTATTATTATGCCACTTGCCAAAATGATGAATGTAGAATCACACCACTTGTCAAATTTTTGTCTTAATGCCATGTCACTTAATCTTGATTACACTAATATTTCATCACTTTATTTTTATTTTTATTTTTCCTCTTGGGTTTGGGCTCATTCTTGCCCATTTTCCTTACTTTGGTTAAAATTCTTCCTTTCATAATGGGCTTGGTCACATTTTCATGATTTTTGGGCTATCGGTCCAATTTCTATATCCTAGTCCAAGTCTATGTTTTATTTCTTCCTTGGCCTATCCTATTGGCTTGCTAAAAATTCATGTGAAGTAGAAAAACTCTATATGAAATGTCTATAGGTTAAAGCCCAATTACGGGTGGAGATACTAAACTCAGTAACTTTTGCTCTTAAATTAAGAAAGATTACCCTAATCCGATCATCTTGAAATTTTAAGACCTTTACTTACTTCACAAAAATTTATCTTTCTTTACCTAAGAATTTCACCTTTCTTTAACATGTTTATTTCTAATATTTCCTCTTAGGTTTTCTTTCTTTACCTATTCCATTAATATTAGAACATTTCTATGCATATATGTAAGGTGAAGAATTTCTAAGGAAAATATCTAAAAATTACGGGATGTTACACTAGGCAGACATCAAAGGCCTACAGCTAGTTTGGAGTTTGATTTCTTCAAGGATTATAGTCAATTCCACCAAGATTCAAGAGTGTTGAAGATGCAGAACGTGGAAAGATTAATGAGGAATTTACATATTGGAAGCTACAAGATCAAAGATTGCTTTTGTGGTTTCTTTCTTCTATGCCTGTAAACATGCTCAATAAAGTCATCAGTTGTGAGCATTCCTACGAGGTATAGGAACGAATTCTCATATTCTTTGAATATCAAACACAAGAAAGAGTAGTACAACTCAAAGCTCATCTCCGTGCAATCAAGAAAGATAACCTAACAATGGCGAATTATCTACTAGGAATTAAAAGCTCTATAGATTTGCTTGCAACTACAGGATGTTTTATGATTGTGAGTGATCATCTTGAGTACATTCTTATAGGGCTCATAGAAGAATATGATGAGTTTATAACTCCAATTGTAACTCATAGAGATGTTTACATAGTTAGCTAGGTTGAATCTTTACTACTTGCATAAGAGGCACAAATAGAGAAACACACAAACACAAAAAAGGCAAATAATGTGTTTGCAAATGTTACACAATGTAATATGACACAGGTAGAGGTATTGGAACTAGTTTTGGTGGCCGAGGTAACAATGGTTTTGGTTTTGGTTAGAATTATAGTAGTGGTTTTAATCAGAGTTATAACATAGGAAATAATCCTAATTTTAGAGGCAATTATAGAGGTTTCAGATGTCATTAGGATGCAAGAGATGGAAGGAATCGAGATAGAGGTTATATAGTGTGTCAAGTATGCAGTAGGCCTGAACGCTCTGCACTGAGTTGATATTTCATTATGATCAAGCCTATCAAGAACAAAATTATGCTTTGAATTCTACTAGTTCACAACAGTATGGTGCAAATCCTTACAAGGCTTAAAGTAACTTTACTGGTATGACTTTAAAAAACATCAGTGATTCAACGTGTGGACTCTAGGGCAACCCATCACATAACTCTATATGGTTAGAATTTCATGCAAAAAGATCAATATTATGGCCTGGATCAGGTTCATATAGGAGATAATCCAGGTTTATATATTTCTAGGAGTGGTTCATCTAAAGTTCAACCACATTTTACTGCTTTTGGTTTAAGTATTAATGATTTATTGCATGTCCCTTCAATGAGCAAGAGTAGGCTTAGTGTGTCAAAGTTTGCAAGGGATAATGCTGTATATTTTGAGTTTCATCCAACTGTTTGTTTTGTGAAAGCTCAAGGTTCACACAACATCGTATTGAAAGGGCAGCTTAAAGGAGGCTTTTACACTTTTACTAATCTTTGTTTATAGCATCAACAAAAACCAATATCAGTAGTCAATTGAAGCAAATGCAGTTATGGCAGTTTGCAGTTTCAACAACCTTTATTCAATAATACTTTTGTAAACATTACAGTAACTAGAAGTAGAAATAATAGTTCAACTTCTATAAATGTGTGGCGCTATAAATTGGGCCACTGTTCTCAAATTTTGACAAGAGTACTACAACCTTGTAATATTTATTTCATAAAGAGATATTGAATTCTATAGTTCTTGTTGTCTTGGAAAAATTCAAAAGTTACCTTTTCCAACTTTAACATCTACCTACTCTCTTCCCTTAGAACTAGTTCACAGTGATTTGTGTAACATCTCTAATTTTATTTCTTTTATTAATAAATGTACATAAATATTTAATTAAGAAAATAAATTTATTAGACAATTTTTAGATATCTAAGGAAATATAAACCTTAGAAATTCCTCACCTTATGTGTATACATAGAAAATGTTTCTAACATTAAGGGAATAAATAAAGAAAGAAAACCTAATAGGAAAAATTTGAAATAACATACTAAAGAGAGGCAAAATTCTTAGGTAAGGAAGATAAATTTTTGGAAAGTAAGTAAAGGTTTTAAAATTTCAAAAAGATTGGATTAGTGTAATTTTTTCTAATTCAAGAGTTAGAGTTTCTAAGTTTAACATATCCAACCATACATTGGGCTTTCACCTATTGACACTTCATATAGAGTTTTTTCACTTCACATGAGTTTCTAGCAAGCCATTTGGATAGCCCAAGCAAGAGATAAAACATAAACTTGGACTAGGATATAGAAGTTGGACCGATAGCCCAAAAATCATGAAAATATGACTAAGCCCTCCATGAAAGGTAGAATTTTAGCCAAAGCAAAGGAAGTAGGCAAGAATGAGCCTAAATCCAAGAGGGAAAAATAAGAACTGTGTGAGAAAATAATAGTGTAATAATACATGGCATTAGGATAAAACATCTATATCCTACATTCAAAATTTCAGCAAATAGGTAATAATACATGACATTATGACAAAACATCTTTATCCTACACAAATAATTTTAGCCAAGAAAGGGAGACTCAAAGGTTAGAAATTTGCCACCTAGAAAGGCAAACATATTATACTTGAGTGAGAAAAAAGAAAAAGAAAAAGAATCCCTAAATCAAAGGGACCTTGCCCCTTGTCTTAAGAACATTTTATCATGATTTTTAAATACAAATCTCCTTTTGCTATGCATATCTTAAGTAAGGGAGAGGAGGATAAGAACATGCGTTGTCTTCCAAGAAAAAAACAACCAAATGCATCCTAATTGTGATAAGGTAGACTCATGATTATGAGAGGTGAACCACTTGATAGTTTATTTAAATAAAACCCACCCTTATGACATTATAATTTCGTATAAGTGAGGGAGAGGAAAAAGAAAAGCAACATAGAGTGAGGAAAGGAAAGAAAGAGAGGAGAAGAGAGGAAGGAAGAAGAAGGAGATGTCTAGAGGACTAAGTACTCAAAGTAATTTAGCTTAATCTTTACTTGAATCCATATTTTCTTTTCATCCTTGGGATTCAAAACTCACCATCTTTCTCTTATTTAAACTGCTGAAAAATCTAAGGGAAGGGAGGAATCTTGCCACTTCCTTCAAGAGAAAACAAGAAAAAGAATTCATTAAGTGAGTTAGGGAGATATTTAAGTTGGTTTAACAATATCTCTTTTTGAAGAAAATATTTTAAATTTGTAACATTTATATGGGATTTTGATCCTAGAACTTTGATAAAATTTGCTAGTTTGATGATTGGTCATGGATGTTGCTATATCATGTTACATGTTGATCTTGCATGTGATGGATGTTTGAATGCATATATTGGTATGGAAATTTTCTGTTTAGGCATGGCTATGGGTGGCAAACTTTTAGGAATATTTGTACTACTGTGATGCATATTAGGATGGGGTAAAAATGGAGGAACAATGGTTAGGTGGGTAAATTAAGTATGATCTTAAACACCTATAGGAAGACCATGAGAAATTTCTGTTAAGAAACACCCTTAGTGGTGCATGATTTGATTTTGTTTTTCTTTTGAAGTTGATGATGAAATATGTTAAATTAAGTAAGAAATACAATTAAATGTTAAGATGAGTAATTCTATGGTTAGGTGGAAATTTGGAAGAAAAATGGAAGAGGACTTAATAAAATGATGAACTATAACATTAGGAAAGGCTAGGGTAAGAAAACTAGATTTCAAAGTAACTAGGGAAGCTTCTATTTTTACAATTTTAGGAAGAATTAGGTAGGAATTAAAAGAAATGGTTAACATGAAAAATGTAGATATATGTCTAATAGATTTTTAGTCACTAGAATCACCCAATTTAGAATTTAAATGAGGGATATATACTCTTATTAGTAAGCAATAGCCAAAAAATGGTTAACCAAAAAAGAATTTATTAGGAAAGCTTCTGTGTTTGAATTTCTATGAAAAATCTATAGGGAACTAAACGAAATAGTTAGCATGATATATATATGTATATATATATACATATATATATGTATGTATATACATACATATATATATGTATATATATATACATATATATATATATATGTATATATATATATATATATATATATATATATATACATATATATATGTATATATATATATACATATATATATGTATATATATATATATATATATATATATATATCTATGTGTGTATATATGTCACGGCCCCAAATGATGGAACACATGACCGGCACGGCATAAGGGTTTCCCCCTAGCCGTAAGCCTAACACATAGCATGCACAACCATTCAGCACACAATCCAGTACATAATAATATAACTGGCCACATACGCCACATCCAATATCAGAAAATACTGTATATATATATATATATATATATATATATATATATATATATATATATATATATATATATATATATATATATATATATATATATTCATGAATCCAACATCCTTGATTCAACTTGGCCCATGGCCTCATAGTACAAACATTATTGTAAAACGTAAAACCATTTTTCAAACAACACAAGAAGCGAGGATCCTGCCTGTATGTTCATGGAGATATACTAGACATAACTAAACTAAACAACCAGTACAACAAAGCCTTGCCCAAACTGGGGCTCACCAATGCTAACTCAGCCTCCTATGGAGCTGTAGCTGGATCAGTGTTTCTTTGACTATCTGTGGGGAGAAAACAGAAGAGGGGTGAGATTACCACATCTCAGTGAATGGATAAATCATACTATAACAGAAACAGGGCAAACTAAGCACGAATATTTCGGAATTAATTAAATAATTGAAATCAAAGTATAGAAAACATTAAACATTTAACTGTAATTTATTGAAAGAATGCTAAACAGTTCAAATGATAAATCAGGATTAAATCAATAACTGTAAGCAAATCAATTATGCATGGTAAGTAATAAATGAAGATTCTTATGCAAGAACAATGATGAATGAGGTATTTTAGAAATATTTAATCTTTAAGAAAAATGCACTAATTTATTGGAGGTCTTTCCTAACAGATCTATCATCTCCCCCAAGCACACAGCAAGGGTAGGGTAATCACTGTAGGCGTAGACATAAGTCCACCCTAAATTTTGTGTCTTAGGCAGTCATATGCCCGTCACAATATCCTAGGCCGAAGCCGTAACATGATCAAGGTGCACCAGGACTAGCACTACCTGTGGCTAGCTAACAGTGATCTAAAAGGGTCCCTCCAATAGAAAACATTTGAAATATGCTATTCAGAGAGTTTAAAGTAAAACATTTCAATAACTTTACAATAAAGCTATAATTCTCCATCTAGCTCTTTTCATGCATAAAACTCTATTCTAAAATATATCTCATCCATGAATTCCCATGGAGACCTTTAAAATCATAAACTTTCCCTTTTTAAACATAGATCGTCCGTAGACATTACATAGATACTTGTCATGCATCAAATCACTTCATGGCTAACTTAGTTCATTTCTATGACTAAGTTCGCATTTCTATAAATCTAGCTCAAATGAAAAATTAATAGTCTAGATGCTTGCCCTGCATACCTATGGTTCAACTAAGATTGAAATTTACAATTTCTAACATGGTTGGAACATATTGGTTTTCAAAGCAGTAAAACAATTTAACATACATTCCAACTAGTTAAAATCATACGAGAGAGTTATAAATCAAATTCCTAAAACATGCGCTATAGTATGAAAAACCCACTCACCGTACTAGAAGTCCAACAACGAGAATTTCACCTCGTAGTGGCTCAATAACCTAGAAAACATAGACATAGCATAAAAATTAGAAAATTCTAAAATCACTATTCACGCCGGAAAACACTATTCACTCGCCGGAAAATACTATTCATGCTGAAACCTAAAAACCCCATATTCGATTCTAAAGCTATCTACGGGAAGAATTTCGGTAAAAACGAAGCCTAAAACGCAATGGGACGAAATTTTACCTTTGGAGGTACTATTCACGCGATTTTTCAGCGACCTTCCGGCGACTTTCCGGCGAAATTGATCGGTGGGTTTTGAAGTACTCGTTGCCACGAGTCCAACGGTCCAGACGGTTCGTCAATCGGAGGTCTGTAACTCCAGATATGAGGGTTTGAAATTCGAAGGGGAAAAGGGAAAAATGGGGGAGGGGGGCTGCGGGTTTTCTGCTCTCTGCCTCTGGTACCCGTTGCACATATATGTGCTGCTACAGTAACTTTTTTTTTTTTAATAATAATTATTAAGTAATTAATAATATGATTTTCTTTTATAAAATTCATATAAATTCTGTTTTTCATCATAAAATATCCCAAAAATTTCTAAAAATTTCCTTTCTCATAAATCTTTAGTTAAACTCCCACATCATAATTTTTCTTGATAAAAATAGTAATAAAACAAATTTCTAAACAAATATCTTATTTATATTAAAAGAAAGAGTATTTCTAAAAATACCATAAAAATTCAATGGAAGCCGGTATAATTATGTTAAGCAACACAATACTTCTTTTACTTAAAAATCCACTTACTTTTAACAAATCATAATTATTTCTACATAATAAAAATATATTTGCTTATAGCGCGCAAAAAAAATAACTTCTAATATTTTTTTTCTATGTAATAAATATATATATTTTCTACGGTTCTTATCTCTATTGTCAAAATTCTCTCTTTTATTTTAAATTTTCTTTTCATTAAATTTTACGGTTATTACATTCTTCCCCCCTTAAAGAAATTCGGTCCCCGAATTTTACAAAAACTAACAACATGAAAACATTTGACTACTCTTGAAACAGCTGAGGATACTTCTCTCTCATGACATCCTCTACTTCCCATGTCACTTCCTCCTTGGAATGATTCTACCAAATCACCTTCACTGTAGGGATATCCTTAGATCTCAACTTTTTCACTTGTCTATCAACAATGGCCACGGGTTTCTCTTCGTAGGCCAACTTGTCATCCAAAAGGATTTCTTGCGGTTGAATTACATGAGATGGGTCGGGTAGATACTTCCTCAACATCGAGACATGGAAGACTGGATGCACTTCACTCAACCCAGGTGGTAGGGCTAGGCGGTATGCCACTGCTCCTACCCTATCCAGAATTTCAAAAGGTCCAATATACCTCGGGCTTAACTTCCCTTTCCTACCAAATCGCATGATTCCCTTTATGGGTGAAACTCTGAGGAACACGTGATCGCCTAGAGAAAACTCCAACTCCCGACGCCTATGGTCCACATAAGACTTCTGACGACTCTGTGCAGTTAAAAGCCGTTCCCTTATCAGCTTAACCTTCTCTATGGCATCTTGCACCAAGTCTGGCCCTAGCAGCTTGACTTCTCCAACTTCAAACCATCCAATGGGAGATCGGCATCTTCTCCCATAAAGAGCTTCAAAAGGTGCCATCTGAATACTGGCTTGATAACTGTTGTTGTATGCAAACTCAGCTAATGGCAGGTATCCTTCCCAACTGCCACCAAAATCCAATATACATGCTCTAAGCATATCCTCCAGAATTTGAATCGTGCGTTCTGACTGGCCATCTGTTTGAGGATGAAAAGCGGTGCTTAGATCTAACCTCGTCCCCAAAGCTTCTTGAAAAGCTTTCCAAAACCTTGCTGTAAACTGTGGACCTCGATCAGATATGATGGATACAGGGACTCCATGCAATCTGACGATCTCACTCAGATACAGGCTTGCATACTGAGCCACATTAAAGGTAGTCTTCACTGGTAAGAAGTGGGATGACTTGGTCATTCGATCCACTATCACCCATACTGAGTCATAACCCTTAGGGGTCCTCGGTAACCCTGTAACGAAGTCCATAGTAATCCTTTCCCACTTCCACTCTCGTATCTCAATCTGCTGGTGCAAACCGGCAGGCTTCTGGTGTTCAGCTTTCACCTGCTGACAAACCAAGCATTGAGCCACAAAGTTTGCTACATCCTTCTTCATCCCATTCCACCAATACAAGTCCTTGAGGTCACTGTACATCTTATTTGTTCCTGGGTGGATAGTATAGGCTGATTGATGTGCCTCCTCCAAAATCTGCTTCCTCAAGCTATCCACATCGGGTACACACAAGCGCTTCCCATATCTTAACACTCCTTCAGCATCCACGCTGAATTCAGAAGTCTGATTATTCCTGGATTCATCCTTGAACTTGCACAGCTTGGCATCCTTGTCCTGATCTGCCTTAATCTGCTCAACCAGTGGAGAGTGTAGTTGCATGTGGGCTAGCAACACCCCTGGCTCCTTCACTTCAAAAAGCATCCCCTCTCCTTCTAGCCGATGAATATCCCTTACCAACGGCCTCCGGAGTAGGGTAATATGGGCTAGACTCCCCATCGACTTCCTGCTCAAAGCATCTGCTACTACATTGGCCTTGCCTGGGTGGTACAAGATAGTGCAGTCATAGTCCTTCACCAACTCCATCCACCTTCTCTGTCTCAAGTTAAGATCTCTTTGTTGAAAGATGTACTTGAGACTCTTGTGGTCCGTGTAAATCTCACAGGGTTCACCATAGAGATAGTGCCTCCAAATCTTCAAGGCAAAGACCACTGCCGCCATCTCTAGATCATGTGTAGGATAGTTCTGTTCGTGCTTCCTGAGCTGCCTAGATGCGTAGGCTACAACATGACCATTCTGCATTAACACACAACCCAAGCCCACCCTTGAGGCGTCACAGTATACTGAGTATCCTCCAGTGCCCGTTGGGATAGTTAGAACTGGGGCTGTGGTTAGACACTTCTTCAAGGTCTGGAAACTTTCTTCGCATACATCTGACCACTCAAACTTAACTCCCTTCCTGGTTAATTTAGTCAAAGGAGCAGCAATTCTGGAGAAATCCTTGATGAACCTCCGGTAATACCCTGCTAGACCCAAGAAACTTCGGATCTCCGTCACACTAGCTGGGCGAGGCCACTGCTGTACTGCCTCTACCTTCTCGGGGTCTACTTGAATGCCGTCCTTCGTGACTACATGCCCCAGAAACATAACACTGTCCAACCAGAACTCACACTTAGAGAGCTTGGCATACAACTGCTGATCCCTCAAAATCTGCAGAATGACCCGTAGGTGCTGTTCATGCTCCTCATGGTCTTTAGAATAAACCAAGATGTCATCAATGAACACAATGACAAACTGATCTAAGAATGGCTTGAACACCCTGTTCATCAAGTCCATAAAAGCAGCTGGTGCATTAGTTAGTCCGAAAGACATAACCAAAAACTCATAATGACCATAACGGGTCCTAAAAGCTGTCTTGGAAATATCTTCCTTCTTGATTCTCAACTGATGATACCCTGACCTCAGATCAATCTTGGAGAAACATTTCGCTCCTTGAAGTTGATCGAACAGATTATCAATCCTGGGTAAAGGGTAGTTGTTGCGCACCGTTAGCTTGTTCAGTTGCCGATAGTCAATGCAAAGTCGCAAAGACCCATCTTTCTTCTTCACAAAAAGAACTGGAGCACCCCATGGAGAGGTACTCGGCCTGATGAAGCCCTTATCTAACAAATCCTGCAACTGACTCTTTAGTTCCTTAAGCTCTGTGGGTGCCATCCTGTAAGGCGGTATAGAAATTGGTCGAGCCTCTGGAATAAGGTCGATACCAAACTCTATCTCCCGTTCAGGAGGTAATCCTGGCAACTCTTTTGGAAAGACATCCAGGAATTCTCTTACCACTGCCATGTTGTCTACATCCGGTACCTTCCCATCCACATCTCTAACATATGCCAAATATCCCTGGCATCCCTTCTTCAACATCTTCTGAGCACCCAAGACTGATATCAGGTTACTTGGAGCTTTACTTCGATCACACTGGAACCGGAAAGGAACTTCACTTGGAGGGTTGAACTTGATTGCCTTCTCATAGCAATCCAAGGTAGCATAGCATGCTGCCAACCAATCCATTCCTAGGATTACATCAAAGTCGACCATGTCTAGGATGATCAAATCAGCAGATGTCTCCCTATCACCCACTGATACTTTACATGACTTGCATACATGCTCTACTGGCAAATAATCACCGACCGGGGTGGTTACAAAGAAAGGGGCATCCATCCTAATCGGATCTTTACCCAAACTCTTAGCAAAACTAGGGGAAACATAGGAATATGTAGACCCGGGGTCAAACAAAACATATGCTTCATGTAGGCAAACTGAAAGAGTACCTGTCATGACCGCATTTGAAGCTTGTGCATCCTGCCTGGTAAGAGCAAAAATCCTCGGTTCACCTCAGCCTGCTTGGTTTTGACCTCGGCCCATCATCCCTCTACCAGTACCTCTGCTACTTGCTTGGCCCGGTATAGTCCTTATAGGCTGAGCTGCCACTGGGGCTGGTAGTAAAGCTGGTCGAGTTGGCCCTTGGCTTGAGCCATACAACTGAGGACATTCCCTCTTCATGTGTCCAGGTTGGTGGCAATGATAGCAAACAATCATCTCCCTGCGGCACGGACCAAAATGATGGTTGCCACAAATAGGGCATTGTGGCCTGTTCTGCTGAATGGCTCTTGGTCCTGGTTGTCCTGGATACCTGGTGTTTCCCTGGCTAAGACCTAGCCTACCACTTGCATCTGGTCTCTGGTTGGGGTTCCCGACATTCTGTGGTGCTGGGCGCTGCTGGCTCTGGAATCGGGGTCCTTGGGAATGAGAACTTTGCCCTCCTTTGGAGCTCCCATCTCTATCTCTCTTCCTCAGCTTGGCACTCTCGACATCGGCCAAATGCCTAGTCTCCATCATTCTTGCACAATCTACAGCCTCTGCATAGTTCAGGAATTGCTTCATCTGGGGTGCCATTGATTTAAACAATGCTGGCACCAACCCCTGGATAAATTTCCTGATCATGTCCCTTTCAGTAGGGACCATGTGCGGTGCATACGGCATCAGCTGTGTGAAGCGGTAGTCATACTCCGTGACTGACATACCAGGAGTCTGCTTCAACTCCACAAACTCTTGACACTTTGCATCCCGGATACTCTGAGGCACAAACCTCTCCATGAAAACTTCCTTGAACTCTGGCCATCTCAAAGGTGGCGCTGTAGCTCCCCTTCCGCGCATCATGGTCTTGAACCATACCTGCGCTACGCCAGACAACTGGAAGGCTGCCAATTCTACTGAGCGAATCTCTGGACACTTAAGAACTTCGCAGATCTTCTCAGTAGCCTCTATAAACTCCTGAGGATCTTCACTGGCCAACAACCCCTTAAAGGTTGGCGGTTTCAGCTTCAGGAACTCAGATAGTTCCAATTCCCTCTCAGCGGGTCTCACCTGCCGCTCTACGGACCTAACTGGTTCTGGAACAGAGGTAGTTGTTTCAGGCTGTTGCGGGTCCCTTCTATCTTGCCCATCCCTTCTCTCAGCTAGATTTTCTATTGCCCGCTGCATACCCTGCATGGTTACCAGCATCTGGGCTATCACATCATCCCAGGGGTGAGAAGACATTTCCCCCGTCCTGGGAGTCTCAGCTTGCTCACTTCTTAACTCAGCTTGTTCGGCTGCTTCAGCAGTCCTTACACCCCTGCCACTGCCTCTAGGTCGGCCTCTGCCACGACCTCTACCTCGGCCTCTAGGCACAGGTACTGCGGACTGAGCAGACTCTTCAGCCATATGCTCTTGAACCGCGGGTTGCCTAACCTTTGATCTTGTTCTTGGTGGCATTTCGCTATAAAACAGAAATAGCCCAACCATCACTTAACCATACCAACATAGCACACTATAAACTGACTAACTTAAACAAAAAGACAACATCCTATCGAACCCCTTTAGCAGCACCGTGAGTATAAGCATGTCCGGATTCATACCCATACTCAAAGTCCTACCTAAAGGTCCGTATCTCCATGAACACAGGGAAACCTAATGCTCTGATACCATATTTGTCACGGCCCCAAATGATGGAACACATGACCGGCACGGCATAAGGGTTTCCCCCTAGCCGTAAGCCTAACACATAGCATGCACAACCATTCAGCACACAATCCAGTACATAATAATATAACTGGCCACATACGCCACATCCAATATCAGAAAATACTGTATATATATATATATATTTCATGAATCCAACATCCTTGATTCAACTTGGCCCATGGCCTCATAGTACAAACATTATTGTAAAACGTAAAACCATTTTTCAAACAACACAAGAAGCGAGGATCCTGCCTGTATGTTCATGGAGATATACTAGACATAACTAAACTAAACAACCAGTACAACAAAGCCTTGCCCAAACTGGGGCTCACCAATGCTAACTCAGCCTCCTATGGAGCTGTAGCTGGATCAGTGTTTCTTTGACTATCTGTGGGGAGAAAACAGAAGAGGGGTGAGATTACCACATCTCAGTGAATGGATAAATCATACTATAACAGAAACAGGGCAAACTAAGCACGAATATTTCGCAATTAATTAAATAATTGAAATCAAAGTATAGAAAACATTAAACATTTAACCGTAATTTATTGAAAGAATGCTAAACAGTTCAAATGATAAATCAGGATTAAATCAATAACTGTAAGCAAATCAATTATGCATGGTAAGTAATAAATGAAGATTCTTATGCAAGAACAATGATGAATGAGGTATTTTAGAAATATTTAATCTTTAAGAAAAATGCACTAATTTATTGGAGGTCTTTCCTAACAGATCTATCATCTCCCCCAAGCACATAGCAAGGGTAGGGTAATCACTGTAGGCGTAGACATAAGTCCACCCTAAATTTTGTGTCTTAGGCAGTCATATGCCCGTCACAATATCCTAGGCCGAAGCCGTAACATGATCAAGGTGCACCAAGACTAGCACTACCTGCGGCTAGCTAACAGTGATCTAAAAGGGTCCCTCCAATAGAAAACATTTGAAATATGCTATTCAGAGAGTTTAAAGTAAAACATTTCAATAACTTTACAATAAAGCTATAATTCTCCATCTAGCTCTTTTCATGCATAAAACTCTATTCTAAAATATATCTCATCCATGAATTCCCATGGAGACCTTTAAAATCATAAACTTTCCCTTTTTAAACATAGATCGTCCGTAGACATTACATAGATACTTGTCATGCATCAAATCACTTCATGGCTAACTTAGTTCATTTCTATGACTAAGTTCGCATTTCTATAAATCTAGCTCAAATGGAGAATTAATAGTCTAGATGCTTGCCCTGCATACCTATGGTTCAACTAAGATTGAAATTTACAATTTCTAACATGGTTGGAACATATTGGTTTTCAAAGCAGTAAAACAATTTAACATACATTCCAACTAGTTAAAATCATACGAGAGAGTTATAAATCAAATTCCTAAAACATGCGCTATAGTATGAAAAACCCACTCACCGTACTAGAAGTCCAACAACGAGAATTTCACCTCGTAGTGGCTCAATAACCTAGAAAACATAGACATAGCATAAAAATTAGAAAATTCTAAAATCACTATTCACGCCGGAAAATACTATTCACTCGCCGGAAAATACTATTCATGCTGAAACCTAAAAACCCCATATTCGATTCTAAAGCTATCTACGGGAAGAATTTCGGTAAAAACGAAGCCTAAAACGCAATGGGACAAAATTTTACCTTTGGAGGTACTATTCACGCGATTTTCCAGCGACCTTCCGGCGACTTTCCGGCGAAATTGATCGGTGGGTTTTGAAGTACTCGTTGCCACGAGTCCAACGGTCCAGACGGTTCGTCAATCGGAGGTCCGTAACTCCAGATATGAGGGTTTGAAATTCGAAGGGGAAAAGGGGAAAATGGGGGAGGGGGGCTGCGGGTTTTCTGCTCTCTGCCTCTGGTACCCGTTGCACATATATGTGCTGCTACAGTAACTTTTTTTTTTTTTAATAATAATTATTAAGTAATTAATAATATGATTTTCTTTTATAAAATTCATATAAATTCCGTTTTTCATCATAAAATATCCCAAAAATTTCTAAAAATTTTCTTTCTCATAAATCTTTAGTTAAACTCCCACATCATAATTTTTCTTGATAAAAATAGTAATAAAACAAATTTCTAAACAAATATCTTATTTATATTAAAAGAAAGAGTATTTCTAAAAATACCATAAAAATTCAATAGAAGCCGGTATAATTATGTTAAGCAACACAATACTTCTTTTACTTAAAAATCCACTTACTTTTAACAAATCATAATTATTTCTACATAATAAAAATATATTTGCTTATAGCGCGCAAAAAAAATAACTTCTAATATTTTTTTTTCTATGTAATAAATATATATATTTTCTACGGTTCTTATCTCTATTGTCAAAATTCTCTCTTTTATTTTAAATTTCCTTTTTCATTAAATTTTACGGTTATTACAATATATATATATATATATATATATATATATATATATATATATATATATATGTATATATATATATGTATGTATATATATGTATGTATATATATATAGATGTATATATATATATACATATATATATATGTATATATATACATATATATATTTATATATCTATGTGTGTATATATATATCTATATGTCTCACGAATTTTTAGCCACTGAAATCCCTCAATTTAGAGTTTATATGAGGGAGATATAATCAGATTAATAAGTAGAGGTCAGAACCTACCCAAGAAGAAATAACTTTGAATTTAAAGAAGTAATAACTGCAAGATTCCTTATGCTTTCACTAAAATGTTTAACGTAAGAGTTTTAGAAATTTGTCTTAACTTTAAATGGACACCAAGATCACCTCAATAGGAGTTAAAATGAGGGATTTATGCTCTAATTAGTGAGAGTTGAAAATAATATTTAAGAAAGAAGAAGAATCTTATAAATAAAAATAATAAATTACTAGTGTATGCCCTAGCCATTCCCATATCATGAACTCTTTACCATCTTAAGTGTGTAATTTTGGCATGAAAAATATTTCATAAAGTGATATTTGAAAATGATTATATTCATGGCATGATTATTAATAATTTATAGTAATAATTATACTTTGATGATAAATTATGACATGTGAGTATAATAAACATACTTGCTATTGAAATCATTTTATTGGCTATTAATGTAAAAAGAAAAGAAAAGAAAAGAAAAGAGATGAGCACAATCACATGGCAGTCCATGTGGTGCACCAGTAGGGGATGCCTTACTCACAGCTATGATTATGCTAATGAAAAAGAAAGAGAAAATGTGTCATGTCAGACGGAGCGAGAAAAGTCTGTACTGAAGAACAAAAAGTACTCACCCTGATCGAAATAGCTTGATATGAAAATAAGTTGATAGCCATCATATGTCATTACTATACGATTTTCATGTGCATAGATAAAGTGCATTCATATGACCTAAGGTATTTGTTATAGTTTATATAGATGAACATGACATGATGAGCTATATTAATGATAATTATGATATATTGTTGAACCTATTGGGATTTAATTCTCACTATATTTCCATATCATGTTCAAAAGACTAAATATGCAAATATTCTTTATGACTGACTCTTAGTGATAAAGGGGAAATTTGAGTACTTAATGACTATATTTTATCTCCTAATTTAAAGTAAACTTGTGATTATTCTCCTACTTTTGGTTATGCTTTGCTTTGGATACTACTTTAGTTTGTTTTATGCTTGTAGGTGATAAAAAGAGTCTAAGAAGCAAGGAAAAACACTCATGAGAGGAGCCATATAGACTTAGAACATGATGAGGAGGAAGCAAGGATGCAACACACCAAAAAATTGGCAAATTCAGAGACTTGCAACCCCCTACACGGCCATGCTGTGTTTGGTGTGAATGAAGCACGGCCAGGCCATGTCATGAAGCACGGTTATGCTTCGTGTTCGTACACCATGTGATTTCTAGGGTTTTGAACATGGGGAAGCACAACCAAGACTAACCAGACTCATTCATACTCACTTTTACTCAATTTTAGAATTAAGAAACACCATTAGATTAGGTTTAGAGTAGGATTCATATTTACTTTCATGTTCTTAGGTTAGATTTGAGATTGATTCAACATTGTATCTCTATTACATTCTGTAAACCAAGTTATATCTTTCTAGTATGCACTTACTTCTTCTTCTACTCCTTTCTTTTGGTTTGTATTGAACTTTAATGGTTTATTTAATGAATATGCTTTTGATTTTTATTTCTATTATACTTGAGTAGATTTGATCTAGGGTTTTGGTAAATCCACTTATGATGTAATGATACACTGTGCTAATTAGATTGTTGGAACCCTAATTGTATTATCCATGGTTAGCTAGGATTGACTATTATACATTGATTATATGAGTTGATGAATGTCTGACCAACGTTTTATCATGTCTTAGAATATTAATTGATGAACTAAAAGGTGAAAGTTAATACCAGAACCTAATAGTTAATTAGGGATATCTTAATCACGAAACTAGTTTAAGGTTCTCTAGAAATGAATCAATTAGTGGGCACGAGAAAATTGATTAATTGTATTCTATGGTTGGTATAGAACTTAATGGACCTAGGTTGAACTAAAAACCATGAAAGTAGGCAATTGGATTAACCTACGTACAATTAGTAACGCTTGAAAGAGGTTGCTAGTTAATTAAGGCTAAACCATCCTCAATTACCTAGATAATTGCAATTAGAGGTACATATTGGTTGTTGAATATCATAAGTGTGGTAAACCTTAACCCTAGGCTTTTATTAATTGGATTATTTATTAGTTTAATTGTGACAAACTCTCATTGAATCGCACTGATTTAGCTGGCATACTTTGTAAAGTCTAGTAATTGACCATTGTTCTCTGTGGGATACGACCAGTACTTGCCGAACTAGGTACAACTACGCCGTGCGCTTGCGGTTATTTATAAAACATACACAACAAGTTTTTGGTGCTATTGTTGGGGAACAATATTCAATATTAGATACTTTACGAAATAGCTAGACTAGATCCTTTTTCTTTTTATTTTTCTGAATATTTTATCTTGCTAATTTTTGCCTCTTTTCTTCTTTTGTAGGTGTGCAGCTACTTTATGCGAAGAGGTTGTGAACTCTTTGCTGAATTTGATCTAAAAATTGAATGCACACTACGAAGGAGAAGAAGAAAACAGCAGCAAGATCCCGCTGCAACTACCATAGCTAAAAGAGATAATAGAAAATGGCCGGGCCATGTCATGAAGCACAGTTATGCTTTGTGTTCGTACACCATGTGATTTCTAGGGTTTTGAACATGGGGAAGCACAGCCAAGACTAACCAGACTCATTCATACTCACTTTTACTCAGTTTTAGACTTAAGAAACACCATTAGATTAGGTTTAGAGTAGGAGTCGTATTTACTTTCATGTTGTTAGGTTAGATTTGAGATTGATTCAGCATTTTATCTCTATTACATTCTGTAAACCAAGTTATATCTTTCTATTCTGCACTTACTTCTTCTTCTACTCCTTTCTTTTGGTTTGTATTGAACTTTAATGGTTTATTTAATGAATATACTTTTGATTTTTGTTTCTATTATGCTTGAGTAGATTTGATCTAGGGTTTTGGTAAATCCACTTATGATGTAATGATACACTGTGCTAATTAGATTGTTGTAACCCTAATTGTATTATCAATGATTAATTAGGATTGACTATTATACATTGATTATATGAGTTGATAAATGTCTGGCCAACGTTTTATCACGTCTTAGGATATTAATTGATGAACTGAAAGGTGAAAATTAATACTAGAACCTAATAGTTAATTAGGGATATCTTAATCACGAAAGTAGTTTAAGGTTCTTTAGGAATGAATCAATTAGTGGGTATGAGAAAATTGCTTACTTGTATTCCATGGTTGGCATAGAACTTAATGGACCTAGGTTGAACTAAGAACCACGAAAGTAGGCAATTGGATAAACCTACGTACGATTAGTAACGCTTGAAAGAGGTTGCTAGTTAATTAAGGCTAAACCATCCCCAATTACCTAGATAATTGCAATTAGAGGTACATTATGGTTGTTGAATATCATAAGTGTGGTAAACCTTAACCCTAGGCTTTTATTAATTGGATTATTTATTAGTTTAATTGTGACAAACTCTCATTGAATCGCACTGATTTAGCTGGCATAGTTCGTAAAGTCTAGTAATTGACCATTGTTCTCTGTAGGATACGACTCGTACTCGCCGAACTAGCTACAACTACGCCGTGTGCTTGCGGTTATTTATAAAACATACACAACAAGTTTTTGGCGTTATTGCTGGGGAACAATATTCAATATTAGATACTTTGCGAAATAGCTAGACTAGATCCTTTTTCTTTTTCTTTTTCTGAATATTTTATCTTGCTAATTTTGGCCTCTTTTCTTCTTTTGTAGGTGTGCAGCTATTTTATGCGAAGAGGTTGTGAACTCTTTGCTGAATTTGATCCAAAAATTGAACGCACACTACGAAGGAGAAGAAGAAAACAGCAACAAGATCTCGCTGCAACTACCATAGCAGAAAGAGATAATAGAAAATGGCCAGGCCATGTCAAGAAGCATGATTATGCTTCGTGTTCGTACACCATGTAATTTCTAGGGTTTTGAACATGGGGAAGCACAGCCAAGACTAACCAGACTAATTCATACTCACTTTTACTCAGTTTTAGACTTAAGAAACACCATTAGATTAGGTTTAGAGTAAGAGTCGTATTTACTTTCATGTTGTTAGGTTAGATTTGAGATTGTTTCAGCATTTTATCTCTATTACATTCTGTAAACCAAGTTATATCTTTCTATTCTACACTTACTTCTTCTTCTACTCCTTTCTTTTGGTTTGTATTGAACTTTAATGGTTTATTTAATAAATATGCTTTTGATTTTTGTTTCTATTATGCTTGAGTAGATTTGATCTAGGGTTTTGGTAAATCCACTTATGATGTAATAATACATTGTGCTAATTAGATTGTTGTAACCCTAATTGTATTATCAATGATTAATTAGGATTGACTATTATACATTGATTATATGAGTTGATGAATGTCTGGCCAACGTTTTATCACGTCTAAGGATATTAATTCATGAACTGAAAGGTTAAAGTTAATACCAGAACCTAATAGTTAATTAGGGATATCTTAATCACGAAAGTAGTTTAAGGTTCTTTAGGAATGAATCAATTAGTGGGCATGAGAAAATCGATTAATTGTATTCCATGGTTGGCATATAACTTAATGGATCTAGGTTGAACTAAGAACCACGAAAGTAGGCAATTGGATTAACCTAGGTACAATTAGTAACATTTGAAAGAGGTTGCTAGTTAATTAAGGCTAAACCATCCCTAATTACCTAGATAATTGCAATTAGAGGTACATATTGGTTGTTGAATATCATAAGTGTGGTAAACCCTAATCCTAGACTTTTATTAATTAGATTATTTATTAGTTTAATTGTGAGAAACTCTCATTGAATCGCACTGATTTAGCTAGCATACTTCGTAAAGTCTAGTAATTGATCATTGTTCTCTGTAGGATACGACTCGTACTCGCCGAACTGGCTACAACTACGCCGTGTGCTTGCGGTTATTTATAAAACATACACAACAAGTTTTTGGCGCCGTTGCTGGGGAACAATATTCAATATTAGATACTTTGCGAAATAGCTAGAATAGATCCTTTTTCTTTTTCTTTTTGTAAATATTTTATCTTGCTAATTTTTGTCTCTTTTCGTCTTTTGTAGGTGTGCAACTATTTTATGCGAAGAGGTTGTGAACTCTTTGCTGAATTTGATCCAAAAATTGAATGCACACTACGAAGGAGAAGAAGAAAACAGCAGCAAGATCTCGCTGAAACTACCATAGCAGAAAGAGATAATAGATCTCTTAAAGATTTCACCGCTTAGATACATATGGCCTCAACAAAAGCATTGTCAGACCGGTTGTTGAGGCTAACAACTTGGAACTGAAGCCTTCTCTTCTACAGATGGTTCAGCAAAATCAGTTTGGAGGGTTGCCTACTGAAGACCATAATAGGGTTGCCTATTGAAGACCCTAATATTCATTTATTAGTCTTTTTGGAATACTATGACACATTGAAGATGAATGGAGTTTGCTCTGATGCCATTACACTGAGACTGTTCCCTTTCTCTCTAAGGGACAAGGCCTATGCATGGTTGCATTCCCTTCCACCAGGGTCAATAACTACATGGCAGCAGCTTTCTCAAGCTTTCTTGGCCAAATTCTTCCTACCAAGTAAGACAGCCCATCTTAGGAATCAAATTACTGCCTTTACTCAAAAAGATGGTGAGTCTTTGTATGAAGCTTGTGAGAGATTTAAAGAGCTCCTCAAAATATGCCCACACTATGGTTAAAGAAGTGGCTCATAGTCCATACATTCTACAATGGACTAATCTACAACACTCGTATGTATGTGGATGCTGTAGCAGGAGGGGCCATTATGAACAAAACAGTGGATGAAGCCTATGAGCTAATTGAAGATATGGCTCAAAATCATTATTTGTAACAACTCCATTTTAGTATCGATTTTTTTTTAAAATACCATGAAGTTATTACCTCGTTACAACTTAACTCAATATAACATTTATTTAATTTATACAATACAGAGTTCACATACATGTCATTAATCAAAACATACGTACAACATATCAAAACATAAAAAATCTACATCTTATTTATTCTAGTTGACCAATTCCGGAGATACAGGTGCGGGTGGTTGCAACTTCACCGGGATCTAAGCCAACTCAACCACAAACATTTTATTTGCTTCTGGGATCTGCCCAACATAAAGTACTCGATCCAACGTGCACTAAAAGCCAGAGCTATAGAAAAATCTGCATAACTAATTTTCTGAACATGATATGAAAATATAGTGAGAATTAAATCCCAGTAAGTTCAACAATAAATCATCATCAATATAGCTCATCACGTCATGTTCAGCTGTATAAACTACAAAAAATATCATTGGTCACATGAATGCATTATATCTATGCACATAAGAATCATACAGTAATTATATGATGGCCATATGATGGCCATCAACTTATTCTCATTTCAAGCTATCCCGGTCAGGGTGAGTATCCTCTACTCTCCGGTACGGGCTTTTCTCGCTCCGTTTGACATGTCACACTTTCTCTTTCTTTTCTCAAAATCATAATCATAACCGTTGGTAGGGCATCCCCTACTGGTGCACCACACGGATTGCCATGTGACCATGCTCATTTCTTTTCTTTTCACAATGATAACCAAAAATATACTTTCAATAACAAGTATGTTCATCAAAATATAACTATTACCATAAATCATTGGTAATCATGTCATGAACATAACCATTTCAAATATCACTTTATAAAATATTTTCATGTCAGAATTTTACACTTAAGATGGTAAGAAGTTCATACAATGGCAATGGCTATGGCATATACTAGTCATTTAAAAGATTCGTCTTCTTTTTTAAATATTAATTTTATTTCTTTATTTTCTTGATGCAGGTTTTCATCATATCTAACCTTCTCTTACTAATCAGAGCATAACTCCCTCTATTAAACTCTGATGTAGGTGATCTTGGTGTCAGTTTCAAGATAAAACAATTATCTAAAACAATTATGTTGAACATTGTAGCGAAATATTAAGAAATCAAGGTGATATTACTCCCTAAATGTATAGGTTATTTCTTCTCGGATAGGTTTTGACCTCTACATACTACTTGGACCATATCTACCTCATATGGACTCCAACTTGAGTGTTTCCAGTGGCTAAAAATCCGTGACAAAAATATCTATAATTCTTATGTTAACCATTTATTTTAATTCCATACAGATAATTCTCAAAAATTAAAATACAGAAGCTATCCTAACATATTCTTCCCTGATGAACCATTTTCAGACCTTTGACTACTAATCAGACCATATCTACCTCATATGGACTCCACATTGAATGATTCCAGTGGATAGAAATCCGTGACACATATATATTTAATTCTTATGTTAACCATTTATTTTAATTCCCTACAGATAATTCTCAGAAATTAAAACACAGAAGCTATCCTAACATATTCTTCCCTGATGAACCATTTTCTGACCTTTGCTTACTAATCGGACCATATCTACTTCATATGGACACCAAATTGAATGATTCCAGTGGCTAAACATCTGTGACACATATATATTTAATTATTATGTTAACCATTTATTTTAATTCCCTGCAGATAATTCTCAGAAATTAAAACACTGAAGCTATCCTAACATATTCTTCCCTGATGAACCATTTTCTGACCTTTGCTTACTAATCGGACCATATCTACCTCATATGAACTCCAAATTGAGTGATTCTAGTGGCTATAAATCCGTGACACATATATCTTTAATTTCTATGTTAACCATTTATTTTAATTTCTAACAGATAATTCCCAGCAATTAAAACACAGAAGCTATCCTAACATATTCTTCCCTGATGAACCATTTTCTGACCTTTGGTTACTAATTGGACCTTATCGACCTCATATGGACTCCAAATTGAATGATTCTAGTGGGTAAAAATTTGTGACACATATATCTTTAATTCTTATGTTAACCATTTATTTTAATTCCCAACAGAGAATTCCCAGAAATTAAAATACAGAAGCTATCCTAACATATTCTTCCCTGATGAACCATTTTATGACCTTTGATTACTAATCGGACCATATCTACCTCATATGGACTCCAAATTGGATTATTCCAGTGGATTAAAATAAGTGACACATATATCTTTAATTCTTATGTTAACCATGTATTTTAATTCCCTATAGATAATTCCTAAAAATTAAAACACAGAAGCTAAAAATTTTGCCAACCATAGCCATACCTATGCAGAACTTTCTATACCAATCTAAGTATTCAAACATACATCACATGCAAGATCAATATGTAACATGATATAGCAAGATTGTGACCAATCATCAAAGTTCTAAGATCAAAATCTCATATAAATATTATAAGTTTCAAAATTTTTCTTCAAAAAGAAATATTGTTAAACTTACCTAGAGTACTTAGTCCCCTAGACTTTTCCTCCCTCTTTCTTCCTTTCTTCCTCTCCTTTTCTCACTCTACCTTGCTTCTATTTTTTCCTCTCCCTTACTTGGACGAAATTATAATGTTGTAAGGGTGGGTTTTCTTATATAGACCACCAAATAATTCACCTTTCATGATCATGGGTCTACCTTATCACAATTAGATTACACTTGGTTGAATTTTTGGAAAACAAACAACTTATGTTCTTGTCTTCCTCTTCCTTAGTCAAGATATGCATAGGAAAAGGAGATTTGTATTTTGAAAATTATGATAATTTTTTCTTAAGATATGGGACAATGTCCCTTTGATTTAGGGATTCATTTCCATTTTCTTTTGTCTTAAACAAGTATGATAGGTTTGCCTTTTTAGGTGGCAAATTTCTAGCCCTTGAATCTCCATTATTTGGTTGATATTATTTGTGTGGGATAGGAATGTTTTGTCCTAATGCCATGTATTATCATACCACTTGCTAAAATTATGAGTGTAGGATATAGATGTTTTTGTCCAAAAGCCTTGTATTATCATGCCACTTGCCAAAATTATGAATGTAGAATCA
The DNA here is from genome assembly GCA_037074535.1 of Gleditsia sinensis. Taxonomy (NCBI): domain Eukaryota; kingdom Viridiplantae; phylum Streptophyta; class Magnoliopsida; order Fabales; family Fabaceae; genus Gleditsia; species Gleditsia sinensis. The sequence continues at coordinate 28,173,868 of CM073468.1, read as the reverse complement.
CACCACTTGCTAAATTTTTGTCTTAATGCCATGTAACCTAATCTTTATTATTATTACATTATTATATCATCACCTAATTTATTTTATTTTATTTTTCCTCTTGGATTTGGGCTTATTCCTACCCATTTTCTTTGCTTTGGATAAAATTCTACCTTTCTTGGAGGGCTTGGTTACATTTTCATAATTTTTGAGCTATTGGTCCAATTACTATATCCTAGTCCAAATCTATGTTTTATTTCTTGCTTAGGTTATCCAATGGGCTTGCTAGAAACTTATGTGAAGTGGAAAAACTCTATATGAAGTGTCCATAGGTAAAAGCCCAATGTATGGGTAAAGATTTTAAATTTAGTAACTCTAATTCTTGAATTAGGAAAAATTACCATAATCCAATGTTCTTGAAATTTTAAGACCTTTACTTGTTTCTAAATATTTATCTTCCTTATCTAAGAATTTTACATCTCTTTAGTATGTTATTTCTAATTATTTTTCCTATTAGGTTTTCCCTCTTTATTTGTTCTCTTAATGTTAGAAACATTTTCTATACATATACATAAGGTGAAGAATTTCTAAAGATTATATTTCCTTAGATATCTAAAATATTGTCTAATAAATTTTATTTCCTTAATTAAATATTTATGTACTTTTATCAATAAAAGAAACGAAATTAGGGATGTTACATTACTCATGGTTTAGTGAGAGGCAGCCAAGAAAACCATCAGGTATGTATGAAGTAGATGCATTTAATCATCTAACTTCTAAAGTTGATGCCCTGTTTCAGAAATTAGATTAATTAAGCATCAATGCCGTTGGTTCTTCTCCATCTTATGTATGTGAGATTTGTAGAGGTGTTGGTCATATGGCCAATGAATGCCAGCTTGGAAACTCTGCACCTCAAGAGTGTGAGCAGGTAAGTCTTGTGAATAATCAGAAAAACAATCCTTACAGCAACACCTATAACCCAGGTTGGAGGAACCACCCGAATCTCTCATACAAGCCTAATATGAATCAGCCTTGGAATAATTTTAGGCAACCTCCAATATTTCAGAATCAGGGCCCCTTCAATCTGCCTCCTCACCTAAAGTCAAATCTAGATGCTTTGATGGAGAATTTTTTCACTACACAGAGTAAATAGAATGATGAATTCAGAGCCTATACCACTCAATGAATGAGGCTATAAAAGATTTAGCCTTTAAGGTTGAATCGCTTGCTACCCATAGTAAGATGCTAAAAATTCATATAGCACAGCAAGTAAGCTTATTTAATAGGAACTTTGGCAGACTTTCAAGCCAGATTGAGAACCCTAGAGAGCATTGCAATGCTATTATCTTGAGAAGTGGTAAGCAATTGGCTGAATTTGAGAGAAGAGGAGAGATAAAAGAAGATGAACCTCAGGCTGCATCTGAGAAGAGAAGATAAGAGGAACTAGAAGAAGAGCCCAAATATGTGGCTCTTGCACCTTAAACTCAATGAATGAGGCTATAAAAGATTTAGCCTCTAAGGTTGAATCGCTTGCTACCCATAGTAAGATGCTAAAAACTCAGATAGCACAGCAAGTAAAAAAGCCTATCTAATAGGAACTTTGGAAAACTTTCGAGCCAGATTGAGAACCCTAAAGAGCATTGCAATGCTATTACCTTGAGAAGTGGTAAGAAATTGGCTGAATTTGAGAGAAAAGGAGAGATAAAAGAAGATGAACCTCAGGCTGCATCTGAGAAGATAAGATAAGAGGAACTAGAAGAAGAGCCCAAATATGTGGCTCCTGCACCTTACAAGCCACCAATCCCTTTTCCTCAAAGATTGGTTAAGGCTAAGTTAGAGAAGTAGTTTGGGAGGTTTCTATATGTTTTGAAGAAGTTGGATATCAACATTCCATTCTTAGAAGCCATCTTCAAAATGCCTTCCTATGCAAAGTTTCTAAAGGAAATCCTCTCAAACAAGAAGAAAATTGAAGAGCGTGCTGTTATGGCATTAACAAAGGGATCAAGTGCATTAATCCAAAATAAGCTGCTGTAACGTCTTAAGGATCCTGAAAGATTTTCTAGACCTTGTTACATTGGCGACATGAAGATTAATAAAGCCTTATGTGATCTTGGAGCAAGTATGAGTCTCATGCCTCTTTCAAATTGCAAGAAGCTTCAGATGGGTGACTTAAAACCTACCACTCTTTCTCTTTATTTGGCTGACTGATCCATTAAACATTTGGTAGGTATTTTAGAGGATGTTCCTCTAAAGGTAGATAAATTTTTCATACCTATTGATTTTGTTATTTTAGAGATAGGGAAGATGACAAAATTTCCATCATTCTTGGAAGGCCTTTCCTTAGTTACGGTTGGTGCCAATATAAATGTGAGAGATGGAAAGCTTTCTTTGAATGCAAGGGATGAAAAAGTAGAATTTAATTTGAATAATACTATAAACTCTCCTTCTCTAAATGAATCTTGTTGTATGATTGGTTTACCTAAACCAAATATGGATGATTATGTAATGAATATTTCTTCTACTTACCCACTTGATAAATGGTCTGTGGAAAGTCCTTCCTCTTGTGCTAAACAGGTTGGAGTTGCTACAAATTCAAGGTTCAAAAAGCAAGTAATTGAGGAGGAAATTAAAACTCCAAAGTTAGAACCTAAGCCACCTCCTCTCAATTTGAATGGAGCAAAAGAAGAAAGGATTGAGCCAAAAGGAACTTTGAAGGCCATTAGACAAAGCCTCAAGCATTATACTAAGAGGCAATGGATAGAAAAGAGAGTTATTTAAACACTTTTCGAGCCTCCTTGAGTAAAAGCATGAAAAGGAGTCGAGCTAATGACTTTAAACAAGCACTTTGTGGGAGGCAACCCACATTTTAATTTTTAAGTTTCTTTTTGTTTTGTTTTCTTGCTTTTAGTTTTTATGTTTAATTTAGTTAATTTCTTAGGTTAGAGGTTTAATGAGTGTTTTCATCTGAGTTTCAGGTCCATTCCCATCTACCCAAGGTTATATAGAAGGATGAAAATCAAATAGAAGGATGAAAATCAAAGGAAATCAAAGAGAATAAAAAATTGCAACAAATTTTGAAGAAAAGTGAGTTCCAGCACCAAACACAGGTAGCCTGTGCCACAAGGCACGCCCGTGCTTCAAGTACAGGCCAACAATTTAGAGATTTTGGCACTTCTAGTGCCAAGCACGGGCATGCCGTGTTACCAGACACGTCCGTACCTCACGTCGAGACCTAACACTCGCCGCTTGTGTTCCTTAACACGGGCCAAATCGAAAAATTTTGGGTTTTTTACGCGAAGCACGACTTGGCCATGTCTCCCACCATGGTGGTGCTTCGTGTTCCATCAAGCACATCCACCCCATGCCATCCAACACGGGTCACTATCTAGAAACTTTTGATGGACTAGCCCGAAGCACGACCTTGCTTCGGGCCCAGCAAAGTAAAAATCCCAAAATTTTCCCACTATTTTCATCCCGTGTTTAGCCTCTTATTTCCCGTGTTTTGGCATGTTCATTCTACTTCTTCTTCCCTCTAATTTCCCTACCAAAATCTTTACAAATTCAACCCATTCACGTGTTCCTCCCTTTTTGTCTCCCATCTTCTTCTTCTTTCGTACCCATTCCCGTGCCCTAATCCCTCTCCCTCTTGGTTTAATCCCCAACCCAAAAATTTTCCCGTAGCCCATCATTACTCCCCTGCCTCTTCATTCCCGAAAGCTCCTATCCCCTTCTTCCCTCTAGCCTCTACCTTAACCCTTGCCCTAAGCACAGAAATCCCTCAATCCATGTTCTTCTCGGTCCCATCCCTTCCCCCTACAACCTGAAGCCTCCCATTTTCCTCTTTGCCACTTTTTTGCTTCCTAATTCCCGAAATCCCCATCCCAACATACTACTACTTCCCTTTCACTCCATCCAACCAGAAACACTCCCTCCATACACACCTAGAAAATCCTAGCCAACCTGCGCCCATCTCTGCACCCAACCAACCTGTGCCCACTCAACCCACACCATTTTTCCCACTACATTACCTCATGCTGCATTGAATTTTTGGTTGCTAGATGGTATTTGCTTCATCTCCATCATATTTCGATCCAGGTAATTTCTAATTTCTTGCCATTTGTTTAAATTTCTGGATTGGACATTCTGAATTGGAGATTGCACTGGTTTAAGTTTTTGAATTGGTCTATTCTGCTTTCTGGACTTGAGCATCATCTGATAAATTTGCTGCATTAAACTTTTTGGTCTTCGATTTTCTACCATTGACCTTAATTGTTGCCAAATTTCTACACTTGATAACCAAGTAATGTTGGATAAATTCTGCCTCATTATATAGGTTTTCATCTTGCTTGGTGTTCTAATTTATTTATCTCAGTCTTTGAATTGGAATTCCCTTCCCATTTTTAGATTTGCTAGATGGTTTATCTGCATGAGTTTGGTTTATCTGGTTATAGGAAATCCAACACTTTGGCATCATATTTGTTGAATCTTCTGAGTGCTGGTTGTCACTCTTGCTGGTTATTGCCTAACTTCCTCATTACCCTAAATTGCTTGCCATAAATTCTCTGCTCTTAATTTAGTTGAATGCATTCATTTAGGAATATATGTTCTGCACTAGAGGCTTAATTGGCCTAGTTTTGGGATGCATAGATACTGAATTCTGCTAGTTAAAGTAAGGTGCTTGCTGTAATTTGCTGTTGGTAAATCATTAGTTGCAATATTGCAACACTACAATTTACCTAGACTTTAACATCTGCTTTGTTGTATTGTTTTGCCTAGCTTTGCAATGCATGAGGTATATGTTTACATATGCTAGTTACTATTTGTCTTGCACCTTGGATTATATGTTTTTTGAATTTTCAGCTTTTCAAATACCTAATTTGTCTGGAATTAGATTCTATGTTATTAAGTTGCCAGGTTAAGCTGAAATTCTGGTATAGTTGAAATTGAAATTAACCTGTTGAGTTTACTAGTTTTGTTGGCAATCCTCTGCTTGAAGTTTATCCTACACATTGCATTGATTTTATCTACCTATGAATTTGTAGTGCTCTTGCAATTGAAATTTGAACTGAATCTTGAATTGATCAATACATCCTTACTGAAGTTGGAATTTGAAATTGGCCTTTAAATTGATGGGTTGCTGAATAGTTTCTATTAGTTTCTGATTTTTGCATTACCTAAGTTGTTGGACAATTTCTTTCTCTAATTAGTGCATTACTCCTAGATTGTTTTGATTCTAACTTGCACTCTGCTGGCTGAGATATAAAATGGCATTAATTTCTTGATGACTGTGCTTTGAGCTCTAATTCAAAATTGATGCATTTCTTAAATTTGACCTACCTGTTGTTAATGAAAGCATGGTACAGTTGGCACTTGAGCTAGAACTTGCCTTCACCTTATTCAGAAGACCAGTAAGCAAGTAAGTTACTTCTCTCTTTACCTGTACTTTCATTATTACTGACATTAAGGACAATGTTAAGTTTAAGCATGGGGGAGTAGACTTTAGGCTTGTGGTTTTCACAGATTGAATTTTTAGTTATTATTGGCTGAATATCTCTTGTTTCATTGCAAAATCACATAGTTTGCTGCTTTAGAGATAGATTGATGTAATATAAGTTGATTTTAGCTTATGAATATGTGATGCACAATAGCATATGAAATAGATAGTTTAAATTTTAGTCTCTCTCTTCTAGGATTAAACCTCTAATTTTTTTGAAAAATGTCTCTCCTATTGTGCTATGAATTGTATGTCTTTATTGATTTTTAACACTATAAGAGTACGAAGGCTGGGAGAGGTGAAAAATGAGAGAATATAAAACCCAAAAAGTTTTCACTCTGAATACCCCTTCAAGGCATCAAAAAGGCCCTAGTATGAGTACCTAATTGCCTTTACCCTAATGAGATGGAGCATAAAATGCATTCACTGTATATTTTTATAAAAGAAAAAACTGATGAATGAAAGAGGAAAAAGAAAAAGAGAAAAGAAGAAAAAAATGATGAGAAATAAAAGAAATTAAGTGAGAAAAAGAGTGAAAAAATAGAAATAAGGGTAAGGCAACATAGGGAAATCTAAAAGATGAGGTGGCCTACTTGAGTGTCTAAAAAAATTAATTTGCTGCATACATTCAATGGTAACAATAGAAGCATATATATAATAAAAGAATTTAGGTTTAGTTTTAGAAGAATAGAGACTATATGGTAAATGTCTATTCATATATCTATTGTGTGCTAATTGATTAAGTGTAAAAATTAGTGTATTGCATTTCTCTATCATTTGAAATTTGTATGCATCATCTCCTTTCCTTTTGCTATGATATGTTATTTGCTTGAGGACAAGCAAAGGTTTAAGCATGGGGGAGTTGATAAAGGGGAAATTTGAGTACTTAATGGCTATATTTTATCTCTTAATTTAAAGTAAACTTGTGATTATTCTGCTACTTTTGGTTATGCTTTGCTCTGGATACTGCTTTGATTTGTTTTACTCTTGTAGGTGATCAAAAGAGGCCAAGAAGTAAGGGAAAACAATCATGAGAGGAGCCATTTGGACTTGGAACATGCTAAGGAGGAAGCAAGGAGGTAACACACCAAAAATTGACAAATTTAGTGACTTGTAGCCCCCAACATGGCCAGACCATGTTTGGTGTAAATAAAGCATGGCAAGGCCGTGCTCCGTGTAGAAGATAGAGAAAATTTCCATAATCTAGCTCGAAGCACGACCAGGCCGTGCCATGAAGCACGGTCATGCTTCGTATCCATACACCATGTGATTTCTAGGGTTTTGAGCAGCCAAGTTGTTATAAATACATGGGGAAGTGGAGCCAAGACTCTCCAAACTCATTCATACTCACTTTTACTCAGTTTTAGGCTTAAGAAACACTATTAAATTAAGTTTAGAGTAGGATTAGCTTTTACTTTCATGTTCTTAGGTTAGATTTGAGATTGATTCAGCATTATATCTCTATTACATTTTGTAAACCAAGTTATATCTTTCTATTCTGCACTTACTTCTTCTTCTACTCCTTTCTTTTGGTTTGTATTGAACTTTAATGGTTTATTTAATGAATATGCTTTTGATTTTTGTTTCTATTATGCTTGAGTAGATTTGATCTAAGGTTTTGGTAAACCCACTTATGATGTAATGATACACTGTACTAATTAGATTATTGGAACCCTAATTGTATTATCCATGGTTAATTAGGATTGACTATTATGCATTGATTATATGAGTTGATGAATGTCTGGCCAACGTTTTATCACATCTTATGATATTAATTGATGAACTGAAAGTTGAAAGTTAATACCAGAACCTAATAGTTAATTAGGGATATCTTAATCACGAAAGTAGTTTAAGGTTCTCAAGGAATGAATCAATTATGGGGTAAGAGAAAACTGATTAATTGTATTCCATGGTTGGCATAGAACTTAATGGACCTAGGTTGAACTAAGAACCACGAAAGTGGGCAATTGGATTAACCTAGGTATGATTAGTAACGTTTGAAAGAGGTTGCTAGTTAATTAAGGCTAAACCAACCCTAATTACCTAGATAATTACAATTAGAGCTACATATTGGTTGTTGAATATCATAAATGTGGTAAACCTTAACCCTAGGCTTTTATTAATTGGATTATTTATTAGTTTAATTGTGACAAACTCTCATCGAATCGCATTGATTTAGCTAGCATACTTCGTAAAGTCTAGTAATTGACCATTATTCTCTGTGGGATACGACCCGTACTCGCCGAACTAACTACAACTACGTCGTGCGCTTGCGGTTATTTATAAAACATACACAACATTTAGCATATGTTGGGTTGAGTTGGCTAAAATCTCGGTGAAGGTGCAACCACCCGCACCCGTGTCCCTGGAACTGGTCATTATGGATTAATAAGATTTAGACATATATGTGTTTGATTTTGGTACGGATGTTTTTAATTAGTGATGTGTATGTGAATCCTAAATTGTATCAGTGTTAATAGTATTCCATAAACTTTAATTATGCTTGGTTAATTTTTTGAATAATATTATGAGTTAAATAGTTAGAAGTAAAGAGGTAATGACTTTATGGGATTTTACAAATATATACATATATACATACATATATATATATATATATATATACATATATATATATATATATATATATATATATATATATATATATATATATATGTACATATATATATATGTACATATATATATATATATATATGTATATGTACATATATGTATATGTACATATATGTATATGTACATATATGTATATGTACATATATGTATATGTACATATACATATATGTGTATATGTACATATATGTATATGTACATATATGTATATGTACATATACACATATATGTATATGTACATGTACATATACATATATGTACATATACATATATGTACATATACATATATGTACATATACATATATGTACATATATATATATATATATATATATATATATATATATATATATATACATATACATATGTATATGTATGTATATATATATATATATATACATATATGTATATATGTATATATGTAAAAAAGGAAAAAAATGGAGTTGTTACATAATTGGTATCAGAACAAGTCGATCCTAGATGGCCAATAAGTGGATGGTTATCTGAATCGATTTTATAGTGACTTGAGTATGTTCATATATATATATATATATATATATATATATATATATATATATATATATATATATATATATATATATATGTATATATGTAAAAAAGGAAAAAAATGGAGTTGTTACATAATTGGTATCAGAACAGGTCGATCCTAGATGGCCAGTAGGTGGATGGTTATCTGAATCGATCTTATAGTGATTTGAGTATGTTCGTGGTTATGTTTTGTAAGGGATCAGTGATTTCATATAGATAAGATATTACTAGTGTTTCCTATCTATATGCCGAGGTGGTGTTATGACTGCTGTAAATATTTTTGAACTAACTATTAGGCTTGATCACCTCAATAACAGCATAACTCTATTTTTGCTACAGTAGGATATGACACCACCAAAGAGGAATTTGACAAACAATGCGAAAGAAACCTTGCACAACTTGGCTACAACAATTTGAGACCAAGTCACAGCCACCAATCAAATTCTGCAACATCTCCAAAATAGTAACAATCTGAATGAGGAAAACAATGCAAACAACAGGATGAATGGAAATGATAACGGTCTATCTGAGTTCCTATGAACCATACCACATTTTTTCCAAGGTGGCTATGACCCAATGGTAGCCGAAAGGTGGAGAGGGGAATTGGAAAAGATCTTCAAGGTGATGTGATGCACTAATGAGCAATAGGTTATCTTTGCTATATATATACTGAAGGATGAAGTTAAGTGTTGGTGGTGAAGGGCCAAAGAGCTACTAACTCACCAAAGGAGGCAGATTACCTAGTAGTTGTTTAAAGACATTTTTCTAGAGAAGTACTTTTCAAGTACTGTGCGGGCCGAGAAGGAGATCCAATTTCTCTAACTCAAACAGGGTAACATGTTAGTAGATCAATCGTTGCTAAGTTCGAGGAGTTGTCTAAGTTCTGCTCTTAACTGAGGTTTAACCTTAATGAAGCATGGAATGCTGTTAAGTTTGAAGCAGGATTGAACCCATAAATCAGGAATGCAGTGATAGCCTTGGAAATAAGGGAGTTTGTTCTCTTGATGAATAAATCTAGACTTTTGGAGAATAGTTTAAAGGTAGTGGAGGACGAGAAGCTAAGGTGAAACCTGTGGAAGAGGAAGAACAATTTTTCCAACCTTAGAAAAAACGTGAGAGGAAGAGGATATGGAGCTGGTAAGAGGCCATTAACTGTGGATCCCCGACCTTTCCAAGACCTCGCCACATTCGAGTGCACTAAGTGTGAACATATGCATGGTAACCAACTATGCTACATGTGACCAGATGTCTATTTCAAATAAGGATAGAAGGTCCATTTTGCGAAGAACTGCCCACAAAATGTGGGGAAGTAGCTAGAACAGAGGCCTCAGGTGAAAGGAAGGGTTTTCACCCTGAGTGGCCAAGAGCCAGATCAATCCTCCAAAATGATTCAAGGTACGTGCTACATCTATGGATTTTCTCTTATAGTATTGTTTGAATCTAGTGCTAGTCATTCATTTATATCAGAAGAATGTATTAGGGAGCTTCAGTATCCTATTTCTGAAAACTCCTATAAGCTATTTGTAATAACCCTCACAGGGGAAAGTGTTTTAACTTTTTTTGTATGTAAAGACTGTCAAGTCACCATCTAGGAGAAATTTTTTTTATAGACCTTGTTCGTCTACCTTTAAGAGGTATTGATGTCATTTTAGGGTTAGACTGGATGTCTAGAAATCAGCTCTTGTTAAATTATTGCAACAAGACTGTTGAATTTCTACCTCTTACTCCACAAGAAGAGATGTAGTTATTGATTGTAAATGCCAATCAAGTTAATCGGGAGTTGAAGAGTGGAGTACTTGGTTACATTCTTCTGTGTTTATCAAACCTAGAAGTTGAACCAAAGTTTAATGAAATTACAATAGTTAATGAGTTTCCTAAAGTATTTCCACTAGATATTCCAAGCTTACCTCCTAAGAGACATAGAGTTCTCTATTGATCTCCTACCCGAGATAGGGCCTATCTCTACTGCACCTCATAGAATAGGCTCGAAGGAACTACTGGAACTTAAGAAATAGTTGGAGGAATTTTTAGACAAACAATTCATTAGACCGAGTGAATCACCTTGGGGAGCACCTATATTGTTTGTTAAGAAGAAAGATGGGAGCCTGAGATTATACATAGACTACAAATAGCTGAATAAGGTGACTATAAAAAATAAGTACCCTCTCCCTAGGATAGATGACTTATTGGATCAACTAAAGGGAGCTTCCATCTTTTATAAGATTGACTTGAGGTCGAGATACTATCAGATTAAGATCAAGGAGGAGGATGTACCAAAAATAGCCTTTAGGATTAGGTATGGGCACTATGAGTTTCTTGTAATGCCCTTCGAGTTGACAAATGCACCTACAATTTTCATGGGTTATATGAATTGTATTTTTTGACCCTACCTAGATCAATTTGTGGTAGTGTTTATTGATGACATCTTGATATACTCTAAGAGTGAGAAAGAACATGAAAAACATCTCCGAATCATGTTGCAAGTGCTGAAAGAGAAAAAAGTTGTATGCCAAATAGAGAAGTGTGGATTTTGGTTGACAGAGGTAAAATTTTTCGGACATGTCATCTCCAATAAAGGGGTAGCAGTAGACCCTAGCAAAATGAAATTATTGATTCAGTGGGAAAGACCAAAGACGGTTACAGAAGTCAGAAGTTTCTTGGGTTTTGCAGGATACTATTGGAGGTTTATACAAAAATTCTCTTGTATAGCCTTGCCATTGACTAATTTGACCAGGAAGGGAAGTCACTTCAAATAGACTGATCAATGTGAAGCTAATTTCTAAGAGCTTAAGACAAGATTAACCACTTCCTTTATTTCAATTATTCCAGAACCACAGGACATTTTGAAGTGTATAGTGATGCTTCAAAGAAAGGACTAAGGTGTGTCCTGATGCAAGACAAGAGAGTAGTTGCTTATGCCTCTAAGCAACTAAGACTCCATGAAGGAAATTATCCAACCCATGACCTTGTATTGGTAGCGGTAGTGTTTGCCTTAAAGATTTGGTAACATTATTTATACAGAGCAATATTTGAAGTATACTGTGATCATAAGAGTCTTAAGTACCTTTTTTATCAGAAGGAGTTAAATATGAGGCAACGAAGATGGGTAGAATTTTTCAATGACTATAAGTTTGAGATAAAGTATCATCTAGGAAAGGCGAATGTTGTAGCTAATGCCTTGATTCAAAAATCTTTGTACATGGGTCAGATGATGGTGTATGAGATACAAATGCTAAAGAAGTTTCAAAATTTAAAGCTGGAAACTACTCTTACTTCAAAGAAACTAATCATCAATGGGTTGAGTATAGAGTGTGACCTTAGAACCTAGATTAAAAAGGTTCAAACTCATGACCAATACTTACAGGATCACAGAGATCAATATAATTTTTTTGTCTTGGAAGATGGAGCAATCATGTATCAGGTAAGGATTTGTGTCCCTCAAGAACAAGAGTTAAGGACTAAGATCCTGCAGGAAGCACATCAGAGTAAGTCACAGTCCATCCTGTATCCACTAAAATGTATCAAGACTTAAAAAATATGTACTGGTGGCTAAGGATGAAAAAAGGACATTGTTGAGTTTGTGATGAAATGTTTAATTTTTCAGAAGGTGAAGGTAGAGTATCAAAAGTCAATAAGATTTCTACAACCTCTTGAAATCCCTAAATGGAAATGGGAAAGTATTTCTATAGACTTTGTGATGGGCTAACCTAAGACTTCAGTTGGATTGGATTCTATCTAAGTAATAGTAGACCGATTAACCAAATTTGCTCACTTTTTTTCCATAAAGATTAACTATTCACTGGACAAATTGGCTCAGTTATACGTCCAGAAAGTAGTTAGATTGCATGGAATTTCCTTAAATATCGTTTCTAATAGAGATCCGAGGTTCACGTCCAGATTTTGGAAGGCGTTGCAGGAAGCTTTTGGAACCCAGTTACGGTTCAGTACTGCCTACCATCCTCAAACTGACAGGCAGACAGAACGGACCATTCAAACCCTAGAAGATATGTTAAGGACCTGTGTGATAGAGCAAGGTAAAGGATGGGATAAATACATACCTTTAGTGGAGTTTTCTTATAATAATAACTATCATTCTAATATTAAGATGTCCCTCTACGATGCTTTATATAGTAGGAAGTGCCAATCTCCACTCTGTTGTTTTATATGTTAAGGACCTGTGTGATAGAGCAAGGTAAAGGATGGGATAAATACCTACCTTTAGTGAAGTTTTCTTATAATAATAACTACTATTATAGTATTAAGATGTCCCCCTACGATGCTTTATATGGTAGGAAGTGCCGATCTCCACTCTGTTGGTTTGAGGTAGGAGAAAAGAACTTGCTGAGTCTTGATTTAGTTCAACAAACCATTAAGCAAGTCAGGATGATACAAGATAAAATACTTACAGCTCAGAGTCGGTAAAAGAGTTACTATGATAAGAGACATAGACCTCTGGAGTTTGAGGAAGGAGACCATGTATTTCTAAAGGTTTCTCTGACAACTAGAGTTAGTACGTCTCTCAAGACTAGAAAGTTAAGTCCGTAATTTTTGGGACCCTACCAAATTCTGAAGAAAGTGGGGATGTCAGCACATCAAGTTGCCTTCCCACCTAATTTGTCCAACCTGCTTAATGTTTTCCATGTATCACAGCTCCAGAAGTATCTTCTAAATTCCCCACATGTAATATAGGATGAACTAATCCAAATAAAGGAGAACATGATATACCAGCTAGTACTGGCATCCATATTGGACATTGACATGAAGCAACTGAGAAATAAAACCATTCCCCTGGTTAAGGTGTTATGGGAAGGTTTGACTCTGGAAGAATCAACTTCGGAGCTAGAAGAAGTCATAAGGAAGAAATATTTGCAATTGTTCTTATTAGGTAATTTCTAAAATTTTAAGGACAAAATTTCTTTTAGTGGGAGAGAAATGTAACATCCTTAATTTTGTTTCTTTTATTAATAAAGGTACATAAATATTTAATTAATAAAATAAAATTTATTAGATAATTTTTAGATATCTAAGGAAATATAAGTCTTAGAAATTCTTCACCTTATATATATACATAGAAAATGTTTCTGACATTAAGGGAATAAGTAAAGAGAAAAAACCTAATAGGAAAAATTAGAAATAACATACTAAAGAGAGGCGAAATTCTTGGGTATGGAAGATAAATTTTTGAGAAGTAAGTAAAGGTCTTAAAATTTCAACAAGATTGGATTAGGGTAAATTTTCCAAATTCAAGAGCTAGAGTTCTTAAGTTTAACATCTCCACCCATATATTGGGCTTTTACTTATGGACACTTCATATAGAGTTTTTTTTACTTCACATGAATTTCTAGCAAGCCATTTGGATTCCCCAAGCAAGAGATAAAACATAGACTTGGACTAAGATATAGAAATTGGACCGATAGCCCAAAAATCATGAAAATGTGATCAAGCCCTCCATGAAAGGTATAATTTTAGCCAAAGCAAAGGAAATGGGCAAGAATGAGCCCAAATACAAGAGGAAAAAATAAGAACCGTGTGAGAAAATAGTAGTGTAATAATAGTCAAGATTAGGTCACATGGCATTAAGACAAAACATTTATATCCTACATTCATAATTTCAGCAAGTAGGTAATAATACATGGCATTAGGACAAAACATCTATATCCTACATTCATAATTTTAGCAAGTAGGTAATAATACATGACATTACGACAAAACATCCTTATCCTACACAAATAATTTTAGCCAAGCAAGGAAGACTCAAGGGCTGAAAATTTGCCACCTAGAAAGGCAAACCTATCATACTTGAGTGACACAAAAGAAAAATGAAATGAATCCATAAATCAAAGGGACCTTTTCCCTTCGTTTAAGAACATTTTATCATGATTTTCAAATACAAATCTCATTTTTCTATGCATATCTTGACTAAAGGACAAGAACATTATTTGTCTTCCAAAAAAAACAACCAAGTGCATCCTAATTATGATAAGGTAGACCCATGATTATGAGAGGTGAATCACTTGATAGTTTATTTAAGAAAAACCCACCCTTATAACATTATAATTTCATCTAAGTGAGGGAGTGGAGTTACATGTTGATCTTGCATGTGATGGATGTTTGAATACATATATTGGTATGGAAATTTACTACTTAGGCATTGCTATGGGTGGCGAACTTTTAGGGATATTTGTACTATTGTGATGCATATTGGGATGTGGTAAAAGTGGATTGAAGATGGTTAGCTGGGTAAATTAAGCAGGACCTTAAACGCCTAGGGGAAGACCATAAGAAATTTATGTTAAGAAACACCCTTAGTAATGCATAATTTGATTCTATTTTTCTTTTGAAGTTGATGATGGAATATGTTAAATTAAGTAAGAAATATAATTAAATGTTAAGAAAAGTAATTATATGGTTAGGTGGAAATTTTAAAGAAAAATGGAAGAGGACTTAATAAAAGAATGAACTAGAACTTTAGGAAAGGCTAGGCTAAAAAAATGGATTTTGGAGTAACTAGGGAAGCTTCTATTTGTGAAATTTTGGAAAGAATCATTAAGAATTAAAAGAAATAATTAACATGAAAAATGTAGATATATGTCTCACAGATTTTTTGTCATTGTAATCACCCAATTTTAAGTTCAAATGGGGGATATATGGTCTGATTAGTAAGCAGTGGTCAGAAAATAGTTAACCAGGGAAGAATCTGTTAGGTAAGCTTCTGTATTTGAATTTCTAGAAAAAATCTATAGGGAACTAAAAGAAATCGTTAACATGATATATATGTCTCACGAATTTTTAGCCACTAGAATCACTCAATTTATAGTCCATAGGGGGGAGATATAATCAGATTAGTAAGTAGATGTCAGAATATATTCGGGAAGAAATAACTTTAAATTTAAGGGAGTAATAACTCCAATATTCCTTATGATTTCACTAAAATATTCAACATAAGAGTTTTAGAGGTTTGTTTTAACTTTAAATGGACACCAATATCACTTCAATCAGAGTTAAAATGAAGGAGTTCTACTCTGATTAGTGAGAGATGAAAATAATATTTAAGAAAAAAGAAGAATCTTATAAATGAAAATAATAAATAATAGTATATGCTCTAGCCATTACCATTGCATGAACTCTTTACAATCTTAAGTGTGTAATTTTGACATGAAAATATTTTATAAAGTGATATTTAAAAATGATTATGTTCTCGACATGATTACCAATGATTTATGGTAATGATTATACTTTGATGATAAATTATGACATGTGAGTATAATGAATATAGTTGTTATTGAAATCATATTATTGGCTATTAATGTGAAAAGAAATGAAAAGAAAAGAGACGAGCATGGTCACATGACCATCAGTGTGGTGCACTAGTAGGGGACACCCTACTCACGGTTATGATTATGCTAATGAGAAAAGAAATAGAAAGTGTGCCATATCGGACGGAGCGAGAAAAGTCCGTACTAGAGAATAGAAAGTACTCTCCTTGACGGGGATAGCTTGATATAGAAATAAGTTGATAGCCATCATATGATATTCTGAAAATAGTTATTCATGCCATACATATCATTATTGTACGATTTTCATATATATAGATAAAGTGCATTCATGTGACCTAAGGTATTTGCTGTATCTTATATAGATGAACATGATATGATGAGCTATATTGATGATAATTATGATTTATTGTTGAACCTACTGAGATTTAATTCTCACTATATTTTCATATCATGTTTAGAAGACTAAATATTTAGATATTCTTTATGACCGGCTTTTAGCGTACGTTGGGTCGAGTTGGCTAAGATCCCGGTGAAGGTACAACCACCCGCTCCCGTATCCTTGGAAATGGTCATTATGGATGAATAAGATGTAGACATATATGTGTTTGATTTTTGTATAGATGTTTTGAATTAATGATGTGTATGTTAATCTAGAATTGTATTAGTGTTAATAGTATACCATAAACCTTAATTATGTTTGGTTAATTTAATTGAATATTATTATGAGTTAAATAGTTAGAAGTAAAGAGGTAATGACTTCATGAGATTTTACAAATATATATATATGTATATATGTATAAATGTAAAAATAGAAGAAAAAAATGGAGTTGTTACAATTTGTGGGGGGCCAACACCAGTCACCTCTACAAATGGACACAAGTATTATATTTCTTTTATTGACACATACTTGAGACATACATGGGTGTATTTTTTCAAAACTAAATCAGAGGTATTCACAACTTTTAAGCAATTTAAGTCTTTGGTAGAAAATTAGTTCAACAAGAAAATCAAGAGCCTCTAAACCGATTGGGGAGGGGAGTATAGGGCATTTACACAATTTCTCTTAGAAGAAGGGATAGCTCAAAGAGTTTATTTCCCACACATATGAACAAAATGGACTAGCTGAGAGAAAAACATAGACACATAGTTGAGACTGGTCTAACTATGGTGGTAGCCACTTCAATGCTTATGATATTTTGGCAAGATGCATTTGCTACAATAGTTTATGTTATAAATTGACTTCCTATACTAGTTCTAGGTCACATCAATCCATTTGAGAAGTTTTCTTCAACAGCACCTGATTATCAACATTTAAGGACATTTGGGTTCTCATGTTTTCCATTTTTAAAGCCCTACAATAGCCATAAGTTGAGTTATAGGTTAGAAAATTGCACTTTCCTGGGGTATAGCTTATAACACAAGGGCCTACAAAATGTTTGAGTCCAAATGATAGAATCTATATTTCATGAGATGTCATCTTTAATTAGGGTAATTTTCCTTTTGCTATAGTGCCTCCAACTATTTCTCCTCCTCCTATGTAAGTGACTTATGATTCAATTTCTACAACACCAATATTAGTGCCTTCACATTCTCATATAGTTTTTTAGCATGTAAGATATGTAATCAACATTATGACCCTATGCAGCCTCTAAGACACAATAATGTAGTAGTTGACAATATGCATAGTTCTTCACCAGAACCAGTGGCCTCACAGTATGTGCCAAAATTGCAAGTTCCCTCAACAACTAGTAATGCTAGCGTAGTATATGTTCTTATTATAAGTAGACATCCAATGGTCACATGAGCAAGAGATGGTATTTTTAAACCCAAAGTCTTTTATAAAGAAAGAGAACTCGCTACTATTAATGAGGCCTTCTCTCATCCTAGATGGAAGGCAACAATAAAAGAAGAATACAATGCCTTTCTAAAAAATTGACTTGGTCGTTGGTCCTTCTACCTTTTGAGAGAAAAGCATCAGGTGTAAATGGATCTTCAAAGTAAAAAAATAAAATTGATGGAACCTTGAATAAGTTTAAATTCAAGTTAGTAGCTAAGAGGTTTCAACAAAAAATAAGGGTTTGACTTTATCGAGGTCTTTAGTATAGTCATTAAGCCTATTACAATATGCATAATCCTCACTTTGGCCTTAGCTCATAATTGGAAAATTCAACAAATAGACATTAACAATGACTTTCTCAATAGAATTCTCCATGAAGAAGCATACACGAATCAACCTATGGGATTCCAAACTGCAGATCAGTCTTTAGTCTACAAACTAAACAAGTCCCTATATAGCTTGAAACAAGCATTTCTTGCTTGGTTTGAAAAGCTAGCTTCCACCTTGGTTGCTCTTAGAGTTGTCTCAAGTAGATGTGATTAGCCACTCTTCATAAGGTTTTCAGCTAAAGAAATCACATATTTACTTGTCTACTTTGATGATATGCACATCATCAGTAGCTTTGCCAAGATTGTTTCTCTGCTCATTGCACAACTTAACACTATATTTCCCCTCAAATATCTTGGCCCCTTGAATTATTTTTTAGGGATAGAAGTAGTCAAGTCAATAGCTACTCTTTATTTGTCTTATAACAAATATATAAAGGATTTATTGGGCAAAGAAAAACTGCAGGATGTTAAACCAATAGCTACACCAATGGAGCCTAGAGAGAAGTAGTAGAATAATGACACTAAGTTATTTGAGGATCCTTCATTGTACCGGGCGATAGCTGGGGTCGTATGGTATCTGATTGTAACTAGACCATAATTGTCATATAGTGTCAACAAAATTTGCTAGCACATGCACAATCCATCCAACTCTCACTAAAAGGCAGTCAAGCAAATTTTACAATATTTAAAGGAAAAGATTGACTTTGGGTTATTGTTCCAGAAGTCCAGAAATATGGATTTACTTGACTTCTGCGATACTAATTAGGCTGCAAACCTAATAGACCAAAGGTCAGTCACTGGCAATTGAATATATCTTGGAGAGAATCTAATCTCTTGGATGTCCAAGAAGCAGCAACTTGTTTCATGTTCAAGCACTGAAGCTAAGTACAGAAGCCTCACTAATTCAGTTGTTGAGATTGCTTGGGTTTAGTCACTACTAAAAGAGAACAAGGTAAAGCTACCATATCTTCCAATCATACATTGCGATAACTTGTCCACAATGCTAATTAGAGCAAACTCCATATTGCATCAGAGGATGAAACACATAGAAAACTTATTTGAATATTTTAGGGACAAACTCAGGGTGGTCAAACTACCCTCCCTCTGTTTGAAGGAGTGGTAAAGTGTAAATTGTTGTGAGTAGCCGTTGGATATGTTAGGAAGTTTAGAATAGCAGTTAAGCTTGTGTTAGTATAATGCTTAGATGAAAGGCTTATAAATAGAACTTGCATTGTAAGCTTGTGTGTAATTAATAATACAAGAGTTTCAAAGCATTTCTCTTGTACTTCTCTCTGTTTCTTTTCCTTTGAATACTTACAAAAAAGCACTCAAAAAATATTTTTTTAAATTAATTTAGATTATTAAATATATTTTTTATAAAATGTATCATATATATTAGATTACGAATTTAAATTAATAATAAATATAATGAAAGAGAAAATACATTTTATTCTCTAAACTATATTATAATTACAATTTTAATACATCAATTTTAAAATAGAACCAAATATTCCTCAAATTTTTCACAAAATGTGCAAAATTAAACTTCCGTCACTTTTAACGTCTCAGTTACATGTGAGAAGACTGTAGTCTCTTATCTTAATTAATACCTACTAGCAAGTTTTGCCATCATTTTCATTTGATATTTTCATTTATCAAAAATCAAATTCCAAGAAACTCTATAAAATTGAAGTGCTTTTCTTCATTAAAGAATAAAGGTGGTTCAGTACTATTGGTGCCAAATTTTAAGTAAAAATGACAAACATAAGAGCAAAACCCACAAGTCAATATTAAAATAGAAGACCACATACTTTTCACTAGTAATTGAAATGTCTATAATTAGGGAGATAAAACGTATTTTCTCCTATAATGAATATAAGTTAAAATAAATTTATATGTACTTTATTCATATATAATAAATTTAACTTATAGTTTATTAATATAAAAAATTATAAATTTAGATCATATATTTATTATTATTATTATTATTATTATTATTATTACTATTTAACAATACAAATTTAATATGATAACTAATGAAGATTCAATTTTTTTTTTTTATGAAGACTGAAATTCTGCCAGCTGGCTCAAGTGCTCACTTGCAAGTTTCAAGTTCCAACGGCACTGTCCGATAATTTAAGGACAATCTGTCGCCTTAGGATTTGATTCTCAATTAAAGTGAAATGATCAATGCATAACGATGATATTGCGATTGATTTGATACCTTTGAATTTCACTATACATAAAAAGAAGAAGAATAAAAACGAGTGGAATTAATTAAAACATCTTGCCAGAAAATATTTTAAAATTTAATAATTTGGCTTCCATTGCGACAATTTTTTCTATTTGTGATTTCTATTTGCAAAACTTTATGGTTGGTGATGGGATTTAGGGATCAACGGGATGGGACGGAGCACGGTGGAAAGTCATTTCTTATTTTTCGTCTCTATAGTCTTGTCTTTTCATTTCTGCTTTTATATTTTTAAAATTTTATAACAATTAAGTAAAAATTTATGAAAATTAAGTAAAACTTTATGAAAATTAAATAGTATAATAAAAAAATATAAATATATCTCTAAAAATAAACATATATTAAATTTTATTAATTAATATAAATTATAAATATATAATTACTAATACAGATGTACGTATACTAAAAGTAATTAAATAAATTAAAAATATTCTACAGAACGGGGTATAGTCTTTGTTTTCGTCTCTATATTCTAAATGAGAGAAACCTTACCTCCATTCACATTTCTGCAAAAAAGAAACTTCTCATATCACCATCTCCATGCAGAATAATTCCGGCAGAGATCCCCATAAATGAAAAGTTTGCCATCCCTAGACGGACTTTCCAAAAATACACTTTAACTTTATAGTTTATAGATGAAACCCTATCAAGGTATATAAATTGTAAAAAAAAGTTTAGGGTATAGAGGAGGATGGGTTAGTCTCCTATGTGGCTCAAAATTTGAAGTAAATATAGTAGTTATTTGACTTATTTTATTGTTAATATTGAGCAAGATGCATCATGTAATATATATTATAAAATGAAAGCAATCAAGTGAATACCCACATATATAATTATATGCTTATCAACAAGCCTAACTGCTCTCCTCTTTTTTTTTTTCTTTTTTTTTTTGAACAATACATTGAAATTTCATTAGATAAATAAACATAAAGGTCTGTAACTAACATATGCACAAACTTGCATTTCTGGATCTGACAAACGTAAAAAATAATAAGCAATAAATTTTCAGAAATCAAGCGAAAAATCCAATACACCTCAAAAATTGCAACAGGAAATACATTAAAAAAAAACATCTGAAAGACATACAAAAGACGCAACACTTCTCACATCCCTCTCTTTCTGTGAAAAGGTTTGATCTCTAAAAATACTTTCTCTTTTCACCAAGATTTAAAGAATAATGTTTCTCAAAAGAACACAAAACAGAAGCAAAAAAAATAAAAATTGTTGCAGATCTCATGATCTATTTCAAAGGATCGACCATTACTGTTTTTAGGATTCAAACAGTCCTTACTAATATGACTAGCCAATATTCAGTTAAAATTTATTATATTGTTATGAATTCATATATTGTGAATGCCCATTTAGATTCTCAACTTTCAAAACAATGAATATTATAAATATATTTATTATTATGAGTGTCCTTTTATTTTTCCAACTTGTAAAGTCATTGAATCTTATTTATACTCCTTGGCTTTTGGGTTATCTTCTTTTATAATTGTATGCATACAAATAGAGGCTTGTATAAAGCAATGGAATAAGAATGACATTTTTCCTCTATGTGTTATTTCTCTCTAAGTGCCTTTACATTCTATATTCTCCTTGCGTAAAATTTTATTTACAACACATTATCAACACGACTTTGTTCTTGGCTATTCGTTTTTAAATCACAAGGAAGAAACCTTATTGTGTCCCCAATGCCATTAGAGTATTTGAGGTTACTGGAACTACAATTTTAAGGTGATTCAAATTTTTTTATGTCTACACCTAGAATAAAAATGGAGTCGGTAATATGTATTTGAATTTGTGGAGTAAATTTTTTTAGAGGAATTTTCATTATCATGCATTTTCGAAAGGTACGTGACTTTATTATTACTTGACATTGCATTTGATTATGTAAAAAATGAATTTGGTGCTATAGATTTATATTATGATTTACATATAATTAAGTATGGTTGTTTCATGAAAAATTTTATTCACAAAAGAAATTTAAAGAAAAATAATATTTCACGGGGACATCCATATATGCTAAAATAAATTTTTCTGTGGTTAGTCTTTACAATTAATTTAGTATAATTGCGTTGCTTATGTTGTGATAGTTTTTTGGATATATTATAATTTCTAGATGTGTAATCAGCGCTGAGTCACTTGTGGATACTGGTAAATTGTTCATGCTTGATGGTGCTGCATGACAAAATGAGAATTATCACTTTTGGATCAGCTTATGTTAATAAAGATTGTTAATTACGTTTCTATTTAATCATATATCTACATGAATGCCTTAAAAGTTGTTTTAGTGTAATTATTCTTGGAAATACCAAAGATGGGTTTTTATTTGTCATGGTTTATCATGTTTTCATCTGGCTCAAGATAATGAGAAATTTTGTAGAAATATCATAAAAGGTTCTTGGAAGACCAATAATTCTCTTATGGGTTGATTTGAATGAGACTATAATCACTAGAAATTTAATTTTGTGAATTATATATTTATGAGTACTCTGCTTTTAGAATTTATATCCTGTTGAAAACTGAACTACAATTTTCTACAATATAGTTAAAGAATCTTCTGTAATACGGACTATAAATTGAGCATGACCTCTAGTTGATATCTATCTTTATGTTTTATTTAATTGAATCGTCTATATAGATATACAATTATACCGTATACGGTTGTAGGTATTCTTGAACTTGGTATGTGGGATATCGTATAGAAGGCCAATTAATTGCCCACTTTACTAAATAATTTATGAAATATGAAACTCTTCTTGACATTCACTTTATCTTTTCTAAATTAGTTAGATCCTATGTTATGGTTATTTATCGTTTGCATCTATATAGTGCCATTTTATATCACCCAATTTATATTGTATCTAGTTACTTGAAAAATGATTCTTTTAATGCACTATTCACAATTTACAAATTGCTTGTGTTAAGTCTCGTATATATAAAAGAAGTATTTGCGAACATGCTACAATAAACCAGAAGTTTATTGATTCAAAAACTTTCACTATTTGACATGATCGGTTGGGATATTCTGGATCAATAATGATGCGAAAAATTATTAAAAATTCACATGGGCACTTATTGAAAAACCTGAAGATTTTTCAATCTAAAAAATTGTCATGTGTTGTTTATTCTCAAGGAAAATTGGTTATTAAACTATCACTAATTAAAGTTGGAACTGAATCTCCAATATTTTTGGAACGTATACATGGTGATATATGTGGATCTATTCATCCTAAATGTGGGCCATTTAGATATTTTATGGTATTAATAGACGCATCCAGTAGATGGTCTCATGTGTGCTTGCTATCAACTTGTAATCTAGTGTTTGCAAAATTATTTGCTCAAATAATTCAATTAAGAGCACAATTAACAAATTATACAATTAAATCCATTCGCCTTGATAATGCTGGTGAATTTTCTTCACAAGCTTTCAATGACTATTGTATGTCGGTTGGCATAAATGTACAACATCTTGTAGCTCTTGTTCATACACAAAATGGGTTAGCTAAATTATTTATTAAGCAACTTTAATTAATGACTAGACCTTGCTTATGCGAACAAAGCTCACTGTCTTTATTTAAGGACATGCAATTTTATATGTAGTAGCACTAGTATGTATCAGAACAACAAGTTATCATAAATATTTTTCTTTACAATTGGCTTATAGTCATGAGTTAAATATTTATGTTATGTGTATTTCACTAGTTAACTGCAAGCGCACGGTGTAGTTGTAGTTAGTCCGGCGAGTACGGGTCATATCCCACAGAGAACAATGTCAATTACTAGAATTTCACAAAATATGCTATCTAAATCGATGTAATCTGATGGAAGTTTGTCACAATTAAATAAATGAAGATAATCAATTAAACAAAAGCCTAGGGTTACGGTTCATCACACTTATGATACTCAACAACTAATATGCACCTCTAATTACAGTTATCTAGGTTATTGGGGATGGTTTAGCCTTAATTAACTCGCAACCTCTTTCAAGCGTTACTAATCGTACTTAGGTTAATCCAATTACCTACTTTCGTGGTTCTTAGTTTAACCTAGGTCCATTAAATTCTATGCCAACCATGGAATACAATTAATCAGTTTTCCCTTGCCCATTAATTGATTCAATCATAGAGAATCTTAAACTATTTTCGTGATTAAGATATCCCTAATTAACTATTAGGTTCCGGTATTAATCTTCACCTTTCAGTCCATCAATTAATATCCTAAGATGTGATAAATATTGGCCAGACATTAATCAACTCATATAACTAATGCTTAATAGCTAATCCTAATTAACCATGGATAACACAATTAAGTTTCCATTAATTCAATTAGCACAATGTATCATCACACCATAAGTGGGTTTACCAAAACCCTAGATCAAAACTACTGAAGCATAATAGAAATAGAAACTAAAATCAAATTCATTAAACAAACCATAAGTGTTCAATACAATTCAAGAGAAATGAGTAGAAGTAGAGATGAGTATAGAGATAGAAAGATAAAACTTGGATTGCTCAATGTAATTGGAATACAAGCTTGAATCAATGTAAAATCTACTCTAAGAACATGAATTGAACTTTAATCCTACTCTAAACCTAATCCTAAGGTGTTTCCTAAGCCTAAAACTGAGTAAAAGAAGGTCTGAATGCGTCCCCTTTTGTTTGGCTGCGTATCCCCTTCAATATATATCAATTTTGGCGGCCAAAACCCTAAAAATCTCGTGTGTACGGACCCCGAAGCACGGCTGTGTCTCAGGACACGGCCTGGCCATGCTTCGGGCTGGATTTTGGGAAGTTTTTGCAGGTTTTGCCCAGAACACGGCCTGGCCATGTTGCATGCCACCAAGCACAGCCTGACCGTGTTAGGGGCTGCCATGCTCTTTTCTTATTGATTTTTTGTGGGCTTCCTCCTCATCTTGTTCCAAGTCTATATAGAACTTTTCATGACTGTTTTCCCTTGCTTCTTGGCCTCTTTTGCTCACCTACAAGCATAAAAATAACCAAAGTAGTATCTAAAGCAAAGCATAACCAAAAGCATGGAAATAACCACAAGTTTACTATGAATTAGAGGATAAAATATAGCCATTAATACTCAAAATTCTCCTTCATCAATTTCCTATCTCAAAATTATTTGGGTGTGCGGTATATGTTTCAATAGCCTCACCATAACGCACTAAGATGGGTCCTCAAAGGAGATTATGAATATATGTTGGATATGATTCTCCTTCTATTATAAAATATCTTGAGCCAATGACAGGAGATGTATTTACGACACGTTTTGCCGATTGTCATTTTAATGAACCAGTCTTCCCAACATTAAGGGGAGAAAATAAAAAACAGCTGGTCAAAGAAATTACATGGAATGCTTTGTTATATTTTGAACCTCACACAAAATAATATGAACTTGAAGTTCAAAAGATAATTCACTTACATAAAATAGCAAATCAACTGCCAGATGTATTTACTGACCTAAAGAGAGTGACCAAGTCACATATACCAGCTGTAAATACTCATGTATGGATTGATATCCCTGAAGGACAGTTCGTTAATGAAATCACTAGTAAGTCTAAAATACGTCAAAAACGTGATAGACTAATCAGTTTAAAAAATAAAAATCCCCGTAAAAAGAAAGAAATAATTATTCAATATCAGAAATAAATGCTCTTGAAGAGACTAAAGATATAACAAACAAAGTACTTCTAGAAGAAGTTCAGGTACCTGAAATTGATGAAAATGAAGAGATTTTAATAAATTATGTATCTATGGGGAAACGATTGAATAAAAAAGAAACAGTTGTTGACAATATTTTTTGTGTATATAATAGTGCATAATATTTTGAATGATAATGATGATTATGAACCTACATTTTTCGATGAGTGTCGACATAGATGTGATTGGCAAAAATGGAAAGATGCAATTCAAGCAGAATTGAATTCACTTAAAAACTATGAGGTATTTGGATATATACAAACATTGAATGTGTAATACCTATTGGGTACAAATGGGTATTTGTATGTAAAAGAAATGAGAAAAATGAAATTGTGAGGTACATAGCATGACTTGTTGCACAAGGTTTTTCACAAAGACCTAGAATTGATTATAATTTCACATATTTTCATATGGTAGATGCAATTATATTTCGTTATCTCATTAGTCTGGCAGTACATGAAAAATTTGATTTGCGTCTTATGGATGTTGTTATAGCCTATTTATATGGTTCACTTGATAGTGACATATATATGAAAATTTTAGAAGGATTTAAGATGCTTGAAACATATGATTCAAAAATCCCAGGAAATTTATTCAATTAAATTATAAAGATCTTTATATGAATTAAAACAGTCTAGATGAATATGGTGCAACCATTTCAATGAATATTTGTTAAATGATGGTTATAAGAATGGTCATATATGTCTATGTGTTTTTTTAAAGAAAACAAATTTAGGATTTGTTATTATTATTATGTATGTTGATGATTTAAATATTATTGGAACTCCTGAAGAGATTATAAAGACAGTAGAGTGTTTGAAAAAGGAGTTTGAAATGAAAGATCATGGCAAAACAAAATTTTGTCTTAACTTACAATTTGAGCATTTGAGAAATGAAATTCTTATTTATCAATCAACTTATACAGAAAAAGTCTTAAAAGAATTTTACATGGACAAAGCACATCCATTAAGTATCACAATGGTTGCTCACTCACTTGATGTGAAACAATATGTTTTCCGACCTCAATATGATAATAAAGAAGTTCTTGGTCCTAAAGTACCATATCTTAGTGCAATCGGTGCACTGATGTATTTTACCAATAATACAATGCTTGATATAACTTTTGTTGTCAGCCTGTTAGCTAGATTTAACTCTTGTCCAATGCGAAGACATTGGAATAGAATTAAACATGTCTTTTTATATCTCAGAGGTACTATTGATATAGAATTTCTATATACAAATGGATCTAGACCATAACTCATTGGTTATGCAGGTGCTGGATGCTTATCTGATCCACATAAGGCCCAGTCTTAAATATGAAATTTATTTCTATGTGGTGATACAGCTATATTATAGCATTCTATAAAACAAACACTTGTTGCTACTTCTTTAAATCATGCAGAAATTATAACAGTTCATGAAACAAATCATGAATGTATTTAGTTGAGATCCATGACTCAACAAATTCGAGAGACATGTGGACTATCTTTTGGAAAGAGGGTTCTAACTATACTATATGAAGATAATATTGCATGTATAGCTCAGTTGAAAGAAGGATATATTAAAGGAGATAAAAAAAAACATATCTCACCGAAGTTCTTTTTCATTCATAAACTTCAAAAGAAAGTTGATATTGACGTACAAATTCATTCAAGTAGTAATTTGATAGATTTATTTATCAAAGCCATACCTACTTCAACATTTGAAAGATTAGTATATAAAATTGAGTTGCATCGACTCAAAGATATTCAATGATACTGAGAACAAGGGGAGTATACAAGGAATGATGTACTCTTATTCATTCATTAGGGTTTTTTTCCCACTGGGTTTTTCTCTAATAAGGTTTTAATGAGGCATATTCCTTGTAAAATGGAAATCCAAGGGGGAGTGTTATGAATTCATCTATTGTGGATGTCCATTTAGATTCTCAACTCCCAAAACAATGAATATTATAAATATATTCATTATTATGAGTGTCCTTTTATTTTCCCAACTCCTAAAGTCATTGAATCTTATTTATGCTCCTTGGCTTTTGGGTTATCTTCCTTTATAATTGTATGCCTATAAATAGAGGCTTGTATGAAGTAATGGAATAAGAATGACATTTTTCCTCTATGTGTTATTTCTTTGTAAGTGCCTTTACATTCTATATTCTCCTTGTGTAAAATTTCATTTACAATAATCTAAACAGTATAGAAAAATCAAATTTTATTTATTTATCTCATGCTTAAATTTTTGATATAAAAATTTTCACATACATGAAAAATTAAGATACTCATGTATTAAACATCATCTGATATTTATCTCAACTGTAACTTGTCTCTTTGTGTTCAAAAGCTGTAACTTTTTTTTTCATTCATAACCTTGCTCTTCTTTTTTTCTTTTAACAAAAAATGGGAAAAAAACTTTTCTCTTAAAGTTACCAGTATAGCTCAAGCATCTTGGTTCATGGAAGTGAATCTCAAACTCATGGCCCATTATATTCAATCCTCGCTTTACTTTGAAAAGTCCATGCGCAAATGTTCATCACACGCAAAGTGGCAAACGAGTGAAAACATTGAAGAAACTTGAAGAATCAAATTGGATGGCCTTACTTAGTTTCACACCTCTCGCTGTTCTAGCAAGCAATCAATTCATTATAATCAGAAAGTCACCTCTACTGTTATTAATACTGTACAATTATTGCTAATTCTTCTAATTCACTTTGTTGGCCCAATATGTTGTTGCTAAAAGAAAGTTTTAATTAAATTTCCACAAGCAATGATTGGTATATAATATTTTGTTGGCATTATTTTAGATTTTTTTTCCAATTATCACAACAACAATTGTAATCGTAATTAAAAATATGCCACTAATTCACTAGCTATGACTCTGTGAGGGACATGATTAGCTATTTCTCCTTTTATTTATTTTTCCTTTTTTAAACTAAAGGGACAAACATGGATAATGGTGGTATTCACTAATAATAAATAGGATTTTAGTGACCATGTTTTTGATGGTAGATAATGATATTTTATTTCTTAGAAACTTTAATTTTGTTTTCCACTTAAACTATCAAAATAACATAAACCAATGTTACAAAAAAAAAAGGCCAAGAGGTGCATTTTGATGCCAAGAAGTTACAATCAAGGAACTAAATTTTATTTCGACGTACCATTTCCATGACTCCAAAAATAAAAATGTTATAAAAATGTTATAGCAATGAAATATTTTTGAAGATATGTTTCAAATAATTTTAAACAAATTTTTTTTCAATTTTAAATGATTTTAACATAATATTAATTATATAGATATATAAAATTATATTAAAATTAAGTCAAATTAGTGTCCGTTGTAACAATTTTTATTATTATTATACAATATAGAGTTCACATACACGTTAGTAATCAACACATACATACAACATATCAAACAGATAAATATATACATCTTATTTATTCTGGTTGACCAATTCTGGAGATACAGGTGCGGGTGGTTGCAACTTCACCGGGATCTGAGCCAACTCGACCACAAACATTTTATTTGATTCTGGGATCTGCCCAACATAAAGTAACTCGATCCAACGTGCACTAAAAGCCAGAGCCATAGAAAAATCTGCAT
Organism: Gleditsia sinensis; assembly: GCA_037074535.1. Lineage (NCBI taxonomy): Eukaryota > Viridiplantae > Streptophyta > Magnoliopsida > Fabales > Fabaceae > Gleditsia > Gleditsia sinensis. The sequence continues at coordinate 28,144,215 of CM073468.1, read as the reverse complement.
AACTAATTTTCTGAACATGACATGGAAATATAGTAAAAATTAAATCCCAGTAAGTTCAACAATAAATCATCATCAACATAGTTCATCACGTCATGTTCATCTATATAAACGACAACAAATATCTTTAGTCACATGAATATACTATATCTATGCACATGAGAATTATACAGTAATGACGTGTATGACAAAATTAACTATTTTGAGAATATCATATGATGACTATCAATTTATTCTCATATCAAACTACCCCGGTCAAGGTGAGCATTTTCTACTCTCCGGTACGGGCTTTCTCGCTTCGTATGACATGGCACACTTTCTCTTTCTTTTCTCATTAGCATAATCATAACCGTTGGTAGGACGTTCCCTACTGTTGCACCACACGGATCACCATGTGACCGTGCTTATTTCTTTTCTTTTCATATTAATAGCAAAAAAATCATTGGTAATCATGCCATGAACATAACCATTTTAAATATCACTTTATAAAATAGTTCCATGTCAAAATGTCACACTTAAGATGGTAAGAAGTTCATGCAATGGTAATGGCTATGGCATATTCTAGTCATTTATTATTTTCATTTATAATATTCTTCTTCTTTTTTAAATATTAATTTTATTTCTTTATTTTCTTGATGCAGGTTTTCATCCTATCTGACCTTCTCTTACTAATAAGAGCATAACTCCCTAAATTTAATTCCAATTTAGGTGATATTGGTGTCAATTTAACGATAAAACAATTATCTAAAACTATTATGTTGAACAGTTGAACTAAATATTAAGAAATTATGGTGATATTACTCCCTCAAAGTACAGGTTATTTATTCTCTAGTAGGTTTTGACCTCTACCTTCTAATCTGTCCATATCTCCCTTATACGAATTCTGAATTAAGTGATTCAGTGGCTAAAAATCCGTGACACATATAGAAATACGTTTTATGTTAATAATTTATTTTAATTTCTTACATAATGTTCCTAGAAATTAAAACACAAAAGCTATTCTAAAATATTCTTCCCTGATTAATGAAATTCTGACCACTGATTACTAATCAAAACATATCTTCCTCATATGGACTCCAAATTGAGTGATTCCAGTGGCTAAAAATCCGTGACACATATAGATATAATTATTATGTTAACCATTTAATTTAATTCCCTACCGATTCTTCCCAAAATTTAAAAAATATAAGCTTAAAATTTTGCACCCATAGCCATACCTATGCAGAACTATCTACACCAGCCTATGTATTCAAACATACATAGTATGTAACATGATATAGCAACATCCACGACCAATCATTAAACTTCTAAGATCAAAATCCCATATAAATATTACAAGTTTCAAAACTTTTCTTCAAAAAGAAATATTGTTAAATTTACCTTGAGCACTTAGTTCTCTAGACTTCTCCTTCCTCTTCCTTCTTTTCTTCCTCTCATTTCCTCACTCTACCTTGCTTCTATTTTTCCTCTCCCTCACTTAGACTAAAATTATAATGTTATAAGGGTGGGTTTTGCTTATATAGACTATCAAATAATTCTCCTTTCATAATCATGGGTCTACTTTATCATAATTAGGATGCACTTAGTTGAATTTTTGGAAAACAGACAACTCATGTTCTTGTCTTCCTCTTCCTTAGTCAAGATATGCATAGGAAAAGGAGATTTGTATTTTGAAAATTATGATAATATGTTCTTAAGATAAAGGACCTTCCTTTCTTAAGATTTATTTTAGGGATTCATTTCCTTTTTTCTTTTGTCTTAGTCAATTACGATAAATTTTCAACCCTTGAATCTTCCTTGCTAAGCTAAAATTATTTGTGTAGGATAAGAATGTTTTTTCATAATGTTATGTATTATTATCCACTTGCCAAAATTATAAGTGTAGGATATAGATGTTTTGTCCTAATGCCATGTATTATCATACCATGTGCTAAAATTATGAATGTAAGATATTACACCACTTGCTAAATTTTTGTCTTAATGCCATGTCACCTAATCTTGATTACACCATTATTTCATCACTTTATTTTTATTTTTTCTCTTGAGTTTGGGCTCATTCTTGCCCATTTTCTTTACTTTGGTTAAAATTCTACCTTTCATAATGGGCTTAATCACATTTTCATGATTTTTGGGCTACCGGTCCCATTTCTATATTCTAGTCCAAGTCTATGTTTTATTTCTTCCTTGAGCTATCCTATTGGCTTGCTAAAAATTCATGTGAAGTAGAAAAACTCTACATGAAGTGTCCATAGGTGAAAGCCCAATATATGGGTGGAGATACTAAACTTAGTAACTTTAACTCTTAAATTAGGAAAAATTACCCTAATACAATCTTCTTGAAATTTTAATACCTTTATTTACTTCACAAAAAATTATCTTCCTTACCCAAGAATTTCACCTCTTTAGTCTATTTATTTCTAATTTTTCCTCTTAGGTTTTCTCTCTTTACCTATTCTATTAATGTTAGAACATTTCTATGCATACACGTAAGGTGAATAATTTTTAAAGATTATATTTCCTTAGATATCTAAAAATTATCTAATAAATTTTATTTCCTTAATTAAATATTTATGTACCTTTATCAATAAAAGAAACAAAATTTGTGATGTTACTTTAAATACTTTTATACTTTTATTAATACATGAAACGAAATTAGGGATGTTACATCCGTAGTTAAATGGTAAGTAGCTACCATTGTGGGGACTCTGATTCAAATTCCAACAGCATACAACGTCATTTTGATTTTTTTTTATATTATTATATTCACTCTTAAACCCTAACAGCCTCTCTTTTACGTCCGTCTCATCATCTCCCTAATTCTTTCCTGATATCTATCTTTAGGTCTCTCTTTGTGGCTCTGTATTCAAGTCTTTCTCTACATACATGTGACTTTGACTATGTCTCCATATTCAGGTATCTCTTTTAGTCACTTCGCCTCGCATCTCTCTTTATCTTTCAATCTCTCTCTTCATGGTTTTTACAGTTCCCTCTTCAAAATAAAGATGATGAAAGGAGGCAATGTCAATTTGTTATAAGTATGAGAAGAGAGAATATAAAGCTGACGAAGATGTTATGGGAGAAAATTTGAGTGATGAATAAAATAGATTTAAGCAACTTGGTTACAATCTATATTTTCCCAAGAAACAAAAGTGTGAATATAAGTTTATTAATGATCGTTCTTCAAAGGAACCGACACCATCCTCATCATATTCAGCAATATTTTAAGATTTTTCTATATATCTTTTTTGGGAAGATTAAAGGTCTAGTTGAGAATGTTATAACATTTTAAAAGTTGCAATACTATGGGGTATTGTGAAAAAGAGTGCTCCTATTTGAATAGGATAAAAATAATGTTTGATAATAAATAATTTAAAAAATATATATTTTTAAAGCATATTTGAATAATACAATGTATATGCTAATAATTTTTAAAAGTTGTTGTGAACATATAAAAATGACAATATCAAATATTACACTTTATATACTTGAAAGAAATTTGTTTTCTAATGCTAAAAAATTGGAGGGAAGCTTATTATTCAACACCAATAATTATTTAATGTCTTATAAAAATTATTCTAGTATTATTCATATCAAATTAAAAATAGTTACATGTACTGCAAGCAATAATTATTTTATTAAGTTTGATTAAGCTTTTGTGGTGGCTCTCAAAATCTGTTTTTTTTTTCAGTTGTTTATTTTTAATTTACATCTTAAAACACTTTGCATGAAAACTCACTGGCAAATATAGAAAGATAGATAACAATTCAACCTCTCCCTATTTTTTTTGTTAGTTGCAACCACTGTATGCATAAAAAAGTACACGAATGAGTAAATACTTAATCGTTTTTATCAAAAAAATACTTAAGTCATGGCCCTTTAAATTTCTTCTTGATAAAAAAAATTAAAATTAATTGAATAATTATATAAAATTGCAAGTGCAAAAACAATGTGAAAATAATATCTATTATTAAACGTAATTATAAAAATAAATTTGGGTCCTTCATTATTAATTTATTAAAGCTACGGGAGCTTCTTCCAAGTTTGAAATAAAGTAAGGATTAAATAATATAAATTTAAAATTGTATTAATTTTATAATATTATTAACCATTATAGCTGTAACAACTCCATTTAAGTAACAATTTTTTTTTATAAATACCATGAAGTTATTATCTCATTACAACTTAAATCAAAATAATATTTATTTAATTTATACAATACAGAGATTACATACATATCATTAATCAATAACTTTTGTACAAAAATCTAACACATATGTAATTACATCTTATTCATCCCTGTTTATCAGTTCCGGAGATACGGGTGCGGGTGGTTGCACCTTTACCGAGATCTTAGTCAACTCAACCATAAACATTTTATTTAATTATGGGATCTGCCCAACATAAAGTAACTCGATCCAACGTGCACTAAAAGCCAGAGCCATAATAAAATCTGCATAACTAATTTTTTGAACATGACAGAAATATAGTGAGAATTAAATCCCAATAAGTTCAACAATAAATCATCATCAATATAACTCATCACGTCATGTTCATCTGCATAAACTACAGCAAATATCTTTGGTCACATGAATGCACTATATCTATATACATGAGAATCGTATAATAATGACATGTATGACATGATTAACTATTATATGATGATTATCAATTTATTCTCATATCAAGCTACCCTGGTCAGGGAGAGTATTTTCTACTCTCCAATATGGGCTTTTTTCGCTCCATCTGACATGGCCCACTTTCTCTTTCTTTTCTCATTAACATGATCATAACCGTTGGTAGGGCGTCCCCTACTGGTGCACCAGACGGATTTCCACGTAACCGTGCTCAATTTTCACAATGATAGCCAAAAATATACTTTCAATAACAAATATGTTCATCAAAATATAATTATTACCAAAAATCATTGATAATTATGCCATAAACATAACCATTTCAAATATCACTTTATAAAATATTTCCATGTCAAAATTTCACACTTAAGATGGTAAGAAGTTCATACAATGGCAATGACTATGGCATATACTAGTCATTCATTATTTTCATTTATAAGATTCTTCTTCTTTTTTAAATATTAATTTTATTTCTTTATTTTCTTGATGCAAGTTTTATCCTATCTGACCTTCACTTACTAATCATAGCATAACTCCCTCAATTTAACTCCGATGTAGGTGATTTTGATGTCAATTTAAATATGAAACAATTATCTAAAATTATTATGTTGAACAATGTAGCGATATATTATGAAATCAACATAATATTATTCCCTCAAAGTACAGGTTATTTCTTCTCGGGTAGGTTCTGACCTGTACCTACTAATCTGTCTCTATCTCCCTCATGCGAATTTCAAATTGAGTGATTCCAGTGGCTAAAATTGTGTAACACATATAGCTATAATTTTTATGTTAACCATTTATTTTTATTCCCTATATAATGTTCCTCAAAATTAAAACACACAAGCTATCCTAACATATTCTTCCCTGATTATCCATTTTCTGATCTTCGCTTACTAATCGAATCAAATCTACCTCATATGGACTCTAAATTGAATTATTCCAATGCTACAAATCCATGAGACAAATATCTACATTTGTTATGTTAACCATTTGTTTTAATTCCCTAAAGAATGTTCCCAAAAATTAAAACACAGAAGCTATCCTAACATATTCTTCCCTGATTATCCATTTTCTGACCTTTGCTTACTAATCGAATCATATCTAGCTTATATGGACTCTAAATTGAATGATTTCAGTGGCTAAAAATCCGTCAGACAATGATCTACATTTGTTATGTTAACCATTGGTTTTAATTCCCTACAGAATATTCTCAGAATTTTAAAAATAGAAGCTTAAAATTTTGCCAACCATAGCCATACCTATGTAGAACTATTTACACCAGCCTAAGTATTCAAACATACATAATATGTAACATGATATAGCAACATCCATGACCAATCAGCAAAGTTTTAAGATCAAAGTCTCATATAAATATTACAAGTTTCAAATCTTTTCTTCAAAAAGAAATATTGTCAAACTTACCTTGAGCACTTAGTCCTCTAAGTTTCTCCTTCCTCTTTCTACCTTTCTTCCTCTCCTTTCCTCACTCTACCTTGCTTCTACTTTTCTTCTCCCTCACTTGGATGAAAATTCTAATGTTATAGGGGTGGGTTTTGCTTAAATAGACCACCAAATAATTCAACTTTCATGATCATGGGTCTACCTTATCACAATTAGGATACACTTGGTTGAATTTTTGGAAGAAAAACAACTCATGTTCTTGTCTTTCTCTTCCTTAGTCAAGATATGCATAGGAAAAGGAGATTTGTATTTTGAAAATTATGATAATATGTTCTTAAGATAAGGGACAAGGTCCCTTTGATTTAGGGATTCATTTCCTTTTTCTTTTGTCTTAATCAATTATGATAGGTTTACCTTTTTAGGTGGCAAATTTCTAACCTTTGAATCTCCATTATTTGGTTGAAATTATTTATGTGGGATATGAATGTTTTGTCCTAATTTCATATACTATCATACCACTTGCTAAAATTATGAGTGTAGGATATAAATGTTTTGTCCTAAAGCCTTGTATTATCATACCACTTGCTAAAATGATGAGTGTATGATATAGATGTTTTGTCCTAAATCCTTGTTTTATCATACCACTTGCTAAATTTTTGTCTTAAAGCCATGTAACCTAATCTTTATTATATTATCACATGATTTATTTTATTTTATTTTTCCTCTTTCATTTGGGCTTATTCCTTCCTATTTCCTTTGCTTTGAATAAAATTCTACCTTTCTTGGAGGGCTTGGACACATTTTCATAATTTTTGGGCTATCGGTCCAATTTCTATATCTTAGTCCAAGTCTCTGTTTTATTTCTTGTTTAGGTTATCCAATGGGCTTGTTAGAAACTTATGTGAAGTGAAAAAACTCTATATGAAGTGTCCATAGTTGAAAGCCCAATGTATGAGTGAATATGTTAAACTTAGTAACTTTAGTTCTTGAATTAGGAAAAGTTACCCTAATCCAATGTTTTCTTGAAATTTTAAGACCTTTACTTGTTTCCAAAAATTTATCTTCCTTACCTAAGAATTTCACCTTTGTTTAGTATATTATTTCTAAATGTTTTCTCTAGGTTTTCTCTCTTTACCTATTCCATTAATGTTAGAACATTTCTATGCATACACGTATGTTGAAGAATTTCTAAGGATTATATTTTCTTAGATATCTAAAAGTTGTCTAATATATTTTATTTTCTTAATTAAATATTTATGTACCTTAAAAAGAAACGAAATTAGAGATGTTACTTTGAATACTTTTGTATTTTTATTAATTCATGAAACGAAATTAAGGATGTTACATTTCTCTTTCCCTAAAAGAAATTTTGTCCTCAAAATTTCAGAAATTACCTAATAAGAACAATTTCGGATATTTCTTCCTCATGACTTCTTCTAGCTCCCAAGTTGCTTCTTCCAGATTCAAACCTTCTCATAACACCGTAACTAGGGGAATAGTTTTGTTCTGCAATTGCTTCATGTTAGTGTCCAATATAGATGCTGGTACTAACAGGTATGTCATGTTCTCATTTATTTGGATTGGTTCATCTCGTATCACATGTGAGGAGTCTAGAAGATACTTCCAGAGCTGTGATACATGGAAAAAATTATGCAAGTTAGACAAATTAGGTGGGAGAGCAACTTGATATGCTGACGTCCCTACTTTTCTTCAGAATTTGCTAGGGTCCCAAAAATTACGGATTTAGCTTTTTGATCTTGAGAGACCTACCAACTCTAGTGGTCAGGGAAAGTTTTAGAAATACATGGTCCCCTTCCTCAAACTCCATTTCTCTTATCATAGTAACTCTTTTGCCGACTATGAGCTGTGAACATTTTGTCTCGTATAATCCTGATTTGTTCAGTGGTTTGTTGAACTAGATTAGGACCCAACAAGTTCTTTTCTCCAACCTCAAACCAACATAGTGGAGATCGGCACTTTCTACCGTATAAAGCTTCATAGGGGGCCATATTAATACTAGAGTGATAGCTATTATTATAAGCAAACTCTACTAAAGGTAGGTACTTATCCCATCCTTTACCTTGCTCTATCACACAGGCCCTCAACATATCTTCTAAGGTTTGAATAGTCCATTCTGTCTACCCGTCAGTTTGAGGATGATAGGCAGTACTGAACCGTAACTGAGTACCAAAAGCTTCTTGCAACGCTTTCCAAAACCTCGATGTGAACCTCGGATCTCTATTTGAAATGATATTTAAGGGAATCCCATGTAGTCTAACTATTTCTTGAACGTACAACTGAGCCAATTTGTCCAGTGAATAGTTAATCTTTATGGGCAGAAAGTAAGCAGATTTGGTTAAGCTGTCAACTATTACCCAGATAGAGTCATGTCCAACTGAAGTTTTAGGTAAACCCACAACAAAGTCCATAGAAATACTATCCTATTTTGATTTAGGAATCTTAAGAGGTTGTAGAAATCCTGCTGGCTTTTGATGTTCCACTTTCACCGTCTGACAAATTAAACATTTCGCCACGAGCTCAGCAATGTCCTTTTTATACCTGGGCACCAATACATCCCTTTTAAGTTCTGGTACATTTTAGTAGATCTAGGATGGACTGAGTATTTACTCTGATGTGCCTCCTGCAGGATCCTGGTCCTCAACTCACATTCTTGAGGGACACAAATCCTTCCCTGATACATGATTGCTACAGTTTTTGAGACAGAAAAATTATCTTGATCTTTGTGATCCTGTAAGTATTGATCGTGAGCTTGGGCCTCTTTAATCTGGGTTTTAAGATCACACTATATACTCAACCCATTGATGATTAGCTTATTTGGTGTAAGGGTAATGGCCAGCTTCAGATTTCAAAACTCCTCTAGCATTTGCATCTCACACACCATCATCTGACCCATGTGTAGAGATTTTCGACTCAAAGCATTAGCTACAACATTTGCCTTTTCTGGATGATACTTTATCTCAAAACTTGTAGTCATTGAGAAATTCTACCCACCTCGTTGCCTCATATTTAACTCCTTCTGATAAAAAAGGTACTTAAGACTCTTATGATTATAGTATACTTCAAATGTTGCCTCGTACAAATAGTGTCACTAAATCTTTAAGGCGAACACCACCGCCGCCAATTCAAGATCATGGGTTGGATAGTTTCCTTTGTGGGGTCTTAGTTGCCTAGAGGCGTAAGCAACTCCTCTCTTATCTTAAATAAGCACACACCCTAGCCCTTTCTTTGAAGCATCACTATACACTTCAAAATGTCCTGTAGAGTCTGGAATAATTAAAACAGGAGGAGTGGTTAGTCTTGTTTTAAACTCCTAGAAACTAGCTTCACATTGATTAGTCCATTTGAAAGGACTTCCCTTCCTGATCAATTTAGTCAATGGCAAGGCTATATGAGAGAAGTTTTGTATAAACCTCTTGTAGTATCCTGCCAAACCCAAGAAACTTCTGACTTCCCTAACCGTCTTTGGTCTCTCCCACTGAATCACTGCTTCCGTATTGCTAGGATCTACGGCTACCCCTCTATTAGAGATGACATGTCTGAGAAACTTCACCTCTAACAGCCAAAATTCACATTTCTCCAATTTGGTATATAACGTTTTCTCTTTCAGCACTTGCAGCACGATTCGGAGATGTTGTTCATGTTCTTTCTCACTCTTAGAATATATCAAGATGTTATCAATGAACACTACAAAAAATTGATCTAGGTAGGGTCAAAAAATGCGATTCATGTAATCTATGAAAATTGTAGGTGCATTCGTCAAACCGAAGGACATTACGAGAAACTCATAGTGCCCATACCTAGTCCTGAAGGCTGTTTTTGGTACGTCCTTCTCCTTGATCCTAATCTGATGGTATCCCGACCTCAAGTCAATTTTAGAAAAGATGGAGGCTCCCTTCAGTTGATCCAATAAGTCATCTATCCTAGGGAGAGGGTACTTGTTTTTTATAGTCACCTTATTCGGCTGTATGTAATCTATGCATAGTCTTAAGCTCCCGTCTTTCTTCTTAACAAACAATACAGGAGCTGCCCAAGGTGATACACTCGATCTATTGAATTGCTTGTCTAATAGTTCCTCCAACTGTTTCTTGAGTTCCTGTAGTTCCTTCGAGGCCATTCTATATAGTGCAATAGAGATAGGCACTGTCCCAGGTAGGAGATCAATAGAGAACTCTATCTCTCTCTTGGGAGGTAAGCCTAGAATATCTGATGGAAATACTTCAGGAAACTCATTGGCTATTGGGATTTCATCAAGTTTCAATTCGACTTCTAGGTTTGATAAGTACAAGAGAATGTATCCAAGTACTCCATTCTTCAACTCCCTATTAACTTGATTGACATTAAGCATCAATAACTACACCTCCAGTCTAACCCTAGAATGACATCAATACCTTTTAAAGGTAGACAGTCAAGGTCTACAGAAAAAGTTTTCTCCCAAATAGTGACCTAACAGTCCTTACATACAGAGGAAGTTAAGACCCTTTCCCCTGTGGGAGTTACTACAGATAGTTCATAGGGGGTTTCAGCAATAGGATACTAAAGCTCCCTAATACATTCTTCTAATATAAATGAATGACTAGCACCAGAGTCAAACAACACCATAAGAGCAAATCCATAGATATAGCATGTACCTTGAATCATTTCAGAAGATTGAGCTGCCTCTTGGCTGCTTAGGGTAAAAGCCCTTCCTTTCACTTGAGGCCTTTGTTCTGGCTGTTTCCCCACATTCTGTGGGCAGTTTCTTGGAAAATAACCCTTCTGTCTGTAGTTGAAGCAAACATCTTGTCCCATATAGCATGGCCGGTTACCATGCATGCGTCCACAGTTAGCGCACTTGACTGGACCGAGGTCTTGTTGGAAAGGTCTGGGACCTGTAGTTAATGGCCTTTTACCAGCTCTATATCCACTTCTTCTCACGTTTTTGCTAGGGTTGGGAAAATGTTTCTTCCTTTTCTACAGGTTTCGCCTTTGCTTTTCGTCCTCCATTGCCTTTAAACTTTTCTCTAAGAATCTACATTTATTGATCAGAGGTACAAACTCCCTGATCTCCATAGCTACAACAACATTCTTTATGTTCGGGTTTAGTCCCGCTTCAAACTTAATTGCCTTTCATGCTTCATCTGGGTTAAATCGCAGATAAGAGGAGAACTTCGACAACTCCTCAAATCTCGCAATGTACTGGTCTATGGTCATGGTACCCTGCCGGAGTTGGAGAAATTCAATATCTTTCTTTGCCCTCATAGTAGTTGGAAAGTACTTTTCCAAAAAGGTGTGTTCGAACACCTGCCAAGTGATCTGCCTTCCCTGGTGAGCTAAAAGTTCTCTAGTTCCACGCCACCAGTATTCTGCTTCATCTTTTAGCATATATGCAGCAAAGATTACTTACTGCTCCTTAGTACAACCCATCACTTCAAAGATTTTCTCTAAATCCTTTATCCATCTTTCAGCTACAATCAGGTCAAAGCCGCCTTGAAAACAAGGTGGCCTAGTCCTCAGGAACTCGGATATGCCGTTATTATTTCCAGCCATCTGGTTGTTAGAACCATTCACACCATTCGAGTTATTAGCATTCTGGAGGTATTGTAGAATTTGATTAGTGGTCATGACTTGGTCTCGAATTGTCGTGGTAAGGTTGTGCAGGGTTTCCTCTGCATTGTTTGTTGGATTCCTCCTTGGTGGTGACATTTTCTACTGTGGCAAAAACAAAGTTATACTACTATTGAGGTGATCAAGCCCAATAGTTAGTTCAAAAATATTTCACAGCAGTCATAATACCACCTCAGCATATAGATAGGAAACACTAGTAATTTCTTACCTATATAAATTCACGGATCCCCTTCATAGCACAACCACAAACATACTCAAGACACTATAAGACTGATTCAGATAACCATCCACCCACTGGATATCTAGATTGACCTGCTCTGATACCAATTATGTAACAACTCCATTTAAGTAACAATTATTTTTTATAAATACCATGAAGTTATTACCTCATTACAACTTAAATCAAAATAACATTTATGTAATTTATACAATACAGAGTTTACATACATATCATTAATCAATAACATCCATACAAAAGTATAACACATATATAATTACATCTTATTCATCCTTATTGACTAGTTCTGGAGATACGGGTGTGGGTGGTTGCACCTTCACCGGGATCTTAGTCAACTCGACCACAAACATTTTATCTGATTATGGGATCTGCCCAACATAAAGTAACTCGATCTAACGTGCACTAAAAGTCAGAGCCATAGAAAAATCTACATAACTAATTTTTTGAACATGACATGGAAATATAGTGAGAATTAAATCCCAGTAATTTCAACAATAAATCATCATCAATATAGCTCATCACATCATGTTCATCTGTATAAACTACAGCAAATATCTTTGGTCACATGAATGCACTATATCTATGTACATGAGAATCATACAATAATGACATGTATGACAGGATTAACTATCATATGATGACTATCAATTTATTCTCATATCAAGCTACCCCAATCAGGATAAGTATTTTCTACTCTCCGGTACAGGCTTTTCTCACTCTGTCCAACATGGCCCACTTTCACTTTCTTTTCTCATTAACATGATCATAACCGTTGGTAGGGCATCCTTTACTGGTGCACCACACGGATTGCCATGTGACCGTGCTCACTTTTCACAATGATAGCCAAAAATATGCTTTCAATAACAAGTATGTTCATCAAAAGATAATTATTACCAAAAATCATTGGTAATTATGCCATGAACATAACCATTTCAAATATCACTTTATAAAATATTTGCTTGTCAAAATTTCACACTTAAGATGGTAAGAAGTTCATACAATGACAATGGCTAGGGCATATACTAGTCATTCATTATTTTCATTTATATAATTCTTCTTCTTTTTTAAATATTAATTTTATTTCTTTATTTTCTTGAATCAGGTTTTCATCCTATATGACCTTCTCTTACTAATCATAGCATAACTCCCTCAATTTAACTCCGATGTAGGCGATATTGATGTCAATTTAAAGATAAAACAATTACATAAAACTATTATGTTGAACAGTTTAGAGACATATTAAGAAATCAACATGATATTACTCCCTCAAAGTACATGTTATTTCTTCTTGGGTAGGTTCTGACCTATACCTAATAATCTGTCCATATCTCCCTCATGAGAATTTCAAATTGAGTGATTCCAGTGGCTAAAATTCCATGACACATATAGATATAATTTTTAAGTTAACCATTTATTTTAATTCTCTACATAATGTTCCTAGAAATTAAAACACACAAGTTATCCTAACATATTCTTCCTTGATTATCCATTTTCTAACCTTTGCTTACTAATCGAATCATATCTACGTCATATGGACTCTAAATTGAATGATTCCAGTGGTTACAAATCCATGAGACAAAGATCTACATTTGTTTTGTTAACCATTTATTTTAAATCCCTACAGAATATTCCCAGAATTTAAAACACAAGCTATCCTATCATATTCTTCCCTGATTATCCATTTTCTGACATTTGCTTACTAATCGAATCATATCTACCTCATATGGACTCTAAATTGAATGATTCAAGTGGTTAAACTCCGTGAGACAAAGATCTACATTTGTTATGTTAACCATTAGTTTTAATTCCCTACAGAATGTTCCGAGAATTTTAAAAATAGAAGCTTAAAATTTTGCCACCCATAGCCATACCTATGCAGACCTATCTACACTAGCCTAAGTATTCAAACATACATAATATGTAACATGATATAGCATCATCCATGACCAATCATCAAAGTTCTAAGATGAAAATCTCATATAAATTTATAAGTTTCAAATCTTTTCTTGAAAAGAAATATTGTCAAACTTACCTTGTGAACTTAGTCCTCTAGACTTCTCCTTCATCTTTCTTCCTTTCTTCCCCTCCTTTCCTCACTCTACCTTGCTTCTATTTTTCCTCTCCCTCACTTGGACGAAAATTCTAATGTTATAGGGGGTGGGTTTTGCTTAAATAGACCACCAAATAATTCACCTTTCATGATCATGGGTTTACCTTATCACAATTAGGATGCACTTGGTTGAATTTTTGGAAAAAAAGAACTCATGTTCTTGTCTTCCTCTTCCTTAGTCAAGATATGCATAGGAAAAGGAGATTTGTATTTTGAAAATTATGATAATATGTTCTTAAGATAAGGGACAAGGTCCCTTTGATTTAGGGATTCATTTCCTTTTTCTTTTGTCTTAATCAATTATGATAAGTTTTCCTTTTTAGGCGGCAAATTTCTAGCCTTTGAATCTCCATTATTTGGTTGAAGTTATTTGTGTGGCATATGAATGTTTTGTCCTAATGTCATGTGTTATCATACCACTTGCTAAAATGATGAGTGTAGGATGTAGATATTTTGTCCTAAAGCCTTGTATTATCATACCACTTGCTAAAATGATGAGTGTAGGATATAGATGTTTTGTCCTAAAGCCTTGTATTATCATACCACTTGCTAAAATGATGAGTGTAAGATATATATGTTTTGTCGTAAAGCCTTGTATTATCATACCACTTGCTAAATTTTTGTCTTAAAGCCATGTAACCTAATCTTTATTATATTATCACATGATTTATGTTATTTTATTTTTCCTCTTGGATTTGGAGTTATTCCTACCCATTTCCTTTTCTTTGGATAAAATTCTACCTTTCTTGGAGGGCTTGGACACATTTTCATAATTTTTGGGCTATCGGTCCAATTTCTATATCCTAGTCCAAGTTTATGTTTTATTTCTTGTTTAGGTTATCCAATGCGCTTGCTAGAAACTTATGTGAAGTGGAAAAACTCTATATGAAGTATCCATAGGTGAAAGCCCAATGTATGGGTGAATATGTTAAACTTAGTAACTTTAGTTCTTGAATTAGGAAAAATTACCCTAATCCAATGTTTTCTTGAAATTTTAAGACCTTTACTTGTTTCCAAAAATGTATCTTCCTTACCTAAGAATTTTACCTTTCTTTAGTATATTATTTTTAAATTTTTCCTCTTAGGTTTTCTCTCTTTACCTATTCCATTAATGTTAGAATATTTATATGCATACACGTAAGGTGAAGAATTTCTAATGATTATATTTCCTTAGATATCTAAAAATTGTCTAATAAATTTTATTTCCTTAATTAAATATTTATGTACCTTAAAAAGAAACGAAATTAGGAATGTTACTTTGAATACTTTATTATTTTTATTAATTCATGAATCGAAATTAGGGATGTTACAATAGCACATGACAAAAACTTGGAACCTTCATAGCCATGAACATAGTCCAATTAAGGGTGTAAATAGGTCGGGTTCGGTCATATTTGATCTAAAAATCAATCTGACCGAACCTTGTTCAGGTGAAGAAATGACTATCCATTATTGACCAATTTTTCAAATCATCCAAAAAAATTAGATTCATTCGATTTAAGGTTAGGTTGGTTGGATGTGCGGGTCACTGATTCAGAAATAGAGAAGAACAGAAAAAACCACATCTTAAACTTGTTCACTATAAAGAGAGAAGATTAATGAGAAGAATAAAATAAACCAAATCTTAAATTTATTTGCAGAAACATGGAGATTGAAAGATTGAAGAAAAGAAGTACCATACAAATAAGGAAAAAAAAATTGTTACAAATCTACTCTGGCATGGCTTCCAAATTCAAAGATCAAAGCATCCATTGCTAATGAATTTTTCACCTTCACCTTGCGAATTCCAAAACTTCTAAGAGAATGCATGATTCAGTGTATTATGAGTATGAGCTTCAACCATATTTCAAATCTAGTTGATGAAATTGTTGCCAACAAGCAGCCAAGGATGGGAAGGTGAAAAATTGTAAGCCATAAGGGAAGATAGATAGTGGTATGTGAATGGAAAAGAAGAGGAGGTATAATGGCATGAAAAAAGAGAGAGCAAAAGGTGGAGAGTGGAGGGATACTGTGTGAAGTGTAAAGAGTGATGGTGAATAGATGAGATTATGAGAAAAAGACAAAAGGTAACAATGATAGGTGGGTGGAGAAAAGAAAGATAATAATGCTAGTAGTTATACATTAAATGTTGTGAGAAAGAGAGAGAATATGGCTGAAGGATGTTCCAATTAATTCTCGCTTGAGAATATCATTGTTTTATGTTGTTGGTTAGGTCGGGTTTCACTTTTTTTCTAGGCCTGACCCCACCGATGTTACCCAATATTCTTTTATTTTTTAACTCGTCATAATCCGAAAACTCGATATATATCATCTGATGTGGCATTTTTTGGACTAGGTGGTTCTGTTCAAGTTTTTCGGTTTGTTTACACCCTTAGTCTAATAGAAGAGGCATACAACTTTTCAATGATTATAGACCCATATATATACATAGACCACTCACAAAAAATAGAAACATCATTAGATTCAAAATTTTCTTCCTCTAACAAATGGATTACAAGACCACTTTTGACTCCGATCTTGCTCTTCTGGATTTAATCCGAAGCCACCAACTCGATGATGATTTTGATGCTCTCATGACATTTCTGGCCATATTCACTGGCGATGTCTCTAGGATGATAGAGAATGGTGATAGTAACATTAGTTCTTTATCTTTCTTATCCGAACAAAAGAAAACACTGTCGACATAGAGACTTGTAGTGATGAGGGCAAAATGGTTGCGATGGCTTGTGGATTATGATGTGATCTTAATTAAGCATGATATTAATACCTTTAAACTTAATTTTTGTTTAATTTAAGTAAAATATGAATACAAATTAGTTTAATTTTGTGTTTTGTGTTGTAGGAACAAAGGAAGAAGAAAAATATAAGAAATTCATAGAAAAATGATAAATTGAAGCGATTCCAGACTTTTCAGAATTGTTTAGAATATATCTCATTCATATGAACTCTAATCAAAGTGATTCAAGTGTCTGGGAAAAGATAAAACAATTATCTACAACTTTTATGTT
Source organism: Gleditsia sinensis (assembly GCA_037074535.1). NCBI lineage: Eukaryota > Viridiplantae > Streptophyta > Magnoliopsida > Fabales > Fabaceae > Gleditsia > Gleditsia sinensis. The sequence goes on along the minus strand of CM073468.1, from coordinate 28,127,202 downwards.
GAACACTTGGTCAAATTTAAGAGATTTAATAGTGTTATAAAGCTCGCAAATCAGAATCACAGTGCAGCCGGATGAATCCTGACCTTTGGTCACTAATTTTGGTATATCTCCTTCAATTTAGATCCGATTAAGGTGATTTCAGTGGGTATAGAAAGAAGATACATAGATTTACAACTTTTAAGTTTGGCACTTTGGCAAATTTTAGGATTTTTTAGGCACTCTGGCACTGGATCAGGCATTGCGGCGCCCCATCAATGAGTTTTCGAAGTGCCACAACGCTCACCGTTGCACCAGAATGTTGAGTTCGCAATTCTTAGGGTTTTTAAACTCCAAATGAAGCTTGATGGGCTAAGATTTGACTTGGAAATAACCCTACTTCATTGAAGAGCATCCAATCTATAAAAAGGGAAGAGAGGAAGCATTAAGGGGAATTGAATCATCAAAGTTCTTAATTATCTTCTTTAATTCTTGTTTAGTTTGTCTTATGCCCTTGCGCAGCTAAATTACTTTTAGTTGGTAGAGGAAGATTGGAACCTCAAGGGATCGATATGAATTGTGAGATTTGAAATTGATTTCATGAATTCAATCTTAACTGGGTATTGATTATTCATTTGCTTTTCTTTTCTTAATGGTTATTCATATGATTGTTAAGGAGGCCTACTAGTATATTGTATGTCTTTATCTACTACTGAATTAGGTTTTGAACAAAGTTTTCATTACTTTATTCATAAAGCGAATAGGATTAAGGATTTTGGATTATAAATCATTAACCTTATGATGAATGATTAACTAAACTAAATATAACCGATATGCTTATATTTGTTTAGCTATACCAGTTTCTCTTATTCTTCATGCGATTAATAGGTTAGACTTTACTGATTTGTTAAAGGATATCTTATTAATTAGGGATTAATTAGTGTGATTGTTATCAATTTACTAGGCTTAAGGCGGAACAGGGATAGAATCCCAATGATAGATATTTGGTTTAAGATTGATGATTTTGTTAGTGATCAATGCAATCCCATGATGGTGGATATCAACCGAAACCAACGTCTCTCTTAATAATTACTCTCTTAATTATTTTCATTATTGTTTACTTTAGTTTAATTGCGATTATCAATCCCCGCTTTTCTCAATCACATAAGGTAATACCAGTCTCTGTGGGATCGACTCTTACTCCCACTACTACATGTTAGTTGAGAGGTAAGGTATTAATTTGAGTGTACCTGCGACAGTACGCACCGGATTACACGAACAACAAAATAGGAGGAGTTATAAGGGAGTGAGGCATAGGCCGTGTGGGAAATATGCTGCAAAGATTAGGCATCCAAAGAAGAATGGTGCCAAGGTGTGGCTTAGGACTTACGAGACAGTTGAGGATGCATATTTGGCTTATGATCAAGCAGATTTCATGATATGGGGCTCGAAGTCTAAGCTGAATTTTCCACACCTTATTAGCTCGATTGTGTCAAAACTTCTAAGAATGACCAGAAAGTGCCATTTTCTTGAGCCTTGGCCACCGTTAATAACTTTGGAGGATGGCTCCCCGGAGTTGATAAAGAGGAAGAGTGGAGTAGGCATCTTGGACACATTTGAGTCGAATAATGTAAGCCAAGCCGAGGAGTTGGGGATAGGGTCCATAGCATTGTTCGACCAGTTGTCATGGTCCTCTCAAGAGCAATTTAACTATAATGGTCATAATAGTTGTGTCTCATGAACTATATATTTGGATTAACTCTTATTAAATAATTTGAAATTTAATCCAAGTGAAATATTTAAAAAATAAATTATTAATCTAATTTCATTCATATTTATTTCTTACATGAATGTTATTATTCAACAAGCGAAGTTAGAGAAAGGGAACCTAAGCAGAGGTAGTACAGTCCCAACAAATTGATCTAACGAAGGTATGCTTCTAATATATGTTTCAACGCACCATTAAATCATAGCTTAAAAAACTGGGCTCCAAAGCCATCTAAATAGAAGTTTGACTAAAGGATCACAAATTTGATTATCTTTTTCTTAAATATATTTTACACGGTAATTCTATTTATATCTTCTTTGTTAATAATTGAGAAAAATTTTATTTTCTTTCATGATATATACATAAATTTTTAATTTAATTTCTTATAAATTAAATTTTTTAATTTAATTACTTATAAATGAAAGTGTTTATAATTATATTATCGATCCCTCAATTAAGTTATTGTTCAAAGTTTAACACCAAACTCAAATCACGGTTGAAATTATAATTTATTATCACATTTATCTAATTTGGCATATAAATTGACACTGACTTAACACTCATGTGACACTTATAGAGTTAATTTCTAATTTTCTAATCAAATTATGCATCCTTACATTTTCTTTAAAATGATACTAATTATGTTTATCGAATTTTAAATTTTACTGGTTATTTCTAAACTTTTTAGGTGCATAATTTATATATATATATATATATATATATATATATATATATATATATATATATATAAGTAAAACTAATATACATAAATTTTCTAATTTATAATATTAATGGATAAATGGATCAAGTCAATACACAATTTTTAAGAATAGATTATTATTGTCAGATCTTTGCTATATAAGGTTTGCAAAAAACTTAGGTTTATTGGTGTGCTGTGACTCTAGTCCATTTATTGTCATATGTGGCATAGTCTGAATGATACCTTATTGCTATTTAGGTGAAGGGGGTGGTTTTGTGGCAATAGTGTTTCCTTTAGTTTTCATCATGGCAGATGGAAGATAGAAGGATGTTGTTGGATTTACTAGTGACAAGGAAGAAGAAATTATAGTATTGGGTGAAGAGGCTGGGTTGCGGACTACCCAATGCATTTTGATGGGCATAGTTTTTACCAATAAAACAGTGGTTTAGAGCAACTTGTCTCATAGTACCCAAAAACATATGGAGCAACCCAAAAGGGCTTCAGATAGAGTAGACGAAGTTGAAGACCTATCAATTCTTTTCGATGATGAAGTTGAGATGAGGAAGATCCTGAAATTCTTCACCTTATGTACCTTTATTAATAAAAGAAACAAAATTAGGGATGTTACATGATAACTGCATTTCACTATAGTTTCTATGTGTTGCCCATGATTGTTTACTGAATTTTTCTGGTGTTTTAAGCACTTTTTACCCTCTGATTTAATTGAATGGGATGACTTTTCTAGATATAACGTAGCTACCTCATTGCTGCAGCATTTCAGTGAGCATGTACAACAATGATAGCAAAACCACGGGTGATAGTGGGTAAAGCTGTTTTCTCTCTCCCCTACAATACGATGATTCTGTGTGATTTGGTGTAGGTGGCAGAGCTGCGCAGGAGGGGCAGCCACCAGTGAGCAGGTGACAGCAGCAGGGACATTGCAGGCTACTGGTACAGGACTGCCTCCACTACTGAAAGTGGAGAGGAAGAAAAAACCAAAAAGAGCTGCACAACAAGGGCGCCTGCTGCAGAGCATAAGGTGTGGCAGCAGTCCAGGGCGCTTTACTGGGACCACGAAGGTTGCCTATAAAAGGCCAAAAAGTAGCCAATGGAAGAGAGCCCCGCCGGGGAGAAAGAGGAAAGAATTGGGAGAAAAATAACACCATATCCTAGAGTGCTGCTAACACCGGAAGGTGCAGCATAAGGGGATAATGTGCTAGTGTAGAAGGGAACTTTGTTTTCTGTTGTTGTTTTACTGCTTTATCAAAAAGAAAGAATTGCATTTTGTAATTTAGTTTTTATCTCTTAGAGTGCACACCAGTGTTTCTGGAGTTTTTGTAACCAGTGCACCCATGAGGCTTGGCTAGTTTCCAGCTGGGGTTGCACAAGGGTTGTAATGGACCGAAGCACATTTTTATTATCAATACAGTTCACTGCAGTTTTGTTTACCATTCAGCTGTATATCCTGTAGCTTTTCTTTCCTTAATAACGGAAGTTTGGAGGAAGAAAACCAAGGCCACCATTCACCTGGGAGGGTAATAGAGGCTGAAAAAAAAAGCTGTGTGTAAAGGGGTTACCTCATGTAGGGATATACGGGTACCTCATTAGTCCTATAATGTATTGCTTGGACAATTCAGAGGTAAGGACTTGTGCAGGAATGCGTGTCCGTACCTTGGAGTTGTGAGGAATGGTAGTCTGGGAAGACTCCATTCAGAACTGATTTTGGCACCAGGGACCTTTGTTGCAGCAAAGTCTAGGGCATATTTGAGTGCTGAAGTCTATAGCAACCCTGAGCACCCCAGTTCTGTCCATATAGTTTGCTTTCTATCCCTGAATACTTTTCATTTTAGTTAAAGTAAAAATCAGTTAACCCATGTCTATTCCAATTTTGTGAACAACTTGACGTTGCTACAACATTCATATAGCAAAAGTATCTAAGCAGTTTTAGTTCACTCCTCGTGGGATGATACTCACTCATCACTTTATTACTTGGTCACGATACGTGCACTTACGTTCTGACATTGTATTCATCTTTGTATGAATTACACATAAACACCAAGAGGTTTTTGGCGCCGTTACCGGGGAGTGTAAACTTAAAAATTGTTTTTAGATACCCCACTGTGTGAAGGATTGTTTTGCTTTTACTCTGGTGTCTTGTTGAGCAGGTAACACAGTGCATGAGCAGGGCTGATAGAGAGCTTCTGCCCCTTGATCCAGAGATAGAAAGAACACTTCTGAGAAGAAGAAGAGGACAGCTAACACACCAGCAACAAGCAAAGATGGCTAATCAAAATGGAGTAGACAACATGGACGACAGAAATAGGGTCTTAAATGCTTATGTTCAACCAAATCTGAATGGGTTGAACCCGAGCATTGTGAGACCAAAAATTGAGACTCTACATTTTGAGCTTAAACCAGTAATGTTCCAGATGCTGCAAACTGATGGGCAATTCAGTGGCATGCCCACTGAGGACCCTCACCTTCATTTAAGAGTGTTCATGGAAGTCACGGATGCTTTCAAAATGAATGGGGTAACGGAGGAAGTGCTCAGGCTAAAGCTGTTCCCTTATTCATTAAGAGACCGAGCAAGAGCCTGGTTGAACTCTCTGCCACTTGAATCTATCGTTAACTGGAGTGATTTGGCAGAAAAATTTTTGCTGAAATACTTTCCGCCTACCAAGAATGCCAGGTTGAGAAATGACATCACCTCTTTCCAGCAATTAGAAGGTGAATCTTTGTATGAGACCTGGGAGAGGTATAAAGAGCTATTACGGAGATGCCCACATCATGGAATTCCTTACTGCATTCAGATGGAGACCTTTATAATGGCCTCAATGCCCAAAATCAGACCATAATGGATGCAGCAGCTAATGGGGCACTCTTGTCCAAAACATATAATGAAGCATATGAGTTGCTTGAAAGAATGGCCAGTAACAACTATCAATGGCCAATGGACAGATTTTCAACTGGAAAGAAAGCAGTAAGCATGCACGAAGTGAGTGAAGTGACTTCTCTCACAGCCCAGCTAGCCTCACTAGTTAATGTTCTAAAGAGCCAGCAAGTTACCCGCCCTCAAGCAGCCAATACAGTTCAGGAAACTAGACCATCTTGTGTACTATGCAATGGACCACATCTATTTGAAGCTTGTCCTTCAAACCCAGAATCAGTGTGTTTTGTGGGTAATATGAATCGCAATAACAACCCTTACTCCAACACATATAACCCAGGATGGAGGTAACTCCCCAACTTCTCCTGGAGCAACTATGGTGCAGGACAAGGGAGCAATTCTACCCCACAAAGACCACAGGGACCACCAGGTTTCCAGCAGCAAAGACAACAGCCTCAGGAAGTCCCCACTTCACTGGAATCCCTGCTGAAGGAATATATGGCAAGAAATGATGCTCTAATCCAGAGTCAAGCAGCTTCACTGAGGAATCTGGAAACTCAAGTGGGACAGCTTGCTAATGAACTAAAAAGCAGACCCCTAGGGACATTTCCTAGTAATACTGAAGTCCCTAGGAGAGAAGGGAAAGAGCATTGCAAGGCTATAGCCTTGAGGAGTGGGAAGATGATGAAAACACAAAAAACAAGAGGGCAAGACCAGACAGACTCCACTGTACCCCTGGAGAACAATAAAGATAAGAAGAAGCAAGAGGAGGAGATAAGCATGGAGGAAACCATCTCTGGAGGAAATGCTGCAGCTATGCCACAGCAAAAGTCAGCAACTTTGCCGCAGCAAAGCATGCAACAAACCAAGCTACCCCCTTTCCCTCAAAGATTTCAGAAGCAGCAGAATGACCAGCAATTTAGAAGGTTCCTAGATGTCCTGAAACAGCTCCACATCAACATTCCTCTGGTGGAAGCACTGGAGCAGATGCCCAATTATGTGAAGTTCATGAAGGACATCTTGACCAAAAAGAGGAGATTTGGTGAATTTGAGACTGTTGCTCTCACAAGAGAATGCAGTGCTGTGCTGCAAAATAAGTTGCCACCCAAACTTAAGGATCCGGGCAGTTTCACCATACCTTGTTCAATCGGGAACCAGTATTTTGGCAAAGCACTGTGTGATTTAGGAGCAAGCATCAACCTTATGCCAATGGCTATCTTTAAAAAGCTAGAAATTGGAGAAGCTAGGCCTACCACAGTCATACTGCAATTGGCAGACAGATCCATTGCTCATCTAGAGGGAAAAATAGAGGATGTCCTGGTTAAGGTGGATAAGTTCATCTTCCCAGTAGACTTCATAATTCTGGATTATGAAGCTAATGCAGAAGTACCCATTATATTAGGCAGACCGTTCCTAGCAACTAGTCGGACACTCATTGATGTTCAGAAAGGTGAATTAACCATGAGAGTCCAGGATGAGCAGGTTACATTCAATGTGTTCCAGACCATGAAGTTTGCCAGTGACAAAGAGGAATGTGCAGTGGTGTCTATGATAGACACATTAGCATCAAAACAACTGGAAAAATGCTGTAAGGAGCAACCACCAGCAGCATGGACATACCACTCAGATTTCGAAGGAGAAGATGAGAAGGAATGGGCCTGGATTGATGTCAGACAAGGCTTTAGGAGGCAGGAGTCGATAAAAGAGCCGTTATATGAGACCACGCCAGATTCTAGGCTGCTGAAAGCATCAGTAGAAGAACCACCAGCCTTGGAGATGAAGCCCCTGCCAGCACACCTTAAGTATGCATATTTAGGAGAAACATCCACTCTTCTTGTGGTTATCTCAGCACTTCTGACAGAGGAACAAGAAGAGAAATTGGTCCTGACGTTGAAGAAATTCAGAAGGGCCATTGGCTGGACACTTGCTGACATTAAGGGAATCAGCCCCTCATTCTGCATGCATAAGATCCTCTTGGAAAGCAACGAAAAAGGGTCTATAGTACCCCAGCGAAGGCTTAACCCAATAATGAAGGAGGTGGTGAAGAAGGAGATCATCAAATGGCTGGATGCTGGAATCATATACCCCATATCAGATAGCTCGTAGGTGAGTCCGGTCCAGTGTGTTCCCAAGAAAGGAGGCATGATTGTGGTGGAAACTGAGAGCAATGAGCTCATCCCCACTAAGGTTGTAACCGGTTGGAGGATTTGCATGGACTATAGGAAGCTGAATAAGAGCACTAGGAAGGATCACTTCCCTCTGCCATTTATTGATCAAATGTTAGATAGACTTGCTGGAAGGGAATGCTATTGCTTCCTGGATGGGTACTCAGGGTATAACCAGATTGCTATAGCACCAGAAGATCAGTATAAGACCACATTCACATGTCCTTATGGTACCTTTGCATTTCAAAGGATGCCATTTGGGTTGTGCAATGCTCCAGCAACGTTCCAGCGATGCATGATGGAAATATTCACAGAAATGGCTGAGCAGTTTGTGGAAATCTTCATGGATGATTTCTCAGTCTTTGGGGACTCCTTTGACCTATGGTTGGGAAACCTTGCCAAAGTCTTGCAAAGGTGTGAGGAAACAAACTTGGTGCTAAATTGGGAAAAGTGCCAGTTTATGGTAAAGGAAGGAATTGTGCTGGGGCATAAGGTATCTCAGAATGGACTTGAGGTGGATAAGGCCAAGGTAGAAATTATTGAGAAATTGCCTCCTCCCACCTCGGTCAAGGGCATTCGAAGCTTCTTGGGACATGCAGGATTTTATAGGAGGTTCATTAAGGACTTCTCTAAGGTTGCCAAACCATTAAGCAGCTTGCTAGAGAAGGATAAAACCTTTTGTTTTGATGAGAGCTGCATGACAGCATTCTGCGATCTCAAACAAAAATTGAGTACAACTCTGGTTATTGTGGCACTAGACTGGACCTCCCCATTTGAGTTGATGTGTGATGCTAGTGAAACAGCATTGGGAGCTGTCCTTGGGCAGCACAGAAACAAGCTGTTTCACTCCATTTACTATGCTAGCAAAATGCTGCAAGGTGCCCAGCTAAACTACACCGTGACAGAGAAGGAACTGCTTGCTGTAGTGTTTGCCTTTGAGAAATTCAGAGCATATTTGGTAGGAGCAAAGGTGATAGTGCACACAGAACACTTTGCCATCAAACACTTGGTTAGAAAGAAAGATTCCAAACCAAGGCTCATTCGGTGGGTGCTTTTGCTTCAAGAGTTTGATCTAGAGATCAGAGACAGGAAGGGGACTGAAAATCAAGTGGCAGACCATCTCTCTAGGTTGGAAGAGCACAGCTCTGGAGTAGAGGACATTAATGAAAGATTCCAAGATGAGCAACTCTATCTCCTGTCCCAAGGTGATGTGCCATGGTATGCTGACTATGTAAACTACCTTGTGAGTGGAATGCTCTCACCAGACCTGATGTGGCAGCAGAAGAAAAAATTTCTGCACGAAGTCAACTCATACTACTGGGATGAACCCTATCTTTACAAGTAGTGTGCTGATCAAATGATAAGGAGATGCATACCCAGTGAAGAGATGGAGTAAATCTTGCAGCAATGCCATGCTTCCCCTTATAGAGGTCATTTTGGAGGAGTTAGGACCGCAAACAAAGTGCTGCAGGCAGGTTTCTATTGGCCCTCCTTATTCAAGGACTCCCACTCTTATGCAAGGCAATGTGACCGGTGCCAAAGAACAGGGAATATATCTCGCAGGCATGAAATGCTACTGAACAACATCCTAGAGGTGGACTTATTTGATGTCTGGGGCATAGATTTTATGGGACCATTTCCCTCTAGTTTTGGCAACCAATACATCCTTGTAGCTGTAGACTATGTCTCAAAGTGGGTGGAAGCCAGTGCATCCCAGACTAATGACGCCAGAGTCGTGACCAAATTCCTGAAGAGGAATATCTTCACAAGGTTTGGAACCCCCAGAGCCATCATTAGCGATGGAGGGACTCATTTCTGCAATAGGCAGTTCAAGGCACTACTAGCCAAATATGGAGTCAGACACAAGGTAGCAACCCCTTATCACCCACAAACAAGTGGCCAGGCTGAAGTCTCCAACCGAGAGATCAAGAGAATCTTGGAGAAAATAGTAGGTCCTATAAGGAAGGATTAGTCCTCAAGGTTGGATGACGCCCTTTGGGCATATAGAACAGCTTATAAGACACCTCTGGGCATGTCACCTTATAGGTTGGTATTTGGGAATCTACCAGTGGAGCTGGAACATCGAGCATATTGGGCAGTGAAGAAGCTAAACTGGAACCTGGATGCTGCAGGTGAGAAGAGAATGCTGCAGCTAAATGAGTTAGACGAATTTTGGGGGCAGGCCTATGAAAATGCCAAACTATACAAGGAGAAAGAAAAGCAATGGAATGACAGGAAGATACAACCCAAAAACTTCGAAGTGGGATAGAGAGTACTACTGTACAACTCCAGGCTAACCTTGTTTCCTGGGAAGTTGAAATCACGATGGTTTGGACCCTTTCGCATAAGCAAGGTCTTCCCATTTGGAACTATTGAATTGGAAGAAGAGAAAGAAGGGAGGACATTCAAGGTTAATGGGAAAAGATGCAACCATTATCTGGGGGGTGATGTGGATAGACATCACACTTCCATTCAGCTGTAAGAGGATTGAATAGAAGGGAAGTCAGGCTGAAGACTCTAAAACAAGCTCTCATGGGAGGCAACCCATGTTCAAATTTGTTATTATTCAAGTTAATAGTTTTAAGATAGTTTAGATCATGAGTCTGATAGTTTTTGTGGTTGTTACGCAGGTTAGGAAGCAAGCAGTTGCAGGACCAGTTTTTGTTTTTCTACAGCAACCCTATAACTAAGGATAGTCCCTGCTTTGCTACAGCAGGATGAATAACGAGCACTTTTTGCTGCAGCACGAGTCCTAGGCAACCTAATTTTGCTGCAACATTGCTGCAGCAACACAGTCAGCTCTAAGCCAAGGGTTCCCTCTGCTATGCTTTGGCAGTTAAAAAAAAATGGTGGGCGGGAAAACTGACAGAAGACCAAAAGACACCTACGGTCTTTAAACCTCTGTAACTTCCAACCCACTTCTTTCCCGAGTTTAGACACCCACGTTTTCAACTCTGCAGCTTCCCTTCTCATTGCACCTCTCCGAGTTCTCAAGACCTGCAACCGTCTCACCTCCTTCGACTCAGAAAACCCCAACCTTCAACCCCTCGAACCAAAAATGCCGAGAATCAAGACAGTGGCTAGGAAGGCGAGCAAGGTGAAGAAATTCACCTCTAAAGAAAATCGGAAAAGGCACGACGACGAAATCGTGCCCAGAAACTTCTGTGCCGAGAAAGGATTCACCTTCACCTCCGCTGGCGATTTAGGAATGCCAATGTACGTTGGCACGGTGGTAAAGCAGAGGGCTTGGGAAAATTTTGCAAGCCATTCGCAACCGGCCCTCATTCCACTGGTTTGGGAGTTCTATGCAAACTTCTCACCAAAAACTGACAAATGGGTGAGAGTTCGGGAAACGAAGGTAAGTTTCGACCAAGCTACAATCAACAAGGCCTACAATTTGCCCGACGAGGAGGACAACTATGAGGACTATCTGCAGAGTCTGCGGGATGAAGACCGGGAAGCAATGCTCACCCGGGTGTGCCTTCCTGGCACAGCCTGGGATAAATCTCCCCAGGGCTCCACCGCTGTAAATCGAATCTCCTTGGTGTCGGTAGCAAAGGTCTGGTACCATTTTCTCACTACCCGTCTTCTACCGTCCACCCACGGGCAGACTGTGAGCAGAGAAAGAGTAGCAATGGTGGACGCTCTCTTCCTCGGCAGGCCACTCAACGTTGGCCGCATTATAATTGGCCAAATCCAAGCATGTGCCAGTCGAAAAAAGGGAAGCCTACTCTTTCCTTCCCTCATCACCACCCTGTGCAAGAATCATGGAGTACCAGTCTCCATTGACAAAGAGGTCTTTAAGGACACTGCTCCCATCACCCCTACCACCATTGCTCGCATTGTTATGGAGAAAGCAGCCCCGCACCCACTAGCTGCCTCTCAAGACCCCCCACCAACTACTGGCCCATCTACTTCCTCCTCTGTCACTCAGCTAGCTGACAAGGCCATTCAGCATCTGCTGCAGCAACAATCCACCCTCCTCAGATAGCAAGCACAGTTGTTGCAGCGCCAGCAAACCTTCTGGCGATATGCACAGAAGAGGAACTTTGCCCTCCACACCACTTTGGAGCAAAATTTTAAGCAGTTCTTCCTATTCCCAGAATTTCCAACTGCCTTGCTCCATGCCACCTTTGAGGAGTTAGCCCCAGCACCAGAAGCATAAGCAGAGCAACCCAAGGCCTCTGAAGGATCCTCCTCCACCAAGGAGCCCTATCCGGAACCCCACTAGCCACCGAAAGAAACTGCGTCCTCTGATGATGATGAGCCCATTGCCAAAAGGGCAGCAGTATTGCGCAAAGGAAAGGCCCCACAATAATCAATATAGAGGAGGAGTGGGCTCAGAAGTTCATCAAGATCTTCTGGGGGTCAATGACCCTAGGGTGCTGCAGCATACCTGCAAGCACCCACAGGAAAGTTCCCTCAACCCTTATTCCTTCTCTGCTGTATTTGGAATTCCTTTGTTTCTGTTTGTGGGTGTATTTTGTTTTCTGGCCATTGCATCAGCAGTGAGGACACTGCTCAATTTAAGATTAGGGGGGTGTGTGATATAATGTATAATGTCTGTTGGGAATAGTATTGCTGGAGCATATTACTCTTGTGTTTTGATTCATTGCTGTAGTATTGCTGGAGCATATCGCATAGTTAGCTATGCTGCTTATCTAGGTGATTGTTTATGTTGCTGTCCACTTATGTTTTTGTCTACCTGTGTTGAATAAGTCTGTCTTAGTAATCACTGATTCTGATTGAGTTGAATACAGTTATAATTGTTTCATAAAAAGTTAAAACAAAAAACAAAAAAAAGGAGAGAAAAGAAAGAAAAGAGGGTGGAATAGGTGCATAGCCTACAGAAAGTTTTAGGATACTCCATGAGGAGGATTGGGTATTTTGTTAAAAATCAAAATAGGAAACCTACAGCCTTACCCCATCACACAGCACCCTCTTCTTATAAGCACTAGATCATGGGCAGTTTGCCTAACAGAGAATTTGGTGATCTTTCAGAAAGTGGTCCTTAGTCTTAGAGCTAGTAGTGAGAGCTTCCTGCAGAATTATAAAAGAGGCAGACACATAGGGGCATAAAGGCTTAAGTTTGGGGGAGGGGAGTAGAAAATAAAGAAAAAAAAATATGGACACTCCAATGCTCTGTAATTCCTTAGTAACCAGGGGTATGCATGAGCCCCATGTGTGCCTTTGCGTAAAATAGGGATGTAGAGTATGAGTGGGAAGCGGTTGAAGGGTGATAAGGCTGAGTAACCGGGTGCCTGCATTGAACATGTTGGCATTCGCGTCAAAAGGATGTAATGACCTCTGCTAGAATAAGATCCATGCCAAAAACAACAGTAAAGGATGAAATTCAGTAAGCTGCCCCATTTCCCCATATCTGCTGCCCTGACTGTTCCTATGATGAATGCCAGCTTGATCTAAGAAAGGAAGCTCGAAATATTAGCATAAAAGTCTTAGGAACTCTGGCTGTTTTTGACCCGAATAACTCCTAGACAAAACTGTCCATATCACACACACAAAAATTCAGAGAAGGTGTTTGTTGTGATTGGGAGTAAGATTTGTGGTATCCTTTATATGAAACCAATCCTAAGAGTTGAGAGCTATCAACAGAGCTATGGAGTCTAACATGAGAAAAGTCTGGAACTTCTGCGTATAGTGAGCAGAGTAGGATGCTTGGGGACAAGCAATCCTTTAAGTTTGGGGGGATTTGATAACTGCATTTTACTATAGTTTTTATGCGTTGCCCATGATTGTTTACTGAATTTTTTTGGTGTTTTAAGCACTTTTTACCCTCTGATTTAATTGAATGGGATGACTTTTCTAGATATAACGTAGCTACCTCATTGCTGCAGCATTTCAGTGAGCATGTACAGCAATGATAGCAAAACCACGGGTGATAGTGGGTAAAGCTGTTTTCTCTCTCCCCTGCAATACGATGATTCTGTGTGATTTGGTGCAGGTGGCAGAGCTGCGCAGCAGGGGCAGCCACCAGTGAGCAAGGGACAGCAGCAGGGACATTGTAGGCTGCTGGTACAGGACTGCCTCCACTAATGAAAGTGGAGAGGAAGAAAAAAACAAAAAGAGCTGCACAACAAGGGCGCCTGTTACAGAGCAGAAGGTATGGCAGCAGTCCAGGGCGCTTTACTGGGACCACGAAGGTTGCCTATAAAAGGCCGAAAAGTAGCCAATGGAAGAGAGCCCCGCCAGGGAGAAAGAGGAAAGAACTGGGAGAAAAATAACACCATAGCCTAGAGTGCTGCTAACACCGGAAGGTGCAGCATGAGGGGATAGTGTGCTAGTGTAGAAGGGAACTTTGTTTTCTTTTGTTGTTTTACTGCTTTATCAAAAAGAAAGAACTACATTTTGTAATTTAGTTTTTATCTCTTAGAATGCACACCAGTGTTTCTGGAGTTTTTGTAACCAGTGCACCCATGAGGCTTGGTTAGTTTCCAGTTGGGGTTGCACAAGGGTTGTAATGGACCGAAGCACATTTTTATTATCAATACATTTCACTGCAGTTTTGTTTACCATTCAGCTGTATATCCTGTAGCTTTTCTTTCCTTAATAACGGAAGTTTGGAGGAAGAAAACGGAGGCCACCATTCACCTGGGAGGGTAATGTAGGCTGAAAAAAAAGCTGAGTGTAAAGGGGTTACCTCATGTAGGGATATACGGGTACCTCATTAGTCCCATAATGTATTGCTTGCGCAATTCAGAGGTAAGGACTTGTGCAGGAATGCGTGTCCGCACCTTGGAGTTGTGAGGAATGGTAGTCTGGGAAGACTCTATTCAGAACTGATTTTGGCACCAGGGACCTTTGCTACAGCAAAGTCTAGGGCATATCTGAGTGCTGAAGTCCATAGCAACCCTGAGCACCCCAGTTCTCCCCATATAGTTTCATTTCTATCCCTGAATACTTTTCATTTTAGTTACAGTAAAAATCAGTCAACCCATATCTATTCCAATTTTATGAACAACTTGACATTGCTACAGCATTCATACAACAAAAGTATCTAAGCAGTTTTAGTTCACTCCTCGTGGGACGATACTCACTCATCAATTTATTACTTGGTCACGATACGTGCACTTGCGTTCTGACATTGTATTCATCTTTGTATGAATTACACATAAACACCAACATTACATTTCTCTCCCACTAGATATCTAAAGAAATATAAGCCTTAGAAATTCTTCACCTTATGTGTATGCATAGAAAATATTTCTAACATTAAGAGAATAAGTAAAGAGAGAAAACCTAATAGGAAAAATTAGAAATAACATACTAAAGAGAGGCAAAATTCTTGAGTAAGGAAGATAAATTTTCTGGAAGTGAAGGTCTTAAAATTTCAAGAACATTGGATTAGGATAATTTTTCCTAATTTAAGAGTTAGAGTTACTAAGTTTAACATCTCCACCCATATATTGGGCCTTCAACTATGGACGCTTTATATAGAGTTTTTTCCACTTCACATGAGTTTCTAACAAACTAGTTGGATATCCCAAGCAAGAGATATAACATAGACTTGGACTAGGATATAGAAGTTGGACCAATAGCCCAAAACTCATGAAAATGTGACCAAACCCTCCATGAAAGGTAAACTTTTAGATAAAGCAAAGGAAATGGGCAAGAATGAGCCCAAATCCAAGAGGAAAAAATAAGAACCATGTGAGGAAATAGTAGTGTAATAACAATTAGTGTAACACCTAGAATTCTGTTAGTATATTCACAAAATGGAATATTAAGGAAGGATTAAAAAGGAATAAATGGGGTAGTTATAAGAAAATAATTGTGAATATTTAATAAGGGTTTTCTCATTTTTGGAAGAAATGTGTAAGGATGAGATAGTAAATTCTTTGTCTACAGGACCATAAATGGATAATAATAATAGAGATGGGGAGCCATGAAGAAAGTTGCACACAAATCCATTGAAGTAGGGCTTAAGAAGGAATTAAACACATGGTAAGCTTTTCGTTCACCCAAACAAGGCCTTAGCCAACCACATAGTTGTAAAGTAATAGAATGGCATTTTGGAAATACTTAGGCAAAACATGGATATTGGTTAAGGCAAGGTGGCTTCTTGAAGAAGCCAATGTTATTTTAATATTTCTTGAAGACTTGGTGACCAAGTCGCCAATCCAGCTCAAGGAAAGAGAGAGACACCCACGGTAAGAAGGGAGAAAGAGAGAAGGAGAAAAAAAGAAAAGAGAAGAAAGAAGGAGAAGGAGATAGAAGAAGAAGTGGAGTGAGAAAGTGAAGGAGAAGAAGGAAAAGGTAAGAAATCTTCCTTAATCTTGTGTTTGAGTCATGGAAATCTCTTGGGTCTCATGATGGTGGTAAAAATCTACAGTTGGTGAAGTTTTTCTAGAGAGAGGAAGTAGCTGAAACTAGTAAGAGAAAAAAGTTTTTTAAAGAAAAGAAGGAAAGATCAACATCCTCATTTACAATTTCTAGTTGGATGACTTAATGGTTGATTTATATGTGTGCATTTAAGGATATGGGAAGGTAGTTAGAGCTGTTATTGAAGCATTTATGGTGGTTATGGGTGTAGTTCATTTATATGTAGGAGATAGTGATTTTGAGAAATTTTGTGTAGTTAGTTTTGAGATTAAATCCATGTTTTTGGTGGTTATATGCTCGGAAAAAATTGTGATTTTCATGCTCAAAATGTTGATATATTTATTGTTGGGTTTTCTTGGCTGGTTTGGGAGAAAAGGAGAGTTTTTGGTAAGTTTCTCGCCCAGAGCACGACTATGCTCTGGGATGGAAATCTAGAAATCTAGAAATGGAAAAAATGCTGAACACGGCCCGAAGCACAGCTGTGCTTGGCACAGGTTTTTGTGTAACACGACCATGTTGAGAGGGAAACACGGCCATGAAGTATGGTCGTGCTTCATGCTGTCCACCTTTTTTTCAACATTTTTTGTTTCCTTTCTAAATCTTAATTAATCACCAATGTTTGTGGGATGTTAATGAGAGTTTTATGAGTCATGTCTGTTAAAAGAAATATGTACTATCTATTTCATTGTGTATGCTTATTGAATTATGTATGTAAGGATGAAGAATGATGCATGAATGCTATATTTGCATGCTATAGACTACTTGTATGTGTAGCTACAAGTGAGTGATTAATGTATGAATATTATGGAGGGCTATCAAGACATGTATGTTCATCCATGATGAGATTGTTATAACGTGCTTGAGAATGAGTATGGTTTATGTTCTTAATACTTATTAATATGCATGCTCCTTGTTGAATTAAGTGGCTAGAAAGATGTAAAAGACTTAAGCATTGTCTAGAGGACCCTCTCTGAGGTAGGGTGGCCTGGTAACAGGTGTCCCCCTTGCTGTATTATGCCGACTAACAGGTTAGAATGATTCTTTCTGAAATAGGGTGGCCTGGTGATAAGTGTCTCCCTTGTTGTATTAAGGAGACTAACAAGTTCAGGATGACCCTTACCTATTAAGTTGACCCGGGAGTATGGCACCTTACGAGGTAAGGCGACTGAAGGGTCGTGGCTTGGATACGGTATCGAGATAGAGGATGCCCTATAGCCCAGAGTGGTCAATACGAGAAGAACCGCTCCGATAAATGGCCCTCAAATGGTGGGTGAGTAGCTGGAGGGGTAAGGCTTATGCCGTATTGAGGATTGCAATTGAGAAAAATTATTCGATGGTGAGCCACTATGAGTGATGTATGAGCCATGAACAACGGCATAGGTATTTTATAAATACATGTTTCATTTTATGATGCATGATATTGATGCATAACCTATAAAAGGCTTGTATGTATTTTACTGTACTTTTATTGTATAAAAAGAGAAAATGTTTTCTATAGCTTATACGGTTGGAAATAACATGTAAGTATTTTTCGTATGCTTATATATACTGGATGTTGACCTTGCTAAGATTTTATATCTCACTATGTTTTAATGTTATGTTTAGATTAGTAGATATGTCGTTTGTAGTGCTGATGATTCTGCTGGAGCTACAGACCGTAGATGTCCCTTACTTGGGACAGTTCACAATCACAGTGAACCTGTTAGTGATAAACTTGGTAAAGATCCCTGCTCCGGGCCTACCTCCTCCACTAGTAGTACCCCAAGGGTGATGGCCAGGGGAGGGAATAGTAAAGTAGGGTTATGTAAATAGTTCTAATGATGTAATTGGTCTAACCCTATTGTTTTGATGTAACCCCACAGTACTCTGCCTTTTGTGATGTATGCTTAGTACCTCGGGTTACATATGTATGTATGCTGCTAATCCTGATGTATGTAACTTCTATATGTATGTAAATACAAGATGCATATCTTTTGATATAATACTGGTTTAATACGTAATCACTGAAAGAAAAACAGGCGTTACAATCAAGATTAGGTCACAAGGCATTAAGATAAAACATATATATCCTACATTCATAATTTCAACAAGTAGGTAATAATACATGGCATTAGGAAAAAACATCTATATCCTACATTTATAATTTTAACAAGTAGGTAATAATACATGGCAGTATGACAAAACATCCCTATCCTACAAAAATAATTTCAGCTAAGCAAGAGAAACTCAAGGGCTAAAAATTTACCACATAGAAAGGCAAACCTATCATGCTTAAGTGAGACAAAAGAAAAAAAGAAAAGAATCCCTAAATAAAAGGAACCTTGTCCCTTATCTTAAGAACATTTTATCATGATTTTCAAATACAAATATCCTTTTGCTATACATATCTTGACTAAGGGAGAGGAAGACAAGAACATGAGTTGTCTTTCCCCAAAAACCAACCAAGTGCATCCTAATTGTGATAAGGTAGACCCATGATTATGAAAGGTGAACCACTTGATAGTTTATTTAAGCAAAACCCATCCTTATAACATTATAATTTCATCCAAGTGAGGGAGAGGAAAAATAGAAACACGGTAGAGTGAAGAAAGGAGAGAAAGAGAAGAGAAGAAAAAAAGGAAGAAGAAGGAGAAGTATAGAGGACTAAGTACTCAAGATAAGTTAGCTTAATCTCCACTTGAATTCATCTTTTTTCTTCATCCTTAGGGTTCAAAATTCATCCTCCTTCTCTTATTTAAGTTTCTAAAAAAGCTAAGGGAAGGGAGGAATCTTACCCCTTCCTTCAAGAGGAAACAAGAAAAATAATTCACTAAGTGAGCTAGGAAAATCTTTAGGTAGGTTTAACAATATCTCTTTTTAAAGAAAAGTTTTGAAATTTGTAACATTTATATGGGATTTTGATCTTAGAACTGAGATGAAATTTACAATATTTGCTACTTTGATGATTGGCCATGGATGTTGCTCTTTCATGTTACATGTTGATCTTCCATGTGATGAATGTTTTGAATATTTTGGTTGGTAAGGAAAGTTTTAAATTGATATGGCTATAGGTGGCAAAAATTTAGGGCTTTTGTGTTGTTGTTATGTATATTTGAATAGGGTAAAAATAGATAGAAGATGTTTAAGTTGATAAAATAAGTATGGCCTTCAATACCTAGGGGAAGACCAAGATAAATTTTGTTGAGAAACATCCATAGCGATGCATGCTTTGATTCCATTTTTCTTTTGAAGTGGATGATGGAATGTTAAAGTAAGTAAGAAATATAATTAAATGTTGAGATTAGTAATTCTATAGTTAGGTGGAAATTTGGAAGATGAATTAATAAAAGGATGAACTAGAAATTTAGGAAATGCTAGACTAAGAAAATTGGATTTCGGAGTATCCAGGGAAGCTATATATATATATATATATCTGTGTGTGTGTGTGTGTGAGTGTGTGTGTTTCAAGAATTTTTAGCCACTGGAATCATTCAGTTTAGAATTCATATTAGGAAGATATGATCAGATTAGTAAGCAGTTGTTAGAAACTAGCTAACCAGGGATGAATCTATTTAGTATTCTTCTATGTTTGAAATTTTAGGAATAATCTATAGGCAATTAAAGGAAATTGTTAAGATAAAAATATAGATATATGTCTCATGGATTTATAGGCTCTGAAATCACTTAATTTGGAGTCCATATGAGGGAGTTATGGCTAATTAATGAGTAGAATTCAGAATTAGTCTAGAATCCAGGGTGGTAAATGTAAATGTTTTTGTTTTTGATTTTTTGAGAATGCTTAGTAAGGAATCTGAAGAAATGATAAACATGAAAGCTGTAGATAACTGTCTTAACTTTTTATAGCCTTTAGAATCACCTCAATTGGATTTTGGATAAGGGAGATATGGTTGAATAAGTAAAAAAATGTCACAGAACACGGCTAGGCTGTGTTCTGAGTTGCTTCAGCATGGGCAGGCCATGTTCAGGGCTATTTTTGAGGATGTTTGAAGTATTTTTCTACTATGGCCGTGTCCTGAAACAAGGTCAGGTCGTGTCCTGAAACAATGCTAGGTTGTGTTAGGAGCTGGTAAAGCTTATTTTTAACATTTTTCTACCCTAAACGAACCTCATTAACTATAGGGTAATGATAGAAACCAAATTGGAGGATTATTCCCTTTAAAATTGCTTAGAACATGTGTTGGAAATGATATAAATAGGAAAAAAGTAACTAGATGCCAAGCATAAAGAAAGTGAAAAGATGAAAATAATATTTAAAAAAGAAGAAAAATCTTATGAGTGGAAATAATAAATAACTAGTGTATGCTCTAGCCATTGCCATTGTATGAACTCCTTACCATCTTAAGTGTGTAATTTTAACATAGAAATATTTTATAAGGAGATATTCAAAAATGGTTATGATCATGACATGATTGCATTTTACTAATAATTTTTGGTAGTGATTATGCTTTGATGACAAATTATGGCATGTGACTATAATGAACATACTTGTTATTGAAATCATATTTTTTTTGGCTATTAACGTGAAAAGAAAAGAAAAGAGACGAGCATGGTCACATAGCGGTTCGTATGGTGCAACAGTAGGAGACACCCTACTCACGACTATGATTCTGCTAATGAGAAAAGAAAGAGAATGTGTGCCATATTAGACGGAGCGAGAAAAACCCGTACTGGAGAGTATAAAGTTCTCACCTTGACTAGGATAACTTGTTAAGAAAATAAGTTGATAGCCATCATGATATTCTAAAAATAGTTATTCATGTCATATATGTCATTACTGCATGATTTTCATGTACATAGATAAAGTGCATTCATGTTATCTAAGATATTTGATGTGGCTTATACAGATGAACATGACGTGACGATCATTATTTATAATGATTATGAGTTATTGTTAAACCTACTGAGATTTAATTCTCACTATATTTTTATATCATGTTCAAAAAATTAGTTATGCAGATTTTTGTATGGTTCTATCTTTTAGTGTATGTTAGATTATGTTACTCTATGTTGGACAGATTCCAGAAATTAATAAGTTGTTTGTGGTCGAGTTAGCTAAGATCCTAGTAACGGTGTAACCACCAGCACCCATATCTCTGAAATTAGTCAACATGCATGAATAAGATATAGATATTTATGTGTTTGATTTTTGTACCAACGTTTTGATTAATGATGTATATATGAACTTAGAATTATTTAGTGTTAATGGTAGAATTTAAACCTTGATTATGCTTGGTTAAATTAATTGAATGTTATTATGAGTTAAGGAATTAGAAGTAGAGAAGTAATGACTTTATGAGACTTTACAAATATATATATATATATATATATGTATGTATGTATATATATATATGTATGTATGTATATATGGAGTTGTTACAACAATACTTAATGGTCGCCACTAAAAAATTTCATTTTAATGGTAACATTTAATTTATAGCACACTACTAAATGGTTAACTTTTGGTGATGATCTTTTTGAAAATGCCACTGAAATATTCTAAGACACATTTTAAAAAAATTTCAATGACGACTTAAGAAATGTTTCCGTAGAAAGTATTTTGTGGTCACTATTGAATGACCACAAAAGGCTTTCAATGGTGAATTGAGTGGCCACTGAATAAAAAAGTAGAAATAAAAAATAAATATGTGTCAATCTATTTTGGTATGGATAGGTCTAACACTGCCCTACCTTGCTTGATTGCAGGATTCTGCCAATCTATGCGGCCATCTTCATCTTTGTCTTCGTTCTCATATTTCTCCACCTCCAACAACTCTTCTTCTCACTACCACAGATGTTGTCATCTTAGTTGCTGTGATAAAGATAAAGAGGCCCTAAAGTTATGAAAAAGGAGCAAATCCCACTCCAAATGACATCATAGTCACCACTGCTCTTCTGATTTGTATTCTTCATCTTCTATGTCTGATTACTCCAGGTTAGGAATCTAATTTTAGATGCTTAGCGTTTAATTCCAATTGTACTTTGTAAAACCCGACATCTTTTCTGTGGAATTTATATAGTTTACAAGTCATGTGGATAGTTTTCACTTCTCTATATACTTCAAAGAAAAAAGGGTTTTTGACCGTTTAGCATTACGTATGAATTTATTGTATGCCTCAACTTCACTTTCTGACCCTTTTTATGAAAGTTGGTATCCATGGCTGGATGTGCATATCAACCTATTTGTATAAGCTTTGTTCGCAAATAGTGTGAAGCATTAGGCACATTTCTAATTTCCACAACGTTAGCAAAAATAAAATAGTTACGGTCTATATTTTAGGAACAACTATTGACAATGGATATTATTACTTATTTGTGTTCTGAGTCGTAGAATATATTAGTAATAATTTTCAAGATTTTTAGGAAAACGCAGATTAGGAGAAGGATTAGTTAGAAATTTCAAAGACCCACACCCTTTTCTTTCTAACTCTCCTCTGCCATTTGTCTCTTCCTGTGTTTTCTCAATCCAGATTCTTCATTTTTTTTGTTCATTTTGTCACCTCCTCGTCCTTATCAGCCTATTGTTTTGTCACTATGATTCTGAATTTCATTCGTGCATATTATTGTTATATTTTGGGGGGGGGGGGGGGCTAATTCTTAGCTAATTCTTATTTTCTCTAAGTATTCATTACTAATTGCAAAGAATGTTTGGGATAATAGTTTTTGGAAAGAGTTTTTGAAAAATGTAAGATGTTGATAAATAGGGGTAGTTTTAGGTACATTTAGTTTAATTAGTGGCATTGTCATGGCCTCGCCAATTGTTCCTTGTTTTCTTTATATGCATGGAGTGATTACCACTTTTAGCAAGAATGAGCTATATTTTTTGTGCCTTTAACTACTGACGATCTCCCTCATAACTTAATAATTATGTATCTTATATAAATATTGAATTAGTTAAGCATGAGTAGATGCATCATGTGGTTTCACGTTGGTTTATGTTATTGATATTCAGAAATTCTGACAATAGGATATGCTAATGTTCCTTTGGATGGGTACATATCATCATTAATTTGGTTTATAATACCATTTGCCTTATTTTAAATAAGAGAGTTCTTCTGATAGTGATCGTGATAAATATCATCATTCCAAAAGTCACAAAAAGAATTACAGAACAAAGAAGGTGATTTGTTGGTATTACAAATTTTCCCCGTCTACAAATTTTGTTGTCTGTTCATCTCACTCACTCTTCTTTCTTTT
Organism: Gleditsia sinensis; assembly: GCA_037074535.1. Taxonomy (NCBI): domain Eukaryota; kingdom Viridiplantae; phylum Streptophyta; class Magnoliopsida; order Fabales; family Fabaceae; genus Gleditsia; species Gleditsia sinensis. The sequence continues at coordinate 28,104,172 of CM073468.1, read as the reverse complement.
TTGTAGAACAAGGAAAAAGATTGAAGTAAAAGCCATCGGCATAAACGACAAAAGCATAAAGTGAAAGAGGTAGGCGACTTTATACATATTATTTTGATATCATTTGCAGGCCTTCTTAGTAGATGGTGTGGTATCCTTTAAGGCTTTTTATTCTAGTAGAATTATTAAAACTATGTCAAAGACCACATTTCTTGTACAGCTAGCATTTTCACCAACTTAACTCAAGTCAACCTACTTAATTTCTATTTCTTGAATTTTGGCACTAGGATTAACTAGGCATCTTGGTTCAATTAAACGGAATCAATTATAAGATATTTCTAAAATAATAAACATATTCAGCTTGGTTGCTATCTATGGAACCGACCCAAACTAGACTCACAAAAAATCAATTATGGGTAGGACTTTGCTCCTGGACCGGTTCCTTTTCTCCCTCATCCCACATAGCTGCCATTACATTTCAGTAATATAAAATTTATGTTGTTAGAAAAAGAAACACACTAAAAAGGTGAAGGCCGAAGAAAATAATATAAAGAAGCGACCATTAAAATAAAACTGCAGAGTCCACCATTCACAACAAAAAAGTCCAATTGCCCTCCAACCCTCCTCTACGTTTCTAAAGGCAATTTATAATATTGCTTTTGTTGATTTTCTCCCTTCCACTTAGTGAACATTTTTTGATGAACGACGATGAGAATAGACACTAGAGAGAGACGTGGAACTTTGGTAGCTTCAGTGACTAAGAAGAGGAAGTGCAAAATATAAAATTAAAATTATAGTAAGTATATAATATTAAATATATAAAATATAAAATTATACATTTACAATCAATCAGTTCAATATGGTTTGGTTAGAAAAAATTTTCAACTAAAAACCGAACCAAACAACATGGTTCTTATATGTAAAACCAAATTAAACTGGGCTAAAATAATTTTTTTCAATTTTATATTGGTTTAATTTAAACTAATTACATTTTTTTATGTAACTAGTTACATTACATTATTTCCACTAATTGTAGTTAAATATAAGTTTCAATAATGACATTATAATTTTTATAATATTTTAGAAAATAATTAATTTATTAATAATATTTTTATTATTATGTTTGTAGCTATATATAAAAATCTTAATATAAAGAAATTAATATAGAGGAAAAAAAATTATATATTACACTTTTGGTGGCGACTTTTGTGGCCATTGAAAGTCAATGGCAACCACGGAAAGTCACCACCAAAAGTGGCTTCAGTGGTGACTATTGAAAGCATACTTTGAGTGACAAGTATAGAAAGTCACCACCAAAAGTGGTTAGATACCAACCTATCATAGATGTTATGGTGACATAATTTAGGGTTTTAATGGCGAATTTTATTGCCACTGAAAGTAGACATTTAGTGGCGACCTACCTAATTATGCTGCAAGAAAAAGTCCACACAGAAAGTTGCAATAAAAAATCTTCAATGACATAAATATAGGCAACAATGTTTAGTTGCCACCAAAACTTTCGAAGGCAAATTTTAACCTTTTAGTGACGACAAAAGTCCTCATTAAAAGTCAATTTCTTGTAAAATTAATTTCACTTAGTAAAAGAGTGAGATAATTTGTCTTTGTATTCTACAAGTGGAAACTTCTCCTTTAAGTATTGCACAAAAAGCTCAAGGAAGAGAGATCTTAACAAGAAAAGCATTTGTAAAGGATCATTCCTATTTTGTGTGTGGATTCTTTTGATTAAAATTAGGCTAAAATCACAACAACTTGGTATCAAAGCCGAAGGTGGAGAGTGATAATGGGGAGTGCCAAATTTGATATCAAAAAATTCCCAAGAAAGAAAGACTCTGGTTATTGAAGGTTGAAGATGAGAGCATTGCTGGTTTAACAAGTTCTTGAAGATGCTTTAAATAGTGAAGATAAACTTCCTGCTAACCTCTCTGAAAAGGAGAAGAAAGAAATAGTTGCAAAAGCTCATAGTACTATAATTTTTGTGTCTTAGGAAAAGGTGCTGAGAAAAATTTCAAAAGAAAAGACAAAAGCTGCAATTTGGTTGAAACTTAAGCCCCAATACATGACCAATTCTTTGGCAAATAAATTGTACCTTAAAAAAAGGTTATACACCTTGAAAATGCCCCTGAGAAGTCTTTAGAAAATCACATAAATGACTTCAACAAGATCATTCTTGATCTTAAAAACATAGATTAAGATTTATGAAGATTACGCTTTTCTCTTGCTAAAATCTTTACCTAGTGAATTGGATAACTTGTTAGATACACTTATCTATGCCTGTGATTTCTTAACCTTTAAGGAAGTACAGCCTACACTATTCTTAAAAGAATTGGAAAAGAAGTCTGTAGGTAAAGAAGAAAATGTAGCTGAAGAACTTAATGTTAAAGGAAGACTAAAGAAAAGGGAATCTAAGGGGAAGGAAAAACCAAGATCTAACTCAAGAGCATTCTAAAGAAAATGGTTCTTGTGTCATAAAGAGGGCCATATGAAGAAGGATTGCCTAGAGAAGAAAAAGTGAGATAATGAGAAGCATAAGGAAATAGGATATGCTAATGTTCCTTTGGATGGGTACGAAAGCTTTGACCTCTTATGTGTTTCAACCATGAAGTCACAGTCAAAATGGGTGTAAGATTCAAGTTTCTCTTTCCATGTGTTCCAATAAGACCTAGTTCCATGAATTCAAGGAGTTTGATGGAGAGCAAGTACTGCTTGGTAACAAGACTTGCATGGTAAAAGGAATGGGTTTTGTAAATCTAAACCTAAACGATGGTGTGAAAAGGATCCTAATTGATGTAAGGTATGTTCCTAAGTTGTAAAGGAACTTGGTGTCACTAGGAATGCTAGACTCCCAAGACTATTACTTTAAGGAAGAAAGTGGCATCTCAAGGTGTGAAATGGTTCGCTAATGTTAATAAATAATGGGCTCTATCTTCTGTAGGGAAGGACTGTAGTGAGGACAACAGATACACCATCTAGACATCAAACAAATAGTACAAAGTTGTGGTACATGAGATTAGCCCTATATTAATGAAAAAGGACTGAAAGAGATGTATAAACAAGATATAATTGGTGTGGGTGTACATTGCATCAATAGGAAGGCATGCAAAGTCAAGTTCACAAAATCAATCCATACAACAAAAGCACCCCATGATTATGTTCATTCAGATTTAGGGGGACCATCAAGGGTACCTTCACACTCAGGTGCAAGGTATTTCATGACCATCATAGATGACTATTCTAGAAAGCTGTGGGTGTATATAATGAAAAACAAAAATGATACACTCAAGCACTTCAAGGAATAGAAGGTGTTGGTGGAGACACAAACTAGTAAGAAATTGAATAGACTAAGAACAAACAAAGGGTCAGAATGCTATAATGAGTTTTGCCAAAATTCTATGATTGCTAGACATCACATTGTAAGAAAGACACCAAAATAGAATGGTTTAGCAGTGAGAATGAACAAGACCATCTTAGAAAGAGTGAGATGCTTACTGTTAAGTACAAACTTACCCAAAACTTTTTGTGTAAAAGTTATGATTGCTTCGGCTTTTTTAATTAATAAAATTCCTTCAATTGCAATGGCCTTAAAAATTATAGAAGAAATATGGCATGGATATCTTCCTGATATGAGAAATTTGAAAGTTTGTTAGGGATGGAGAAATGTATTACAAGGGAAATGTAAGCTCAGAAATTCATTAAAATGATCTAGCTGAAAAAAATCAGGTTAAGGTGGAGACATCAACATAAAATGAGCAAGTAGATAATATGAATAAGCTTAAAGAATCAGAAGAAACCAACCTCGAGGAACCTAACTGTTATTGTTTTAATTAAAACTCGCAAGTACGTGAAAATGTTGTAGTATAGATTTAATGGTATGCAAGGTCGATCCCACAAGGATTGCCAATTGAATGGAAACTCTACTTTGGACCCCAAATAGATAACTCTAACCTAGTTATCGAAATATTTATTTTGTGAGAAGAACATTAAACTAAGTATGCAAGAAATTGATGTACTAAAATTAAATTCAAATGTATTCAAGGTAAAAATGAATGTTAAAGTTAGAAGATCCACTCTTAGTATGAATAAAGATAAATTTTACTCTTTTTATTACTCAATTGGAATCTCACATGAATAAGGTTCCAATGGAAAAATGTGTTAATTTAAACTTACTTTTATTTATACATGAATTATATTTACCTTTTTTTACACAATTAATGCATTCTTGTAAAATAGATTCAAACATACATTGTGCCAATGGTTATATTGTCTACAATAAATCAAGATTGATTTAAGCAATTATTGTGCCAAAGATTGTCTACAATGTATCAAGGTTCACACTTTGTAAGATTAAGAATGAAAAGATGAAAAGCAAAGAAGAAATATAACAAGAGATAGGTGGCGAGGCCAACCATAAATAATATCAAAATAAAAGAAGCGGTAAAGCCAGCCATTAAAATAACAAGAGATAGGTGGTAAAGTCAGCCAACCATAAACAATAACAACATAAAAGAAGCGGAAAAGCTAGCCATTAAGAAATAACACGAAAAAAAAGAAGGTAAATACAATATCAAATATAAATATTGAAATTAAGAGTTAAATAAATTATTATTTTCATACCAAGAGTTTCACCTTTTACCTTAGCATAAGGAAATTAGTTCTCCATATTCAAAGTAAGAAAGCAAAATTGAAGATGAACAAGATGATGATATTATGAAAGGATAACAAAGTATATAAAGAAATAAGAACATTATAATACTACGAACCCAAAACCACGCTCTCAAAATTTAGCTCTTTCAAGCCTTCCTCTCCCCTCCTCGTTAGTTCACAAGATCTCTTTATTTATAGATACAATTAGGGGGTAGTTGACAAAGCAAGTTGCACTAAAATTGACAGGTTATATTGCATTATGTGCACTAAAAGTAATCATGATATTCCTTCTTGATAACCATCGAATTTTCTTCCTATGTGAAAAAAAATGTTGTAGAAAATTATGTCATCAATTCACCTACCAAATTTCATATATATTGAATATGTAATTTATGAGATACGACCCAAATACTAGAGTAAGATCGGGCTAAAAAGCAAACAACAAACAAATTTTCAATATTGGATATTCCTTGAATCTTTATGTTTAAGTTATTTTGAAAATATAGTCATAAATCAAGATTGAATTGATGCATATATTCATTAGGATGCATCTTAGGAATCGAACAGATAATGCTCCTTACTCAGCCATCCTCAATGAATTTATTTTATTGGCTTGATTTATAGACACCATCCTCAAAGAAACACAATTTAGCTTTAATTCTTTCAATTGAGTCCATTTTTTATTCTTCTCTTCATCTGCAAAAGATGCACAAAAATAAAGATAAGTACGAAAAATAAGTGCTTAAATATGACAAAAAGTTAAGATGAAAGTATCTAATTCATGGTTATAAAACTCACTCATCAAATACCTCTAAACTTAATCTTTTGCTTGTCCTCAAGCAAAACACATAAACTTCAAATTTCAAAAGATAAGTGAGTGATGAGTTGTATTTAGATCATTAAGTATTCCTCAAGGATTTAAAATGTGCAACCAAGAAAAATATCAGGATCTCAAGATTATGTAGAACTTCAATAATTCAAATTCAACATATGGTTTACTTTTGAATCCCATGTGTGTGTGGTAATCCTTTGACATTAAACTTTTTGCATTCAAATAAATTTATGTAATTAAATATTTAAAACAAATCTCAAGATAAATGCATTTAAGACTCCATAAGCTTATTTTTCATGTCACTCTCCACTAATGTAGACTAATTATAACATTTAAGATTATTAGAACTTTCATTAGGCTTGTAATGTATGGCATAGGTTAAAGATAGATAAAAAGATATTAATGAAAGCTTAATTCACTTTACAACATACATGATCATTTAAGTCATTCCAAATACTTTTGTTATTATCATGTGAATTATATCTCCAACCTTCTTCTCATCTTTACATTATTTACTCATACTACAAGATAATAATATAGATGTACAAGAAAGGATTAGGCTCAAAATGGGTTACTAGGGATGTCATAATGTATAGGTTGATCTGAAAGGCTCAAACAATTCCAACAATGCCTAATTCATTTCTTAAATGGAGAGTAGTCTATGATTTCACCTCAAGTGACAATCAAATAAGTTCTAAAGTCTTACGAGATCATTTGTTATATTTGAATCACATAAATATTTTCTGAATAAACAATCAGTCAAATGTAAAAGATTAAGTGCTCAATATATTGATATTCTTAGGTAAAACATACGTTACAATAGAGTTTAAGTTCATACATAGCACTCAGAACTCATCTATTTTTCAAAGGTTACAAGCACTTTAAACCATTTTCATCATTGGCATTAGTTTTGCCTAATCCCAAAACATCACTTCGACTTTTTTTTTGAAGATGAACAAACACAAAACAAACGATAAATATTGAAAGACATATTACCTGAATAGAGATTTAGGAAAAGATGAACCTCCAGTAAACTAATAGAGAAATAAAAATTTATTCAAAATAAAATGAGTTACAGATAGTGTAACGCCCCTAATTTACGAGCACTTGAAACAAACATATTTTTTTTCCCACAATCAAATATTTTTAATAACATGCATATCACTATTCTTTGTCATGAAAGTTGATACATATAGGTTCTCTCATGTATATACATTATACTGACCAAGTTATAAATGTCAAAGTAACAACAGAATCAGGGATCCTGCCTGTGGCGTTCAGAGCACACTCTAGAATACAAACACAATATAATTCAAAAACTATGAGTCTTAGAAGCAACATAGACTCAACCAGAGAATATGTCACATAACTAATAACCTATCTATAGAATCAGATTCATTCTTATTTGAAAAATGTGAAAATATCATGTAGTGAGTTTGACAACTCAGTGAGCAGATAATACCTCCTATGACCTCTTAGGTCAGCATATGGATGTATTAATGTTTTAAAATTTGTCACATAGAAAATACAGTTCAAAAGTACATCCATATGGGACCTGTATTTCAAATATTCTCATATAAAAGGATATTTAGATATCCAAAACCATATTCAGCACGGTATGGTCATTAAACAATTGTTGTTATGCTCAGCTGTATAAGTTATAGTAAAATATTAAGCTTTTGAGATAAAGTCATAACTTTTATTGATGCATAATTACCATACTATATAGACACTAAAAATCTATTCTCTTTACTTAATGCTCAAGCATGTTACAACTCTCAATACACTCAATTCACTCATTTGATATACGTATAGTGACTGATCGACTACAGTCACAATAAGTGATCAGAGAATGTGAGTTCATCACCCATTTGCCTCCTCACATTACCACTGTCACCCGGTTAGAGTGGCTTTCCCTTGACTCACTCAGGCTAATAGGGCATCCCCTACTTGATACCGTCTCAAGCTATACAACCCGTCGATATTTATCCATACATATAAATAGATACATATATATATATATAAATGTATATTCATCAAATGCAATGTATAATTATCAAGCAACTCGTCATGAGCTTTAGGCTTGCCATTCAATCATAATCAGTAACTTTATAGTTTTACAAATCAATGCCTCATGCACATAATATTCACTTTACCAAATAATGATAAATACATTTGGAATCACATATTTAATGAGTTTCAAAATCTATTTGCAAAACCATACTCTTCTTGAACTATGTGCCAATTCGTAAGAAAAACAGATATTTTAACACATTTTAGAAACTTATGATAGCCTAAATAATTTGTGAACATAACTAATTATACATTTTAAGTTCAAAAAGAGCATGGGGTAAGTCATAGAAAGAATTATCTATTCACAGGGTAAGGGCTTCAGGTTGGACAACCCCAAAATCTACTTTTTCAATCCAAATTTAACCAAATAGACCTTAAAAACGTGTCCGGAGGATCAAAAAACTTAAAAAATGACTCTAGGAGCTTGGTCAACTGATGGGTACTATTCATGGCAAGAAAAAACTATTCATGCCAGAAGTATTGTTCACACAATGTTCGAGGGTACTGTTCACAGTTACTGTTCAACGAAGAACAATTTACAAAATTAAAGCACCAAATCACGTTATTTAATTGTAAAATTTATCATACAACCAATACTCTATATCCTTAACAAAACCCCAAACTTGAAAGCTTGAAAAACCATAAAAAATCCAGCATTTTAAAAAATTTACCTATAAGTTACTATTTATGATTTTTCGACAAAATTCCAGTGAACTTCCAGTGAAATTGATCGGTGGGTTTTGAAGCTCTCATCGCCACAAGTCCAACGGTACCTCTAGTATCTCAATTGAATGTCTAAGTTGGGAGATACCTTTGAGAAGAGTTTGAAACCTAGAGAGAGAATGAAATGCCCGCTCCTTCATTTCCCTTTCTGCTTCTACTTCTTCTTTGCTTTTTTATTATTATTTAATAATTGAATAATGGGATTTATTTATATCTATATATATATATATATATATATATACATATAAATATTATTGTTCATCTTAAAACATCCAAAAAATTTGTAAAAATTTATATTCTTGTAAAACTTTAGTTGCACTCTTAAATCATAACTTTTCTTGATAAAGATTTTAATAAAACAAATCACAAAATAAATATCTTTATGCATAATAAAAGAAATAATTTTTCTAAAAATAAAAAAAAAAATTTATTAGAGGTCAATATAATTATTTTAAGTAAAACAAAAATCATTTTAATTAAAAATATATTTGTTTATAGCAAAACATTATTATTTAAAAATTAAAGGATATTACAGATAGAGATTCAAGTCAAATTTACGCTTTAAGCGGTTGTCTGACGTCCAATCTAATGAACAAACGCTTGTAATGAATCAATCAATTCATCAGCATTTGAAGCCGAGATGAGAATCAGTCTTGCTGAGTGTTAGATAAACCTTTGTTCCACAACTTGATCAAGAAAAGACAACAAACCATCAAAGAAATTGTTAACATTCAATAAACCTATATGTTTATTATGGATATTCAGTTTTGCCAAGGAGACAATTTGAAAAGTTTCTTCTAGAGTACCAAAATCACCTGGTAAGGCAATGAAGGCATTAATGTTGCTCATCATTCTAACAATGCGCTCGTGCATGAAGGATACCCTAAATTCTTGCCCAACTATTTTTCCTATGAAGTTTGATACAGCTAGAGCTGTAGGAATAATACCTAGAACTTGGCTTCCTCCTACATATGCAGTTGCAAACACATACCTCATTAACCCACGACTACCTCCACTATAGACTAAATGAATTTTTCTACTAGCTAGTACCATACCCAAAAGTTATGCTGCTATCACATACTTTCCATTCTTTCTAGAACTAGAACCACAAAAGACACATATATTTTGAAACTGGTCAATTGTAGTTCCCTCCATAACTATATTCACTCTAATTTTGGGTATGAAGGTGAAGATAATAAAGTGTACATTTATAGAACTCAAACAATGGCATACTCACAATAGCTATGTGAGTACACCGATGGATGTCAGCTAAAGTAAAGGTGAAAAATTTAAAAATGACAGCACGCATGCATATGTACAATAGTTGTGATTGTGGCTCACAACTTCCTTTTGTTTTACATCCAGTAATGGTTTAAACTTCCTCTATGGGTCGAGAATATGCTTCCCATCCAATTTTCTTATAAACTTGCAAACAAGGTCTTTTAACGCCAGATTCCCAAGATTGTACTGTTTATGTTCATTTTTAAAATAGGGCCATAAATCAACAATGCCGATATGCACAGATCCATTAAGATGTGTCTAAAGAGACTTTTGAAGAAAGTCATCATCCAATGACTCCTTACTCAAGCCATCATTAATGAACTTTATTTTATCTTCCCGATTTATAGACATCCAACCCAAAGAACAGCAATGTGTGTTGCAAGTTTCACGTCCACATTTGTAACAAACACATATTCGTTTAGTTCTACGCTTTTTAGCAAAACTGCTTTTTCTTAAACTAGGTATGTAAGAGATGAAACCATTTGCAGACTCAATTGATAATCGTACCTTAACTTCAATTAGCCAACAGACATCAGTAGGTATCTCCATGTTCATCAATAGCCTTAATCTTTCAACTCATGTTTTGTAAATTTTTATCAATGCATTGGGTGGAAGAAAAGGAAAATAATTTTCAATTTTGCGAGTATGTCTTCCATTCTCAACTCTATATTTTTTTTTAGAAAGATCAAAAGCAACAAAGGCAAGAAAACAATAGCAATTCCAAAGAAGATAATACTGAGGAAAAAAATTAATGCAAGTTAAATAAAGAAAAATTTCACCTAAATAGCATGTGTAGCAACCTTTGACAATTGAAATAAATCAATCCTGGTAGACAAGATCACGCAAAGGTGTCTTCTCTATCTCTAGGTTGTGTAATTCTAAAAATGATTTCAATTTTTGACCCTTTAAATTTAAACAAATTACCATTTTTGAAATTTTCAATCTCCATTGTAGCAAGTGGATAAACAACACGAACAATGAATGGGCTTGACCACCGAGAATGTAGCTTTCCTGGGAATAAGTGTAAATGAGAGTTATGTAGAAGGATCTTTTGACCTGTATTAAATGATTTTCTTAAAATATTTCTGTCATGAAAAATTGTCATTCAATCCTTATACAATTTTGCACTTCATATACATCATTCCTTATTTCCTCCAGTTCATTGAGTTGAAGATTCCTGCGAAAACCTGCTTTGTGAATAGCAAAGTTAAATTGTTTGATGGCTCAATAAGCTTTATGCTTTAATTCAACAGGTAAATGATAGGCCTTGCCATACATAAATTAGTTAAGAGACATTCCAATAAGGGTTTTAAAAGCAGTACGATAAGCCTATAAAGTATTAGAAAGTTTCAAAGAACAATCTTTTCTACTTGTGTTAATTTTTTTTAGAATTTTTTTAACTTCCCTTATTTGAAAACTCAACTTGACCACTAGTCTGTGAATGGTATAGGGTCGCAACTTTGTGCATGATGCCATATTTTTTCATTAAATGCTCAAAATGCTTATTACAAAAATGTTCCCCCCATCACTAATGATAGCACATGGTGTGCCAAACCTTGAAAAATATTTTCTTTCAAGAATTTTACCACAATCTTGTGATAATTTATTTTACTTGGAAGAGCCTCTACCTATTTTGACACATAATCCTCAACAACAAGGATATATAAAATTCTAAAGGAATTAGAAAAATGACACATGAAATCAACTCCCCAAACATCAAATATCTCAACAATAAGAATGGGAGTCAAAGGCATCATATTCTTACATTAGATACTTCCTAATTTTTTATAATGCTCACAAGAACTACAGTACAAATGAGCATCTTTGAACAGTGATGGTCAAGAGAAGCCACATTGTAAAACCTTTACAGTAGTTTTTTTAGCACTAAAATGACTCCCACAAGCATGATCATGACAAAAAGAAATAACACTATATTGCTTACTCTCAGAAACACTTATCTGAATGATTTGATTAGGGCAATACTGAAACAAGTATGGACCTTCTCAAAAGAATTTATTTACTTTAGCTAAAAATTTTACCCAATCTTACTTACTCTAATATGTAGGTATTTAACTTGTGGCAAGATAATTAACAATGTCAACAAACCATGGTAATTAAGAAATATACATGAGTTACTCATCTAGGAATGAGTCTTTGATAGGAAATTTATTATCACCCGATTCAACTACTAGCCTAGACAAGTGATCAGTTACAACATTTTCAGATCCTTTTTTATCTTGAATTTCTAAATCAAATTCTTGCAACAATATGCAACAGCAATATCCATCTTATCAAACGTACTTTAGCATTTTTCTTAGAAAGAATATAATTAAGTGCAGCATGATCTATAAAGACTACAACCTTATATCCTAATAAATAAGATCTAAACTTATCTAGAGAAAATACCACAGCTAGTAACTTTTTTTCTGTTGTAGAATAATTCAATTGAGTATCATTAAGATTTTTACTAGCATAGTATATCACATACGCGAACTTATCAAGACGCTAACCTAAAACGGCTCCAATTGCATAATTCGAAGCATCATACATGATTTCAAATGGAAGATTCCAGCTGAGTGGTCTAATGATGGGTGTAGAGGTGAGTAAGAACTTGAGCTTCTCAAAAGCTTGAAAGAACTCTTCATTAAAGATAAAAGGTGCATCTTTGGTAACTAAATTACATAAAGGTCTGGAGATTTTACTAAAATCTTTGATGAATCTGTGATAAAATCCTATATGGCCTAAAAAACATACCTCTTTTAGGTGAAAGACTGGAAATCAATTCAATTTTGGCTTTATCTACCTCCATACCCTGATGTGACACAACATGCCCCAAAAAATTCATTTTTTAACCATAAAATGACATTTTTCCCAGTTTAAAATAAAGTTCTTTTCTTTACACCTAATTAAGACTAATCATAAATAGTGTAGACATTCCTCAAAACTAGACCCATATACAGAAAAATCATCCATGAACACTTCTAGAAATCGCTTTACCATGTTAGAAAATATGCTTATCATGCAACGCTAAAATGTGGTAAGTGCATTGTACAATCCAACTAGCATTCAACGATATGAAAAGGTTCCAAAAGGACAAGTGAAGGTAGTTTTATCTTTATCTTTAGGTGCAATGAGAATTTGATTGTAACTAGAATATTCATCAAGAAAGTAATAATACGCATGTTGAGCTAATCTCTCTAGCATTTGGTCTATAAAAGGAAGTAGAAAATGGGTTTTTCTTGTAACAACATTCAACTTATAGTAGTCAATACAGATATGCCACCTAGTTTGTACTCTAGTGGGAATTGATTCATTATCCTTATTTTTGACTATAGTAATGCTAGACTTCTTAGGGACTACCTGAACAAGACTAACCCATGCACTATTAAAAACTGGGTAAATGACACCTATATCAAGAAGTTTAATTACTTCAGCTCTCATAACTTCTTTCATGTTTGGATTCAAACGTCTTTGTGGCTCTCTTAAGGTTTTGGCATTATCCTCCAAATATATTCTGTGTATGCAAATTTATGGACTGATACCTTTAATGTCTGCTATTGTCCATGGCTTTACTATACTCATTGAGGACTTTTATCAGTTTAATTTCCTGTTTACTGTCCAAGTCAGATGCTATGATAACAAGAGAGGACTCAGAAGGTCCTAAAAACACATTTCAAAGAATTGGGTAAAGATTTTAATTCTAACTAGGGAAGTTTCTATATAGATGGCAATACGACAGACTCAAAAGGTGTAACTGTCTCTATTTTGGCTTTCTTTTTATTGGTATCCATCAATGGAATGGCCTCTAACAGGGAATTTACTTCACCGATTAAGCAGTCTTCATCTATGTCCATGTTGAAGTGAGCCAAACATTTTTCCAAAGGGTCATCACCAAAAGAACTAAAAAATAAGTCTTAAACTATACTCTTAATCATGTTAACCTCACATAAATCACCAATGTCCACAAGTTGACGGGAAACATTAAAGACATTTAGTTCAACGATCATATTTTTAAAGGACAAATTTAAGACACCATTACGACAGTTAATGATTGTATTAAATGTTTCAAAAAATGGTCTACCTAGAATGACATGTATTTGTGTATCTACATTCTTAATAGGTTCAATGTCAAGAACAATGAAATATACTAAAAAGTAAAATTTATCAACCTTTATGAGAACATCCTCTATGATACCTCTAGAAACTTTGGTGGACCTATCAGCTAACTAAAGAGTCACTGGTGTAGGTTTCAACTTTTTTAGCCTAAGTTTTGCATACATAAAGTATGGCAGCAGATTCACACTTACTCCTAGAACAAATAATGGTCAGTTGATCACATAATCACCTATAACACAAGAAATTGTATGACAACCAAGATATTTGTACTTGACAAGAGTTTTCTGTTAAATTATAGAGCTTACTTGTTTAGTCAAAAATGATTTTTTTGAAACATTGATTTTATTTTTCACTGTGCAAAGATCTTTCAAAATTTTTGAGTAAGCAAGTACTTGTTTGATAGCATCGAGAAAAGGGATGTTAATGCTAACTTGCTTAAACACCTCTAAAATGTCGCTATATTGAGTACCTTTCTTGATTGTTGCAAGTCTTTGTGGGAATGAAGCTTTAAGGACACAAGGAATAGGTTCACTTTTTTCTCATTTGAGTGATTAATTTGTGGTGCATGCTGACTTTGCTCTTCATTTCCTGACATATGAACACGATTATCAATGACTTTTCCAGATCTAAGTGTCATTATAGACTTTACTTTCCCACTAAGATTTGTTGATAATCCTATTTCAAATTAACTTTTAGGATTAGGAATATGTTGAATAGGGAACTTCTTTTTCTCTCTCTCTCCTACTTCATTGGCTAATTGACCTAATTGTGTTTCAAACTTTGAAATAGCTAGAGTGTGAGATTGTAAAACTTGTTGGGTCGACTGCATGAACTATTGTAAGGTATCCTCCGAAGAAGGTTTTCTTTGTTGTGGTATCCCGGAGGGAGAAGCATGTTAAGAAACTAGAGGGTATGAATTGGGAGGGGAAAATTATTGCCCACCTTGATTCATTAAAGGCTGATTTTGTCTCCATGAAAAGTTTAGATGATTTCTCTAATTTGGATTATATGTTGGTGCAAATGGACTATCTGATGATTTACCATAAGACTAAAGAGAATTAACTTGCTTAAAGAATGCTTCTTGGTAAGCTGGTATGGATGGAAAAAATTGTGCAATGTGAGATGTTCTAGAATATAAGGCACATGCCTCTATCCTTGTATTGATAGAAGGGTTTAGAGTGTGGTTTAAAGTTAGAGCTTCTACCTTTCTAGTAAGATTTGCTAAGGTAGCTTTCATATTTGTATAATCACTTACTTCATAATTTTCTCCTCTTTTTGGGGTTTGAGATTTCTGGTCCTTTGAATATGTGCAATTCCAATGTCGAGAATTTTCATATAAAGATCTTAAGGATTCTCAAGCTTCCCCCTCACTCAATTGTAAAAATCACCCACCATGGATACTTTTGATCATTTGATGGTTTGATGAAGCTAAATCATCATAGAAATATTTTACCAATCTCTAAGTTTTAAAACCATGATGAGGACATTTTAAAAGAAGATCATTAAATCTTTCCCAACATTCAAAAATTTATTCACCCTCTTTTTGAGAAAAATCAGAGATTTCTTTCCTAAAGGCATTAGTTTTAGACATAGGGAAATTTTTTAACAAAAACTTATTTATCAATTGATTCCAACTAGTAATAGTTCCTATAGCGAGGGAGTTTAACTAGGCTTTATCTTTATCTTTTAATGAAATTGAAAACATTCTAAGTTTAATTGACTCATCATTAAAACTTTGAAAGAAAAATGTTGAACAAATTTCAAGTAATTCTTTCACATGCAAGTATGTATCTTCTCCTTCCAAACAATAAAATGATGGTAAAAGTTGGAATATGGCTGGTTTGAGTTCAAAATGGGCTACTGCAGTTTGTGGTAATACTATGCAAGATGGAGTATTGGATACAACAAGTGTGAAGTATTCCATAAGAGTTTTCTCAAGCAAAACTTGTTCTTCCATTTTCAATGATGATCCAAAAAAAAATATAATGTCTCAATTGTAAAATGAATAGGTGATCTTAAAATTTTCCTAACCAAACACTTATCTTTATGATGTTTCCAAGCACGCATAAAAGAAACAAAAAATTATAAACAAGTGTTTCTAATAGCACACAACATAATTACTAACAAAAAAAAATACAAAAAAAATCACACAATTATACAACGAAAATTTTTTTTTTTTAATATTTTTGTTTGGGATATTAGTAATAATGGATAGTATTCAACTAGTGGATTTCCAAAAAAAGTGTAGATGAGTCACAACAGTCTCATTTAAAATCTATACTCCTTAGAGATTTTTAGCCTTATTGTCAGGATAAACTAATTTTACATACCCAAATTACCACACCAATTTTTAATAAAAAAAATTTCACAAATAAAAATTTATATACAAAGAATAAATATATGCTCTAAATTATAACTAGTGGAAGAATTATACTTACCTGGATCTACTTAGCTTTTCTGTTGTAATCCTCTGCAATGGCGCCAAAAACTTCTTGTTGTTTTAATTAAAATTCACAAACGCACAAATTCATTGGACTATATATTTAATGGTATGCAAGGTCGATCCCACAAGGATTGCCAATTGAAAGAAAACTTTAATTTGGACCCAAAATAGATAACTCTAACCTAATTGTCGAAATATTTGTTTTGAGATAAGAACATTAAACTAAGTATGCAAGAAATTGAGGTACTCAAATTAAATTTAAATGTATTCAAGGTAAAAGTAAATGCTAAGGTTAGGGGATCTACTCTTGGTATGAATAAAGATAAATTTAACTCTTTTTATTACTCAATTAGAATCTCACATGAATAAGGTTCCAATCGGAAAATGTGTTAATTTAAACTCACTTTTGTTCATACATAAATTATATTTACCTCCTTTTTACACAATTAAGACATTCTTGTAAAATAGATTCAAGCATACATTGTGCCAATGGTGATATTGTCTATAATAAATCACGATTGATTCAAGCATTTATTGTGCCAAAGATTGTCTACAATGTATCAAGGTTCACACTTTACAAGATTAAGAATGAAAAAATGAAAAAGGAAAAAGAAACATAACAAGAGATAGGTGGTGAGGCCAACCATATATAATATCAAATTCAAAGAGATGACAAAGCCAGCCATTAAAATAACAAGAGATAGGTAGCAAAGCCAGCCAACCATAAACAATAACAACATAAAAGAGGTGGCAAAGTCAGCTATTAAGAAATAACATGAAAAAAGAAGGTAAATATAACATCAAATATAAACATTGAAATTAAGAGTTAAATAAATTATTACTTTCATACCAAGAGTTTCACCCTTTACCTTAGCATAAGGAGATTACTTCTCCATATTCAAAGTAAGAAAGCAAAATTGAAGATGAACAAGCATGATGATATTTTGAAAGGATAACAAAGTATCTAAAGAAATAAGAACATTACAATACTAAGAACCCAAAACCACACTCTCAAAATTTAGCTCTTTTAAGCCTTCCTCTCCCCTCCTTTTTAGCTTATAAGATCTCTCTATTTATATATACATCTAGGGGCTAGGTGACCAAGCAAGTTGCATTAAAGTTAATAGGTTGTATTGCATTATGTGCATCGAAAGTAATCATGATATTCCACCTTGATAACCATCGAATTTGCTGCCTATGTGAAAAGAAAAGTTATAGCAAATTGTGTCAGTTATTCACTTGTCAAATTTCGTATATATCAAATATGTAATTTATGATATACGACCTAAATACTGGAGTAAGGTTAGGTTAAAAAGTAAACATAAAATAGATTTTCAACATTGGATGTTCCTAGAATCTTTATGTTTAAGTTCTTTTGAAAATTTGGTCATAAATCAAGATTGAATTGATGCATACATCTATTAGGATACGTCTTAGGAGTTGAAAAGATAATGCTTCTCACTCAGCCATCCTCAATGAATTTATTTTATCTGCTTGATTTATAGACACCAATCCCAAAGAACCACAATTTAGCTTTGATTCCTCCAATTGAGTCCATTTTCTATTCTTCTCTCCATATGTAAAAGATGCACAAAAATAAAGATAACTATGAAAAATAAGTGCTTAAATATGACAAAAAGCTAAGATGAACGTATCTAATTTATGGTTATAAAACTCACTCATCACTAACTCAGTACAAAACTATTCTCTAACTGGAGATAGGTAGAGAGAACAAATAAGGAAACCAATAACATATGTTTATGCTGATATGATAAGATTTTCCTTGGCTGCATCATTTAAAGTTAAAGAAGAGGAACCCAAATTTTATAAAGAAGCTACAAACAACTTAAATGCTAACAAATGGGTGGCAACAATGATAAAAGAAGTGAGTTCACTACATAAAAACCATACTTGGGTGCTAGTAAAAAGGCAAGTATGACAAAAGCTAGTGTGATATAAATGGGTGTACAAGTTTAAGATGGAAATTCTTGGAGTTAAAGCAGTTAGGTTCAAAGTAAGGCTAGTTGCAAAGGAGTTTACTCAACGTAAAGGTGTTGATTACAATGAGTTCTTTTCACAAGTTGTGAAGTATAGTTTATGTTAAATCAGAGAAAAAAAATAGGAGAAAAACATAATTATAAAATGAAGTCCATGAGAAATGCCTACATTAGTCCCTAATATTTATAGATAAAATCACATATAAGTCAATAATTACAAAAATTAATTATGATCCCTTAAATTATGAGATATTATGATCACTTAAATCAAGGGATAAGACGGTTATTATAATCTCTTAAATTAAGAGATATAGCCGACACTCCCTAATAACAAATACTTTATTTATATTAATTATAATACTCCCCCTCAAGCTAGAGCATATAGGTCATATGCACCAAGCTTGTTACAAATATAATTTATTTATGGACTTCCTAAGGACTTGGTGAAAATGTTAGCTAATTGATCATTAGAATTGACAAAACTTATGGTAAGGGTTTGCGATAAAATCTTCTCTCTAATGAAGTGGCAATCAACTTCTATATGCTTGGTTCGTTCATAAAATACGGGATTAAAGGTAATGTGTAAAGTAGCTTGATTGTCACAAATGAGTTCCATTTGATTAAGTTCTCCAAATTGCAACTCTTGAAGTAATTGTCTAATCCATACTAAGTCGCACGCAACCAATGCCATTACCTGATATTCAGCCTCTGCACTATATCTAGCCACTACTTCTTGTTTCTTACTTTTCCAAGATATTAGGTTTCCTCCAACAAATACACAACAACTTGTGGTGGATCATCGGTCTAAGTAGGATCTTGCCCAATTTGGATTTGCATATCTAGTTATTCGATCATATTGATGATTCTCATACAATAGTCCTTGTCCAAGAGCACCCATGATATATCTTAAAATGTGTATCACTGCATCCCAGTGACTTGTGCGTGGAGATTGTAGGAATTGACTTATAACACTTACCGTAAAAGTTATATCAGGCCGAGTGATTATGAGATTGTTCAATTTTTCAACAAGTATACTATATCTAGTAGGATCAGATAAAGGCTCCCCTTATTTAGGTAGAATTTTAGCATTTGGATACATTATACACTCATCTAGTTTACAGTCTAATGTGTCTGTTTCTTTTAGAAGATCTAAGACATATTTCCTTTAAGAAATTACAATATTGGCACTGGACTATGCCACTTCAATCCCTAGGAAATATTTCAATTTTCCTACGTCTTTCATCTGGAAATTCTTAAGAAGATATTGTTTAAGTTGGGAAATTCATTCTTAATCATTCCCTACGATGACGATATCATTTTCAAAAACAATTAGATAAATGTAAAGACTAGAGGATATGTGTGTATAAAAAACTGAGTGACTGGCCTCACTTTGAGCCATCCCAAAATTGTTGAACCAAACTACTAATGTAATAACCATAAAATTTAACGAAGTTTCCAATTAAAGCAAATTTGGAATAAAAGAGAGAATTTAGAAAATGGAGATAAGAACTGGTGAAACAAAGGTTATTTATTATATGGATTAAAGAATTACAAAAGGAATATGAGAATTTACACTTTTAGGTCAAAAGCAATTTCTTAAAAGTTTCACGGTTAAAATGTAAATAAAGAAAATTTGCAAGGACCTCCCTCTAAAAGTGAATTTTTGCAGAAAGGTCCCCCAAGATATTTTAAGGGCCTCACTCAAAAAGATGATCATTTCCAGATTTTTCCATCTCTCTTCAGAAATTTTCCTCCCGAAACCCTTTAACTTCTCTCTAAGATTTCTCTACATCCGGACCTCAAATTTCGACACCACCACAGCTAGCGGACTCAGAACAAAGAGTTCTACAAATCCATCTGATTGGTTTCTAGAGAATTGGCCAGAGATTGGCCAAAAAATTGAAGGAAAAATTGCCTAAAAAGGTAATATCCGAAACTCCTATATGTGGGTCTCAAATGCAAAAACTAACGTCGTAGATCAATCCAAAAGGTACTGAAACCTTTGCATCTCAAATTTCAGGTCCAGAATCCCTTGCATGTGCCCCCATGCATCGAATCTTCCCCAGAGAGTAAAGCCCACACGCAGTCTTCCCTGGTGGCACGTGTAGCGCGTGTAACCGACCCTGTTACATTGACTTGCATTGACCGAGCTCCCGGAGGCTAAATTTCGCAAATATGGAGTCATTTTTAAGGTTTTTCGACGTTCCGAACTCGATTTTGGGGTTTATTTGGGTAAATTCAGAATAGAAACATGGATTTTAGGGCTGTCCAACTTGATACCTTAATTTTGTGAGTAGATGATTCTTTCTATGGCTTGTTTTTACTCTTGAACTTTACATTGATAAATGAGCATGATTACAAGTTATTTATACTTTTATATGTTCCTGAAATGGTTTAAAATATATGAAATGGTTGCAATATGATATTTAGTTCAAGAAGAGTATGAGTTTTGAAATGAATTTTGAAATACATTGAACATGCGATTTTTACATGTATTTTTTATGATATGGCAAAGGAAATATGTTATGCATATGATATTGATTTATATAGTGAAATGTTTGCCTCGGATATAGACATGTATATGTGATTTCTCTGATTGGAAAGTTTTGACAAAGGAATATACTAAAAATGAAAATGCTGCATTAAAGAGTACCTCTATTTTTATTAATATGTAATATATGAGATTATGGATTTTATAGAGGAATCTTATTGGAAACAATGTCTACTAACGACAGGTTATGTTAGCCTTGGTGCACCTTGATTGCCTCAGCTAGTAGGGGGTGGTGCTAGCCTCGTGCGAGGGCCAACACACGGGAGATTATATATGAAGGAAAGCGGAATGCCTCCTATATGGGCGAGTTGCCAGTTATATGAGATGTGATTTTCCTTCCCTTGCTTTGAGCTTAGAAAATACCCATATAGAGTCCCTTCGCGTGTCCTCTTCAATGGTAGTAGGGAAAACCTCAGCAGGATGCTAAGTTTAGGCAAATCCTATACTACCAAAGTATGGAAGGGGTTAAACTCTGATATGGGATCCTCCAAATGTTTTCATAAGATTTATGTTTATGCATAACATGATTTTATTACCGTTCTTACAGCATTATTTATGAATTGAATATGCATATGAATTTGAATAGAGTTTATTTGAAATGCGGGTCACATATGAATGTACCTCCGAATTATGAACTTTAATGTGACAATTTTTAAAATAAAGAGTACATTCATATGTTGAACTAAGAGGTCATAGAAGGTGTTATCTGCTCACTGAGTTGTAAAACTCACTACACGTGGTTATATGTTTTTCAGATAAAGACCCAGAGTTTGGTCCTACGGCTTCTTGAACTACTTGGTGTCGTACGTCAATGGTGTGCCTAAATTTTTTTTGGACTCTCAATGTTTAAAGTTATAATATATTTGTACTCTAGAGTTGCTTTGAACGCCACAGGCAGGATCTTTGCTTCCATTGTAAAACTGATAAATGTAGACTTGGCATGTATAATTAGTTATATGAGAAACTTGCAAACGTATGATATTATCCTAATATGCCATAATATGATGTTGATTGTAAATAAATAAAGATAAAGTTATCGGGTAGTACTGTTATTCGCATTCCTAAGATTAGGGGCATGACAACTTGGTATCAGAGCATTAGGTTTCCTTGTGGCTATTAGAGTAAAGGATTCGTTAGTAGTACCTTTAGTATCGATATGAGCCGGACATATTTATACTTCAGGTGCTGCTGAGGGATACTATAGGATATTCACTTCCTTCCTATTCCAAGTGTGCTTAAATTCCTAGTGTAAGGTTTGAATACATATTATAGTATTTTAAAGAGGTTTTTTATTCTGTATAGTAAATGATGCCGCCAAGAACTAGAGCAGTCACTAGAGAAGAAGTAGTAGATCGTGCACCCTCTGTAACATCCCATAAATTTTATTTTTAAATAACAATGTTTTGCTATAAGCAAATATATTTTTCATGACTATGTTTTGCTAAAAGTAATTAGACTTTTAAGTAAAATAATTATTGTGTTGCTTCAAATAATTATACTGGCCTTTAATGAATTTTTATCATATTTTTAGAAATATTTTTTCTTTTATTATGTATAAAGATATTTATTTTGTAATTTGTTTTATTGAATTTTTATCGAGAAAAATCATGATTTTAGAGTTCAACTAAAGGTTATTGAGAATGTATATTTTTAAAAATTTTTGGGATATTTTTGGATGAAAAACAGAATTTATATGAATTTATATAAAGAAAATCTTATTATCTAATTATTAAATAATAATAATAATTAAATATAATAAAAAAAATAAAAATAAAAGGGGAGGGGAGGCAATAGACGCACGGAGGCAAATTTGAGAAAAAAAACGGAGAGGATGAATAGTGAGTAAATAGTGAGTGAATAGTAACATTCAACTTTTTCTCTAGATTTGGAGTGTCTGTTGGCTTCCAATCTCAAAACTGAAGGTGTTTCTGGATTCAGGACGAAGAATACTACAGTTTTGACCGATCAGTTTTTCAAATTCACCGTTGAATCGCCGTAGATCTGAAGTAGAAAATCTCAGAAAAAGGTAAATTCTAAAACTCTTACTTAGAGACCTCCCATTGAAATTCTGACACCGTAGATGGATTCAGAAATTAGATAAACATTAGGATATGTATTTCTTTCGGTCATTTAGTAACTTTTTATGTGGCGGTGAATAGTAAATTCCGCGCGTGAATAGTGGCGGTGTATAGTGTTTTTCGGCGGTGAATAGTGCTCAAGCTCCCGGAATCATTTTCTAAGTCCTTGGACCCTCTGAACACGTTTTTGAGGTCTAATTGGTCAAATTTAGCTTGGAAAATTACATTTTAGGGCTGTCCAATCTGGAGCTCTACCCAGGTGAGTAGATATTTCTTTCTATGACTTGCCCCATGCTCTTCTTGAATTATAAATTTATTATTGTTTCTGATTATAAATTATTTACTATTATAAGTTTCTGAAATGTGTTAAAATAACTGTTATACTTAGAACTGGAACATAGTTCAAGAAGAGTATGGTTTTAGAAATGGATTTTGGAACTCATTGAATATGTGGTTCTAAATGTATTTATCATTAATTGATAATCTGATATTATGTGCACGATGCATTGTTTTGTAAAGCGATATATTTTTGAAAATTATGCATGTCATATTATAAATGAGATTGAATGGCAAGCGTAAAGCTCATGGCGAGTTGCTTGATATTTTACATGTATATATATGTATTGATGCATATCAGCTGGTTGTATGGCTTGTGACGGTACCGAATAGGGGACGCCCTATTAGCCTGAGTGAGCCGGGGGAGGGCCGCTCCAACCGGGTGACAGTGGTAATGTGGGGAGGCAGGAGGGTGATGTACTCACATTCCCTGATCACTTATTGTGACTAGGGTCGAGGTCACTATGCGTATAGCAAATTGCATTGCATTGACCAGATCGCCGACTGAGGCAGGTCATTTTCAAATTGCATTGACCAGATCGCCGACTGAGGCAGGTTATTTTCAAATTGCATTGCATTGACCAGATCGCCGAGTGAGGCAGGTCATTTTCAAAATTAAGTGGATCAGATCGCCGAGTGAGGCAGGTCATTTTAAAAGTGATGATTTTATCTCCAAATCTTAATATTTTACTATAGCTTATACAGCTGAGCATGACAATATTTGTTTAATGATCATATCATCGTGCATATGGTTTTGGATATCTGAATATCCTTTGATTTAAGAATATTTGAAATACGGGTCTCATATGAATGTACTTCTGAACTGTATTTTCTATGTGACACATTTTAAAATATAAGTACATCCATATGCTGACCTAAGAGGTTATAGGAGGAATTATTTGCTCACTGAGTTGTCAAACTCACTACACGATATTTCCACATTTTTCAGATAAGAATATCAGAGTCTGATTCGGTAGATAGGTGATATATTCTCTAGGTGAGTCTACGTTGCTTCCAAGACTCACAGTCTTTGAATTATACTGTATTTGTATTCTATAGTGCTCTGAACGCTACAGGCAGGATCCCTGTTTCTGCTGTACTCTGATATTTATAGACTTGGTCTGTATATTGTATATACATGAGAGATCCTATATGTATTTGTTCCCGTGATAAAGAATTGAATTACGTATATTTATGGAAAACGAAAAAAAAAATGTTTATTTTATGTAACGTAAATTAGGGGCGTTACACCCTCTACTGAAGAGTCTGCACAATCTACAATTCTAGTACAAAGAAGCCGTGGTAGAGGCCGACCTAGAGGAAGAGGTAGAGGTAGAGGGTGTGCATAGGGTCTGAGAACCCTAAGACAAGATGAACAGACCCATGTATCTGATAGAGTTCCTGAGGAAAAAGTAGAACCTCCTCAAGAGCCACTGAGATGATTGCTGGTATACATAGGAGTTTAAAGACATTGGATAGGTTTATAGTGGAACAAGGCAGAAGGGAAGTCAAGCCATCAGAAAATGCTCCTGAAGTGCAAGAATTGGGAAGAACAGTTGATAAAGAGGATAAACTTACAGGGATTGAGGTGTCATTACCGTAATTCCTTAAGTTGAAAACGCTAACTTTTTCTTGTTCAGATGTTCAAGAAGACCCACATATATTTATTGATACTGTGGAATGAGTCCTAAGAGCTTTGGGGTGCTTTAATAGAAGATATGTTGAACTGGTGTCTTTTCAGCTATCTGATGTGTCTCAAGTATGGTTTGAGAGACATGTAGAAGGACGGGCAGTTACTTTACCACCAATGGAGTGGGAAGAGTTTAAGGAAGTATTTATGAACTACTTTCTGCCAATGAGTGAAATAGACAAGAGGGCCAGAGAATTTGAAGAATTAAGATAGACACCGAACATGACAGTTTCTGAATGACATCCATTTTACCCGGTTGTCGAGATATGCACCATATTTGGTCCCTACTGAAAAAGATAGAATTAAGAGGTTTGTTTCGAGATTGATACGCATACGCACATTGTTTAAATCGGTGGGCCTTCAGATGAATCATTTTGCAACTTATTCAGCAGCTGTGGACTATGCTAGAATGATGGAAACACAAGAGCAAGCAGATATTGAAGGTTTAAAAAGAAGAAAAAGAGAGCAAGATAGTAATGCTCAAACAAGTTCTAATCCTTATGTCAGAGGATCAAGATTTCAAAATCCATAGCGCGTTACTCAAACAGGAACTAGTAGCTCTAATCATACATCAGTAAATATCAACAAGCAAAGAATAAATCAAAAAGATATGAGACCTGTTAGCCAACAAGATTCAAGACCAATTCCACCATGTCCTAATTGTGGCAGGCCTCATACTGGATAGTGTCGCAAAGAAACTAGTGCGTGTTTTAAGTGTGGACAAATGGGTCATTTGATGAGGAATTTCCCACAACTATGAAGTTTTAGTCAAGCATCGGTACAACCAGCTTCACCTCCTGTATATGTGCTAGCACGACCAAATAGAGCAGCTTCAGTTCAAGCAAGTAGTGGTGGTATTGGTAGGGGATTAAGAAGTCGAGGTCGAGAACCAGCTCGAGTTTTTTCTTTGATATGACAGGATGCTCAAGCTTCAAATGAAATTATGACAAGTACATTATCAGTATGTTCCCATAGAGCATATGTCCTGTTCGATCCTAGTTCTACTCATTCTTATATATCACCATGCTTTGCTAAGAAATTGGATAGAGATCCTGCTAGTTTACATTGTTCTTTCATGGTTGCTACTCCAATGGGAGAATTATTATTAGTAAATGATGTGTATAAATCATATGAGATTTTGATAGAAGGCAAGGAGACTCTTGTAGATTTGATAGTTCTAGATATAGTAGACTTTGATGTGATTCTAGGAATGGATTGGTTGTCATCATGTCATGTCATTCTAGACTGTCACCATAAGGTGATTAAGTTTAATGTCCCTGGAGAATCTTCCTTTATGATACAAGGAGATTGTAGTAAGGAGTCTAGTAATTTGATTTCAACTTTAACAACTCATAAGCTGTTACAAAAAGGATGCCAGGGGTATTTAGCAGTAGTCAAAGATATTGATATGAAGTATATCAGTGTAGAGCAGGTTCTAGTGGTTAGAGAATTCCCTGATGTGTTTCTTGAGGAATTGCCAGGATTACCACCAGACCGAGAGATTGAGTTTGGTATTGACCTCCTCCCTGAAACAAAACCAATATCCATATCTCCTTATAGGATGACACCTACAGAACTTAAGGAATTAAAGGAGCAACTATAAGATTTACTAGATAAAAGTTTTATTTGACCTAGTACATCTCTCTGGGGTGCTCATGTTTTCTTTTTGAATAAAAAGAATGGATCCCTACGCCTATGTATTAACTATAGGCAGTTGAACAAAGTAACTATACGAAACAAATATCCTTTACCCAGAATAGGTGATTTGTTTGACTAGTTACAAGGTGTCCAATGTTTTTCAAAAATTGATCTGAGATCTGTGTATCATCAATTGAGGATAAAGAATGAGGATATTCCGAAAACTGCTTTTAGAACTTGGTATAGGCACTACAAATTCTTAGTAATGCCTTTCGGTTTAACAAATACTCCAGCTACATTTATGGATTTAATGAATAGGGTGTTCAAACCTTTCTAAATCAATTCGTCATTGTATTTATAGAAGATATCCTGGTATATTCAAGAAGTTCAGAAGAGCATGAGCGGCATTTAAAAATAGCATTGCAAACCTTGAAGGAACACCAGCTGTATGCTAATTTTTCAAAATGTGAATTTTGGCTTAGTAGTGTTACCTTCCTAGGGCATGTGGTTACCAAGGATGGTATTCAAGTTGATCCTAAAAAGATAGAAGCGGTGTAGAAATGGCCACGCCCTACAACGGTTACAAAGATTCACAGTTTTCTTGGCTTAGCGAGCTATTACCGTAGATTTGTTAAGAATTTTTCAAAGATAGCTGCTCCTTTGACAAGGTTGACAAGAAAAGGAATAAAGTTTGACTGGACAGATGAATGTGAAAGAAGTTTTCAGAAACTTAAAGAATGCTTGACTACGGCGCCAGTATTGGCTATTCTTTCAGGTACTGAAGGATATACAGTATACTGTGATGCATCGAGAATCGAATTAGGATGTGTATTAATGTAAAATGGTTAAGTCATTGCATATGCATCTAGACAGCTTAAACCACATGAGCAAAACTATCGACTCATGATTTGGAAATAGCGGTAGTAGTTTTTGCTCTTAAAATTTAAAGACATTATTTGTATGGTGAGACATGTGAAATTTATATAGATCATAAAAGTCTCAAGTATAATTTTCAACAAAAAGATATTAACTTGAGACAAAGACGATAGATGGAATTACTTAAAGATTATGATTGCACAATACTGTACCATCCAGGAAAGGCCAATGTTGTGGTTGATGCATTAAGTAGGAAGTCTATGAGTAGTTTAGCTCATATCATAATGGTAAGAAGGCTGTTAGTTAAATAGATGCATAAGCTAGAAAGTGATGGGGTAGTAATGGAAGTAAAGGAGTCGAGAATATTGTTAGCTCATATGTAGTTTCAATCATCTTTGATCGAGTAGGTAAAAATGGCACAGAAAGAGGATGCCTATTTGTACAAGAAAATGGAAGAGGTGATGAATGGTGATGAAGTTGAATTCATCGTTGACTCTGAAGGAATTCTAAGATTTAGCACGCGGATATGTGTACCTGATAAAGAGGAACTTAAGAAAGAAATTTTAGAGGAGGCCTATAGATCCATGTATACAATTCATCCTGGAATAACTAAAATATATCAAGATCTAAAAGAAATTTATTGGTGGGAAGGTATGAAGAAAGACATAGTGGATTATGTGTCTCGATGTTTAACCTATCAGCAAGTGAAAGCGGAATATTAAAGGCCTGCAAGACTACATCAGCAGATAGAGATACCTAAATGGAAATGGGAAATAATAACTATGGATTTTGTTACAAGGTTACCGAGAACACCAAAAGGTTTTGATTCAATATGGGTGATCATTGATAGGTTGACTAAGTTAGCACATTTTCTACTAGTGAAAGCCACATACACTGTAGCTCTGTATGCAAGATTATATTTGAATGAAATAGTAAGGCTTCGTGGCGTGCCAATATCAATTATTTCTGATCGAGGACCACAATTCACAGCTCATTTCTGGAGAGCTTTCCAAGAAGCTTTGGGCACGAAGTTGAATCTTAGTACTGCATTTCATCCTCAAACAGATGGGCAACCTGAGCAAACCATTCAAATATTGGAAGACATGCTTCGG
This sequence comes from Gleditsia sinensis, assembly GCA_037074535.1. Classification (NCBI taxonomy): domain Eukaryota; kingdom Viridiplantae; phylum Streptophyta; class Magnoliopsida; order Fabales; family Fabaceae; genus Gleditsia; species Gleditsia sinensis. The sequence continues at coordinate 28,075,785 of CM073468.1, read as the reverse complement.
GCTTGTGTTTTAGATGTTCAGGGTAGTTGGGAAAGATTTTTTCCTTTAGCTGAATTTTCTTATAACAATAGCTATCAAGCCAGCATACAAATGGATCCTTTTGAGACATTATATGGTAGGCGTTGCCATTCCCCGATTGGATGGTTTGAGATGGGTGAAACAAAAGTTTTAGGGCCTGATATGGTACAAGATGCATTAGTCAAGGTAAAATTAATTAAGGAAAGGTTATTAGAAGCTCAGAGTAGACAGAAGGCCTATGTTGATAATAGACGTCGCCCATTGGAATTTGTTGTAGGTGAACATGTTTTTCTAAAAATATCTCCTATGATGGGAGTAGTAAGATTTGGGAAGAAAGGAAAATTAAGTCCACGATATATAGGATCATTTGAAATTCTTGATAGGATCGGTCCAATAGCTTATCGTTTGGCTTTACCTCCTGATTTGGGTAATGTTCATCCAGCTTTTTATGTGTCTATGCTACGAAAATATTTACCGAATCCTACACATGTTATACAATGTCCACAAATTCAATTATAGGAAGATTTAACTTATGAGGAACAACCAGTAGCAATAGTGGACAGACAAGTAAAGAAGTTACGGTCAAAGGAAATACCTACGGTGAAAGTGATATGGCAAAATCACTCTTCTGAGGAAGCTACTTGGGAAAGAGAAAATGATATCCGCACCAGATATTCGCATTTGTTTGAACAATGAGGTTAGTTTTTATCTGCGATTATGGTGATGAAATTCGGGGACCGAATTTTTTTAAGGGGGGAAGAATATAATAACCGTAAAAATTAACGAAGTTTCCAATTAAAGAAAATTTGGAATAACAGAGAGAATTTTGAAAATGGAGATAAGAATCGGTGAAACTAAGGTTATTTATTATATAGATTAAAGAATTACAAAAGGAATATGAGAATTTACATTTTCAGGTCAAAATGCAATTTCTTAAAAATTTCGAGGTTAAAATGTAAATAAAGAAAATTTGCAAGGACCTCCCTCTAAAAGTGAATTTTTGTAGAAAGGTCCCCCGGGATATTTTAAGAGCCTTAGTCACTCAAAAGCTTATCATTTTCAGATTTTTCCATTTCTCTTCAGAAAATTTCCTCCCGAAACCCTCTAACTTCTCTCTAAGATTTCTCTGCATCCGGACCTTAGATTTCGACACCACCACTGCCAGCAGACTTGGAACGAAGAGTTCTACAAATCCATCTGATTATTTTCTGGAGAATTGGCCGAAGATTGGCCGAAAGATTGAAGGGAAAATTGCCTAAAAAGGTAATATTCGAAACTCCTATCTGTGGGACTCAAACACAAAAACTAACAATGTAGATCAATCCAGAAGGTACCGAAACCTTTGGATCTCAAATTTTAGGTCCATAATCCGTTGCACACGCCCCCACCCACCGAATCTTCCTCGGAGAGTGAAGCTCACGCGCAGCCTTCCCTGGTCGCGCATGTAATGCATGTAACCGATCCTGTTGCATTTACGAAGCTCCCAGAGGCCCAATTTTACATATCCGGAGTCGTTTCTAAGGTTTTTGGACGTTCCAAACTCGATTTTGGGTTTATTTTGCTAAATTCGGACCAGAAACGTGGATTTTGGGGTTTTCTAACTTGGTACCTTAATTTTGTGAGTAGATGCTTCTTTCTATGGCTTGTTTTTACTCTTCTTGAACTTTACATTGAGAAATGAGCATGATTACAAGTTATTTATATTTTTTTATGTTCCTAAAATGGTTTAGAATATCTAAAATCGTTGCAATATGATATCTAGTTTAAGAAAAGTATGACTTTTGAAATGAATTTTGAAATACATTGAACATGTAATTTTTTATGATATGGCAAAGGAAATATGTTATGTATGTGATATTGATTTATACAGTGAAATGTTTGCCTCAGATATAGGCATGTATATGTGATTCCCTTGATTAGGAAGTTTTGACAAAGGAATATACTAAAAAAGAAAATGCTGCATGAAAGAGTACCTCTGTTTTGATTAATATGTAATATATGAGATTATGGATTTTATGGAGGAATCTTATTGGAAACACTGTCTGCTAACGACAGGTTATGTTAGCCCTGGTGCACCTTAATTGCCTCAGCTAGCAGGGGGTGGTGCTAGCCTCGTGTGAGGGCCAACACACGGGAGATTATATGTGAAGGAGAGCGGAATGCCTCTTATACGGGTGAGATGCCAGTTATATGAGATGTGATTTGCCTTCCTTTGCTTTGTGCTTAGGAAATATCCATATAGAGTCCCTTCGCGTGTCCTTTTCAATGGTAGTAGGGAAAACTTCAGCGGGATGCTGAGTTTAGGCAAATCCTATACCACCAAAGTACGGAAAGGGGTTAAACTCTGATATGGTGGTTCTGATATGGGATCCTCCAAATATTTTCATAAGATTTATGTTGATGCATAACATGATTTTATTACCGTTCTTACAACATTATTTATGAATTGAATATGCATATGAATTTGAACAGAGTTTATTTGAAATGCGGGTCCCATATGAATGTACCTCCGAATTGTGAACTTCAATGTGACAATTTTTAAAATAAAGAGTACATTCATATGTTGACCTAAGAGGTCATAGGAGGTGTTATCTGCTCACTGAGTTGTAAAACTCACTACACATAGTTTATATGTTTTTCAGATAAAGACCCAGAGTTTGGTCTTGCGGCTTCTTGAACGACTAGGTGTTGTACTTCAGTGGTGAGCCTAAATTGTTTCTAGGCTCTCAGTGTTTAAAATTTTAATATATTTGTACTCTAGAGTTGCTCTGAATGCCACAGGCAGGATCTTTGCTTCCATTGTAAAACTGATAAATGTAAACTTGGCATGTATAATTAGTTATATGAGAAACTTGCAAACGTATGATATTATCCTGATATGCCATAATATGACGTTGATTGCAAATAAATAAAGATAAAGTTATCGGGTAGTAGTGTTATTCGCGTTCCTAGGATTAGGGGCATGACAAGTAAACTGACTAAACCAAGCTTGTGGAGATTGTTTCAAATCGTAGAGCAGATCCTATAAAAGTGGAGGTGGGTACATGGCAACAATAAACTTGGAAGGTAGAATAGACTGTGGAGGTGAAATTAAAGTGTCTGTTAAAGGAACAATAGAAGAATCGAAACAAGGAAGAGGAAGAGCATAAGTAACAATAGACTAATCAATAGAAGAAGATGGTGAGTAATAAGAAGTTTGTTCAAAAACGTTGATATCATCATATATAAAGAATTGACGAGTTAAGGGAGAGTAACACTGGTAGCCCTTCTGCAATCTAGAATAACTTAAGAATATGCATTTAAAAGACATGACAGTAAGCTTATAATGACTTAGGATATTATTATAAACAAAAAAGCACATCCAAAGACACAAAGATTGAAATGATACAATGGTTGACCTAGAAATATGAGAGAATAAGGGATCTGACCTTTGAACACTGAGATAGACATATGGTTGATTAAGTAATAGGCTATAAGAATTGCATTACTCCAAAAAGAAATAGGAACATTGTGATGAAGTAATAAAGTGCAAGCTGTCTCAATTAAATGGCGATTCTTGCATTCAACTACAACATTTTGTTGTGGTGTGTGAGCACAAGAAGATTGATGAAGCATGTCCTGTGCAGTCATAAAATTTTAAAAAGAGGCAAAAAATAATTCACGTGCTTTATTACTTCACAAAATTTAAATAGATGTATTAAATTAGGTATGAATCTCTGTAAAATAATTTAAAAATAGAAAATAGTTCAGATCGATCTTTCATTAAAAATAACCAAGTACAATGAGAGTAATCATCAATAAAAGTGACAAAATACTTAAAACCTAGAATCGAACGATGATGAATGGGTCCAAAAAACATCAATATAAATTAAGGAAAAAGGAGACTCAGCTTTACTCGGACTTTTTTTAGGGAAAGATATACGTGTATGTTTACCCAACTGAAATGATTCATATTCTAAAAATTCTAAAAATACTAGGTACCATTTGTTACAATTTATGAATACTGAGGTGTCCTAAATAATGATGAAGCACAGATGGAGAGAAAGAGGTAGTGCAGACTGCTGGAGATGTGGGCATAGTTAGATGATATAGCCCTTGTGATTCATGTTCGGTTCTAATCATCTAACCAATACTCTGATCCTGTATAAGTACAAAAGAATTTAAAAAGTCAAAGAGTAATTCAAAGTTTGAATAAGCTTACTAACAAAGATGAGATTGAAAGGAAAACTAGGAATGTAGAGAATAGACTCAAGAGGCAAGGAAGGAAGCGATTGTGCTTGACCAATACCTTTAGTAACAGCTTTAGAACCATCAACAAGAATAACAATAGGAAGAGAAGAAGAGGAAATATCTAATTTTGAAAAAAAAGATGAGAGTTACTATAGATATGATCTGAAACATCTGAGTCTAAGATCCAAGATTCTGAGGAAGATTTACTAAAGCAATAGGATTACCAGTATTGGCAATGGAAGTTGTGGCACTAACAACATTTTTAGTGGCCTAATATTGTAAAAATTCATGGTAATCTGCTCTGGACAAAGAGACTGACTTTTGACCTATGGGTGTCACAAAGGCAGCCATCACGTACTAGAAAGCATAAGGTAGAAACAGAGAGCACAAACAGGGCCAATTAGAAATAGAGCACAAACATGTAAGAATAATCTGCCACAAACTGATAGCAGTAAGGTAGAAACAACAGCTAGGTAGGCTCCTAGAAGGTGTTGTAAGGCCTTCTAAGGAGCAAGAAGAAATTTTTGTCGCTATTTGGATGCTAGAGAAGTAGACGTACGACTAGATAAGGAAAAAATAGAACTTAACAATGGCTAGAGAGTTGCCAGAGGACAACTGGTGATGGGTATTGGTCTATGGTGGTCTGGTGCCTTGGTGTTGTAGCGACACCTTGGGCAGATGCTTCTTCAGCCTCCTATAGCATGACATACGCGTAAATATTTTTTTGGAAGGAAGGCTGGATATAGGTCAAAGGACTACTTACTTTGTGTTTTTCTCAAGGTTTTGATACCATGTTAAATTATAGAAAAAAAATAAGAGAAAAATATAATTATAAAATGTAGTCCATGAGAGAGGCCTACATCAGTCCCTGATATTGATAGATTAAGTTATAGATAATTCAATAATTATAAAACTTGATTATGATCCCTTAAATCGAGGAATAAGACAGTTACTATAATCCCTTAAATCAAGAAATATAACTGACACTCTTTAATTATAAATAATCTATTTACATTAATTCTAACAATTTCATTATAATGTTACCATCCTCTTTCTCTTAAATAGCATCTGAAAGAGCAGTTTGATATGAAATATATAAGGTATGCAAATAAAATCCTTATTATTAAGAATAAAAGAAACAGAGATAAAGGAACTCTTTTCTTGTCGCAACAAGGTTACCTTGAAAATGAGTTTTAGGTTTGGCATAGAGGCATGTAAACCAGTTCTCCCAATATTGGGACATCTTAATCTTTCAGTTGAAAACTTTACTAGCAACAAACAAGATGCAAGTCGAAGATCCTATATTTTAGTGCAATAGAAAGTATAACGTATGCAATGGTGTGCACAAGCCTAGATTAAGCAAGTGTATGGCAAATCCAGCAAAAGGTCACTAGTGTGCAATTAAGTGGTTGTTAAGGTACCTAAAGGCACTATTGGAGTTGGATTGTGGTATAAAAGGAATGATAAATTGACCAATATGGTTACAAATTAGGCTGATTCAAGTTATGTTTGATGTACTGATAGTAAGAAGTCTCTTAAAAGCTATATGTTTAAGTTTTGTGGAAATATGGTTAGTTGGAAGTCAATTCTACAACATGTAGTGTCAGTATTAACCACAGAGGCCAAATTCATAGCATTAGTAGAATCTATAAAAGAGGCTAAGTGGATGAGATGGATGGTAATTAGACTAGTGTTCGAGCAAGTAACAATAATAATACACTGTAATAGTCAAAGTGTTATGTACTTGGCTGAAAATCATATGTATCATGAAAAGACTAAACACATTGAAGTAATATTGTTCTTCATTCGAGATATTGTGGCAAGTGGTGAAGTAGGCTTAGAAAAGGAATTTACTTATGAGAATCTAACTAACATGTTAATAAAGATTTTTTCATTCTCCCAAATTCAAATACTATTTGGAGTGGTTGAATGTAAAGGAGTTAACTTAGTCATAGTTATGTGTACATGTTTTGTATTGTAATGACTCAAAATAAAGCCAAAGTGGAGAATTGTTGTAATGTTGGCTCTTATTTTGTTGTACAACTAGTTAAGTGAAATGTTCATTGGTTGTAGGTAGATAAGGTTGTAATTACCTTACAGTATCTTTTGTAACAAAGCCACCTAAAAGGACTATTTTAGTCAGGCTTGATTTGACTTGGTAAAAGAGAGACATATTTTTTCCTTGTATTTTATGAGTGGAAAACTCTCCTGGAGGATTGCACAAAAAGCTCAAGGGAGAGGGATCTTAATAAGAGAAGCACTTGCAAAAGATCATTCTTGTTTTGTATGCGGATTCTTTTGATTGAAATTAGGTTGAAATCATAATAGAACTAGTTATTATCCTTAAGAGTGTGAGAGCCAAGTATAACATACTCAAAGGATCAACTCATTGTTGTTTCATTTTAGATTTAGATATCGGGCCTCCTTGGTTTTTTTTGAACAATACTCAAATTGATGAGGGACATGGGTGAGATTATTGACGAAGTTCTAGTTTAAGTCCAAAGCTCTAATGGTTTTATGGTCAAGAAATGGTGAAGATTGATGTTTCAAAGCCATTATAACAATGTATGTATGTGACTGGAGGTATTAAAGGGAAGATCTGGTTTTCATTTAAATAAGAGACAGGTAAACAAGTGAAATATTATAATGAAGTTCTACAGTAGCCACTTCATTATGATATAGAATCCACTAAAGGAAAGAATGGAATGAGTAAGGACACTAATGATTGGTTAACATAGGCTCAAACTTTGCCAAAAGTTTAAGTTGGAACTAATAGTGACAAGTGCTTGGTGTAGTTAGTTGATAATAACACCATCATCATTGTTTTTGGGAACTTCGAAAAAAAACTTATCAAGGGGTGTCAGATTGGAGTAGTGAACTTAGATGAAGGGAGGACTCAAGTAACAAAAGCATATGCTAACCTTAATAGAAAAGGAAACAAGAAGGGGCATGATAAAGTTAAGTATAATAAATCCCCTTAGAAAACTAGATAATTCTATAAGAGAATCTCATTCACAAAATAGAGATGCAACCAAACCAAAATACCATGCGCAGTAGTTTAAAACAAAATTGGTATATAGTAAGTTTGAAAGTGGGGCAACCAAAAGTAATAGGATGATACTCCAAAACAAATTTCTTGATAAAGCTAGTATGGTGTGTAAACATCTTATTTTGTTCGAGACCCTTTTAATAACATATAAAATTTTAGAAAAAGAGAGGAAAATGTCAAAAAATAAAAATTATGTCTATAAAAGTTCTTTCCTTTGATCAAGTTTTTATTTTAATTTTCAATCTTTGTGTCAAGTTTCACTTTAAGTCTCTTATTTTAACTTGTGTTTTGGTGTCAAGCGAACTTCATTTTTCACTTTGAGTCTTAATTTTTACTTCTTTCATTTAATGTCATTTTTAGCATCACATTATCATTTTATTACTTTTCTTTGGAGTGTATAATTTTTTTTTGGGACATCTAATGGGTTCTCTTTGAAAGAGAATTTGGGCTTTACTTAAGTATGTTTTTCTAAAATTATTGGACTTTAGTGAACTTAACTCAACCACTTGGGTCAAGGTTTTGGGTTATGGAGTTCCAACTCTCTGAACAAGAAAAGAAAATCATATCTCCCTTTTTAGAGGACTTAAGTCAATGGGAATCAAAATCAAATGAAATATAAAAGGAAAAAAGTAAAAAAATAATAATCATATTTGATCTTCTCAGTTGAACCACACTTGAAGTTTGCACCTAATTCTCTTTTACACTATCTATGATGCTTGTTACTACAAATAAAACATATTGGAATCTCTAAGGCTCGAGGAATGCTGGTTGACTTGATATGAAAGTCCCTTAAAAAGAAGCACGTTCCACAATAAGCTAAATTTCTCACCTCTAAGAGCCACGTTGTCTCGAAGTCGATGAGCCTTCTTATCTAAGTTTTTTATGTTATTCCTGTTTTGACTATCATTCTAGGAACCAAGTCTCTAGCCTGTAAGCTAAGTCCATGACCTCGGCATATTTTGTATCTGTCACAAATACGAATCTAAACAATGAGTCCCTCAGGCCATTCATAAATCTCTTTACTCTATTTGTTTTGTCGATACCATATATAGAGCCTAGCGTGATAATATTGTGAAACAATTCTCATACTCTACTACTAACATACCATTAGTCTAAATTAATTACTTAAATTTTCGAGCATACTTGTCTCCAATACTTTTTAGGTAGAAAAAACATTGTGAAAGCTCTATTAAACTTAGGCCAAGCAAGTTGGGAAATGTTACTTCGACACTGTATATAAATTTAATACCATTTGTGTGCCACACCATGTAACTGATAATTGACAAGTTGCATAGCATAGATAGGGTCACACCCCAAAGCCACACATAATCAGTTTAACTCTTCTAAAAATAAGTAAGGATCCTAACTTGGGTTTGTAATGCCCCCAATTTACATTACATAAAATAAATATTTATTTTTCCCGCAATCAGATATTCTCCATAAAGATGCACAATTCAATTCTTTGTCATTTCTCTCATGTATACACAATATATAGACAAAGTCTATAAACATCAAAGTACAGCAGACACAGGGATCCTGCCTGTAGCGTTCAGAGCACTCTAGAATACAAACACAATATAATTCAAAAATCGTGAGCCTTGGAAGCAATGTAGATTCGCCTACAGAATATGTCACCTAACTGATCACCTATCTGTAGGATGGAACTTTGTATTCTCATCTAAAAAATGTGGCGTGTAGTGAGTTTGACAACTCAATGAGTAAATAATACCTCCTATGACCTCTTAAGTAAGCATATGAATATACTTATATTTTAAATTTTGTCACATAGATAATATAGTTTAGAAGTACATTTATATGGGCCTGTATTTTAAATATTCTCAATTCAAAAGATATTCATATATCCAAAACAATATGCAGCACGATATAATCATTAAACAAATGTTGTTATGCTCAGCTGTATAAGTTATAGTAAAATATTAAGATTTAGAGATAAAATCATCACTTTTAATGCACCTGCCTTACTCGGCGATCTGGTCAATGCAATGAAAATATAACTCATTTGCTATACGCATATTGATTGATCGACTACAGTCATAATAAGTGATCAGGGAATGTGAGTGCATCACCCTCCTGCCCCCGCCCTACATTACCACTGTCACCCGATCGAAGCAGCCCTCCCCTGGCTCACTCAGGCTAATAGGGCGTCCCTTATTCGATACCGTCACAACCATACAACCCGTTGATATTCATCCATACATATAAATACATGTAAAATTATCAAACAACTCGCCATGAGCTTTACGCTTGCCATAATTACCAAGCAACTCGCCCTGAGCTTTATGCCTGCTATTCAATCTCATTTATAATATGACATGCATCATTTTCACAAGTATACAACATTACAAATCAATGCATCGTGCACATAATATTCAATTTATCAAATAATGATAAATACATTTAGAACCACATATTCAATGAGTTCGAAAATCCATTTCTAAAACCATACTCTTCTTGAACTATGTGCTAGTTTGTAAGTAAAATAAATATTTAAACACATTTCAAAAATTTATGATAGCATAAATAATTGTAAACAGAAACAATTTTACATTTATAATTGAAGAAGAGTATGTGGTAAGTTATAGAAAAAATTATCTACTCACACCGTAAGGGCTCCAGATTGGAAAGCCCCAAAATGTACTTTTCCAATCCACATTTGACTAAACAGACATCAAAAACGTGTCTGGAAGGTCCAAAAATTAAGAAAATGACTCCAAGAACTTGGTCACTATTCATATATAGAAAACACTATTTACCATTGAAAAATACTATTTATTACTGGAAAACACTATTTACCAAAAATAAAACGTTGTTAGATAGCTGAAAAATTTCATATCCTAAGGTTTATCTAGCTCCTGAATCCTTCTACGGTGTCAGATTTCCAATTTGAAGTCTCTAAGTAAGAGTTTCAGACTTTACCTCTTTTTTTAGATTTTCTACTTCCGATCTACTGCGATTCTACGACTCCTTTGAGAAATTGTTCAGTCAAAATCGTAGTATTCTCTGTCTTGAATCCAGTGGTACTCTTAGTTTTGAGATCAGAGACCTGTAGACACTCCAAATTTAAAGAAAAAAAATGAAGGTTACTATTCACACTATTCATTCTCTTCCTTTTTCAAGTTTCAATTTTCTTCTCCCCTCGCCCTTTTCTTTATTTTTTATAATAAAAATTATTATTATTATTATTATTTAATAATTAAATAATGGAATTTTATTTTATATACATTCATATAAATACCGTTTTTCATCCTAAAACATCCCAAAAATTTCTAAAAATTTACATTCTCATAAACCTTTAGTTAAACTCTTAAATCATGACTTTTCTTGATAAAATTCTTAATAAAACAAATCACAAAATAAATATCTTTATATATAATAAAAGAAAGAATATTTCTAAAAATACAACAAAATCTTATTAAAGGCCAATATAATTATTTTAAGAAAAACAAGAATTACTTTAATTAAAAGTATATTTTTTTTAGCAGAACATAATCATTTTTAAACAAATAAAAATATATTTGTTTATAGCAAAACATTATTATTTTAAAATAAAAATTACAGGATGTTACATTCTTCCCCCCTTAAGAAATTTGGTCCCCGAATTTCAGTCCATCCTACCACATGGAGGGAATGAAATCAAGGCATAATTCGGAGTTACCAACCTTATTACTCAAATAACTGGGGATATCTTTTTTGTGTATCATCTTTACTTTTTAATATGTCTCTTCACTTGAGTGATTTTTCCGTATAACTTAATCATAGGGATTTCTTTCATCCAAAAGTTCTTCACTTGTCGATCAACAATAAATATCAATTGTATCCATAGTTAAGTCAAATTTTTGTCCAATTGAATTTCTTGGAATTAGGTAACATAAGAAGAATCTAATAGGTATTTCCTTAACATTGATGCAAGAAAGATTGTGCCAACCTCACTTAATCCTTATGGAAAAGTTAGTCGATATATACTATGCATACTTATTCAAGATTTCAAAAGAACCTATATACTAGAGCTTAACTTTTTCCTTCTTTCCAAATCTCATTACCTCTTTCATGGGTGAGTCCTTCAAGAATATTTGGTCATCAACTGATAAATTTTAATGCTCAACATTCTTGGTCCTTATAGACTTTTTGCCTGTATTGAGTTTCTTGTATTATTTTTCTAGTCAATTTCACTTTATCAATGACATCTTACAATAAATCTAACTCCACTGAGTAATTTAACAGAAAATTTGTAACACCTCTTACATAAGGCTTTAAATCATCCAATATCATTTTATTATAGGCAAATTCTACCAAAGGATCTTTCACCAAACTCAAAAACATATGCTTAAAACATACTCTTTAAATTAACATCATCAATTTAGCTTAATCATATTCTATCTATTTCTTGATATTCCAAATTAGATTCGAAAAACTTAACCTTATTCAACTCATCCACCTATTAGAAGTCCTACGATGCTTATTGTAAAACCTCAAATAATGTCATTTGTTTGTAAGGCCTAATAATTACTGATATGGGCAAGTTCAACTAAGGATAAATGATTTTCTCCAAAATTTCACCAAAATTATATAAAGATACCTAAAGCATAACTTCTAATGTAAAAACACATCATTTAGATTTACTATCAGCTATACTATAATCTAGCTAAGATCCTAAAATTTCTAATTAACTCTCTTGAAACAATATATTCAATTCTTACTTGTTGAAATACCAAATAACGAAAAATATTTCACTTTTATTTTCTTTTTACCATTATACTAATACAATTCTTTCATATCTTAGTATATCCTTATTGCCTCGGGTTATCCATATTCACAATCTATGACTTCCTTTGAAATCTCCTTTCTCAACAATTGTTCACACGTGAATTTCCAATCTCAATATAATTCACATCCTAGGTACTAGACTCAACTTAGCATAGTATAAACCCTTAACACAAATACCTTGATCACTTTACATTATTTTCAAACATGGTTCTCAAATTATTCTCCTTTCCCTTCTCAACCAACTTAGGTAAACTTAGGTGTTCTTCGTACCTTAATACTCAATTAGTATATACTATAAACTCATTATTCTTTTTAATTTGCACATAATCTGCCAACTTACACAGTTATACATACTTGATATAAATATTTTTTTAATTCATTCTTTGTTAGATAAATTCTTTCAAAATGTCCATACTTTAACCTACTAACCACTTGGACACCATAATAACTGAGTTTCAAAGAAAATAAATTAACTTTTCTTGTAATGAGGAAAAAGAACTTTGCATTTAATGCCAAACATTAATAAGAAAGAATGCAGTAGAACAGACGGAAAACATTATAAAGAACGGTGCCAAAATAGAAAGTAAAAAATTTGGACAAAGCATTGAAAGAAAATTAAATTCGGTGGCCGTAATTCTTGAAATTCTATAAACAAAATCTAGCTGTTGTTTCAGCAAAAATCGGTGGCCGTAAGTTTTGAATATATGTGCCAAAATCTACTTTTAAGCTGTTGATATTCGGTAGAAAAGAAACATTTCTGAGCTTATAAAAGTCTGTGAAAAAAAAATACATAGTTAACTGGTATGATGCAGTTGATTGCTTTAAAATAGATGTAATCAATCAACAGTAAAATAAACCAGTCAAAATAAAAAATTCTCAAAATAACTAGTCAATTTAATAATACCGATAGTCAACTGGTAAGAACATTGGGAAAACAAAATAAACCATTTGATTGTTCCTCTTCAACAATTAACTTGTGTTCATTGTCACTTTTTTTTTTACAATTATGCCTATCACCTACAACTTTCCTACAAGAATCAAGACATCAATGCTTCATCAAGGAAAATAAGGAAACGACAAATTTCTGGTGATATCTTAACCTTATTCTCTTTATGCATTTAATATTAACCACGATCACAACTACTATACATATACGTGCTTCTCGTCATTTTTGAAAATTTTCACCTTTAATTTATCTAATATCCACTAATCACTCACATAGCTGTTCTAATTATGTCCGGCCTATTTGTATAGCTATTGTAAGTATGTCCTTCTCCTAGTTCTATAAATACTCATGCTAGTATCTTTACCTGCATACTCAAAGTTAGGGTGTGTGTAGTTATGGAAGGAATCACATTCTGTTAGTTTCGAAATATTTATGTCTTTTGTGGTTTCAGTCCTGGAAAAGATGGAGAGTATGTGAAAGCTATATAAAACCTAGGTATGGTGCTGGCTAGGAGAAAGATTCATTTAGTCTATGGTGGATGTAACTGTGGATTAATGGGGTATGTGTCTATAGCTGCACATGTAGGAGGATGTCAAGTTCTAGGTATTATTCCTACAGCTCTAGCTGTATCCAGCATCATAGAAAAGACAATTGGGGAAGAGTTTAGGGTAGCTTCCATGCATGAGTGCATAGCTAGAATGATGAGAAATGCCGATGCCTTTATTGCCTTACCAGGTGGTCTTGGTACTTTAGAAGAAATTTTCCAAATAGTTTCTTGGGCACAACTGAATATGCATCACAAACCGATAGGTTTGTTAAATGTTAATCACTTCTTTGATGGTCTGTTGTCTTTTCTTGATCAAGCTGTGAAACAAAGGTTTATTTTACAGTCAGCATGACAAATTCTCATCTCAGCTTTAAATGCTAAGGAGTTGATTGATGCTTTACAAGCATATGTTCATGTACCTGATCTAACTATGGCTCGAATAGATTGGAAGACAGACAACTGTGGAAAGCGCAAGTTAGATTTGGATCTTTATCTGTAACTGTAGTAGGACATGTTATTGTTGTACCGCTTCTACTTTCTTATGGTTAACTTGGATACCATCCTTACTAAGCATACTCCTTTAGAGTTGGTAAAATTATATTTAAATATTGCTTATGATCCTCTGAACTCTTAGAATATTCTAGTATATCATCAATAAATATAATAACAAATTGATCCAGAGATGACTTAATTACAATTCATTAAATCTATGATTGCAGCTAGGGCATTTGTCAAACTAAATGATATAACCAAGAACTCATAATGTCCATAGTGATTCCTAAAAGATTTTTTTTTTAATATCCTCTTCCCTTATCGTGAGTTATTGATAGTCATATCTCAAATCAATTTTTGGAACAAAATATTGAGCATCTTGTAACTTGTCAAACAAATCATCTATACGAGGTAATGGATATTTATTCTACACTGTTACCTTATTCAACTTTCTATAATCTACGCACAATTGCAACGATCCATCTTTTGTTTTCCACAAATAGTATTGGAGCTCTCCAAGAAGGAGTACTATGGTATATAAATCCCTTAGCCAACAAGTCTTACAACTAAGTTTTCAATTCCTTGAGTTCAGTCATTACCATTCTATATGGGGGTATAGACACTGGTTGGGTTTCAAGAAGTAAATCTATACAAAATTCTATTTTACATTTTGAGGTAATCCTGTCAATTCCTTAAGAATTACATCAGAAAATTCTCTAACCACTGGAACTTGATTTACACTGATATGAAACCACTATCAAATATCCTTTGCATCTTTTTTGTAATAACTTATAGGCTGCTAAAACAGAAATTAGATTTTTGAGTACCTCACTATGGTCTCCTTGTATCAAGGAAGAAGATTCTCTAGGAATAGTGAATTTAATCATCTTCGAATGACATTCTAAAATGACCTGACAGATTGTCAAGTAATTCATTTCTAATATCACATCAAATTCTACCATATCTAGACATTCAGGTAAAATGGATATTATATTCAGAAATGAACACATTTTTCTCAATTCTTTAATTCTTTGGGACACCTATCCCTTCCACTTTCAAGCAGTCATTGACCCATAGATACTTCATAAGATGTCACAATATTCAATCAACTTTATACTAGAAAATTTAATAACTTGGAATAGAAAGGAAATTGAAATCCTATAGAATCCCTCAGTAGCACCTGAAGTATAAATATGCCTGGCTCATACCCATACTAAAGGTCCTACTAAAGAATCCTTTGCTTTGATAGCTACAGGGAAACCTAATGCTCTGATACTAACTTGTAACGGCCCTAATTTACATTACGTAAAATACATTTATTTTTCCCACAATCAGATATTCTCCATAGAGATGAATAATTCAATTCTTTGTCATTTCTCTCATATATACACAATATACAGACCAAGTCTATAAACATCAAACTACAGTAGAAACGGGGATCCAAACTGTAGCGTTCAGAGCACTCTAGAATACAAACACAGTATAATTCAAAAATCGTGAACCTTGGAAGCAACGTAGACTCACCCACAGAATATGTCACCTAATTGATCAACTATCTGTAGGATCAGACTCTATATTCTAATCTGAATAATGTGAAAATATCGTTCAGTGAGTTTGACAACTCAGTGAGTAAATAATATTTTCTATAACCTCTTAGGTCAGCATATGAATGTACTTATATTTAAAATTTGTCACATAGATAATATAGTTTAGAAGTACATTCATATGAGATCCGTATTTTAAATATTCTCAATTCAAAAGATATTCAGATATCCAAAACCATATGTAGCACGATATGATCATTAAATAAATATTGTTATGCTCAACTCTATAAGCTATAGTAAAATATTAAGATTTGGAGATAAAATCATAACTTTTAATGCACCTGTCTCACTCGGCGATCTAGTCAAAGCAATGAAAACATAACTTATTTGCTATACGCATATTGCTTGATCGACTACAGTCATAATAATTGATCAGGGAATGTGAGTACATCACCCTCTTGCCCCCCACATTACCACAGTCAACCGATTAGAGCAGCCCTCCCTCGGTTCACTCAAGCTAAGAGGGCGTCCCCTATTCGGTACCGTCACAAGCCATACAACCCATCGATATTCATCCATACATATAAATACATGTAAAATTATCAAGCAATTCGCCATGACCTTTACGCTTGTCATATTTATCAAACAACTTGCCATGAGCTTTACGCTTGCCATAATTACCAAGCAACTCGCCATGAGCTTTACGCCTGCTATTCAATCTCATTTATAATATGACATGCATCATTTTCACAAGTATATAGCATTACAAATCAATGCATCGTACACATAATATTCACTTTATCAAATAATGATAAATACATTTAGAACCACATATTCAATGAGTTCGAAAATCTATTTCTAAAACCATACTCTTCTTGAACTATGTGCCAGTTTGTAAGTAAAATAAATATTTTAATACATTTCAAAATTTTATGATAGCATAAATAATTATAAACAAAAATAGTTATACATTATAATTGAAGAAGAGCATGGAATAAGTCATAGAAAAAATTATCTACTCACACCGTAAGGGCTCCAGATTGGAAAGCCCCAAAATGTACTTTTTCAATTCACATTTGACTAAACAGATTTCAAAAACGTGTCCGAAGGGTCCAAAAATTAAGAAAATGACTCGAAGAACTTGGTCATTATTCACCTCCGAAAAATACTATTCACCGCCGAAAAATACTATTCATCGCTAGAAAATACTATTCACCAAAAATAAAAAGTTGTTAGATAGCTGAAAAATTTCATATCCTAGGGTTTATACAACTCTTGAATCCATCTACGCTATCAGATTTCCAATTTGAAGTCTCTAAGTAAGAGTTTCAGACTTTACCCTTTTTTTAGATTTTCTACTTCCGATCTACTACAATTCTACAACTGATTTGAGATATTATTCGGTCAAAATCGTTGTATTCTCTGTCCTGAATCCAGTGGTACCCTTAGTTTTGAGACCAGAGACCCGTAGACACTCCAGATTTAGAGAAGAAAATGAAGGTTACTATTCACACTATTTATTATCTTCCATTTTCACGTTTCGGTTTCCATCTCCCCTCCCCCTTTTCTTTATTTTTTATAATAATAATAATAATTATTATTATTATTTAATAATTAAATAATGGAATTTTATTTTATATATATTCTTATAAATACCATTTTTCATCCTAAAACATCCCAAAAATTTCTAAAAATTTACATTCTCATAAACCTTTAGTTAAACTCTTAAATCATGACTTTTCTTGATAAAAATCTTAATAAAAAAAATCACAAAATAAATATCTTTATATATAATAAAAGAAAGAATATTTCTAAAAATATAACAAAAATTTATTAAAGGCCAATATAATTATTTTAATAAAAACAAGAATTACTTTAATTTAAAGTATACTTACTTTTAGCATAATATAATCATTTTTAAAGAAATAAAAATATATTTGTTTTTCACAAAAATATTATTATTTAAAAAATAAAAATTACAAGATGTTATAGGGTTTCTACTTGAAAACTTCATAGGTTGCATCTTTCAGAAGTCAGAAAGGGCAACAAATGCTCTTTGACCTCATTGTGTTAGGGTTGGAGGATTTGCCCCCTGTTGATGCTAAGCAAGAAAGGATTAAGGTGGTTGTTGTTATTGTGTAAAATTCCTACTAAGTCACCTTCTAAACTCAATCTAACCCCTAAATTACTTGTTCTAAGTTAGGGCCAAGTGTCCTAGTCTCAATATTGCTATCAACTCTATCTCTACAACATCCTCTACGACTATGACCTCTAAATGCTAGTAAATAAGGACTAATAGAATCCTGGTTAGAGCCAGCATTTGGTTGCTCCCCACGACTAGTAACATGAGTACTATGTCGCATTAAATATAAAACTAAAACAAGTATATTCAAAAAACATATTTCACATTGAGAAAGATCTAGGACAAAAAGGATAGTGGGCTTGTAATTTTAGGATGTACAGGGTCGCATTACTAAGCTAACACAACTCGGGTAACTTAGGCAAGCATAGCAACCCAGCCTATACTTGTAGTCATCACCACTAACTTTGATACCAACTTATCATACCTTTAAGTTTAATGTATGACAGACGAAGGAATGGAAAATCTAGACCTTGTGACCCACTAACCTCCCACTTAACTAACACAATGCAATTAATAAGCCTCATGCTTTCAAGATTAGACTTGAAATCTGACTAAATATACACACATATATTTAACCCAAAAAATTTGACAATGTCTCCCTATAAATAAAAACTCTCCAAGATGAGTACAAACAAACCAGTATTTTAACAAAATCACACAATTAGCATTGTTAAAATGGGTCAGGCTGGCCCAGCCCTTACAGACCTGCTAATGGACAGCCTTACCCCCCAGATGAGCTGCCAAAATGATAGCCTAGCTCAGCCCTTTGAGGGCTATAGGTTGGGCTGGGTCGAGCCAATGCAACCCTTCCTCTATTTATTTTCTTCAATACACCACTATATCTATAAAGTTTAAAACATAACAAATTTAAAACCTATGGAGCCACTAACCTCAAAATATATTATAAATTATTCCAAGAATATCAGAAGTATACAAGTTATTAGTAAAAGCAATGACCATCTCCAACTCCAAACCATCAGTTTGGATAGAATCTAATACAATAATTGATTAGGTAGTAACTAAAACCAATTATAGTAAAAGCAAAAAATAGCTAGTAGCTCTTATAATCTCAATAAACTAGCCCTAAAGTTTGTTAAATAAAAATGGAGAAAATTTAGTATTATCTTCGAGACACTTATTAGTTATCCGACGTACTATCACAGTCATATTTCAAAATTTCCAAGTTATTTCACCTTTAGTGTAACATCCCGTAAGAAAATAAAATTTATTAGACAATTTTTAGATATCTAAGGAAATATAATCCTTAAAAATTATTTACCTTACGTATATGCATAGAAATATTCTAATATTAATGGAATAGGTAAAGAGAGAAAACTTAAGAGGAAATATTAAAAATAAATATACTAAAGAAAGGTGAAATTCTTGGATAAGAAAGATAAATTTTTGCGAAGTCAGTAAAGGTATTAAACTTTCAAGAAGATTGGATTAGGGTAATTTTTCCTAATTTAAGAGTTAAAGTTACTAAGTTTAGTATCTCCACCCATAAATTGGGCTTTCACCTATGGACACTTCATATAGAGTTTTTCTACTTCACATGAATTTTTAGCAAGCTAATAGGATAGCCCAAGGAAGAAATAAAACATAAACTTGGACTAGGATATAGAAATTGGACCGGTAGCCCAAAAATCATGAAAATGTGGCTAAGCCCATTATGAAAGGTAGACTTTTATCCAAACTAAAGAAAATGGGCAAGAATGAGCCCAAATCCAAGAGGAAAAAAAAGACAAAATAAAGTGATGAAATAATGGTGTAATGAAGATTAGGTGACATGGCATTAAGACAAAAATTTAGCAAGTGTTGTGATATCCTACATTCATAATTTTAGCAAGTGGTATGATAATACATGGCATTAGGACAAAACATCTATATCCTACACTTATAATTTTAGCAAGTGGGTAATAATACATAGCATTATGACAAAACATCTTTATCCTACACAAATAATTTTAGCTAAGCAAAGAAGATTCAAGGGTTGGAAATTTGCCACCTAAAAAGGCAAACCTATCATACTTGATTAAGACAAAAGAAAAAGGAAATAAATCCCTAAATCAAAGGGACCTTGTCCCTTATCTTAGAAACATATTATCATAATTTTCAAAATACAAATCTCCTTTTGCTATGCATATCTTGACTAAGGAAGAGGAAAACAATAACATAAGTTATTTGTTTTCCAAAAATTCAACCTAGTGTATCCTAATTGTGATAAGGTAGACCCATGATCATGAAAGATGAATTATTTGGTGGTCTATTTAAGCAACACCAACCCCTATAACATTAGAATTTTTGTCCAAGTGAGGGAAAGGAAAAATAGAAGCAAGGTAGAGTGAGGAAAGGAGAGGAAGAAAGGAAGCAAGAGGAAGAAGAAGTCTAGAGGAATAAGTACTTAAGGTAAGTTTAACAATATTTCTTTTTGAAGAAAACTTTTGAAACTTATAATATTTATATGAGATTTTGATATTAGAACTTTGATGATTGGTCATGGATGTTGCTATATCATGTTACATATTATGTATGTTTGAATACTTAGGCTGGTGTAAATAGTTCTGCATAGGTATGGCTATGGGTGACAAAATTTTATGCTTCTGTTTTTAAACTTCTAGGAAGAATCGATAAGGAACTAAAATAAATGGTTAACATGAAAAATGTAGATCTATGTCGCACGGATATTTAGCCACTGGAATCATTCAATTTGGAGTCCATATGAGATAGATATGGTCCGATTAGTTAGCAATGGTCAGAAAATGGTTAATCAGGGAAGAATATGTTAGGATAGCTTCTGTGTTTTAATTTTTGGGAACATTTTGTAGGGAATTCAAATAAATGGTTAACATAATAATTATAGCTATATGTGTCACGGAGTTTTATCCACTAGAATCACTCAATTTGGAGTCCATATGAGGTAGATATGGTCTGATTAGTAAGCAATGTTCAGAAAATGGTCAATCAGGGAAGAACATGTTAGGATAGCTTCTGTGTTTTAATTTCTGGGAACATTCTATAGGGAGTTCAAATAAATGGTTAACATAAGAATTATAGATATATGTGTCACAAAATTTAAGCCACTGGAATTACATAATTAGAAGTCCATATGAGGTAGAGATGGTCTGATTAGTAAGCAGTGGTCAGAAAATGGTTAATCCGGGAAGATTATGTTAGGATAGCTTCTGTGTTTTAATTTTTGGGAACATTATGTAGGGAACTAAAATACAAAGATAACATATGAATTATATATATATGTGTCACAGATTCGTTGCCACTGGAATCACTTAATTTAGAATTTTTATGAGGGAGATATGGACCGATTAGTAGGCAGAGGTCAGAACCTATTCGAAAAGTAATAACCTGTACATTGAGGGAGTAATATCACCTTGCTTTCGTAATATTTCTCTAAACGATTCAACATAATAGTTTTAGATCATTGTTTTATCTTGAAATTGACACCAAGATCACCTACATCAGAGTTAAATTGAGGGAGTTATGCTCTGATTAGTAAGAGAATGTTAGATGGGATGAAAACCTACATCAAGAAAATAAAGAAATAAAATTAATATTTAAAAAAGAAGAAGAATCTTATAAAGGAAAATAATAAATGACTAGTATATGCCATAGTCATTGCCATTATATGAACTTCTTACCATCTTAAGTGTGAAATTTTGACATGGAAATATTTTATAAAGTGATATTTGAAATGGTTATGTTCATGGCATGATTACCAATGATTTTTGGTAATAGTTATATTTTGATGAACATACTTGTTATTGAAAGCATATTTTTGGCTATCATTGTGAAAAGAAAAGAAATGAGCACGGTCACATGGCAATCAGTGTGGTGCACCAGTAGGGGACACCCTACCAACGGTTATGAATATGTTAATGAGAAAAGAAAGAGAAAGTGTGCCATGTTGGACGGAGCGAGAAAAGCCCATACCGGAGAGTAGAAAATACTCACCTTGACTGGGGTAGCTTGATATGAGAATAAATTGATAGTCATCATATGATATTCTAAAAATAATTAATCCTATCATACATGTCATTACTGTACGATTTGTAACATCCCTAATTTCGTTTGTTTTATTGATAAAAGTACATAAAAATTTAATTAAGGAAATAAAATTTATTAGACAATATTTTAAATATCTAAGGAAATATAATCCTTAGAAATTATTCACCTTATGTATATGCATAAAAAATGTTTCTAACATTAAGAGAACAAATAAAGAGGGAAAACCTAATAGGAAAGAAATTAGAAATAACATACTAAAGAGATGCAAAATTCTTGAATAAGGAAGATAAATTTTTAGAAACAAGTAAAGGGTGATGCTTCAAAGAAAGGGCTAGGGTGTGTACTAATGCAAGACAAGAGAGTAGTTGCTTACGCCTCTAGACAACTAAGACCCCATGAAGGAAACTATCCAACCCATGATCTTGAATTGGCGGTGGTGGTCTTTGCTTTAAAGATTTGGCGACATTACTTATACGGAACAACCTTTGAAGTATATTGCGATCACAAGAGTCTTAATTTTCTCTTTGATAAAAAGGAGTTAAATATGAGGCAACGAAGATGGTTGGAATTTCTCAATGACTACAAGTTTGAGATAAAGTATCATCTAGGAAAGGCGAATGTTGTAGCTGATGCCTTAAGTCGAAAATCTCTACACATGGGCCAGATGATGTTGTATGAGATGCAAATGCTAGAGGAGTTTCGGAATTTGAAGATGGACACTACTTTTTCCTCAAAGAAGCTAACCATTAATGGTTTAAGTATAGGGTGTGACCTTATATCCCTGATCAAAGAGGCTCAAACTCACGACCAATACTTACAGGATCATAAAGACCAAGGTAATTTTTCTGTCATGGAAGATAGAGCAATCATGTATCAGGGAAGGATTTGTCTCCCTCAAGAAAGAGAGTTGAGGACTAAGATCCTACAGGAAGCGCATGAGAGTAAATACACAGTTCATCCTGGATGTAATAAAATGTACTAGGATTTAAAAAGGATGTATTGGTGGCCAGGGATGAAAAAGGACATTGCCGAGTTTATGGCGAAATGTCTTATTTGTCAAAAGGTGAAGGTGGAGCATCAAAAGCCAGCAGGATTTCTACAACCTCTTCTGATCCCTAAATGGAAATGGGATAGTATCTCGATGGACTTTGTTGTAGGTTTACCTAAGACTTCAGTGGGACATGACTCTATCTGGGTAATAGTTGACAGATTAACCAAATCTGCTCACTTTTTGCCCATAAAAATTAACTTTTCACTAGATAAATTGGCCCAATTGTACGTCTAGAAAATAGTTAGACTCCATGGGATTCCCTTAAATATTGTTTCTGATAGAGATCTGAGGTTCACGTCAAGGTTTTGGAAGGCGTTGCAGGAAGCTTTTGGTACTCAGTTGCGGTTCAGTACTGCCTACCATCCTCAGACTAACGGGCAGACTGAACGAACCATTCAAACCCTAGAAGATATGTTGAGGGCCTGTGTGATAGAGCAAGGTAAAGGATGGGATAAGTACCTACCTTTAGCAGAGTTTGCTTATAATAATAGCTATCACTCTAGTATTAAGATGGCCCCCTATGAAGCTTTATACGGTAGAAAGTGACGATCTCCACTATGTTGGTTCGAGGTAGGAGAAAAGAACTTGTTGGGTCCTGATCTAGTTCAACAAACCACTGAACAAATCAGGATGATACGAAACAAAATACTTACAGCTCAGAGTCGGCAAAAAAGTTACTACGATAAGAGACATAGACCTCTAGAGTTTGAGGAAGGAGACCATGTATTTCTGAAACTTTCCCCAACTACTGGAGTTGGTAGGTCTCTCAAAACAAGAAAGCTAAGTTTGTGATTTTTGGGACCCTACCAAATTCTGAAGAAAGTAGGGACATCAGCATATCAAGTTGCTCTCCCACCTAATTTGTCCAACCTGCATAATGTTTTCCACGTATCACAGCTGCGGAAGTATGTTCCAGATTCATCACATGTAATATAGGATGAACCAATCCAAATAAAGGAGAACATGACATACCAGCTAGTACCTGCATCCATATTGGACACTGACGTGAAGCAACTGAGAAATAAAACCATTCCTCTAGTTAAGGTGTTATGGGAAGGTTTGACTCCGGAAGAAGCAACTTGGGAGCTGGAAGAAGTCATGAGGAAGAAATATTTGCAATTGTTCTTATAAGGTAATTTCTGAAATTTTGAGGACAAAATTTCTTTTAAGGGGAGAGAAATGTAACATCCCTAATTTCGTTTCTTTTATTGATAAAAGTACATAAAAATTTAATTAAGGAAATAAAATTTATTAGACAATATTTTAAATATCTAAGGAAATATAATCCTTAGAAATTCTTCACCGTATGTATATGCATAGAAAATGTTTCTAACATTAAGAGAACAAATAAAGAGGGAAAACCTAATAGGAAAAAAAATAGAAATAACATACTAAAGAGATGCAAAATTCTTGAATAAGAAAGATAAAATTTTAGAAACAAGTAAAGGTCTTAAAATTTCAAGAACATTGAATTAGGGTAATTTTTCCTAATTCAAGAACTAGAGTTACTAAGTTTAAAATCTTTACCCATACATTGGGCTTTTACCTGTGGACACTTCATATAGAGTTTTTTCCACTTCACATAAGTTTCTAGCAAGCCATTGGATAACCTAAGCAAGAAATAAAACATAGACTTGGACTAGGATATAGTAATTGGACCAATAGCCCAAAATTTATGAAAATGTGACCAAGCCCTCCAAGAAAGGAAGAATTTTATCCAAAGCAAAGAAAATGGGTAGGAATAAGCCCAAATCCAAGAGGAAAAATAAAATAAAATAAATTAGGTGATGATATAATAATGTAATAATAAACATTAGGTTACATGGCATTAAGACAAAAATTTAGCAAGTGGTGTGATTCTACATTCATCATTTTGGCAAGTGGCATGATAATACAAGGCTTTAGGACAAAAACATCTATATCCTACATTCATAATTCTAGCAAGTGGTATGATAATACATGGCATTAGGACAAAACATTCCTATCCCACACAAATAATATCAACCAAATAATGGAGATTCAAGGGCTAGAAATTTGCCACCTAAAAAGGCAAACCTATCATACTTGTTTAAGACAAAAGAAAATGGAAAAGAATCCCTAAATCAAAGGGACCTTGTCCCTTATCTTAAGAACATATCATCATAATTTTCAAAATACAAATCTCCTTTTCCTATGCATATCTTGACTAAGGAAGAGGAAGAGAAGAACATAAGTTGTTTGTTTTCCAAAAATTCAACAAAGTGTATCCTAATTGTCATAAGGTAGACGGATGATCATGAAAGGTGAATTATTTGGTGGTCTATATAAGAAAACCCACCCTTACAACATTATAATTTCGTCCAAGTGAGGGAGAGGAAAAATAGAAGCAAGGTAGAGTGAGGAAAGGAGAGGAAGAAAGGAAGAAAGGAAGAAAGAGGAAGCAGAAGTCTAGGGGACTAAGTGCTCCAGGTAAGTTTAACAATATTTCTTTTTGAAGAAAATTTTTGAAACGTATAATATTTATATAAGATTTTGATCTTAGAACTTTTATGATTGGTCATGATGTTGCTATATCATGTTACATATTGATCTTGCAAGTGATGTATGTTTGAATACTTAGGTTGGTGTAGATAGTTCTGCATGGGTATGGCTATGGGTGGCAGAATTTTAAGCTTCGGTGTTTTAATTTTTGGGAACAATCTATAAGGAATTAAAATACATGGTTAACATAAGGATTATAGCTATGTGTGTCATGGAATTTTATCCACTGGAATCATTCAATTTGGAGTCCATATGTGGTAGATATGTCCCGATTAGTAGTCAAAGGTCAGAAAATGGTTCATCAGGGAAGAATATGTTCGGACAGCTTCTATATTTTAATTTCTGGGAATTATCTGTATGGAAATAAACATAAATGGTTAACATAAGAATTATAGCTATGTGTGTCATGGATTTTTGGCCACTGGAATCATTCAATTTGTAGTCCATATGAGGAAGATATGAGCTGATTAGTAGTCAAAGGTCAGAAAATGGTTCATTAGGGAAGCTTATGTTAGGACGGCTTCTGTATTTTAATTTCTAAGAATTATCTATATGGAATTAAAATAAATGGTTAACATAAGAATTATAGATATGTGGGTCACAGATTTTTATCCACTGGAATCACTCAAGTTGGAGTCCATATGAGGTAGATATGGTCTGATTAGTAGGTAGAGGTCAGAACCTATCCAAGAAGAAATAACTTATACATTTAGGGAGTAATATCACCTTGATTTCTTAATATTTCACTACAATGTTCAACAAAATAGTTTTAGATAATTGTTGTAGCTTGAATTTGACACCAAGATCACCTACATCAGAGTTAAATTGAGGGAGTTATGCTTTGATTAGTAAGAGAAGGTTAGATAGGATGAAAACCTGCATCAAGAAAATAAAGAAATAAAATTAGTATTTAGAAAAGAAGATGAACCTTAATAAATGACTAGTATAGCCATAGCCATTGCCATTGTATGAACTTCTTACCATCTTAAGTGTGAAATTTTGACATGGAAATATTTTATAAAGTGATATTTGAAATGGTTATGTTCATGGCATGATTACCAATGATTTTTGGTAATAATTATATTTTGATGAACATACTTGTTATTGAAAGCATATTTTTGGCTATCATTGTGAAAAGAAAAGAAATGAGCACGGTCACATGGCAATCCGTGTGGTGCACCAGTAGGGGATGCCCTACCAACGGTTATGATTATGATTATGAGAAAAGAAAGAGAAAGTGTGCCATGTCGGACGGAGCGAGAAAAGCCCGTACCGGAGAGTAGAGGATACTCACCCTGACCGGGGTAGCTTGAAATGAGAATAAGTTGTTGGCCATCATATGATATTCTAAAAATAGTTACTCATGTCATACATATTATTACTGTATGATTCTTATGTGCATAGATATCATGCATTCATGTGACCAAAGATATTATCTGTAGTTTATACAGCTAAACATGATGTGATGAGCTATATTGATGATGATTTATTGTTGAACTTACTGGGATTTAATTCTCACTATATTTTCAAATCATGTTCAGAAAATTAGTTATGCATATTTTTCTATAACTCTGGCTTTTAGTGCATGTTGGATCGAGTACTTTATGTTGGGTAGATTCCAAAAGCAAATAAAATGTTTGTGGTCGAGTTGGCTTAGATTCCGGTGAAGGTGCAACCACCCGCACCTGTATCTCCAGAATTGGTCAACCAGAATAAATAAGATGTAGATTTTTATGTGTTTGATATGTTGTACTTATGTTTTGAGTAATGAAATGTATGTGAACTCTGTATTGTATAAATTAAATAAATATTATATTGAGTTAAGTTGTAACGAGGTAATAACATCATGGTATTTTTAAAAAAAAATTTGATACTTAAATGGAGTTGTTACACGATTCTCATGTGCATAGATATAGTGCATTCATGTGACCAAAGATATTTACTGTAGTTTATACAACTGAACATGACGTGATGAGCTATATTGATGATGATTTATTGTTGAACTTACTGGGATTTAATTCTCACTATATTTCCATATCATGTTCAGAAAATTAGTTATGTAGATTTTTCTATGGCTCTGGCTTTTAGTGTACATTGGATCGAGTTACTTTATGTTGGGCAGATCCCAGAATCAAATAATATGTTTGTGGTCGAGTTGGTTCAGATCCCGGTGAAGGTGTAACCACCCGCACCTATATCTCCAGAATTGGTCAACCAGAATAAATAAGATGTTATTTATGTGTTTGATTTTTTTGTACGTACGTTTTGATTAATGACGTGTATGTGAACTCTATATTGTATAATAAATAATAATAAAAAGAGGTTGTTACATTTAGCAGACGAAGATATTTATTAGGGGAGTTGAGTACATTAAATTGCTACTTTATTACAAAGTGTAAGAAAACCCCCCAAAATAATTATAGGGATTTCGACAAAGTGTAGTGGTTTGGAAAAGACAATAAAATTGAGGGAACACAAGGACTAAAGAGGAGAAACAGAGATTCTCAACAAAAATGCGTACAAATTTTTAATTTTTACTCTCTACTTAAACCTTTGATGGAACAATAATCTTTGCTAAAAAAAACAAATTGAAAGAAAAGAGAAGCAAGGGATAAAAAAAAGTTGGGATTCTAGCACAAAGAACCCATAAAATAGATGGAGTGGAATACTAGAATCTATTTGAACTATGGCAAGCAATTGCATTCTAAAAACCATAGAAAGATTCAAAGTTGCAATTTTAGAGTTCATTCAATCAATTCATTCAACTAGACAACTAAAACAATCAATGGAAAAACTTAAACATAGGATACAAGAGAAACTTTGGATTTTACAAAGAAGAATACATGGCTGCATGCTACACTTCTGTGTCAAAGTTTGTTGCTTGTGGTGGCAAGTTGGTGGCTCATGTCATGGTGGCTATGGAGTAGGGGTGGCCTTCACAATGGTAGGGTCCCTTGCATCATAACTCTTCTTTTCTAGTCAAAGATTTAATCGATGGACAAAGGCAAATAGGCAATGGCAACAAAGGCCTCATGGTGAAACTGATTTTAGTTGTTTTGATATATTTCAATTCATTTTTTTATAGCTATAAAGTTAGGTTTTGTCCATTTTCCACTTGGGTTGGGTTGAAGCTACAAGACTCCAACTATATCTAATGATTCGAGTCCTAATAATAGCCAATAAAAACATTGGCAACCCACATGGACTCATCTAGACCATCCCAACACAGTTTTGGCCTAAGGGTCAAAAAGGCTAAAAGCCCTTGGTCAAAATATGCTACTCATATACTAGCTCAGTCTAACTTATATATAACGTTGGGTCGAGTTAGGCTTATTGGTCTAGCCCATTTTGACAACCCTACACACAATACATACATAGTAAACAAATACCAGAGTCATTCAAGGTGTTTCAGTCTCGACACTTATTGGATCCAATACCACAAATCACTTATCACTTATCATTGAAATTGGGCAATTTTGCACGCACAGAGATTGAGGCTATTCGACACCCATCACATATCACTTATTACTGATAATATATATATATATATATATATATATATATATATATATATATATATATATATATATATATTACTATGTACATATCACTTATTTATCTAGTCTTATCGAACACATTCAAGGCATATAAAACTCATTCATATAAAAAATCTCTCGTGGTGACAAGCCACTAAATGTATATCACATATTCATATAAAACCTTTCACATAACACTTTTTTTTCAAGATTATCAAGCTTTATTTGTATCCTAAAATCCAAAATCTACTAATCATATTTCACATTATCGTTATTGGATATTTTATCCATGCTAGGCATATTAATCACTTTCACATACCAAAGTCACATATAGATAGCAACAAAGGTTCCTCTACATATTCACACAAACATATATACACATATTCACTAATATTAAATGATCTAGTAACCATCAGGTAGTGTTTTTCACTCACATATTTGACACTTCAATTCACGCAACAGTACATAAGATCACCAAAAGGGATTATTTTGAATCTCTTTACCCTAGATTATATACTCCTAAATGCAAATGCCTTTTCAATTGTAAACTACTTGAAATTATAACCTCAAAATATGAAATTTCTTAAGCAATACATCAAACAAGCTATATGCACACTATTCATCACAATACCTTGTACAACTTAAAGTAACAAAATCTCCATGTTTATTGATAGTCCATATCTCAAATTTTAGGGGATGCTTGCCTACCTTATTCTAAGAAAAATGACGATCTTTCAGGGTTAAACTAAATCACAGATAACATGATATAAATTACATTATATATTTACAAATTTATCACTACCTAAGCCTCCAATAAGTTATAAGAGCCTTAATCAACCTAAGTCTTTCTCTATCTATGGGTTAGGTTAGATTTTCTTACCTTACATCATCTAAAAGAAGCTCAGATGTTGGTTTCTCTTCAACAATGTTGGTTTGAGTTTTTGGCATGTTCCTAAGTGAGCTAGTAGGTGGAGGAAGGCTAATTAAGGATGATGTGGGGTAGCCTCCAGGAGCAGAGAATGATGGTATGATGGAACTTTGAAAGAGTCTAGTCACATCTTGCAAAGAAGAAGAATAAGAAGAAGAAAGAAAGAAGGGCGCGGTGGAGAAGTGTTTTGCCCACAGATACAATTCTTTTGTTTACTCCTTAAACTTACTTATTTCATATTTCTTTTATTTTCTTATTTCTTTTAAGGATTTATGATAAACTCACAAAGTATTTATATATGTATTTATCAACCATAACATATCTAGATATTTTCAAGGTTCACTAGTTCCTTTACATAACCACTAATTTCTACTCCAAGAAAATATAACGATCACAAGGATACTTAGATACTTTGCAAAAAAAATGATCATTTCTCATTCCACTATTTCTCTTATTCTTATTAGAAAATGAAATTACCCAAAATTATTCAGAATAAATTTTCTTTGTCACTATTCCAAACTTACCAAATTTTCATAAGGTATTGAGTTACTACAGGTAGTTAATTAATATTTTATTTAATTCTCTGTGGGAATGATCCTATACAATATCTCCGTATTCTAGTTGCTATATCTTTAGTGGTGTAGTTGTATTTACTAACAATTAGCAAGTCCGCATAGTGTCTATGCTGGACCCTCTCTCTTGGCAGATTCTTGACACCTGGCCCAGAGAACTTATGGCACGAGCACCACTACAAGATGGAGCATATGCATAGGGTGAATGTGGCACAAATTTAGACATTCATTGGTTGTAGGACTTATTTCAAAATTCTTAAACTTCATTGGAATGTAATGTGTGACTCTTTAAGTAATTAATATAATTATAACATTATTGGTTTTGTAATATTGAGTTGCCTAATTTTATGTTATAAATGTTTTTTTAATACAAGTTTTATTATTGGGTTGCATAATAATTTTTTTAAAAAAAATTTAGTTCAAATTTGCTTGGAATTGTTTATATTTTTTAATATTTTGCTACAAATTGACTACGGACAATTTGAGTCATCTTTGATTTGCTACGAAAAGTGCTCCAAAATAACTTCAGATTAGGTACAAATTAGCTATGGATTATTTATGCATTAGCTTCTGATTAGCTATGGACCTTTATGAAAATTAGCAACAAACATTTTCCTAACTAATTAATGAGGGAATTCTTTAACATTTCTCTAAAATAATGATTGTTGATTAGTTACATATTAGTTATAGATTTTATTTGTAACTGATTAGCTGCCTGGACTAAATTATGGACTAATCCATAACTAATCCAGATTAGCTACGAATTTCATGGACTAATCCAAAAAATTCTTCTAGTGTTGGTACTATAAATGAACATGTTTAATAGTTTTGTAGGTCTTGTTGTATGGGCTAAACTCACAAATTGACTTACCTTTTATCTTCTTCTGTTTGCACAAAGCCTTTAGAGCAAGCACACATTGACTTATGGGGTCCATCACCCATAAAATCTATAAATGGATACTACTATTGTAACATTCGTAATTTCGTTTCTTTTATAAAAAAGGTACATAAATATTTAGTTAAGGAAATAAAATTTATTAGACAATTTTTAGATATATAAGGAAATATAATCCTTAGAAATTCTTCAACTTATGTGTATGCATAGAAAATGTTTCTAACATTAAGGTTATAAGTAAAGAGAGAAGAACCTAATTGGAAAAAAATTTGAAATAACATACTAAAGAGAAACGAAATTCTTGGGTAACAAAAATAAATTTTTGGGAAGTAAGTCAAGGTCTTAAAATTTCAAGAAGATTGGATTAAGGTAATTTTTCCTAAGTTTAACATCTCTATCCATACATTTGGCTTTCACCTATGGACACTTCATATAGAGTTTTTCCACTTCACATGAGTTTCTAGCAAGCCAATAGGATAGCCCAAGCAAGAAATAAAACAAAGACTTGGACTAGAATATAGAAATTGGACCGATAGCCCACAAACCATGAAAATGTGACCAAGCCCTCCATGAAAGGTAGAATTTCAGCAAAAGCAAAGAAAATTGGTAAGAATGAGCCCAAATCCAAAAGAAAAAATAATAATCATGTGAGAAAATAGTAGTGTAATAATAATCAAGATTAGGTCACACGGCATTAGGACAAAACATCTATATCCTACATTCATAATTTCAACAAGTACGTAATAATACATGTCATTATAACAAAATATATTTATCCTACAAAAATAATTTCAGCCAAGCAAGATAGATTCAAGGACTGAAAATTTGTCATCAAGAAAGGCAAACCTATCATACTTGATTAAGACAAAAGAAAAAGGAAATGAATCCCTGTATTAAAGTGACCTTGACCCTTGTCCCTTGTCTTAAGAATATTTTATCATAATCTTAAAAATACAAATCTCCTTTTGCTATGTATATCTTGACCAAGGGAGAGGAAGACAAGAACATTAGTTGTCTTTTTCCAAAAAATAACCAAGTGCATCCTAATTGTGATATGGTTGACACATGATTATGAAAAGCTAGACACTTGATAGTTTATTTAAGCAAAACCCACCCTTATAACATTATAATTTTGTGCAAGTGAGGGAGAGAAAAAACATAAGCAATATAGAGTGAGAAAATGAGAGAAAGAAAGAAGAGAGAAAGAAAGAGGAAGGAGAAGTCTAGAGGACTAAGTACTCAAAGTAAGTTAGCTTAATCTCTACTTGAATCCATATTTTCTCTTCATCCTTAAGGTTCAAAACTCACCCTCTAGCTCTTATTTAAGCTGCTAGAAAAGTTAAGCGAAGGGAGGAATCTTGCTACTTCCTTCAAGAGAAAAAAAGAAAAAGAATTAATTAAGTGAGCTAGGGAGATCTTTAGGTAGGTTTAACAATATCTCTTTTTTCAGAAAAGCTTTGAAATTTGTAACATTTATATGCGATTTTGATCTTAGAACTTTGATGAAATTTATAATATTTGCTATTTTGATAATTGGTCATGGATGTTGCTATATCATGTTACATGTTATTTTGCATATGATGGATGTTTTGAACATTTTGGTTAGTGTAGAAAGTTCTATATAGGTATGGCTATGGGTGGCAAAATTTTAGGATTTTTATGTTGCTATTTTGTATATTTTAATGTGGTGAAACTTTGATGGAAGATGATTAGATGTAAATTAGAAAGAAAATAGAAGAGGACGTAATAAAATGATGAACTAAAACCTTAGAAAAGGTTTGGTTAGGAAACTAGATTTCAGCGTAACCAAGGAAGCTTTTGTTTTTAAAATTCTAAAAAGAATTGGTTAGCAATTAAAAGAAATAGTTAACATAAAAAATATAGATATATGTCTCACAGATTTTTAGCCACTATAATCACTTAATTTGGAGTCCATATGAGGGAGATATTGTCCAATTTGTAAGCAGTGGTCAGAAAATGGTTAACCAGGGAAGAATCTATTAGGTATGCTTTTGTGTTTGAATTTATGGGAATAATATGTAGGGAATTAAAAGAAATGATTAACATAAAAAATATAGATATATGTCTCACGAATGGGAAACCATTGAAATAAATAAAATTGGAATCTATATGAGGGAGATATGGTCAGATTAGTAAGTTTTGGTCAAAAACTAGTTAACTAGGGAAGAATCTATTAGGAAAGCTTCTATTTTTAAATTTTTGGGAAAAATACATATAGAATTAAAGTAAATTTTTTGCATAATAAATATAGATATATGTCTCACTGATCTACAGGCTCTAAATAACTTAATTTGGAGTCCATATGAGAGAGATATGACTGATTAATGAGTAGAGGTCAGAATGATTCTAGAATCCAGATTGGTAAATGTAAGCGTTTTCATTTTCCATTTTCTGAGAATAATTCATAAGGAATCTGAAGAAATAATACCCATGAAAGTTATATATAAGTGTCTTAAAATTTTATAAGCTTTGGAATTATTTTAATTGGAGTTCTTATGAGGGAGATATGGTTGAATATGTGAGGAAATGTCATAGAACACGGCCAGGCCGTGTTCTGGGTTCTTACAGCACTAGTAGGCCATGTTCAGGGTTATTTTTTAGTATATTTGAAGTATTTTCAAGCATGGCCGTGTCCTGGAATATGACCAAGCTGTGTTGAGAGTTGGAAAAGCTTATTTTTAACATTTTTCTACCTTAAGTGAACCTCAATAACTATAGGGTAATAATAAAAACCAAATTAGAAAAAAGAATGGCCTATAAAATTTGTGAGAACATGTGTTGGAAATAATATAAGTAAGAGGAAAGTAACTAGAAGCCAAACATAAAGAAAATGAAAAGATGAAAATAATATTTAAAAAAGAAGAAGAATGTTCTGAATGAAAATAATAAATAACTAGTGTATACCCTAGCCATTGCCATTGCATAAACTCATTACCATTTTAAGTGTGTAATTTTGACATGATAATATTTTATAAAGTGATATTCAAAAATGGTTATGATCATGACATAATTTTATTTTACAAAAGATTTTTGGTAGTGATTATGCTTTGATGATAAATTATGGCATGTGAGTATAATGAACATACTTGTTATTGAAATCATATTTTTAGCTATTAACGTGAAAAGAAAAGAAAAAAAAAGAGACGAGCACAGTCACATGGCGGTCTATACAGTGCAATAGTAGGAGATGTGCTACTTATGGCTATGATTATGTTAATGAGAAACGAAAGAGAAAGTGTGTTATGTCAGACGCAGCGAAAAAAGCTCGTACGGGAGAGTAGAAAGTACTCACCCTGAGTAGGGTAGCTTGATATTAAATAAGCTGATAGCCATCATATGATATTCTAAAAATAGTTATTCATGTCATACATGTCATTACTATATGATTTTCATGTGTATAGATAAAGTGCATTCATGTGACCTAAGATATTTGCTGTAGCATATACAAAACAACATGACATGATGATCTATATTGATGATAATTATGATTTATTATCAAACCTACTGGGATTTAATTCTCACTATATTTCCATATCATGTTTAGAGGACTAGATATGCAGATATTCTTTATTACCAGCTTTTAGCGTATGTTGGGTCGAGTTGGCTAAGATCTCAGTGAAGGTGCAACCACTCGCACCCGTATCCTCAGAACTGGTCAATATAGATGAATAATATGTAGACATATATGTGTTGAATATATGTACGGATGTTGTTAATTAATTATTTGTATGTGAACCTAGAATTGTATCAGTATTAATGGAATACTATAAACCTTAATTATGCTTGGTTAATTTAATTGAAAGTTATTATGAGTTAAATAGTTAGAAGTAAAGAGGTAATGACTTCATGATATTTAATATATATATATATATATATATGTATGTATGTATAAATGTAAAAAAAATGGATTTGTTACATAATAAAAAAATGGAGTTGTTACATAATTGGTATTAGAGCAGGTCAATCTTAGATGGTTAGTGGGTGGATGGTTATCTGAATCGATCTTATAGTGTCTTTAGTATATTGTGGTTGTGCTGTTTAGGGGATCATTGATTTCATATAGGTAAGAAATTACTAGTGTTTCCTATCTATATGCCAAAGTGGTATTATGACTGCTGTTAAATATTTTTGAAACTAACTATTGGGCTTGATCACCTCAATAGCAGCATAACTTTATTTTTGCCACAGTAGGGAATGGCACCACTAAGGAGGAATCTAGTAAACAATTTGGAGGAAACCCTGCACAACCTTGCCACGACAATTTGAGATCAAGTCACGACCACTAACCAAATTCTACAATACCTCCAGAATGCTAATAACCAGAATGGTCAGAATGGTGCTAATAACCAGATGGTAGGGAATGATAACGGCATATCTGAGTTCCTAAGGACTAGACCACCTTTTTTTCAAGGCAGCTTTAACCTGATTGTAGCTGAAAGGTGGATAAGGGAATTGGAGAAAATCTTTGAATTGATGGGTTGTACTGAGGAGCAACAAGTTATCTTCACTACATATATGCTGAAAGATGAAGGAGAATGCTTGTGGCGTAAAGCTAGAGAACTTTTAGCTCACCAGAGAAGGTAGATCACTTGACAGGTGTTCAAAGACACTTTTTTGAAAAAAGTACTTCCCAAGAACTATGGGGGCGGAGAAAGAGATTGAATTTCTCTAACTCAGGAAGGGCAACATGACTGTAGACCAGTACATCGTGAGGTTTGAGGAGTTGTCTAAGTTCTCCTTTTACCTGCGATTTAAGCTTAATGAAGCATGGAAGACTGTTAAGTTCGAAGCGAGATTGAATCCGAAGATAAGGAATGCTGTTGTAGCCATGGAGATTAGGGAGTTTGTACCTCTAACAAATAAATGTAGACTCTTAGAGAAGAGCTTGAGGGTAGTGGAGGATGAGAAACAAAGATGGAACTTCTGAAAAAGGAAGAACGGGCCACAAAACTCTGGTAGAAATGTCAGAGGAAAAGGATAGTGTACTGGCAAGAGGCCAATGACTGCAAGCCCTCGACCCTTTCCATAGACCTTTTCCACAATAAGTGTACTAAGTGCAGACATATGCATGGTAATTGACCATGCTACATGGGATCAGATATTTGGTTTAATTGCATATAGAAGGGTCATTTTGCAAAGAACTGCCCACAGAATTTGGGGAAGCAGTTGGAATAGAGGCCTCAGGTTAAAGGAAATGTTTTCACCCTGATTGGCCGAGAGGCAGCTTAATCCCTTAAAATGATTCAAGGTACATGCTATATCTATGGATTTTCTCTTATGGTGTTGTTTAACTCTGGTGCTAGTCATTCATTTATATCAGAAGAATGTATTAGGGAGCTTCAGTATCCTATTTCTGAAACCCGCTATGAGCTATCTGTAATAACTCCCACAAGGAAAAGGGTGTTAACTTCCTCTGTATGTAAAGATTGTCAAGTCACCATCCATGAGAAATTTTTTTTGTAGACCTCATTTGTCTACCTTTAAGAGTTATTGATGTCATTCTAGGGTTAGATTGAATGAAATTGAGTCTTACAAAATTGTTGCACTAAGACCGTTAAATTACTACCTCTTACTCCACAAGAGGAGATGCAGTTATTGATGCTAAATGCCAGTCAAGTCAATCGGGAGTTGAAGAGTGGAGTACTTGGTTACATTCTCTTGTGTTTATCAAACCTAGAAGTCGAACCGAAACTTAATGAAATTCCAATAGCTAATAAGTTTCCTGAAGTATTTCCACCAAATATTCCAGGCTTACCTCTCGAGAAAGAGATAGAGTTCTCTATTGATCTCCTACTCGGGATAGAGCCTATATCTATTGCACCTTATAGAGTGGCCTCAAAGGAACTATAGGAACTCAAGAAACATTTGGAGGAATTATTAGACAAGCAATTCGTTAGACCGAGTGTACCACCTTGGGGAGATTATGTATTATTTGTTAAGAAGAAATATGGGAGCTTGATACTATGCATAGATTACAGAAAACTGAATAAGGTGACTGTAAAAAATAAGTACCCTCTCCCTAGGATATATGATTTATTGGATCAACTGAAGGGAGCCTCCATCTTTTATAAAATTGACTTGAGGTCGGGATACCATCAGATTAGGATCAAGGAGGAGAATGTATCAAAAACAACCATCAAAACTAGGTATGGACACTATGAGTTTCTCGTAATGCCCTTCGGGTTGACAAATGCACCTGTAATTTTCATAGATTACATGAATCACATTTTTCAACCTTACTTAGATTAATTTGTGGTAATGTTCATCGATGACATCTTGATATATTCTAAGAGTGAGAAACAGAAAAAGTTGTATGCCAAATTGGAGAAGTGTGGATTTTGGCTTTAAGAGATAAAATTTCTCGAACATGTCATTTTGCAATAAAGGGGTAGTCGTAGACCCTAGCAAAACGGAAGTAGTGATTCAGTGAGAAAGACCAAAAAATGGTTACAGAAGTTAGAAGTTTCTTGGGCTTGGCAAGATACTACAAGAGGTTTATACAAAACTTCCCTCATATAGCCTTGCCATTGACTTAATTGACAAGGAGAGGAAGTCCTTTTAAATGGACTGATTAATGTGAAGCTAGTTTCTAAGAGCTTAAGACAAGATTGACCACTCCTCCTATTTTAATTATCTCAAACCCCATAGGTCATTTGAAGTCTATAGTGACGCTTCAAAGAAAGGGCTAGGGTGTGTGCTAATTCAAGACAAGAGAGTAGTTGCTTATGCTTCTAGGCAACTAAGACCCCATGAAGGAAATTATCCAACCCATGATCTTGAATTGGCAGCAACGGTGTTTTCCTTAAAGATTTGGTGACACTATTTTTAAGGGGCAACATTTGAAATATACTATGATCATAAGAGTCTTAAGTTCCTTTTTCATCAAAAAGAGTTAAACATGAGGCAACGAAGATGGGTAGAATTTCTCAATGACTACAAGTTTGAGATGAAGTATCATCAAGGAAAGGTAAATGTTGTAGCTGATGCCTTATGTCAAAAATCTCTGCACATGGGTCAAATGATGATGTATGAGATGCAGATGCTATAAGAGTTTCAAAATTTGAAACTAGTCACTATTCTTACCCTAAAGAAGCTAATCATCAATGGGTTGAGTGTAACATCCCTAATTTCGTTTCTTTTATTGATAAAAGTACAAAAATATTTAATTAAGGAAATAAAATTTATTAGAAAATATTTTAGATATCTAAGGAAATATAATCCTTAGATATTCTTCACCTTATGTATATGCATAGAAAATGTTTCTAACATTAAGAGAACAAATAAAGAGGGAAAACCTAATAGGAAAGAAATTAGAAATAACATACTAAAGAGATGCAAAATTCTTGGATAAGGAAGATAAATTTTTAGAAACAAGTAAAGGTCTTAAAATTTCAAGAACATTGGATTAGGGTACTTTTTCCTACTTCAAGAACTAGAGTTACTAAGTTTAAAATATTTACCCATACATTGGGCTTTTACCTATGGATACTTCATATAGAGTTTTTCCACTTCACATAAGTTTCTAGCAAGCCCATTGGATAACCTAAGTAAGAAATAAAACATAGACTTGGACTAGGATATAGTAATTGGACCAATAGCCCAAAAATTATGAAAATGTGACCAAGCCCCCCAAGAAAGGTAGAATTTTATCCAAAGCAAAGAAAATGGGTAGAAATAAGCCCATAAAGGGTAGGAATAAGCCCAAATCCAAGAGGAAAAATAAAATAAAATAAATTAGGTGATGATATAATAATGTAATAATAAAGATTATGTTACATGGCATTAAGACAAAAATTTAGCAAGTGGTGTGATTCTACATTCATCATTTTGGCAAGTGACATGATAATACAAGGCTTTAGGACAAAAACATCTATATCCTAAACTCATAATTTTAACAAGTGGTATGATAATAAATGGAATTAGGACAAAACATTCCTATCCCACACAAATAATATCAACCAAATAATGGAGATTCAAGGGCTAGAAATTTGCCACCTAAAAAGGCAAACCTATCATACTTGTTTAAGACAAAAGAAAATGGAAATGAATCCCTAAATCAAAGGGACCTTGTCCCTTATCTTAAGAACATATCATCATAATTTTCAAAATACAAATCTCCTTTTCCTATGCATATCTTGACTAAGGAAGAGGAAGACAAGAACATAAGTTGTTTGTTTTCCAAAAATTCAACAAAGTGTATTCTAATTGTGATAAGGTAGACCCATGATCATGAAAGGTGTATTATTTGGTGGTCTATTTAAGCAAAACCCACCCCTACAACATTTTAATTTCGTCCAAGTGAGGAAGGGAGAGAAATAGAAGCAAGGTAGAGTGAGGAAAGGGAGAGAAAGAGAGGAGAAGAAAGGAAGGAAGAAGAAGGAGAAATTTAGAAGGCTAAGTACTCAAGGTAAGTTACCTTAATCTCTACTTGAGTCCATTTTTCTTCTTCATACTTGAGGTTCAAAAATTCACCCTCCTTCTCTTACCTAAGCTGCTAGAAAAGCTAAGGGAAGTGAGGAATCTTGCTACTTCTTTCAAGAGGAAACAAGAAAACCAATTCACTAAGTAAGCTAGGGAGATTCTTAGGTAAGTTTAACAATATTTCTTTTTGAAGAAAACTTTTGAAACTTATAATATTTATATGAGATTTTGATCTTAGAACTTTGATGATTGGTCATGATGTTGCTATATCAAGTTACATATTGATCTTGCATGTGATGTATGTTTGAATACTTAGGTTGGTGTAGATAGTTCTGCATGGGTATGGCTATGGGTGACAGAATTTTAAGCTTCGGTGTTTTAATTTATGGGAACAATCTATAAAGAATTAAAATAAATTGTTAACATAAAAATTAATAGCCAGAGTTATTGTGGAAGAACAACTGGCATTAAGTTGTATCTTAGGAGGATTAAAGAAACCATTGAAGAAGCTTTGAGGTTGCAGAAGCCAGGCAGCGTTAATGAAGCAATGGGAATGGCACGAGTTCAGGAGGAAATTTTGATTGAACTCAGTTTACATCCATATTATTTACCTCTTGGTTTTTCCTACCAACATTCATTATCTACCATTAGAAACCTTCAAATGTCCCAAGGTTCTCATATACTGCCATTAACTCCATATTGTACCAACTCTTACTCTACTAGTTCATACACTAGGAATCTACCCTTTAAAAACGAAATAGCTACTCATAATACTATCCATAATTCATATTTTATTAACTCAGCTCCATCCTCAAGTAATGGTAGCAAGAGCTCGATTTTTTACAAGACCAATAACAGAAGTGATAGATAAGGGAATAAATATGAGGCTTCTATGAGAATGGCCAAAGGTCTTTGCAAATTCTGTGGGCAGAAATTTGATTTTCACCATAAGAATAGTTGCAATTAAAAATAAGAAAAATTTCAAAACGTAGCCAAAAGTTGTGTTTTGATCCCCCCTCTTCACAGTCTTTGTCTCATTATGTTTCCATATCATGATTTCACTATAGCCCTTTTCTCCTTCCTTTTTGTGATTCTTCTGAGTTTTGTCATCCAGGATTACTTCCTCGTCTTTATAAACATAAAAAGGTGTGGTCATTTTGGTTAAACCTACTACCCCACCAGATTATGAGATAATCTCGAATCCATCCTCAATTAGCTAGTGCTGCACATCGAATAGGAGAGACAAAGGGAAATAGGGGAAGAAGTGACATTTCTTTTCTATCTACCACTCTAATAAAGTTTTCAAGTAAGATGACTTGGGTTATACAAAATTTACAAGATGACAGGTCTTCTGTGAGGTTGCATTGTTCCATTCTTGATGCTTCTTTTTGTTGTCCAGAGCTTTAGGAGGCGAAAGAAATAAGGTATATAAAAATAAAAAAAATTCCTATCTCATTCATAGTCCTCTCCTAGAGGTTGCCAAAAACACAACCGAGTTTGATTCAACTTGATTTATGGTGGGATAATTACCCTAGGGAACTCTTCCACAGTTGTGATTTTTGATTGCTTCTAAAGCTTAACAAATAGCAATTAAAGAAACTCACAACTGGATTAAGGAAAACAAGTAGATAAAAGATATTGGACCACATGGTTTTTTTTATTAAAGTGATGGGTTTGCAATGGGAACATGATTCACGCAACTTAGTGTTTCCTGTTTGAATTTATCGAAGAGCATCTCATAAAGTATCAAACTTAATTTTTTTAGAGCTGGGTTTGCTATAAAAAATTTTGGGTTCCTTCAATTTTTCCTAGCAGTTAAAGATGCGGGGTGGGATCCTTATATATATATATATATATATATATATATATATATATATATATATATATATATATCTTGATAGAGTTGTGGCTAATCTTAAGCCTTTAAGGTAAAAGATAACATGTTAATTTTGCAAGAATGTCTTTGAATCGAAAGCTCTCTAGGTTAAATGGTAGGCTGCCACCAAGTTCCAAGTAGGGGGAAAGCAAATTGAGCATTTGCATAAGTCTAACTCCCTCAAGAAATATAGGAGAAAGCTATTGTTCTTTTGCCTTTATGGTGTTTTTGCTATAAGAAGTATGTAGTTTCTCATGAGTTTCAATAGTAAGTTATTTATGAGCAATGAGAAAAGGTGGGGTTATTGAGAAGAGAGAGATCAAATCTGGGTACAATGCTACAATGTCAACATGAAGCAGCTTCTTACTTTAGTGTGCTTATTCTCTAGACCAGATCAGGTATAATGACCATTGACTAATTTTCTTCCAAGACCAAACTAGGATCATGATAATCATTATCTACATCATATTTTCATAAGATTGCAAATCCTTTGTAGTCCTTGAAAACACTTTTCAGTATTAGCTTGCATTATGGCTTCTCCCATGATAGTAAGCTACATGCTAGCTTCCACCAATGCAAGGTCCAAAATTGAAAGTCTTAAAATTCACTCTCACTAACTCATTCTTCCCTCCCCACACTATAGCACAAAGCCTAACTCCCTAACAATAATGGCCACTCAACCAGAACCATAGGTCTGCACCCTTTACATTATTTCTTCTCCATTATTGTGATTTTTTTCTTCAAATTTGCTACTTCTTGAGTTGTGTTATGCTGCTTGGTGTTTGTTATTGGCTTATTGCATTAATTTTTTATATAGTATTATTGAATTGTTATATGTTTTTATCTTGGGGTTTGTGCCTTTTGAGATCTATGACTTGTGTAGTTAATTTATGCTGAGATTTCAATAGTATTATGGTTATTAGCATATACTTACATACATACATTGACTATATATATATATATATATATATATATATATATATATATATATATATATATATATATATATATATATATATATAAAACCATGTTCTATCATGAATGAAAAGATCTTACCATCTTGGCTAATCATCTTGACAACCTTGGTCACTAGAAGCTAGATTGCTTAAAGCTAAAGAGAGGACATTGCTTCGAAATAAACTCCAGTTTTTTATCCTTCCCACATAATATTATAAACTAGAAATATTTAACAAGAACCAAGATTATTTGATTCCAAAATGAATCCAAAAACCATAAATCATGAATTTTCCAATTTGGGGAAGGGAAGCCTCTTTAGTTCAAGTCTCCATTAACTTTCCAGTTTCTTGGTTCCTTTATGTGATTGACATGCTATAATTTAAGCATGCTGTTAGTATTATTTTAGTTAGTTTTTATCTAATTTAAGTAGAAAATAGATATGAATTAATTGAGTTTTGTGTTTTATGTTTTAGGGATAATAAAGAAGCAAAGAAGAGGAAAATAGAGAGAAAATTATAGAAAAATGCTGATTTCTGATCCTTCGTCACTAATTAAGGCATATCTCACTCATTTGGACTCCGATTGAGGTGAGTCCAGTGGCTATGAAAAGAAGCGACATAGAGATACAACTTTTGTGTTTGGCACTTCGGCAAAATCCAGAAGATTCTGGGTGCCACGGTGCCACGTGAGAATGTATCCGGAGTGACATGGCACTCCCCAGCGCTCCGCGACGCTAAGCTGCCCAGACAAGAGTGTCACGAACCTGGTCCAGGGCGCCGCAGCGCCCGAGCACGTCCACGGCGCTGGCCGCCGTACCAGGTCCTTAAATTCAAGATTTTTAGGGTTTTTCAACTCCAATTGAAACCCGATGGGCTGGGATTTGACCTAGATACATTCCTACATCAATTAGGAGGAGTTAATTTATAAAAGGGGAGGAAACCAAGCAGAGATTTCATTCAATCATTCATCCAAGTTCTTAGTTACATTCTTCAATTCTTCTTTAAATTTTCTTATGGCTTTGCGTGGCTATTTCTTTTTAGTTGGTTGAGGTTGATTGAAACCTCAAGGGATCTTCATACATTGTGAGATGTGGATTTGATTTTATTATTTCAATTTGAATTGAGTATTGATTATTCATCTGCTCTTCTTCTCAATGATTAATCATATGATTGGTAGGAGGCCTACTAGTATATTGTCTGTCTTAATCTACAGCTGAATTATGTTTTGAACAAATTCTTCAATTCTGTGATTCATGAGGCAAATAGGTTTGAGGATTTTGGATTATAAATCATTGAACCTATGATGAATAATTAACTAAATTAGATATAACCGATGTGTTTATATTTGTTTAGCTTTGTCAGTTTCTCTAGTTCTTCATGCGGTTAATAAGTTATGCTTTACCGATGTGCTAAAGGATTGCTTGTTAATTAGGGTTTAATTGGTGCGATTGTCATTAATTTACTAGACTTAAGGAGGACCAGGGTTAGAAACCCAATGATAGATATTCAATTACAGATTGATTATGTTGTCAATGATCAATCCAATCCCTTGACAGTGGATATCAATCGAAACCAACGTCTTTCTCATTAATTACTCTCTTAATTATTTTCATTATTGTTTATTTTACTTAATTTACGATTATCAATCCCCCTTTTTTCTAATCACATAAGGTAATACTAGTCTCTGTTGGATCGGCCCTTACTCCCACTACTACAAGTTAGTTTTGAGGTAAGGTATCAATTTGGGTGTACCTGCGACAGTATGCACCAAATTTTGGCATCCTTACCGGGACTGTGTCCATTACTTTTTATCATTTTATTTTGATTTATGCTTGTGACTCGTTCTTCTAATTCTCAAAATTTAGAGTTCAATCCAGATATTGAAAAATCTATATACAGGCACAGAAGAGAACTTTAAGAGGACATTGATCAAGAAAAGGAGAAAGTAACCATGGTGAGGCACCCCACTCTGAAGGAGCTTGCAGCTCCAGATTTGCATCAGCAACCCTTATGCATTACTTTTCCTAATCTTAATGATAATGTTAATTTTGAGTTGAAATTTGGATTAATTCATCTCTTACCTAATTTTCATGGACTTGCAGGTGACGACCCGCATAAACACTTGAAGGAATTCCATGTGGTATGTACCAGCATGAAGCCTCCTGGGTTAACTGAAGAACAAATAAAACTCAGGGCTTTTCCTTTTTCATTAAGAGATTCAGCCAAAGATTGGTTGTATTATTTGCCCTCTGGTACTATCACTACTTGGAATGAGATGAAGAGAATGTTTTTAGAACGTTATTTTCCTGCAT
Organism: Gleditsia sinensis; assembly: GCA_037074535.1. Classification (NCBI taxonomy): domain Eukaryota; kingdom Viridiplantae; phylum Streptophyta; class Magnoliopsida; order Fabales; family Fabaceae; genus Gleditsia; species Gleditsia sinensis. The sequence goes on along the minus strand of CM073468.1, from coordinate 28,030,920 downwards.
CTAGAGCCGCTACTATCAGGAAAGAAATATGCGGCATTAGGAAATTGCATGGAGAGACACTTTATGAATATTGGGAGAGGTTTAAAAAACTTTGTGCAAGCTGCCCACATCATCAGATTAGTGAGCAGCTACTAATCCAATATTTCTATGAAGGTCTTTTGTAGGGAGATAGGAGCATGATAGATGCAGCTAGTGGAGGAGCACTAGTAGATAAGACTCTTGAAGCAGCCAGAATCCTGATATCAAATATGGCTGCCAATTCTTAACAATTTGGCATTAGGCATAATAATCCTATTAGACATGCCCATGAGGTAAGTACTACTTCTCTTCTGAATCAAATATCTGAACTTACCTCTTTTGTGCACCAAATGGCTACAGGTACACTACAACAAGTTTAAGTATGTGGAATATGTTCAGCAATAGGGCACTCCACTGATATGTGCCCTACACTTCAAGAGGAATTCACAGAACAAGTGAATGTTGTAGGAGGTTTTCTTGACCAACCAAAGAGGTATGATCCTTATGCTAATACATACAATCCTGGATGGAAGGATCATCCCAATTTCAGATATGGGAATGCACAAAATAGGCCTGCAGGACAAAATTTTTAGTAAAATCAGCAAGCCTATTATCCTAGACAAATTACATCTCAGGATCACCAGGTAAGTAATTCCTTGGAAGATGTTGTGAAAACTCTTGTACATAATTCTCATCAATTTCAGTAAGAGACAAGAGCTAGCATTCAGAACCTGACAACTCAAGTAAGTCAGTTAGCAACCACAGTGAGTCAATTAGATGCTCAAAACTCAGGTAAGTTACCTTCTCAAACTGTGGTAAATCCTCGAGAAAATGTCAGTGCAATTAGTTCAATGAATGGTAAGGAAGTTAAAGGTCTACCATCTATTTCTTCTCCTAAAAAGCAAGAGAAATTAAACAAGGAGAATGAAGCATCTATAGGTAAGTCTCTATCTACTCCGAATTATAAAGTAGTGCCTCATTTTCTAGAAGCTCTTAAAGAGAATAGGCTACATGAGAAGACTTATGACTTGTATGAAACCTTTAGAAAATTTGAAGTTAATATTCCTCTTCTAGATGCTATTAAACAGATGCCAAGATATGCAAAGTTCTTAAAAGAACTATGTACTCAAAAGAGAAGACAAAAATTGAAGGGATTTGAAAAGGTTTAGATGAGTTAGAATGTATCTGCCATGATATAAACAAAACTTCCCACTAAATGCAAGGATCCAGGTATGTTTACTATTCCATGCAAAATTGGGAACATTCGTGTTGAATAGGCTATGTTAGATTTAAGAGCTTCCATAAATGTCATGCTATATTCTATATATACTTCTTTGAAATTGGGACCCTTAAACTCAACAAATTTGATAATTTAACTAGTAGACAGGTCCAATACATATCCTAAGGGAGTAATTGAGGATGTCTTGGTACAAGTAAATGATTTGGTTTTCCCTGCAGATTTTTATGTACTTGACATGGAAAATGGAGATCCTACTTCTCCAATATTATTAGGGAGACCATTTTTGAAAACCTCTCAAACTAAAATAGATGTTCATAATGGCACACTCACTATGGAATTTAATGGTGAAGTAATAAAGTTTAATATGTATGAGACCATGAAACACCCAAGTGATGATATTCCTGTTTATTCTATCAATGTCATTAGTTCTTTGACACATGAAGTAGATGGAAAGGATAAACTGGAAGTGATTGTGATCAAATCCATAAAGAAAGATAATGGTGAGATAGAGCAGGATATATAAACAAAAAAGGACTCGGCTGTAGGTAAGGTTACTTACATAGAATCACCACTTACTGATACTACTCTTTTATCTTCTGTTGTGCAGGTTCCTACTCCTGAATTGAAGCCTCTTCCTAATCCTCTCCAATATGTGTTTTTGGGGAAACTAGAAATATCCCCTGATAAAATTTCTAGCAAGCTAGAATCTAATCAGGAGGAGAAATCAATTCAAAAGTACAAATCTACAATAGGATGGAATGGGCATACACTCAAACCTTACTATGAAGGATTTCAGCAAGAGGAATCACAATGGACAATTCTTCAAGACCCTCCTTGATTTTTTAGTTTATGTCGAGCCAATGACATAAAACAAAGGTGCTGGTTGAGAGGTAACCCAACAACCATTCTTCTTCTTCTTATTTTTCTGTTGATAGTTTAATTTCTCTTTATTTTTGAAAAAAAAAAATTGGCAGAACTGCGGACGCACGAGCGCCGCGGTACCCATCGCCCAGATCAGGCAAGCACCGCGGCACTCTAAACCCAGGTCAGGGTAGCGCTGCGACGCTCAAGAACAGTGCCACGACGTTCAAAACCCAGATTGGGCGAGCGCCGCAGTGCTTATCCAGGGCACCCGGCGCCCCGCGTTACAGCAGAGAGCGTTGCGGCCTCTCTATAAGAGACCCGCAACCTCTTCATACCCTACCCATGTTTTTTTCACTATCCCTCACCCCAAATCCCAGTTTTTTATAGCCAATCAACCATCTAAACCTCCCATTACATTTATTTGATTGAATTGAGTGGTTTTTCATCTACTTTTGTAGGATTAAACAATTCTTTCAGTTTTTGGGTTGGATTCAATGGCAATTTTCTAGGGTTCTAAAGCAATTTTGATCTTGCACTTTCCAGCCACAAATCAAGCTAAATTGGGTACGGTTTTCTTTGTTTCTCCTGCTAATGTTGATCTCCATACTTAATTGCTACTGGTTTGCACTGAATTGGGACTTCAAGCTAAGAATCCACCATCCATTCTCCCAATTTTTCAAGAGCGCACACTAGGTGTTTGATAAAACGCCGGAGTGAATTTGCTAAGTGCAATGGCTCCAAACATCAAAATTAGGCCTCTCAAAGAGGAAGAACAGAGCAGAGGACCCTCCAACATTTGATAGCACGACATTTATGAGTGAAGCAGTATATCAACACTATAGTACAGGGGTGGTTCATAAATCAATCGTTCCTGATAGGGGTTTTATTGTCACCATTGGGTTTCCTCATAGAGACGATATCCTCCACAGGCATTGGGAGATTTTCTGCAAGAGCCCCAAACCAGGAGTCATTCCTGTGGTATAGGAGTTTTACTCCAATGCTACAGTCCATGAACACCACAAAGCATGGGTTAAAGGCAAGATGGTGAATTTTAATCCTCATGCTATCAATGAATTTTACTCTCTACCTAACATTGAAGATGATGAGTACTCTGCCTTCATCTAATCAAACCTAGACTTTGAAGAGATTATATCCACTCTTTGTTACAAAGGGTCTTCCTGGAAGTTGGATAACAATGGGCAGCCACTGTATTTTGCTAGGGCAGACATGAATAAAGTGGCTAAAGCTTGGTACTATTTCATGGCAGCACGATTCATGTGCAGCTTGAATATGAGTTAGGTCAGGAAGGACAGAGCCATTCTAATTTTTGCTATTCTTAAAGGTTTTTTCATTGACGTGGGAAAACTCATCCCCAGACAGATACTTGGCTGCATTTGTGCTAGAAGCAGATCCCTCTTTGCCCCCAGTTTAATCATTGGTCTATGTGGGAAGGCTGGAGTCAACTGGGATTCTATTGAGGCTCTCATTTAACCAATGAAACCTATTTCCTACGTAGACATTCAGAAATATAAGGGACATGAGGAAGCAGCAGAAAAAGAGTTAGGCATTCAGCCTATAATTACAGAGGAACCTGGTAGCAGTTCAGCTCCACCACCAGCCTAGCACACTATTGAAGATCTATAGGAGCGAACAAAGGTCCTCACTCATCAGATGAATGACTTAGCTCTCTACCAATACTCCATAGTGCAGAACAACAATGCTTGCTTCAGCCAGCTGGCCCATGCCCTAAACCTTCCTATAGTGTTCCTGGCACCCCCTGAGCCGCCTTTTAGTCCTGCACCTGAGCAAGATGAGATGGATGGTGGTAACTAATCAAGGAAGTTTCATTGGACCCTCCTCTTTTTATTACTTGCCTCTCTTATTTTATGCTTTTCTATTCTACATTGAGGACAATGTAAAATCTTAAGTGTGGAGGGATCACTTTCTGATTCAGTTGGATGACTGTATAATAACTAATATTTGTGCACTATTTACATTGCTGTGTACTACAGTAAGCTTCTATAATCTTTGCACTTTTATTCTAGTTATTAAACAGGGTGAGCATGTGAACTTTATCTCAATCTATGAGTTTGTGTTAGTTGAACCAATAGCCAATGATATAACTGCTTAAATTGCTTATACCTCTTGAGAGATGTAGGAAAGTCATAATTATGTGTAATTTTAATTTCTTTTTAATTTATTATTACCTATTTTCTAAAAATCTTGAAATTCTTTTACACAGTAATTTTGGATGTTTAATTTGTCTTTTACTTAGAAAAATATTATATAACTCAAAAATATTTTATGATCTCATTAAAATTTCTAGAACTTATTTAAATGCTACTTGAGGCAAAATCCTAGGCTGATACTAATAATTAGGAGATAATTTAGGCATTTTTTTTAGATTGAGCCTTTCAAACTTAACCCAAGCAAGTAAATATCCTTAGAACCTCTATCTTGAGCTTAATTAACATTCTATTCTATACCCACAAAACAGCCAAGATCAAATTTTGTAATTAATATCTTTATTTTTTTACCTGATTCACTCACTCCATGATTAATTTCTGAATGCTTGTTTTGTAGATCAACATTAATAAAAGGGTGGAAGGGTGGAGCAACGAAAAAAGAAAAGAAAAAAATCAAATTAAAAGAAAAACTCTCAAAAGACTAATGAAAGTATATTCAGTGATTGAAAGAGAAGAAATAGAGAATCAAGGAAAAGTAGAATGCAGTAAAGCAAGGAAATAAGTGTGGGGGGAAAATTACCCAATCTTGAGAATTAGCTCAAATAGATTAAATTTAATCACGTGGTGTTGGGTGATTGAGCTTCAAACTATATCTTATATCTCACCCCAGAACCTAGCCACATTACAAGCTGAATTTAGTCCTTTCGATCCTAAGAAGTAGTTTTAGCCTACATTAACGGAGAGTAGTGTAACATCCCTAATTTCATTTCATGTATTAATAAAAGTACAAAAGTATTCAAAGTAACATCTCTAATTTCGTTTCTTTTATAAAGGTACATAAATATTTAATTAAGGAAATAAAATTTATTAGACAATTTTTAAAAATCTAAGGAAATATAATCCTTAGAAATTCTTCACCTTACGTATGCATAGAAATGTTCTAACATTAATGGAATAGGTAAAGAAAGAAAACCTAAGAGGAAATATTAGAAATAAATATACTAAAGAAAGGAGAAATTCTTAGGTAAGGAAGATAAATTTTATGAATGTATTAAAATATCAAGAAGATTGGATTATGGTAATTTTTCTTAATTTAAGAGTTAAAGTTACTAAGTTTAGTATCTTCACCCATAAATTGGACTTTTAACTATGGACACTTCATATAGAATCTTTCTACCTCACATAAATTTTTAGCAAGCCAATAGGATAGCCCAAGGAAGAAATAAAACATAGACTTGGACTAGGATATAGAAATTGGACCGGTAGCCCAAAAATCATGAAAATGTGACCAAGCCCATTATGAAATGTAGAATTTTAACCAAAGTAAAGAAAATGGACAAGAATGAGCCCAAACCCAAGAGGAAAAAAAATAAAAATAAAATAAAGTGATGAAATAATGGTGTAATCAAGATTAGGTGACAAGGCATTAGGACAAAACATCTATATCCTACACTCATAATTTTAGCAAGTGGTATGATAATACATGGCATTAGGACGAAACATCTATATCCTACACTCATAATTTTAGCAAGTGGTATGTTAATACATGGCATTAGGACAAAACATTCAAATCCCACACAAATAATTGCAGCCAAATAATGGAGATTCAATGGCTAGAAATTTGCCACCCAAAAAGGAAAACCTATCATACTTGATTAAGACAAAAGAAAATGGAAATGAATCCCTAAATCAAAGGGACCCTGTCCCTTATCTTAAGAACATATCATTATAATTTTCAAAATACAAATCTCCTTTTGCTATGCATATCTTGACTAAGGAAGAGCAAGACAAGAACATAAGTTGCTTGCTTTCCAAAAATTCAACCAAGTGTATCCTAATTGTGATAAGGTAGACCCATGATCATGAAAGATGAATTATTTGATGGTCTATTTAAGTAAAACCCACCCCTATAACATTTTAATTTCGTCCAAGTGAGGAAGAGAGAGAGATTGAAGCAAGGTAGAGAGAGGAAAGGAGAGAAAGAGAGGAGAAGAAAGGAAGGAAGAAGAAGGAGAAGTTTAGAGAGCTAAGTACTCAAGGTAAGTTAACTTAATCTCCACTTGAATCCATTTTTCTTCTTCATCCTTGAGGTGCAAAAAATCACCCTCCTTCTCTTATTTAATTTGTTAGAAAAGCTAAGGGAAGGGAGGAATCTTGATACTTCTATATCATGTTACATATTATGTATGTTTGAATACATAGGTTGGTGTAGATAGTTCTACATGGGTATGGCTATAGGTGGCAGAATTTTAAGCTACTGTTTTTAACATTTTGGGAAGAATCAGTAAAGAATTGAAAGAAATGGTTAACATGAACAATGTATATCTATGTCTCACAGATTTTTAGCCACAAAAATCACTCAATTTGGAGTCCATATGAGATATATATGGTTTGATTAGTAAGAAAAAGTCAGAAACTGGTTAATCAGAGAAGAAAATATTAGGATAGCTTTTGTGTTTTAATTTCTGGGAACATTATATAGGGAATCTAAACAAATGGTTAACATAACAAATGTATATCAATGTCTAACGGATTTTTAACCACTGGAATCATTCAATTTAGAATTCATATGAGGTAGATATGTTCTGATTTGTAAGCAAAGGTCAGAAAATGGTTAATCAGGAAGGAATATGTTAGGATAGCTTCTGTATTTTAATTTTTGGGAACATTCTGTAGGGAATTAAAATGAATGGTTAACATAAGAATTATCGCTATATGTGTCATGGAATTTTACCCACCAGAATCACTTAATTTGGAATTTTTATGAGGGCGATAAGGACTGATTAGTAGGCAGAGGTCAGAACCTATCCGAGAAGAAATAACATGTACATTGAGGGAGTAATATCACCTTGATTTCTTAATATTTCGCTAAACTATTCCACATAATAGTTTTATATAATTGTTTTATCTTCAAATTGACACCAAGATCACCTACATCGGAGTTAAGTTTAGGAAGTTATGCTCTAATTAGTAAGAGAAAGTTAGATAGGATGAAAACCTACATCAAGAAAATAAAGAAATAAAATTAATATTTAAAAAAAGAAGAAGAATCTTATAAATGAAAATAATAAATGACTAGTATATTCCATAGCCATTGCCATTGCATGAACTTCTTACTATCTTAAGTGTTAAATTTTGACATTGAAATATTTTATAAAGTGATATTTGAAATGATTATGTTCATGGCGCGATTACCAATGATTTTTGGTAATAGTTATATTTTGTTGAACATACTTGTTATTGAAAACATATTTTTGGCTATCATTGTTTAAAGAAAAGAAATGAGCACGGTCACATGGCAATCCGTATGGTGCACCAGTATGGGATGCCCTACCAACGGTTATGATCATGTTAATGAGAAAAGAAAGAGAAAGTGGGTCATTTCGGACAGAGCGAGAAAAGCCCGTACCGGAGAGTAGAAAATACTCACCCTGATCGGGGTAGTTTGATATGAGAATAAATTGATAGTCATCATATTATATTTTGAAAATAGTTAATCCTGTCATACATGTCATTATTGTACGATTCTCATGCACATAGATATAGTGCATTCATGTGACTAAATATATTTACTGTAGTTTATACAGCTGAACATGACATGATGAGCTATATTGATGATGATTTATTGTTGAACTTATTGGGATTTAATTCTCACTATATTTCCATATCATGTTCAGAAAATTAGTTATGCATATTTTTCAATGGCTCTAGCTTTTAGTGCACATTGGATCGAGTACTTTATGTTGGGCAGATCCCAGAAGCAAATAAAATGTTTGTGGTCGAGTTGGCTTACATCCCGTTGAAGTTGCAACCACCCGCACTTGTATCTCCAGAATTGGTGAACCAAAATAAATAAGATGTAGATTTTTATGTGTTTGATATGTTGTACGTATGTTTTAATTAATGACATGTATGTAAACTCTATATTGTATAATAATAATAAAAAAAAATGTTGTTACATAATTGGTATCAAAGCAGGTCGATCCTAGATGGCGAGTGGGTGAATGGTTATCTGAATCGATCTTATAGTGTCTTGAGTATGTTTGTGGTTGTGCTATGTAGGGATCAATGAATTCATATAGGTAAGAAATTACTAGTGTTTCCTACCTATACGCTGAGGTGGTGTTATGACTGCTGTTAAATATTTTTGAACTAACTATTGGGCTTGATCACCTCAATAGTAGCATAACTTTATTTTTACCACAGTAGGAAATGGCACCACTAAGGAGGAATCTGGCAAATAATGCAGAGAAAACCCTGCACAACCTGGCCACGGCAATTCGAGACCAAGTCATGACCACTAACCAAATTTTACAATACTTCCAGAATGCTAATAACTCGAATGGTGTGAATGGTGTTAACAACCGGATGGCTGGAAATGATAACAGCATATACGAGTTCCTGAGGACTAGGCCACCTTGTTTTCAAGGTGGCTCTGACCCGATTGTAGCTGAAAGATGGATAAGGGAGTTAGAGAAAATCTTTGAAGTGATGGGATGTACTGAGAAGTAGCAAGTAATCTTCGCTGCATATATGCTAAACGATGAAGCAAAATACTGGCGGCATGGAGTTAGAGAACTTTTATCTCACCAGGGAAGGCAGATCACTTGGCAGGTGTTCAAAGACAACTTTTTGGAAAAGTACTTTCCAAGTACTGTGCGGGTGGAGAAAGAGATTGAATTTCTCCAACTCAGGCAGGGTAGCATGACTATAGATCAATACATTGCGAGGTTCAAGGAATTGTCTAATTTCTCCTCTTATATGCGATTTAACCCTGATGAAGCACGGAAGATTGTTAAGTTCGAAGCGGGACTAAACCCAGACATAAAGAATACTGTTGTAGCTATGGAGATTAAGGAGTTTGTGCCTCTAATCAATAAATGCAGACTCTTAGAGAAAAGTTTAAAGGCAGTGGAGGACAAAAAGCAAAGGCGAAACCTATGGAAAAGGAAGAAAAAATTTCCCAACCCTAGCAAGAATATGAGAAGAAGTGGATATAGAGCTGGTAAGAGGCCATTGACTGCGGGTCCCAGACCTTTCCAACAAGACCTCACCCTAATCAAGTACGCTAAGAGCGGACACATGAATGGTAATTGGCCATGCTACATGGGACAAGATGTCTGCTTCAACTGCGGACAGAAGGGTCATTTTGTGAGAAACTACCCACATAATGTGGGGAAGCAGCCAGAACAGAGGCCTCAGGTGAAAGGAAGGGTTTTCACCCTGAGCAGCCAAGAGGCAGCTCAATCTTCTAAAATGATTCAAGGTACATGCTATATCTACGGATTTGCTCTTATGGTGTTATTTGACTCTAGTGCTAGTCATTCATTTATATCGAAAGAATGTATTAGGAAGTTTCAGTTTCCTATTTTTGAAACTCCCTATGAGCTATCCATAGTAACCCCCACAGGGGAAAGGGTATTAACTTCCTCTGTATGTAAGGATTGTCAAGTCACCATCCAAGAGAAAACTTTTTCTGTAGACCTCGTCTGTTTACCTTTAAGAGGTATTGAGGTCATTCTAGGGTTAGACTGGATGTCTAGAAATCGAGTCTTGCTGAATTGTTGTAACAAGACCGTTAAATTTCTAACTCCTACTCCGAAAGAGGAGGTGCAGCTATTAATGGTTAATGCCAATCAAGTTAATAGGGAGTTGAAGAATCGAGTACTTGGATACATTCTTTTGTATTTATCAAACCTAGAAGTCGAATCGAAGATTAATGAAATCCCAATAGTCAATGAGTTTCCTGAAGTATGTCCATAAGATATTCCAGGCTTACCTCCCAATAGAGAGATAGAGTTCTTTATTGATCTCCTAGTTGGGACAGGGCCTATCTTTGTTGCACCATATAGAATAGCCTCGAAGGAACTACAGGAACTCAAGAAACAGTTGCAAGAATTATTAGACAAACAATTCATTAGACCGAGTGTATCACCTTGGGGAGCTCCTATATTGTTTGTTAAGAAGAAAGACAGGAGCTTGAGACTATGCATAAATTACAGACAGCTGACTAAGGTGACTATTAAAAACAAGTACCCTTTCCCTAGGATAGATGACTTATTGGATCAAATGAAGGGGGCCTCCATCTTTTCTAAAATTGACTTGAGGTCAGGATATCATCAGATTAGGATCAAGGAGGAGGACGTACCAAAAACTGCCTTCAGGACTAGGTATGGGCACTATGAGTTTCTTGTAATGCCCTTCAGGTTGACAAATGCACCTGCAATTTTCATGGATTACATGAATCACATTTTTCGACCCTACCTAGATCAATTTGTTGTAGTATTCATTGATGACATCTTGATATATTCTAAGAGTGAGAAAAAACATGAACAACATCTCCCAATCGTGCTACAAGTGCTGAAAGAGAAAACGTTATATGCCAAATTGGAGAAGTGTGAATTGTGGCTGTTAGAGGTGAAGTTTTTCAGACATGTCATCTCTAATAGAGGGGTAGCCGTAGATCCTAGCAAGATGAAAGCAGTGATTCAGTGGGAGAGACCAAAGAAGGTTACGGAAGTCAGAAGTTTCCTGGGTTTGGCAGGATACTACAGGAGGTTTATACAAAACTTATCTCTTATAGCCTTGCCATTGACTAAATTGACCAGGAAGGGAAGTCCTTTCAAATGGACTGATCAATGCAAAGCTAGTTTCCAAGAGCTTAAGACAAGACTGACCACTCCTCCTGTTTTAATTATTCCAGACCCTACAAGACATTTTGAAGTATATAGTGACGCTTCAAAGAAAGGTCTAGGATGCGTGCTGATGCAAGATAAGAGAGTAGTTACTTACGCCTCTAGGCAACTGAGACCCCACAAAGGAAACTATCCAATCAATGATCTTGAATTGGTGGCAATGGTGTTTGCCTTAAAGATTTGGTGACACTATTTGTACGGGGCTACCTTTGAAGTATATTGTGATCATAAGAGTCTTAAATACCTCTTTAATCAGAAGGAGTTAAATATGAGGCAACGAAGATGGGTAGAATTCCTCAATGACTACAAGTTTGAGATACAGTATCATCCAGGAAAGGCGAATGTTGTAGTAGATGCCTTGAGTCAAAAATCTCTGCACATGGGTTAGATGATGGTGTATGAGATGCAGATGCTAGAGGAGTTTCAAAATTTGAAGCTAGCCACTACTCTTACTCCAAAGAAGCTAGTCATTAATGGTTTAAGTATAGGGTGTGACCTTAGAGCCCAGATTAAAGAGGCTCAAGCTCACGACCAATACTTACAGGATCATAAAGACCAAGGTAATTTTTCTCTCATGGAAGATGGAGCAATCATGTATCAAGGAAGGATTTGTATCCCTCAAGAACGAGAGTTGAGGACTAAGATCCTGCAGGAAGCGCATCAGAGTAAATACACAGTCCATCCTGGATGCACTAAAATGTACCAGGATTTAAAGATGATGTATTAGTGGCCAGGGATGAAAAAGGACATTGCCGAGTTTGTGGTGAAATGTCTCATTTGTCAAAAAGTGAAGGTGGAGCATCAAAAGCCAGCGAGATTTCTACAACCTCTTGAGATCCCTAAATGGAAATGGGACAGTATCTCAATAGACTTTGTTGTGGGATTACCTAAGACATCAGTGGGACATGACTCTATCTGGGTAATTGTTGACAGATTAACCAAATCTGCTCACTTTCTGCCCATAAAGATTAACTATTCATTGGACAAATTGGCCTAGTTGAACGTCTAGGAAATAGTTAGACTTCATGGAATTCTCGTAAATATCATTTCTGATAGAGATCCCAGGTTTACGTCGAGGTTTTGGAAGGTGTTGCAGGAGTTTTTGGAACCTAGTTGCGGTTCAGTACTGCCTATCATCCTCAGACTGACGAGCAGATAGAACGGACCATTCAAACTCTAGAAGATATATTAAGGGCCTGTGTAATAGAGCAAGGTAAAGGATGGGATAAGTACCTACCTTTAGTAGAGTTTTCTTATAATAATAGTTATCACTCTAGTATTAAGATGGCCTCCTACGAAGCTTTATACGGTAGGAAGTGCCGATCTCCACTATGTTGGTTTGAGGTAGGAGAAAAGAACTTGCAGGGTCCTGATTTAGTTCAACAGACCACTGAACAAATCAGGATGATACGAGACAAGATACTTACAGCTCAAAGTCAACAAAAGAGTTACTATGATAAGAGACATAGGCCTCTAGAGTTTGGGGAAGGAGACCATGTATTTCTGAAACTTTCTCCGACTACTGGAGTTGGTAGGTCTCTCAAAACTAGAAAGCTAAGTCCACGATTTTTGGGACCCTATCAGATTTTGATGCAAGTGGGGACGTCAGCATATCAAGTTGCCCTTCCACCGAATTTGTCCAATGTGCACAATGTTTTCCATGTATCACAGCTACGAAAGTATCTTCTAGATTCTTCACATATAATACGGGATGAACTAATACAAATAAAGGAAAACATGACATACCAGCTAGTACCAGCATCTATATTGGACACTGACGTGAAGCAATTGCAAAACAAAACTATTCCCCTAGTTAAGGTGTTATGGGGAGGTTTGACTCCGGAAGAAACAACTTGGGAAATAGAAGAAGTCATGAGGAAGAAATATCCGAAATTATTCTTATTAGGTAATTTCTGAAATTTTGAGGACAAAATTTCTTTTAGGGGGAGAGAAATGTAACATCCCTAATTTGTTCGATGTATTAATAAAAGTACAAGAGTATTCAAAGTAACATCCTTAAGTTCATTTCTTTCCTTGATAAAGGTACATAAATATTTAATTAAGGAAATAAAATTTATTAGACAATTTTTAGATATCTAAGGAAATATAATCCTTAGAAATTCTTCACCTTACGTGTATGCATAGAAATGTTCTAATATTAATGGAATAGGTAAAGAAAGAAAACCTAAAAGGAAATATTAGAAATAAGCATGCCAAAGAAAGGTTAAATTCTTAGGCAAGGAAGATAAATTTTTGTGAAGTAAGTAAAGGTCTTAAAATTTCAAGAAGATTGGATTAGGGTAATTTTTCTTAATTTAAGAGCAAAAGTTACTAAGTTTAGTATGTTAAAAAAATTCATGTGAAGTGGAAAAACTATATGAAGTGTCCATATGTGAAAGCCCAATTTATGGGTGAAAATTTATATTCCTTACCAAAGAATTTTGCCTATCTTTAGTATGTTATTTCTAATTTTTTCTATTAAGCTTTCTCTCTTTACTTGTTTCCTTAATGTTAGAAACATTTTATATGCATACACATAAAGTAAAGAATTTCTAAGGATTATATTTCCTTAGATATCTAAAAATTGTCTAATAAATTTTATTTTCTTAATTAAATATTTATATATCTTTAAAGAAACAAAATTAGGGATGTTACATTAAATATTTATGTACCTTTATTAATAAAAGAAATAAAATTAAGGATGTTACATTGAGCACTTTGCTAATGCGACAAATGCTGCTCCCACTATCCAGTGTGAAAGGAGGAGCATGCAGCTGCCACAAAATAGAAAATGTCTCCACTACTGAAGGCGTAGGAAAAAAGGCTGGCAGAAGTGCCAGCCAAAAAATGGAAAAATTTAAAGAGGAGCTATCTCACTGGGACCACAACCCTGGCCTATAAAAGGCTAGAAGGAGAGTAGAAGAGAATCTAGACATTGAGAGATAGACACACGCGGGTACAAGGAAAAAGAGAACACCCAGAGCAGCCTCTAACTTTTGACAGGAACGTGCATAAGAGGGTGATACTGTTCCATTGGGAATCAATCAAGCAAGAGAGGTGGACGTTGTTGGCAGAGAGAGCAAAAAGAGTAGCTGGACATGGGGGAAGGAGAATCCTTCCATAGAACTCTTCTCCCATTATGTTCTGTTATTTTTGCTGCTTGTGTTTTACTATATTTCTTCCTTTCATTATCGTTTTCCTAATTTTTATAGTTGTAATTAACCTAGGTATGAAGCTGTGCTAAGCCTCCAACTAGGGTTGCAAATGGGTTGTTGTGAACTTTTAGCATATTTTCAGTAAATGAGTGGCTGTGTTACAACATTGCTTTTGATATTCAAACTGTCATTGCATTTCCTAAAATTCTACTTTTAAATGCCCCTTAATAGTAGAAGGCTGGAGTTGACATTGAACTCGAAAGGGTAAATGAAAGTTAGAATAAGTTTGAATGTTACGGGTTGGTAGAAGAAACCAATGCACAACCAATATAGGAATATATAGTTGTCCCGTATAACCCAATAGTTCAAGGCTTCAAGTGTAGTTCTCGGGGTTGGATTTATGTAAGAATGTATGAAACTAACCTCAAGAATAACAGGGAATGGTAGTTTGGAAGGAGCCTATTCAAAAAAGTAAAACTAGTTACTAAAGCAAATGCTGTAGCAAAGTTAGAGCAAAACGAGTGCAGGAGGTCATGGCAACCCTGAAGCAATCCTAGTTGACATTATTATCTTTTTTCCTTCTGTTAACCTAGCATGTCTCAAATTATCATCTCAGAGTTCCTTATTTTGTTCTTATTTTATTGTGTGCTTGAATCTAATTTTCTTTACCACCAACACTATTGCTATAGCATTACGAGTTAACTACTACAAGTAATTTTTGGTTACAACTCCTCGTGGGACAATACTCACTCATCACTGTATTACTTGGTTGCGATACGTGCACTTGCGTGTTATATTGTTTAACTTGCACATATACATCATAGTAAACAACAAGTTTTTGGCGCCGCTGCCGAGGAATTGAAAATTTTATAAATTGTTTGTAGATTTTTTACTGGTTTGAAGAATTTTAATTCTTAAGGCATCCTGGTATTATTGGGCAGGTGAAATCAGTGCATGAGCATGTGAGATAGGGAGCTACTACCATTTGATCTCGAGATAGAGATGACTTTTCTAAGAAGAAGGAGAGAACCATTGGGTCTACACCAGGTAGTAGTAATGACCAATCCAAGAGGAGCTAACAACATGGATGATCGAGACAGAGTCTCGAATGCCTATGTTCAGCCAAATCTAAATAGGTTGAACCCAAGCATAGGGAGGCCAAAAATTTAAGTCCTTCACTTCGAGCTCAAACCTGTGATGTTCCAGATGCTACAGACTGGTAAGTAATTTAGTGGAATGCCTGCAAAGGACCATCATCTCTACTTGAGAGTGTATATAGAAGTTACTGATGCATTCAAGATGAATGGGGTGACATATGAAGTTTTGAAGCTCAAGCTATTCCCGAATTCCTTAATAGATCGGGCAAGAGCATGGCTGAACTCTCTACCACCTAATTCCATTGCCAATTGGAATGAATTAGCCAAAAAGTTCCTGATGAAAGACTTTCCACCTACCAATAATGCAAGATTGAGGAATGACATCACATCTTTCCAACAATTAAATGAAGAATCATTATACGAAACTTGGGAGAGGTACAAAGAGCTGCTACGGAGATGCTTTCACCACGGGATCCCGTAATGCATCTAGATGGAGACATTTTATAATGGTCTCAATGCTCAAACCAAAACCATAGTGGATGTAGAAGCTAATAGAGAACTTTTGTCTAAGATATACAATGAAGCTTATGAGTTGCTTGAAAGGATGGCCAGCAACAACTATCAATGGCCTATGGATAGAGTTTCAACTATAAAGAAACCTGCTAGTATTCATCAAGTGAGTGAGGTTACTTCTCTCACAACTCAAATAGCCTCTTTAGTGAACATCTTAAAAAATCAATAGTTGAATTGTCCTCAAGGAGCTAATGCAGCTCAGGAAACTAGAGTATCTTGTGTTTTGTATAATGGATCTCATATATTTGACAATTGTCCTTCAAATTCGGAGGCAGTGTGCTATATGGGGAACATGAATCGTAACAACCCTTATTTAAACACTTACAACCCTGGTTGGAGGCAGCATCCCAATTTTTCCTAGAGTAACCACAGTACTGGCCAAGGTAGCAATTCTGCACTTCAGAGGCCACAATTTCCCCTAGGCTTTCAACAGCAAAAACATCAACCCAATGAAATTTCAAACTCTTTAGAGTCATTTCTTAAGGAATACATGGCAAGAAATGATGCAGTGATTCAGAGTCAAGTTGGGCAGCTGGCCAGTGAGATAAAAAACTGACCTCTAGGGACACTTTCAAACAATACTGAAATCCCTAGGAGAGATGGAAATGAGCACTGCAAGGCCATAGCACTTAAGAGTGGAAAAGTAGTGGAAGCACCCCAAGATAAGAGACAGGAGTAAAAAGATCCCACTGCACCTCGAGATATAAAAAAGAACACATAGGGGCAAGTTGAGGAGGCAAGCAAGGAGGTAGAAACCTCTAGAGACAATGCTGCGGTTTTGCCATAGCAAAATGCTCAACAAACCAGACCACCTCCACAATTCCCCCAAAGATTTCAAAAGCAGTAGCAAGATCACCAGTTCAGAAGGTTTCTGGATGTACTCAAGTAGCTACACATCAATATTCCCTTGGTCGAAGCCTTGGAACAAATGCCTAATTATGTCAAATTTATGAAAGAAATTTTGACTAAGAAAAGGAAATTTGGAGAATTTGAAACTGTTGCTCTAACGAGAGAATGCAGTGCAGTGGTACAGAATAAACAACCACCCAAACTTAAGGATCTAGGCAGTTTCACTATTCCATGCTCCATTGAAAACCAGTATTTTGGCAAGGCTTTATGCAATTTGGGTGCAAGCATTAACCTTATGCCTATGTCAATATTCAAGAAGCTGGGAATTGGACAAGCAAGGCCTACTATGGTTTCATTGTAGTTAGTAAACAAATCCATAGCATATCTCGAGGGAAAAATTGAGGATGTTTTAGTGAAGTGGATAAATTCATTTTTCCAGTGGATTTCATAGTACTGGATTATAAAGCATATGCATAGATACCAATTATTTTGGGAAGGCCATTCTTAGCTACTAGCCAAACCTTAATAGATGTGTAAAAAGGAGAACTAACAATAAGAGTGCAAGATGAGCAGATCATATTCAATGTCTTATAATCTATGAAATTTTCAGGTGAGGTGAAGGAGTGTTCAGTCATTTCTGTGATTGACTCCTTACTATCAGAGTAATTTGAGAAAGGCTATAAGGACCCACTCCAAGATGTTCTGTATGACAGCTCAGACTCTAAAGGTGAAGAAGAAGAATGGGCTTAGATAGAGGCAACACAATACGTTGGGAAGCAGAAATTGAAGATTGAGTTGTTGGATAAGTCTTTCCAAGATTTGAAACTGCCATAGGCATCAGTAAATGAACCACTAGCCTTGGAGTTGAAGCCATTACCTTCACATCTGAAATATGCATACTTGGACGATGCAACCACTCTACCAGTGATAATTTCAGCACCTTTGATAAAAGAGCAAGAAGAGGCAATTAGTCACGGTATTGAAGAAACTCAAAAGAGCTATTGAGTGGACACTTGCAGATATTAAAGGCATTAGTCCCTCATTCTGTATGCATAAGATTTTATTAGAGGACAATGAAAAAGAGTCCATTGAAGCTCAACAAAGTCTCAACCCGATAATGAAGGATGTGGTGAAGAAGGAGATCATTAAATGGCTAGATACAGGCATTATCTACCCTATATTAGACAGCTCCTGGGTTAGACTAGTTCAATGTGTTCCAAAAAAAGGAGGCATGACTGTGGTGGAGAATGAAAACAATGAACTAATCCCAACCAAAGTTGTGACTGGGTGGAGAATCTGCATGGACTACAGGAAGCTGAACAAAAGCACCAGGAAGGAACATTTTCCCTTGCCATTCATTGACCAGATGCTAGATCGGCTTGCAGGAAGGGAGTACTACTACTTCTTGCATAGGTACTCAGGATACAACCAAATTTCTATAGCACCCGAGGACTAGCACAAGACCACGTTCACATGCCCATATGGCACATTTGCATTTCAAAGAATGCCATTTGGGCTATGCAATGCTCTAGCCACCTTCTAAAGATGCATGATGGACATTTTCACCAAAATGGTATAGCAGTTTGTGAAAATTTTCATGGATGAATTTTCTGCTTTTGGAAATTCTTTTGACTTATGCTTAGGAAATCTAGTCAAGGTTCTTCAAAGGTGTGAAGAGTCAAACCTCGTATTGAATTGGGAGAAGTGTCAATTCATGGTGAAGGAAGTTATTGTGTTGGGACACAAGGTTTCTAAAAAGGGGCTAGAAGTTGACAAAGCCAAGGAAGAGATCATTGAGAAGCTATATCCTCCAACTTCGGTAAAAGGTAACAAAAGCCTTCTTAGGCATGCAGGATTTTATAGAAGTTTTATTAAGGATTTTTCTAAAATTGCTAAGCCCCTATGCACCCTACTTGAGAAGGATAAAGCATTATGCTTCAATGAGGATTGCATGAAAGTGTTCTGTGACCTTAAGGAGAAACTAAGTACAGCACCTGTTATTGTGGCACCCGATTGGCCTTCACCATTTGAGCTTATGTGTGATGCAAGTGAAGTAGCTTTAGGAGTTATTCTCAGACAACGTAGGGACAAGGTGTTTCACTCCATATACTATGCTAGCAAGACACTACAAAGGGCCCAACTCAACTACACAGTAACAGAGAAGGAACTGCTTATTGTGGTATTTGTCTTTGAAAAATTCAGATCCTACTTAGTTGACACGAAGGTGATTGTGTATACTAACCACTCTGCCATCAAGCACCTAGTCAAGAAGAAGGACTCAAAGCCTAAACTCATTCGATGGGTACTTCTGCTACAAGAATTTGATCTGGAAATCAGAGATAGAAAGGGAATTAAGAATCAGGTAGCTGACCATCTTTATAGACTTGAACAAGATAGAGGAAATGCAGAAGAAATCAATGAAAGGTTCCCAGATGAGCAACTCTTCCTCATGGCCCAAACTCTTATGCCATGGTATGCTAATTATGTGAATTACTTGGTAAGTGGATTACTTCCACCAGATTTGATAGCACAATAGAAAAAGAAATTTCTACATGACATCAACTCTTACCATTGGGATGAACCATATCTTTTCAAGCAATGTGCTGGACAGATGATTAGGAGGTGCATTCCAAAGGAAGAAATGGAGCTTATTCTGTAGCAATGCTATGCCTCACCCTATGGAGGCCACTTTGGAAGAATTTGAACTGTAAACAAGGTGCTACAAGCAAGGTTCTACTGGCCTTCATTGTTTAAGGATTCCCACTCTTTTGTGATGTAATGTGATAGGTGTTAAAGAGTAGGGAATATATCAAGAAGACATAAAATGCCTCTAAACAACATTCTAGAAGTGGAATTATTTGATGTATAGGGGATAGATTTCATGGGGCCATTTCCCTTGAATTTTGGACATCAATATATCCTAGTTGCTGTTGACCATGTCTTAAAATGGGTGAAAGCTGGAGCTTTTCCAACCAATGATGCAAAGGTGGTGACAAGATTCCTTAAAAAGAACATCTTCACCAGATTTGGAACTCTGCGAGCAATCATCAATGATGGAGGATCCCACTTCTGTAATAGACAGTTTGGGGCATTGCTGGCAAAATATGGAGTTAAACACAAAATGGCAACACCATACCACCACCAAACCAGTGGACAAGCTGAAATCTCAAACAGAGAAATCAAGAGGATCTTCGAAAAAATAGTTAGCCCAACTAGAAAAGACTGGTCCTTAAGGTTGGATGATGCATTGTGGGCTTATCAAACAGCCTATAAAACACCTTTGGGGATGTCTTCATACAAGCTAGTATTTGGCAAGGCTTGTCATTTTCCAGTGGAGTTAGAGCATCGTGCTTATTAGGCAGTCAAGAATTTAAACTTGATTTAGAGACTGCTGGTGAAGAAAGGATGCTGCAGCTGAATGAATTGGACAAATTTTGCAGCCAGGCCTATGAAAATGCTAAGCTATACAAAGAAAAAACAAAGCAATGGCATGACAAAAGAATACAGCCAAGAGACTTTGAAGTAGGGCAGCAAGTGCTGTTATTCAATTTTAGAATAACTTTGTTCCTTAGAAAGCTAAAATCTCGCTGGTCTGGACCTTTTCGCATTAACAAGGTACTCTCTTTTGGAGCCATTGAATTAGAAGAAGAAAAATCAGGGAGAACCTTCAAGGTCAATGGACAGAGGATCAAACACTATTTTGAAGTTGAAGTGGAATGCCAGCACACCTCAATTCAATTGCAAGAAAGATGAAAAGGGAAGTAGTCAAGCTATCAACTGTAAAACAAACACTTATGGGAGGCAACCCATGTTTTTACAAATTCTCATTTTATTTTATAGTTGTTAGGTAGCTTGAATTTTGTTTTTGATATTAGCTATGTTTAACTTTTCAAGTCGAATGATGCATCAAACCATAAGAGGTAGTTGCCGGAAATTGCTGCAAGATTGCCACAGTAAGGATAGCTCTATAGCAACCAATAGAGAAAAAGATTTGTCATGGAAATGCTACAATAGCTTTCTATGAAGAAATGAGTATTCCTTTGGCACGAAGATGAGTGGAATTAGGCCACCAGGATCACTCAAGGCTAAAAAAAAGGGGAGCCCAATAACTCAAGCCCAGTATATATATATAAAAAAGGAAGAAAAGTGGGAAACCAAAAGACACCCAAACATCACGAAGCCTTTTTTCCTCTCTGTCAACTTCAGAGTGCCCATCTACCTTCTACAGTCTGTACTACTCTGAAAAGCCTCAAAGGCCCTTATTGCACTCATAGCCAGGACTCACACCTTCACACTCAGAACATCTTCCAACAACAACAATGCCAAGAGTGAAGACAGTAGCGAGAAAGGCAAGCAAGATGAAGAAATTCACCACTAAGGAGAACCAGAAGAGGTATGATGAGGAGACAGTTCACCAGACGTTTTTGTGGCGAAAAGGGCTTCACCTTCACAACTGCTAAGGATTTGGGGATGCCAATGTACGTGGCTGTAGTGGTAAAGCAGAGGGGGTGGTAGAGCTTCATAAAACACCCCCAGTCTGCTGTCATTCCACTGGTGAGGGAGTTTTATGCTAACTTCCTGAAATATGCAAAAGACCAAGTAAGGGTAAGGGAAACTCGGATGCCAATCGACCCCAACGCTATCAACAATGCCTACTAGTTAAAAGATGACTATAACAAACATTTGGAGTCTCTAGAAGATAAGGACTGGGAGGCAGTGCTGACAAGGGTGTGTATACCAGGCACTACATGAGACAAATCTTCCCAAGGAGTTGCAACCATGAACAGAGCTTCCCTACTTACAGCGGTTAAGGTATGGTATCACTTCCTAAAAACTCGCCTTTTTCCCTCCATCCACAAGCAAACTGTTAGCCGAGACTGGGTAGCTATGGTGGATGCCATCGTCTTTAGGAAAGCCATCAATGTGGGGAGGGTCATTGCTGAACAAATCAGGGTGTGTGCCAACCGAAAAAGGGGCAACCTACTTTTCCTTTCCTTGATTACCATGTTGTGCTTGACTAGCCAAGTCCCAGTATTGATGGACGAAGAGACATTCAAACTGGGAGGTGCAATAAATGTTATAGCCATAGCACGGATTATGCAAGAAAATGGTAGGCAAAAACCACCAATACATGCCCAAGAGTCCCCACACCTTGAAGGCCAAGCACCCTCAACATTAAGCCACCACCAAATAGTAGACAATAAACTACACCTACTCCTGCAACAGCAAGAACTTTTCATGAAGCAACAACAGTAGTTTTGGCAGTACCAACACTAGAATGACATTGCCTTGCAGTAAACCTTGGAGAAAAATTTCAAATAGTTATTTTCATTCCCTCAATTCCCTATAGAAATACTAAGCACTCCAGTTGGGCCAAAAAGAAGGGAAACTGAGCTATAGAGTGATAAGGAACAAGCATTCCCCCCAGGCAGAGAGCAAGATATAGTCCCCAAAAGGATTAAGAAGGAAAAGAAGTCACTGGAAGATGAGGAGACAATAGCAAAAAGGATGGCAGCCAAATAGAAGGGAAAAGGCAAGCTCCATAGCCTAACCTAAAAGAGGAGTGGGCTTCAAAGTGCATCAAGGTCATATGGAGGTCAATGCCACACGGGTGCTGCGGCAATACTGCAGGCACCTCAAGGAAGCCCTTTTTACTTTTTTGCTTTTTACAAACCTCACACATGTAATAATTATACAACACAATATTTTAGTACACAAATAAAAGTCCCTATACGGCACTCCAACCTTGAAACACAAAAGGTGAGGAGGTGGTGCTGACATCGAGATATCCATCAGTAATTCCATTCCCTATTGCATCTCATTTCTTTTTCTCTGAACATAACACCACAATAATAGTGAGAACAAAGGTTCCCAGTAGACTTAACATAAATAAAATATAATGAGAAAAATAAGAGTTATATTCAATGGTATAAACTACAGAATAAGATTTAGAGATAAAATTATCACTTTAGTTGGTGCATAATTAATGTACTATATATGCACTGAAAATCCACCCATTTACTATACGCATAGCGACTGATCATCTACAATCACAATAAATGATAAGGGAATGTGAGTTCATCACCTATCTGCCTTCTAACATTACCTCTATCACCCGATTGGAGTAGCACTCTCTTGACTCACTCAAGCTAATAGGGCATCCCCTACTCAGTACCGTATCAAGCCATACAACTCATCTATATTCATCCATACATACATACATGTATATATATATATATATATATATATATATATATATATATATATATATATTCATTAAATGCAATATATATTTATCAAGCAACTCACCATGAGTTTTACGCTTGCCATTCAAACACATTTATAATATGGCATGCATCATTTTTATACCCAATGAGTAATAATTATTCATCACATACCAATATCCAATATGATTCATTTTGAATCAAATAAATAAAATGATAATTTATGATACCAAAATCATCATTTTAAAATTATTTTTCTTGGATATATATTTCCTAAAATTCTTTCAACAAACAAGATTATTTTTAGGTAAAAAACAGTGAAAAAAAATGATAATCCAACACCCAACACAGCATATCCATGTTTCAAAACATGGCCATGCTTTAAAAATACTTCAAACATGTTCAAAAAGAGCCCTGAACACAGCTTACCCATGCTGAAGCAACCCAGAACACGATCTAGTCGTGTTCTATGACATTTCCTCACTTATTCAACCATATCTCTCTCATACGAACTCCAATTGAGGTGATTTCAAATTATATAAAAATATAAAACAATTATCTACAACTTTCATGTTTATCATTTCTTCCGATTCCTTACGTATTATTCCAAGAAAAGTAAAACAAAAACCCTTATTTTACCATTCTGGATTCTAGACTGATTCTAAATATTGCTCAATTAATTAGCCATATCTCTTTCATAGGGACTCCAATTGAGGTGATGTCAAAGTCTACAAAACTCTAAGACAATTATCTACAACTTTTATGTTTATCATTTTTTTCATATTCCTTAGGGATTATTCCCAAGAAATTAAAAATAAAAATGCTTATTTTTACTATCCTGGATTCTGACCTCTGCTCAATTAATCATCCATATATCCCTTATATGGATTCCAAATTAAGTGATTTCAGATCCTATAGATCCGTGAGAAATATATATACAATTCATATGTTGACAATGTCTTTAAAATCCTTGCCAAATTTTCTCAGAGTTCTAGAAATAAAAGCTTCCCAAATTACTCTGAAATTCAGCTTAGTTTAACTTCTCCCTTGTTTTTCTTGTATGTAATCCCATGCACCCATATGCATGTCCAAACAACCAAAGCATAATTCCATATAAATATCTAGATCACATGTTATCCAAAATCACATCTAAGCAAATCTAAAAGTATATATATAATTTTGTACAAAATTTATGAGTAGATGTTAAGCCTACCTCAAAGAAATCTTTAAACTTGCGTGCTTGATTCCTACCACACAAAAATCCTACATCCATACCATTAATTAGGATATTCCTAAAGTAAAAATGATGAAATTATAGAGATGACCAAAATTATAGTGCTGCTGGCTTTGTTTATTTTAGTTTTATTCACTCTGTGTTTTGTGCTCTGTATGATATGGGGTATACTGGCTTAGGTCTAAAAATAGATAACAATTAGGAAAACATGTATAAATTCTTCTTTATTCTATATAAAAAAATAGAAGTTTGACATGAATTTTCTTGTGGCCTATTGTTGGTTCTAGGAAACTCAATGAGGAAAGGCTGGATATGACTAATAATTCGTAGGAATTTGGCATGCTAACTCCTTACAATTGGAATTTTCCATTATGAGCACTAAGCTGTGGTTAATCTTTATTAAGAAAAACTTGATAATTCTCCATAAAGATGGACCTAAGATTTCAGAGCTAATGTTGAGAGTCTCTTAAAACAAATTGTTGGATGACAACAAGAAGCATAAGTTCAACATGTATAAGGCTTAAGTTTGGGGGAAGGGACAAAAAAAAGAAGAAGAAATAAGATGCCACTCCAATGCCTCTGCTATAACTTAGTAACTAAGGGTATGCATAAGCCCCATGTATACTTTTGCATAAAATAGTAACACAGCAGTATGAGTAAGAAATTTCCCAAAGGTGATAGTGTTGAGTAACCGGGTGCCTTCGTCTCAAATGTTGGCATTCATGTCAAAAGACACCAATGTCTTGTCTAAAAAAATAGCAACAAAACCAAAGAAGAATTAAGTTGACTTACCTCCCTAATTTCCCTATAGTTTTATGCCTCTAATCTACTGGTATCTTTGCAATTAGTAAGAAAAAACTTAATATATTAGCTTATGAAATCTTAGGACCTTAACTGATTTTGACTCAAGTGGTTCTTGAAGGACTAGCCATAGTGCGCACACACATTTACAAAGGAAGTTCTAATTGGGGAATGAGAAAGTAAAAAGCAGAATGCAGTAGTTTTTCTTTGGAAACAATTATAATAGATGAGAGCCAATAGCAGTGCTGCATGAAAGTAATCCTGTCTAAGTTGGAACATGGGGAGAACCATTTAGTAGGCAGAGGGATTTGCTTGAGGACAAGCAAAAATCTAAGTTTAAGGGGATTTGATAACTCTAATTCATTATAGTTAATTGTATGCTTTTCTCGGGTGTGTTACTCTATATTCTGGTTAATTAGTATTAGTTCTCCCTAATTTAATATTGTGTTTGCACCTCCTGAACATGAAAACATCTAGAGTGCCTGATTATAAAATTTAATGTGCATTGTAGGACAAAGGATGCTATAGCAATCCAATGTGCATCTCAGGACAAAGGGACAGCAACCCAAATTATGTTGGGTGTTTCTTCCGACAAATGATATTAGGTGCATGCCTAGGAGCTGATGATGCATGGTACAAGTGGGTTGAGCACTCTGATGATGCGGCAAGTGTGGCTCCCATTACCCAGCGTGAAAGGAGG
Organism: Gleditsia sinensis; assembly: GCA_037074535.1. Lineage (NCBI taxonomy): Eukaryota > Viridiplantae > Streptophyta > Magnoliopsida > Fabales > Fabaceae > Gleditsia > Gleditsia sinensis. Next base: position 28,005,284 of record CM073468.1, on the reverse strand, counting down.
AGCATGCAGCTACCACAAAAAAGAAGTTGTCTCCACTACTGAAAGTGGAGGAAAAGAGGCTGGCAGAAGTGCAGGCCAAAAAGGGAAAATTTTAAAGAAGAGCCATCTTACCAGGACCACAGCCCTAGCCTATAAAAGGTTAGAAGGAGAGAAGAAGAGAAGATAGACATGGAGAGATAGACACACGTGGGTACAAGGAAAAAGAGAACACCTAGAGCAGCCCCCAACTTCTTACGGGAACGTGCAGAAGAGGGTGATACTGTTCCATTGGGAATCAATCAAGTAAGGGAGGTGGACGCTGTTAGTAGAGAGAGCAAAAGGAGAAGCTCGACGTGGAGGAAGGAGAATCCTTCCATAGAACTCTTCTCCCTTTGTGCTCTATTATTTTTGCTCCCTGCGTTTTACTGTATTTCTTCCTTGCATTATGGTTGTCCTAATTTTTATAGTTGTAATTAACCTGGAAATGAAGCTGGGATAAGCCTCCAACTAGGGTTGCAGATGGGTTGTTGTGAACTTTTAGCATATTTTCAGTAAATGAATGGCTGTGTTACAACATTGCTTTTAATATTCAAACTGTCATTGCATTTCCTAAAAGTCTACTATTAAATGCCCTTTAATAGTAGAAGGTCAGAGCTAACATTTAACCCGGAAGGGTAAATGAAAGTTAAAATAAGTTTAAATGTTATAGGTTGGTAGAAACAACCAATGTACAACCAATATAGGAATATATAGTTGTCTCGTATAATCCAATAGTTCAGGGCTTCAAGTGTATTTCTTGGGGTTGGATTTATGTAAGAATGTATGAAACTAACCTCAAGAATAATAGGGAATGGTAGTCTGGAAGGAACCCATTCAAAAAGGTAAAACTAGTTACTAAAGCAATTGCTGCAGCACAGTTAGAGCAAAACGAGTGCAAGAGTTCATGGCAACCCTGAAGCAATCCTAGTTGACATTATTATCTATTTTCCTTCTGTTAACCTAGCGTGTCTTAAATTATCATCTTAGAGTTCCTTATTTTGTTCTTATTTTATTGTGTGCTTGAATCCAATTTTCTTTACCACCAACACTTTTGCTATAGCATTATGGGTCAACTACTACAAGTAATTTCTAGTTACAACTCCTCGTTGGACGATACTCACTCATCACTGTATTACTTGGTTGCGATATGTGCACTTGCGTGTTATATTGTTTAACTTGCACATATACATCACAGCAAACAACAAGGGGTCAAAATGTAAATAATAAAATTTTCAAGGACTTCCTCTAACAATTAGAAAATTGCTAATTGGTCCTCCAAAATTTATTAAAAAAGAAAAAGAAAAAAGCGACAAGAAGTTTTCAGACGAATGAATAGTGAAGAAAGAATAGCATTTTTTTTCTCTCTCTAGATCTGGAGTACTTTTGACCATCCGATCTCAAAACTAAGGGTATCACTGAATTTAGGACGAAGAGTACTATGATTTTGGCAGAATAATTTTTAAAATTGGCTATAGAATCACCGCAGCTCGGAAGTAGAAAATCTTAGAAAAATATAAATTCTAAAACTCCTACTTAGAGTCTTCAAATTGAAAATCTAAAATCGTAGTTGGATTCAGGAGATAGATAAACCTTAAGATATAAAAAATTTTAACTATCTGACAATTTTTTATGCGTCATGAATAATAAATTCGGTGGGTATGAATAGTGATTTCGACTGTGCATAGTACCCATCAGTTGACCAGTATTGACCAAGCTCTCAGATGCTAAATTTCGCAATCTTAGAGTCAATTCCTAGGTTTTTAGACCCTCCAGACTCGATTTTGAAGTCTGTTTGGTCAAATTTAGTTTGAAAAAATACAGTTTAAGGCTGTCCAACTTGGAGTCTTACCCTGTAAGTAGATAATTCTTTCTATGACTTACTCTATGCTCTTTTTGAACTTTAAATGGATAATTGATTATATTTACAAGTTATTTATACTTTTATGTCTCTAAAATGGATTAAATTATCTGAATTGTTACAATCTGATATATAGTTCAAGAAGAGTATGGTTTTGAAAATAGATTTTTGAACTAATTGAATATGTGGTTTTAAATTGTATTTCTCATTATATGGTAAAGGAAATATATTATGTATATGGCATTGAAATGTAAAACCATAAGATTGCCTTAGAAACAGGCAAGTATATATGATTATCCTGATTGAGAAGTTTCTGACATAGGGATTGTACTGAGATTAAAAATTTTGTATTATATTAAAACCTCTATTTTGAACGATATAGCATATATGAAAATATGATTTTTTTGGAGGAATCCTTTTGAAAACATTATTTGCTAACAGTAGGAGATGTTAGCCCTGGTGCACCTTGATACCTCAATTAGTAGGGGTGGTGCTAACCTCGTGTGATAGCCAACACACGGGATATGATATGTGAAGTAGAACGGGATGCCTCCTATCTTGGCGAGATGCTGACTATATGATATGTGATTTGCCCTACCTTACTATGTGTTGAAGAAATTGTCCATATTAGAGTCCATTTGCATGTCCTCTTGAATGGTGGTAGGGCAAACTTTGGTTGGGATGCTAAGTATAGACAAATCCTACACCACCAAAGTACAAAAAGGCTTGAACTCTAATATGGTGGTTCTGATATGGGATCCTCCTAATGTTTTCATGTGAAATTTTTTTATGCATAACAACATTTGTTTAAAGATCATACAGTACAGTATATAATTTTGGATATATGAATGTGATTTGAATTGAGAATATTTGAAATATGGGTCCCATATGGATATACTTCTGAACTATAATCTTCAATGTGATAAGTTTTAATATATGAGTACATCTATATGTTAACCTGAGAGGTCATAGGAGGTATTATCTGATCATTGAGTTGTCAAACTCACTACACGATATTTCTACACTTTTGTACTTTGATGTTTATAGACTTGGTATGTATATTGTGTATACATAGGAATACCTATCTGTAAAGGATTGAATTATACATGTTATGGAAAATATATGTTCGTAAAGTATGTGTTTCATGTACCCTAAAATTAGGGGCGTGACAAGTTGGTATCAGAGTATTAGGTTTTCCTATGACTATCGGAGCAAAGGATTCTATTATAAGACTTTGAGTATGGGTATGTAACCACGGACATATTTATACTCACGGTGCTGTTGTGGAATTCTATAGGGTGTCATCATTTTCTTCCTTCTGACTCTTTTCCTTAGATATGCGATGTTTAAACATCAATGTGTATGTCCTAGACGGTACCTCTTAAGTGTGGACTACCAGTTCAACTTTTGAACTCATTTTGATGAACAATGATAAAGAGAACCCTCTTAGGTACAAAGAAAAAGAATTAGCTTAAAATAAGAAGATTCCATCCGAACATAAAGGCAATGGCTTGTTTGGATGACAAGAATGTTTGAATTGGTTGTTTGATTTGCTTATGTGAAACAATATGATGAATGGCTAATACAATATTGATAGTGGGTTATGATGTGATCGAGGTTGTTAACTCCAAGATAAAAGTTTGTAATAAAGTCAGTGTTTTGAAAATAGATATAAATCTCTTTTTGGATAGATGAGTTAGAATCTATATATATAAATGGATTTGACAAGCTATGGGGTGGATTGAATTTGAGAGCAGGGAATCTATGAAGATAATTCTTTCAATGATAGATTTTGTTTATATAAAGAATTCAAAGACAGTTTAGTTTCCAATAATATTATGTATAAACATTATGAGAAAAGAAGGTTGGCCTATGGAAATTTAAAATTTGAGGTATGCAAAATGGGTAATTCATGTGAAGGGCTCTTGGATAGACATAAGCTTTTCATGATTGATTGTTAAGACATTGCATAAGCATGTTAAAGAATAAAGTCAAAATAAGTTAACCTTGTTTAAGTGTTTTGAAGTGTGTTCTAACTAATACAATATGAATATGTCATCAATAGCATAAAAGGTTAGTAAAAGAGTTGCAAGTAGTGAATAATTACTGGAAGCATGTACCCAGTAATTTAATTTCAGCTTTAGCAGCCCATAATTTATTACAAAAAGGGTGCTAAGGATATTTGGCAGTGGTGAGAGATATTGATACAAAGTATACCAATGTAGATCAAGTTCTAGTGGTTAGGGAATTTTCTTATGTGTTTCCAGAAGAATCGCCTAGATTACTTCAAAAATGAGAAATATAATTTGATATTGATTTACTTCCTGGAACCCAACTAGTATATGTACCCCTATATAGAATAATATCGACTGAACTTAAGGAAAAAAATTAATTTTAGATCTAGGTATCATTAATTGAGGATAAGGAAAGAGGATATTTAAAAAATTGCTTTTAGGATTTGGTATGAGCACTATTAGTTCTTAGTAATGCCATTTGATTTAACAAATGCCCCACCTACATTCATGGATTTGATAAATAGAGTATTTAAACATTCTTTGGATAAATTTGTTATTGTATTCATAGATGACATCCGAGTATATTCAAGGACTTCTGACAAGCATGAGCAACATTTAAGGATAGCTTTACAAACCCTAAAAGAACACCAACTGTATGTAAAAATTTTAAAATGTAAATTTTGCCTTAGTAGTGTTACTTTCCTAGGGTATGTGGTTACCAAGGATGATATTCAAGTTGATCCTAAAATGGTAAAAGCAATGCAGCAATGGCTATGCCCTACTGCAATTACAGATATATGTAGTTTTCTTTGTTTGGCAAGTTATTATCGTAGATTCGTGATTTTTCAAAAAAATTGCTACTCCTTTGATGAGATTGACAAAGAAGGAAAATAAAGTTTGACTAGTTAAATGAATGTGAGAAAATTTTTCAAAAACTTAAAGAATATTTGACTACGGTGCCAATATTTTCTATTCCCTCAGGTACTAGAGGATACACAGTATACTATGATGCATTGAGAATTGTATTAGGGTGTATGTTGATGTAACATGGTTGAGTCATTGCATATGTATCTAGACAGCTTAAATCACATGAGTAAAATTATCTGCCTTATGATTTGAAATGACAACAGTAGTTTTTGCTCTCAAAATTTGGAGGCATTATTTGTATGGTGATACATGTGAAATCAATTCATATCATAAAATTCTCAAATACATTTTCCAATAAAAGATCTTAAATTGAGACAAAGATGATGAATGAAATTACTTAAAAATTATGAATGTACAATATTATAACGTCTAAGTAAGGCCAATGTAGTGGCTGAGGCATTAAGCAGAAATTCAATGAATAGTTTGACTCATATTACAATAGTAAGGAGGTCGTTGATTAAAGAAATACATAAGTTAGAAAGTTATAGGGTAGTATTGGAAGTAAAGGAGCCTGGGATACTATTGGCCATATACAGTTTCAATCATCTTTAGTTGAGCAAGTGAAAAAGGCACAAAAAGATGATGCCTATTTATCTAAGAAAATTTAAGAGGTGGAGAATGACAGTGATATTGAATTTTTTGTAGACTCTAAAAGAATTCTAAGATTGAACAAGCAGTTGTGTGTACCTAATAAAGAAAAACTCAAGAAAGAGATTCTAGGAGAAGCCCATCAATCTATGTATTACATTCATCTTGGATAAACTAAAATGTATCCAGATTTAAAAGAAATTTATTGGTGGGATGGTATGAAGAAAGATATAGCTTATTATGTTTCTCAGTGTTTAACATGTCAACAAGTAAAGGCAAAACATCAAAGGCCTGTGGGGTTACATCAACAAATAGAAATACCTAAATAGCAATGGGAGAGAATAACTATAGATTTTGTTACAAGGCTACCGTAGACACCAAAAAGGGTTTGACTAAATCAACATAGTGAAAACCACATATAATGTAGCTCAATATCCAAATTTGTATTTGAATAAGATAGTGAGACTTAATGGGGTACTGATATTGATTATTTATGATCAAGGACCACAGTTCACAGCTTGTTTTTGGAGAGTCTTCCAAGAAACTTTGGGCATGAAGTTAAATCTCAGTACTACTTTCAATCCTTAAATAGATGGACAGTTTAAGCGAACTATCTAAATATTGGAAGACATGCTTTGGGCATGTGTGCTTGATTTTCAAGGTAGCTGGAAGAGATTCTTGCCCCTAACTGAATTTGCTTATAACAATAGCTACCAAGCTAGTATACATATGGCACTATTTGAGATTTTACATGAAACATCGTAGGTTTCCTAATTGGCGAGTGAGTAAATGATATAAATTATGGCATGGAAAAAAATAATTATAATTTGTCTCTAAATTTATAAATTGTATAATATGGATATGTAATGTAAATTTATGACTATTTTCGTATGTCAAGATTGTGACTTGGGTGATGTTTGAGATTTGGATAGTATATCACTAAAATATATGAATGTGTGATAAGTGAATTAAGATGGGTAGGTAGTAGACATATTAGGAGTGATGAAAGTAAAATATGTTAGGATTGCTTAAAGATTAACTAGTGATGGAAAATTTTCATAAAATTAAGATTTGAGCATATTGAGTTTATTTGAGGATGGGTAAGACAAAACTAGAAAATTTGCAATTTTAATTCGTTGGAAGTGATTAATGGAGAAAATCTTGGAGAAAATTGGGCATTTAAATTTTCATGATATAAGGTAATGAATTTGGGTATCGTAATACATAAAAAGGTTCACATGACAATAACTAATTAATGAACGCCTTATGGTGTTTTAAAAAGTGTATTCAAGTGAGTTAGTGGCATCAAAGTTTCTTGAGGAATAAAAATATGAGAAGTAGAATTTAAATTAATCTTTGGCCTAGTAACTTGGAAATTTATTATGAGTAATTGTTGGAAAAAATCTTCTTGAAATGAATGGGTGAATTAAATGGGATTAATGTGAGCTAAAATGAGGAGCTTTTAGATATGATAGAAGAAAGGCTTGAAATTTTTTATAATAAGTTTATTGATGTTAATAAGAGGGTATAGAGTTACTATGATGAGGTAAGTTGAAATTGTTAGACATGTGTCAATAGTGCCTAAACGTTATAAAAGGTTGAGTGGATTTATTGCTACATATGTTTAACATATTGCTTAATGGATTTTAGGATAAAAATATATAATAGATTAAGACGATGAGATTCATGGGAGGATGTTGACATGTGAGAGTAAAAGATGACTTTATAGAAGTTTGGAATTAAAAAGTTGGTTACCCAATATGGATGTGTATATGTTCTTTTATGTGTATGGTTCCTAATTATATCAACTTATGGATATAAATATGTAAATTTGAGGATAGTTCAGATATTAGTGAAAATGATATACAAAGGAGATATTCCCAATAGCTTGAGTAGTAAGGTTAATAACTGTAATTTATGCTTTGGCTTCATTCCCTACTTGTGATAGGATGGTTTGAAATTCGAGGACCGAACTTCTTAAGGGGGGGAGAATGTAACACCCCTAAAATTTAGTAATTTTCATTTATGCATGGATTATTAAAAGAAATAAAGGAGTAGGGATGTAATTGAAAGGTTTTAGAGATGAAAATAAAAACTTATTAATATTTTTGGGGTCAAAGTATAATTTCTTAAAAGTTTAGGGATCAAAATGTAAATAATGAAATTTGAAAGGATTTCCTCTAACAATTAACAAATTGCTAATTAGTCCTCCAACATTTATAATTAAAAAAAAGGAAAAAAAAAAGCGAGGGAAAGTTTTCAAACGAATGAATAATGAAGAAAGAATAGTACTTTTTCCTCTCTCTAGATCTGGAGTACTTTTGAGCATCCGATCTCAAAACTGAGGGTACCATTGGATTCAAGACAGAGAGTACTATGATTTTGGCTGAACAATTTTTCAAATTGGCCGTAGAATCACTACAGATCAGAATTAGAAAATCTTAAAAAAAAAGTAAATTCTGAAACTCCTACTTAGAGTCTTCAAATTGAAAATCTAACACCGTAGATGGATTCAGGAGATAGATAAACCTCATGATATGAAATTTTTCAACCATCTGACAAACTTTTTGTGCATTGTGAACATTAAATCCAGCCAGTATGAATAGTGATTCTAGTAGTAAATAGTGCCCAACAGTTGACTAGTGTTGACCAAGCTTCTGAAGTCCAAATTTCGCGATCTTAGAGTCATTTTCTAGGTTTTTGGACCTTCTAGACTCGATTTTAAAGTCTGTTTGGTCAAATTTAATTTCAAAAAGTACATTTTGGAGCTGTCTCACCTGGAGCCTTACCTTGTGAGTAAATAATTCTTTCTATAACTTACCCTATGCTCTTCTTGAATTTTAAATGGATAATTGATTATGTTTAGAAGTTATTTATACTTTCATATGTCTCTGAAATGGATTAAATTATCTGAATTGTTACAATCTAGTATATAGTTCAAGAAGAGTATGGTTTTGAAAATAGAATTTTGAACTCATTGAATATGTGATTTTAAATTGTATTTCTCATTATATGGTAAAGGAAATATATTGTGCATGTGGCATTGATATGTAAAGCTATAAGATTGCCTTGGAAATGGGCATGTATATGTGATTACCTTGATTAGGAAGTTTCTGATAGAGGAATTGTATCGAGATTGAAAATTTTGTATTATATTAAAACCTCTATTTTGAACGATATGGCATATATCAAAATATGATTTTTGTGGAGGAATCCTTTTGAAAACACTGTTTACTAACAGCAGGCGATGTTAGCCCTAGTACACCTTGATACCTCAGCTAGCAATGGTGGTGTTAGTCTTGTGTGACGGCCAACACACGGGATATGATATGTGAAGAAGAGGGGGATGCCTCCTATCTGGGCGAAATGTCGACTATATGATATGTGATTTTCCCTCCTTTGCTATGTGCTTGAAAAATTACTTATATTAGAGTCCCTTTGTGTGTCCTCTTGAATTGTGGTAGGACAAACTGATGCGTATTTTCGCAAGTGTACGAATCGTTCAAGTAATAAAGTGTACAAAAGTACGGATATCGAACCCACAAGGAATGGTGTTACTAAGTACCGAAATTGACTAATCCTAATTTTATCTGAAAACCAAATTGTTGATTGTGTAAAAGACAAATTAACTTACAAATAAATGCAAAGAACACAATTAAATGTTTGTTCACAAATGATTAAAACGCTAAGGCATTTGATTTCGCTGAATCAATTCACTCCAATTTCATGGCATGTTATATGAGGATCAAAGTTACAATTGATGGTTGAAAAACCCGAACTTATCTAATACTCTTTCTCAAGTTATATTAGAATTACTTGTCTATGCTAATCAACTATATTTCTATGAAGATTAATCACAAACAAGCACATTATGATCTATGGAATTTCCAGGATAACCACATACATCATGCATTAGTTCTCACACTCGCATTCAACATATGGTACTTATCACAAGAAGCATTCATTACACATCTCCTCTCGGTCTCAATATAATGCAACTAATCATCTAAATTTTGGCCAGAAATTCAGAAGCATTGAGCATGGAAATAAATACTCAACTGAAATCAATGAACTCATATACCATTAACCACAAAAATCAGAGTTTCATGATTCAACTACATCATAGCCTTAGCAAAAATGAATTAGCTCATAATTAAAATAAGAACAACAACTATCTCAACAGAATACATCATTACAAATTCGAAATAAACTGCAGAAAAACAAAGCTAAGGAGAAGAGATGAAAAACTCTTGGAGATGAACACTTGGCAGCAACTATGGTGATGATCCTTCAAGATTCTCCAAGCTTGATCTCCAAAATGGCTTCCTCTCCTCCAAAAACGCCTATTCTAGGTCTATTTCGCCGTCCCCTCTCTCTGTACCTTATGGTATTTATAGATCCAGGGTTTTGGGGACAAATTTGGAACAAAAAGTCACAAAAACGCGTTTGGCCGCCGAAACTCGCCGCCGGCGAACCTGTTCTCGCCGCGGCGAGATTTCTGGAAAAAATATGAAATGCTGATTTTTAGGATTTGGCCGGCGGCCAGATTTATTTGGCCGGCGGCCAAGTGGTCTCGCCGGCGGCCAATTCTGGATCATTCAAATTTCGTGCTCTCGGGAAAATTTTGCTGCAGCATTCTCGCCGCGGCCAAAATATTCTCGCCGCGGCTAGACTTCCAAACCTTGAAATCTTGCTTTTCTTGATTCTAACTCAATCCCGGTCATTGGCATTTGTCCCAAACTTCTCCAAACTTATTATTTTACCTGAAATTGCACTTTAAACACGAAATACCCGTGAAATGACATTTGTGGATTAAATAATCAAATAACCACAATTTTCACACAAATATCAATATTAAAATCATAACAAAAATGCAATAATATGACTCTTATCACAAACCTTAGCTGGGATGCTAAGTATAGGCAAATCCTACCCCACCAAAGTACAGAATGGCTTGAACTCTGATATGGTGGTTTTAATATGGGATCCTCCTAATGTTTTCATGTGAAATATTTTGATGCATAACAACATTTGTTTAATGATTATATAGTACAGTATATGATTTTGAATATTTGAATGTGATTTGAACTCAGAATATTTGAAATGCGGGTCTCATGTGGATGTACTTCTGAACTGTAATCATTAATGTGATAAGTTTTAATATATGAGTACATCCATATGTTAACCTAAGAGGTCATAGGAGGTATTATCTGCTCAATAAGTTGTCAAACTCACTACACGATATTTCTACATTTTTCAGATAAAAGTACAAAGTTTGGTCTTTTCCCTTCGGATAGGTGATCAGCTAGGTGACCTATTCTTTCGTGAGCCTATTTTGTTTCCAAGGCTCGTAGATTTTGGTTATATTGTATTTGCAGTCCAGAGTATGCTCTTGTCTTACCCTAATTTAATAGAATGCGAATAACATAACTAACAAAAAACTTTACGACTTATTTATTTGCATACGACTTCACAATATTACATATCATGAAAAGTACCATATGTTTACAGGTTTTTAGTATAGCCAAATATACATGCCAAGTCTACACTTATCACTATTACAACAGAAGTAGGGATCCTCTCTGTGGTGTTTAGAGCATACTCTAGATTATAATGACATAATATTTAAACAATGCGAGTCTTAAAAACAACGTAGGGCTCGCCCAGAGAATAAAACACCTAGCGGATCACGTAGCTACAGGGCCAACCTCTGTATTTTTATCTGAAAAATGTGGAAATATTATGTAGTGAGTTTGACAACTCAATGAGCAGATAATACCTCTTATGACATCTCAGATCAACATATAGATGTACTCATATATTAAAATTTGTCACATCGAAAAATACAATTTAGAAGTACATCCATATGGGACCTACATTTTCAAATATTCTCAATTCAAATCTCATTTAGATATTTGTAAACATATATGATACAATATTTTCATTAATCAAACATTCATATGCATTAAAAAATTTCTTAGTATTTTTTTGGTGTAGGATTTGCCTATACTTAGTATCTCAGCCAAGGTTTGCCCTACCACCAATCAAGAGGACATGCAAAGGGACCCTAATATGGGCAATTTCTCCAAGCACAAAGTAAGGGAAGGCAAATCACATCTCTTATAACTGGCATCTCATCTAGATATGAGGCATCCCGCTCACCATCACATAACATATCCCATGTGTTGGCCCTAACAGGAGGCTAGCACCACCCTTGCTAGCTGAGGTATCAAGGTGCACCAAGACTAACATCACCTGCTGTTAGCAGACAGTGTTTCTAATAGGATTTCTCCACAAAATTATCATATGCACATATTCCATATCATTCAAAATAGAGCTTTCAGTATAATACAGAATCTTAGTCTCAATACAGATCATCTATCATAAATTATTCATTCAAGGTTTATCATATATACATGCCCTTTCTCGAGGCAATCATATAGCTTTATAAATCAATGTCACGTGCATAAATATTCACCTTATCGTTTAATGACAAATACATGTGAAATCAAATATACCATGAGTTCATAAATCCATTTTCAAATATATACTCTTCTTGAACTATATTTCATATTATAAACAATTCAGATAATTTAATCCATTTCAGAAACATATAAAAGTGTAAATATCCTTTAAATATACTCAATTACACATTTAAAGATCAAGAAGAGTATAGAGCAAGTCATAGAAAGAATCATCTACTCACAAAGTTAGGGTACCAAGTTGGAAAATCCCAAAATCCAGGTTTTCCATTCGAATTTGGCAAAATAAACCCCAACAATGAGTCCGAAAGGTCTAACAGCCTTGAAAATAACTCCAAATTTGCAAAATTTGGCCTCTAGGAGCTCGATCAATGTAACGGGGGCTGGATGTCACACGCTGCACGTGCCACCAAGGAAACTGCACGTGTGTACCACTCGTCGAGGGAGAAACGGCGCGTGGGAGCACGTGGAAGGGAGAATAAACCTAAAATTTAAGATCCTAAGGTTTTGGCACCTTCTGGATTGATCTAAGGTGTTAGTTTTTGTGTTTGAGAATCTTATATAGGAGTTTCGGAGATTACCTCTTTAGGCGATTTTTCCTTTCATTTTCCGACCAATCTTTGACCAATTTTCGAAAAACCAATTTGATAGATTTGTAGAACTCTTCATCCTGAGTCTGTTGGTGCTGGTGGTGTTGAAATCTTAGGTCTAGAAGTGATGGAGAGAAGTTTTAGGGTTTCAGGAGAGAAAATTTGGAGGATAGAAAGAGGGAATCCGAAATTTGCTGCTTCTTAGGTGGCTGAGGCCATTAAAATATCCCGGAGGACCTTTTTGCAAAAATTCAATTTTAGAGGGCGGTCATTGCAAATTTTCCTTATTTACATTTTTGACTCCTAACCTTTTAAGAAATTTCATTTTGGCCCCAAAACGTAAATTCTCATATTTTCTTTTTAATTCTTTAATCCATGTAATAAATACACATATTTTCAACGATTCTTATCTCCATTTTCATAATCATCTCTTTTATTCAAAAATTTCTTTAATATAGAATTCTCTTTAATTTTTAAGGCTATTACATTCTTTTCCCCTTAAAGAAATTCGGTCCCAAAATTACATTACCATAGTTGCAAATAAACACTAACCTCATTGTTCAAAAAAAGTGGGTATCTAGCGCGTATGTCATCCTCTCTTTCCCAAGTAGCTCCTCAAAAGAGTTATTTTGTCATATCACTTTCACTGTAGGTATTTCTTTTGAATGCAACTTCTTTACTTTTCTGTCCATTATCGCTGCTGGTTGTTTCTCGTAAGTTAAATCTTCCTATAAATGAATCTGTAAACATTGTATAACATGTGTAGGATCCGGTAAATACTTCCGTATCATAGATACATGAAAAACTGAATGGACATTACCCAATTCAGGGGGTAAAGTCAAACGATAAGCTGCTGGGCCGATCCTATCAAGAATTTCAAATAGTCCTATATACCATGGACTTAACTTCCCTTTCCTCCCAAATCTTACTACTCCTTTCATAGGAGATATTTTCAAAAAGAGATGTTCACTTATGGAAAATTCCAATGGTCAACGTCTATTATCAACATAGGCTTTCTGTCTACTCTGAGCTACTAATAACCTTTCCTTAATTAATTTTACCTTGACCAATGCATTCTGTACCATATCAGGTCTTAAAATCTTAGCTTTGCTTATCTCAAACCATCCAATCAAAGAACGGCAATGTCTGCCATATAATGCCTCAAAAAGGGCTATTTGTATACTAGCTTGGTAGCTATTATTATAAGCAAATTCAGCTAGGGGCATAAATCTTTCCCAACTACCTTGAAAATCTAGCATAGAAGCTCGAAGCATGTCTTCCAATATTTGGATAGTTTGCTCAGACTGTCCATCTATTTGAGGATGGAATGCAGTACTGAGATTTAACTTTATGCCCAAAGCTTTTTGGAAGGCTCTCCAAAAACGAGCTATAAACTATGGTCCTCAATAAAAAATAATCGATATTGGCACTCCATGAAGCCTGACTATTTCATTCATATATAAACTTTCATACTGGGCTACGCTGTATGTGGTTTTCACTGATAGAAAATGTGTTGATTTAGTCAACCTATCAATGATCACCCATGTTGAATCAAACCATTTTGGTGTTTGCGGTAGCCTTGTAACAAAATCCATAGGTACTTTTCCCATTTTCATTCAAGTATCTCTATCTACTAATGTAGTCCTGTAAGCCTTTGATGTTCTGCTTTTACCTATTTCCAAGTTAAGCATCAAGAAACATAATCAACTATATCTTTCTTCATACCTTCCCACCAATAAATTTCTTTTAGATCCTTATACATTTTAGTTATTCCAAGATGAATGGTATACATGGATCTATGGGCTTCCTCTAAAATTTCTTTCTTAAGTTCTTCTTTATCAAGTACACACAACCACTTGCCCAATCACAAAATTCCTTCAGAGTCTATAGTAAATTTAACTTCACCACCATTCTTCACCTCTTTAATTTTCTTGCATAAATAGGCATCATTTTTCTATGCCTTTTTCACCTTCTCGACCAAAGATGATTGGAATTGTAGATGGGCTAATAGTATTCCAAGCTCTTTTACTTCCATTACTGCCCCATTACTTTTCAACTTATGAATTTCTTTAACCAACGGCCTTCTTACCACTGCAATATAAGCCAAACTACTCATAAACTTCCTACTTAATGCATTAGCCACAACATTGGCCTTACCTAGATGGTATAGTATTGTGCAATCATAATCTTTAAGTAATTCCATCCATCGTCTTTGTCTCAAGTTAAGATCTTTTTGTTGAAAAATATATTTGAGACTTTTATGATCTATATAAATTTCGCATGTCTCACTATACAGATAATGCCTCCAAATTTTGAAAGCAAAAACTATTGCTACCATTTCCAAGTCATGAGTCAGATAATTTTGGTCATGTGGTTTAAGCTGTCTAGATGCATACGCAATAACTCAACCATTTTGCATGAACACACATCCTAATCTAATTCTCGATGCATCACAATATACCGTATATCCTCTAGTACCTGAAGGAATAGACAGTACTGGCGCCGTAGTCAAACATTCTTTGAGTTTCTGGAAACTTCTTTCACATTCACCTAACCAGTCAAACTTTATTCCTTTCCTTGTCAATCTCATCAAAGGAGCAACTACTTTTGAAAAATCTTTAACGAATCTGCGGTAATAGCCTGCTAAACCAAGAAAACTCCGAAGCTCTATAATTGTCGTAGGGCGTGGCCATTGCTACACCATTTCTACCTTTTTAGGATCAACTTGAATACCATCTTTGATAACCACACACCCTATGAAGGTAACACTACTAAGCTAAAATTCACATTTTGAAAACTTGGCATACAGCTAGTGTTCTCTTAGAGTTTGCAAAGCTATTCTTAAATGTCACTCATGCTCCTCTGAACTCTTTGAATATACCAGAAAATAATCTATAAATACAATAACAAATTGATCCAGGAAAGGTTTAAATACTCTATTCATCAAGTCCATGAATGCAGCTGGAGCATTTGTTAAATCAAATGGCATCACTAAAAACTCATAGTGCCCATATCGAGTCATAAAAGTAGTTTTTAGAATATCTTCCTTCTTTATTCTCAATTGATAATACTCGAATCTCAAATCAATTTTTAAAAAACATTGGGCACCCTGTAACTGGTCAAATTAATCATCTATATGGAGTAATGGATACTTATTACGTATTGTGACTTTATTCAACTATCTGTAATCAATACACAGCCGTAGCGATCCATCTTTCTTTTTCACAAATAGAACTGGAGCACCCTAAGGAAAAGTACTAGGGCATATAAATCCTTTGTCTAACAAATCTTGTAACTGATTTTTCAATTCCTTGAACTCAATCGGTGCCATTCTATACTAAACTCAAATTTTCAATCAGGGGGTAACCTTGTCAACTCATTAGAAAACACATCAGGAAATTCCTTAACCACTAGAACTTGCTCTACCTTGGTGTACTTCATATCAACATCTTTGACTACTACTAAATACCCTTAGAATCCTTTTTGTAACAGCTTATGAGCTATTAGAGCTGAGATTAAGTTACTAGGCACCTCACTATGATCTCCTTGTATCAAGAAAGAAGATTCTCTAGGAATATTAAATTTAATCACCTTAAGGTGATAGTGTAGGATGGCATGGCATGATGATAACCAATCCATTCCTAGTATCACATCAAAGTCTACCATATCTAAAACTATCAAATCTATAAGAGTCTACTTATCTTCTATCGAAATCTCGTATGATTTATACACATCATTTACTAATAAGAATTCTCCTATTGAAGTAGCAACCATGAAAGAACAATGTAAACTAGTAAAATCTCTATCCAATTTCTTAGCAAAATAAGGTGATATATAAGAATGAGTAGAACAAAGATCGAATAGAACATATGCTTTATGGGAACATACTAATAATGTACCTATCATAACTGCATTTGAGGCTTGAGTATCCTGTCATGTCAAGGCAAAAACTCGAGCTTGTTCTCGACCTTGACTTCGACTTCCTGATCCTCTACCAGTACCACCACTACTTGCTTGAATTGAAGTTACTATATTTGGTCGTGCTGGTACAGATAGAGGGGGTAAAGTTGATTGTACTGATGCTTGACTAAAATTTCATAATTGAGGACAATTACTCATCAAATGACCAATTTGTCCACACTTAAAACATGCACCCGTTTCTTTACAACACTATCTAGTATGTGGCTTGCCACAAATGCGACATGGTGGAATTGATCTTGAATCCTGTTGACTAACAGGTCTCATATCTCTTTGATTCATTCTTTTCTTATTGATGTTAACTGATGTTTGGTTAGAGCTACCAGATCCTCTTTGAGTAAAACACTGTGGATTTTAAAATCTTGATCCTCTAAATTTCGGATTATAACTTGTCTGAATATTACTATCTTGCTCTCTTTTTCTTCTCCTTAGACCTTCTATGTCTGCTTGCTCTTGTGTTTCCATCATTTTAGCACAATCCACAGCTACTGAATAAGATGGAAAATGATTCATTTGAGGACCCACCGATTTAAATAATGGACGTATAAATCCCAAAAAAAATCTCTTAATTCTATATTTTTCAGTAGAAACCAGATATGAATCATATCTGGATAACTGAGTAAAATGGATGTCATATTCAGAAACTGTCATATTCGGTGTTTGTCTTAATTCCTCAAATTCTCTGGCCCTTTTATCCCTTTCACTCATTGGTAGAAAATAATTCATAAATACTTCCTTAAATCATCTCACTCCATTGGTGGTAAAGTAACTACTCTTCCCAATACCAAAGTCTCAAACCAAACTTGAGCCACATCCGATAGTTGAAAAGACACTAGTTCAACAGATCTTCTAGGAGAACACCCCAAATCTCTAAGAACTCGTTCCACAACATCAACGAATATCTGTGGGACTTCCTGAACATCTAACCCAAAAAAAGTCAGGAGTTTCAACTTAAGGAATTGTGGTAATGACACCTTAATCCCTATAAACTTATTCTCTTGCTCAGCTGTTCTTCCCAGTTCTTGTACTTTATGAGCATTTTCTGGTGGCTGGCCATCCCTTTTGCCCTGTTCTACTATTAATCCAGCCAATGTCTCTAAACTCCTATGTATACCAACAATCATATCAATTGTTCTATCATGTGGCTCCTGAGGGAGTTATACTCTCTCCTCAAGAACTCTATAAGAGATATGGGCCTATTCATCTTGTCTTGGGGTTCTCATGCCCCGTGTATGCCCTTAGCCTCTGCCTCTTCCTCTAGGTCAGCCTTTACCATGACCTCTTTGTACTAGAATTATAGATTGTACAGACTCTTCTGTAGAGGGTGCATGATCTACAGCTTCTCTAGTAACCGCTCTAGTTCTTGGCAATATCATCGACTATATAGAACAAAACACCTTTTTAAGATACCATAATATTTAATCAAACCTAATACTAGGAACTTTAACAAACTTGGAATGAAAAAGAAGTTAATCCTATAGAATCCCTTAGCAGTACTTGAAGTATAAATATGTTCGGCTCATATCTATACTAAAGGTCCTACTAAAGTATCCTTTACTCCGATAGCCACAGGGAAACCTAATTCTCTAATACCAACTTGTCACGCCCCAATTTAATAGAATGCGAATAACCCAATTAACAGAAAACTTTACCACTTATTTATTTGCATACGACTTCACAATATCACATATCATGAAAAATATCATATCTTTACAGGTTTTCAGTATAGCCAAATATACATGTCAAGTCTACACTTATCAATATTACAACAGAAGCAGGGATCTTGCTTATGGCGTTCAGAGTATACTCTAGATTACAATGACATAATATTTAAACAATGCGAGCCTTGGAAATAATGTAGGCTCACCCAGAGAATAAAACACCTAGCGGATCACGTAGCTGCAGGGCCAACTTCTGTATCTTTATCTGAAAAATGTGGAAATATCATGTAGTGAGTTTGAAAACTCAGTGAGTAGATAATACCTCCTATGACCTCTCATATCAACATATGGATGTACTCATATATTAAAATTTGTCACATCGAAAAATACAATTTAGAAGTACATCCATATGGGACCCACATTTTCAAATATTCTCAATTCAAATCTCATTTAGATATTTGTAAACATATATGATACAATATTTTCATTAATCAAACATTGATATGCATTAAAATATTTCTTATGAAAAATATTAGGAAGATCCTATATCAGAACCACCATATTAGAGTTCAATCTTTTCCGTACTTTATTGGTATATGATTTTCCTATACTTAACATCTCAACCAATGTTTGCCCTACCACCATTCAAGAGGACACACGAAGGGACCCTAATATGGGTAATTTCCCCAAGCACAAAGCAAGGGAAGGCAAATCACATCTCATATAACTAGTATCTCACCCATATATGAGGCATCCCGCTCTCCATCACATAACATATCTCGTGTATTGGCCCTCAAGGTGCACCAGGACTACCATCACCTACTGTTAGCAGACAATGTTTCTAATAGGATTTCTCCACAAAATTATCATATGCACATATTCCATATAATACAAAATAGAGCTTTCAGTATAATATAGAATCTCAGTCTCAATACAGATCATTTGTTATAAATTATCCATTCAGGGTTTATCACATCTACATGCCCTTTTTTGAGGCAATCATATAGCTTTAAATCAATGCCACATGCATAAATATTCACTTTATCATTTAATGAGAAATACAAGTGAAATCAGATATACTATGAGTTTAGAAATCCATTTTCAAATCTATACTCTTCCTGAACTATATTTCAGATTGTAAATAATTCAGATAATTTAATCTATTTCAGAAACATATAAAAGTGTAAATATCTTATAAACATACTCCATTACACATTTAAAGATCAAGAAGAGTATAGGGCAAGTCTTAGAAAGAATCATCTATTCACAAAATTAGGGTACCAAGTTGGACAATCCCAAAATGCACATTTTCTATTTGAATTTGGCAAAATAGACCCCAAAAATGAGTTTGGATGGTCTTAAAAATCTTGAAAATGACTCTGAATTTGTGAAATATGGCCTTTGGGAGCTCAGTCAATGCAAGTCAACGCAATAAGGGCTAGATGTCTGCGCTGCACACGCCATCAGGGAAGCTACACATGGGCATCACTCGCTGATGGAGAAACGGTGCGTGGGGGTGCGTACAAGGGAGAATGAGCCTAAAATTTAAGATCCTAAGGTTTCGACATTGTCTGGATCGATCTACGGTGTTAGTTTTTGCATTTGAGAACTACAGATAGGAATTTCAGAGATTACCTCTTTAGGCGATTTTTCCTTTCATTTTTCAGCCAATTTTTCAGAAACCAACCAAATGAATTTGTAGAACTCTTCGTCTTGAGTCCGTTGGTGGTGGTGGTGTTGAAATCTAAGGTCTAAAAGTGATAGAATCTTAGAGAGAAGTTTTAGGGTTTTGAGAGAGAAAATTTAGAGTCAAGAGAGGGAATCCGAAATTTGCTGCTTCTTGGGTGGCTAAAGCTCTTAAAATATCCCGGGGGACCTTTCTGCAAAAAATTCAATTTTAGAGGGCGATCCTTGTAAATTTTTCTTATTTATATTTTGACCCCTAAACTTTTAAGAAATTACATTTTGGCCTCAAAACTTAAATTCTCATATTTTCTTTTTAATTCTTTAATCTATATAATAAATAAACATATTTTCAACGGTTCTTATCTCCATTTTCATAATCCTCTCTTTTATTCAAAATTTTCTTTAATTTAGAATTCTCTTTAATTTTTAAGGCTATTATAGCTCTGAACGCTACAGGTAGGATCTCTGCTTCTGCTGTACTTTGATGTTTATAGACTTGGTATGTATATTGTATATACATGGGAATACCTATCTGTAAAGGATTGAATTATACATGTTATGAAAAATATATGTTCGTAAAGTATGTGTTTCACATGCCTTAAAATTAGGGGCATGACACAAAGTACGGAAGGGATTGAACTCTAATATAGTAGTTCTGATATGGGATCCCCCTAATATTTTCATGAGAAATATTTTGATGCATAACCATATTTGATTAATGATCATACCACATTACATATGGTTTTGGAAATTTGAATGTTATTTGAACTGAAAATATTTGAAATGCGGGTCCCGTATAGATGTACCTCTAAACTATAATTTTCTATGTGATATATTTTAATAAATGTGTACATCCATATGCTGACCTAAAAGGTCATAGGAGGTATTATCTATTCACTGAGTTGTCAAACTCACTACACGATATTTATATTTTTTCAAATAAGGATACAGAATTTGAACCTACTGCTATGTGATCTACTAGGTGTCACACTTTTTGCGTGAGCCTATGTTGCTTCCAAGACTCACAATGTTTAAATCATTCTATACTTGTATTCTAGAGTATGTTTTAAATGCCACAGGCAGGATCCCTACTTCTATTGTACATATGTATAAAGATTTGGCGTGTATATTTGGTTATAATAGAAAACTTATGAATGTATGTTATTATTTCTGATATGTGATATACTTAGAGCATGTATGTAACAAAATAAGGGTAAAGTTATCTGCTACTTGTGACAATCGCGTTTCTTTAAATTGGGGGCATGACAAAATATCACGGAGATGAAAATATTAATTCATTTTTTGAGCTAAGTTTGAAGGAATTAGAAATCCTTAGACCCTCAAAATTTGTATGTAATATGTAGAACAAAGTTGTTAATTGTTACATAATAATAATAGGGTTATATATATATATATATATATATATATATATATATATATATATTAGTTACTTATATATAATGTATACCCACTGCACTGCCGTGGGATATAAATTTTGGAGAGCTACCCTATATTACGTACCATGCCTTTGAGAATAGCAAATTTACACAGTCATTATTTTTTATAGAAAGAAAGTTAGAAATCATAGTTGAAATTTTAAAATGACCAACGATAGTGCCTATTAAAGTTGCAATAGTGGCATCATCTAGTAGAATTTTTAATGAAAATTTTACAAGAAAATATTGTCATCTTTCTGTGACAGTTGATATCTTATATGTGATATATGAACCATTCTAAATTATTGTAATCATCGCTTGAAAAAAAAAGGAATCTTTTCTTAAAATATATGAATGGAGAATTAGAATATGGGTTTTAAATATTTCAACTTTGTTATTTAAAATTTACTTTTATCAATTTAATCTTTTAAGAATTAATTTATTTTAAAAATGTTTTCAAATTTATTCTATTTATAAATATTAACACATTAAAGTTTCATTTTAATTAGTTACAAAAATTTATTATATTTCTATTAATATGGTTAATGTAAAGTATTCATATGGAGAACATAACTTTTTAAGTAATATGTTTAAAAATTAAACTTCAAAAAAATTAGATTAAAAATAATTTTTTCAAAGATTAAAATAAATAAAAAAGACTCCTTTTACTTTAAAATTTTAAGTTTTGAAGAATTTTGATGATTAAGTTAAATTAAAACAAACCCCTTGTTATTAAAATAAATTAAAATTAAAAAAATGGGAAAAAATATAAAATGCAACAAAACAATGCATTGCACACATTTATTTATGTATTATAATTAAGAATTTACATAGTTTAAGTAATTATATAATTTAGTTAAACTTCTCTATATATTTATTAAATAAATTTTCAAAAATGTTGTTAACAGCATTAACATAACAATCCTTTTTAAAAAAATAATTTTTTATATAATTTATTAAAAAAAAGTTAAATTTTATGCATATATTAAAAATAAAATAAAGATAAAGATTGTGTTTAAGAAGTAAGCAATGAAGAATCCATTCTCCGTGCTTTAATTGTTTTAATTAATCTTACCTTTCAGTGGTGACTTAATTTAAGTCGCCACTAAAAATATACTTTTTTGTGGTGTCATTCCAAAATCACTATAGAAAGTTGAATTTTCAATGGCAACCTTATAAAGTCGCTATTGAAATGAGCTTTTAGTGATGAATTTTGTAACATTCCATAACTTTTATTTTTAAATAATAATATTTTGTTATAAACAAATATATTTTTATTTGTTTAAAAATGATTATGTTATGCTAAAAGTAAGTATTTTTAATTAAAATAATTATTTTTTTGTTTGAAATAATTATCTTGGTCTATAATGAATTTTTGTTGTATTTTTAGAAATATTCTTTCTTTTAATATGAATAAAGATATATATTTCAAGATTTGTTTCATGGCAATTTTTATCAAGAAAAATCATGATTGAAGAGTTTAACCAGAGGTTTATGAGAATGTAAATTTTTGGGATATTTTAGGATGAAAAACAGAATTTATATGAATTTATATAAAAGAAAATCATATTATTTAATTAATAATAATTATTATTATTTAAAAAAAAGGTCAGGGGGCTTCCGTAGAGACAATCGAATTTGGAAAATGAGGAAGCTGAATAGTAAGTGAATAGTGAGTGAATAGTAATATTCAATTTTTTCTCTAGATCCTATTGGCTTCCAATCTCAAAATTAAAGGTGTTACTGGATTCAGAACGAAGAATACTACATTTTTGTCCGATCAATTTTTTAAATCAACCGTTGAATCACCGTAGATCTGAAGTAGAAAATCTAAGAAAAAGGTAAATTCTGAAACTCTCATTTAGAGACCTCTAATTAAAATTTTGACACCGTAGATGGATTCAAGAGCTAGTTAAACCTTAGGATATGAAATTTTTCAGCTATCTGACAACTTTTTGTTTGTTGTGAATAGTATTTTTCGGCGGGTGAATAGTTTTTTTCGGCAAATGAATAGTATTTTCCGGCGGTGAATAGTGACAAAGATCCCGGAGTCATTTTCTAAGTCTTTGGACCCCCCGAACATGTTTTTGAGGTCTAATTGGTCAAATTCAGCTTGAAAAAAGTACATTTTAGGGTTGTCAAATCTGGAGCCCTATCCTGTGAGTAAATAATTCTTTCTATGACTTGCCACATGCTCTTCTTGAACTATAAATGTATTTTTGTTTCTGTTTATAAATTATTTATACTATTATAAGTTTTTGAAATGTGTTAAAATATCTGTTATACTTACGAATTGGCACATAGCTCAAGAAGAGTACAGTTTTAGAAAAAAATTGTGGAACTCATTGAATATGTGGTTCTAAATGTATTTATCATTATTTGATAAAGTGAATATTATGTGCACGATGCATTGATTTGTAAAGCTATATACTTGTGAAAATGATGCATGTCATATTATAAATGAAATTGAATGGTAAGCGTAAAGCTCAAGGCGAGTTGCTTGATATTTTACATGTATATATATGTATTGATGAATATCGGCTGGTTGTATGGCTTGTGACGGTACCGAATAGGGGACGCCCTATTAACTTGAGTGAGTTAGGGGAGGGCCGCTCCAATCAGGTGACAGTGGTAATGTGAGGGGGCAGTAGGGTGATGTACTCACATTCCCTGATCACTTATTGTGACTGGTGTTGAGGTCACTATGCGTATAGCAAATGTGTTATATTTTCATTGCATTGACTAGATTGCCGAGTGAGGCAGATGCATTAAAAGTAATAATTTTTCCTTCAAATCATAATATTTTACTATAACTTATACAGCTGAGTATAACAACATTTGTTTAAGGATCATACCATGGTGCATATGGTTTTGGATATTTGAATATCCTTTGATTTGATAATATTTGAAATACGGGTCCCATATGAATGTACTTCTGAACTGTATTTTCTATGTGACATATTTTAAAATATAAGTACATCCATATATTGACCTAAGAGGTCATAAGAGGAATTATTTGCTCACTGAGTTGTCAAACTCACTACACGATATTTCCACATTTTTCAGATAAGAATATCAGAGTGTGATTCGGCAGATAGGTGATATATTCTCTAGGTGAGTCTACGTTGCTTCCAAGACTCACGGTCTTTGAATTATACTGTATTTGTATTCTAGAGTGCTCTGAACGCTATAGGCGGGATCCATGTTTCTGCTGTACTCTGATGTTTATAGACTTGGTCTATATATTATGTATACATGAGAGATCCTATATGTATTTGTTCCCATGATAAAGAATTGAATTATGTATATTTATGGAAAAAAATTGTTTATTTTACGTAACGTAAATTAGGGGCGTTACTAGTTGGTATCAGAGGATTAGGTTTCCCTGTGACTAACAGAGCAAAGAAATCTGTAGTAGAACTTTCAGTATGGGTATGTAACCGCGGACATATTTATTCTCACGGTGCTGTTGTGGAATTCTATAGGGTGTCATCATCTTCTTCTTTCTGACTCTTTTCCTTAGATGTGCGATGTTTAAACATCAATTCGTAGTGGATTATGATATGATCGATGTTGTTAGCTCCAAGATAACAATTTGTAATAAAGTGAGTATTTTAGAAATAGATATAAATCTCTTTTGGATGGATGAGTTAGAATCTATGTATATAAATAGATTTGATAAGCTGTGGGGTGGATTGAATTTGAGAGCAGGGAATCTATGAAGATAATATTTCCAATGATAGATTTTGTTGATATAAAGGATTTAAAGACAGTTTGGTTTTCAATAATATTATGTATAAGCATTATGAGAAAGGAAGATTTGTCCATAGAAATTTAAAATTTGAGGCATGCAAAATGGGTCATTCATGTGAAAGACTCTTTGATAGATATAAACTTTTCATGATTGATTGTTAAGACATTGCATGAGCATGTTAAAGAATAAAGTCAAAATTGGTTGACCTTGTTTGAGTGTTTTGAAGTGCGTTTTAACTGATACAGTATGAAGATGTCATCAATAACATAAAAGTTAGTAAAAGAGTTGCAAGTAATGAACAATCAATGGAAGCATGTACCCAGTAATTTAATTTCAGCTTTAGCAACCCATAAGTTATGACAAAAAATGGTGCTAAGGATATTTGGCAGTGGTGAGATATGTTGACATAAAGTATACTAATGTAGATCAAGTTCCAATGGTTAAAGCATTTTTGATGTGTTTCCAGAAGAATTATCTGGATTATCCTAGAACGAGAAATAGAATTTGATATTGATTTACTTCTTAGAACCAACCAGTGTCTATACCCCCATATAGAATGACACCGGCTGAACTCAAGGAATAGAAGGATCAGTTGTAAGACTTGTTAGACAAGGGATTTATACGCCTTAGTCCCCTCCTTGAGGTGCTTTAGACCTATATGTGAAAAAAAAAAGATGGATCGCTGCAACTATGCATAAATTATAGACAGTTGAATAAGATAACAGCGTGAAATAAATACCCATTACCTCATATAGATTTTATGTTTGACTAGCTACAGAGGGCTCAATGTTTTTCAAAAATTGAATTGATTTGAGATTTAGATATCATCAATTAAGGATAAGGGAAAAAAATAAAAATAAAAATAAATACATAAGGAAGAGGGAGGCAACGGAGGCCAAAAGTTCCTTTACAGATTTCTGGAGAAAAATCAAGAGAAATGAATAGTAATTAAACTATCCCTGGATATCTTAATATATTCGAGGAATTCTGAGGAGCATGAGGACATTTAAAGATAGCTTTGCAAACTCTAAGAGAACACCAGTTGTATGTTAAGTTTTCAAAATGTGAATTTTTGACTTAGTAATGTTATTTTCCTAGGGTATGATTACCAAAGATGATATTCAAATTAATCCTAAAAAGGTAGAAGCAGTGCAGCAATGGCCACACCATACCACAATTACAAATATTTGTAATTTTATTTGTTTATTAGGATATTACTGTAGATTTGTTAAATATTTTTCAAAAATTATTGTTCCTTTGACGAGGTTGACAAGGGAAGCAATAAAATTTAACTAGTAAGGTGAATGTGAAATAAAATTTCTAGAAACTAAAGTAATGTTTCACTATGGCGCTAGCACTGTCTATTTCTTTAGGCACTGAAGGATACACGATATACTGTGATGCATCGAGAATTGGATTAAGGTGTGTGTTGATGCAATATAGTTGAGTCATTGCATATTTATCTAGACAGTTTAAGCCACATGAGCAAAATTGTCAGACTTATGATTTGGAAATAACAGCAATGGTTTTACTCTCAAAGTTTGGAGGCATTATCTATATGGTGGAGCATGTGAAATTCATACAGTTTCAATCATCTTTAGTTGAGTACGTGAAAAGGCACAGGACGATGATGCCTATTTATGTAAGAAAATTTAAGAGGTTAAGAATGGCAGTGATATTGAATTTATTGTAGACTTTGAAGGAATTCTGAGATTGGGCAAGCGATTGTGTGTATCTAATAAATAAGAACTTAAGGAAGAGATTTTAGAGGAAATCCATAGATCCATATATACAATTCTTCTTGAGGTAACTAAAATATATAAAGATCTAAAAGAAATTTATTAGTAGGACGGTAGGAGGAAAGATATAGTTGATTTTGTATCTCGATGTTTAACTTATCAGCAGGTAAAAGTAGAATATCAAACGCCTGCAAGATTACAATATCAAATAGAGATACCTGAATAAAAATGAAAAAGAATAACTATAGATTTTATTATAAGACTACCGTGGACACAATAATAGAAAAATGGGGTTTGACTTAATATGGGTGATTATTTATAGGTTCAAATTTGTTTTTGAATAAGATAGTAAGACTTCATAAGGTATTGATATCGGTTATATCTGATCAAGAACTACAGTTCACAGCTTGTTTTTGGAGAGTTTTCTAAGAAGTTTTGGACAGAAGTTTTACATGTAACACCGTAAGTTTTCTAATAGGTGAGTGAGTAAATGACTATTTTGTTTATCGAGATTGTGACTTGGGTGATGTTTGATATTTGGATAGTATGTCATGAAAATATATGAATGTGTGAAAAGTGAATTGACATGGGTAAGTGGCAGACATGATATGAATAGTGAAAGTAAGATATATTAGGATTGCTTAAGGATTGGCTAGTGATGGAAAAGTGTTATAAGAGCAGGATGTGAGCATATTGGGTTTATTTGAGGATTGATAAGAAAAAAATTAGGAAATTTGTGATTTCAATTGGTTAGAAGTGATTAATGAACGAAATCTTGGAGGAAGATGGATATTAAACTAGTTATAACTTAAAATAGTGAGTTGGACACCGAACTATATAACGATTTTTAGATGAAAGGAATAGACAAATGATGGCCTTATGGTGCTTTGAGGAATGTAATAAAGTGAATTAGTGATATTGAAGTTCCTAAGGAATAAAATATGGAAAGTAAGATTCAAATTAATCTTTGAACTCTTAAATTGGAAATATGGTGAATATTTTGAGAATCATGTCTAAAACTAGTGCAAAGAGATTAAGATATTTGTGTTAAAAGTTTATACCAAGCTAAATTGAGTCTAGTATCTAGGATGTGAATTATGTTGAAATTGGAAATTCATGTATGAATAATTGTTGAGAAAAATCTTCTTGAAATGATTAGGTAAATTAAACAGGATTGATATAAGTTAGAATGAAGTTGTTTTAGATATGATAGAAGAAAGGATTGAAATTTTTGATAATGAATTTAGTGGTATTAATAACAGGGTATAGAGTTACTGTGATAAGGTAAGTTGGAATTGTTAGACATGATCCAATGGTACATAAACGTTATAAAAGGTTTAGTGGATTGATTGCTACGTATGTTTAACATATTGATTAATGGATTTAAGATAAAACTATATGATAGTTTAAGATGATAATATTCATGGAAAAATGTTGACATGTGAGAATTAAGATGACTTGATAGAAATCTGAAATAAGAAAAGATAGTTATCCAATATGGATGTGAAGATGCTCTTTATTGAGTGTGTTTTCTAATATCGATCCATAGATATATCCATGCGAGCTTGAGGATATAAAGTGAAATTGATTAGAAAAATGATAATTCAATATAGGCCAAAAGTCTAAAGGAATCATGCATGTTGAGCACTAGAAATTATCAGTTGGTGACCACATATTTTTGAATGAATCACCACTGAAAGAGGTAATGAGGTTTGGCAATAAGTAGATATTAGATTCTTCTTATGTTACCTAATTCCAAGAAATTCAATTGGATAAAAATTTAGCTTAACTATGGGTACAATTGATGTTTATTATTGATCGACAAGTGAATAACTTATGGATGAAAGACATCCTTATAAATAAATTATATGGCAAAATCACTCAAGTGAAGAGATATTTTAAAAAGTAAAGATGTTATACAGAAAAGATATCCCCAATTATTTGAGTAATAAGGTTGGTAACTCCGAATTATGCCTTGATTTTATTCCCTACATGTGGTAGGATGAGCTGAAATTTGGGGACCGAATTTCTTAAGGGGGGAAGAATGTAACATCCCATAACTTTTATTTTTAAATAATCATATTTTGTTATAAACAAATATATTTTTATTTGTTTAAAAATGATTATGTTATGCTAAAAGTAAGTATTTTTAATTAAAATAATTATTGTTTTGTTTGAAATAATTATCTTGGTCTATACTGAATTTTTGTTGTATTTTTAGAAATATTCTTTCTTTTAATATGAATAAAGATATATATCTCAAGATTTGTTTTATGGCGATTTTTATCAAGAAAAATCATGATTTCAGAGTTTAACCAGAGGTTTATAAGAATATAAATTTTTGGGATATTTTAGGATGAAAAACAGAATTTATATGAATTTATATAAAATAAAATCCTATTATTTAATTAATAATAATTATTATTATTTAAAAAAAATAAAAAATAAAAAAGGACAGGGGGCCTCCGTAGAGACGATCGAATTTGGAAAATGAGAAAGCTGAATAGTAAGTGAATAGTGAGTGAATAGTAATCTTCAATTTTTTCTCTAGATCTGGAGTGCCTATTGGCTTCTAATCTCAAAACTGAAGGTGTTACTGGATTCAGGACGAATAATACTACAGTTTTGACCGATCAATTTTTCAAATCAACCGTTAAATCGCCGTAGATCTGAAGTAGAAAATCTCAGAAAAAGGTAAATTCTGAAACTCTCACTTAGAAACCTCTAATTAAAATTTTGACACCGTAGATGGATTCAAGAGCTAGTTAAACCTTAGGATATGAAATTTTTCAGCTATCTGACAACTTTTTGTTTGTTGTGAATAGTATTTTTCGGCAAATGAATAGTATTTTCCGGCGGTGAATAGTGACAAAGCTCCCGTAGTCATTTTTTAAGTCTTTGGACCCTCCGGACACGTTTTTGAGGTCTAATTAGTCAAATTTAACTTGAAAAAAGTACATTTTAGGGTTGTCCAATCTGGAGTCCTATCTTGTGAGTAGATAATTCTTTTTATGACTTGCCCCATGTTCTTATTGAACTATAAATGTATTATTGTTTCTGTTTATAAATTATTTATACTATTATAAGTTTTTGAAATGTGTTAAAATATCTGTTATACTTACGAACTGGCACACAGCTCAAGAAAAGTACGGTTTTAGAAATGAATTGTGGAACTCATTGAATATGTGGTTCTAAATGTATTTATCATTATTTGATAAAGTGAATATTATGTGCACGATGCATTGATTTGTAAAGCTATATACTTGTGAAAATGATGCATGTCATATTATAAATGAGATTGAATGGCAAGGGTAAAGCTCATGGCGAGTTGCTTGATATTTTACATGTATATATATGTATTGATGAATATCTGCTGGTTGTATGGCTTGTGACGGTACCGAATAGGGGACGCACTATTAGCCTGAGTGAATCAGGGGAGGGCCGCTCCAACCGGGTGACAGTGGTAATGTGAGGGGGCAGTAGGATGATGTACTCACATTCCCTGATCACTTACTGTGACTAGGGTCGAGGTCACTATGAGTATAACAAATATTTTCATTGCATTGTGACAATGGTAATGTGAGGGGGCAGTAGGGTGATGTACTCACATTCCTTGATCACTTATTGTGACTGGTGTCGAGGTCACTATGCGTATAGCAAATGTGTTATATTTTCATTGCATTGACTAGATTGCCGAGTGAGGCAGGTGCATTAAAAGTAATGATTTTTCCTTCAAATCATAATATTTTACTATAGCTTATACAACTAAGTATAATAACATTTTTTTAATGATCATACCATGGTGCATATGATTTTGGATATTTGAATATCCTTTGATTTGATAATATTTGAAATACGGGTCCCATATGAATGTACTTTTGAACTGTATTTTCTATGTGACATATTTTAAAATATAAGTACATCCATATATTGACCTAAGAGGTCATAGGAGGAATTATTTGCTCACTGAGTTGTCAAACTCACTACACGATATTTCCACATTTTTCAGATAAGAATATCAGAGTCTGATTCGGCAGATAGGTGATATATTCTCTGAGTGAGTTTACATTGCTTCCAAGACTCATGGTCTTTAAATTATATTGTATTTGTATTCTAGAGTGCTCTAAACGCTACAGGCAAAATCCTTGTTTCTGCTGTACTCTGATGTTTATAGACTTGGTCTATATATTGTGTATACTTGAGAGATCCTATATGTATTTGTTCCCATGATAAAGAATTGTATTATGTATATTTATGGGAAAAAAATTATTTATTTTACGTAACGTAAATTAGGGGCGTTACAAATTTGATAAGTCGCAACTAAAAGGTCATAAAAAAATGAATTTCTTATTGTTAATTTGCTCAGAATTTTATTTGCTTCACATCATTATGGTATTTATGTTGTGCCCTTTAAGCCATGTGAAAAAATGATTTGTGGAAAAGTCCCCATGTATTTTGTGAAATATTTGAGAGCATATGTGCATGCAATATAAAATAAGTTTTGTGGAAATAACCCTATATGTTCTTGTGAAATATTTTGAGGGTATGTTTTGTGAATTATGGAAGCTTTGTCACATGTGATATTTAATACTTAAGAATATTGTGTTTTGAGTGGATGAAACCTATGTAAAACTTTTGTTAAAGGCACAATACAAATCTATAATAGGGGTATAATTTTTTTGGATATCTAAATAAATTAACCTATTTTGTTATGGTATTATTATTGCTATGCAATATTTTTGCATGTTTCACTTTTGGAACAAAAAATTATTGTGTGTTGTGAATATATGACTAAAATTTTTTTGTTTATACTAGCATGATAAATTTAAAAATCAATATCTCACTTGAGATAATGATGTGCTGAGTATAAATTAAAATATGTAAGAAAGCACTAGGTGCTATTTTTTTGAAGGTATTCTTTTTGTACAATAAGGTATAGTGGTATCAAAATTTTGGTCACATATACGAACGTGTTATAAGTTCCTTAAATGAGTATTATTTATATGAGATATTTTGGAGGAAGAATATAAGTGATGTGAATAGCTACCCACCAAATGTGAAATATTTATATGAGATATTTTTTAAGCCAATAATGGTGGCACTAAAGTGCACATAAATTGAGTTATCACATTTTGTGATATACTATCAATAACTAGACTCATTACGTTTATAAAAATGACAAGGAAGTCGATAGCTATAGCCAAAGAATCTAAATGACATCGAAGGGGGATGGAGTGATAGCATATAATAAAAAAAGACTATGAGGATACTCAACCTTATGACTAGAGATCCAAAGAATTTGGTTCAATAGGAAAAGAATCATAAAGTAATTATTGTGTGATGCACTATTGTGAAAGTTTATAATCTAAAATCCATCCCTATGGTGTAAGTGCATCAATCCTGCAATGTAATGGAGATTGAGTCTCAAGATTCTTAATGAAATCTGTAGCTCTTCTTGAGTGGAGTGTCTTAATTGCAAGAGCACTTTTGACAGAATTCGCCTACGTGAATGTGAAAGTTGTGGCCACTTCTATGAGAATAAAGGGTTATATTCTTAGAATGTGTTCATGAGACCAAGATCACACATGGCCAATAACAAGCGGGCTTAGGGCTCTTAAATTGCACCTGGATTGTTATGCACAAAATACGTAGCTTGTTATTCCCTAAGCAGTCATAGTTCAAGGCGAATACCACTCTTGACTTTGGAGCAGGTTGTGTATTTCTGTTAAGTGTAAGTTCAAGGCAAAACACTACTTACATTATGCATAATAGTCCCTCTACCCAAAATATATATTATATTATGTGCTATTTTAATAATAACAAGTGAGAGATTGTTGGCATATTATTAAAAAAAAATATAAATGGAAACTGTTTGATGGACAAATATCCAAGACAATACAGTAAGGCCTATCCTTTATAGATGACTTAAAATAGTCATCATCAAAACTGCACTTTTGCTAACAAAGTTTGGAGTTGTCACCATAAAGTTGCCTACAAAGACTAAATTTTTTGTTGTGTATTTGTAAGCAAGTAAATTTTAATCCAATCATAAAATTCTATTTGGCAAAAATAAATAATACTTGCATAAATATTATATGAATTTTAAGTAATATTAAGAATTTTAAAAAGTCTTATAGGTTAAAAAAAGAGTTACCTTCCAAAGAGGTATTAAGAATTTAGGAAAGAGTTACTTGTACTTCACTCAAAGTATATGAGATTATAGTATTAATTAGTATAAACAGATTGAGGTGTCAGTGTTATACATATAATTGAGTTTATCATATATTTTGTGTGGTGTTACTTTCTTTTCACTCTAACTTTTTATATCCCTATTTTGTCAATAATGACCAATAAAATATTTCCAAGTACAGGAGGCATATGTAGTAAAACAATCAATTAGGGCTCGTTCAATTTGGCCCAACTATACCCTAATTAGCCCTATGTTTAAATCAGGCCAAGCCGAAAATTTCTTTTACAAAATAGAATGTCAATTTACTAGCCTAACTCGATCATTTAAGGGCTGAGGGCTAGCCCTATAGGCTTGACCCTTGCTAATCTTAACCCTAAGAGCTTGCCTTAATTTTAAGGGCTAGCCGATCCTAAAGAAATTTTTATTCTCTTATAGTAAAAAATATATTAAACTTTTTCAGAAATAAAAAATTAATATAAAAAATTATATATATATATATATATATATATATATATATATATATATATATATATATATATATATATATATATATATATATATATATTAATTTTTTATAATAAAATAATTCATTATTTTCTCAAATAATAAAAAAAAAATTGTTTCAGCCTAAAGGCCTAGCCTAGCCCAACCTAGGGTCAGGCCTAAAAGCTTTTTTTTTTTCAAAATAGGATGCCATTTCATAAGCTTGGCCCTATATTTTTTAAAAAAGTTTAATGAGTCGTCCTGGGGTCTGACCTATTTTGACATCTCTAATTTATAGGAAACAAAATTTTGACCAATTAAAAATTTTGGTTTAATTATCCAATCGGTCTTTGTAGTTTTGACTAATTGCTAAATAGGTCCCTATAGTTTTAATTTTTTTTAAATTAAGTCCATGTCGTTAGTCTATTTTCAATATACCTATCACATATGCATACATGTTTGAATCCCAGCCACTAAAAACCACATATGCTCCTACCCTACTTACTCAGCATTAATTAGTGGACTTTCCACAGTAGTACAGTGAAAGAAATCTAATTAAGAAAATTGAAACTGTAGGACTAATTCCAAACTTTCAAACTAAAGGACCTATTTAAAAATTCGCCAAAACTATAGCGACCAACTGTATAGTTAAAACAACAACTTGTTACGTTATAAATTTTAATTCAATCATACATTTCTATTTAGGAAGAATATGACCCCACATATTTAATGATTTTAATAAAAAAAATTTAAGTGTCATTAAATGGGTTTATCAAATGAATATTTGAAAACCAATTAAATTTTCTACATATACAAAATGATATATTTTACTTAGTCCATCTAATTTAAGTCATGTGTCATTTAAAACTAATAAATAATCATATCATTTGAAAAATAAAATATTATCACATGTAAATTATATTATATAAGAGAAATTAAGTTTTATCACATAATTATTTCTTAAAAGAATAATTAATGGGTATATATTGCAATCTTTAAGCTTGGCTACCCTTGTAACTCCAGCGCCAGCTAAATATTCCAACAAAGATTGATTGAAGAAGTCTTTAAACCACTTTTATCAGTCAAGCATTCAAGCTTTTCTATAAACCCTAGCCTTTAATCAAACTCAAATGAAAATTAAGAAGAATTGAAGGGTTTAACCTTTCATTAAAGAATTTTATTGGAGATTGGTTCAATTTGATGAAAATCATTAATTTGTTTCTGTAATCTTATTTTCCAAGAAACTTAAGTATGTAATGACTCTTGTGGAATGGAGAGAATTATTTCAGTCCACGTCCCCATATTTTGAGGAGGGAGATTCGACCCCACTTCTATCTTTATGGTAAAAAATTCCCTCCATCAATCAATATCTCTACGCGGGAGACAAACTAATATGTCCCACATTGGGCAGCTATCAAACTTTAATATGGTACTCAAGACACTCTCATATCCAACAGTCTAGTCTTTTGGAATATACTCTCCTATAAGAATGCAATTTCACTTTATGGTTATTCTATGTCAATTTTTTCTTTTAGTGACGATTTTTCTTTGTTTTAGTGACGCTTTTTGATGTCACTGAAAAATCTTTTGCAATGGTGTCATTTGCAGTGAAGGGGTGACGACAAAAAATTATTACTGAATATTTTTTGTGATGACTTTTGAATCTTCTGTGACAACTTTAGCCGTCACAAAATCTCTTTTTTCTTATAGTGATGGTGCTTTTATTGATCATTGCTTGACAAGAAAAAGGTGACTTGGGAAGGAGCATCTTTAAAAAGGGCTATTTTGTGATGAGCACCAAATTGAAAGCCACCTAGGCAACTAGAGAGGACTGTGACAGACGCCAACTTTAGAAAGGGTACACAATGATATATCCCACATTAGTCAACTATCAAACTTTAAGATTATACTTAAATTATGAAGCTCTCCTACCAACTAGTCTAGTCTTTTGGAAAGTTGATCACTTCATTAATTTTTGTGGATTCTTTCCATATTTAATTATTAAACTCAAATGCAACTTCTTTGACACTTAAGCACAAGTATAAACATAGAGTTTGTATAAATAACATTATCAGTTAGTTTATCTAAGAGATAAGTTACTAAAGGAAGTAATTGGTGCAACTTCCAAGTTTCAACAAAGGCTTAAATATACATAACAATATACAGCAAATCATGTAAGAAAATACTACTACACGTGATGAAAATTAAAATAAAAACCATTAGTTTTATAATATTAATATCATATAGATTATAGCACATGATGAAAATTTGGAAACTTTCATGGAGATGGATAGGCAAACACTCCCTTTTGAGTTGATAAATATAACGATAGATTTCAAATTTCTCCGTATGTAATTCAAAGAATTTAATCAATTTTTCAATTTATCCTAGTTTACTAGCTCTCGTGCATAGATTTACCCATAAAATCTTGTAAGATGTTAGAGTTGATAGCAACCAATTTTTTCTAGGGTTTTAGAGAAAACAAACGAAGAATGCATTTATTGAATTGGCAGTCTCTTTACCTAGACAAAGCCTAAGGACGTTTGGATTTTAGAAATATGCATTGTTTTAATCTTGCTTTATTGGCTAAGCAAATTTGAAGATTGATAGACTTTCCTTAATCTTTATTTACCAAAGTTCTAGGACTTCAATTTTTGGGGCTGGATTCCTGAGTTATGATATAAACATTCAAAGATCATGTGGTGATATATGGAGAGGATTTTTTAAAGTCAAAAAGGCTTTTTGAAATAATTTAGCTTGGCAAAGTGGAGATCATTCTTTTATTAGTTTAAACCACCATCTTTGGTGGCTAGCATAGTATTCTTCCTTGGACCAACTTGATTTGGTTAGAGATCTTATTCTGTATGATAGTTGCTCTTAGAATATTGCTAGTTTTCAACAATATGATATTCATACAATTAATTAAATTAGATAAGTGTCTTTTTCTATCGTTGATTGCCAAGATAAATTAATTCAGAAGGGGAATGGTTTGGGTAACTTTACAGTCAAGGATTAACATAAGTGTTGGTTTAGAGAAAATAATCAACATTTGCAGTCTACTAATCTCTATGATAATTTTTGAAAATTTTTATGGCAGCTCAAAATTCCTCCCAGGCTGATTTTGTTTCTTTGGAAGGTGAAGAGAAATATTTTGCATGTTTCTAGTGTTTTGAACTATCATCATCTTCATATACTTGATATTTGTCCTTTATGTAAGAATGCACCTGAAACAATTAATCATCTATTTATTCAATGTGATTTTGCTCAAGGAGTTTGATACAGTTCTATCTTGAAGAAAAGATCTAATCTGATTCCCCTCTAAGACTTTTCATTAATGTATGCAAATCAATACTTTTATTTTGCATAACCTATTATGCCCAATGATCTTAGAACTTTATTATTTCACAAAATAATAATTTAATAGAGACGTAACTTGATCTATGATGAGTCACTTGAAGAGAAATTCTCTGTAGATGAAAATTAAGAAGAAATTAGATTTCTCTCTCTTCACCTTTTTAGGTTTGACGCACATTTTTTAATAGAGAGAAAACTATTACTTAATGGGTAAAGAGGACCAATTTCTTATATAGAGTCATTAATACACATGTACCATCAACATGTATATCTAATAGAGAATATCTTTCTTATTAACCAATAGGATTTTAACACTTAATAATTATTAGATCATAATTATTATTAAGTGATAATTATCATCAATTCATAATTATCACTAAGTCATAATTATCATTAATGTATGATTATATTTAAATGAATAAATATAATAAAATAGATATCTAAAACACATGGTCCACTAATTGAAATATCTAACATTCTCCCACTTGACAGGTTCAAATAGAACATAATGCACATTTATGAGCTAAATCCTTCCTTAAATTGGTCACATCATAAATCATCATTGAGAAAAAATTAATAAGGATCATAGCGATTGTATGTCATTAGTTCAACATAATCCCTTCTATGTATCACAATATTAATTATATACTCAATATGACATGTAATGAGAGATAACATAATGGTCCAACAATAATGTCTTTGTCAAAGACAAATCCTGTTAACATTCACATAATTAATTCATGTATATATACTAACAATAAGTAACAGAAAGCATAGAAAAATCAGAAACAACAAGTAAATGAGCTTTGAGTGTCAAGATGTAACGATTAGGTTTTTATTAAGTGATTACTCATCGAACAACATCCATTCAAAAGATATGCATCTTATATATATACACACACACACACACACACACACACAAACAAATAGGAGTTTACATACATCAGAGATTAGCAGCATATACACACATGTAACCCGAGGTACTAAGCATACATCTCAAAAGGCAAAGTACTATGTGGTTACATCAAAACAATGGGGTTAGCCCATTTACATCATCAGAATATATATATATATATATATATATATATATATATATATATATATATATATATATATATAACTATGGTCCTACAACCCCTTTCCTTTGACCATCACCCTTAGAGTACCAGAAGGTTCACCACTACGGTGAACTGCCCCAGGTAAGGGACATCCACCGTCTGAAGCTCTAGCAAGATAGTTAGCACAATGAATGACATTTCACTGAGCTGAACATAACACCCCAAAATATAGTGAGATATAAAATCCCAGCAAGATCAACATCCAGCATAAATATTTGTGTAAGAGAAAACTTACATGTTATGATCAGCTATATAAACTACAAAAAATATTTTCTCTTCTGTACAATAAGAGTACAGTAAATTCATGCAGAATTTTTACAGGTTATGCATCAATGTCACACAAATATAAAAAACTATGTATTAATAAAGTACCTATACAGTGCTCATAGTGACTCATCATTAGATAATTTCTCAATTTTCAAACCTCAGTGTGGCATGAGCCTTACCCCTATAGCTACTCACCCACCACTGATTGCCTTGGTCGGAGCAATCCTTCCCACAATAACCACTCTAGGCTATAGGGCGTCCCCTATCTTGGTACCATATTATAGCCACAACCTTCAGTCACCTTACCTCCATAAGGTGCCTCATGTTGTCGAGTCACCTTAGTAGAGTAAGGGTCATCCTGGACTTGTTAGTCTCCTTAATACAGTAAAAGAGACACCTGGTGCTAGGCCACCCTGCTTCAGAAAAGATCATCCTAATCGTCAGTTGCCTCAATACAGCAAGGGTGACAGCTATTGCCAGGCCACCCTACTCCAGAGAAGGTCTTCCTGACCATGCTCATGTCTTTACATATTTTTCCAGCCACTTGTCTCAACAAAAATCATATTTATCAATAATCATCATGAGCATAGTCCATATTTATTCTCATGCATGCCATAACAACTCATCATATAACATAAGTAAACGTACATGCTCTTGCATCCTTCCATAATATTCACACATCATTTACCCACTTATGGTTAAACATACAAGTGATTTATAGCATTCATGCATCATTCCTTTATGCTTTCATAATTAATTCAATAAACATTACATAATCAATTAAGTATTAACATATTTCTTTAACATATATGACTCATAAACTCCAATTATCATTTTATAAACATTAATGATTAGTTAGGATTTAAAAATGAAACAAAAATCGATGAAAAAGGGCGAGGCAGCATGAAGAACGGTGTTGTTGTTTTAATTAAAACTCGCAAGTGCACGAATCTATTGGAGTATAGATTTAGTGGTATGAAAGGTCGATCCCACAAAGATTGCCAATTGAGAGAAAATTCTAATATAGATCCGAAATAAATACTTCTAACCT
This sequence comes from Gleditsia sinensis, assembly GCA_037074535.1. NCBI lineage: Eukaryota > Viridiplantae > Streptophyta > Magnoliopsida > Fabales > Fabaceae > Gleditsia > Gleditsia sinensis. Next base: position 27,966,089 of record CM073468.1, on the reverse strand, counting down.
AGTTCCCGATGTCTTGTTTTGTGAGAGGAATATTGAACAAATTACACAAAGAACTAATATACTGAAATTAAATGAAGATGTATTCAAAGTAAAGAAGCATACTAAGGTTAGGGGATCCACTCTTGGTATATCGAATAAAGATAAATTTAACTCTTTTGTTACTCAATTAGAATCCTTACACGAATGAAGTTCTAATCGGATGATATGTTAATTTAAGCTCAACTTTGTTTATACATGAATTATATTTACCTCCTCACTGATAATTAAAACATTCTTGTAAAATGGATTCAAGTATATATTGTGCCAATCATTATGTTGTCTACAATATATCAAGATTCACACTTCGCAAGATTAAAATTACAAAGATGCAAAAGATAACTTGTGCTTAAAGTCGAGCGTACATTGTGCCAATCATTATATTATCTACAATAAATCAAGATTGATTCAAGCATTCATTGTGCCAAAGATTTTCTACAATGTATCCTAATTCCAAGTTTATAAGATTAGAATGAAAAGAGGTAAGAAGAAGAAACATAACAAGAGATAGGTGGCGAAGCCAACCATAAAAATTATAAGAGATAGGCGACATGATAAAACCAGCCAATAAAATAACAAGAAATCGGCGGTAAGATAAAACCAGCCATTAAGAAATAATCATGAGAAAAGAAATAAGAAGGTAAATACAATATCAAAGATAAACATTAAGATTAAGAGTTAGATAAATTATTATTCTCATACCAAGAGTTTCACCCTTTCACCTTAGCATTAGGAGATTAGTTCTCCATAATTAAAGCGAGAAAGTAAAATGATAGATGAAGGAACATGATAATATTACGAAAGAAAATGAAAAATACAAAATGTCTAAAGAGAGAATAACATTACAAGTACGTAGAATTCCAATAAAGTTTTCCCAAGCTCTCTCCAAAGCTCCTCCCAAAAAACTCCCTAACTTACCCCTCAAGCCCTCTATTTATAGAAACAATTAGGTGTGGTAGGTGTGATAATTGTCAAAATTGTTAAGTAGGATGTTGTACAAAGTTGACAATTTGGATTCCATCATGTGCACCAAAATTGATGCTTGAATATCTTCTTGGAATCCGCCGAATTTGCTGACTTCATCAACATGAAAGTTGTAGAAAATTTCATTAGCTTTCCGTTAAGACAAATTGTGGACAAATTGGATATTTAATGTGTGACTTATGGATACAATACTAGAGCAAAGTTGTGCTGGACTGCAGCAGTAGTTAGATTATATTCTAGCCCACTTTTGGCCCTTTTAATGTCCGAATTTTCTGACCACTTGAACGTGAAAGTTGTACCAAATTGTGTCAGCTACACACCTACCAAATTGTATACATGTTGGATATGTATTTTTGGCGATATGGCCCAAGTACTATAGCAAGGTTAGACTGGACTGCAAACAGCAAACATATTCTCAACATTGGGTGCTTTGCCATGAATCCTTATGTTTTAGTTCTTTTGGAAATGTGATCATAAATCAAGAATAAATTTGTGCATATCTCCATTAAGATGCGTCTCAAGAGTCAATATGATAATGCTCCTTACTTAGCCATCCTTAATGAATTTGTTTTATCTGTTTGATTTATAGACATCATTCCCAAAGAACCACAATTTAGCTCTGATTCCTCCAATTAAGTCCATTTTCTACTCTTCTCTCCATCTGTAAGAAATACACAAACTAAAGACAAGTAAGGGAGATTTATGCTTAATTATGGCAAAAAGATAAGATGAAAATATTTAATTTATGAGTATAAAACTCACTCATCACACAGCCTGGCCGTGTCACCAAGCTCGGTTGTGTTCTGCGTTATTTGCACATCCAGCTGAGAGCACGGTCGTGCTCTGGGCGCGAAACCAAGAAATTTCTCCCTTTTTCTCCCAAAACTAGCCAAAAATCTAGCAAACAACCATAACAACATTTTAAGCATGAAAAATCCAATTTATCCAAAACATATAATCTTCAAAAACATAGATGAAACTTAAAAATCTAGCTACCACAATTTCTTGCAAATAAGCACATCTTGCACATACATGAAAAATAGTCATCACCACCATAAATAACTCATCAATGGTTCTATCTATCCCGCCATCCCACTTCAATAAATGCATTCAATACACCCATCAAACCATTTAACCAAGAAACTCATAAATAAGGTGTTGATATTACCTTTTCCTTCCTCCTAAGATGTTTCTCTCACTAAGTTTAGCTAGTTTCTCTCTCTAGAATTCTCCACCAAAACTATAAGTTTTCCCCCAACCATTAGATTCCATGGAAGCTCATGAACCCACATAGGGTTAAAGAAGATCAAGAGTCCCAAAACTTACCTTTTCCATCTTGAGCTACCTTCCTTCTTCTCTCTCTCTTCTTCTCTTCCCTTTTTCTTTCTTCTCTTTTCTCTCTTTGGCTGTGGGTTTCTTCTGCTCTTGATGTGGCTGGTGACTTGCTTTAGCAAGTCAACAAGAAAAATATATAAAAAAATACTAACTTCTCCAAGAAGCTTCTCCTCCCTTAACTATTGGCCTTCCCATCCCCAATTATTACAAAATTTTCATGCCATTACTTTGTGACTAACCATTGGCTAAGGCATTGTTTAGGTGAGTTGAAATTTACCAAGTGTTTAATCTCCTTTTGAGATGTATTCCAATGGTTTTTTTTTTGTATAATTCTCTTCATGGCTCCTTATCCATTTTCTTATTACACAATTGTGGCCCTACAAATAAAGAAATTACTATTCTCTCCTTAATTATTTCCTTCAAAATGAGAAATCTCTTATTAAATATTTATAATTATTTTCTTATAATAACCCCATTTAATCCTTTTTAATCCTTTCTTAATATTCCATTTTGTGAATATACTTAACAGAAATTCAGGGTGTTACACTTCTCCCCCCCCCCTTAAAAGGAATTTTGTCCTCAAAATTCAAGAATTTACCTATCCTCAAATAGTTGTGGATAAGAGTGCCTTATATCTTCCTCTCTTCCCCATGTAGCTTGTAACAACTCCATTTAAGTAAAAAGAAATTTTAAATACCATGAAGTTATTACCTCGTTATAATTTAACTCAATATAACATTTATTTAATTTATATAATACAGAGTTCACATACATGTCATTAATCAAAACATACATACAACATATCAAACACATAAAAATCTACATCTTATTTATTTTGGTTGACCAATTCTGGAGATACAGGTGCGGGTGGTTGCACCTTCACCAGGATCTAAGCCAACTCGACCACAAACATTTTATTTGCTTCTGGGATCTGCCCAACATAAAGTACTCGATTCAACGTGCACTAAAAGTCAGAGCTATAGAAAAATCTGCATAACTAATTTTCTGAACATGATATGGAAATATAGTGAGAATTAAATTCCAGTAAGTTCAACAATAAATCATCATCAATATAGCTCATCACGTCATGTTCAGCTGTATAAACTACAGAAAATATCTTTGGTCACATGAATGCATTATATCTATGCACATAAGAATCATACAGTAATGATATGTATGATAGGATTAACTACTTTTAGAATATCATATGATGGCCATCAACTTATTCTCATTTCAAGCTACCCCGGTCAGGGTGAGTATCCTCTACTCTTCGGTATGGGCTTTTCTCGCTCCGTCCGACATGGCACACTTTCTCTTTCTTTTCTCATAATCATAATCATAATCATAACCGTTGGTAGGGCGTCCCCTACTGGTGCACCACACGGATTGCCATGTGACCGTGCTCATTTCTTTTCTTTTCACAATGATAGCCAAAAATATGCTTTCAATAATAAGTATGTTCATCAAAATATAACTATTACCATAAATCATTGGTAATCATGCCATGAACATAACCATTTCAAATATCACTTTATAAAATATTTCCATGTCACAATTTTACAATTAAGATGGTAAGAAGTTCATACAATCCCAATGGCTATGGCATATACTAGTCATTTATAAGATTCGTCTTTTTTTTTTAAATATTAATTTTATTTCTTTATTTTCTTGATGTAGGTTTTCATCATATCTAACCTTCTTTTACTAATCAGAGCATAACTCCCTCATTTGAACTCTAATGTAGGTGATCTTGGTGTCAATTTCAAGATAAAACAATTAGCTAAAACTATTATGCTAAACCATGTAGCGAAATATTAAGAAATCAAGGTGATCTTACTCCCTAAATGTACAGGTTATTTCTTCTCGGATAGGTTCTGACCTCTACCTACTAATCGGACCATATCTATCTCATATGGACTCCAACTTGAGTGATTCCAGTGGTTAAAAATCCATGACACACATATCTATAATTCTTATGTTAACCATTTATTTTAATTCCATACAGATAATTCCCAGAAATTAAAATACAGAAGCTATCTTAACATATTCTTCCCTGATGAACCATTTTCTGATCTGTAACTACTAATCAGCTCATATCTTCCTCATATGGACTCCAAATTGAATGATTCCAGTGGCTAAAAATCCGTGACACACATAGCTATAATTCTTATCTTAACCATTTATTTTAATTCCATACAGATAATTCTCAGAAATTAAAATATAGAAGCTATCCTAACATATTCTTCCCTGATGAACCATTTTCTGACCTTTGACTACTAATCAGCTCATATCTTCCTCATATGGACTCCAAATTGAATGTTTCCAGTGGCTTAACATCCGTGACACACATAGCTATAATTCTTATCTTAACCATTTATTTTAATTCCATACAGATAATTCCCAGAAATTAAAATACAGAAGCTATTCTAACATATTCTTCCTTGATGAACCATTTTCTGAGCTTTGACTACTAATCAGCTCATATCTTCCTCATATGGACTCCAAATTGAATTATTCCAGTGGCTAAAAATCCGTGACAGCTATAATTCTTATCTTAACCATTTATTTTAATTTCATACAGATAATTCCCAAAAATTAAAATACAGAAGCTATCCTAACATATTCTTCCCTGATGAACCATTTTCTGACCTTTGACTACTAATCAGCTCATATCTTCCTCATATGGACTCCAAATTGAATTTTTCCAGTGGCTAAAAATCCGTGACACACATAGCTATAATTCTTATGTTAACCATTTATTTTAACTCCATATTGATAATTTTCAGAAATTAAAATACAGAAACTATCCTAACATATTCTTCCATGGTTAACCATTTTCTAACCTTTAAAAACTAATCGGACCATAGCTACCTCATATGGACTCCAAATTGAATGATTCCAGTGGCTAAAAATCCGTGACACAGATATCTTTAATTCTTATGTTAACCATTTATTTTAATTTCCTACAGATAATTCCCAAAAATTAAAATACAGAAGCTATCCTAACATATTCTTCCCTGATGAACCATTTTCTGACCTTTGACTACTAATCGGACCATATCTACTGCATATGGACTCCAAATTGAATGATTCCAGTGGCTAAAAATCCGTGACACATATATCTTTAATTCTTATGTTAATCATTTATTTTAATTTCCTATAGATAATTCCCAGAAATTAAAATACAGAAACTAAAAATTTTGCCACCCATAGCCATACCTATACAGAACTTTCTATACCAGTCTTAGTATTCAAACATACATCACATGCAAGATCAATATGTAACATGATATAGCAACATCATGACCAATCATCAAATTTCTAAGATCAAAATCTCATATAAATTTTATAAGTTTCAAAAGTTTTCTTCAAAAAGAAATATTGTTAAACTTACCTGGAGCACTTAGTCCACTAGACTTCTCCTTCCTCTTTCTTCCTTTCTTCCTCTCCTTTCCTCACTCTACCTTGCTTCTATTTTTCCTCTCCCTCACTTGGACGAAATTATAATGTTGTAAGGGTGGGTTTTCTTATATAGACCACCAAATAATTCAACTTTCATGATTATGGGTCTACCTTATCACAATTAGATTACACTTGGTTGAATTTTTGAAAAACAAACAACTTATGTTCTTGTCTTCCTCTTCCTTAGTCAAGATATGCATAGGAAAAGGAGATTTGTATTTTGAAAATTATGATAATATTTTCTTAAGATATGGGACAAGGTCCCTTTGATTTAGGGATTCATTTCCATTTTCTTTTGTCTTAAACAAGTATGATAGGTTTGCCTTTTTAGGTGGCAAATTTCTAACCCTTGAATCTCCATTATTTGGTTGATATTATTTGTGTGGGATAGGAATGTTTTGTCCTAATGCCATGTATTATCATACCACTTGCTAAAATTATGAGTGTAGGATATAGATGTTTTTGTCCTCAAGCCTTGTATTATCATGCCACTTGCCAAAATTATGAATGTAGAATCACACCACTTGCTAAATTTTTGTCTTAATGCCATGTAACCTAATCTTTATTATTATTACATTATTATATCATCACCTAATTTATTTTATTTTATTTTTCCTCTTGGATTTGATCTTATTCCTACCCATTATAGGCTTATTCCTACCCATTTTCTTTGCTTTGGAGAAAATTTTATCTTTCTTGGAGGGCTTGGTCACATTTTCATAATTTTTGGGCTATTGGTCCAATTACTATATCCTAGTCCAAGTCTATGTTTTATTCTTGCTTAGGTTATCCAATGGGCTTGTTAGAAACTTATGTGAAGTGTCCATAGGTAAAAGCCCAATGTATGGGTAAAGATTTTAAACTTAGTAACTCTAATTCTTGAATTAGAAAAAATTACCATAAGGTGAAGAATTTCTAAGGATTATATTTCCTTAGACATTTTAAGACATTTACTTGTTTCTAAAAATTTATCTTCCTTATCCAAGAATTTTGCATCTCTTTAGTATGTTATTTCTAATTGTTTTTCCTATTAGGTTTTCCCTCTTTATTTGTTCTCTTAATGTTAGAAACATTTTCTATGCATATACATAAGGTGAAGAATTTCTAAGGATTATATTTCCTTAGATATCTAAAATATTGTCTAACAAATTTTATTTCCTTAATTAAATATTTATGTACTTTTATCAATAAAAGAAATGAAATTAGAGATGTTACATAGCTTCTTCTTCGGATAGCCCTTTCCACAACACCATCACCAGCAGAACAGCTTTACTGCGTAATTTCTTTACACTTCGATCTAGAATCTCAATCGGATCTGATTGAAAAGTCAAGTTTTCTTTTACTACCACTTCTTCCTCTTGAATCACAGGCGATGGATCTGGCAGATGTTTCCAAAGTTGAGAGACATAAAACACATTATACAAGTTTGATAGTCTCGGGGGTAAGGATATCTTATATGCCGATGGTCCAACTTTCTCGAGTATCTAGTAAGTCTTATATAACGTGGGCTTAATTTCATAACTTTTATAGCCTGACCAATTCTAGTAGTTGGAGAGATATTCAAAAATACGTGTTGCCCTTCCTGAAAATGCAAGGGCTTCCTCCTCTGGTCATAATAACTTCTCTATCGACTCTGGGCAGTTCGCATTCTATCTTGTGTCATTCGTATTTGTTCTGTAGTATGCTAAACTAACTCAGGACCCAACAACTTCCTCTCACCCACTTCATACCAACACCAAGGTGATTTGCACTTTGTACTATACAAAGCTTCATATGGTGCCATCCCAATACTCATGTGATAACTGTTATTATAAACAAATTCCACTAAAGGGATATACTTATCCCATTCTTTTCCTTAATCTAAGGTATAGGCTCGTAACATATCTTCCATTATCTGTATCGTTCTTTTTGTTTGACCGTATGTTTTTGGGTGATACACAGTACTAAATTGTAATTTAGTACCGAAGGCCTCCTATAAAGCCTTAAAAAATCTGAAAATAAATATAGGATCTCGATCCAAAACAATGCTCTTAGAATCCTATAACCTCCTTCACATAAAGATATGCCAATTTATCCAGTGAGTAGTTAATTCTTATAGGTAAAAAGTGTGCAGATTTTGTCAATCAATCCACTATTACCCAAATAGCATCATAACCATCTTGAGTCCTGGACAAACCAGTGACAAAGTCTATAGCAATGCCATCCCATTTCCACTCAAAAATCTCCAAGGATTGTAGTGTTTCAGAAGGCCTCTGATGTTCGATCTTGACTTTCTAACAAGTTAAACATCTTACTACATATTCTGCTATATCTTTCTTCATTCATGGCCACCAAAAGGATCTCTTTAAATCTTGATACATCTTTGTGGCTCCCAGATGGATACCATATTTGCTCTAATGACCTTCATCCAAAAATTTTATTTTTAGTTCTTCTCCCTGAGGCACACACATTCTTCCTTAATAAAGGATAATTCTTTCTTCAGACTTCATGAAGTTTGGTTAATTTTTTCTATTCTAAAGAAAAGGATCTTATGCTTGCACTCCCTTAATTTGCATTTTCAAATCACATTCCACCCGTAGCTTACAAATGAGAAAACTTCTAGGAGTAGTTGCTACCAATAACCTCAAATTCCTAAATTCTTCAATCAAGCTCATCTCCTTTATTAGCATATGACTCAAATGTAGAGACTTTCAGCTTAACGCATTTGCCGCCAAATTTGTTTTCCCCGGGTGATACTTTAGTTCAATTTTATAATCATCAATGAATTCCATCCACCTTCTCTGTCTCATGTTCAATTCTTTCTGATCAAAAAGATATTTCAGACTTTTATTATCACTGTATACTTCAAACACCACGCCGTATAGATAATGCCGCCAAATCTTCAAGGCAAAAACTATAGCAGCCAACTTCAAATCATGAGTAGGATAATTTTCTTCATGCAACCTCAGTTGTCTGAAGGCATAGGCAACCACCCTTTCATCTTGCATCAAAACACACCCCAGTCCTTTCTTGGAAGCATCTGTATAGACTTCAAAGCATCCTAAAGGGTCCGAGAGAATCAAGACCAGAGGTGTAGTAAGTCGATTCTTAAGCTCCATGAAACTGTTTTCACATTCTGAAGTCTATTTGATTAAACTTCCTTTCTAAGTCAACCTGGTCAAGGGTAACGTTATTTGTGACAAACCTGTATGAACCTTCTGTAGTACCTAGCCAAACCCAGAAAGCTTTTGATTTCAGTTATTGTCTTTGGTCTTTCCCACTTAAGTATGGCTTCTGTTTTGCTAGGATCTATTGACACACCATCCTTTGACACCACGTGCCCCAAAAACTTCACATTTTGCATCCAAAACTCGGATTTCTCCAATTTAGCAAAGAGTTTTTTTTCCTTTAGGACTTAAAGCTCTAAACGAAGATGACGTTCATGCTCCTCTATATCCTTTGAGTAGATTAGAATGTCGTCAATGAAGACTATTATAAATTGATCCAGATAGGGTCAAAAGATTCGACTCATATAATCCATAAAGATGGATGGTGCATTAGTAACTCCAAACGGAATGACTAAGAACTTGAAATGCCCATATCTAGATCTAAAGGATGTCTTGGAAATATCTTCTTCTTTTACTCAAATCTGATGATACCCTGATCTCAGATCTATTTTAGAGAAAACGGTTGCCCCCTTAAGTTAATACAACAAGTTATCTATTCTCGACAATGGGTACTTATTCTTGATAGTCAACTTGTTGAGTTTCTTGTAATCAATACATAACCGTAAACTTCCATCTTTCTTCTTTACAAATAGCATCGAAGCTCCCTAAGGCGAAACACTAGGTTGAATAAAATTCTTTTCTAAAAGATCTTCAATCTGCTTCTTAAGCTCTTTTAACTCCACAAGAGCCATCCTATACAATGTAATAGAAATAGGAGTCGCTCCTAGCACCAAATCAATGGAAAATTTCACTTCTCGCTTAGGTGGTTGTTCAAAAATTTTCTGAGGAAAGACTTCTAGAAAATCACAAACTATTGGAAAAACTAGTTCTTGTTCAGTTCCCGTGTTGAAAGCATATAAAAGAGTACAGTATAGATCCTCTACAGCTAACTCCTTCTGGAGTTCAATAGTTCGATCACCTTTACTTTTAGGTTCCTTATCAGATTCTGAAGGAAAAACCAAAGTCTTCCCGTAATAGTCTAAAAGGATCTGATTACGATTGAGCCAGTCTATCCCCAGAATCACATCTATATCCTCTAAGGGTAAGCAAATCAGATCCATGACAAAGGATCTACTATATACTTTGATTGAGCAGTCTTTAAAAACTGAAGAGGTGCTCACTTTTCCTCCCATAGGGGTTAATACTATCAGCTTAAATGTCAACTTAGACACAGGACAAAGCAATTTCTCTACACAAGCAGATGATATAAAAGAATGACTGGCACCCGAATCGAATAACACAATTAGAGGATAGCCATGTAGATAACACGTATCTTGAATCAAATCAAGAGCTTGTTTTTCTTCGGCCCCGCTCAAGGTAAAAAATCTTTCTTTAACCGATTGAATTTGCTCGACTTTCTTCCCATCCTTTAGGGGACATCGACGAGTTATATGCCATTTTTGTCCACATCGGAAGCAAGTGACTGAGTTATAGAGACAAGGTCTATTTCCATGACTTTTCCCATATATCTTGCATTCACTCCTAGTAGCATTTGGCACCAAAGGTCTAGTCCCCATGGGCAAGGTTTTCTTGCCTGCTGACATATTTCTTCCCCTAACAAAATGATCCAGAGTTAAGAACTCTCTCTTTCTCTTCCAAGGCGCTCGTTTGTCCTTCTATTCCTCCACTACTTTCAGACTCTTCTCTAGTAGCCGACACTTATTAATCAAGGGAAAAAATTCAAGAATTTCCAATGCCACTACTGCATTACGAATTTCCATATTCAGGCTAACTTCGAACTTAACTGCTTTCCAGGATTCATCCAGATTGTATTTCAAATAGGATGAAAACTTTGCCAACTCTTCAAATCTTGTAATATACTGGTCGATCGATCGTCCCCCTTGTCTAAGCTAGAGGAATTCAATTTTCTTCTCAGCCCTAACACTTCTAGGAAAATACTTATCCAAAAAGGTCTCTCAGAAGATAGACCAAGTAACCTGCTGACCCTAGTGGGCTAACAATTCACTGCCTTCTCCACCATAACTCTACTTCTTCTTTCAATATGTACACAACAAAATTTACTTTTTGCTCATCTGAACACTTTAGAACCCCAAAAACTTTCTCCATCTCAGTCAGCCATCTATCTGCAACCATAGGGTTGTATCCTTCAACAAAAGATGGAGGTCGGGTTCTCATGAAATCTTCCCATCCCTTGCCTGTGTTCCTCAAGTTCTTTCCCATCTCCCCATTGGCATTACTATTGTTCTGAATATGCTGTAGGATTTGATTCGTAGTAGAAACTTGATCTCGAATCGTAGTGGCTAGATCTTACAGAGTACCTTTGGCACGTAATGTTAAATTTCTCCTTGATAATGCCATTTCCTACTGTATAAATCAAATGAATTAGTCACTAACAAGGTGATCAAGTTCAACAGTAATTAAAGAAAATTTTATAATACAATACTGATAACATCATCAGGCATACATATTAGGAAAAACGCTAGCAATTTTCTCTTAACAATTTCAATATGCTACTATACTCCATCTATCCACATCTTATTCAAGATGCTCCTAGATCAAAAGATATGCATCTTATATATATATACAGGAGTTTACATACACTAGAGGTTAGCAACATAAACACGTATGTAACCCGAGGTACTAAGCATACATCCCAAAAGGAAAAGTACCATGTGGTTACATCAAAATAATGAGGTTAACCTATTTACATCATCAGAATATATATATATATATATATATATATATATATATATATATATATATATATATATATATAACTATGATCCTACGACCCCTTTCCCCTAGCCATCACCCCTGGGGTACTGTTGGTAGAGGTGGTGGCCCAAGTGCAGGAACCTCGACCATGTTGTTGACCAGGAGGTTCACCACTATAGTGAACTGCCCCAGGTAGAGGACGTCCACCATCTGAAGCTCTAGCAAGATAGTCAACACAACAAACGACATTTCATTTATTTGAACATAATAAAGCAAAATATAGTGAGATATAAAATCCCAACAAGATCAACATTCAGCATAAATACTTGTGTAAGAGAAAACTTACATGTTATTTTCAACTGTATAAACTACAGAAAACATTTTCTCTTTTGTACAATAAGAGTATAGTAAATACATGCAGGCTTTTTACAGGTTATGCATCAATGTCACACAAATATAACAAACTATGTATTAATAAAGTACCTGTACATTGCTCATAGTGACTCATCATATGATAATTTCTCAATTTTAAAACCTCAGTGTGGCGTGAGCCTTACCCCTATGGCTACTCACCCACCACTGCGTGTCTTGGTCAGAACGGTCCTTCCCACATTAACCAATCTAGGCTATAGGGTGTCCCCTATCCTGGTACCATATCATAGCCATGATCTTCAGTCACCTTACCTCCATAAGGTGCCTCATGTTGTTGGGTCACCTTAGTAGAGTAAGGGTCATCCTAAACTTGTCAGTATCCTCAATACAGTAAGAGAGACACCTGGTGCTAGGCCACCCTACTTCAAAAAGGATCATCCTGACCATCAGTTGCCTCAATATAGCAAGGGTGACAACTGTTGCTAGGCCACCCTACTCTAGAGAAGGTCCTCTTGACCATGCTCATGTCTTTACATGTTTTTCCAGCCACTTATCTCCACAAAAATCATATTTATCAATAATCATCATGAGCACAATCCATATATATTCTCATGCATGCCATAACGACTCATCATATAACATAAGTAAACATACATACTCTTGCATCCTTCCAAAATATTCACACATCATTTACCCACTTATGGTTGAACATACAAGTGATCTATAACATTCAAATATAGCATTCATGCATCATTCCTTTATGCTTTCATAATTAATTCAATAAACATTACATAACCAATTAAGTACTAACATATTTCACTAACATATATGACTCATAAACTCCAATTATCATTTTATAAACATTGATGATTAGTTAGGATTTAAAAAGGAAAAAAATTGATGAAAAAGGGTGAGCCAGCATGAAGCACGGCCTGGCTGTGTCACCAACCACAACCATGTTCTGCGTTATTTGCACATCCAACCTAGAGCACAACTGTGCTTTGGCATAAAACCCAAAAAAATTTCTCTTTTTCTCTCAAAACCAGCCAAAAATCCAGCAAACAACTATATCAACATTTTAAGCATGAAAAATCCAATTTATCCACAACATATAACCTTCAAACACATGGATTTAACTTAAAAATCTAGCTACCACAATTTCTTATAAATAAGCACATCTTGCATATACATGAAAAACAGTCATCACCACCATAAATAACTCATCAATGGTTCTATCTATCCCACCATCCCACTTCAATAATTGCATTCAATACACCCATCAAGCCATTTAACCAAGAAACTCATAAATAGGGTGTTGATCTTACCTTTTCCTTCCTCCAAAAGATGTTTCTCTCTATTGAATCCTCCACCAAAACTACAGGTTTTTCCCTAACCCTTAGATTCCATAGAAACTCATGAACACACATAAGGTTAGAGAAGATCAAGAGTCCCAAAACTTACCTTTTCTCTCTTGAGATTTTAGCTTTCTTTCTCTACCTTCCTTCTTCTCTCTCTCTTCTTCTCTTCCCTTTTTCTTTCTTCTCTTTTCTCTCTTTGGCCGTGGGTTTCTTTTGCTCTTGATGTGGCTAGTGACTTGCTTTGGCAAGTCAACAAGAAACATATTAAAAAAGTACTAACTTCTCCAAGAATCTTATCCTCCCTTAACTGTTGACTTTCCCATCCCTAATTATTACAAAATTTTCATGCCATTACTTTGTGACTAACCATTGGCTAAGGCATTGTTTGGGCAAGTTAGAATTTACCAAGTGTTTAATCTCCTCTTGAGATGTATTCCAATGGTTTTTTTTTGTATAATTATCTTCATGGCTCCATATCCCTCTTTTCATTGCACAATTGTGGCCTTGCAGATGAAGAAATTACTATTCTCTCCTTAATTATTTCCTTCAAAAATGAGAAATCTCTTATTAAATATTCATAACTATTTTCTTATAATAACCTCATTTAATCATTTTTAATCCTTTCTTAATATTCCATTTTGTGAATATACTTAACAAAAATTTAGGGTGTTACACAAGACATAAGAGGCATAAAGTTTTATAATCATAATCTCAATAATGGTACCCAATGTCCCAATAATGCCTATTCTTTCAACATATTCATTAAATGTCTTTGGCAGTAATCCTTTCGTCAATGGATTTGCAATCATAAGGTTGGTGCTAATGTGTTCAATTGACACCTTTTGTTTCTGAACTTCTTTAACGACAAAGTATTTCACTTTCATGTGTTTAGCACCCTTTACATATTTGTCATTTTTTTTCAAAAAGAAGATTGTTGCAAAATTATCACAATAAAATTTTAGTGGCTTAGCAATAATTCCAAGCCCTGAAATAAGGTTCTGTAGCCATAAACCATGAATGGTGGCCTTAAAGCATACCACAATTTAACATTCATAGTGGATTTTCTTATACCAACACATCCAACATAATTTGAATTTGAATATTTAATCACTTCAAGGTGATTAAACCTCTTATAAGTGAGTATGTGATCCATCATTCCTTGAATGTACCTCAATGCTTTCTTTGCAATTTTGAATTATCCAAATTAGGATCACTTTGGCACTTGTCCAGCATTCTGACAACAAATATGATGTCTGGCCTAGTACAAGCTTAAGTATACATTAATTTCCTATTAATAGATGCAAATGAATCTTTTTTCATTTAGGTGCATTTCAATTCATTCTTTGGGCATCGCATAATGTTGAATTTATCTTTCCTTTTACACTAAGCACTTTTCATCTTGAATCCCTCTAACCTTTACTAATATATGCTTTCTAAGGTAATCCTAATATTCTTTTATGATCTATCATAGAATGTTTTAATTCGTAGCACATAAGATGTCTCACTCATATATTTTATTTCAAAGTTCATAGAGAGAAATTTCTTGATCTCATGTAACAAGCCACAATCATTTACAGCCAATAAGATATCATCAATATATAGAAAAAAATATAAACTTGCTCCCACTAACCTTCAGATACATACACCAATCAAAAATGTTTTTCTCAAATCTAAATGAAGTAATTGTTTCATTGAACTTAAGATATAGGAAGCTTGTTTAATTATGTATATTGATTTCTCAAGTTTATACACCATATGTTCCTTTCCTTTAACAAGAAAACCATCAAGTTGATCTATATAAACTCCTTCCTTTAAATTCACATTTAGAAAGTTAGTTTTCGCATCCATTTGATGTAACTTTAAGTCATAATGAGTTACCATTACTATAATAATTCTAAATGAGTCCTTTTTGGAGACAGTATAAAATGGCTCTTTATAGTCGATGCCATCTTTCTGAGTAAAATCTTCGGCAACAAGCCTAGTTGATGAGTGAGTTTTATACTCATAAATTAAATATTTTCATCTTATCTTTTTGCCATAATTAAGCATAAATCTCCCTTACTTTTCTTTAGTTTATGTATTTCTTATAGATGGAGAGAAGAGTAGAAATTGGACTTAATTGGAGGAATCAGAGCTAAATTGTGGTTCTTTAGGAATGATGTCTACAAATCAAGCAGATAAAACAAATTCATTAAAGATGGCTGAGTAAGGAGCATTATCATATTGACTCTTGAGACGCATCTTAATGGAGATATGCACAAATTTATTCTTGATTTATGATCACATTTCCAAAAGAACTAAAACATAAAGATTCACGGCAAAGCACCCAATGTTGAGAATATGTTTACTGTTTGCAGTCCAGCCCAACCTTGCTGTAGTACTTGGGTCATATCTCCGAAAATACATATCCAATATGTATGCAATCTGGTAGGTGTGTAGATGACACTATTGGGTACAACTTTCATGTTCAAGTGGTTAGAAAACTCGGACATTAAAAGGGCCAAAAGTGGGCTAGAATAGAATCTATCCCCTGCTGCAGTCCAGCCCAACTTTGCTCTACTCTTTTGACCATAAGTCACAAATTACGTATCCAATTTGTCCACAATTTGTCTTGAAGGAAAGATAATGAAATTTTCTACAACTTTCGTGTTGATGAAGTTAGCAAATTCGGCGGCTTTCAAGACAATATTCAAGGTTCAAGTTCGGTGCACATGATGGAATCCAAATTGTCAACTTTGTACAACTTCCTACCTAACAATTTTGACAATTACCACACCTACCACACCTAATTGTTTCTATAAATAGAGCCCTTGAGGGGTGAGTTAGAGAGTTTTTGGATAGCTTTTGGAGGGAGCTTGGGAAAGCTTTGTTGGAATTCTACGTACTTGTAATGTTATTCTCTCTTTAGACATTTTGTATTTTTCATTTTCTTCCATAATATTATCATGTTCCTTCATCTATCATTTTACTTTCTCGCTTTAATTATGGAGAACTAATCTCCTAATGCTAAGGTGAAAAGGTGAAACTCTTGGTATGAGAATAATAATTTATCTAACTCTTAATCTTAATGTTTATCTTTGATATTGTATTTAACTTCTTATTTCTTTTCTCATGATTATTTCTTAATGGCTGGTTTTATCTTATCGCCGATTTCTTGTTATTTTATTGGCTGGTTTTATCATACCGCCTATCTCTTATTATTTTTATGGTTGGCTTTGCCACCTATCTCTGGTTATGTTTCTTCTTCTTTCCTCTTTTCATTCAAATCTTTTAAACTTCGAATCTTGATACATTGTCGACAATCTTTGGCACAATGAATGCTTGAATCAATCTTGATTTATTGTAGACAATATAATGATTGGCACAATATATGCTCGACTTTAAGTACAAGTTATCTTTTGCATCTTTGTATTTTTAATCTTGCAAAGTGTGAATCTTGATATATTATAGACAACATGACAATTGGCACAATATATACTTGAATCCATTTTACAAGAATATTTTAATTATTAGTGAGGAGGTAAATATAATTCATGTATAAACAAAGTTGAGCTTAAATTAACTTATCATCCAATTAGAACTTCATTCGTGTAAGGATTCTAATTGAGTAACAAAATAGTTAAATTTATCTTTATTCAATATACCAAGAATGGATCCCCTAACCTTAGCATGCTTCTTTATTTTAAATACATCTTCATTTAATTTCAGTATATTAGTTCTTTGTGTAATTTGTTCAATATTCCTCTCACAAAACAAGACATCGGGAACTAGGTTAGAAGTATTTATTTTGGATCTATATTAGAATTTTCTCTCAATTGGCAATCTCTGTGGGATTGACCTTGCATACCACTAAATCTATACTCCAATAGATTCGTGCACTTGTGAGTTTTAATTAAAACAACAACACTAGTCTTAAATCTTTTGACATTGCCATTTGAATTGTGTTTGGTCTTAAAAACCCATTTACACCTGACTCTTTCACAACCTTCAGGCAATTTAACAAGATCTCAAACTTTATTATGATCCATTGATTTTAACTCTTCTTTCATAGCGTCTAACCATTTATTATTATTGGCACTTTCCATGATTTGTGAAAATGAAATTGGATTATCATTAACTCCTAAGTCAAATTCTGACTCTTGTAGATAGACCACATAATCATTAGAAATAGCATATCGCTTTTGCCTTTAAGATCTTCTTAATTCTATTATTTCATGTGGTTCATCTGTTATATGTTCATTAATGACAACTTCACTATATGGTGTTTCATCAATCATTTGTTGTTCTTATAAGTTGTCAAACTGTTCTACAATTGTGGAAACAATAATATCCCAAGAAGTTTTAGGTAAAGGAACTTGCACCTTAACTTCTTGGATTTCCACTTTCCGTGGTTCTATACTCCCACTAACATCACCATTTTCAATAAACCTAACATTTCCAGTTTCAATAATTTTCGTACTATGGTTAAGACAATAAAATCTATACCTTCTTGTCCACAGTTCAAAAAGAGTCTTTGAAGCTGCCTTACTAGGAACCCTGTTTAACAACTACATGCCAATTTTTAAAGCATGCATCCATAACAATAAGGGTAAAGAAGAAAAAATCAACACACTTCTAACCATATTCATTAGAGTACGATTACACCTTTCTGCAACACCATTTTGTTGTGGTGTTCTTGGCATTGTGTATTGGATACATATGCCATGCTTTTCAAGGAATTTAGCAACAGACTAAGACATTGTCTAGTTTCATCATATTTTCATAATATTCACCACCTCCGTCAAACCTGACAACCTTTTCCTTTCTGTCTAATTGTCTTTCTATCTCAGCGACAAACACCTTTATGGCATTTGATGACTGAGATTTCTCATGCAACAAATAGACATAACTATAACGTGAAAAATCATCAATAAAGCTGATAAAATAATTTTCTCCACCAAAAGATGGAACACGAAAAGACCTACATATATTAGTGTTTATGAGTTCAAGGAGCTGTGTGCTCCTTGTGGCTGCCATATTTTTCATCTTAATGACATGCTTATACACAATACATAAACCATTAAACTTCATAGTAGTCAATGTACCCATCAGTAACCCAATTGGTGACTCATCAACATCATCAGTCTGAGAGTGCTCTTTCATAAATTTCATGTATTCTTTTGCACTTTCAATCTTGGGAATTATGCACTTAATGTTGTTTACTCCAATCATTTGCATAAACATTAGGCTCAGTCTATTAGATCTTTCCCAAGTTTTATGGAAAGACCTATGTCATATGCTGCTTAAGTTAGTGAAAGCAACAGGATTATTAGTTAGGAGTGGGAAATCAAGATCTAAAACACCTAAGTGAAATTAGACTTGTTCACGCCACTCAAAGAAATTGAGCCCATCATACTTTAATATAGATAAAACATGCGAATGAAGAGAAACAGGAACCGATACTTGTATATAGATAGAATGCTCATACATTAATGCTTTGGGTCATAACTTAAACATATAATTCAAATTCAGACATTAGCATAAACGTACATTGAAGTTCTCCTTTAGGTGATCCAACAATACAGTATAGTAAACGTGATTGATGCTTAATTTGAATTTAACATAATTGGTAATTATATATAATCTAATTTGGCATGTTTGTTATCTTTGGATATACTAAAAAAGTCAAATAAAGCATATTAATTATCCACATTCATGTTCTTGACTATAAAATTAACTAATCAACCTTTGGGCTATCCTTAAATATTTTATAGCCAATAAACTTCAATATACCCATGAACATGAAATATTTAATAACATTATGTCATCTCATTTATAGCATCACATAATCATGAGTAATTGAATTTCGTTTAATTTGACATCTATAAAACTTTATAATTTGGTCACTTTGGTAACTAACAAATTATTCATACCATATACATCAAATTAATTTTTCATAACAATTATTTATATAATCTTATAGACATGAGGCTTCAAGGTTCTACCACTTTAGTGACCAAAACCGTTCATAATGTCTATCAAAATTATATAACAATCGTACATACAAATATTGTACATACAATATTATGAAAACTTTATTATCATCAACTTTATCACAGTAACATAGAGAGCGTACATTTTACTGGGGTGATTTATAAATATGTCATATATATACATACTAGTATCTAATGCTATAATATGCTCGCCAACAAGATCCATAAAACAAAACTTAATGCATTATATTAATTTCACAAGAAGATGATGAATACCAAAATTAGGTGCATGATTGCAATGAAAACATACATCAATTCTGAAATATATGATAACTAGACATATCAATTTAATATATCAATTCTGACTGTGTCATGGGAAAATTCTTTCATTGTCTCATCACAAAATTAAGTTATCTTATAACAATGAACTTTAATTTACCCACAAATAGGCAATCATCATGTCATGTATAAATATCAAATTTAATGCGTAATTGAAAATAAAAATATTATGCAATTTGGAACTAATTTTCTTAATGATTCAACCATTTTGGTATTTAACATATCCTACATAATATAATTCCAAATTGCAAACATTGCTTTCAAACAATAAAACAATAAGTGGGAGTAGCTTTATTTCCTTAAAACAATCATTGTTATTGTTGGTATTCTTTCGTGAATCAGGAGTGCATGTGCATTATGTTCAATTTATTGGTGATGGACTAATAATGATTCAATTCATCAAGGGACAACACCCACATTCATTATAATCCAGGAAGGATTTGCATTCATCGAAACCCTTCACCAAATCATTAATGCAATTATACAAAATTTCCATTAATAGTGAAGAATCAATCAATAATTTTACAAATTACATAAATTTTTCCTTTCCTCTTCCTTAGCACGCCAATTTGACAAAGTAAAGTCATATATTAGAATAAACATTAGCAGATGACTATTAGAAGACAAATAGATACACTCTCAAGCATGATTTTGCAACCCATAGTTCATACAAATTGTTAATTGCAAATCAAGAAACAACAAATTGAGTGGTGCAGCGGAACAATACTCGAGGACATAATTCAAAATAAATTTTAATCAATTGATGAAAAATTTGGTTTATACAATTAACCAAATTGATTTGGTTTATGCCAAAACATAATTTTGTGAATCATACATTTTTTCAAAAGAGAAACAATATTTTTTAATGGAAAATCATAAGTTCTTAAACCAAGGGCTCTGATATCACATGTAAGACTTTTCATTAATTTATGCAAATCAATATTTTAATTTTGTATAACATCTTATGCCCAATGACTTTAGAACTTTATGATTTCACAAAATAATAATTTAATAGAGACGTACCTTGATCCATGATAAGTCACTTGAAGAGAAATTCTCTATAGATGAAAATTCAGAAGAAATTAGGTTTCTCTCTCTTCAACTTTTTAGGTTTAACACACGTTTCTTGATGGAGAGAAAACTATCACTTAATGGGTAGAGAGATGACCAACTTCTTATATAGAGTCATTAATACACATGTACCATTAACATGTATCTCCAATAGAAAATATCTCTCTTATTAACCAATAGAATTTTAGCACTTAATAATTATTATATCATAATTATTATTAAGTGATAATTATCATCAATTCATAATTATCACTAAGTCATAATTATCATTGATTTATGATTATATTTAAATGAATAAATATAATAAAATACATATCTAAAACACTTGGGCCACTAATTGAAATATCTAACATCCCCCTCAAAATATTGGATCATGGATAGTCTTGGCTTAACAATCTTTGCTTGAGTTAGCATGATACTATTGAGGAGTTCATGATGTTTGTTCTAATCTTGTATTTTATATGGATGATTAGAAATGAATGTGTTCTTCAGTAGAGGTCTCTTACTCTACTTAAGTTGCTAAAGAATATTTCAATCTGATTCCCATAATATATGCAAACTTGGAAGACATTTGAGTAAAAGAGTCAACAGAAGCATCAAAATTTGATTCAACCCAGGACTAATTTTATGCCTCTCTGTCTTTTAGTTGGACATTGATTTTATAGTGTCAAAACATCCCTCGGAAAGGGGAATTATGAAGACTTGGTTCATTGCAAGTATTTGGCTGGAGAAACATCAGACTCGTTGTTTAGGATATGGTGAGCCTTGCCAAATTGGGAAGCTACAGATTTTGATGGAAGGAATTGGTCATATCTTGAAGTTTGTTTCTAATTAAAATGCTAAAGTGGGTTGCAATCAGGATGTTTCAATTTTCTGGTTATGTCAGTGTAACATCCCTAATTTCATTTCTTTTATTAATAAAGGTACATAAATATTTAATTAAGAAAATAAAATCTATTAAACAATTTTTAGATATCTAAGGAAATATAAACCTTAGAAGTTCTTCACCTTATGTGTATGCATAGAAAATGTTTCTACCATTAAGGGAATAAGTAAAGAAAGAAAGCTTAATAGGAAAAATTAAAAATAACATACTAAAGAGAGGCGAAATTCTTGGGTTAGGAAGATAAATTTTCTAAAAGTAAGTGAAGGTCTTAAAATTTCAAGAACATTGAATTAGGGTAATTTTTCCTAATTCAAGAGCTAGAGTTTATAAGTTTAACATCTTCACCCATACATTGGGCTTTCACCTATGGACATTTCATATAAAGTTTTTCCACTTCACATGAGTTTTTAGCAAGCCAATAGGATAGCCCAAGCAAGAAATAAAACATAGACTTGGACTAGGATATAGAAGTTGGACCGATAGCCCAAAAATCAAGAAAATGTGACCAAGCCCTCCATGAAAGGTAAAATTTCAGCCAAAGCAAAGGAAATGAGCAAGAATGAGCCCAAATCCAAGAGAAAAAAAAAGAACCATGTGAGAAAATAGTAGTGTAATAATAATAAAAATTAGGTCACATGGTATTAGAACAAAACATCTATATCCTACATTCATAATTTAAACAAGTAGGTAATTGTTAGCTCTAATTTAGTTGAGTTATTGTATGCTTTTCTCATTCTTATTACTCTGTATTTTGGCTGGTTTCGTATTAATTCCCCTTGATTTGATATTGTGATTGCATCTCATGAATATGAGAATGTCCATCGCGCCTGATTGAAAATTTAAGTGTGCATTGCAAGACAAGGGATGCTACAGCAAACCTGCATGAATCTTAGGACAAAAGGGCTGCAAACTGAATTATGTTGGCTGAGTCTTCATCCAGATGATTCTGGGTGCATGCTTAGGGAGCTGAGGCTATGTGGTACGATCCAGGTGGGATAGGCACTTTGCTGCTGCTGCAGGTGCTGCTCCCACTACCTTGCATGGAAGAAAAGAGCACTCAGCTGACACAAAACAGAAGTTGTCTCCACTACTGAAGGTGGAGGAAAAGGCGCTGGCAGAAGTGCTGGCAAAAAAAGAGAGGAAAAAAGCCAAAAAGGAGCCACACCACCAAGACCACAATCCTAGCCTATAAAAGGCTAAAAGGAGAACAAAATGGGGGACGGATAGAGATGCACACACGGGAACATCCAGAGGAAAGGGAATATTGTTCCATTAGGAACCCATCGAGCAAGGGTGTTAGACGTTATGGCTGGGCTAGACAAAGGAGTCGTTAGACGTGGGAAAGAAAGGATTCTGTCATAGAACTCTTCTTTCCTTTGGTGTTTCTATTATTTTTTACTGCCTCTATTTCTACTTCATTTTCCTTTCTGCACTATGGTTCTTCTAATGTTTACAGTTGCAATTAACTTGGATATAATGCTGGGCTAAACTTCCAGCTAGGTTTGCAAATGGATTGATGTGAACTTTTAGCATATTTTTAGTAATGAATGACTCTATTTTAGCATTGCTTTGGGCATTCTAACTAATCTTTACATTTCTTAATTTCTTCCATTAAATGACATCAATAGTGGAATATTGATACTGACATTTCACCTGGAAGGGTAAATGGAAGTTAGACTGAGTTGAATGTTATGGGATGGTAAAAAGCCAATGCACAACTAATATAGGAATATATAGTTGTCCCTTATGACCCAATAGTTTCAGAGTATCAAGTGTAGTTCTTTGGGTTGGATTTATATTTGAATGTATGAATCTAACCTCAAGGCTAGCAGGAAGTAGTAGTTCTAGAAAAAAACCCATTGAAAATATAAAACTGGTCACCGGAGTATTTGCTGCAGCAAAGTCAGAGCAAAATGAGTGTAAGAATTTATGTCAACCCTAAAGCAACCCTAATTGTCATTATTATCTAAATTTCTTCTGTTCACCTCATGTATCACAAATATGATTTCAAAGTTCCTTATTTTGTTTTATCTTATTTTGTGCTTGAATCCAATTTTTTTACTCCTAACATTTTTTTGCTACAGCATTTGCGGGTCAATCTTCTATAAGTAATTCTGGTTACAATTCCTCGTGAGATGATACTCACTCATCACTATATTACTTGGTTGCGATACGTGCACTTGCGTGTTCTATTTTTTATATTGTGCATATATATTCGAAACCAACAAGCTTTTGGTGTCGTTGCTGGGGAATTGAAAATTTAAAAGTTATTTATAGATTTTGACTGTTTGGAGAAGTTTAAAACTTAAGGCATCTTGGTGTTTTGGGCAAGTGAAATTAGTGCATAAACAAGACAGACAGGGAACTATTGCCATTAGATCTCGAGATAGAGAGGACTTTTCTAAAATGAAGGAGAAAACTATTGGGTCTACATCAAGTAGCAGGAATGGCCAATCCAAGAGGAGCTAACAACATGGATGACCGAGACAGATTCATGAATGGTTATGTTCAGCCAAATCTGAATGGGTTGAATCCAAGTATAGTGAGGCCAAAAATTGAAGCTCTTCATTTTGAGCTTAAACCGGTGATGTTCCAGATGCTACAAACTACTGGGCAATTTAGTGGAATGCCTACAGAAGATCCACACCTTCACCTGAGAGTGTTTATAGAAGTCACTGATGCGTTCAAGATGAATAGGGTGACATATGAAGTTTTGAATCTCAAACTGTTCCCATATTCCTTAAGAGACTGAGCAAGAGTGTGGTTGAACTCTCTGCCACCTGATTCCATTTCCAATTGGAATGATTTAACTGAGAAGTTCCTGATGAAATATTTTTCACCTACCCAGAATGCAAGGTTGAGGAATAACATTACATCCTTCCAACAATTAGATGAAAAATCATTATATGAAACCTGGGAGAGATACAAAGAGTTACTACAGAGATGCCCTCACCACGGGATTCCATGCTACATCTAGATGGAGAACTTTTACAATGGTCTCAATGCTCACACTAGAACCATAGTGGATGCAACAACTAATGGAGCACTTTTGTCCAAGACGTATAATGAAGCGTATGAGTTCCTTGAAAGGAAGGCTAGTAACAACTACCAATGGCCTATAGATAGAGTCTCAACTAGAAAAAAAGCTGGTGGTATGCATGAAGTAAGTAAAGTCACTTCTCTCACAGCTTAAATAGCTTCGTTAGTCAACACATTAAAAAACCAGCAGTTGCATCGCCCTCAAAAAGCTAATGCAGCCTAGGAAATGGGAGTATTATGTGTCTTATGCAGTGGGCCTCATGTCTTTGATAGTTGTCTTTCAAATATGAAGTTGTGTGCTATATGGGGAACATGAATCGCAACAACAACCCTTATTCAAATACATATAACATGAGCTGGAGACAGCATCCTAATTTATCTTAAAATAACCACAGTACTGGTTAGGGAAGCAATTTTGCTCTTCAAAGGCCGTAATTCCCTCCTTGATTTCAGCAGCAAAAGTATCAGCCTAATGAGATTCCAAATTCCTTGGAGTCGTTACTTAAAGAATATATGTCAAGAAATGATACTGTGATCCAAATTCAAGCTGCTTCACTAAGGAATCTGGAGACTCAAGTTGGGCAATTGGCTAATGAGCTAAAAAACATACCTCCAGGGACACTTCCAAGCAATACAAAAGTTCCTAGGAGGGATAGGAAGGAGAACTGTAAGGCTATAGCACTTAGGAGTGGGAAGGTGGTGGAAGAAACTCAACCTAAGAATCAGAATCAAAAAGATCCTGCTAATGAAAGGGAGAACAAATAGGGGAAAACTAAGCGGCAGAAACCTCTAGAGTAAATGTTGCAGCTTTGCCACAGCAAAATGTTCAGCAGACCAGACCACCTTCAACATTCCCTCAAAGATTTCAAAAGCAACAGCAGGAACAACAATTTAGAAGGTTTCTGGATGTCCTCAAACAGCTACACATCAACAAATCCTTGGTGGAAGCATTGGAAAAAATGCCAAATTATGTTAATTTTATGAAGGATATTTTAACAAAGAAAAGAAGATTTGGAGAATTTGAAACTATTGCTCTAACCAGGGAATACAGTGCTATGCTGCAAAATAAGCTGCCACCTAAACTTAAGGATCCAAGCAGTTTCATTATTCCATGTTCCATTAGGAACTAGTATTTTGGTAAGGCTTTGTGTGATTTGGATGTAACCATCAACTTCATGCCTATGTCAATATTTAAGAAATTAGGGATTGGAGAAGCTAGGCTCACCATTATTTCATTGCAGCTGGCAGACAAATCTATATCATATCTGAAGGGGAAGATAGAAGATGTCTTGGTTAAGGTGGATAAATTATTTTTTCCAATGGATTTCATAGTGCTGGATTATGAAGCAAATGTAGAAATACCAATCATTTTGGGAAGGCCCTTTTTTAACCACCGGCCAAACGTTATTCGATATGCAAAAGGGAGAACTAACAATGAGAGTGCAAGATGAGCAAATCACATTCAATGTCTTCCAATATATGAAATTTCTAGTCGAGGTGGAGGAATGTTCAGTTATTTTGATGATTGAATTTTTACTATCAGAGCAATTTGAGAAAAGCTATAAAGGCCCACTACAAGTGGTTTTGCATAACAGCTCAGACTCGGAAGGTGAAGAAGAAAAAGAATAGGCTTAGATAGAGACAACACCGAGCGCTAGAAAATAAACATTGATGATTTATCCATTGGATATGTCTTCCCAGGAATTGAAGCTACCAAAGGCATCGGTAGATGAACCACCAGCCTTGGAGTTGAAGCCATTACCTTCACACCTAAAATAAGTATACTTGGGTGATGCAACCACTCTACCAGTGATTATTTCAGCACACCTAACAGAGGAGTAAGAAAGCCAATTGGTCATGGTATTGAAGAAATTTAAAAGAGATATTGGATGGACAATTACAGTTATTAAAGGCATCAGTTCTTCATTTTGTATGCATAAGATTCTACTAGAGGATAATGAAAAGGGTCCATCGAAGCTCAACGAAGGCTCCATCCGATGATGAAGGATGTGGTGAAAAAGGAGATCATTAAGTGGTTGGATACTGAAATTATCTACCCAATATTAGACAGCTCCTGGATTAGCTCGGTTCAATGTGTTCCAAAAAAAAGGGGTATGATGGTGGTGGAGAATGAAAACAATGAATTAATCCCAACCAAAGTCGTGACTGGTTGGAAAATTTGCATGGACTACAGGAAGCTGAACAAAAGCACTAGAAAGTACCATTTCTCCTTGCCATTTATAGACCAAATGTTAGATAGGCTCGCTGGAGAGTACTACTGCTTCTTGGATGGGTATTCAGGGTACAACCAGATTGCTATAGCACCCGAGGATCAACACAAGACCACATTTGTCACGGCCCCAAATGATGGAACACATGACCGGCACGGCATAAGGGTTTCCTCCTAGCCGTAAGCCTAACACATAGCATGCACAACCATTCAGCACACAATCCAGTACATAATAAATATAACTGGCCACATACGCCACATCCAATATCAGAAAATACTGTATATATATATATATATATTTCATGAATCCAACATCCTTGATTCAACTTGGCCCATGGCCTCATAGTACAAACATTATTGTAAAACGTAAAACCATTTTTCAAACAACACAAGAAGCGAGGATCCTGCCTGTATGTTCATGGAGATACACTAGACATACACTTAAACTATACAACAAATACAATGGAGTGCCCAAACTGGGGCTCACCAATACTATATTTAGCCTCCTATGGAGCTGTAGCTGGATTAGTGTTTTTTTGACTATCTGTGGGGAGAAAACAGAAGAGGGGTGAGATTACCACATCTCAGTGAATGGATAAATCATACTATAACAGAAACAGGGCAAACTAAGCACGAATATTTCGCAATTAATTAAATAATTGAAATCAAAGTATAGAAAACATTAAACATTTAACCGTAATTTATTGAAAGAATGCTAAACAGTTCAAATGATAAATCAGGATTAAATCAATAACTGTAAGCAAATCAATTATGCATGGTAAGTAATAAATGAAGATACTTATGCAAGAACAATGATGAATGAGGTATTTTAGAAATATTTAATCTTTAAGAAAAATGCACTAATTTATTGGAGGTCTTTCCTAACAGATCTATCATCTCCCCCGAGCACACAGCAAGGGTAGGGTAATCACTGTAGGCGTAGACATAAGTCCACCCTAAATTTCCCCAAGCACATAGCAATGGGTATGGCAATCACTGTAGGCGTAGACATAAGTCCACCCTAAATTTTGTGTCTTAGGCTGTCATATGCCCGTCACAATATCCTAGGCCGAAGCCTTAACATGATCATGGTGCACCAGGGCTAGCACTACCTGCGGCTAGCTAAAAGTGATCTAAAAGGGTCCCTTCAATAGAAAACATGTGAAATATGCTATTTAAAGAGTTTAAAGTAAAACATTTCAATAACTTTACAATACAGCTATAATTCTCCATCTAGCTCTTTTCATGCATAAAATTTCGTTCTATAATATATCTCATCCATGAATTCCCATGGAGACTTTTACAATCATAAATTTTCCCTTTTAAACATAGATCGTCCGTAGATGTCACATAGATGCTCATCATGCATCAAATCATGTCATGGCTAACTTAGTTCATTTCTATGACTAAGTTTGCATTTCTATAAATCTAGCTTAAATGGAGAATTAATTGTCTAGATGCTTGCCCTGCATACCTAGGGTTCAACTAGGATTGAAATTTACAATTTCTAACATGGTTGGAACATATTGGTTTTCAAAGCGGTAAAACAATTTAACATACATTCCAACTAGTTAAAATCATACGAGAGAGTTATAAATCAAATTCCTAAAACATGCGCTATAGTATGAAAAACCCACTCACCGTACTAGAAGTACAACAACGAGAATTTCACCTCGTGGTGGCTCAACAACCTAGAAAATATAGACATAATATGAAAATAAGATAAATTCTAAACGTCACTATTCATGCCGGAAAACACTATTCACTCGCCGAAAAATACTATTCACTAGCCGGAAAATACTATTCATGCCGAAACCTAAAAACCCCATATTCGATTCTAAAGCTATCTACGGGAAGAATTTCGGTAAAAACGAAGCCTAAAATGCAATTGGACGAAGTTTTACCTTTGGAGGTACTATTCACGCGATTTTCCGGCGACCTTCCGACGACTTTCTGGCGAAATTGATCGGTGGGTTTTGAAGTACTTGTTGCCACGAGTCCAATGTCCAGACGGTTCGTCAATCAGAGATCCGTAGCTCCAGATATGAAGGTTTGAAAATCGAAGGGGAAAAGGGAAAAATGGGGGGGCTGCGGGTTTTTTTTTCTCTGCTCTCTACCTCTGGTCCCGTATGCACATATATGTGCTGATGCTACAGTAAAAAAAAAAATTTTTAAATAACTATTAAATAATTAATAATAAGATTTTCTTTTATAAAAATTCATATAAATTCCGTTTTTCATCATAAAATATCCTAAAAATTTCTAAAAATTTCCTTTCTCATAAATCTTTAGTTAAACTCTCACATCATAATTTTTCTTGATAAAAATAGTAATAAAACAAATTTCTAAACAAATATCTTTATTTATATTAAAAGAAAGAGTATTTCTAAAAATACCATAAAAATTCAATAGAAGCCGGTATAAGTATTTTAAGCAACACAATACTTCTTTTACTTAAAAATTCACTTACTTTTAACAAATCATAATTATTTCTACATAATAAAAATATATTTGCTTATAGCGCGCCAAAACATAACTTCTAATATTTTTTTTCTATGTAATAAATATACATATTTTCTACGGTTCTTATCTCTATTGTCAAAATTCTCTCTTTTATTTTAAATTTCCTTTTCATTAAATTTTACGGTTATTACAACATTCACATGCCCATACGACACTTTTTCATTTCAGAGAATGCCATTTGGGCTGTGCATTGCTCCAGCCACCTTTCAAAGATGCATAATGGTAATTTTCACCGAAATAGTAGAACAATTTGTGGAGATTTTCATGGATGACTTTTCTATTTTTGGAATCTCTTTTGACTTGTGTTTGGAAAATCTGGCTAAAGTTCTCCAAAGGTATAAGGAGACAAATCTTGTATTGAATTAGGAGAAGTGTCAATTCATGGTGAAAGAAGGAATTGTGTTAGGACACAGTTTCTCAAAATAGGCTAGAAGTTGATAAGGCCAAGGTTGAGATCATTGAGAAGCTGCCTCCTCCCACTATGGTGAAAGATATTAAAAGCTTTCTTAGACATGCAGGATTTTACAGACGATTTATTAAGGATTTTTTTAAGATTGCTAAGCCCCTATGCAATCCACTCGAAAAAGACAGAGCATTTTGCTTCTACAAAGATTGCATGAAAGCATTCTGCGAACTTAAGCAAAAGTTAAGTACAACGCCTGTTATTGTGGCACCGAACTGGGCATCACCATTTGAGCTTATGTGTGACGCAAGTAATGTAGCTTTGGGAGCATTTCTTGGCCAACATAGGAATAAAGTGTTTCACTCCATATACTATGCTAGTAAGACACTACAAGGGGCTCAACTCAATTACACTATGACAGAGAAGGAGTTGCTGGCAGTTGTATTTGCTTTTGAAAAATTTTGATCTTACTTAGTGGGCACCATGGTGATTGTGTATACTAACCACTCTGCCATCAAACACTTAGTAAAGAAAAAGGATTCAAAACTAAGACTCATCCGATGAGTGCTCCATTTGCAAGAATTCGATTTGGAAATCAAGGATAGAAAGGGAACTAAAAATCCAGTAGCTGACCACTTTTCTCGACTTGAACAGAACAAAGAAAATGCAGAGGAAATCAATGAGAAGTTCCCATATGAGCAGCTTTTCCTGATGTCTGAATCTCATCGCCATGGTATGCTGATTATATGAATTACTTGGTAAATGGACTACTTCCACTATATTTGACTTCACAACAGAAAAAGAAATTTCTGCATGATGTCAATTCATACAATTGGGATGAATCATATCTCTTCGAGCAGTGTGCTGACCAAATGATTAGGAGATACATTCCGAAGGAAGAAATGGAGTCCATACTATAGCAATTCCATGCCTCTCCCTATGGAGGCCACTTTGGACGAATTCGGATGACAAACAAGGTGTTGCAAGCAGGGTTCTATTGGCCTTCACTATTTAAGGATTCTCACTCTTTTGTGATGCAATGTGATAGGTACGAAAGAGTAAGGAATATATTCAAAAGACATGAAATGCCTCTAAAAAATATTTTAAAATTTAAATTGTTTGATGTATGGGGGATAGATTTCATAAAGCCATTCCCTTCGAGTTTCAAAAATCAATATATCCTGGTTGCTGTTAACTATGTATCAAATGGGTGGAAGCAGGTGCTTTTCCAACCAATGATGCAAATTTGGTGACAAAGTTCCTTAAAAAGAACATCTTCACCGGATTTGGGACTCCACGAGCTATCATCAGTGATGGAGGATCCCACTTTTGTAATAGATAGTTTGAAGCATTGTTTGCTAAGTATGGGGTTAAACACAAGGTGGCAACACTGTACCACCCCCAAACTAGTGGACAAGTTAAAATCTCAAATAGAGAAATCAAGAGAATCCTAGAAAAAACTGTTGGCCCAACGAGAAAAGACTGGTCTTCAAGGCTGGATGACGTGTTGTGGGCTTATCAAACAGCCTACAAGACACCTTTGGGGATGTCTCCATATAAGTTAGTATTTGGCAAGGCTTTTCATTTGCCAGTAGAGCTAGAGCATCAAGCATACTGGGTAATCAAAAACTTTAACTTAAATTTAGAGGCTGTTAGATAAAAAAAAGATGCTGCAGCTAAATGAATTGGATAAATTCCGCAAGAAGTCCTATGAGAATCCTAAACTCTACAAGGAACGGACAAAGCAATGGCATGATAGGAAAATACAGCCACAGAACTTTAAAGTGGGTCAACAAGTCCTATTATTCAATTCCAGATTAACCTTGTTCCCTGGAAAGCTCAAGTCTCGTTGGTTTTCTCCTTTTCGCATTAAGCAAGTTTTCCCATTCGAAGCTGTTGAATTGGAAGAAGAGAAATTGGGAAGAACGTTCAAGGTAAATGGGTAAAGAATCAAACACTATTTTGGAGGTAAAGTGGAACACTAGCACACTTCAATCCAATTACAAGAAGGATGAAAAGGGAAGTAGTCGGGCTGTCAACTATAAAATAAGCGCTTATGGGAGGCAACCTATGTGTTTTTTTTTTGCAATTTTATATTTTTTTTTATATTTGTTTAGTAGCTTGAATTTTTATTTTACTTTTATCTGTGTTAAAATTTTTAGGCAAGAAGGAACATCAAACCAGAAGAGGTAGTTGCAAGAAATTGCCACAACAAAGACAGCTCTGTAATAACCAATGAAGAAAAAAAATTGTCATGGAATTGTTGTAGCATCTTTCTATGAAGTAAGGAGTACTCCTTTGGCAAGAGGATGAGTGGAACTAGGCCACCAGGATCACTTAGGGGTGGAAAAGAAGAGAAGAAGCAAACCCGTGAATAAGTCGAGAAAAAATAGGGGCAAAAAAGAAAAGGGGAGCCCAATAATTCAAGTCTAGTCTGAAAAAAAGAGGTGAAGTGGGAAAACTAAAAGGCACCCAAACGTCATTTCCCCTCTGCCAACTTCATATTGCTCATTCACCTCCCTTATTTTGTGCAACTGTAACCAGCTCTACATCAGCCTTGCCTTTTCGTTCTATGTCTCTTTCTTGCTCTCTTTGAAAGGTCCATTCTTCAACTCGGAACAACCTTCATCTGCACACCATGCTGAGAGTAAAGATTGTCGCAAAGAAGGCTAGCAAGACAAAGAAATTTGTCTCTAAAGAGACCTAGAAATGATATGACGAGGAGACGGTTCAACGGACGTTTTGTGGGGAAAAAGGCTTTACCTTTACAAATACTGAAGACTTAGGGCTGCCAATGTACGTTGCTGTAGTGGTGAAGTATAAGAGTTGGAGAGACTTTGTCAAACACCCAGAGTCTACCGTAATACCACTGGTGAGGGAATTCTATGCAAATTTCCTAAAGGATGCTACGGACTGGGTAAGGGTTTGGGAAACCCAGGTGCCATTTGACCCCTAAGCTATCAACACAGCCTATCAGTTGGACGATGAGGAAGATGACTATAAGAAACACTTGGACTCTTTGGAAGAACAAGATTGGGACCAAATGCTACAGAGGGTGTGTATCCTAGGCACCTCGTGGGACAAGTCTTCCCAAGGAGCTGTAACCTTGAATAGAGCATTCTTGCTACCGGCGGCTAAGGTGTGGTATCACTTCCTAAAGACTCGCCTTTTACCCTCCATTCATAGGAAAACTATAATTTGAGACTAGGTAGCTATGGTGGATGCCATCATATTTGGAAGACCCATTAATGTGGGAAAGGTCATCTATGAACAAATCAAGGTGTGTGCTAATCAAAAGAAAGGCTGTCTCTTTTCTCCTTCCTTGATTACCATGCTGTGTTTGGCTAGCAGAGTTCTAGTCTCACTTGATTATTCAGGTTAGGAAGTGCAATCAACTCTATAGCCATCGCATGAATTGTGCAAGAGAAAGGTGATCTAGACCCACCTGCACACACCCAAGATCCCCTACACCCTGGAAGACAAGCACCCTCAACTTCAACCCACCATTTGTAAGTAGAAGAGAGGTTAAAGTAACTCGAGAAGCAACAAGACAACTTTATTTAGCACCAGCAAAAGTTTTGGCACTATCAACACCAGAGAGACATTGCCTTGCAGCAAACTCTAAAGCAAAATTTCAAGCAATTCTTCTCATTCCCTCAATTCCCAATGGACATACTGAGCACTCTATTTGGGCAAGAAAAGAGGGAACCTAACCGATAGAGTAAAGAGGCATGAGAATTCTCTAAAGGCAGAGAGCAAGGGAAGGGCCCACAGAGAGCTGAAAAGGAAAAGGATTCCTTAGAGGATGAGGAACCAATTGTAAAATGGAGAGCAGCCTTACAAAAAGGGAAAAGTAAGCTCCCAAGCCCACAAAAGTCATTCCAAAGGAGAAGTGGGCTTCGGAGTACATCAAACTCTTGATGGGGTCAATGCAACAGGGATGCTACAACAATCTTGCATACATCTCAGGGAAGTCCCCTTCACTTTTATTTTCCTTTTTGTTCCTTTACTGTTCAAGTTACATATTGCATGCTACCTTGTCTACCTCAATTGTATATCCTTTCAGTCTTTTTTAATGTTTATGAAATTTAGTAGCAGTGAGGACACTGCTAATCATCAAGTTTGGGGGGTATTAAATGCATTATGGCTACTCCAATTCTGTTGTTTTGTGTTCTGTATGATCCTGCATAGGCATACTGGCCTAGGTTTGAAAATTGGGAAAACATTAGGAAAGCTTATATAATTTTTCTTATTCTGAAAAAAAAAAAGGAGAGGTCTGTCATGGATTTTCTTGTGGCCTGATGTTGGTTCAAGGAAATTCAATGAGGAAAGGCTAGAAATGACTGATGGAATGTATGAATTTTGCATGCTAACTTCTTACAATTGAAACCTTCCCTTATGAGCACTAGGCTATGGTTAGTCTTTATTGAGAAAAACTTGATAATTTTTCATAAAAGGTAGACCCAAGATTTTAGAGTTAATGTTGAAAGTCTCTTAAAACAAATTGTTGGATGACAACATAAGGCATAAGCTCAATTTGCATAAAGGCTTAAGTTTGGGGGAGGTGATGATATATATATGAAAAAAAAGAGAAGAAAAAGATAGAAGAGTTGTCACTCTAATGCATCTTCGATCACTTAGTAACTAGGGGTATGCATGAGCCCCATGTGTACTCTTGTGTAAAACAATGACACAGAGGTATGAGTAGGAAGTTCCAAAAGGTGATAGTGTTAAGTAATCGGGTGCCTTCATCCCAAATGTCGATATTCGAGTCAAAAGACAGCAATGAATTTAAAAAAGAAAAAGAAAAAAAGGGGGGCAAAACAAGACAAAAACAAAGAAAAAATAAGTCATCTGCCTCCCCCTAAATGACCTAGTTTTGCTACCTCTGATATGCTGGTATCTTTGGATTAGTGAAGAGGGATCTGATATATTAGCTTATAAAATCATAGGACCTTGGCTAATGTTAACTCAAGTGGTTCTTGTAGGACTAGTCGTAATGCACACACACATTTGCAAGGGAAGTTTCGGTTGAGGGATAAGAATGTAAAAAGTTGATATGTAGAAGTTTCTCTTAGAAACAATTCTGAGAGATGAGAACCAATAGAAGTGCTGCATAAAGCTAATCTTGTCTAAGAGTTGTAGCATAGGAAGAAGTTCTTAGTGGGCAGAGGAATTTGCTTAGGGACAAGCAAGACTCTAAGTTTGGGGGGATCTGTTAGCTCTAATTTAGTTCAGTTATTGTATACTTTTCTTATGTTTATTACTCTACATTTTGCTGGTTTAGTATTAATTCCCATTGATTTGATATTGTGATTGCATCTCCTAAATATGAAAACACCCATCGCGCCTAATTAAAAAATTCAGTGTGCATTGTAGGACAAGGGATGCTATAGCAAACCTATGTGCATCTCAGGACAAAAGGGCTGCACATCGAATTATGTTGGGTGAGTCTTCAGCCAGATGATACTGGGTGCATGCTTGGGGAGCTGAAGCTGTGTGGTACAATGCAGGTGGGATGAGCACTTTGTTACTGTAGTAGGTGCTACTCCCACTACCTTGCATGGAAGAAAGGAGCACTCGAATGACACAAAACAGAAGTTGTCTCCACTATTGAAGGTGGAGGAAAAGGC
This sequence comes from Gleditsia sinensis, assembly GCA_037074535.1. Classification (NCBI taxonomy): domain Eukaryota; kingdom Viridiplantae; phylum Streptophyta; class Magnoliopsida; order Fabales; family Fabaceae; genus Gleditsia; species Gleditsia sinensis. Next base: position 27,930,564 of record CM073468.1, on the reverse strand, counting down.
GCTGGCAGAAGTGCAGGCAAAAAAATGAGAAAAAAGCCAAAAAGGAGCCACACCACTAAGACCACAATCCTAGCCTATGAAAGGCTGGAAGGAGAACAGAATGGGGGAAAAATAGAGATACACATATGGGAACGTCCAAAGGAAGGGGAATACTGTTCCATTGGGAACCCATCGGGCAAGGGTGATAAACGTTGTGGCTGTGCTAGACAAAGGAGCTACTGCATGTGGGAGAGAAATGATTCTACCATATAACTCTTCTTTCCTTTCGTGCTTCTATTATTTTTTGCTGCCTCTGTTTCTACTGCATTTTCCTCTCTGCACTATGGTTGTTCTAATGTTTACAGTTGTAATTAACTTAGATATGATGCTAGGCTAAACTTTTAGCTAGGTTTGCATATAGTTTGATCTGAACTTTCAACATATTTTTAGTAATGAATCACTATATTTTAGCATTGCTTTTGGCATTCTAATTGATCTTTGCATTTCTTAATTTCTATCGTTGAATGACCTCAATAGTGGAATATTGATACTGACATTTCACTTGGAAGGGTAAATGAAAGTTCGACTGAGTTGAATGTTTTGGGATGGTAAAAAGCCAATGCACAACTAATATAAGAATATATAGTTGTCCCGTATCACCCAATAGTTTCAAAGTATCAAGTGTAGTTCTTTGGGTTGGATTTATATACGAATATATGAATCTAACCTCAAGGCTAGCAGGAAGTGGTAGTTTTGGAAAGAACCCATTCAAAATAAAAAACTGGTCACTGGAGTATTTGTTGCAGCAAAGTCAGAGCAAAATGAGTGCAGGAATTCATGTGAACTGATGAGTGATTTTTATACTCATAAATTAAATATTTTCATCTTATCTTTTGTCATAATTAAGCATAAATCTCCCTTACTTGTCTTTAGTTTTGTGTCTTTCTTACAGATGGAGAGAAGAGTAGAAAATGGACTTAATTGGAGGAATGAGAGTTAAATTGTGGTTCTTTGGGAATGATGTCTATAAATCAAGATGATAAAACAAATTCATTAAGGATGGCTGAGTAAGGAGCATTATCATATTGTCTCTTGAGACGCATCCTAATGGATATATGCACAAATTTATTCTTGATTTATGGTCATATTTCCTAAAGAACTAAAACATAAAGATTCAAGGCAAAGCACCCAATGTTGAGAATATGTTTGCTGGTTGCAGTCTAGCCCAACCTTGCTGTAGTACTTGGGCCATATCTCCGAAAATACATATCCAATATGTATACAATTTGGTATGTGTGTAGCTGACATAATTGGGTACAACTTTCATGTTTAAGCGGTTAGAAAATACGGATATTAACAGGGCCAAAAGTGGGCTAGAAGAGAATCTGACTACTGCTGCAGTCCAGCCCGACTTTGCTCTAGTATTTTGACCATAACTCACACATTATGTATCCAATTTGTCCCAAATTTGTCTTGACGGAAAGCTAACGAAATTTTCTACAACTTTTGTGTTGATGAAGTCAGAAAATTCGGCTGTTTTCAAGACGATATTCAAGGATCAATTTCGGTGCACGTGATGGAATTCAAATTGTCAACTTTATACAACTTCCTACCTAACAATTTTGACAATTACCACACCAACCACACTTAATTGTATCTATAAATAGAAGGCTTGAGGGGTGAGTTGGGGAGTTTTTTTGGAGAGCTTTGGATAGAGCTTGGGAAAGCTTTGTTGGAATTCTACGAACTTGTAATGTTATTCTCTCTTTAGACATCTTGTATTTTTCATTTTCTTTCGTAATATTATCATGTTTCTTCATCTTTCATTTCACTTTCTTGCCTTGATTATGGAGAACTAATCTCCTAATGCTAAGGTGAAAGGGTGAAACTCTTGGTATGAGAATAATAATTTATCTAACTCTTAATCTTAATGTTTATCTTTGATATTGTATTTACTTTCTTATTTCTTTTCTCGTGATTATTTCTTAATGGCTGGTTTTATCATACTGCCGATTTCTTGTTATGTTATTGACTGGTTTTATTAGACCGTCTATCTCTTATCATTTTCATGGTTGGCTTTGCCACCTACTTTATTTTATTTTACTATTGGTTGGCTTTGCCACCTATTCTATTTCATTTTATTTTGTTATGTTAATTAATTTTCTACCTTTCATTTTTTGCATAAGTTAATCTTGTAAAATGTGAATTTTGATATATTGTAGACAATATAATGATTGGCACAATTTATGCTTGAATCCATTTACAAGTTATCTTTTGCATCTTTGTATTTTTAATCTTGTAAAGTGTGAACCTTGATACATTGTAGACAATTTTTGGCACAATAAATACTTGAATCACTCTTGATTTATTGTAGACAATATGGTGATTGGCACAATGTACGCTTGAATCCATTTTACAAGAATGTTTTAATTATTAGAAAAGAGGTCAATATAATTCATGTATAAACAAAGTTGAGCTTAAATTAACATATTATCCGATTAGAAATTTATTCATGTAAAGATTCTAATTGAGTAATAAAAGAGTTAAATTTATTTTTATTCGATATACCAAGAGTGGATCCCCTAACCTTAGCATGCTTCTTTACTTTGAATACATCTTCATTTAATTTCAGTATATTAGCTCTTTGTGTAATTTGTTCAATATTCCTCTCACAAAACAAGACATCGGGAACTAGGTTAGAAGTATTTATTTCGGATCTATATTAGAATTTTCTCTCAATTGTCAATCTCTGTGGGATTGACCTTGCATACCATTAAATCTATACTCCAATAGATTCGTGCACTTGCGAGTTTTAATTAAAACAACAATAAGTTTTTGGCGCCGTTGCCGGGGATTGCTACGGAAAAGCTATTTGGATCCAGGTAAGTACTTTTCTTCCACTAGTTATAGTTAGAACATTTGATTATTATGTGTATAGAAATTCTTTAGAATTGTTTCTTAAAAATTGGTGTAGTAATTTGGTTGTATAAAATTGGTGGATTCTGTCAACAAGGCTAAAAGTACCTAAGGAATATGGGTTTTAAGTGAAACCATTGTGATTCCTCCATATTTTCTTGGGAAGTCTACCGATTAAATACTACCCATTATTACTAACACTTTGAAAAAAAAGAGTTTGTATAATTTTGTGACTTTTTTTGTGGTATTTGCATTTTGTTGCCGTTGTGTAGTTAGATTCTTTTCTTTCATAATTAGAAAGCATTTTTTTAGTTTATGCGTGCTTGGAAACGTGATAAAGATAAGCGGTTGGTTAGGAAAAGTTTAGGGGCAACCATTGATTGTACAATAGAGACATTAGATTTTGCTGGATCACCATTAAAAATGGAAGAGCAAGTTGTGCATAATAAAACTCTTATGGAGTACTTCTCACCTGTCCTAGCCAATACTCCATCTTGCATAGTTTTGCCACAAACTAATGCAACTCATTTTGAAATCAAACCATCCATACTCCAACTTTTACCATCATTTTATGGTTTGGAAAGAGAAGATCCATACATGCACATTAAAGAGTTTCTTCAAATATGCTCGACATTTCGCTTCCAAAATTTTAATGATGAGTCAATTAGGCTCAGAATGTTTCCATTTTCATTGAAAGATAAAGTTAAATCCTGGTTGAACTACCTACCTATAGGAACTATCACTAGTTGGAACCAATTAGTAAATAAGTTTCTGGCAAAAAATTTCCCTATGTCTAAAACTGATGCCCTTCGGAGAGAAATTTCTGATTTTTGTCAAAAAGAGGGTGAACAATTTTTTGAATGTTGGGAAAGATTTAATGATCTTCTTCTGAAATGTCCTCATCATGGTTTTGAAACTTGGAGATTGGTGAAATATTTCTATGATGGCTTAACTTCATCAAACCGTCAAATGATCCAAAGCATGCATGGTGGGAGATTTTTACAATTGAATGAGGGGGAAGCTTGGGAATCATTAGGATCTTTATCTGAAAATTCTCAGCATTGGAACTGCATAGATCCCAGGGATAAGAAGTCTCAAATACAAAAGAAAGGAGGAATTTACGAAGTGAGTGATGACACAAATGTAAGAATTGCCTTAGCTAGCATGGCTAGAAAGGTAGAAGCTTTAACTTTAAGTCACACTCTGAACCCTTCTACCAATACTAGGATAGAGGCATGTGCCTTATGTTCTAGTACATCTCACATTGCACAATTTTGTCCATCCATACCAGCTTACCAAGAAGCATTTTTTGAGCAAGCTAATTCTCTTCAGTCTTATGGAAAATCATCAGATAGTCCATTTGCACCCACATATAATCCAAATTGGAGGAATCATCCAAATTTTTCATGGAGGCAAAATCAACCTGCAATGAATCAAAATGGGCAACAATTTTCCTCTTCCAATTCATACCCTCACATTTCTCAACATGCTCCTCCTTTCGGGGTATCTCAACAAAGAAAACCTTCTTTGGAGGATACCTTACAACAATTCATGCAATCGACCCAACAAGTCCTGCAATCTCACACTCAAGCTATTTCAAAGCTTGAAACACAATTGGGTCAATTAGCCAATGCTGTAGGAGAGAGAGAAAAAGAAAAATTCCACAGTCAACCTATTCCTAATCCTAAGGGTCAATTTGAAGTAGGATCATCAGCAAATCCTAAGGAAGAAATAAAATCTGTGACAACCCTTAGATCTGGAAAGGTTATTGATAATCATGTTCATATGCCAGAAAATGAGGAACAGAGTCAACATGAGTCTCAAACCAATGACTCAAGTGAAAAGAAAAGTGAACAGATTTCTTATGCCCCCAAAGCTCCTTTCTCTCAAAGACTTGCATCAAATAAGAAAGGTACTCAATATAGTGACATTTTAGAGGTGTTTAAGCAAGTAAGCATTAACATCCCTTTTCTTGATGCTATCAAACAAGTACCCGCTTACTCAAAATTTTTGAAAGATCTTTGTACGGTGAAAAGGAAAACTAATGTTCCAAAAAAGGCATTTTTGACTAAACAAGTGAGTTCTATAATTTAGCAAAAGACTCCTGTCAAGTACAAAGATCCAGGTTGTCCTACAATTTCTTGTATTATAGGTGACCATGTGATTAACAGAGCCTTACTTGATCTAGGAGCAAGTGTGAATTTGCTTCCGTACTCTGTGTATGAGAAACTTGGGTTAGGAAAGCTGAAACCTACATCAGTGACCCTTCAGTTAGCTGATAGGTCCACCAAAATTCCTAGAGGTGTCATAGAAGATGTGCTCATCAAGGTTGATAAATTCTACTTTCCAGTAGATTTCATTGTTCTTGACACTGAACCTGTTGAAAATATAGAGACACAAATTCCAGTCATTTTGGGTAGACCATTTCTGGCAACATCAAATGCAATCATTAATTGTCAAAATGGAATTTTGAATTTATCTTTTGGAAATATGACTGTGAAACTAAATGTTTTTAATGTCTCTCATCAACCTATGGACATGGATGATTTATGTGAGGTCAACCTGATTGAAAGTGCCATTTATGATTCATTTTTAGACTCCTTTAGTAATGATCATCTAGAAAAATATTTGATTCATTTCGATAAGGATAAAAATGAGGATTATCTGGTTCGTGAAGTAGACTCTTTGTTAGAGACAACTCCACTAATGGATACTGATAAATGGAAAGCCAAAAAAGAAAAAGTCTCACATTTTGAGTCAGTTCCACTGCCATCTGTTGTTCATACTGTTTACCCACATGGTACAGTAAAAATTGAAAATCCCAAGAATGGTGATGTGTTTAAAGTAAATAGTCAAAGATTGGAAGCATTTTTGGAATTACCAAATCCGGAGATAGAGGAGACACCTTTGCGTGATCCTGTCTACAAGGATTGATCTACTTCTGTTGTTAAACGTTACCGTGCACGTTATCTAGGTAAGATCTTCCTTTATTTAACTTGCATTAATTTTTCCCTTCAGTGTTATCTTTTTTTGAATTTCTATTGTTTTCCCTCCCTTTGTTGCTTTTGCTTTTTCAAAAAAGAAAAAAAAAAGAAAAGAACAATCGAGTTGATAATGGAGGACATTCTCGCACAATTGAAAAATCATTTTCCTTCACTTCCACCCAATGCATTGACAAAAATTTACAAAGCACAGGTTGAAAGATTGAGGTTAATGATGATCATGGGAATACCTGCTGATATTCGTTGGCTAATTGAAGCTAAGGTACGATTATCAGGTGAGTCTGCAAATAATTTCATCTCTTACATGCCTGGTTTAGGAAAAAGTAATTTTGCTAAAAAGCGCAGAGCTAAACGAATGGGTGTTTGTCACAAATGTGGACGTGAAACTTGTAACAAACATTGTCGTTCTTTGGGTTGGGTGTCTGTAAATCGGGAAGACAAAATTAAGTTCATTAAGGATGGCTTGAGTAAGGAGTCATTGGATGATGACTTTCATCCAACGTCTCTTGAGACACATCCTAGTGGATCTGTGCATATCGGTATTGTCGGTTTATGGCCCCATTTAAAAAAAGAACATAAACGGTACAGTCTTGGGAATCTGACGTTAAAAGACCCTGTTTGCCAATTTATAAGAAAATTGGATGGGAAGCATATCCTCGACCCATAGAAGGCGTTTAAGCCATTACTGGACGTAAAACCAGAGGAAGATGTGAGCCACAATCACAACTACTGTACATATGCATGCGTGCCGTCATTTTTGAATTTTTCACCTTTGATTTAGCTAACATTCGCCGGCCTACTCTTATAGCTACTGAAATTATGCCATCGGCCTATTCACATAGCTATTACAAGTATGCCCTTATTTGAGTCTTATAAATGCGCACCTCATTATCTTCATCTTCATAATCAAAGTTAAGGTGAGTGCAGATATGGAAGGAACCGCAGTTCGTCACTTTCGAAATATTTGTGTCTTTTGTGGTTCTAGTCCTAGGAAAAATGGAGAATATGTAAAAGCAGCACAAACTTTGGGTATGGTACTAGCCAAGAGAAAGATTCATTTAGTGTATGGTGGAGGTTGTCGAGGGTTAATGGGGAGTGTGTCTGGATCTGCATATCTAGGAGGATGCCAAGTTCTTGGTATTATTCCTACAGCTCTAGCTGCATCAAACATAGTAGGAAAAACAATTGGGGAAGAATGTAGGGTATCCTCCATGCATGAACGAATTGCTAAAATGATGTGCAACGCTAACGCTTTTCATTGTCTTACCTGGAGGTTTTGGTACTCTAGAGGAAATTTTTCAAGTCGTCTCTTGGGCACAACTGAACATGCACCATAAACCCATAGGTTTGTTGAATGTTAACAATTTCTTCGATGGTTTGTTGTCTTTTCTTGATCATGCTGTAGAACAAAGGTTTATCTCGCACTCAGCACGTCGGATTCTCATCTCGGCCTCAAATGCTAACGAGCTGATTGATGCGTTACAAGCATTTGTTCATGTACTTGATCCAGTTATAGCTCAAATAGATTGGACAACAGAACACCGCAGAAAGCGCAAACTGGACTTAAATTTTCATTTGTAATACCTTTTATTTTCTTGAGTAAATTTGTATTTTCTGTTTAGTTTGTTGCAAGTTCATCTTTTCTTAGATCTCCTTCCAGGTAATACCTCTTTTAATCTTTATTGTTTATTTTGTGTTTCTTCATCTTTCAAAAAAAAAAATTTTGAGTGATGTTTTGGGATTAGGCAAAGCTAGCACCAATGATGAAAATGGTTTAAAATGCTTGTAACCTTTGAAAAATTGATGAGTTCTGGGTGTTATGTGTGAACTTGAACTTTAATGTAACTTATGTTTTATTTGAGAATCCTAATATCTGGTGCACTTAATCTTTTACATTTGACTGATTGTTTATTCAAAAAAGATTTATGTGATTTAGATATGTTAATTGATCTCATAAGACTTTAGAACTTATTCAATTGTCACTTGAGGCGAAATCCTAGACTACTCTCCATTTAAGAAATGAATTAAGCATTTTTGGAATCGTTTGAGCCTTTCAAACCAACCTATACATGATGATATCCCTAGCAACCTATTTTGAGCTTATATTTATCCTTTCTTGAACACCTATATTTCTATCTAGCCTTTAAATAAAAATATGTCTAACTCTTATCTTTCACTCACAGGCATGATCATTTGAAAAGTTATGATTCAAGGATGGATGGTAGAAGTTAAAAAAAAAAAGAAAAAAAAAGAAAAAAAAAAGAAAGTTAATACTCCCTAAATAAATAAGTTTGGGGGTGTTTATATTCAAAAAAAAAATTAGTATGAGCAAATAAATGTAAGGATGATGAAAAGGTTGGAGATAGAATTCACAGTATAATATCAAAAGTATTTGGGAGGCTTTAAATGATCATGTATGTCAAAGAGTGAGTTGAGCTTTCATTCATATCATTTTATCCACCTTTAACCTGTGCCATACATTACAAGCCTAATGAAAGTCCTAATGATCTTAAATGTTATGATTAGTCTACATTAGTGGAGAGTGACATGAAAAATAAGCTTATGGAGTCTCAAATGCATATATCTAGAGATCTGTTTTAAATATTTGATTACATAAATTTATTTGAATGCAAAAAGTCCAATGTCATAAGACTACTACACACACACACTTGGGATCCAAGAGTAAACCATATGTTGTATTTGAATAAAAGTTCTACATAACCTTAGAATTTTGATATCTTTCTTGGTTGCACATTTCAAATCCTTGAGGAATGCTTAGTAAGTCAAAAATAATTCATCACTCACTCATCATTTGAATTTTGAAGTTTGTGTGTTTTGCTTGAGGACAAGCAAAAGATTAAGTCTGGGGGAATTTGATGAGTGAGTTTTATACTCATAAATTAAATATTTTCATCTTATCTTTTGCCATAATTAAGCATAAATCTCCCTTACTTGTCTTTAGTTTTGTGTCTTTCTTACAGATGGAGAGAAGAGTAGAAAATGGACTTAATTGGAGGAATCAGAGTTAAATTGTGGTTCTTTGGGAATGATGTCTATAAATCAAGCAGATAAAACAAATTCATTAAGGATGGCTGAGTAAGGAGCATTATCATATTGTCTCTTGAGACGCATCCTAATGGATATATGCACAAATTTATTCTTGATTTATGATTACATTTCCTAAAGAACTAAAACATAAAGATTCAAGGCAAAGCACCCAATGTTGAGAATATGTTTGCTGGTTGCAGTCTAGCCCAACCTTTCTGTAGTACTTGGGCCATATCTCCGAAAATACATATCCAATATGTATACAATTTGGTAGGTGTGTAGCTGACATAATTGGGTACAACTTTCATGTTCAAGCGGTTAGAAAATACGGACATTACAAGGGTCAAAAGTGGGCTAGAAGAGAATCTGACTACTGCTGCAGTCCAGCCCGACTTTGCTCTAGTATTTGGACCATAACTCACACATTACGTATCCAATTTGTCCCAAATTTGTCTTGACGGAAAGGTAATGAAATTTTCTACAACTTTTGTTTTGATGAAGTCAGAAAATTCGACGGTTTTCAAGACGATATTCAAGGATCAATTTTGGTGCACGTGATGGAATTCAAATTGTCAACTTTATACAACTTCCTACCTAACAATTTTGACAATTACCACACCAACCACACTTAATTGTATCTATAAATAGAAGGCTTGAGGGGTGAGTTGGGGAGTTTTTTTGGAGAGCTTTGGATAGAACTTGGGAAAGCTTTGTTGGAATTCTACGAACTTGTAATGTTATTCTCTCTTTAGACATCTTGTATTTTTCATAATATTATCATGTTTCTTCATCTTTCATTTCACTTTCTTGTCTTGATTATGGAGAACTAATCTCCTAATGCTAAGGTGAAAGGGTGAAACTCTTGGTATGAGAATAATAATTTATCTAACTCTTAATCTTAATGTTTATCTTTGATATTGTATTTACCTTCTTATTTCTTTTCTTGTGATTATTTCTTAATGGCTGGTTTTATCATACCGCCGATTTCTTGTTATGTTATTGATTGGTTTTATTAGACCGCCTATCTCTTATCATTTTCATGGTTGGCTTTGCCACCTATTCTATTTCATTTTATTTTGTTATGTTAATTAATTTTCTACCTTTCATTTTTTGCATAAGTTAATCTTGTAAAATGTGAATTTTGATATATTGTAGACAATATAATGATTGGCACAATTTATGCTTGAATCCATTTACAAGTTATCTTTTGCATCTTTGTATTTTTAATCTTGTAAAGTGTGAACCTTGATACATTGTAGACAATTTTTGGCACAATAAATACTTGAATCACTCTTGATTTATTGTAGACAATATGGTGATTGGCACAATGTACGCTTGAATCCATTTTACAAGAATGTTTTAATTATTAGAAAAGAGGTCAATATAATTCATGTATAAACAAAGTTGAGCTTAAATTAACATATTATCCGATTAGAACTTTATTCATGTAAAGATTCTAATTAAGTAATAAAAGAGTTAAATTTATTTTTATTCGATATACCAAGAGTGGATCCCCTAACCTTAGCATGCTTCTTTACTTTGAATACATCTTCATTTAATTTCAGTATATTAGCTCTTTGTGTAATTTGTTCAATATTTCTCTCACAAAACAAGACATCGAGAACTAGGTTAGAAGTATTTATTTTGGATCTATATTAGAATTTTCTCTCAATTAGCAATCTCTGTGGGATCAACTTTGCATACCACTAAATCTATACTCCAATAGATTCGTGCACTTGCGAGTTTTAATTAAAACAACAACATGAACCCTGAAGCAACCCTATTTGTCATTATTATCTAAATTTCTTCTGTTCACCTCACGTATCACAAATATCATTTCAGAGTTCCTTATTTTGTTCTATCTTATTTTGTGCTTAAATCCAATTTTTTTTACTCCCAACATTTTTTTGCTATAGCTTTTGTGGGTCAATCTTCTATAAGTAATTATGGTTACAATTCCTCGTGAGACGATACTCACTCATCACTGTATTACTTGGTTGTAATACGTGCACTTGCATGTTACATTGTTTATATTGTGTATATATATTCAGAACCAACAGTAATAATACATGGCATCAGGAGAAAACATCTATATCCTATATTCATAATTTCAGTAAGTAGATAATAATACATGGCACTATGACAAAACATCCTTATCCTACAAAAATAATTTCAACCAAGCAAGGGAGACTCAAGGGTTAAAAATTTGATACCTAGAAAGGCAAACCTATCATACTTGAGTGAGACAAAAGAAAAAGGAAATGAATCCTTAAATCAAAGAGACCTTGTCCCTTGTCTTAAGAATATTTTATCATGATTTTCAAATACAAATCTCCTTTTGCTATGCATATCTTGACTAAAGGAGATGAAGACAAGAACATGAGTTGTCTTCCAAAAAAATATAACAAAGTGCTTCCTAATTGTGATAAGGTAGACCTATGATTATGAAAGCTGAACCACTTGATAATTTATTTAAGCAAAATCCACCCTTATAACATTATAATTTCGTCCAAGAGAGGGAGAGGAAAAACGTAAGCAAGGTAGAGTGAGAAAATGAGAGAAAGAGAAGAGAAGAGAAGAAGGAAGACGAATGAGAAGTCTAGAGGACTAAGTACTCAAGGTAAGTTAGCTTAATCTCTACTTGAATCCATCTTTTCTCTTCATCCTTAAGGTTCAAAACTCACCCTCCTTCTCTTATTTAAGCTGTTAGAAAAGTTAAAGGAATGGAGGAATCTTGCTACTTCCTTCAAGAGAAAAAAAAAGAATTCACTAAGTGAACTAGGGAGATCTTTAGGTAGGCTTAACAATATCTCTTTTTGAAGAAAAGCTTTGAAATTTGTAGCATTTATATAGGATTTTGATCTTAAAACTTTGATGAAATTTACAATATTTGCTACTTTGTTGATTGGTCACAGATATTACTATATCATGTTACATGTTATCTTGTATATGATGGATGCTTTGAATATTTCGTTTGGTGTGAAAAGTTCTACATAGGTATGGCTATGGATGACAAAATTTTAGGATTTTTTATGTTGCTATTTTATATATTTCAATGTGATGAAAAATTGATGGAAGATGATTAGATATAAATTAAGAAGAAAATGGAAGAGGATGTAATAAAATGATGAACTAAAACCTTAGGAAAGGTTTGGTTAGGAAGCTAAATTTTGGAGTAACTAGGGAATCTTCTATTTTTGAAATTCTGAGAAGAATCAGTTAGGAATTAAAAGAAGTTGTTAACTTGAAAAATGCATATATATGTCTCATGGATTTTTAGCCACTGAAATCACTTAATTTGGAGTTCAAATGAGGGAGATATTGTCCGATTAGTAAGTAGTGGTCAAAAAATAGTTAACCAGGGAAGAATCTATTAGGTATGCTTCTGTGTTTGAATTTTTGAAAAAACAATATGTAGAGAATTAAAAGAAATGATTAACAATACAAATATAGATATATGTCTCATGAATGGTTAGCCACTGGAATAAATCAAATTAAAATCTATATGAGGGAGATATGATTAGATTAGTAAGCAGTGGTCAGAAACTAGTTAATCGGGGAAGAATCTGTTAGGTAAGCTTCTGTGTTTGAATTTGTGGGCATACTATGTAGAGAATTAAAGGAAATTGTTAACATAATAAATATAGATATATGTCTCACAGATCTATAGGCTCTGAAATTACTTAATTTAGAGTCCATGTGAGGGAGATATGGCTGATTAATAAGTAGAGGTCAGAATTAATCTAGAATCTAGGGTGGTAAATGTAAGCATTTTTTTTTGATTTTCTGAGACAAATTCAGACAGAATATAAAGAAATGATAAACATAAAATTTGTAGATAAGTGTATTATCTTTTTATAGACTTTTGAATCACCTTAATTGGAGTTCGTATGATGGAGATATGGTTGAATAAGTGAGGAAAGGTCACAGAACACAACCAGGCCGTGTTCTGGGTTTCTTCAGCACTGGTAGGTTGTGTTCAAGGTTATTTTTGAGTATGTTTAAAGTATTTTCAAGCATTTTATGTCCTGGAACATGACCAGGCCATGTTGGAAGTTAGTAAAGCTTATTTTTAATATTTTTCTACTCTAAATGAACCTCATTAACTATAGGATAATAATATAAACTAAATTGGAGAATAATGCCCTATAAAATTTGTGAGAACGTGTGTTAGAAATGATATAAATAGGAGGAAAGTAACTAGAGGCCAAGCATAAAGAAAATGCAAAGATGAAAATAATATTTTAAAAAAGAAGAAGAATCTTATAAATGGAAATAATAAATACTAGTGTATGTCCTAGCCATTGTCATTGCATGAACTCCTTACTATCTTAAGTGTATAATTTTGATATGAAAATATTTTATGAAGTGATATTCAAAAATGGTTATGATCATGAAATGATTTCATTTTACCAATGATTTTTTATAGTGATTATGCTTTAATGATAAATTATGGCCTGTGAGTATAATGAACATACTTATTATTGAAATCATATTTTTGGCTATTAATGTGAAAAGAAAAGAAAAGAAAAGAGATGAGCACGGTCACATGCCAGTCCATGTGGTGTACTAGTAGGGGACACCATACTCATGGCTATAACTATGTTAATGAGAAAAGAAAGAAAAAGTGTGTCATGTCGAACAGAGCGAGAAATGTCTGTACCGAAGAGTAGAAAGTACTCACCTTGACTGAGATAGCTTGATATGAAAATAAATTGATAGTCATCATATGATATTCTGAAAATAGTTATCCATGACATACATATCATTACTGCACGATTTTCATGTGCATAAATAAAGTACATTCATGTGACCTAAGATATTTACTGTAACTTATACAGATGAACATGACATGACAAGCATTATTAATGATGATTATGATTTATTGTTAAATTTATTGTGATTTAATTCTCACTATATTTTCATATCATGTTTAGAAAACTTGTTATGCAAATTTTTTTATGGCTCTGGCTCTTAATGTACGTTGGATCGAGTTACTCTATGTTGGGCAAATCTCAAAAATTAATAAGGTGTTTGTGGTCGAGTTGAATAAAATTCCGGTAAAGGTGCAACCACCCGCACCCGTATTTTCAGAATTAGTCAACATGGATGAATAAGATGTAGATATTTATGTATTTGACATTTTTTTACGGACGTTTTGATTAATGATGTATATATTAACTCAGAATTATATCAATGTTAATGTGATACCTTAAACTTTGATTATGTTTGGTTAAATTAATTGAATGTTATTATGAGTTACGTAATTAGAAGTAAAAAAATAATGACTTTATGGGATTTTACAAAGATATATATGTAAAAAAAAAAAATTGGAATTGTTATAGCATCATCAAGATCTCTTGGCAGGAAGTTTCTACCGGCAGTGAAAATTTGTTCCTTTCTTAGTAGTTTTAGGTCTTTGTTTTTACTTTACGTTCTGAACCTTTGAAATCTTGGTTTTCTTTTAAAGTTTTCAAGTTTGAGTAGTAGGGGGCAATCTGAATGGATGGACAGACTTCTAGTTTAAATATATTTTTCATTGGTATAAAAAAAAAGGTTAAAATATTACTATATTAGACTTGATCATATAAAAATGGAAAACTTGTTTTCTTTATTGAGAGTAATTTTTGCGGTTCAGAGAGTGATTTCAAATGTATTCAAACTAAAAAAGATACAACTAATAGTCAAATGAACAACTACAATTAAAAAAGAGTCATGAAAAAAAAAGACTATATAATTGTAGACTATATAAAAGTAATAAAAAAGAGACTTTATACAAATAAAAATAGAATAAAAAATATAAATTTTTTGGGATGACAATATAATGCAACAAAAATTTAAAAAAAAAAAAAGAAGAGTAAACTCCTTGGATAAAAACTTTTTTTTTTGGAATTATATATTCACAATCCTTACAATGATTTTTGAAGAAGATAAATAGTTTTTTCTTTTGAGAAAATAAAATAAAATAAATTAAATTAAAGTAAATGAAGAAAATAAAAGAAATGTAGGTAGAAGAAGAGAAGAATATTTTCGTGAGTACAAATTCATTTTTTTGTATCTGAAAATGGGGCTGGATTTATGGGTCAACTCATAATTTATTAGCGGTGTATACAAAATATATATGATCCATTTAAATTGTGTGAACTTTTTTTAACTCAATTGGTTGATGCGGCAACCGGTCCATTGTTTTTTTCATGAAAGAAGTTAAACATACGCAAGTGGGTTCGTCTTTCTGGTACCATTTTTTCTTAAGAAAAAATTTAGATAAATTTTTTTAGATATTTATAATGAGATTTTTCAATAAAAACATAGTACCTGAAATTTTTTAAAATATTCAATTATATAATGTTAATATAAAAAATATTAACATATTCTATTTTTATTATAAAATTTAATAATAAAAATCATATCTAAATTTTTTAATGACTAATAAATAAAAAGGTTAAAATAAGTCATACCAACCAAAAATAAATTAAAATATAAGTTTTTCTTGGATCAGCCATGAGTTTGACGACGAATGAGTGAAGAGCTTTTTTGATCAAACACTTACGTGTTGCAGCATTAAATTTATAACCTTCTTTGAGAATTTCCTGCGGGGTGTCTTTCTTGACACTACCAGTACTGAAAAAGTCGAAATTTTTTTTAATTAATTTTTATAACAATATTTTATGATCAGAACCCTTAATATTATAAGAATATAAATGCAAAAATATCAAAATGACTATTTTTTTAACATAATGGATATTTTTATAGATGCAAATTATATCTTTTGAAACATTAATCATAAGAAATTTAAAGGGCACGCATCAATAGTAATATTGCTATATATTAAAGAGAATTTCTTAAGCGCCTTGGGAGGACCAAGACCTCTAGTCTACACTCACACTCACTTTTAATTTTGTGTTGTACAAAGATTCCTATGATTTTAGTTTTTTAATTCCTTCTATGGTAGTCTAAATTTCATTTTTTTTATGCAATTATTCTCAACATGATTAAAAATCGTTATAAACGTGGTCTCTAGATCCCTTTTCCTTCATGCAAGTAATTTCATAACTGTTTACCTCCTGACCAGACAATAAATGAACTTTTCCTTTCATATAATAATATTGCGACATTGTCTTCTGTTCTTCCTCCATTCAACGATTCTATCCTTCAATAGTAAACTGGCCATTTAGTCAATAATGTATATACTTCCCTCCTCTCTTAGCATCTTTCACATTTTATAATAAATTCATAGTTAAAATCAATAATGTTTAAATTATATAATTAATTATATATTTAGCTTATTCAAGTATTTACATTTTTTCTTTTAAATTTAAAATTAAGTCCTTATATTTATGATAATTTATAATTAAGTCCCTATCATGAATTAAACTCATATTTGAATTTTCTCCTGTGACATAATGAAAAAAAAGACATACAAAATTTTGTCAAACATAACAAGAAAATATACACATATCAACAAACCATATGAAATTAGATGTATCGACTTATTTTTTTCAGTCCATAAAATTATTTCTCTGGGCTTTCAAATGAATCCTTATATTTTATATTTATATTTGAATCGTTATGATTTATAATTATTGATATTTGTTGTATCTTTGGCATTTGGGCCTTGTTTTGTATCTGATCATTGTCCCAAAAAAAAAAAGGCTCACTAAATGCATTGAGTTCACCACAAGTATATTAGTGAGTATATCATTGAGTTCACTAAATGCAATTTTACGAATTAAAATTACAATTTCATGCTCCCCAAGAACGGAGAAATATAACCCACTTTTGTCCTCGCAGTAAAAAAATCCTTCATCGATTTTTATCTCCATGAGGATAATCCTCACAAGAAAAAATAGCACATGACTTCATTAAATAATTATACATAATTATAAATTCAAAAAATATGGATTATTTTCATATTTTATTATTAAACTCAAATGTGTGTGTAGATAACATTATTCATTATAGTTTATATAAGCTCTAAGTTACTAAAGGAAGCCATTGATGCATCTTCCAAACTTCAAATAAATGTAAGGCTAAAATATATAACATTAAATTTAAATAAATAAAAGACAAAAATACTCTCCCCATATATTATATTTTGCTCTTATTACACTATCATCCTTTTTATTTTAAAAAATTATATAAATCTTTTATGAAATAAAAAAAAATTATAGTACAATTAAACCCATTTTAACTATTATGTTAATTGACTGTTAATTGATCATTATATTATTATTTTATATATTCTTTTTACTAAAATATTTTCATAAAAATTGCATTATAACAAAATTTTACTAATATTTTTATATAACCACGTCGCTTAAAATATAGAGATAATTCTTATAAAATAATTTAATAAATGTACCAACTATATTAGTTTTTAAATATATTATATTAAATTATTTTTAGTGCAATCAAATAATAATTTTAGTATTTTTTATACTATTTTTTATGAATTACTCGAATATAGATTACATAATTAATATTATGTGATAATTAATAAAATAAAAGTGCAAATTTTTATATAGGAATGTCAAAATAAGAATTTAAAAAATTAAAGTACATTAAATATTTAAATAGTAATTTGCTAATATTACACTCATATTTTTTATCTCCATAAAATATTATATTAAACAATATTTAATAGTATCTTTACATAAATGCACCTCTTAAAAGACACAAATAATTTTCATTAAATAGTTTTAAAAATGTACCAAACATTTTATTTTTTTTAATATATTCTAATTACGTTTAATGCAATTAAATGACAATTTCAATATTTTTATACTATTTTTTTATGGATGATTTGGATACATATCATATTATTAATATTAGATGATAATTAAAACAAAAAAATGTAAATTTTTTATTTAAAAAAATTTAGAGTTGACTATTTTTATTCACTTCTGTAAATCCTATAAATTATTTTTATTTATTTAAAAAAAATATGAGTGTAATATTAGTAAAGTAATATTTAAAAATTTAATGTAATTTAATTAGTATTTGATTCTTATTCTCACATTCTTGCAAAAATAATTTACATTTTTTTGGCCTTAGTTATTATCTAATATTAATGGTGTGGTTTGTATAAGAATGGTTCATCCAAAAAAATTACATAAAAATATCAAAAATACTATTTGATTGCATTGAAAGTAATTGAAATATATTTAAAAAAATAAACTATTTAGTACATTTATTAAAATAATTTATAAAAATTATCTATTTATTTTAATAGGTGCAATTATATAAAAAAATAATATTAAAATAATAATATAATGGTCCATTAACAATTAACTAACGGAATAATTAAATATGCTTAGTTATAGTATAAATTTTAGTTTTAAGGGGAGTCTATTTAATTTTTGAAATTAAAAGAAAATGTCATATAATAAGAATAAAATAGAAGACAGGGTTCTAAATAAACAAAAAATTCTTTGATTTTATAATATTAATATCATATGGATTATAGCACGTGATGAAAATTTGGGAACTTTCATGGAAATTAACAGGGTCCAACAGGGACGAAAAATTTGTCACTTTTAAACCATTTCATACCCTATATATATATATGACAACGGAAACCTCAACACATTCACAACACACAAGATCAACAGTTTCTTCAACAAATGGATTACAAGACGAGTTTTGAATCCGATCTTACTCTCCTGGAATCTATACGAAGCTACCTTCTTGAAGACGATTCTAATGCTTTCATGGCATTTCCGGCCACATTCACAGGCGACGCTCCGGTTTGCTACCGGAGTTCTAGCTCTGCTGGGACGATGGAGAACGGCGACACTGACATTAACTCTCCATCTTTTTCATCGAAACAAACTAACATTGCCGTCGCGGTTTGTAGTGCTGATAGTGAGGTCGCTGCGGTGGCGAGTGGGGTTCACACGCCACCACGAGGGATAAATTACAGGGGAGTGAGGCGCAGGCCGTGGGGCAAATATGCTGCAGAGATTAGGGATCCAAAGAAGAAGGGCGCCAGGGTGTGGCTTGGGACTTACGAAACAGCTGAGGATGCAGCTTTGGCTTATGATCTGGCCGCTTTCAAGATGCGCGGTTCCAAAGCGAAGCTGAATTTTCCACATCTTATTGGCTTGAATGTGTCGGGACCACTGAGAGTGACTGGAAAACGCCGGAGCCTTGTTCACCGTCATATACTTTGGAGGGTGAGCTGCCGGTGGTGAAAAGGAGGAAGAGCCGAGTCGCCACCATCTTGGACACCTCTGAGAGTCCAATGATACAAGCCAAGCCGAGGGGTTGGTGATGGGGATGGGGTCCATGGCATATTTTGACCAATTGTTAAATGATACTACAAGCAATGACTTAATATGGTGCTCTCGATCAAGACCAATTTAAGTATGATGGGTGGTCATTATAGCTAATAGTTATTTTTCATATGAATTGTAGATTTGGATTTTACTAATTAATATTGTGTTATAACTCTTAAGTATTTTGAAATTGACATTTATTAATTTTCACCTAATCCAGTATTTTTATAACAAATAACTAAAGTATTATGATATTAATTTATATATCATATATGTGAGCCTTTTTTTCCCGAATATTATATGCATCTTAATAATTCATGATTGAACAAGTAAACAAAATAACTCAAGATTGAGAAAGGCCTAAATAAATTAGAGATCATTAAATTTCATATTATCTAATAATAAAGATACGTATGCAATCTTTAATTAATAACATTATCACACATTATTATGGTAAAAACTTAATTCTTATTTATTTATTATATATAAGAAAGGATTTAATTTTTTAAATATTTTAATTAAATGACGTTTGAGTTAATTTGCTCACGTAAAAATTAATTCACTTTTTAAATTTAATGAAAAATAAGCTTTCAAGCTAAAACTAGGGGGATTTACAAAAGTTTTATTTCAATCTAGTCTAAAAAGAATCAGTAAATTAAACTTGCATTTAAATATGTGCATGATAATTATGCTTATCTCATGATTGGCTCCCTTACTAACCTGCTGGGGTTAAGAAAAAATGAAGTAACCCATACTTTAAAGAACTAAGCTTCTGTGGTTGGGCAAATATAGTATTTTATTTTAATAATAATAAAAAAAAGACTTTGTCGGGAAGAGAATCTTAGGCTTATAGATTAATTAACTTTTATATCATTTGAAAAAGAAAGATGTATGGTGACATTTTAACTAGTTTATTCTGACGCGTGCTTGTATGTATCCGAATCTGTGCCTACCTAGAAGTAAATATTTTTACGTTTGTTAATGTGAAAGGAAATAAAAACTAATATAAATGATCTAATTGTTAATGAAAATAGAAAATTTAAAGAGACTATATATGATTGTGATTGAGTTTGTTAATAAGAATAAAACAAATAATAATACAATTTATTTAGTTGTTAGTAAGAAGATAAATAAAATATAAATAGTCTAATTATAAATAAGAAGGTCTCCTTTATTTCTTTTTTCTTTTTGCTGGTAAGGAATAAGAAGCTCTCTTTATTTTGCCATGTAGATGCTCATAGATTATATATAAATTATTTGTTAATTTGAAGATAAAAAGCGATGTAAAGAGAATAACTTTTTTTTAAAGAGATAATACATAAAATATAAAATAGCTAATTTTTTTATAATATTATCTTTATTAATTGATTAATAATATATGTATATTTATCGATTTAATGAGAATAATTATATTTATTTATTTATTTTTATTTCTGATTTATCTATTTTTTAATTATCTTTTGAAGTTTATTTTATTTCCTGTCTATATTTTTTCTCTTCATTCAACTATCTTATCGGTTAACATTTTGTTTATCTATTTTATAATTAATTTGATAATTATGGCAAAAAGAATATTTCTCCATTCATAATAATAAATTGATTGCTTCATATATGATCGATTTTACTAATTGATGTTAACCTAACAAAACACTACTAGAAAAATCATGTTTAAAGACGAAACTTTTCCGTCTCTAAATAGGAAAAATTCTGTCTCTAACATAGTTAGAGACGGAATTAGAGACGAAAATAATTTCGTCTCTAAAAACGCGGTTGCTAAAATTTAGAGAAGGAAAATTTCTATCTCTAAAAGTAATATATCCATCTCTAATTTTGGTTAGAAATTTCGTCTCTACAAAGATTGACTATTCCGTCTCTGGAGTTAGAAAGGGATTTTTTCGTTTCTAATTCCAGAGACGGAATATTGCGTCTTTAAATCAGAGACGGAATATTCCGTCTTTAAATCAGAGACGAAATATTTCGTCTTTGTCCCTCTCTGGAGTCAGAGACGGATTTTTCTGTCTCTGACCCAGATACGGAATCAGAGACAAAATATTCCGTCTCTGATTCCAGAGACAAATTATTCGTCTCTCATTTTAGAGATGGAATATTCCGTCTCTAATATCGGAAAAATATTTTAAAAAATATCAAACCTATCAACCAACAACCAAAAACCAAACATTTCAAGCAGAAATATCAACATAAAGTTTTAATAATCCCATGACATGACATGAAAATATCACCAATCAAACACTTTTGCATCATTAATACATAACACAAAGTCATAAATAACACAAACTATCATGATCCATCAGCAACATTACTATTTTGCTCATTGTTATTATTCTCTTCTTCTCTAGGTGGAGACGAGGGCATTCTTATACTACCATCTATCATGAGGCGCCGAAACATCCAATCGCATTCTTCAACCTTTTGTTTTAACATAAAATTTTCATCTTCACTCTGTTTGAGCTGTGCAGATAAAGTCTCAATTTTTGCATTCATAACAGAAGAGGAACTTGCAGAGACTTCATCAGAAGCAGAAGACCTAGAAGAGGAACTTGCTGCCAATACATTATGTGCTTAAGATCCCAGTCCATATATCCGTCTTTTATTATTCATGCCGCCAACCACATCCAAATAAACAACATTGTCTGAATGATGAGTGGAGTGTTGGCTACAACCCTCATTGCTTTAAGATTCGGACTGTCTCTCAGCTATTTTTGTTCGATACATTTCTTGAAAAAATAAAATGATTAAACAAAACGAATATTTATAAAGAAATGAAAATAAAAGAGTAGTGACTACATACAACAAGTCTTCCTTACTCGTCGTTGAACCACCCCAATGGCTTTCCTTTGGGCCGGTGAAGCTGCTCATACAACTCAAAACATGCCAGTTCTTTATTCATTTGTACCCTCTAAAATAATAAAAAGTTAAATAATATTGAAGTAGGAACTTAAATCACTATATATTTGACAGAAATTACTCACCATTCTTTTGGCAAGCTCTCGTGCAGATATAAACCCTCCACTATATACATTAAGTCCTTCTTTGGAAAGTCTATTTTATTTATTTTTTTTGGCTTTATCTTGCCAGTCTTCACTATCCCATTTAGCCCTTAACTGTTGTAGCTTCTTTGGTGGAATCCAAGCACCCTTGTCCTCACCGCTACGGACCTTAAACAATGCATTTTTTAGGGCTGTTGATAACTTGCTATCAAATAACCTTTTAATATTGTGCTCATCATTGTCCAACCACTTAAAATTTGCCTAAAAAAATTAACATAACATTCACACATTTTTAAAAAAGATATCAATAAATATGATAGGAAATGTTACATATTACCTTGAACTCCTCGAACCACATTTTAATGGTATTGTTGTCTACTTTTCCCTAACTAGACCAGGCACCTTCAAATTTTTTCTTGAAAATCGTTGTGATGACACCTCTTGTTAAGATATCAGGATAAAAGCTAAAAGTATAGATATCAATTTAAATAAATATATTGACAAAAAAAAAACATACACACATATTACTTATGTGTTCCCAGATGCAGATCTAATCCAAATTTGACCATCTATGTCCCTTGTTCCCCACTGAATATTCTATGGTGTGAAAGGAACTAGTGTAACATCCCGTAATTTTTAAATATTTTCCTTATAAATTCTTCACCTTACATATATGCGTAGAAATGTTCTAAGATTAATGGAATGGGTAAAGAAAGAAAACATAAGAGGAAATATTAGAAATAAACATGCTAAAGAAAGGTGAAATTTTTAGGTAAGGAAGATAAATTTTTGTGAAGTAAAGGTCTTAAAATTTTAAGAAGATTGGATTAAGGTAATTTTTCCTAATTTAAGAGTAAAAGTTACTAAGTTTAGTATCTCCACCCATAAATTGGGCTTTCACCTATGGACACTTCATATAGAGTTTTTCTTCTTCACATAAATTTTTAGCAAGTCAATAGGATAGGCCAATGAAGAAATAAAACATAGACTTGGACTAGGATATAGAAATTGGACCGATAGCCCAAAAATAAAGAAAATGTGACCAAACCTATTATGAAATGTAAAATTTTAACCAAAGTAAAGAAAATGGGCAAGAATGAGCCCAAAACCAAGAGGAAAAATGAAAATAAAATAAAAATAAAGTGATGGAATAATGGTGTAATCAAGATTAGGTGATTTGGCATTAAGACAAAAATTTAGCAAGTGGTGTGATTCTACATTCATAATTTTGGCAAGTGGCATGATAATACAAGGCTTTAGGACAAAAACATCTATATCCTACACTCATAATTCTAGCAAGTGGTATGATAATACATGGTATTAAGACAAAACATTCCTATCCCACACAAATAATATCAACCAAATAATGGAGATTCAAGGGCTAGAAATTTGCCACCTAAAAAGGCAAACCTATCATACTTGTTTAAGACAAAAGAAAATGGAAATGAATCCCTAAATCAAAGGGACCTTGTCCCATATCTTAAGAACATATTATCATAATTTTCAAAATACAAATCTCCTTTTCCTATGCATATCTTGACTAAGGAAGAGAAAGACAAGAACATAAGTTGTTTGTTTTCCAAAAATTCAACAAAGTGTATTCTAATTGTGATAAGGTAGACCCATGATCATGAAAGGTGAATTATTTGGTGGTCTATATAAGAAAACCTACCCTTACAACATTAGAATTTCGTCTAAGTGAAGGAGAGAAAAAATAGAAGCAAGGTAGAGTGAGGAAAGGAGAGGAAGAAAGGAAGAAAGAGGAAGGAGAAGTCTAGGGGACTAAATGCTCTAGGTAAGTTTAACAATATTTCTTTTTGAAGAAAACTTTTGAAACTTATAATATTTATATGAGATTTTGATCTTAGAACTTCGATGATTGGTCATGGATGTTGCTATATCTTGTTACATATTGATCTTGCATGTGATGTATGTTTGAATACTTAGGTTGGTGTAGATAGTTTTGCATGGGTATGGCTATGGGTAACAAAATTTTAAGTTTCGGTGTTTTAATTTCTGGGAACAATCTATAAGGAATTAAAATAAATGGTTAACATAAGAATTAAAGATATATGTGTCACGAATTTTTAGCCACTGGAATCATTCCATTTGGAGTCCATATAAGGTAGATATGGTCTGATTAGTAATCAAAGGTCAGAAAATGGTTCATCAGAGAAGAATATGTTAGGATAGCTTCTGTGTTTTAATTTCTGGGAATTATCTGTAAGGAATTAAAATAAATGGTTAACATAAGAATTAAAGATATATGTGTCACGGATTTTTAGACACTGGAATCATTCAATTTAGAGTTCATATGAGGTAAATATGTTCCTATTAGTAAACAAAGGTCAATAATGGTTAATCAGGGAAGAATATGTTAGGATAGTTTCGGTGTTTTAATTTCAACGAAAATTATATAAGAAATTAAAATAAATGTTTAACATATGAATTATATATTTATGTGTCACGGATGTTTAGCCACTAGAATCACTTAATTTGGAATTCTTATGTGGGAGATATAGTCAGATTAGTAAGTAAAGGTTAGAACCTACCCGAGAAGAAATAATATTGAATTTAAGGGAGTAATAACACCAATATTTATTACTATTTTGCTGATATGATTAACATAATAGTTTTAGATAATTGTCTCAGCTTTCCATAGACACTAAGATCACCTCAATCGGAGTTAAAATGAGGCAGTTATGCTCTGATTAGTGAGCAAAGGTCACAGAACACGGCCATGCCGTATTCTGGGTGCTTCAAGCATGAGCTAGCCGTGTTCGGGGCTGTTTTTGAGTAAATTTAAAGTATTTTTAAGGCATGGCTGTGTCCTGGAACATGGTCAGACCGTGTTGGAAGCTGGTGAAGCCTATTTTCAATATTTTTCTACCCTAGATGAACCTCTTTAACTATAGGGTAATAGTAAAAATCAAATTGGAGAACAATGCTCTATAAATTTGTAAGAACATGTGTTGGAAATGATATAAATAAGAAAAAAATTACTAAAGGCTAAGCATAAAGAGAAGGTTAGATATGATGAAAACCTACATCAAGAAAATAAAGAAATAAAATTAATATTTAAAAAAGAAGACGAATCTTATAAATGAAAATAATAAATGACTAGTATATGTCATAGCCATTGCCATTGTAATAGCCGTAAATTTAATAAAGTCCAAAGTAAAGAAAATTTTGAATAATAGAGAGAATTTTCAAAATGGAGATAAGAGCCAGTGGAAATAAATTTATTTATTACATGAATTAAAGAATTATAAAAGGAATATGAAAAGTTATGTTTTGACGCGTAATTTTATTTTTAAATGATAGTATTTTTCTATAAATAAATATATTTTTATTTATGTAGAAATGATTATGATTTGTTAAAAGTAAGTGGACTTTTAAGTAAAAGAAGTATTGTGTTGCTTAAAATAATTATACCGGCCTCTAATGAATTTTTATGGTATTTTTAGAAATATTATTTCTTTTAATATGAATAAAGATATTCATTTTGAGATTTATTTTATAATGATTTTTATCAAGAAAAATTATGATTTAGGAGTTTAACTAAAGATTTATGAGAATGAAAATTTTTAAAAATTTTTGAGATATTTTATGATGAAAAACGGAATTTATATAAAAGAAAATTCGATTATTAATTATTTAATAATTATTATTATATTTAAAAAAGAGAGCAGAAACCATAAAACGAAACCGGGGGCGACTGCGTATCGAATTCGAAGAAAAATCGAAAAAAAATGAATAGTAATGAATAATGTATGAATAGTAACATCCAACATTTTCTTTCAATTTAGATTACCAATTGGCTTTTAATTTCAAAACTGAAAGTGTTATTGGATTCAGGACGAAAAGTGCTTCAGTTTTGACCGATTAGTTTTTCAAATCAACCGTTGAATCGCCGTAGATCTGAAGTAGAAAATCTCGTTAAAAGGTAAGTTCTGAAAAACCTTACTTAGAAATTTCTAATTAGAAATCTGACTCCGTAAATGGATTCAGAAACTAGATAAACATTAGGATATGAAATTGTTTCATTGATTCGGTAAAATTTTTGTGACAGTGAAGAGTATTTTCCGGCGGTGAATAGTGGCGGTGAATAGTAATTTTTGGTATGAATAGTGACGTTTAGGGTTTATCGAATTTTCATGTTATGTCTATGTTTTCTAGGTTGTTGAGCCACCACGAGGTGAAATTCTCGTTGTTGGACTCCTAATACGGTGAGTGGGTTTTTCATACTATAGCACATGTTTTACGAATTCGGTTTATAACTCTCTCGTATGATTTTAATTAGTTGGAATATATGCTAAATTGTTTTACCGCTTTGAAAACCAATATGTTCCAACCATATTAGAAATTATAAATTTCAATCCTAGTTGAACCCTAGGTATGCAGGGCAAGCATCTAGACTGATAATTCTCCATTGAGCTAGATTTATAGTCATAGAAATGAACTAAGTTAGCCATGAAATGATTTGATGCATGGCGAACATCTATGCAACGTCTACGGACGATCTATGTTTAAAAGGAAAGTTTATGACGATAAAGGTCTCCATGGGAATCCATGGATGAGACATATTTTAGAACGAAGTTTTATGCGTGAAAAGAGCTAGATGGAGAATTATAGCTTTATTAAAATGTTATTGAAATGTTTTACTTTAAACTCTTTGAATAGCATATCTTCAAATGTTTTCTATTGGATGAACCCTTTTAGATCACTGTTGGCTAGACGCAGGTAGTGCTAGCCCTGGTGCACCATGGTCATGTTAAGGCTTCGGCCTAGGATATTGTGACGGGCTTATGACCGCCTAAGTCACAGAATTTAGGGTGGACTTATGTCTACGCCTACAGTGATTGCCACACCCTTGCTATGTGCTTGGGGAAGATGATAGATCTGTTAGGAAAGAACTCCAATAGACTAGTGCATTTTTCTTAAAGATTAAATATTTCTAAACAATCTCATTCATCATTGTTATTGCATAAATAACTTCATTTATTACTTACCATGCATAATTGATTTGCTTTATGGTTACTGATTTAAATCCTGTTTTATCTTTTGAACATACATTTGAACTGTTTAGCTTTTCTTTCAATAAATTATGGTTTAATGCTTAATGTTTCTATTATTATCTTTACACTTTGATTTCAATTATTAAACTCATTGCGAAACACTAGTGCTTGGTTTGCCATGTTTCTGTTATAGTGTGATTTACCCATTCATTGAGATGTGATCTCACCCCTCTTCTATTTCCTCCCCACAGATAGTCAAAGAGACTTTGATCTAGCTACAGCTTCGTAGGAGACTAAATATAGCGTTGGTGAGCCCCAGTTTGGGCAAGGCTCTTTTGTACTGTTTGTCTAGTTTAGTTTATGTCTAGTGTACCTCCATGAATTTACAGGCAGGATCCTCGCTTCTTGCGTATTTTGATGTGTTGTTTGGAAAACGGTTTTATGTTTTACAATGATGTTTGTATTATGAGGCCATGGGCCAAGTTGAATCACGAATGTTGGATTCATGATATATATTTATATATAAAGTATTTTCTTATATTAGATGTGGCATATGTGGCCAGTTATATTTATTATGTACTCTGGATTGTGTGCTGGATGTTTGTGCATCCTATGTGTTAGGCTTGCGGCTAGGGAGAAACCCTTATGCCGTGTCGGTCATGTGTTCCATCATTTGGGGCCGTTACAGAGTGGTATCAGAGGTTTAGGTTTTCCTGTGTTCATGGAGTAACGGACCTTTAGGTAGGACTTTGAGTATGGGTGTGAATCCGGACATGCTTATACTCACGGTGCTGCTAAAGGGGTTCGATAGGATGTTGTCTTTTTGTTCAAGTAAGTTAGTTTATAGTATGCTATGTTGGCATGGTTAAGTGATGTTTGGGCTATCTTTGTTTTATAGCGAGATGCCACCAAGAATGAGATCAAAGGTTAGAAAACCCGCGGCTCAAGAGCAGATGGCTGAAGAGTCTGCTCAGTCTGCAGTACCCGTGCTTAGAGGCCGAGGTAGAGGTCGTGGCAGAGGCCAACCTAGAGCCAGTGCAAGAGGTAGTGACAGGGGTGTAAGGGCCGCTGAAGTAGCCGAACAAGCTGAGTTGAGCAGTGAGCAAGCTAAGACTCCCAGGGAGAAGGGGATGTCTTCTCACCCCCGGGATGATGTGATAGCCCAGATGCTGGCAACCATGCAGGGTATGCAACGGGCGATAGAAAATCTAGCCGAAAAAAGGGATGGACAAGGTGGAAGGGACCCACAACAGCCCGAAACAGCTACCTCCGTTCCAGCGCCAGTTAGGCCCGTTGAGCGGCATGTGAGACCCGCCGAGAGGGAAGTGGAACTATCTGAGTTCCTAAAGCTGAAACCGCCAACCTTCAAGGGGTTGTTGGCTAGTGAAGATCCCCAAGAGTTTATAGAGGACACTGAGAAGATCTGTGAGGTGCTTAAGTGTCCAGAGATCCGATTAGTAGAGTTGGCATCATTCCAGTTGTCTGGTGTAGCGCAGGTATGGTTTAAGACCATGATGCGTGGAAGGGGAGCTACAGCACCACCTTTGGGATGGCCAGATTTCAAGGAAGTCTTCATGGAGAGGTTTGTGCCTCAGAGTATCCGAGATGCCAAGTGTCAGGAATTTGTGGAGTTGAAACAGACTCCTGGTATGTCAGTCACGAAGTATGATTACCGCTTCACACAGCTGTTGCTGTATGCACCGCACAAGGTCCCTACTGAAAGGGCCATGATCAAGAAGTTTATCCAAGGGTTGATGCCAGCATTGTTTAAATTAGTGGCACCCCAGATGAAGCAATTTCTCAACTATGCAGAGGCTGTGGACTGTGCAAGAATGATGGAGACTAGGCATTTGGCCGATGTCGAGAATGCCAAGCTGAGAAAGAGGGATAGGGACGGGAGCTCCAAAGGAGAGCAAAGTTCTCATTCCCAAGGACCACGATTTCAGGGCCAGCAGCGCCCAGCACCACAGAATGTTGGGAACCCCAACCAGAGATCAGATGCGAGTGGTAGGCTAGGTCCTAGCCAAGGGAACACCAGGTATAAAGGTTAACCAGGACCAAGGGCCATTCAACAGAACAGGCCACAATGCCCTACTTGTGGAAACCATCACTTTGGGCAGTGCCGCAGGGAGGTGGGTGTTTGTTATCAGTGCAACCAACCTGAACACATGAAGAGGGAGTGTCCCCAGTTGTATGGCTCAAGCCAAGGGTCAACTCGACCGGCTTTACTATCAACCCCAGTGGCAGCTTAGCCTATGAGGACTATACCGGGCCAAGCAAGTAGCAGAGGTACTGGTAGAGGGATGATGGTCCGAGGTCAAAGCCAAGCAGGCCGAGGTCAACCGAGGATTTTTGCTCTCACCAGGCAGGATGCACAGGCTTCAAATACGGTCATGACAGGTACTCTTTCGGTTTACCTACATGAAGCATATGTTTTGTTTGACCTCGGGTCTACATATTCCTATGTTTCCCCTAGTTTTGCTAAGAGCTTGGGTAAAGATCCGATTAGGATGGATGCCCCTTTCTTTGTAACCACCCCGGTCAGTGATTGTTTGCCAGTAGAGCATGTATGCAAGTCATGTAAAGTGTCAGTGGGTGATAGATAGACATATGCTGATTTGATCATCCTGGACATGATCGACTTTGACATAATCCTAGGAATGGATTGGTTGGCATTATGCTATGCTACCTTGGATTGCTATGGGAAGGAAATCAAGTTCAACTTTCCAAGTGAAGTTCCTTTCCGGTTCCAGTATGACCGAAGTAAAGCTCCAAGTAACCTGATTTCAGTCTTGGTTGCTCAGAGGATGTTGAAGAAGGGATGCTAGGGATACTTGGCGTATGTTAGAGATGTGGATGGGAAGGTACCCGATATAGACAAGATGGCAGTGATAATAGAATTCCTAGATGTCTTTCCAGAGGAGTTGCCAGGATTACCTCCTGAACGGGAGATAGAGTTTGGTATCGACCTTATTCCAGAGGCTTGACCAATTTCTATACTGCCTTACAGGATGGCACCCACAGAGCTTAAGGAGCTAAAGAGTCAGTTGCAGGATTTGTTGGATAAGGGCTTCATCAAGCCGAGCACTTCTCCATGGGGTGCTCCGGTCCTTTTTGTGAAGAAAAAAGACAGGTCTTTGTGTCTTTACATTGACTATCGGCAACTGAATAAGCTAACGGTGCACAACAACTACCCTTTACCCAGGATTGATGATATGTTCGATCAACTTCAAGGAGCAAAATGTTTCTCCAAGATTGATCTGAGGTCAGGGTACCATCAGTTGAAGATCAGGAAGGAGGATATTTCCAAGACAGCTTTCAGGACCCGTTATGGTCATTATGAGTTTTTGGTTATGTCTTTTGGACTAACTAACGCACCAGTTGCTTTTATGGATTTGATGAACAGGGTGTTCAAGCCATTCTTGGATCGATTTGTTATTGTGTTCATTGATAACATCTTGGTTTATTCTAAAGACCATGAGGAGTATGAACAGCACCTACGGGTCATTCTGCAGATCTTGAGGGATCAGCAGTTGTATACCAAGCTCTCTAAGTGTGAGTTCTGGTTGGATAGCATTATGTTTTTGGGGCATGTAGTCACGAATGACGACATTCAAGTAGACCCCGAGAAGGTAGAGGCAGTACAGCAGTGGCCTCGCCCCGCTAGTGTGACGGAGATCCGAAGTTTCTTGGGTCTAGCAGGGTATTACCGGAGGTTCATCAAGGATTTCTCCAGGATTACTGCTCCTTTGACCCGAATAACTAGGAAGGGAGTTAAGTTTGAGTGGTCGGATGCATGCGAAGAAAGTTTCCAGATCTTGAAGAAGTATTTAACCACAGCCCCAGTTCTAACTATTCCAACGGGCATTGGAGGATACTCAGTGTACTGTGATGCCTCAAGGGTGGGCTTGAGTTGTGTGTTAATGCAAAATGGTCATGTTGTAGCCTATGCATCTAGGCAACTCAGGAAGCACGAACAAAACTATTCTACACATGATCTGGAGATGGCGGCAGTGGTCTTTGCCTTGAAGATTTGAAGGCACTATCTCTATGGTGAACCCTGTGAGATTTACACGGACCACAAGAGCCTCAAGTACATCTTTCAACAAAGGGATCTTAACTTGAGACAGAGGAGGTGGATGGAGTTAGTGAAGGACTATGACTGCACCCTATTGTGCCACCCAGGCAAGGCCAATGTGGTAGCAGATGCTCTGAGTAGAAAGTCAATAGGGAGTCTAGCCCATATCACCCTACTCCGGAGGCCGTTGATAAGGGATATTCATTGGCTAGAAGGTGAGGGGATGCCATTTGAAGTAAAGGAGCCAGGGGTGTTGTTAGCCCACATGCAACTACACTCTTCGCTAGTTGAGCAGATTAAGGCAGATCAGGACAAGGATGCTAAGCTGTG
Organism: Gleditsia sinensis; assembly: GCA_037074535.1. Taxonomy (NCBI): domain Eukaryota; kingdom Viridiplantae; phylum Streptophyta; class Magnoliopsida; order Fabales; family Fabaceae; genus Gleditsia; species Gleditsia sinensis. Next base: position 27,898,908 of record CM073468.1, on the reverse strand, counting down.
TAAGCTCAAGGATGAAGCTAGGAATAATCAGACTTCTGAATTCAGCGTGGATGCTGAAGGAGTGTTAAGATGTGGGAAGCGCTTGTGTGTACCCGATGTGGATAGCTTGAGGAAGCAGATTTTGGAGGAGGCACATCAATCAGCCTATACTATCCACCCAGGAATAAATAAGATGTACAGTGACCTCAAGGACTTATATTGGTGGAATGGGATGAAGAAGGATGTAGCAGACTTTGTGGCTCAGTGCTTAGTTTGTCAGCAAGTGAAAGCTGAACACTAGAAGCCTACCGGTTTGCACCAACTGATTGAGATACCAGAGTGGAAGTGGGAAAAGATCACTATGGACTTCGTTACAGGGTTACCGAAGACCCCTAAGGGTTATGACTCAGTATGGGTGATAGTGGATCGAATGACCAAGTCATCCCACTTCTTACCAGTGAAGACTACCTTTAATGCGGCTCAGTATACAAGCCTGTATCTGAGTGAGATCGTCAGATTACATAGAGTCCCTATATCCATCATATCTGATCGAGGTCCACAGTTTACGGCAAGGTTTTGGAAAGCTTTTCAAAAAGCATTGGGGACGAGGTTGGATCTAAGCACCGTTTTTCATCCTCAAACATATGGCCAGTCAGAACGCACGATTCAAATTCTGATATGCTCAGAGCATGTATTTTGGACTTTGGTAGCAGTTGGGAAGGATACCTGCCATTAGCTGAGTTTGTATACAACAACAGTTATCACGCCAGTATTTGTAACATCCCGTAATTTTTTAGATATTTTCCTTACAAATTCTTCACCTTACATATATGTATAGAAATGTTCTAATATTAATGGAATAGGTAAAGAAAGAAAACCTAAGAGGAAATATTAGAAATAAACATGTTAAAGAAAGGTGAAATTCTTAGGTAAAGAAAGATAAATTTTTGTGAAGTAAGTAAAGATCTTAAAATTTCAAGAAGATCGGATTATGGTAATTTTTCTTAATTTAAGAGCAAAAGTTACTAAGTTTAGTATCTCCACCCGTAATTGGGCTTTAACCTATAGACACTTCATATAGAGTTTTTCTACTTTACATGAATTTTTAGCAAGCCAATAGGATAGCCCAAGGAAGAAATAAAACATAGACTTGGACTAGAATATAGAAATTGGACCAGTAGCCCAAAAATCATGAAAATGTGACCAAGCCCATTATGAAAGGAACAATTTTAACCAAAGTAAGGAAAATGGGCAAGAATGAGCCCAAACCCAAGAGGAAAAATAAAAATAAAAATAAAAATAAAGTGATGAAATATTGGTGTAATCAAGATTAAGTGACATGGCATTAAGACAAAAATTTAGCAAGTGGTGTGATTCTACATTCATCATTTTGGCAAGTGGCATAATAATACAAGGCTTTAGGACAAAAACATCTATATCCTACATTCATAACTTTAGCAAGTGGGTAATAATACATAGCATTATGACAAAATATCATTATCCTACACAAATAATTTTAGTTAAGTAAGGAAAATTCAAGGGCTAGAAATTTGCCACTTAAAAAGGCAAATCTATCATACTTGATTAAGACAAAAGAAAAAGGAAATGAATCCCTAAATCAAAGGGATCTTGCCCCATATCTTGAGAACATATCATCATAATTTTCAAAATACAAATCTCCTTTTTCTATGCATATCTTGACTAAGGAAGAGGAAGACAAGAACATAAGTTGTTTGTTTTCCAAAAATTCAACAAAGTGTATCCTAATTGTGATAAGGTAGACCCATGATCATGAAAGGTGAATTATTTGGTGGTCTATATAAGAAAACCCACCCTTACAACATTAGAATTTCGTCCAAGTGAGAGAGAGCAAAAATAGAAGCAAGGTAGTGTGAGGAAAGGAGAGGAAGAAAGGAAGAAAGAGGAAGGAGAAGTCTAGGGGACTAAGTGCTCCAGATAAGTTTAACAATATTTCATTTTGAAGAAAACCTTTGAAACTCATAATATTTATATGAGATTTTGATCTTAGAACTTTGATGATTGGTCATGGATGTTGCTATATCATGTTACATATTGATATTGCATGTGATGTATGTGTGAATACTTAGGTTGGTGTAGATAGTTCTGCATGGGTATGGCTATGGTTGACAGAATTTTAAGTTTTGGTATTTTAATTTCTGGGAACAATCTATAAGGAATTAAAATAAATGGTTAACATAAGAATTAAAGATATATGTGTCGCAGATTTTCACCCACTGGAATCATTCCATTTGGAGTCCATATGAGATAGCTATGGTCTGATTAGTAGTAAAAGGTCAGAAAATGAATCATCAGGGAAGAATATGTTAGGATAGCTTCGGTAATTTAATTTCTGGAAATTATTGGTAGGGAATTAAAATAAATGGTTAACATAAGAATTAAAGATATATGTGTCACGGATTTTCACCCACTGGAATCATTCCATTTGGAGTCCATATGAGATAGCTATGGTCTGATTAGTAGTCAAAGATCAAAAAATGAATCATCAGGGAAGAATATGTTAGGATAGCTTCGGTAATTTAATTTCTGGGAATTATTGGTAGTGAATTAAAATAAATGGTTAACATAAGAATTAAAGATATGTGTGTCATGGATTTTTAGCCACTGGAATCATTCAATTTGGAGTCCACATGTGGTAGATATGGTCCGATTAGTAAGCCAAGGTCAGAAAATGGTTTATCAGGGAAGATTATGTTAGGACAGCTTTTGTATTTTAATTTCTGGGAATTATCTGTATGGAATTAAAATAAATGGTTAACATGAACGTTATATATCTATGTCTCATGGAAATATACCCACTGTAATTATGAAATTTGGAGTTCATATGAGGTAGATATGATCCGATTAGTAAGCAGAGGTCAGAAAATCTTTATTCAGGGAAGAGTATGTTATTAATGTTTTAGTTTTTGAATTTCTGGGAATATTCTGTAGGGAATTAAAATAGCGCGCCAACATAACAATTATAGATATATGGCTCATGGATTTTTACCAACTGGAATAACTCAATTTGGAGTTCCAATTTGGGAGATATGGTCTAATTAGTCAGTAAAGGTCAGAACCTATCCGAGAGGAACTATCCTGTACTTTGAGGGAGTAATATTACCTTCGTTTCTTAATGTTTTGCTACAATGTTCAACATAATAGTTTTAGATAATTGTTTTATCTTGAAATGGACACTAAGATCACCTACATCAGAGTTAAATTGAGGGAGTTATGCTCTGATTAGTAAAAGAAGGTTAGATAGGATGAAAACCTGCATCAAGAAAATAAAGAAATAAAATTAGTATTTAAAAAAAAAGATGAATCTTAATAAATGACTAGTATAGCCATAGCCATTGCCATTGTATGAACTTCTTACCATCTTAAGTGTGAAATTTTGACATGGAAATATTTTATAAAGTGATATTTGAAATGGTTATGTTCATGGCATGATTACCAATGATTTATGGTAATAGTTATATTTTGATGAACATACTTGTTATTGAAAGCATATTTTTGGCTATCATTATGAAAAGAAAAGAAATGAGCACAGTCACATGACAATCCGTGTGGTGCACCAGTAGGGGACGCCCTACCAACAGTTATGATCATGATAATGAGAAAAGAAAGAGAAAGTGGGCCATGTCGGACGGAGCGAGAAAAGCCCGTACCGGAGAGTAGAGGATACTCACCCTGACCGGGGTAGCTTGAAATGAGAATAAGTTGATGGCCATCATATGATATTTTGAAAATAGTTAATCCTGTCATACATATTATTACAGTATGATTCTTATGTGCATAGATATAATGCATTCATGTGACCAAAGATATTTTTCTGTAGTTTATACAGCTGAACATGACGTGATGAGCTTTACTGATGATAATTTATTGTTGAACTTACTGGGATTTAATTCTCACTATATTTTCATATCATGTTCAGAAAATTATTTATGCAGCTTTTGTTTCTAAGGCTCTGGCTTTTAGTGCACATTGGATTGAGTTACTTTATGTTGAACAGATTTCAGAATCAAATAAGATGTTTGTGGTCGAGTTGGCTCAGATCCCGGTAAAGGTGCAACCACTCGCTCCTGTATCTCCGGAATTGGTCAACCAAAATAAACAAGATGTAAATATCTATGTGTTTGATATGTTATACGTCTGTTTTGATTAATGACATGTATGTGAACTCAATATTGTATAATAATAAAGGAAAAAAAAGAGGTTGTTACAGTATTCAAATGGAACCTTTTGAAACTCTTTATGGGAGAAGATGCCGATCTCCCGTTGGATGGTTTAAAGTTGGAGAAGCCAATCTGCTAGGGCCATACTTGGTGCAAGATGCCATAGAGAAGGTCAAGTTGATAAGGGAACAGCTTTTAACTGCACAAAGTCATCAGAAGGCTTATGTGGACCATAGGCGTCGGGATTTGGAGTTTTCTCTAGGCGGTCACGTGTTCCTCAGAATTTCACCCATGAAGGGAATCATGCGGTTTGGTAAGAAAGGGAAGTTAAGCCCGAGGTATATTGGACCCTTTGAAGTTCTGGATAGGGTAGGAACAGTGGCATACCGCCTAGCCCTACCACCTGGATTGAGTGAAGTGCATCCAGTCTTCCATGTCTCGATGTTGAGAAAGTATCTACCCGACTCATCTCATGTGATTCAACCGCAAGAAATCCTTTTGGATGACAAGTTGGCCTACGAAGAGAAACCCATGGCCATTGTTGATAGACAAGTGAAAAAGTTGAGGTCTAAGGATATCTCTACAGTGAAGGTGATCTGGCAGAATCATTCCAAAGAGGAAGCTACGTGGGAAGTAGAGGACGTCATGAGAGAGAAGTATCCACAGTTGTTCCAAGAGTAGTCTTATCTTTTCATGTTGTTGGTTTTTGTGAAATTCGGGGATCGAATTTCTTTAAGGGGGAAAGAATGTAATAGCCGTAAATTTAATAAAGTCCAAAGTAAAGAAAATTTTGAATAATAGAGAGAATTTTGAAACTGGAGATAAGAGCCAGTGGAAATAATTTTATTTATTACATGAATTAAAGAATTATAAAAGGAATATGAGAAGTTACGTTTTGGCGCGTAATGTTATTTTTAAATGATATTATTTTGCTATAAATAAATATATTTTTATTTATGTAGAAATGATTATGATTTGTTAAAAGTAAGTGGACTTTTAAGTAAAAGAAGTATTGTGTTGCTTAAAATAATTATACCGGCCTCTAATGAATTTTTATGGTAGTTTTAGAAATATTCTTTCTTTTAATATGAATAAAGATATTCATTTTGAGATTTATTTTATAACGATTTTTATGAAGAAAAATTATGATTTAGGAGTTTAACTAAAGATTTATGAGAATGGAAATTTTTAGAAATTTTTGGGATATTTTATGATGAAAAATGGAATATATATGAATTTATATAAAATAAAATTCTATTATTAATTATTTAATAATTATTATTATATTAAAAAAAAGAGAGCAGAAACCATAAAACGAAACCGGGGGCGACTGAGTATCGAATTCGAAGAAAAATTGAAAAAAAATGAATAGTAATGAATAGTGTATAAATAGTAACATCCAACATTTTCTTTCGATTTGGAGTACCGATTGGCTTCTGATTTCAAAACTGAAAGTGTTATTGGATTCAGGACGAAAAGTACTTCAGTTTTGACTGATCAGTTTTTCAAATCAACCGTTGAATCGCCGTAGATCTGAAGTAGAAATCTCGGTAAAAGGTAAGTTCTGAAAAATCTTACTTAGAAATTTCTAATTAGAAATCTGACTCCGTAGATGGATTCAGAAACTAGATAAACGTTAGGATATGAAATTGTTTCGTTAATTCGGTAAAATTTTTGTGATGGTGAATAGTATTTTTCGGTGGTGAATAGTGGCAGTGAAAAGTAATTTTCGACATGAATAGTGACATTTAGGGTTTATCGAATTCTCATGTTATGTCTATGTTTTCTAGGTTGTTGAGCCACCACGAGGTGAAATTCTCGTTGTTGGACTCCTAATACGGTGAATGGGTTTTTCATACTATAGTGCATGTTTTACGAATACGGTTTATAACTCTTTCGTATGATTTTAACTAGTTGGAATGTATGCTAAATTGTTTTACCGCTTTGAAAACCAATATGTTCCAACCATGTTAGAAATTATAAATTTCAATCTTAGTTGAACCCTAGGTATGTAGGGGAAGCATCTAGACTGATAATTCTCCATTGAGCTAGATTTATAGTCATAGAAATGAAATAAGTTAGCCATGAAATGATTTGATGCATGGCGAACATTTATGCGACGTCTACGGATGATCTATGTTTAAAGGGAAAGTTTATGATGATAAAGGTCTCCATGGGAATCCATGGATGAGACATATTTTAGAACGGAGTTTTATGCGTGAAAAGAGCTAGATGGAGAATTATAGCTTTATTAAAATGTTATTGAAATGTTTTACTTTAAACTCTTTGAATAGTATATCTTTAAATGTTTTCTATTAGAGGAACCCTTTTAGATCACTGTTAGCTACCCGCAGGTAGTGCTAGCCCTGGTGCACCATGGTCATGTTAAGGCTTCGGCCTAGGATATTGTGACGGGCTTATGACCGCCTAAGTCACAGAATTTAGGGTGGACTTATGTCTACGCCTACAGTGATTGCCACACCCTTGCTATGTGCTTGGGGAAGATGATAGATCTGTTAGGAAAGAACTCCAATAGACTAGTGCATTTTTCTTAAAGATTAAATATTTCTAAACAATCTCATTCATCATTGTTATTGCATAAATAACTTCATTTATTACTTACCATGCATAATTGATTTGCTTTACGGTTACTGATTTAAATCCTGTTTTATCTTTTGAACATACATTTGAACTGTTTAGCTTTTCTTTCAATAAATTATGGTTAAATGCTTAATGTTTCTATTATTATCTTTATACTTTGATTTCAATTATTAAACTTATTGCAAAACACTCGTGCTTGATTTGCCCTGTTTCTGTTATAGTGTGATTTACCCATTCACTGAGATGTGATCTCACCCCTCTTCTGTTTCCTCCCCACAAATAGTCAAAGAGACTTTGATCCAGCTACAGCTTCGTAGGAGACTGAATATAGCATTGGTGAGCCCCAGTTTGGGCAAGGCTCTTTTGTACTATTTGTCTAGTTTAGTTTATGTCTAGTGTACCTCCATGAATTTACAGGTAGGATCCTCGCTTCTTGCGTATTTTGATGTGTTGTTTGGAAAACGGTTTTATGTTTTACAACGATGTTTGTATTATGAGGCCATAGGCCAAGTTGAATCACAAATGTTGGATTCATGATATATATTTATATATAAAGTATTTTCTTATACTGGATGTGGCATATGTGGCCAGTTATATTTATTATGTACTCTAGATTGTGTGCTGGATGTTTGTGCATGCTATGTGTTAGGTTTGCGGCTAGGGGGAAACCCTTATGCTGTGCCGGTCATGTGTTCCATCATTTGGGGCCGTGACAGCCATTGTATGAACTTCTTACCATCTTAATTGTGAAATTCTGACATGGAAATATTTTATAAAGTGATATTTGAAATGGTTATGTTCATGGCATGATTACCAATGATTTATGGTAAACATATTTTTGTCTATCATTGTGAAAAGAAAAGAAATGAGTACGGTCACATGGCAATCCGTGTGGTGCACCAATAGGGAACGCCCTACCAACGGTTATGATCATGTTAATGAGAAAAGAAAAAGAAAGTGGGCCATGTTGGACGGAGCGAGAAAAGCCCGTACCGGAGAGTAGAGGATACTCACCCTGATCGGGGTAGCTTGAAATGAAAATAAGTTGATGGCCATCATATGATATTCTGAAAATAGTTAATCCTATCATACATATCATTACTGTATGATTCTTATGTGCATAGATATAATGCATTCCTGTGACCAAAGATATTTTCTGTAGTTTATACAGCTGAACATGACGTGATGAGCTATATTGATGATGATTTATTGTTGAATTTACTGGGATTTAATTCTCACTATATTTCCATATCATGTTCAGAAAATTAGTTATGCAGCTTTTTCTATGGCTCTGGCTTTTAGTTCATATTGGATTGAGTTACTTTATGTTGGATAGATCTCAGAATCAAATAAGATGTTTGGGGTCGAGTTGGCTCAGATCCTGGTGAAGGTGCAACCAACCGCACCTGTATCTCCGAAATTGGTCAACCAAAATAAACAAGATGTAAATATCTATGTGTTTGATATGTTGCATGTACATTTTGATTAATGATGTGTATGTGAACTCAATATTGTATAATAATAAAGAAAAAAAAAAGGTTGTTACAACTGGCTCAACATTTAGACATGCAGATGGATTAGAAGATGGGGCACATATGGTGTGTGTAGGTAAGGTAGGGGCAACAGTACTAGAAAGATGAGGAGATGAGGCACTGGAATGCGCTGCTTGTGAATGGGAAGATGGGGTAGAATTATGACAAGTCTGGAAAAAGGGAGATGAAGTAGGTGTATGTCCAGTGTGGATCTAGTCAAGCTGAGCTATGTCAGCAACAGGTGATGTGTCTGACTGTGTATATGACTGAGAGATATACCTTCCCCGCCCTCTACCTCTACCCCTTCCTCTACCTGTCATCTGCAAACAAAAAGATAATCTTCTATTCCGATTAAATTTGATGACAATTTAATAATAAAAGATACAAATAATTACAAAAGACAGTGATAACGAAACTCATAACCATACTACCATAGATTTATAACCTACTTCAAAAATACATAATATATGATCTACATAATACACTTAGTAAAATGAAGAAACCTAACAATACCTAAACATCTTCATCATTATCATTTTCTTTCTCTTCTTCTTCATCTTCCCATTCTCCTTCTTCCTCAGTATCTTCTTCATCCACATCTTCTATTTCAATATCTATATCTGTATCTACTTCATGTAGGTTCAAAGAAGAACCATATACTTCATCTACAGGGACTTCAATATCAACAAGACTCTGCTCGAGATTGTCATTTGCAACTATTATAGGCAATTGCATTGATGACTCTTCTTGGTATGTGTTGGGAATGTGATTCATACAAGATGAATACAATGTCAGAACGCAAGTGCACGTGTCGTGACCAAGTAAAAGAGTAATGAGTGAGTATCATCCCACGAGGAGTGAACTAAAACTATTTAGAGACTCTTGCTGTATGAATGCTGTAGCAATGTTAAGATGTTTCACAAAATTGGAATAGAAGTGGGTTGACTGACTTTTAACTATAACCAAAATAAAAAGTAATAGGAAATAGAAAGGAAACTATATGGGGAGAACTGGGGTTGCTCAGGGTTGTCATGGACTACAGCACTCATATTTGCTCTAGGATTTGCTGCAGCAATTGTTCTGAGTGCCAAATTCAGTTCCGGATGGAGTCTTCCCAGACTGCCATACCTTACAATTCCAAGGTTCAGACACGCATTCCTGCATCAGTCCTCACCTCCGAATTGTGCATGAAGTCCATTATGGGACTAACAGGGTACCCGTATATCCCTACATGAGGTAACCCCTTTACATTCAGCTTTTTCCCAGCCTCCATTACCCTCCCAGGTGAATGGTGGCCTTGGTTTTCTTCCTCCAAACTTCTGTTATTAAGGAAAGAAAAACTAACAGGAAACACTAGTGAATGGCGAACAGCAACTGTAACAAAATGGATTAACAATAAAAATGTGCTCAATTCATTACAACCCTTGTGCAACCCCAGCTGGAAACTAGTCAAGCCTCATGGGTGCACCGGTTACAAAAATCCCAGAAACACTGGTATGCATTCTAAGGGATAAAAACTGAATTACAAAATGCAGTTCTTTCTTTTTTATAAAACAGTAAAACAACAACAGAAATCAAAGTTCCCTTCTAAACTAGCATACTATCCCCTCATGCTGCACCTCCCGGTGTTAGTAGCACTCTAGGCTATGGTGTTCTTTTCTCCTTAATTCTCCCTTCTTCCTCTCTGGCCGCCCCTTTTGCAACAGCTGCTTTATGGCCTTTTATAGACAGCCCTTTGTGGTCCCAGAAAAGTGCCTCGGGGTTGCTGACATTCCTTTTGCTCTGCAGCCGGTGCCCTTGTTGTGCAGCTTTTTCCTCTCCACTTTCAGTAGTGGAGGCAGTCCTGTACCAGCAGCCTGCAGTGTCCCTGCTGGTGTCTCCTGCTATGCTGGTGGCTGCTCCTGCTGCACAGCTCTGCCACCTGCACCAAATCAAACAGTATCATCATATTACAGGAGAGAGAGGAAGCAACTTACCCATTATCACCTGTGGTTTTGCTATCATTGTTATACATGCTTACTGAAATGCTACAGCAATGAGGTAGCTAACGTTATATCCAAAAAAGTCATCCCATTTAATTAAATCAGAGGGTAAGAGTGCTTAAAACACCAAGAAAATTTAGTAAACAATCATGGGCAGCACATAGAAACTATAGTGAAATGCAGCTATCAAATCCCCCCAAACTTAAAGGATTGCTTGTCCCCAAGCATCCTACTCTGTTCACTACAATCCTACCACCCAGAAATTCTAGACTTTCCTCATGCATGCATCCATAGCCCTGCTGATAGCTCTCAACTCTCAGGATTGCTTTTATATAAAGGATACCACAAATCTCACTCCCAATCACAGCAAAAACCTTCTTTAAATTTGTGTGTGTTACATGGACAGCTTTCCTAGGAGTTACTTGGGTTAAAAATAGCCAGAGTTCCTAAGACTTTAATACTAATATTTCGATCTTCCTTTCCTAAGTCAAGTTGGCATTCATCATAGGTACAGTCAGGGCAACAGATATGGGGAAATAAGGCAACTTACTGAATTTCTTCCTTTACTGTTTTTTTTGGAATAGATCTTATTCTAGCAGAGATCATTACAGCATTTTGACGCGAATGCCAACATGTTCAATGCAGGCACCCGGTTACTCAGCCTTATCAGCCTTAAACCGCTTCCCACTCATACTCTACATCCCTGTTTTACGCAAAGGCACACATGGGGCTCATGCATACCCCTGGTTACTAAGAAATTACAGAGCATTGGAGTGTCCACTCTTTGTCCCTGTTTTACGCAAGGGTACACATGGGGCTCATGCATACCCCTGGTTACTAAGGAACTACAGAGCATTAAAGTGTCCATATTTTTCTCTTTATTTTCTACTCCCATCCTCCAAACTTAAGCCTTTATGCCCCTATGTGTCTGCCTCTTTTATAATTCTAGAGAGCTCTCAATACTAGCACTAAGACTTAGGTCTAATTTCTGAAAGATCACCAAATTTTTCTTTGACAAATTGCCCATAATCCTGTGCTCATTAGAAGAGGGTTCTGTGTGATTGGGTGAGGCTGTAGGTTTCCTATTCTGATTTCTAGCAGACTACCCAATCCTCCTCATGGAGTATCCCAGAACTTTCAGCAGGCTATGCAATATGTACCTATTTCCCCCTCTTTTCTCTTTTTTTTTTGTGTTTTTTTGTTTTTTGTTTTTGAATCTTTTTATCAAACAATTATAACTGTATTCATCCCAATCAGTGATTACTAAGACAGACTTATTCAACACAGGTAGACAAAAACATAAGTGGACAGCAATGTAAACAGTCACCTAGATAAGCAGCACACAAATAAGCAAGACTAAATCTAACATATGCTCCAGCAATATTACAGCAATGAATCAAAACACAAAAGCGCCACAGCAATATTATTCCCAACAGACATTATATCACACCTCCCCAAACTTAAAATGAGCAGTGTCCTCACTGCTGATGCAATGGTCAGAAAACAAAAGACACCCACAAACAGAAACAGAAACAAAGGAATTCCAAATACAGCAGAGAAGGAATAAGGGTTGAGGGAACTTCCTGAGGGTGCTAGTAGGTATGCTGCAGCACCCTAGGGTCATTGACCCCCAGAAGATCTTGATGAACTTCTGAGCCCACTCTTCCGCTGTGTTGATTTCTGTAGGGCCTTTCCTTTGTGCAATATTGCTGCCCGTTTTGCAATGGGCTCATCGTCATCAGAGGACTCAGTTTCCTCTGGTGTCTGGTGGGGTTCCGGATGGGGCTCCTTGCTGGAGGAGGATCCTTCAGAGTCCTTGGGTTGCTTTGTTTGTGGTTCAGGTGCTGAGGCTGACTCCTCGAAAGAGGCATGGAGCAGGTCAGTTGAAAACTCTGGGAATGAGAAGAATTGCTTAAAGTTCTGCTCCAAGGTGGTGTGGAGGGCGAAGTCCCTGTTCTATGCATATTGCCAAAAGGTTTGCTGATGTTACAGCAGCTGTGCTTGCTGTCTGAAGAGTGCAGCTTGTTGGTGTAGAATGTGCTGGAGGGTCTTGCCAGCAGGCTGAGCGGCAGAGGAAGAAGCAGATGGGCCAGCAGCTAGTGGAGGGTCTCGAGAGGCAGCTGGTGGGTGCGGTGCTGCTTTCTCTAGAACAATGGGAGCAATGGTGGTAGGTGTGATAGGATTGGTGTCCTTCAAGACCTCTTCATCAATGGAGACTGGTACTCCATGATTCTTGCACAGGATGATGATAAGGGAGGGAAAGAGTAGGCTTCCCTTCTTTTGGCTGGCGCATGCTTGGATTTGGCCATTGATAATGCGGCCAACGTTAAGTGGCCTGCCGAGGATGAGTGCGTCCAACATTGCCACTCTGTCTCGGCTCACAGTCTGCCTATGGGTGGAAGGTAGCAGACGGGTCTTGAGAAAATGATACCAGACTTTCGCTGCCGGCACCAGGGAGATTCGATTGACAGTGGTGGAGCCCTGAGGAGATTTATCCCAGGTGGTGCCAGGAAGGCACACCCGGGTGAGCATTGCTTCCCAGTCTTCATCCCGCAGACTATGCAGATAGTCCTCATACTTGTCCTCCTCTTCGGGTTGATTGTAGGCCTTGTTGATTGCTGCTTGGTCAAAACGCACCTTCATCTCCCGAACTTTCACCCATTTCTCAGTTTCTGGTGAGAAGTTCGCATAGAACTCCCGAACCAACGGAATGAGGGCCGTTTGTGGGTGGCTTGCAAAATTTTCCCAAGCCCTCTGCTTTACCACCGTGCCAACGTACATTGGTGATGCGTATTTTCGCAAGTGTACGAATCGTTCAAGTAATAAAGTGTACAAAAGTACGGATATCGAACCCACAAGGAATGGTGTTACTAAGTACCGAAATTGACTAATCCTAATTTTATCTGAAAACCAAATTGTTGATTGTGTAAAAGACAAATTAACTTACAAATAAATGCAAAGAACACAATTGAATGTTTGTTCACAAATGATTAAAACGCTAAGGCATTTGATTTCGCTGAATCAATTCACTCCAATTTCATGGCATGTTATATGAGGATCAAAGTTACAATTGATGGTTGAAAAACCCGAACTTATCTAATACTCTTTCTCAAGTTATATTAGAATTACTTGTCTATGCTAATCAACTATATTTCTATGAAGGTTAACCACAAACAAGCACATTATGATCTATGGAATTTCCAGGATAACCACATACATCATGCATTAGTTCTCATGTAACAACTCCATTTATGTAAATTTTTTATTATTTTTTTTTTAAAATACCATGAAGTTATTACCTCGTTACAACTTAACTCAATATAACATTTATTTAATTTATACAATACTGAGTTTCCATACACACTATTATTTTACAAACTACACACCATTATTTTACAAACATTTGTACAAAGATACATATTAGTTCTAATCATCTATATCGACTACTTCCGGGGACACTGGTTCGGGTGGCACGTCCACCAGAATCTCAGTTACATCTACGACAGTTACATCAGAAATAACTGGAAGTTGCCCAAGGTAGGGCACCTCGATCCAACGTACAGAGATAATAAGTGTCATAGAGAATATCTGCATATTTATTCTTCTGAACATGATATGGAAATATAGTGAGAATTAAATCCCAGTAAGTTCAACAATAAATCATAATTTACCATCAATATAGTTCATCACGTCATGTTCAGCTGTATAAACTACAGAAAATATCTTTAGGTCACATGAATGCACTTTATCATGCACATGAAAATTATACAGTTATGACATGTATGGCATGAATAACTATTTTTCGAATTTCATATGATGGCTATCCACTTATTCTTACTTCAAGCTACCCCGGTCAGGGTGAGTATTCTCTACTTTTCGGTACGGGCTTATCTCGCTCCGTCCGACATGGCACACTTTCTCTTTCTTTTCTTATTAACATGATCATAACCGTTGGTAGGGCGTCCCCTACTGGTGCACCACACGGATTGCCATGCGACCGTGCTCATTTCTTTTCTTTTCACAATGATAGCCAAAAATATGCTTTCAATAACAAGTATGTTCATCAAAATATAACTATTACCATAAATCATTGGTAATCATGCCATGAACATAACCATTTAAAATATCACTTTATAAAACATTTCCATGTCAAAATTCCATACTAATACCTTGGTAACTGGATAGTAATTGTAGTCTGTAAACAGCGCACCAGAAAAGTTCCCAGGAAAGAGAGGTGGGTCACTAATGGACACGCTTAAGTACCATGTCTTTCCTTGCCAGAGCTTTCCTTAGACATGCACTTTTCACAAATCACAATTTTGTTTTCCAGTAACTAGAATAATTCTTTTCTGATGTGAAAATACTGCAACCACGGAGCATACTAAGATTTTTCAAATAAAACCGGCACTTTCAAAACTTCTTGTAAATTTATATGAGTACTAGGGTAAATTCCATGTTAAAAATTACACACTTAAAATGGTAGTAAGTTCATGCAATGGCAATGGCTATGGCTATACTAGTCATTTGTTAAGATTCATCTTCTTTTTAAAATACTAATTTTATTTCTTTATTTTCTTGATGCAGGTTTTCATCCTATCTAACCTTCTCTTACTAATCAGAGCATAACTCCCTCAATTTAACTCTGATGTAGGTGATATTAGTGTCAATTTCAAGATAAAAAAATTATCTAAAACTATTATGTTGAACATTGTAGCGAAATATTAAGAAATCAAGGTGATATTACTCCCTAAATGTACAGATTATTTTTTCTCGTGTAAGTTCTGACCTTTACTGACTAATTAGACCATATCTCCCAAATTTGAACTCCAAATTGAGTTATTCCAGTTGATAAAAATCCATGAGCCCTATATCTATAATTTTTATCTTGGCGTACGATTTTAACTCCCTACAGAATATTTTCCAGAAATTCAAAAACTAAAGCTTTAATAACATATTCTGAATAAACATTTTCTGACCTCTGCTTACTAATCAGCTTATATCTACCTCAAATGGACTTCAAATTGAATGATTCCAGTGCCTAAAAATCCATGACAAATTTATCTTTAATTCTTATGTTAATAATTTATTTTAATTCCTTACAGATACTTCTCAGAAATTAAAATACCGAAGCTATCCTAACATATTTTTCCCTGATGACCCATTTTCTGACCTTTGTCTACTAATCGGCTCATATCTCCCTCATATGGACTCCAAATTGAATGATTCCAGTGGCTAAAACTCCATGACATACATATCGTTAATTCTTATGTTAACCATTTATTTTAATTCCCTACCAATAATTCCCAGAAATTAAATTACCGAAGCTATCCTAACATATTCTTCCCTGATGATTCATTTTCTGACCTTTGAC
The DNA here is from genome assembly GCA_037074535.1 of Gleditsia sinensis. Classification (NCBI taxonomy): domain Eukaryota; kingdom Viridiplantae; phylum Streptophyta; class Magnoliopsida; order Fabales; family Fabaceae; genus Gleditsia; species Gleditsia sinensis. The sequence goes on along the minus strand of CM073468.1, from coordinate 27,883,244 downwards.
TACTAATCAGACCATAGCTACCTCATATGGACTCCAAATGGAATGATTCCAGTGGCTAAAAATCCATGACACATTTATCTTTAATTCTTATGTTAACCATTTATTTTAATTCCTTATAGATTGTTCCCAGAAATTAAAATACCGAAGCTTAAAATTCTGCCACCCATAGCCATAACCATGCAGAACTATCTACACCAACCTAAGTATTCAAACATACATCACATGCAAGATCAATATGTAACATGATATAGCAACATCATGACCAATCATAAAAGTTCTAAGATCAAAATCTCATACAAATATTATAAGTTTCAAAAGTTTTCTTCAAAAAGAAATATTGTTAAACTTACTTGGAGCACTTAGTCTTCTAGACTTCTCCTTCCTCTTTCTTCCTTTCTTCCTCTCCTTTCCTCACTCTACCTTGCTTCTATTTTTTTCTCTCCCTCACTTGGACGAAATTCTAATGTTGTAAGGGTGGGTTTTCTTATATAGACCACCAAATAATTCACCTTTCATGATCATGGGTCTACCTTATCACAATTAGGATACACTTTGTTGAATTTTTGGAAAACAAACAACTTATGTTCTTGTCTTCCTCTTCCTTAGTCAAGATATGCATAGGAAAAGGAGATTTGTATTTTGAAAATTATGATAATATGTTCTTAAGATATGGGACAAGGTCCCTTTGATTTAGGGATTCATTTCCATTTTCTTTTGTCTTAAACAAGTATGATAGGTTTGCCTTTTTAGGTGGCAAATTTCTAGCCCTTGAATCTTCATTATTTGGTTGATATTATTTGTGTGGGCTATGAATGTTTTGTCCTAATACCATGTATTATCATACCACTTGCTAAAATTATGAGTGTAGGATATAGATGTTTTTGTCCTAAAGCCTTGTATTATCATGCCACTTGCTTAAGTGATGAATGTAGAATCACACCACTTGCTAAATTTTTTGTCTTAATGCCATGTAACCTAATCTTTATTCTTATTATTATATCATCATCTAATTTATTTTATTTTAGTTTTCCTCTTGGATTTGGGCTTATTCCTACCCATTATGGGCTTGTCCTACCCATTTTCTTTGCTTTGGATAAAATTCTTCCTTTCTTGGTGGGCTTGGTCACATTTTCATAATTTTTGGGCTATTTGTGAAATTACTATATCCTAATCCAAGTCTATGTTTAATTTCTTGTTTAGGTTATCCAATGGGCTTGCTAGAAACTTATGTGAAGTGGAAAAACTCTATATGAAGTGTCCATAGGTAAAAGCCCAATGTATGGGTAAAGATTTTAAACTTAGTAACTATAGTTCTTGAATTAGGAAAAATTTCCCTAATTCAATGTTCTTTGAAATTTTAAGACCTTTACTTGTTTCTAAAAATTTATCTTCCTTATCCAAGAATTTTGCATCTCTTTAGTATGTTATTTCTAATTTCTTTCCTATTAGATTTTCCTTCTTTATTTGTTCTCTTAATGTTAGAAACATTTTCTATGCATATATCTAAGGTGAAGAATTTCTAAGGATTATATTTCCTTAGATATCTAAAATATTGTCTAATAAATTTTATTTCCTTAATTAAATTTTTTATGTACCTTTATCAATAAAAGAAACGAAATTAAGGATGTTACATCTCACACTCGCATTCAACATATGGTACTTATCACAAGAAGCATTCATTACACATCTCCTCTCGGTCTCAATATAATGCAACTAATCATCTAAATTTTGGCCAGAAATTCAGAAGCATTGAGCATGGAAATAAATACTCAACTGAAATCAATGAACTCATATACCATTAACCACAAAAATCAGAGTTTCATGATTCAACTACATCATAGCCTTAGCAAGAATGAATTAGCTCATAATTAAAATGACAACAACAACTATCTCAACAGAATACATTACTATAAAAATGAAATGAACTGCAGAAAAACAGAGCTAAGGAAAAGAGATGAAGAACTCTTGGAGATGAACACTTGGCAGCAACAATGGTGATGATCCTTCAAGAATATCCAAGCTTTCAATCCAAAGTAGCTTCTTCTCCTCCAAAAATGCCTATTCTAGGTCTATTTCGCCGTCCCCTCTCTCTGTACCTTATGGTATTTATAGATCCAGGGTTTTGGGGACAAATTTGGAACAAAAAGTCTGGAAGACGTGTTTGGCCGCCGAAACTTGCCGCCGGCGAAGTGATTCTCGCCGCGGCGAGTTTCTGGGAAAAGCTCTCGCCGCGGCGCGATTCTATGTGTCGCCGGCGGCGAGACACATTTCGCCGCCGGCGAAGTAATTTGGCCGGCGGCCAGATTCGATTCTGAATTCGCGCTCTCGGGAAAGTTTTGCTGCATCATTCTCGCCGCGGCGAAACTATTCTCGCCGCGGCCAGATTTCCAAACCTTGAAACTTGATTCTCTTGATTCTCACTCAACCCCAGACATTGGAATTTGTCCCAAACTTTTCCAAAGTTATGATTTTACCTGAAATTGCACTTTAAACACGAAATACCCGTGAAATGACATTTGTGGATTAAATAATCAAATAACCACAATTTTCACACAAATATCAATATTAAAATCATAACAAAAATGCAATAATATGACTCTTATCAACAACCCCCAACCAGCTTTTTGCTAGTCTCTAGCAAGAAAAGCGATCTATAAATAAATTCAAAGGAGACATTAAAAGAAGAATTCAAAGAAAATTTATTGTCTTTACAAAATTGTATTAAGCATATGCCATAAACCTTTAAACCCCTAGGTGGCCCTAGTAGGACGAGTGGTAGTCTCGTGAGGGCTTCCAGTGATGATACCCACAAACATCTTACCCTAAATTATACTAACTCAAAATACTCAAATCACACACAATTAATTTGCACAAATATTTCAAAAATTGTAAATATCACATAACACATAGAATAACTAAATGTCACCTAAGCTTTAAGAAATCTCAAATGCCAATGTCACTTTTGTTATTGACTCTTAAACATCCATCATACCACAAACCAATAGCCATAATGCCTAGATAATATTATGCACAATATCCACAAACACAAAGGTGAAATTTCAAACTCCATATGCTCATTTTTCAAACCTCTCTCCACTAATAAAAGAGAAATGCACCATTTTGGATCAATAGGACTTAATATGCTTGTAATGTTAGGCTTAGGTATTTGGTTAAGAAAAATGGGAAGTGTCAAAATACAAATAAGAGAACTTATTAGATTAAACACAACCAATTAAGCAAAAATAAAACCATTAAACCCACATTGTTTCTTCTGATCATATCCTATTTTTTCAAGGATAAACAAAATTCTTTCTCAATCATTCACTTCAGTATAACCATCACTAATACTCTTTTATTTACTATAATGTGAAAGCCCTCTTCTTTCTTTCTTTTTTTTTTCTTTTTTTTACAATAGATAACCCACAACCAAATTCTTTCAATATATGTGGAAAATAGCATTCCAATTGCTCTTTACAAGTTTGTGTTCAAAATTAAGTGCTCTTAACAAATAAGGTAGGAATTATATATATATTGTGGCTAAATAAAAGGTAGATTATAGAAAGGAAAAAAAAAAAAGAAAAATAAGGCTAACAATGTATATAAATAGGCTCAAAGAGGTAACTAGTGATATAAGAATAATAAGGTAAGCTTAAAAATGGCACAATCGATCCAAAAATGGCCTATATCATATCCTAAACAGTGCAATTCCAAATAATTTCGCCTCAAGAGGTTTTCAAATGAGTTCTAGAGTTTGTTGAGATCACAAAAATGTCCATGAAAAATTCGCACATAAGACTTCTCTAAGCATTTAGACTAATCAACCAAGTCATACCACATACCAAAAGAGTCGCCAACTAAGTAAAATCAACATATGAAATTATCTTTAAACCGAAGCAAAATATAATGTCTTCTAAAAGCTACGTGTTATCACAATCACATTATTATCATCAACGTGCAAATTAAATAAAATGCAAATGAAATCGAAATGCAGACACACAAACAAAATTACTAAAAATGAAATAACACAATTAAACACACAAACAAAACAACACAATTAAAACACAAACAAAATGACTAAAAATGAAACTAAGTACACAAAACGACTAAAAATGAAACTAAGAAAAATGTACCATTTATCGTACCCCCAACCAAAACCTTACATTGTCCTCAATGTAAGAAAGGAAAACAACGGGTTTTTATTTTAACCCTAGATGGGAATGGTAGTGGCTTTAGCTCAATCTGGTTGGCTTCCTTCTTGACCACTGAGGTTGGAGTTTCATTTGTTCCCAAGTCCTTGAATGTTTGATCACTAAACAAATATGCATCATGTTCTGCCAGTAATTCTAAACATTGTCTCACTCCCTCGTCTTTCTCCTCAATTGTTGCAGATTTCAAAAGGCAAGCTTCTAATGGTAGCAATGGAGGTCTCTTTTCAAAAGTTTCCGGGATTAACCTGTCAAGGGTGTTAATTTGAAAACAAGAATATACCTCACTTGGAGATTTCATTGCTTCAAAAACATCAAAAGTCACTTGTTCATCTTGCACCCTTAGAATTAGTTTTCCTTGCTGAACATCAATCAATGTTCTTCCAGTTGCAAGGAATGGTCTCCCCAATATCAACGGCATCTCTCTATCTTCCTCCATGTCAAGCACCACAAAATCTGCAGGAAAAATGAATTTGTCAATTTTAATTAAAACATCCTCAATTACCCCTCGAGGATATTTCACCGATCTATCCGCTAATTGTAGAGAAATTGAAGTAGGTTTTACTTCTCCCAGGCCTAGTTTCCTGAAAACAGAAAGTGGCATCAAATTAATACTTGATCCTAAATCACATAGGACTTTATCGAAATTGCAACTTCCTATAGTACAAGGTATAGTAAAACTCCCTGGGTCTTTCACTTTCTGTGGTAGTTTTCTTTGAAGAACTGCACTGCACTCCTCATTTAGCATGACAGTTTCATAATCTCCCAGCTTCCTTTTCTTTGATAGAATTTCCTTCATGAATTTTGCATACTTGGGCATTTGTTCCAACATCTCTGCAAAAGGAATGTTAATATGTAATTTTTTAAAAATTTCCAGAAATTTACCAAATTGATTATCAAGCTTTTTCTTCTGCAATATTTGCGGATATGGGATAGGAGGCTCATATTTTGCATATGGGGAAGGTTGAACATCTTGGAATGTTGATGGCTTTTCTTTAGCTTCCTCCATCTTTTGCTCTGATTTCTTCTGCCATTCAAGTTCTTTACCACTTCTCAATGTGATAGCCTTTACATGCTCTGTAGGATTTATTGTGTCACTTGGCAATGATCCTTGAGGTCTTTCTGCAATCTGCTTTGAAAGCTGCCCCAGTTGGTTTTGGATGTCCCTGTTGATTGCCTCTTGATTTCTGAAATTTGTTCTTGACTCCTCAATGAACTTCCCCAAAATTTCTTCCAAATCTGTTTGTTTCTTCTCTTGGGGTTGGTAGGAAGATGACGGTTTGAATCCCCCTTGGTTATTTCCCCATGACAAATTCGGATGATTCCTCCAACCTGGATTGTAGGTATTCGAATATTGGTTATGTGGAGGTCTTTGGAAATTTGAGACATAGTTGGCTTGTTCAGCATTTGGTGAAGCAAATGGATTTCCAACTTGGCACTCAATACTAGCATGATTTCCACCACATAAATCACATTCTGCAGTTGGTTTTGATTCTAACTTGGAGGACAAGGAATCCATCTTTCTTGAAAGAGCAGCAACTTGAGCTAACAAAGCATTCACTGAATCAATTTCATGCACTCCGACCGGTCTTTTTGCAGTTACCCGCTCTGAATGCCACTGATTGTTGTTTTCTGCCATGATCTCTAACAACTCATGAGCATCCTCTGGTGTTTTTCCCATTAAAGACCCTCCAGATGCAGCATTAATCATTGCCCGATAGTTTGAAACCAACCCATTATAAAATGTAGAGACTTGCAGCCAAATTGGTATACCATGATGTGGGCACTTCCTCAACATTTCTTTGAATCTCTCCCAAGCTTCATACAATGATTCTTGATCATATTGTGTGAAAGATGTGATTTCATTCCGCAATTTTGCTGTCTTAGAAGGAGGAAAGAACTTTGACAAGAACTTCTGAACCAACTCATTCCATGTTGTAATTGATCCCGGTGGTAATGAGTTTAGCCACTCCTTGGCTCTATCCCGAAGTGAAAAAGGAAAAACCCTTAATCTTATGGCATCTTCAGAAACACCATTTATCTTGTAAAGATCACACACCTCCAGAAAGTAAGCAATATGTGCATTAGGATCATCCTTTGACATTCCTCCAAACTGATTTGATTGAACCATTTGGATAAAGGATGGCTTTATCTCAAAGTTATTGGCTTGAACAGTTGGCCTCCTTATACCCGAAGTGGTTCCAGCAACATTAGGCGCAGCATAATCCCTCATAGCTCTACGATTTCCACCTCCCTCAACAAATTGTGGATCCATGGCTGATTGTCTATTAGGAGCGGAGGTTGAACGCCTTCTCTCTCGGTTTAGACGCCTATATGTTCGATCAATTTCCGGATCAAAAGGAAGAAGGTTAAGGCTTCGTGCACGTCGCATACAAAAGTCCTACAATCTGAAAAATCAACCAGCACTCACACAACACTAAGTAATTTTATTTTTCTTTTATGATAAATAAAATAGAAGAGCAAAACAAATAACTGAAAAATCTGCAAGAAATGACTAAAGTAAATAATGCAAACAAGCAGTAACAACTCTAAATGAACAAATGTTCAACACAACTCACAAACTCAAGTTAGAATAAAAATTAAAACTGAAACAATGTAAAAGGCAAATTAACTTCAAATTAAAACTAAGATTAGGTAGTATCGATATTAATAATCAAACCATTCCCCGGCAACGGCGCCAAAAACTTGATGCGTATTTTCGCAAGTGTACGAATCGTTCAAGTAATAAAGTGTACAAAAGTACGGATATCGAACCCACAAGGAATAGTGTTACTAAGTACCGAAATTGACTAATCCTAATTTTATCTGAAAACCAAATTGTTGATTGTGTAAAAGACAAATTAACTTACAAATAAATGCAAAGAACACAATTGAATGTTTGTTCACAAATGATTAAAACGCTAAGGCATTTGATTTCGCTGAATCAATTCACTCCAATTTCATGGCATGTTATATGAGGATCAAAGTTACAATTGATGGTTGAAAAACCCGAACTTATCTAATACTCTTTCTCAAGTTATATTAGAATTACTTGTCTATGCTAATCAACTATATTTCTAAGAAGGTTAACCACAAACAAGCACATTATGATCTATGGAATTTCCAGGATAACCACATACATCATGCATTAGTTCTCACACTCGCATTCAACATATGGTACTTATCACAAGAAGCATTCATTACACATCTCCTCTCGGTCTCAATATAATGCAACTAATCATCTAAATTTTGGCCAGAAATTCAGAAGCATTGAGCATGGAAATAAATACTCAACTGAAATCAATGAACTCATATACCATTAACCACAAAAATCAGAGTTTCATGATTCAACTACATCATAGCCTTAGCAAGAATGAATTAGCTCATAATTAAAATGACAACAACAACTATCTCAACAGAATACATTACTATAAAAATGAAATGAACTACAGAAAAACAGAGCTAAGGAAAAGAGATGAAGAACTCTTGGAGATGAACACTTGGCAGCAACAATGGTGATGATCCTTCAAGAATATCCAAGCTTTCAATCCAAAGTAGCTTCTTCTCCTCCAAAAAGGCCTATTCTAGGTCTATTTCGCCGTCCCCTCTCTCTGTACCTTATGGTATTTATAGATCCAGGGTTTTGGGGACAAATTTGGAACAAAAAGTCTGGAAGACGCGTTTGGCCGCCGAAACTCGCCGCCGGCGAAGTGATTCTCGCCGCGGCGAGTTTCTGGGAAAAGCTCTCGCCGCGGCGCGATTCTATGTGTCGCCGGCGGCGAGACACATTTCGCCGCCGGCGAAGTAATTGGCCGGCGGCGAGACTGATCTCGCCGGCAGCCAGATTCGATTCTGAATTCGCGCTCTCGGGAAAGTTTTGCTGCATCATTCTCGCCGCGGCGAAACTATTCTCGCCGCGGCCAGATTTCCAAACCTTGAAACTTGATTCTCTTGATTCTCACTCAACCCCAGACATTGGAATTTGTCCCAAACTTCTCCAAAGTTATGATTTTACCTGAAATTGCACTTTAAACACGAAATACCCGTGAAATGACATTTGTGGATTAAATAATCAAATAACCACAATTTTCACACAAATATCAATATTAAAATCATAAAAAAAATGCAATAATATGACTCTTATCAACTGGCATCCCCAAATCTCCAGCGGAGGTGAAGTTGAACCCTTTCTTAGCACAGGAGTTTCTGGGCACGATTTCATCGTCGTGCTTCTTCTAATTTTCTTTAGAGGTGAATTTCTTCACCTTGCTCGCCTTCCTAGCCACTGTCTTGATTCTTGGCATGACTAGTTCGAGGGTTTGGAGGTAGAGGTTTTCTGGAACGAATGAGGTGAGAAGGTTGTAGGGCTTGAGAACTCGGGAGAGGTGAGATGAGAAGGGAAGTTGCAGAGGTGAAATCGTGGGTGTGTTAACTCAGGGAAGAAGTGGGTTGGAAGTTGCAGAGGTTTAAAGACCGTGGGTGTCTTATGGCCTTCTGTCAGTTTTCCCGCCCACTTTTTAATCTCTTTTTTTTTCGTAACAAAATGAAGCATAGCAGAGGGGAACCCTTGGTTTTAAGCTAACTGTGTTGCTGCAGCAATGTTGCAGCGAAACTAGGCTGCCAAGGATTTTTGCTGCAGCAGAGAGTGCTTGTTATTAATCCTACTGTAGCAAAGCAGGGACTATCTCTAGTGTAGCATTGCTGCAGCAAAATAAAAACTGGTTCTGCAACTTTTTTGCTTCCTATCCTGCGTAACAAACACAAAGCTATCAGACTCATAATTTAAACTATCTTAAAACTTAAACAACACAAATTTAAACATGGGTTGCCTCCCATGAGCGCTTATTTTAGAGTCTTCTGCCTGACGTTCCTCTTGCTCATTCCTCTTGCAGCTGGATGGAGGTGTGCTGTCTATCCACCTCACCCCCCCAGATAGTGCTTGACTCTTTGTCCATTAACCCTAAATGTCCTCCCTTCCTTTTCTTCTTCCAATTCAATAGTCCCAAATGGGAAGACCTTGTTTATGCAAAAAGGACCAGACCAACGTGATTTCAACTTCCCAGGAAACAGGGTCAGCCTGGAGTTGTACAGTAGTACTCTCTGTCCCACTTCGAAGTTCTTGGGTTGTATCTTCTTGTCATGCCATTGCTTTGCTTTTTCCTTGTATAGTTTGGCATTTTCATAGGCCTGACCATGAAATTTGTCCAGCTCATTTAGTTGCAACATCCTCTTTTTACCCGCAGCTTCCAGGTTCAAGTTTAGCTTCTTCACTGCCCAATATGCTCGATGTTCAAGCTCTACTGGTAGATGACAAGCCTTCGCGAATACCAACCTGTAAGGTGACATGCCCAGAGGTGTCTTATAAGCCGTTCTATATGCCCAAAGTGCGTTATCCAACCTTGAGGACCAATCCTTCCTCATAGGACCTACTATTTTTTCCAAGACTCTCTTAATCTCTCTGTTGGAGACTTCAGTCTGCCCACTTGTTTGTGGGTGATAAGGGGTTGCTACCTTGTGTCTGACTCCATATTTGGCAAGTAGTGCCTTGAACTGCCGATTGTAGAAATGGGTCCCTCCATCGCTGATGATGGCTCTGGGGGTTCCAAACCTTGTAAAGATATTCCTCTTCAGGAATCTGGTCACGACTCTGGCTTTGTTGGTCTGGGATGCACTGGCTTCCACCCACTTTGAGACATAGTCTATAGCTACAAGGATGTATTGATTGCCAAAACTCGAGGGAAATGGTCCCATGAAATCTATGCCCTAGACATCAAATAATTCCACCTCTAGGATGTTGTTCAGTGGCATTTCATGTCTGCGAGATATATTCCCTGTCCTTTGACACCGGTCACATTGCCTTGCATAAAAGTGGGAGTCTTTGAATAGAGAGAGCCAATAGAACCCTGCCTGCAGCACCTTGTTTGCAGTTCTAACTCCTCCAAAATGACCTCTATAAGGGGAGGCGTGGCATTGCTGCAAGATTTGCTCCATCTCTTCGCTGGGTATGCATCTCCTTATCATTTGGTTAGCACATTGCTTGTAAAGATATAGTTCATCCCAGTAGTATGAGTTGACTTCATGTAGAAATTTTTTCTTCTGCTGCCATGTCAGGTCTGGTGGGAGCATTCCACTCACAAGGTAATTTACATAATCAGCATACCATGGCACATCATCTTGGGACAGGAGATAGAGTTGCTCATCTAGGAATCTTTCATTAATGTCCTCTGCTCTAGAGCTGTGCCCTTCCAACCTAGAGAGATAGTCTGCCACTTGGTTTTCAGTCCCCTTCCTGTCTCTGATCTCTAAATCAAATTCTTGAAGCAAAAGCACCCACCAAATGAGCCTGGGCTTGGAATCCTTTTTCCTAACCAAGTGTTTGATGGCAGAGTGGTCTGTGTGCACTATCACCTTTGCTCTTACCAGATATGCTCTGAATTTCTCAAAGGCAAACACTACGGCAAGCAATTCCTTCTCTGTCACAGTGTAGTTCAGTTGGGCACCTTGCAGCATTTTGCTAGCATAGTAAATAGAGTGAAACAGCTTGTTTCTGCGCTGCCCGAGGATAGCTCCCAATGCTGTTTCACTAGCATCACACATCAGCTCAAATAGGGAGATCCAGTCTGGTGCCACAATAACCAGAGCTGTACTCAATTTCTATTTGAGATTGCAGAATGTTGTCATGCAGCTCTCATCAAAACAAAAGGTTCTGTCCTTCTCTAGCAAACTGCATAACGGTTTGGCAACCTTAAAGAAGTCCTTAATGAACCTCCTATAAAATCCTGCATGTCCCAAGAAGTTTCGAATGCCCTTGACCGAGGTGGGAGGAGGCAGTTTCTCAATAATTTCTACCTTGGCCTTATCAACCTCAAGTCCTTTATGAGATACCTTATGCCCCAGCACAATCCCTTCCTTTACCATAAACTGGCACTTCTCCCAATTCAGCACCAAGTTTGTTTCCTCACACTTTTGCAAGACTTTAGCAAGGTTTCCCAAGCATAGGTCAAAGGAGTCCCTAAAGACTGAGAAATCATCCATGAAGATTTCCACAAACTGCTCAGCCATTTCTGTGAATATTGCCATCATGCATCGCTGGAACGTTGCTGGAACATTACACAGCCCAAATGGCATCCTTCGAAATGCAAAGGTACCATAAGGGCATGTGAATGTGGTCTTATGCTGATCTTCTGGTGCTATAGCAATCTGGTTATACCCTGAGTACCCATCCAGGAAGTAATAGTATTCCCTTCCAGCAAGTCTATCTAACATTTGATCAATGAATGGCAGAGGGAAGTGATCCTTCCTAGTGCTCTTGTTCAGCTTCATATAGTCCATGCAAATCCTCCAACCGGTTACAACCTTAGTGGGGATGAGCTCATTGCTATCGGTTTCCACCACAGTCATGCCTCCTTTCTTGGGAACACATTGGATCGGACTCACCCAGGAGCTATCTGATATGGGGTATGTAACATCCTTAATTTCGTTTCTTTTATTGATAAAGGTACATAAAAAATTAAGGAAATAAAATTTATTAGACAATATTTTAGATATCTAAGGAAATATAATCCTTAGAAATTCTTCACCTTATGTATATGCATAGAAAATGTTTCTCACATTAAGAGAACAAATAAAGAAGGAAAATCTAATAGGAAAGAAATTAGAAATAACATACTAAAGAGATGCAAAATTCTTGGATAAGGAAGATAAATTTTTAGAAACAAGTAAAGGTCTTAAAAATTTCAAAGAACATTGAATTAGGGTAATTTTCCTAATTCAAGAACTATAGTTACTAAGTTTAAAATCTTTACCCATACATTGGGCTTTTACCTATGGACACTTCATATAGAGTTTTTCCACTTCACATAAGTTTCTAGCAAGCCCATTGGATAACCTAAACAAGAAATTAAACATAGACTTGGACTAGGATATAGTAATTTCACCAATAGCCCAAAAATTATGAAAATGTGACCAAGCCCACCAAGAAAGGAAGAATTTTATCCAAAGCAAAGAAAATGGGTAGGACAAGCCCATAATGGGTAAGAATAAGCCCAAATCCAAGAGGAAAAATAAAATAAAATAAATTAGATGATGATATAATAATAAGAATAAAGATTAGGTTACATGGCATTAAGACAAAAATTTAGCAAGTGGTGTGATTCTACATTCATCATTTAGGCAAGTGGCATGATAATACAAGGCTTTAGGACAAAAACATCTATATCCTTCACTCATAATTTTAGCAAGTGGTATGATAATACATGGTATTAGGACAAAACATTCATAGCCCACACAAATAATATCAACCAAATAATGGAAATTGAAGGGCTAGAAATTTGCCACTTAAAAAGGCAACCTATCATAATTGATTAAGACAAAAGAAAAATTAAATGAATCCCTAAATCAAAGGGACCTTGTCCCTTATCTTAAGAACATATCATCATAATTTTCAAAATACAAATCTCCTTTTCCTATGCATATCTTGACTAAGGAAGAGGAAGACAAGAACATAAGTTGTTTGTTTTCCAAAAATTCAACAAAGTGTATCTTAATTGTGATAAGGTAGATCCATGATCATGAAAGGTGAATTATTTGGTGGTCTATATAAGAGAACCCACCCTTACAACACTTTAATTTCGTCCAAGTGAGAAAGAGAGAGAAATAGAAGCAAGGTAGAGTGAGGAAAGGAGAGAAGAGAGAAGAAGAAAGGAAGGAAGAAGAAGGAGAAGTTTAGAAAGCTAAAGGTAAGTTTAACAATATTTCTTTTTGAAGAAAACTTTTGAAATCTATAATATTTATATGAGGTTAGAACTTTGATAATTGGTCATGATGTTGCTATATCATGTTACATATTTATCTTGCATGTGATGTATGTTTGAATACTTAGGTTGGTGTAGATAGTTCTGCATGGTTATGGCTATGGGTGGCAGAATTTTTAGCTTCGGTAATTTAATTTCTGGGAATTATTGGTAGGGAATTAAAATAAATGGTTAACATAAGAATTAAATATATGTATGTCATGGATTTTTAGCCACTGGAATCATTCAATTTGGAGTCCATATGAGGTAGCTATGGTCTGATTAGTAGTCAAAGGTCAGAAAATGAATCATCAGGGAAGAATATGTTAGGATAGCTTCGGTAATTTAATTTCTGGGAATTATTGGTAGGGAATTAAAATAAATGGTTAACATAAGAATTAAATATATGTATGTCATGGATTTTTAGCCACTGGAATCATTCAATTTGGAGTCCATATGAGGTAGCTATGGTCTGATTAGTAGTCAAAGGTCAGAAAATGAATCATCAGGGAAGAATATGTTAGGATATCTTTGGTAATTTAATTTCTGGGAATTATTGGTAGGGAATTAAAATAAATGGTTAACATAAGAATTAAAGATATGTATGTCATGGATTTTTAGCCACTGGAATTATGCAATTTGGAGTTCATATGAGGTAGATATAATCCGATTAGTAAGCAGAGGTCAGAAAATGTTTATTCAGGGAAGAGTATGTTATTAATGCTTTAGTTTTTGAATTTCTGGGAATATTCTGTAGGGAATTAAAATAGCGCGCCAACATAACAATTATAGATATATGGCTCATGGATTTTTACCAACTGGAATAACGCAATTTGGAGTTCCAATTTGGGAGATATGGTCTAATTAGTCAGTAAAGGTCAGAACCTATCCGAGAGGAATTATCATGTACTTTGATGGAGTAATATCACCTTTGTTTCTTAATTTTTCGCTACAATGTTCAACATAATAGTTTTAGATAATTGTTTTATCTTGAAATAGACACCAAGATCACCTACATCAGAGTTAAATTGAGGGAGTTATGCTCTGATTAGTAAGAGAAGGTTAGATAGGATGAAAACCTACATCAAGAAAATAAAGAAATAAAATTAGTATTTAAAAAAGAAGATGAATCTTAATAAATGACTAGTATAGCCATAGCCATTGCCATTGCATGAACTTACTACCATTTTAAGTGTGTAATTTTTAACATGGAATTTACCCTAGTACTCATATAAATTTACAAGAAGTTTTGAAAGTGCCGGTTTTATTTGAAAAATCTTAGTATGCTCCGTGGTTGCAGTATTTTCACATCAGAAAAGAATTATTCTAGTTACTGGAAAACAAAATTGTGATTTGTGAAAAGTGCATGTCTAAGGAAAGCTCTGGCAAGGAAAGACATGGTACTTAAGCGTGTCCATTAGTGACCCACCTCTCTTTCCTGGGAACTTTTCTGGTGCGCTGTTTACAGACTACAATTACTATCCAGTTACTAAGGTATTAGTATGGAATTTTGACATGGAAATGTTTTATAAAGTGATATTTTAAATGGTTATGTTCATGGCATGATTACCAATGATTTATGGTAATAGTTATATTTTGATGAACATACTTGTTATTGAAAGCATATTTTTGGCTATCATTGTGAAAAGAAAAGAAATGAGCACGGTCACATGGCAATCCGTGTGGTGCACCAGTAGGGGACGCCCTACCAACGGTTATGATCATATTACTAAGAAAAGAAAGAGAAAGTGTGCCATGTCGGACGGAGCGAGATAAGCCCGTACCGAAAAGTAGAGAATACTCACCCTGACCGGGGTAGCTTGAAGTAAGAATAAGTGGATAGCCAACATATGAAATTCGAAAAATAGTTATTCATGCCATACATATCATAACTGTATAATTTTCATGTGCATGATAAAGTGCATTCATGTGACCTAAAGATATTTTCTGTAGTTTATACAGCTGAACATGACGTGATGAACTATATTGATGGTAAATTATGATTTATTGTTGAACTTACTGGGATTTAATTCTCACTATATTTCCATATCATGTTCAGAAGAATAAATATGCAGATATTCTCTATGACACTTATTATCTCTGTACGTTGGATCGAGGTGCCCTACCTTGGGCAACTTCCAGTTATTTCTGATGTAACTGTCGTAGATGTAACTGAGATTCCGGTGGACGTGCCACCCGAACCAGTGTCCCCGGAAGTAGTCGATATAGATGATTAGAACTAATATGTATCTTTGTACAAATGTTTGTAAAATAATGGTGTGTAGTTTGTAAAATAATAGTGTGTATGGAAACTCAGTATTGTATAAATTAAATAAATGTTATATTGAGTTAAGTTGTAACGAGGTAATAACTTCATGGTATTTTAAAAAAAAAAAATTTACATAAATGGAGTTGTTACAGGGTAAATGATTCTAGTATCCAGCCATTTGATGATCTCCTTCTTCACCACCTCCTTCATTATTGGGTTAAGCCTTCGCTGGGGTTCTATGGACCCTTTTTCGTTGCTTTCCAAGAGGATCTTATGCATGCAGAATGAGGTGCTGATTCCCTTAATGTTAGCAAGTGTCTAGCCAATGGCCCTTCTGAATTTCTTTAATGTCAGGACCAATTTCTCCTCTTGTTCCTCTGTCAGAAGTGCTGAGATAACCATAGGAAGAGTGGCTATTTCTCCTAAATATGCATACTTAAGGTGTGCTGGCAGAGGCTTCATCTCCAAAGCTGGTGGTTCTTCCACTGATGCTTTCAGCAGCCTTGAATCTGGCGTGGTCTCATACAATGGTTCCTTTATCGGCTCCTTCTTCCCGAAGCCTTGTCTGACATCAATCCCGGCCCATTCCTCCTCATCTTCTCCTTCAGAATCTGAATGGTCTGTCCATACTGGTGGTGGTGGCTCCTTGTAGCATTTTTCCAATTGTTCTGATGCTAATGTGTCTATCATAGACACCACTGCACATTCCTCTTCTTCACTGGCAAACCTCATGGTCTGGAGCACATTGAAGGTAACCTGCTTGTCCTGGACTCTCATGGTTAATTCACCCTTCTGAACATCAATCAGTGTCCGGCCAGTTGCTAG
This sequence comes from Gleditsia sinensis, assembly GCA_037074535.1. NCBI lineage: Eukaryota > Viridiplantae > Streptophyta > Magnoliopsida > Fabales > Fabaceae > Gleditsia > Gleditsia sinensis. The sequence continues at coordinate 27,867,153 of CM073468.1, read as the reverse complement.
GAACGGTCTGCCCAATATAATTGGTACTTCTGCATCAGTTTCATAATCCATAATTATGAAGTCTACTGGGAAGATGAACTTATCCACCTTAACCAGGACATCCTCTATTTTTCCCTCTGGATGGGCAATGGATCTGTCTGCCAATTGCAGTGTGACTGTGGTAGGCCGAGCTTCTCCAATTCCTAGCTTTTTAAAGATGGCCATTGGCATAAGGTTGATGCTTGCTCCTAAATCACGCAGTGCCTTGCCAAAATACTGGTTCCCGATTGAACAAGGTATGGTGAAACTGCCTGGATCTTTAAGCTTGGGTGGCAGCTTATTTTGTAGCACATCACTGCACTCTCTTATGAGAGCAACTATTTCAAACTCACCAAATCTCCTCTTCTTGGTCAAGATGTCCTTCATGAATTTCACATAATTCGGCATCTGTTCCAGTGCTTCCACCAGAGGGATGTTGATGTGTAGCTGTTTCAGGACATATAGGAACCTTCTGAATTGCTGGTCATTCTGCTGCTTCTGAAATCTATGAGGGAAAGGGGGAGGTGGCTTGGGTTGCTGCATGCCCTGCTGTGGCAAAGTTACCGACTTTTGCTGTGGCATAGCTGTAGCATTTTCTCCCGAGCTGGTTTCCTCCTTGCTTATCTCCTCTTCTTGCTTCTTCTTGTCTTTTTTGTTCTCTAGGGGTACAGTGGAGTCTGTCTGGTCTTGCCCTTTTGCTTTTGGTGCTTCCACCATCTTCCCACTCCTTAGGGCTATAGCCTTGCAATGCTCTTTTCCTTCTCTCCTAGGGACTTCAGTATTACTAGGAAGTGTCCCTGGGGGTCTGCTTTTCAGTTCATTGGCAAGCTGCCCCACTTGAATTTCCAGATTCCTCAATGAGGCTGCTTGACTCTGGATTAGAGCATCATTCCTTGCCATATATTCCTTTAGTAGGGATTCCAGTGAAGTGTGGGCTTCCTGAGGCTGTTGTCTTTACTGCTGAAAGCCTGGTGGACCCTGGGGTCTTTGTGGGGCAAAGTTGCTCCCTTATCCTGTACCATAGTTATTCCAGGAGAAATTGGGGTGTTGCCTCCATCCTGGGTTATATGTGTTGGAGTAAGGGTTGTTATTGCGATTCATATTACCTACAAAACACACTGATTCTAGGTTTGAGGGACAAGCTTCAAATAGATGAGGTCCATTGCATAGTACACAAGATGGTCCAGTTTCCTGGACTGAGTTGGTTGCTTGAGGGCGGGTAACTTGCTGGCTCTTCAAGACATTAACTAGTGAGGCTAGCTGGGCTGTGAGAGAAGTCACCTCACTCACTTCGTGCATGCCTACTGCTTTCTTTCCAGTTGAAACTCTATCCATTGGCCATTGATAGTTGTTACTGGCCATTCTTTCGAGCAACTCATGTGCTTCATTGTATGTCTTGGACAAGAGTGCCCCATTAGCTGCTGCATCCACTATGGTCCGAGTTTGGGCATTGAGGCCATTGTAAAAGGTCTCCATCTGAATGCAGTAAGGAATTCCATGATGAGGGCATCTCTGTAATAGCTCTTTATACCTCTCCCAGGTCTCATACAAAGATTCACCTTCTAATTGCTGGAAAGAGGTGATGTCATTTCTCAATCTGGCATTCTTGGTGAGCGGGAAGTATTTCAGCAGAAATGTTTTTGCCAAATCACTCCAATTAGCGATAGAGTCAGGTGGCAGAGAGTTCAACCATGCTCTTGCTCGGTCTCTTAATGAATAAGGGAACAGCTTTAGCCTGAGCACTTCTTCTGTTACCCCATTCATTTTGAAAGCATCCGTGACTTCCATGAACACTCTTAAATGAAGGTGAGGGTCCTCAGTGGGCATGCCACTGAACTGCCCAGCAGTTTGCAGCATCTGGAACATTACTGGTTTGAGCTCAAAATGTAGAGCCTTGATCTCTAGTCTCACAATGCTCGGGTTCAACCCATTCAGATTTGGTTAAACATAAGCATTTAAGACCCTATCTCTATCATCCATGTTGTCTGCTCCATTCTGATTAGCCATCTCTGCCTGCTGCTGGTGTGTTAATTGTCCTCTTCTTCTTCTCAAAAGTGTTCTTTCTATCTCTGGATCAAGAGGCAGAAGCTCTATGTCAGCCCTGCTCATGCACTGTGTTACCTGCTCAACAAGACACCAGAGTAAAAGCAAAACAATCCTTCACACAGTGGGGTATCTAAAATTTTTTTTTAAAGTTGACACTCCCCGGTAACGGCGCCAAAAACTTGTTGGGAATGTGATTCATACAAGATGAATACAATGTCAGAACGCAAGTGCACGTGTCGTGACCAAGTAATAGAGTGATGAGTGAGTATCGTCCCACGAAGAGTGAACTAAAACTATTTAGAGACTCTTGCTGTATGAATGATGTAGCAATGTTAAGATGTTTCACAAAATTGGAATAGAAGTGGGTTGACTGACTTTTAACTATAACCAAAATAAAAAGTAATAGGAAATAGAAAGGAAACTATATGGGGAGAACTGGGGTTGCTTAGGGTTGTCATGGACTACAACACTCATATTTGCTCTAGGCTTTACTGCAGCAATTGTTCTGAGTGCCAAATTCAGTTCCGGATGGAGTCTTCCCAGACTGCCATACCTTACAATTCCAAGGTTCAGACACGCATTCCTGCATCAGTCCTCACCTCTGAATTGTGCATGAAGTCCATTATGGGACTAATGGGGTACCCGTATATCCCTACATAAGGTAACCCCTTTACATTCAGCTTTTTCGCAGCCTCCATTACCCTCCTAGGTGAATGGTGGCCTTGGTTTTCTTCCTCCAAACTTCCGTTATTAAGGAAAGAAAAACTAACAGGAAACACTAGTGAATGGCGAACAACAACTGTAACAAAATGGATTAACAATAAAAATGTGCTCAGTTCATTACAACCCTTGTACATCCCCAGCTGGAAACTAGCCAAGCCTCATGGGTGCACCGATTACAAAAATCTCAGAAACACTGGTATGCATTCTAAGGGATAAAAACTGAATTACAAAATGCAGTTCTTTCTTTTTGATAAAACAGTAAAACAACAACAGAAATCAAAGTTCCCTTCTACACTAGCGCACTGTCCCCTCATGCTGCACCTCCCAGTGTTAGTAGTACTCTAGGCTATGGTGTTCTTTTCTCCTTAATTCTCCCTTCTTCCTCTCTGGCCACCCCTTTTGCAACAGCTGCTTTATGGCCTTTTATAGACAGCCCTTTGTGGTCCCAGAAAAGTGCCCCGGGGTTGCTGACATTCCTTCTGCTCTGCAGCCGGCGCCCTTGTTGTGCAGCTTTTTCCTCTCCACTTTCAGTAGTGGAGGCAGTCCTATACCAGCAGCTTGCAGTGTCCCTGCTGTTGTCTCCTGCTGCGCTGGTGGCTGCTCCTGCTGCACAGCTCTGCCACCTGCACCAAATCAAACAGTATCATCGTATTGCAAGAGAGAGAGGAATCAACTTACCCACTATCACCCGTGGTTTTGCTATCATTGCTATACCTGCTTACTGAAATGCTGCAGCAATGAGGTAGCTAACGTTATATCCAGAAAAGTCGTCCCATTTAATTAAATCAGAGGGTAAGAGTGCTTAAAACACCAAAAAAATTTAGTAAACAATCATGGGCAGCACATATAAACTATAGTGAAATGCAGTTATCAGTATGGAGCATTACTTTTAGGCATTTTAGTTGATATTGCTATTTGTATTGTGGTTCATGCCTTAGTTTTGATCACTACTAACCAATCACGTTGCCCTTCAGGATATTGTGTATAATATACTTGCGTTGCTTGTTGTGCAAATATAAAAGGATCATAATTTTTATATCTCCTGGATGTTCCAACCTCAACAATCCCGTAGTCATCTACCTTTGTTCTATGATTTAAGGTGGGTTCAAACCAATCATATTTGAATAGAACTAACATCTTTATAGGCCATCTTGTATAGTGTACTTCAATAATGTCTGTTAAAACCCCATAATAATTATTTTATGTTGTTTCATCCATACCACCTTGACAACATACACCGAAATTTGTTGTACCCATACCTTGGCCATGATCTTTTGTATTAAATTTATAACCATTTACATAATATGATGGCCATTTGTTGGCTTTTCTTTGAAGGCCCTATGCCAAACTATTTAGAAGGACATCTTCAACATTATTATTTAACACCTAGTCATCAAATATTTAAGTCAGTCTCACATAAGAAGCAAAATATTAGAAAATAAGGAATTAAGGAGAATTCGTCCAACATACGTATTCTTTAAACCAAATAGGAAACATTGTGGAGATTTGTTTGTCCACTTCTGAGTCACTCATCCCACATTCTTGTAACATATTAGTATACGTGCTACATTTAGAAAACATGTTAGAACAATTTATAGTGATATATATATTTATATAACACTTAAATGAGCATTTTATACACTTACATTAAAAATGGCTCCACTTTAGGACAATTTAGAAGAACATATAAATGTGCAGTTTGCAAGTCCCTTTCTTCTAACATGAAGGATATGCATCTTCTGGTTGGACGGTCAGGATAATTAAAGATAGAAAGCGGTGGTCTAATTGAACAACCTTGACCTCCATCATCATTTCGTGGTACTTGAGTCCTTCTATATGGAACATCAGGTGGATAATAGTAGGATGCAAATGTAGAGGTCTCTTCTACCAAATAAGCTTCACAAATTGATCCTTCAACTGCAGCTGTGTTCTTCACCTTGTCTTTAAGTGTGTGAATAAACCTAATACACTTAATTGATACATTTAGTACTATGAATACAATTCTATAATTTAAAAAAAAAAGGATACATAACTCTACCTTTCAAATGGATGCATCCATCGATATTGCACTGAACCTCTAACCCTTGCTTCGTATGGCAAATGAATTGGAAGGTGTTCCATTGAGTCAAAAAAACTTGGAGGAAATTTTTTTTCTAATTTACAAAGAATGACTGGAATGTTTTGCTCCATCACATGTAAAATATCTTCTCGCAACAATAGGGAAGTCAATTCTCGAAAGAACTGACTAAATTATGTGAGTGTGTTCCAAATAGGCTTTGGTAATACTTTGAATGCAATTGGGAGCAAGCGTTGCATAAACACATGACAATCATGACTTTTCATACCAAACAACTTTACTTCTCTCATGTCAACACACCTTGATAATGTAGAGGCATATCCGTCTGGCAGTTTCAATTTTTTGACCCATTCACACACAGCTAATCTTTGTTGCTTAGTTAATGTGTATTTTGCTTTGGGTTTAATTAGCTTGCCATCTCTTCCATCCTGCAGCTTTAATTCATTCCGTCTACAAATTTTTGCCAAGTCGAGCCTTGCATTAAAATTGTCTTTTGTCTTACCTTTAGTGTCCGTCACTGTGTATAAAATCTTCAAAAAGACATTTCTCTCAATATGCATAACATCTAGATTGTATGGAAGAAGATTTGTTTTCCAATATGGTAACTCCCAAAATATAGATTGCTTTGTCCAGTTGTGAATAACTCCATACCCTGGGATATTATCATATGTCTCTTTAGTTATGCTAGGCATATGTCTAAACCTTTCCAACACTTCTTCAGCTGTTAACCGAGGCGGAGGTAAAGATGTTTCAGTATGTCTCTTCTGAAAAGCATTCTTATTCCTTCTGTAACTATGATCAAGTGGCAAGAATTTTCGATGACAATCAAAGAAAGATGTCTTCTGACTATGTCGAAGGGTGAATGCCTTTGAACACTCCATACATATTGGACAAGCAAGTTTTCCCATTGTCATCCAACTTGAAAAGCATCCCATATGTAGGAAAGTCATTAATGGTCCACAACAAACAAGCTTTCATATTGAAGTTTTGTTTTAGTGAGACATCATAAGTCGTGACACCAATATTCCATAAAAGTTTGAGGTCATCTATAAGTGGTTGCAAATACACATCAATTCTATTATTTGGATTAGAAGGACCAGGGATTATAATAGCCAAGAACAAGAACTCTGTTCTCATGCACATCCAAGGGGGAAGATTGTAAAGGGTAACAATAACTGGCCAACATGAATAAGTTCGTCCTGTTTTATCAAATGGAGCAAATCCATCAACACACAAACCTAACTTCACATTTCGAGGGTCCATTGCAAATTCAGGATATTTTTCATCGAATTTTTTCCAGGCTTCGCCATCAGATGGATGAGACAAAGAGCCTATCACCCTTACAGTTTCCCGATGCCATCTCATTTGACTTGCAGTTTGCATTGAGGAATAAAGTCTTTGCAGCCTTGGAATAAGTGGAAAATACCATATTTTTTTCACTGGAAGCTCTCTTGCTTTGCCATTTCTGATTACCCTTTTGTAACACTCTTCACCACAAAATTTACAATGATGAAACTCCTTATCAAAAGGACTATGATAAATCATGCATCCATTTCAACAACAGTGAATTTTTATAAGACCGAATCCTAATTGCTCCACTGATTTCTTTACATGGTAGAGGTTTTTAAGCATACGATTTTCATTTGGCAATGCATTCCCCATAAATTGTACCCACTGATTGAAATAATTCTCAGATATGTTGATGTCCAACATGATACCTAAAGCTTCCACTGCAGCTAACAATTCAGAATAATTTTGACAACCATCATACAAAGGAGCATGTGCAGCTTCTAACATATTAAAACAAATTTTGGCTTTCGGGTTAGGATCTTCATCCTTCTGTTCGCAATGAGCAAAACCTTGTTGCTCTATATAATTACCAATAGATGGTCTAGCAGCATCCATTACCATCTGTTCCTGATCATTGAAGCATGTCTGAAAGTCACTACTTCCATAATATGAATTTATTGAAACCATTGGTGGAAAGAGAGGTCTTAGTTCATCATAGTTGGTCCAATAATAATAATTACTCATAAATCCCTTCATACAAAGGTGTGTTTTCACTTCATCAACTAAACAATACTTCTGACACTTGCATTTTTTACAAGGACACCTCAACTTTCCTACACTTTTAAAATGATCCTGACTACAATCAAACTCTAAAAACTCAACAACTCCTGCCATAAACTCATCTGTAACTGTTCTCTTATTAGGACTCACCCTATTATCCATCCACTTACGATGTTCAGGAATTTCCATCCTGTTTTTAGGCATACATGAATCAAAACAAACATCTTAATTCAATATAGCACAAATTATAATAACATATTGAACAATTACCAACATCAAAGGCATAATGTGAATAGAAGTCAAAGATAACAAATAAATAACAAGATGTTAGAAGTCACCTTTTAACTATTCATCATAGAACATCCGAAACCATAGGTCTAACTGGACTATATATTCATAGAATATCATAGGCCCTATTAAACACATACAAAATATATAGTGCTCAAATTTGAATAAGGACCACAAGGGAGTGAAGAAGAAATAAAAGAAGAGAGACACTAATTAAAGCCATGAACTGAATAAATAGTATGCTTATGAAAATCCTTCTCCTTGAACTTCCTGCCCCCTCTCTTTGCTCTTCTATTTCACCTCCCACTCCTGTATATTCCTCTCTAGTTTAAACGCCATCTCTGACCTAGATATATAGCTAGCCTACCAAATACAGGTAGCTAAATCTACACTTATTGGAAGTTATAGCTAAATTTTAAGTTAACCTATATATAGGTAGGTTTAAGTTAACAGCTGCTAAATGCCATTTTTTTTGAACTAGCAATTGACTGTAAATTCTAATGTACCCAACCTATTATTAAAGAAAACAAATTAATAACCAACTCCCCACCTTAAATTGCAAAGTAATATTAGGCTTACTGAATTTAAACTATCAAGTTACCTTGCTAATTAGTTGTTTTCACCAGGATCTAGAATGCTTCGAAGTTTGTTTCCTTTTTTTTTGGGTTCTTGTGTAACAACTCCATTTTAGTATCAAAATTTTTTTTTTTAAATACCATGAAGTTATTACCTCGTTACAACTTAACTCAATATAACATTTATTTAATTTATACAATACAGAGTTCACATACATGTCATTAATCAAAACATACATACAACATATCAAACACATAAAAAATCTACATCTTATTTATTCTGGTTGACCAAATCCGGAGATACAGGTGCGGGTGATTGCACCTTCACCGGGATCTAAGCTAACTTGACCACAAACATTTTATTTGCTTCTGGGATCTGCCCAACATAAAGTACTCGATCCAATGTGCACTAAAAGCCAGAGCTATAGAAAAATCTGCATAACTAATTTTCTGAACATGATATGGAAATATAGTGAGAATTAAATCCCAGTAAATTCAACAATAAATCATCATCAATATAGCTCATCACGTCATGTTCAACTGTATAAACTACAGAAAATATCATTGGTCACATGAATGCATTATATCTATGTACATAAGAATCATATAGTAATGATATGTATCACAGGATTAACTATTTTTAGAATATCATATGATGACTATCAATTTATTCTCATATCAAGCTACCCCGGTCAGGGTGAGTATTTTCTACTTTCCGGTACTGGCTTTTCTCGCTCCGTCTGACATGGCCCACTTTCTCTTTCTTTTCTCATTAACATGATCATAACCATTGGTAAGGCATCCCCTACTGGTGCACCACACAGATTGCCATGTGACCGTGCTCATTTCTTTTCTTTTCACAACGATAGCCAAAAATATGCTTTCAATAACAAGTATGTTCATCAAAATATAACTATTACCATAAATCATTGGTAATCATGCCATGAACATAACCATTTCAAATATCACTTTATAAAATATTTCCATGTCAGAATTTCACACTTAAGATGGTAAGAAGTTCATACAATGGAAATGGCTATGGCATATACTAGTCATTTATTATTTTCATTTATAAGATTCGTCTTCTTTTTTAAATATTAATTTCATCTCTTCATTTTCTTTATGCTTGGCCTTTAGTCAATTTCTTCTTATTTATATCATTTCTATCACATGTTCTTACAAATCTATAAAGCATTTTTCTCCAATTTGATTTCTACTATTACCCTATAGTTAAAGAGGTTCATCTAGAGTAGAACAATGTTGAAAATAGGCTTCACCAGCTTCCAACACGGTCTGGCCATGTTCCAGGACATGGCCATGCTTTAAAAATACTTCAAATGTACTCAAAAACAGCCCCGAACATAGCTAACCCGTGCTTGAAGCACCCAAAACACGGCCTGGCCGTGTTCTGTGACCTTTGCTCACTAATTAGAGCATAACTCCCTCATTTTAACTCCAATTGAGGTGATCTTAGTGTCTTTGGAAAGTTAAGACAATTATCTAAAACTATTATGTTAATCATATCAGCAAAATAGTTATTACTCCCTTAAATTCAATAATATTTCTTCTCGAGTAGGTTCTAACCTTTACTTACTAATCTGACTATATCTCCCACATAGGAATTCGAAATTAAGTGATTCTAGTGGCTAAACATCCGTGACACATAAGTATATAATTCATATGTTAACCATTTATTTTAATTCCTTATAGAATTTTCACAGAAATTAAAACACCGAAGCTATCCTAACATATTCTTCCCTGATTAACCATTTTCTGACCTTTATTTACTGATCGGAACATATCTACTTCATATGAACTCTAAATTGAATGATTCTAGTGGTTAAAAATCCATGACATACATAGCTATAATTCTTATGTTAACCATTTATCTTAATTCCATACAGATAATTCTCAGAAATTAAAATACAGAAGCTATCCTAACATATTTTTCCCTGATGAACCATTTTCTGACCTTTGACTACTAATCGGCTCATACCTTCCTTATATGGACTCTAATTTGAATGATTCCAGTGGTTAAAAATCCGTGACACACATAGCTATAATTCTTATGTTAACCATTTATTTTAATTCCATACAGATAATTCCCAAAAATTAAAATACAGAAGCTATCCTAACATATTCTTCCCTGATAAACCATTTTCTGACCTTTGACTACTAATCGGCTCATATATTCCTCATATTGACTCCACTTTTAATTATTCCAGTGGCTACAAATCCGTGACATACATAGCTATAATTCTTATGTTAACCATTTATTTTAATTCCCTACATATAATTCTCAGAAATTAAAACACAGAAGCTTAAAATGTTGCCACCCATAGCCATACCTATGTAGAACTTTCTATACCAGCCTAAGTATTCAAACATACATCACATGCAAGATCAATATGTAACATGACATAGCAACATCCATGACCAATCATCAAAGTTCTAAGATCAAAATCTCATATAAATATTATAAGTTTCAAAAGTTTTCTTCAAAAAGAAATATTGTTAAACTTACCTGGAGCACTTAGTCCCCTAGACTTCTCCTTCCTCTTTCTTCCTTTCTTCCTCTCCTTTCCTCACTCTACCTTGCTTCTATTTTTCCTCTCCCTCACTTGGGCGAAATTCTAATGTTGTAAGGGTGGGTTTTCTTATATAGACCACCAAATAATTCAACTTTCATGATCATGGGTCTACCTTATCACAATTAGGATACACTTTGTTGAATTTTTGGAAAACAAACAACTTATGTTCTTGTCTTCCTTTTCCTTAGTCAAGATATGAGTAGGAAAAGGAGATTTGTATTTTGAAAATTATGATGATATGTTCTTAAGATAAGGGATAAGGTCCCTTTGATTTAGGGATTCATTTCCATTTTCTTTTGTCTCAAACAAGTATAATAGGTTTACCTTTTTAGGTGGCAAATTTCTAGCCCTTGAATCTCCATTATTTGGTTGATATTATTTGTGTGGGATAGGAATGTTTTGTCCTAATGCCATGTATTGTCATACCACTTGCTAGAATTATGAGTGTAGGATATAGATGTTTTTGTCCTAAAGCCTTGTATTATCATGCCACTTACCAAAATTATGAATGTAGAATCACACCACTTGCTAAATTTTTGTCTTAATGCCATGTAACCTAATCTTTATTATTATTACATTATTATATCATCACCTAATTTATTTTATTTTATTTTTTCTCTTGGATTTGGGCTTATTCCTACCCATTATAGGCTTATTCCTACCCATTTTCTTTGCTTTGGATAAAATTCTACCTTTGTTAGAGGGCTTGGTCACATTTTCATAATTTTTGGGCTATTGGTCCAATTACTATATCCTAGTCCAAGTCTATGTTTTATTTCTTGCTTAGGTTATCCAATGGACTTGCTAGAAACTTATGTGAATTGAAAAAACTCTATATGAAGTGTCCATAGGTAAAAGCCCAATGTATGTGTAAAGATTTTAAACTTAGTAACTCCAGTTCTCGAATTAGGAAAAATTACCCTAATCCAATATTCTTGAATTTTAAGACCTCTACTTGTTTCTAAAAATTTATCTTCCTTATCCAAGAATTTTGCATCTCTTTAGTATGTTATTTCTAATTTTTTTCCTATTAGGTTTTTCCCTCTTTATTTGTTCTCTTAATGGTAGAAACATTTTCTATGCATATACATAAGGAGAATAATTTCTAAGGATTATATTTCCTTAGATATCTAAAATATTGTCTAATAAATTTTATTTTCTTAATTAAATATTTATGTACTTTTATCAATAAAAGAAATGAAATTAGGGATGTTACATCTTGCGACTACTCCTTCTCTTTTTATGTATAGAACTCCTGATATTACATATGCTTCTCAACAGTTTAGTTTAAACTTACTTATCTAGGTCACAAGTTTGTGGACCTTCCAAATCTACTTCTGAGTAAAGAAATAGCTCCCTAGAATGACAAAGAAACTTTATTTACTTATCAGTTTAATATATAATGACAAAATTAAGAGAGTATATTTTCCACAATTTTTATTATTAAATTATGTGAATAGTATAAAAGTTTCAATTATTAAAACTTTAATTAATTTGTAAAGTGCATCTTGCTTTTTACATAATTTTATTCTCTTATGTAAATATAAGAAAAAAAAGCAAGAAAATAAACTGATGAATTAATATATCTCCAGATCCTAAAGAAATTAATAGATAATATTTCCATTTTTTTGGTGTAAGAGGGGGTAATGCCCAAGAACTATAAAGCACCTCTAGTAAAGCAAGAACTACAAAAGTCATCAGACCTGATTTGCATAATCTCCCCAGGAGGCTCCCGAAAGATATGAGAGCCTAGGGGTAAGGAAGACGCCATCTTTGCAAGGACGTGGGCATTGCCAATACCCTTTAATTAATTAATGAATAACCTTTTTTTATAGTAGACAAGTTATAATATTTGAGAACAAATTTTAAAATGGATCATTATAAATAAAAAGTATCGTTAATTTTATCATGTTGTTCTCAAGGTAAGTTTCATTTCATTAACCACTATACTAGTTCACATGGCTTCTGCCTAGGAATGCAGGGTAATCCCTTCCCACTTCTCGGACCAGAAAAGAATGAAGGGATGTATCAATGATGTGTCTATGTCCACTAAACAACCACTTTAGATACTAGTTTAATCAACAAAATGAAAATGACGGAGAATACAACACCTAACAGTTAGGCATTCTTTTGTTAATGTTCTTGGGTGAAAGCTAGATATCAAGAGATTCTGCAATTGCATATTTAATCCTAAAAAATGTTATTACCGCCTTCACCTCTGTCCTATTCTTTATGATTGTGGGAGAGCTGTGGGGCAGTCTTTGAAAGACAAGGCCAATTTTCACAAAACTATATTATTATGGGCTCAATTCCTCTTGAACAGAATAATCATTTATTAGTATTATTCAACTGTTTTAAAATAAACAAATGGTAGTTACCATTTTCTTCATTATACTCATCATAATTTTAACCAAAAAACATAAAGAAAAGCAATTATTGGGGTTGTATAAGTTTAAGATTTCTTCTTCACAGGAAATGTGTGGCTACTAATAAAACTGTATTTAAGCCCACCTTTTTAAAGATATTTTATTTAAATATAACTTTGAGGATTTGGCAATCATTCTTTCACACCCACCATTGATATCATCTTTTCTCCCTACACTGAAACTGATTAGATAGAAGTCAAATGGTCATGGAATAACTAATATTGTATGGAAAACAAAGAGGAATGAGGATAATGCTGGGATTAGTGAGATGCTACTTTTGTTGATGGCAAGGGGTGCAGGACACACTTGTACTTAATGCAAGCTGTGGACTACAGATAAACAACTTGGCGAAAACAAGGAGGTCACACTTGTACTTAATGAGATGCTACTTTCATCAAGTCAAGCACCAAAAATATCAATCCCCTCAATTTAATATACAATTAACACTTCTCTTTCAAGCTATATTTTCAAGTCTAATAATTAGATGTAAACATCTCCAAGTTGTTTTCATGACAATAAGATTCCGCAGCTAGCATATTTTGACCTTATCTACATATTTCTAACTATAATCATTCCCGCATTGTTTTGTGGTTGAATTTCTCTCACTCTATGAAAATTTAAACAGATTCCTATAGGACTATATCTAATTTGTCAACACAAGATAATCTTTGTAAGGAGGTAAAAAATTGCTCTCATAAACCAAAGACACTGCCCAGATAGATAAAGAAAACAACAGAGAACGTAAAAAAAAATTATTTATTTTTTTCATCTCCTTCACAAAGAGCAGCAATGCAAATACATGCGGCTCTTCTGGTGTAAGGTAAAGCTAGGTGAACAAAAATGCTTGATACTGAGATTAATTTATGAGGCAATTTTGTCAGTCATCCAAACATTTCTAAAAAATGTCATAGGTAACACCCAGACAGATGGTAAACAAATTAGAATATATTTTTGGAACCTTCATAATTTGCCCAAACTCTTAACTAGCATAAACAAGCAAAGGGCTAGTACAAGATAAAGAAGCCGATCACAAAACTGAACAAAGAATCATGCAAGTTGATGACAACATGGAAGTTTGATTCTATAATCATGCCTCACTGCACTGTTGAATGCATGACTCCAAGACTTGTAATAAATTTTACTTATTTCTGGGTTTCTCAAACCATAGTAGGTGTTGACTCCCATGTTATCCTGGGAATTATGGAAACTCCATATAAGGAACTATTACTATAGAAAACTGTGATCTAGAATTTCCAAATTAGAGCAGTACTTATGTCCCGTTGGTTTTTATGGAATAACGTTAGTGATAAAACTAGGGAATATATTTGTGCAATTATTATTTGTGTATACAACCTTATCCCCTTCTTTTATATGTTTGCATAGTTTTGTTTATCATTTTCTTTATCTACTATCATCAGGGTATAGGTAGGACATAAGGTATGAATACTTCTCTGCACGCATTGCAACATAAACTACACTTATACACACTGGCCCTATCACTTGGTTATGCACTACCTTAGAAGCTAGAAAGGGGTCTAGTGGCGTGATAAAGACTTAGTTCTTGGGGTGACCATGAAAGCCCTCACATAGATTATTACCTTTTGCTGGTATGGGTTCACAAAGAGTTTCACTTTTGCATTCTCATTATTAGTAAGTTGGGTCTTCAGCTTCATGGTTGGGACAATCTAGGGACTTCTTTTCCTTTATGATAGACCTTACCATGGAGACCTTGCACTAATAGTTAGACATAGAGGCTATCTTTTAGACCTTGGCCTCTTAGGGTAGTTCCCATAGCCTATGATGTACCTACATAGGATAATGGAGAAGTGTTCTTTTTCATCACTTTATGCTACTTTCTAATGGATAAACTTTACTGACACATTTGGTTTCTAAGGGATATTTTGAAACATAAAAAATCTTTAAAATGTGTGAGCCAGGTTCACTCTAAATTGAGTATGTGCACTAACTTTAAAAATCTTTTTTTTTTCAATTGACTTACCAAAGTCAAAGTAGTAGAAGTATAAAAGTCTGCAATCTTTTCTAATAATAGCCCCCTTTGAAAATTCATGGATGAAGTAAACATATAAAATAGATAAGTCAATTCTACAAAAGGAAATAACACAATTCTTTTGGGGGCATTTTTAGTTGACCCACTTAGAATTTTTCTAACATAGGGACAATAAATCAAATGTAAACCAATTAGTATCCTAAGGCTAGTATCCTTAGGAGAGGTACATAAAATGCTTTCTCTATTGATGATGGATTCAATATTTTTTTTCAAAAATTAATGGGACATAGTAGGAGAAGACATTTACTTGGCAATTCTTAATTTCTTTTTTAGCAAGAAAATATTGAGAAATATGAACCATTCAAATATTGTCCTTATTCCCAAATGTCCAAACCCAGATAATATGACTCAACTAAGACCTATCTGTTTGTGCACAGTGATATACAAGATTTCTTCTAAAGTACGTAAACAAAATGAGAGGACTGATGGAGAAAATTATTAGTGGCAAGCAATGTGCATTCATAAAAGGGAGGCTCTTTTCAGATAATATTCTAATTGTACATGAGATAATGCACTATATGAAAAATAAGAAAAATGGGAGCGATTTTGAGATGGATATTAAACTTGATAAGAGCAAGGCATATAACAGGGTGGAGTGGAAATTCCTATTTGAAATTATGAAGAAAATGGGCTTTAGAGCATAATGAATTGAATTCATCAAGGGGATTGCATCAAGACCCCCTTTCACCATATCTTTTTCTTATATGTGTTGAAGGACATTTTTTCATGTTACAGGATACATAAAAAAATAATTCACTACTAGGTGTAAAAATCTCAAGAAGAAGCCCATCAGTGTGACACTTGTTTTTTTGGTAATGATGCAATCTTATTTACTCAAGTACTAAACTAAATAGAATCCTATAAGTGTATGAAGAAATTAGTGGCCAAAGGTTAACTTGTCAAAGTCTGCTCTCTTCTTTTCAAAGAACACACCACACAAATTTAGCCTCTCATCTCCTAATGCTGCTTTGACCCATTTTCTATGCTTTTACCTTATATGATCGACACACACTAGCTAGCTCTTTGAAAATGACAATTAATAAATTAATTAAACCACAATGATCTATCATTAGTCATGCTTATAAAGAGATCATGTCTCCACAAATATATGCAAGAAAACTAGTGACAGATAGCATATGCAGGAAAACAATCCAAATATATGGCAGTCATGAGCCAGGAAAATTCACGGTCACTCAATTACATGCAAGAACAGATAGCATAAGCAATAACCAAACACAACAAATATATGCAGGAACAAAACCCATAATAAATTATGGAAAATATTTTACAATTATTCCCATCACAATTACATTCAGCAAGATTTGCTGCTTTAGGTTTTAAGCAACCAAGAAACCAGGGAAACCAATGACAAGGACTTGAAGTAGAAATTGTTCACTTACCTAACTACGTCAGAGAATTCACTAAGGGGGTTGAAACCAATGACAGGGAGGTTGAAATTTGTAGACTACGATGACGGGTGAAGATAGGGACTAGATGGAACTAGAAATGGAGACACTGGAAAGAAAAGTTAAAAATAAATTACTCTAACATGGGATGATTCATGAGGGCCGAGAAATTGAGACATTGAACACCGGGTAGGATTGAGAGTAACCACAACCAAGTCCAACGGAAAAAATTAACTTACCTCAGAAATTTGTACACTGCAATCTACAAGGGCCAAGAGGCGAAGACAAGGTCACTGGAGGCTGGAGTTTTCACGGCGAGTCTTGCAGCACCAGCAAAGACCATGACGAGACGATGCTAGGGCATAATATGCTAGGGCACGATGGGATTCTAGAAGAGACGAAGGGAGTTCTCAGGAGGAAGAGTGAGACCGTGCGATGGGTAAGGGCAAAATGCATTCGCAGTGGGCTTGGACTCTCCCATGTCCAGCCTGCAGTCCAGTCATGAAGTAGGCCTGATTGTTTGAATTTTTTTTATTAATATGGTATCTTTTAATTTAGACTTTATGTTCTTTTAGTGATTGAGTTTTCTGTATTTTATTTTTGGACTAGTC
The DNA here is from genome assembly GCA_037074535.1 of Gleditsia sinensis. Classification (NCBI taxonomy): domain Eukaryota; kingdom Viridiplantae; phylum Streptophyta; class Magnoliopsida; order Fabales; family Fabaceae; genus Gleditsia; species Gleditsia sinensis. The sequence continues at coordinate 27,850,254 of CM073468.1, read as the reverse complement.
TTATATCTTCCAATTTAGACTTTATATATGTTTAGTGATTGGGCTTCGGCCTTTTTTCCAAAAAAAACTCAACATTCATTCACCTAGTCAAAAAAACTAGTCCAAAAAAAATCTCGTAAAAATTTATGTAAAATTTATTCACCTAAGTAAGCTCTAAGGTTAAGGGGGTCTACTTGATTATGCATTAGATTTCTTATAATTTTTTTTGTAAAGTATTTATTTAACTTGGCTGTAAAAATAAGTAAGGTTAATCATAATGTTATACAATACTGACAATAGATCAAGAGTGTTGTTTCATTTTGCAATCTATTTTATTTCACGCCACTTGAGTAGGCACAAGACTTCTTGTACAGAGCAATTTTAGGTGTGACCTCATGTAAATCAACTAAAGCAGAAACCCGACTTTTTAAGTGATTTGACTTGTTAAGTTTTATTTTGACATTATATGAATAAATTTTGTGTTAACAATCTCAACGTAAAAAAAAATTCTTATTTAAAATTTTTTAAATAAATAAGATTAAGTTTGAGTATTTTAAAATATTAAATTTATTATATTTTTAAATATAAATTTAAAGATAGATTGATATCTGATATATCTGATTCAATATTTTTTTATTTGGTTCACATACTAAGTTCTTTGTAAGGATACGGGGCTGGATTCAAAAAACAGCATTTTTTGCTGTATTTTAAAGTATTTTTACTTATTTTTTTAAAATTTTATTTTTAATAAATTTTTTAAATTCAATTTTATAAAATAAATATTTTAAATGACCTTTTATAAATATTTTTTTAAAAATATTTAAAAGAAAATTTCCTATTTTTAACAAATCTTTATATTTCTTAAGTTTATTTTCTTTTTAATTTTCAAAGACAATATAATTTTTTAAATAATTTGTTCAAAATATTAAAATTTATAAATATATTACAATAGATTCAAAAAGAAAATAATCCAAATTTTCAAAAAAAAATTGTTTATTTATAATTTCTTGGATAAAAATTTCTTCTCCTATGGTAATTAGAGATAAAATAATATTTTTTTATAATTTCTTAATAATATTCAATGACATAAAATATAAAAAAATATGATTTAAAACACACTTATATATATATATATATATATATATATATATATATATATATATATATATATATATATTGATCAAAATTATATTACATCCAAAATTAAGCGTACATATATTTATTGGGAAGACATGTCTTTATTTTTCATAAATGCTTATTGTTTTTAAATTATTAAATTATTTCCCATAATATTAATAAAATCTATCCATTCATCAATTCTGAAAAACTGTTCAATGAAAGTAATTATGAAAAAAATTTACAATAAAATATATATATTCATCATTTATCTCTTTTAACTTTTTTTTTTATTTCATTTCACTTTTTTCTTTTGTATAAGTTTTTCAAGATAAAATCATCTCCTATATAAAAGAGAATCTGTATATCATGGGAATAAAAATTATAGTCAATTATATCAACTAAATATAATAAATTATATCAACCCTAAATTCAGGCGTGAGTTTTTTTTTCTTGGATAAAAATTTATTCTCCTATGATAATTACAGATAAAATAATATGTTTATAATTTTTTAATAGTATTCAATGACATAAAATATAAAAAAATATGATTTAAAACACACTTATATTTCATTTACCTCTTTTAACCTCATATTTTTTATTTTCGAATAATAAACACTTACACACACACACACACACAAATATATATATATATATATATATATTGATCAAAATTATATTACATCCAAAATTAAGTATATATATATATATATATATATTGGGAATACATGTTTTTATTTTTCATAAATGCTTATTTCTTTTTGAAATTATTAAATTATTTCTCATAATATTAATAAAATATATCTATTCATCAATTCTGAAAATTGTTAAATGAAAGTAATTATGAAAAATTTCTATAATAAAATATATCTACTCATCATTTATCTCTTTTAACTTTTTTTTTTATTTCATTTCACTTTTTTCTCTTTTATAAGTTTTTCAAGATAAAATCATCTTCTATATAGAAGAGAATCTATATATCATGGTAATAAAAATTACAGTCAATTATATCAATCAAACATAATAAATTAATGTAATAGAATCTTGATTTCCATTCCATCAACTTATTTTTGAAAATTAAGCGGGACTTAAATTTCTCCCCTAACTCTGATTTTATATATATATATATATATATATATATATATATATAAAATCAGCGTTAGAGGAAAATTTTAAATTCTGCTTAATTTGTAGAAATAATTATGTAGTATATAGTATGTTCGTATATGTGTATATATGTATGTGAGTGTGTGTGTATATATATGTATATGTATATATTTGTATATATATATATACATATACATATATATACACACACACACATACATATATACACATATACGAACATACTATATACTACATAATCATTGCGACCAAAATTATATTATATTCAAAATTAAGTGTACATATATTTATTACGAAGACATGTCTTTATTCTTCATAAATGTTTATTTATTTTTAAAATTATTAAATCATTTCTCATAATATTAATAAAATATATCTACTCATCAATTCTGAAAAATGTAAAATGAAAGTAAATATGAAAAATTTGTAAAATAAATTATATTAATAAAATATATCTATTCATCATTTATATCTTTTAACCTCTTTTTCTATTTCATTTCACTTGTTCTTTTTTTAGAAGCTTTTCAAGAAAAAATCATCTTTTTTATAGAAGAGAATCTATATATCGTGGAAATAAAAATTATAGTCAATTATATCAAACAAACACAATAAATTAATATAAGAGAATATTGATTTCCATTCCATCAACTTATTTTTACAAATTAAGCGGAACTTAATTTTTTTCAAAAATTATCTAAATTTTAGCTAAATTTACTAATAATTTAAATATTATTTCAAAAATTAGATATAAAATTAGAGATAAAAAATTTATATAGACAATTTATATATTAGAGACGAAATTGGAGACGAAAAATATTCAGTATCTAAATACGTCGCAAAATTTTTTTTTACTGTTCACGAAATTAGAGACAGAATTAGAAACGGAAACTCAGAGATGGAATATTTTCCGTCTCTAAACTCATCTAGAGACGGATTTTTAGAGATGGAAAATGTTCGTCTCTAAATTGCAAAATTTGCCATCCGTTTTAACTTCTCAAATCCGTCTCTATTTTTGTCTCTAATTTCCGTCTTTAAATCTCCTTTTTCTAATAGTGAAATCATAAATTTTTATTATTATCCAATAAATATTGACGTCACGTACACTTTTCAATTAATTATACAGTCACTTATTTTGTATATTTAAAACTTCATATTTGATTTTAGTTTTGAAAATATAATGTAGTATGGTTACTTTTTATTAATATACAATACATCTATCATATTTTGTAAACATATTTTGATTATTATTTAATAGATAAATATTTTATTTTATAAATTAATAATTTAATAAGTTTTATAAATTGAAATTTATAAAAATTTACATATTATTCCATGCTGGGCCAACAACTTGTTAATTTATATAAAAATGCATTATTTTTAATGAAATGATTACATAATTGTGAGTTGTGGTAAAAAAATTAATCGTCGACATAGATAGTGTATGAAATATATATATTAACTCATTTAAATGTTATGTAGTCTAAATTATAGAAAAATATAAATTTTTTAATATCATTTGATATTAATAAAAATAAGGTAATTATTCAGTTATAAAATATCATATTTTATTCACATACAAAATAGGAAACTTTTTTTAATAAGGTTAGTTTTTAAATATTGCGGTACAGCTAGTGCTTTCAATTATGTATTCAAACTAAAAATGATACAACTAATCAAATGGACAACGAGAATTAAAAAATAAAGTAATGAAAAAAATATTATATAGTTATAGAGTATATAAAAATAATGAAAAAAAAAGATTATATACAGATAAAAAGAGTGACAAATTAAAATTTTTTTGGATGACAACGTAATACAACTATTAAAAGATAGAGTAAACTCCTTGTATAACAACAACCCCTTTTTTTTTTGGAAGTCATACACAATCATGAGTTCATGACAATGAAATTTTTTTAAAAGAATCAATAGTTTTTCTTTTCTTTTGAGAAAATAAACTAAACAAAAGAAAAGTTGGTTGTAGAAAAATCATTTTTGTGTGTGTGAATATAAATTCATCTTTTGTATATGAAGATGGGGCTGGAATTTATAGGTCAACTCAATTAATTTATAAGAGGTGCAATATATACAAAATATGATCAGTTTAAATGTGAAATTTTTTAACTCAACTATGTTGAGGGCTTGTTAGAAATAGTGAAAGATTGAAGATGAAGTTGTGTTTAGAAACATATGTAATCACAATGTTCTTAAGATAATATTTACTCATACTATTTTTGCAGCAAGATATATGACAAATCACCTCTAAGAGTTATCCCAAACACCTAAATATTAACAAGTAACAAATTATGGAATCTCTCCTGTAGAACTATTTGAAGTTTCAGATAAGATAATAGAGGATGATGATTGAATATATTTTCATGATTAATTTCCAATACGTCAGACTTTTTATTTATAGTAAAAATATGATCAGACACAACTCTTCAATATAGTGTGACTTTTTTTTTAAGAATTGTGTCCTTTTTGAAATGTTGTGATTTTTTGTGAAAAATTGTACCTATTTTGAACAGTTGTAACTTTTCTAAAAAGTTATATCTTTTAGAATTTTAATTATCAAACTACTTTTCTCTAACAATTCCCCACTTAGTTTGAAAATTGAGCATATTCTCTAACTCATAAGACTATGCATAGAGATAGGTGTCTTTCAACTTGAACCTACTCTTAGTGTAAATATCTCAAAATATATGGCCATGTACTTCACCCTTGACCTTTTATGAACATGTTCAAGAATCAACTCCAAATTCTTGCTAGGAGCGACACCACTCCTTATGTTCACATAGGTAGATTTTCCTTAAGCTTTAATCTCATTAAACTTTTTTGAATCTATTAAAAGTTTTACTCACCCTAAAATCTTTAATATATAAGAACTAGACTTGGAATGACTAAATATTCTCTTCAAATAAGTTCACACAAAAAATTTTTTAAGCACTTATATGGCCATGTGCTTCACTCTAAGCTTTTTATGAACATTTTCATGAATCAACCTCAAATTCTTGTTAGGAGTGACACCACTCCTTATGTTTACATAGGTGAATTTTCCTTTAGCCTTAATCTCATTAAACTTTCCTGAATCCATTAAGAGTTTTACTCACTTTAAAATCCTTAATATATGAGCACTAGACCTGAAATGACTAAATATTCTCTAGTGTATACAACCATTTATCAACAACTTTTTTTACCCATTGAACCTTTAAACTAGATTTGTCTAATTAAAGGTTGGGTTTCCATTACTAGTGACTTTAGTTAAGGGATTTTAATCACATTCCATTTAAGTCCTCTCACTATATCTTTAGTGAATTCTTAGTATTTTACTAAGAACTACTAATGATTTATATATCAAATTATATGTCTAGAAATTTGTTGTACATTTGACAATTTGCTATAGTTTCCTCACAATTTTCTTTGTGAGTCCTTTTACTCTCATAATTTTCTTTGTGAGTCTTCTTATAAGCACATCTACCAAGCTATTTACTTAGTTTTAGATATTGAATAATTATGATTCCCATTCCAACAATTATTTTTTCAAGTTTAATATGACTATGCATTTGTTTATGGTCTAGAATATGCTAAACATATATAGCTTTATAACCATAGTGCAAAAAAATGATTGGCTTTGGTTATGGCCACAACACTTCACCTTATAAATTCTTCAATAATTTCTCCTCCTTATCCACTATTTTACAATAATCTAACACATATTCCATAATGGAATGAGTTACTTTGTTTTCACTAGTTATTCATCTAGCATAAATTCTATCATCTTAGTACTTTATGAAAGAATTTAAATTCCAATTCTAGATTCATATTTCTTTCAATATATTCTTGAATTAACCAATGTCCTTCAATAATCAATAATTAAGTATTTCATGTATCTAGTAACTTATAAATTATAGAATATAATTTACTCTAGTACAACATTAATTATGTACACACTACAAGATTTCCTATGGTAACAATATAATCAATTAAACCATTGATCAACCATAGTTCAATTTCTTGTGTGAAATTCCACAAGGGATCTTTATCTCTTTTAAAACTAAGTGTTTAAACTTAGTAACCCTTGGATAGATTTAAGGATAAAACCCTATTATATTCTTTAATTTAAGATCTAAGATAATATTTACTTCACAAAATCTTCATATCCCTTACGATATAGATACTTCCTAATTTCCTTCACACCAATCAAATTTATTAATAAATTATTCATCCCATATATAAGCATAAAAACATCAGGCTATTCATTATCATCCTTATGTTTATCTTATGAGACAAATAAATCAATAATTTTTCCACTTAGTTAACTGTTTAAAATAGTTTTCACTAGATTCTATCATGTTTGAAACAAATTTGCAATCATAAATTCATAAACAATATATTGCGTACTTTTAACAATATGAAATTTAATTACAAAATATTTTACTAATATGTCATGGTTTCATGTAATTGACAATTTGTGCAAATAACACATAGTTTTGTAAGAAATGTGTTCAATAGTTCCTCACATATTATGACACTAATAATTTTTATGTCATATACCCTTATTAATTAATTAAGTTCCGGTGACAATTTGAAATATCACAAACTTACATGATGATCAAAAACACATTTTCACCCCAAATTTCTTATCCTTATACATATATGTATTGATATACGCCTCAAACCATTACACTATATATTCTGAAATATTATAAAATCATACTATGTGCATATTTACTTTCTTACTCACCTTCGCAAATAAATTCATTTGAGAAATGAATTTAATCATGAAACTATGCACATAAATTTTGAGAAGATTACGTATATAAATTTAGGAGCATATTTCTTATTTAAATGTCAATTTAAATATGATATCAAAAATATTGACTTAAAATTTATGTCAATAATCAATTTTTATATTTAGGAAGATTGAATATATGCATATAAAATTAACTATGCATAAAATTGATGACATAGTTATGGTTTTGAGAATTGTAGGTAATTTGTTGCAAAACCATGGCTTAATGATGGTTTTGAAACTATTGTTAAATTTAGTTTAGCAACAATTTTGAACAGTGGCTAAAATTATGTTTTGGTTTAGCGACGATTGTAAAACCGTCGCTAAATCTTTTTTATGTTTTTTTAATATTCTTATAATTGTATCCATAATAATAATAATAATATCCACAAAAGAACCAATTTAACAATCAAAAGTTAGTTAAATTTTACAATCAAAACTGATATTTAGTTTAAATTTAAATCACATTGTTACATTACAATTACAATTAAATAAAATTTATGGTAAAAATATAAATTAACTTTGGGAGTCTAGAGATGGGCATCCATTCTTTTTGATTACTTGGTGCTTGAAAGAAAAATGATATGTATTATTAATTAAAAAAACCTAATTGCAAGAATATTCATTTTACATTATCTTACCATCAAATTTAATCTACATGAGTAAACTCTTATATAATATCGTGTCCTCAACTAGTGAGAACTTATTCTACTGAACATTAATACAAGTACTACTTGGAAATGCATTTTTGGGCAATTTTAAGAAGTTTAGCTATATAAACATTCCAATAGAAAAAATTAGGATGCTAGTCAATCATTCTTTGCAAGGATTAATAATTATAGAATAGAGAATAAAAGATATATCTCCAATGATCCCCTTCCCCACCCAACAACAAAATAGCTTATATCTAAAAACTATTTGCAATCCGTATATAGAATTGTGGGAAAGACATATATTATATAAGGGAAGTTTTCATATTGGCGGATGTTGTTATCATTACAATATAATCTGGTAAAAAAAATACCAAGCAATTTCTACAAAAAGTTCTCTAAAAAGGAAAGAAAGCGTTTATAGAAATTCAAAGACTTCTTACAACCTACCTAGCATCATCAAAGCTTGAATCATTGCTGCTTCTTCGTAGAAGAAAATAGAAGGAAGATGAGAGATAAGCATTCTTCACAAAAGCTCGAGTATCACGACCAAAGGAAAAAGCTTTCTCTAAATGGATGATTAAAAATCGTTGCTATTTAGGACAATTTTTAAAAAATTGTCGCTAAAAACTGATAATTTAAAAATACAAGCTAGAAATAACAATATTTAGAGATGATTTTTTAAAAATCATGGATAAAAACTAACAATTTTAAAAAATAGCAAGAAATAACAATACTTAGCAATGGTTTTTTAAAGAATCATTGCTAAATAGCAACAACTTACAAAAATAGAAAAACCGTTGCTAAATAAACACATTTTGAAAATTATCGTTATTTTATGTTTTAGTGATGATTTTTATAATCGTCACTAAATCACTTTTTTTCATAGTGATCCTTCTTTAAGTTAAGCATCATGTTGATATTTCATCTTATTTGTTGCAATGCTAACTCATTTTTCTTTAGATCAACCTACAAAAGTATTTAATCTTGCAACCAAATAGTTAGTTCAAAGAACATGTATGATTAAATGATGTTCTATAATGTAAACAATTTTCTCATGCATATGAAATGATTAAAAGTATATATCCAATATATAAGACATGTAGCATTTTACTGAACCTATTGGATATATAAGCAAGTATATTCCATTGCTAGTATACAAAGCATGATTAATTATAAGATATTACATGTTAATGATTATAATAATGTATAACATATACTAATCAAATAAGCACATATACTTGCAATACATTTTTCATTGTCAACACTTATAACATAGAACTTTATGTCTAACATATGCTAAGTCATTCACACAAGAATTTAGTATTGGAAAGAAAAAAATTCATGAGAGAGTAACATATGACAATATAGCATTGGTAGTGGTTATTGCTTTATTAGTACATATATGTAGGAGACCCTTGAATCAATTTTAACGAATAAAATTAAAAAATGGGAAAGTGTCTCACCTGACCTTCTCATCCATTCACAATCAAGCACTAGTGTTTGAAATACTTAAGCTTGAAGGAGCTTCAACGGTGTTTGAATCCATTGGTATGCAAGAGCTGTAACTAGAAGGAGTGATGTGCCTAATTGGGGTGAAGAACAAGCATCAGAGAAACTCAACACTAGCACACAATCAAATAAGAGAAATGAGAAACTGCTAGGAATTGTCAAAGATGACTATGTATATATTTAGAATCCATAATGAACAACTAAAAGAAGAAAATTGATTAAGACCTAAAATATTGTCAGAATTTGAAATCGCTATCAAGTTTGTTGGAAACTCAAGAAAGAAAGAGGGAAAGGTGCATAACTATTTAGTTTTTCAAGCCTAATGTGTTCACATATTTTTACCCTTGATTGTGTGATTTGATCCTTTGAGCTTTCTTCTCTCCATCACAATGTGTCCCTTGCTAAAGTATCTTAGTTAGGAACATCACTCCTTCTAGTTACAGCTGTTGCAAACCAAAGGATTTGAACACCATTAAAGCTTCTTTAAGCATAAGTATTTCAAAAACCAGTGCTTGATTGTGAATGGATGAGAGGATCACATGAGAGACTTCTCCATAGTTTTTAATCTCAACCATTAAAATTGATCTAAGGCCTCTATTTTTCCTCTCACATAAATTAGTGCTCATATAGTAAAATAGCAAATGAGAGAAATCTGAAGATGCTTTTTAGTTTCTATGAGCAAACTTTGAACAAATTAAGCATGCTAGTATATTAAGATAACATTAGATCAATGTGGAATAAGAAATGATACATACTTTCTACCATTGTTGTTCTTGGGTTTCTTGGTAAAGTTCTTCTAAACCTTTATTCTCATTGTCTTGATGGTGTATGTAATTTAATGCGAAAGTAGGCTTAAGGGAACTCCTTTCTAGGCTCTCTCTTGCATTTTCCTATCACAAATGCATCATAACGTGCAGCAAAATAGGTAGCAGTTAGTGGTTTCATTATGGAGTTCATGGGTGGTTTCATTCTTTGGAGAATATTGACCAAACATCATGGACAAAATTTTGAACAATTCAAAAGCCAAGAAGAAATAACTAACAGTGTCAACTATCAAGAGTTGGTTTTCTGCATCTATTGCTTTCTCCCTATATTCTTTCTCCTTATATTTATCAAATACTTCCGACTCTTAAACCTGGGAGGGAAATAAGGAATCTGCTAAATTATTATTTATCTCTACAATCTTAAGTTACTTATTATTCCTATTCTCTTTTGCATTAAGCAATCGAAGATATTGCGGGTACCTGAGAACCACTGATTATTCAAAGTCCTCCTCTCGCAATCCAAAAAGGTGGCAACCGACCAATGTGAACATGCTCAAGATGAAAACTTCTGGTGTTAGACATCAAGAGAAGCATTTAGGCACATGTGATAAAGTCTAGGATTTGTGCAATGAGGGCTTGCCTTTCTTGCTCCATTTGGAGATTGGTATCTTGAGTCTAGTGATAAAAGAGAATTCGCTAAACTGGGCATTTTTTTATTTGAATTATGAGAGGATGAGGTCCTAAAATTTTCATAGCCATGATCTCAAAATTTTTAAAGCTTTTAAAAATGGAAGTGGATTGCAACATTTCTCTTACAAAATTGAAAACGTGCAGAGAATTCTCGTGTTAGTATCTTAAAGATATTGGCACCATAAGATAAAAAGCATCATTGGTTCTCTCCTCTATCTTCTTATAATTCTTTACTTCCCCGTGGGTGCATTTGTACGAGAGGTGAGTTACTTATTAAATTTTTTTATCTAAGTCCAATTTTTTTTGTCATCCTTTCACATAACATAAAATGCTTCTTTCATAACATATGCCCAAAATTAAAGAAAGAAGACTGCATGTCATGCCTATTATGTCCCAACCAACAAATCAAATAATAGAAAGTTAATATATATGGGGAAATATTTTTTGTTTTATTTTTACATAGTAATTGTTAATATATACAATTTTTAAATAACACATGAAATATATTAAAATATGAAGTTCGATGCAGCTCATATACTTCAAGAAAACCAAGATTCTGTGACAATTAAAGTTGTCACAAAAAAGTCTGAAAGTTGTCACTGAATACATTTAGTGATGACTTTCAGTGGTCACTCCATCATTGAAAATTCAATCATTGCTAAAGCTTTTCTGTGACAACTTTTGGTAGTTGTCACTGAAAATCGTGAAAAATGTCACTAACACCGTAAAGTCGTCATAGAATGATGTCACTTTGCTTATGTAAGGGGTTTTAATGACGACATTGGTCATCACTACTTGCTTTTTCAGTGATGACTAGTTAAGGTTTTCACTGAAGTTTGCTGCTATAGTGACGACTTTTGTCGTCACTGAAAAAGGATTCAGTGATGACCTTTTGGGGTCGTCATGGAAAGTATCTTACATAGAGGGTTTCAGGGACAAATAAATTCGTCACTGAATCTATTTTCAGTGACAACGTTTTAAAGTAGTCACATAAAGTATCTAATATGGAGGATTTGAGTGACAAATGAGTCATCAATGAAAGTATCTTATATTGAAGCTTTCAGTGACAAACAAGTTGTCATTAAATCCTCTCTATTAGTTTTTTTATATATTTATAATTATGTTTGCACCAAAAGTAGTAAAGCATAACAAGTAATAAAATGATATATATTGGGATAATTTCAACTATAACAAGTATTTGTTGGTAAACAATTACCAAATGTCAATTAACATAAAATAGTACACATAAGAAAATATTGTCAAATTAAAACAATCATTTTGGTGGTTCTCTTGGAGATACTGGTGATGCATTAGTTACAGAACTTGGTACATGCTCTAAACAATGCTGAAAGATCTGGAATTGCAGCAATGTAGCATTTTTCCATGAATTTCTTATCTTTTTCTTCTCTTTTCTTCTTCCTTTATTCCTACAACACAAAACACAAAACTAAGCTAATTTCTAATTATATTTTACTTAAATCAAACAAAAAGTAAGTTTAAAAGTATTAATATCATGCTTAATGAAAATCACATTAGTACAACACTACTTGTTAGAGCTCTTATAATTTTTCCCTATTTATAACACACAATAGCAAATTAATACTCGAAAGTAACGCATAATGGGTGCGAATTAAATAGTAACTGTAATTATATATATATGTAGTTCAGTTATTTCTAACATTCCAACTCAAATTAAATAAAGCATTGTTGGTTGTTGTCTTCGAAGGATACTCACACTACTATGAGATTTGCATTATTGCCCAAAATTAAAGCATACCTGCCCCAGCAACAAATATAGGACAAAAATGTTGGTTTATTTATGAAAGAAATTCTACTCTTTTGACCATTTTACTTTTTCAGAGATATATAGAAACAAAAAAATAAAATCATCAATGAATTTAAGCTTGAGTGTCGTTCTTATTTATATGAATGATAATTAAAACACAAGTAGAATTTAAGTTATCTCTCACTAATACTAAGTGTGATAAAAATTAGAATTTACAAACATATCCTAATATATTTCTATTTAAATGATGAATTTACATAACTGTTAAAGTCTTATAATATCTTATTTATACACACATAGTTGACTAACCAATATACTAACTTAATTTAACCCATATATCTATATATAAATGAGAAACCATTGCTTTCAGGGGTCATTATCCCAAAAATGATCAAACATTCAAAACATATATTGTAACAACTCTATTTTTTTTACATATATACATATATATATATATATATATATATATATATATATATATATATATATATATATATATATATATATATATATATATATAATCCCATGAAGTCATTACCTCTTTACTTTTAACTATTTAACTCATAATAATATTCAATTAATTTAACCAAACATAATTAAAATTTACACATCATTAATTAATAACATCCGTGCACAAATCAAACACATATATTTCTACATCTTATTCATCCATATTGACCAATTCCGGGGATATGAGTGCGGGTGGTTGCACCTTCACCGGAATTTTAACCAATTCGACCCAACATACGCTAAAAGCTGGTCATAGAGAATATCTGCATATCTAGTCCTCTAAACATGATATGGAAATATAGTGAGAATTAAATCTCAATAGGTTCAACAATAAATCATAATTATCATTAATATAGATCTTCATGTCATGTTCATCTGTATAAGCTACAACAAATATCTTAGGTCACATAAATGCACTTTATCTATACAAATGCAAATCATATAGAAATGACCTGTATGACATGAATAACTATTTTCATGATATCATATGATGACTATCAACTTATTTTCATATCAAGCTACCCCAGTCAAGGTGAGTACTTTTTACTCTCCGGTACAAACTTTTCTCGCTCTGTCCGACATGACCCACTTTCTCTTTCTTTTCTCATTAACATAATCATAGCAGTGAGTAGGGCATCTCCTACTGGTGCACCACACGGACCGCCATGTGACCGTGTTCCTCTCTTTTATTTTCTTTTCCTTTCACGTTAATAGCCAAAAATATGATTTCAATAACAAGTATGTTAATTATACTCATATATCATAATTTATCATCAAAGCATAATCATTACCAAAAATCATTGGTAAAATACAATCTTGCCATGAACATAATCATTTTCAAATATCACTTTATAAAATATTTCCATGTCAAAATTACACACTTAAGATGATAAGGAGTTCATGCAATGGCAATGGCTATGGCATACACTAGTCATTTATTATTTTCATTTATAAGATTCTTCTTCTTTTTAAAATATTATTTTTCTCTCTTACTAAATAGAGCATAACACCCTCATTTTAAATCTAATTAAGGTGATCTTGGTGTCAATTGAAAGATAAGACAATCCTCTAAAACCCTTATGTTGAACATTTTAGTGAATCTTAAGTAATTATGGTGTTACTAATCCTTCAAATTCAATGTTATTTCTTCTTAGATATGTTCAAACCTCTACTTACTACGCTGACCATATCTCCCTCATACAAATTCCAATTGAGATTATTAAAAAGCCTATAAATAGCTAAGACACTAATATACAACTTTCATGTTTATCATTTCTTCATATTCCATACTAATTATTCCCAAAAAATAAAAACAAAAACATTTACATTTACCACCCTAGATTCTAAACTGATTCTAATCTCTACTAATTAATCAGCCATATCTCTCTCATATGGACTCCAAATTAAGTGAATTCAGAGCCGATAGGTCTGTGATACATATATTTATATTTATTGTTAATAATTTCCTTTAATTCCCTACATATTTTGCTCAAAAATTCAAACACAGAAGCATACTTAATATATTCTTCCCTGGTTAGCTAGTTTATGACCTCTGCTTACTAATTAGACAATATCTCCCTTATCTGGACTCCAAATTAAGTTATTCAAGTGGATAAAAATCCGTGTGACATATATCTACACCTTTTAGGTTAACCATTTTTTTTAATTCCTAACCGATTCTTCCCAGAATTTCAAAACACAGAAGCTTCCCTGGGTACTCTGAAATCTAGTTTCCTAGCCAAACCTTTCATAAGATTTTAGTTCATCATTATATTACGTCATCTTCCATTTTCTTCCTAATTTACATCTAATCATATTCCATCAATTTTTCACCACATTCAAATATACAAAATAGTACCATAAAAAATTGAAAATTTTTGCCACCCATAGCCATACCTATGAAGAACTTTCCACACCAACCAAAATGTTCAAAACATTCATCATATGCAAGAGAACATATAACATGATATAGCAACATCTATGACCAATCATCAAAGTAGCAAATATTGTAAATTTCATTAAATTTCTAAGATCAAAATCCCATATAAATGTTATAAATTTCAAAGCTTTTCTTCAAAAAGAGATATTGTTAAACCTACCTAAAGATCTCTCTAACTCACTTAGTGAATTATTTTTCTTGTTTTCTCTTGAACGAAGTAGCAAGATTTGTCCCTTCCTTTAGCTTTTCTAACAGCTTAAATAAGAGAAGGAGGGTGAGTTTTGAACCCTAAGGATAAAGAGAAAAGATGGATTCAAGTAGAGATTAAGCTAACTTACCTTAAGTATTTAGTCCTCTAGACTTCTCCTTCCTCTCTTCTTCTCTCTTTCTCTCCTTTCCTCACTCTACCTTGCTTATGTTTTTCCTCTCTCTCACTTGGATGAAATTATAGTTTTATAAGGGTGGGATTTGCTTAAGTAAACTATCAAGTGGTTCACCTTTTATAATCATGGGTCTACCTTATCACAATTAGGATGCACTTGGATGTTTTTTGGGGAAAGACAACTTATCTTCTTGTCTTCCTCTCCCTTAGTCAAGATATGCATAGCAAAAGGAGATTTGTATTTTGAAAATTATGATAAAATGTTCTTAAGACAAGGGACAAGGCCACTTTGATTTAGGGATTCTTTTTCTTTTTCTTTTTTCTCACTCAAGTATGATAGGTTTGCCTTTCTAGGTGGCAAATTTCCAACCCTTGAATCTCCCTTACTTGGCTAAAATTATTTGTGTAGAATAAAGATGTTTTGTCATAATGCCATGTATTATTACCTACTTGTTGAAATTATGAATGTAGGATATAGATGTTTTATTCTAATCCCATGTGACCTAATCTTAATTATTATTACACTACTATTTTCTCACATGATTCTTATTTTTTCCTCTTGGATTTGGCCTCATTCTTACCCATTTTCTTTACTTTGGTTGAAATTCTACTTTTTATGGAGGGTTTGGTCATATTTTCATGATTTGTGGGCTATCAGTCCAATTTATATATTTTAGTCCAAGTCTATATTTTATTTCTTGCTTGGGCTATCCTATTCAGTCCAATTTATATATCCTAGTCTAAGTCTATATTTTATTTTTTGCTTAGGCTATCCTATTGGCTTGCTAAAAACTCATGTGAAGTGAAAAAACTCTATATGAAGTGTCCATAAGGGGGTGTTTGATAGAAGGAAACTTTTTGGATTCTTGGGAATCTGAATATGGGAATTGAAGATTTCTTTGTTTGGTTTCAAAATGAAAATTTTGATTTCCAGGAAACTTCAATTCCTGGGAATGTTGTTTAAGTAAGGATTCCCAAGAAAAGATTACCATGGAGGGGGGTGGGAATTGGTGATTCCCATGAAGGTGGGAATCTTTATCAAAAATAAAATATATATTTATCTTTTAATATGTTATATAAAAATAAATTTAATTGTTAATATATTTTTTTAATAATTTTAAAATTAATATAAACTTAATAAATTATTAACAATAATTTATTATATTTTTTGTTAAAATAAATAAATAAAAAAGAGTATTTTTAAAAACCATATACATAGATAAAGATTTTTAGAAAATGTTATTTAAATATTCTCAACAATCTTAAAAACCAACTAAACACATTTTAGACATTCCCAAGAATTATTATTCCCATCAATCATGTTTATCAGGAAATATGATTCTCAAGAACCAAAAACTTTGCCGTATACCAAACATCCCATAAGTGAAAGCCTAATATTTGGATGGAGATGTTAAACTCAGGAACTCTAACTCTTAAATTAGGAAAAATTACCCTAATCCAATCTTCTTGAAATTTTAAGACCTTTACTTACTTCTCAAAAATTTATTTTCCTTACCTAAGAATTTTGCCTCTCTTTAGTATGTTATTTCAAATTTTTTTCTAATAGGTTTTTCTCTCTTTACTTATTCCCTTAATGTTAGAAACATTTTCTATGCGTATACATAAGGTGAAGAATTTCTAAGGATTATATTTCCTTAGATATCTAAAAATTGTCTAATAAATTTTATTTTCTTAACTAAATATTTATGTTCCTTTATTAATAAAAGAAACGAAATTAAAGATGTTACATATATTGGATTTTATTTTTTTAGGGTGTCCTCCTTCCAAATCATATCTATTCCTTTAGCTAAACTAAATAATTACTGCTCCATTGATGCCAACAATTTTGTGGTTCTCATGTTATGATCTCCATCCACTTTTAAAAGTTTCCTGATGAGTGCTAATAGAAGAAATAAATCTTTACTTGAAAAAATGCAAAAACCAAATATGTTTTGGTATTATCCCCTCTCTCAAGTACTATCATCTCCCAGTCAAATTTCACTAAGCCAAATAGCTTTTGTTATATAATGCTATCTCAGAGTAGAACATAATGACAGAGTAACCTTAATCGAATGTAAATTAATGGTAGATCCATTCCCATATAACCACAAAGTAACACCACCAATCCAGTAGATAGATGCAAAAAATATAAAACATTAAGCACGGTGAAGGAGCTGGTTAAAGCCATAGACCTATCTAAAATGAAGGGAGATAATGAACATCAACCTTTGCAATTACTAAATGATGAAATGGTTTTAGGCTTCCAACATAAAATTTAGATTCAACATGTTGGTAATACAAACCACATGACATTTATGCACATGCAAACACCCATGGATGTAAAAAAGCACATGGACAAACGCTTATAAACATAGTAATGGAAAAGGGCTAGGTTTTTAAGCACACAAGTTCAATAACAATTTTTTAGAGAGAAGCATAAAATGTATGATTGGTATGAGCTAGAACAATAATATGTTATTGATGTATGACATACTAGTTGCTATTAAGAATTATATATTATTTAATTCATTAAGAAACACGTAGTGCAAAATAAAAATATTAATGGAATGAATGGTTTAACCCTTAAGTTTTAAGAATTGAATGAATGGTCTAACCCTTAAATTTTAAGTTTTAAAAGTAAGCCTTTATTTTAGTCAGGCTCATAATAAATGAAGCCAAATTAGCCTAAGTAAAGAGTCATTTCAAGGTGTTAAACTTGCAAATGGAACATCATTATTTAAAGAGTAACATTCCCATAAGTTTCTTTTTAAACCTAAAAGAATGGAAAATAAAAATCAGTATCAACAAGTTTTTCAAGAATTGGTATATGGCAATGTTAATTATTTACAACAATTAAAATAAAAGCTGCTTGTAAATGCAAATATAATAAAGGCTCAGATATGCAAGGCTCCCTAATGCCTCATGTTGTTTCTGTTTATATGTTATCTTTTTTGTTCTTTTTGGGTTTAGTTTTAGAGATTTTTTCTCCTATTGATAACCCAAAAAGAATTATACATAAAAACAGCTATAATGGTTACCTTAACCACCTACCTTACTCCTTTACCTTTATAGCAAACTCCAACACAAAACCAAATAGAAATGAAGAGAAGCAATACCTCCACCATTTAAAAATTTATAGATTGGATAGGAATAAATCAATTATTATATGGTATACAATAGTCATTCTCATATTCTTACTTTATAGGTTGTAAAGGATTGAAATCTTATTTTGATAGCTTTATTCATGAAGTTGTCATCAATATCAAAGCATGAACATATAGAGTTACTTGCTGGATAGAAGTGATTAAATAGACCATCTGTGCTTGCATCCTTTCTTCAAATTGTACTTGCAATTGTTTTGCAACAATATGTGCATCCTTTCTTCTCATAATTTCATCTCTTCATGCATCTCCTATAGCTTTGTAGCAACTTCTTCATGTATTTTCCTCTTTTGCTCTTGAAGATGTTGAGGAGTGATTTCAATAGAGGTTTTCTTGGAAGGTGGTCTACTGCCATATCCTTTACTGCAAACATACCCCATCCTTTAACCTAAAACTTGTGTCAAGATTTCTTCCTTGCTCAAACTAGAAGCATCTTCTTGTGACTGCTTTGCTACAATATCTTGCAGTTGGCCCTATATTTAAATTAAGTATGTATTTAGAATAAGAACAAAAATATATATTAGAAGTTATAAAAATTAATAAAATTAAAGTATACATGAACTTCTTGTGACTTTGCATCTGACCATATTAACTCTCCGTCCTTAGTCTTTTGGGTAAGCTATATTTCCCATATTTTTTCAATCGGTGCCTTCTCTTTAGTTTCAAGATTTCTCTATGAAACAACATTGTGAATACTTAACAGTAGAATGAGAACATTGATAGTAAAAATATGTATAACAGTAGGTAATTTAAAAATGTTACTGTTGATTTCTCAACTTCAAAAAATGACTGCAAGCCACACATATGTTTTGTTGTCAGCTTGACCCTATTTTGTGCGTTTGTTGAACTTTTGCCTTATAATGAACTCCATAGTTAATGTCTAAAACACAATTTATATCAAAACACTAAGTAAATTATTATATAATACCTTCAAGTCATCTAAGCCAAAATAACTAACCAAGTGCTTCCATTTGTCATCATTGACTACTGAAGGTATGTGTGCTAGTCTTTCTTCATGACTCTTGTACCAGGCGTAGAAGCTGTGCAAGCAAATTCTCCAGGTTTTGTACAACCTTTGTGCAGTGGCATTGATGAATGCATCAAATTGCTGCTCCATAATTGCACCAACCTCAAATGTTTCCTACAATAATGAACCCAGATATGTTAAATTCAAAAAATGAATATGGATATATAAGTATAATTGTGGTAGTTATAACCTTCACTTTCAACAAGATATGGTCTCCACATTGTTCCCAAATTTTGGTCCAATCCCTCTCCTTCAAGGGACATGTGCATTGTGTTATTTGTCCAATATAGTTGACAAGCTCTCTTGATTTGTCTCCTGCGGCTCAAAGGATATCGTCAAAGATCTCAATTTGAATTTTTTGTCTATTTTTCGTCTTTGAGTTTACTAAAATAGATTTGGGTGATCCAACACCATGGAATATTGTTGGCAAGAAGTGAAGATGCCTCATGTAACATAATTTACTTCTCAACAATATAGAGTGGGTATGTTTGTGGTAACAAGGATATGCCAAATTTCCTTTTGCTGACTACCTTGAAAGATTTTCATATGCCGAAAAATCAATTATTGTCCACATGATAGCAGCTCGTATACTGAAATTTGACTTTGAATGAGCATCATATGTCTCTACCCCTAACTCCTACAATTCTTTTAGCTTCTCAATCATTGGTTCCAAATATACGTCTATATAATCTCTGGAAGACTTAGAGCCTGGGATAAAAAGTGTCATCATGAAGTATGGTTGTTTCATGCATTTCCAAGGAGGCAAGTTATATGGTAAAAGAACAACAGGCCAGATACTATGATTGGTACTCATGTTTCCATATGGTTGGAAGCTGTCACTTGCTAAACCCATCCTTAAATTTCTAGGGTCAACTGAAAAATAAGGGTATTGTTCATCAAATGATTTCCAAGTAATTGAGTTAGTTGGGTGCCTGACCACACCATCATTAACACATTCCTCCTTATGCCACCTAATGTCTTTAATAGTGTGTCCTTCCATGTACAGTCTTTGTAACCTAGGCTTTATTGAAAAAAATCGAAGAACTTTGTGTGCTTCTTTTTTTCCTTTATGTCTATTTGATTTCTATCTGGACAACTTGCATTTAGGGCATGATTGTGCATTAGCATGGCAAATTTTGAGTTTAGATCACGTCTAGAGAAGCTTCACGTACTCACACATGCTTTCTTTCTCTTGGCCTGTGAAGCTCACACACAGCCGTTTACAGCAGAGGCATGTAGCGTGCGTATCTAAGACCCTATTGCATTGACTAGCATTGATCAAGCTCTCAAAAGCCAAATTTCGTGATTCCAGTTATTTCCTAGGTTTTTGGACTCTTCATACTCAATTTTGAGGTCTATTTGGTCAAACTTGGCTAGGAAACGTGCATTTGTGGGCTGTACAACTTGAAAACCTTGCTTTATGAGTAGATAATGCTTGCTATGATCTATTTTATACTTTTCTTATACTTTATTTGTGATATTGGTGCAACATACAATGTTATTCCTATATGTTCATATTTTAAAAGTTTGATGAATGATCATATTGACCTATTAGATGTTATATTTTTCAAATATGGCATGTTATAGTTATCATGAAAATTTTACACATTCAAATTCCTTGAATTTGAAACCCTTGGAATATATGTTTCATATACACACTTCACTATTGGAGTAAAATGATTCAAGGGTAATTAGAATTGAAAATCCATATTGAATTTATGGAAATTTGTGGCAAAAGGAATTGAACATGGAAATTATTCTTTATTTGAATTGCATATTATTTTTACGAAATTATTTTATGTGGAAGAATTCTATTGGAAATACTATTTACTAGCAGCAGGTGATGCTAGCCCTGGTGCACCTTGAAACCTCAGCTAGCAGAGGTGTTGCTAGCCACGGATGTGTGAGTCAATACTCGTGATATGTTATTATAAAGAGAGGCGGAATGCCATGTAGTTGTGATTACCCATCCCTTGCTGTGTGCTTGAAAAGAAACCCGTATTAAAGTTACTTCGTGTGACCTCTAGTGTGACACCTACTGATTAGCATCTTATTTCATACATCTACATCATAGAATATTCTCCTTGAACCTTTTTATATTATATATATATATATATATATATATATATATATATATATATATATATATATATATTCTTATTTGTAAATTTTTAGTAATGTCTACCTAGCTCATAAAGTCACCTACTCACTTATATTCTTAGTTATCTTTCTTGGATAAGCATACAAGTGCTTCAAGCTATTCCAAGAAATTTAAAACTTCATTTCCTTATAGGTAACTATCTAGGCATGATTTGCATTACTTACAAAAAAAAAAGGCTCTCATGCTATGAAAGAGAAGTGTACATACAGTCCATAACTTATTTTACATCACATTATGAGCTGTCTAAAAGGGATTTGGCATTCAACTAAGCCATCTCATATATATTACACAACAAGAAAATATACAATCCATATCCATATTCATATGAGTCAACCTTGAGACTCATGTTGCTCACTTCTTGCTGAAGTACCTGGAATATGATTATGTGGACATAAAATGATGATCAGATGACAATCTCAATAGCTAGCAAATTTTTTAGAAAAACAGTACACATTCCATTCCTTAAAACATCTCAATTTATTTCACTGAAACACAAGTACTAACTATACATGCATACATCATCTTGGTCACACTAGGGACCCATAACATTTTGGTCTATTTATCCAATGCAATCCTATACCTGTAAAAGGGTTATGCATCTCCTATTATTGGCCAATACGTGGGGGAAATAGGGCTTACTTGGCACACCTTGAGCACCCCTTAATTCCTAAGAATGCATACATAACATATCTTTATACCATCATTCATCATAGCATAAAAGTCAAGCAACTACTAAAATTGATAAATTCAAGTTCATAAACATAAAGAGTGTTTTAAGGAAAAGCTAGCTACCTCAATTCCTACACAATCACTTCCTTTCCAAGGCTTCCAATGTTACTACCAACAACTCAAACTAAAACATATAAGATATTTTGGTTAATGCATGCAAATTAGCACCTAAAATCATAAGTCTCTAGTTTAAGAGCTTTTGCTCCCCAAAACAAAACTGTGATTCTATTCAGATTTAGGGTTATTATTAAATATGACAAAAGTCCTTTAAAAATTTTAAAATTTTCCATGGAGGTTCCTCTATATGTCTATTTTATTTTTTGTATCTCTCAGCCCTTAACTATTCCGTTCACCCCAAGAAGTACCTCCATAACCCAGAACAGTGCAGATTAGTTTCGGTTCCATTTCTATTCTGTTTTTCATTCCTTTGGATGGGTAAAACTTCTTCAAAATTCGTGATATTTGATATGGAGCATCATAGATATGTTATATAATCACCCTAAAAATTTCAAGTAAAAAATAATTTATTTGTCTCCTTAAATAACACACATTTTTATGGCTATCCCCAGTTCTGGTCTGTTCTGACTCACTTCATATCCCACCAAGTTTCTATACTTTATTATATGCTTTAAACTTCCCATAATTCTATAAAATTTGGTGGTATTCTTACTTAGTATCCCTATATCTTGTCATAAAAGTTTAATATGAAAATTCAACATCTAACCCCTTCAATGTTAATTATTTCCATCAACAGTCTAAGCTGTCCAGCAGATGTTTCTTAGCATTGTTTTGATTGTAAATGGCCTATTTTTAAGTTTTCAAAAATCACAAAAATTTTTATAATTGATTAAAAATATTTCAAGACTTTTCTCACCAAATATTAGAAAATTTAAAGGCCATTTATCCAATCAAACAGTCCAAGAACATAGGGCTTAAAAACTTTTAGGTGCAGAATATGTGGTGCTTCAGCATGTTTGTTACTTAGATGGCAAAGATTGTTCCCTACCACTAGAGTTCCATATTTTCAACTTTAACCTTTTGCATCTCATACTCAAGAATCGCCCATGCAGAAACCAAAATAAGCTTAACTCACTAAAAACTAACTTTTCTCAAGAAGGGAAACTCAACTTATGCAAAAATACTCCCATGGCTCTCAATTGCTTCTCCTCTTGGTTTCCCTTGCAACTTCGCTATGTTTTTTTGGTTGCTCTCCCCTTTTGACTCTAAGTTTTTTGGCTGCGTTCTCTCCCTCTTGGTGCTTATTGCATGAGGAATGGGTGGTTTGAATTTGTTGCCCAAAATAATGCCTAGTGCTAGCTGCTGTTTTCCACTACTCAAGAGGAAAAGGAGGGTTGTATTTTGTAGGGATTCCCTTTTATTTTTGCAAGGATTCCCTTGTGGTTTCTGTAGGAAGGGCAAGAAAATGTAGAGCATGGTGTGGGGCAGCAGCTTTTGCATTATTTTTTCTTATTGTGGGCATAAACATGGCTGACGTGGGTGGCTATTTCTTGGCTGGAATGTGGCTAAAATATTTATGGCTATGTGGCAGGATTTCCTTGCTGAAAGGTGGCGATTTTGTTAGCTGATTTTGGCTGGAGTTTTTGTGACTATGTGGCATACTTTGGTAAGTGCAAGGTAGCTATAATTTGGTGGCCAATGTGGTATGCTATGTGGCTGCAACTTTGTGGGCAATGTGGCATGCTTTGGTAGGTGCAAAGTGGCTACAATTTAGTGGACAATGTGGCATGCTATGTGGCTGCAACTTTGTGGGCAATGTGGCATGCTTTTGTAGGTGCAAGGTGGCTATAATTTTGTGGACAATGTAGCATGCTATGTGGCTGCAATTTTGTGGGCAATGTGGCATGCTTTGGTAGGAGCAAGGTGGCTACAATTCTATGGGCAATATGGCATACTATGTGGCTAAAATTTTGTGGTGCTACTTGGTAGCTCTTTAGTTGTTTTATATTGCCTTAATTTACTACTAATCCTATATTAGTAATGTCTTAAAAATGTATTTGTATCTTCTCTCCATCCATTATGCTCCTAAGAATTTTATTTATATAATTCATGATTAACTATATGTCACCTATTTTATAAATGCCTTATTGTTACATAACTAAGCATTTTAATTCTTTGTCATATGTATTTTCTACTTTATTCTTAGATTTATCTAACTTTATTAGAGACTTGCGATGTTAAATCTAGGATTATGGTGGGGCAAATTTCAGCATAGATGCTGAGTTTAGGCAAATCCTACATTTGCAAAGCATGGAAGGATCTTGAGCTTTGATACAGTGATTTTTACATGGAATCCTCCTAAATTTTAAAGTGTGTATATTAAAAAGCATTTGAAATTTTTTGTTGCATAACAATATTTATTTTATGGTCATGCTGTACTGTATTTAGCTTTAACCTATAATTATGTTTTAAATTGAGAATATTGAAAATATGGGTCACCTATGGATGCACTTCTGGTCTATATTTTTTACTTTGAAAGAAAGCAACATTTTATCATACAAGTGCATCCATATATTGACCTAGAAGATCATAGTAGGTTTTATCTGTTCACTGAGTTGTCAAACTCACTACACGATATTTTTACATTTTTTTAGATAAGGATACAGAGTCTAGTCCTTTCCTTATAGATAGGTGATTAGTTAGGCGACATATTCTCTAGGTGAGCCTACTTTGCTTTCAGGGCTTACAGTTTTTTGCTTATATTGTATTTTATACTCTAGAGTGTGCTCTGAACACTATAGGCATAATCCTTGCTTCTATTGTAATATTGATGTATAAACTTAACTTGTACATTTGTTTATGCTTGGGAAACTTATGAACATATGCTTTTAATTTTTTTAAATTTGTTATGTTATACTTTAGACGGTTATATGGAATATGTTTTAGATAAATTTTATTTATTAATCACGTTCCCTTAAACTAAGGGTGTGACAACATCTTAGGATAGTCCTCCAAACATTAAAGGAGAAGAATCTTTTTGGTAAATTGGAAAAATGCAAGTTTTGGTTTAAGGAGGTGGTGTTTTCGAGATATGTCATCTCAAGAGAAGGAGTATGTCAATCATAGTAAAACTAAAGCAGTTTTAAATTAGGAGAGGCCAAAGTCAATTACTAAAATTAGAAATTTTCTAGGACTAGATAGGTACTATAGAAGATTTATACAAGGATTTTCCCAAATAACATTACCTTTGACTCGACTAACTAGAAAGAGGAGCCCATTCAAATAGACCAAGAAAATAATTTTCAAAAACTCAAGATCTGGTTAACTATACCTCATGTGTTAATTATATCTGAGCCTTCAAGACATTTTAAAGTATACACAGACCTAGAAGGGACTGGGATGTGTTTTGATGTAAGATAAGAGGGTGGTGGCCAATGCTTCCAGAAAACTGAGATTGCATGAAGAAAACTATCCCACCTATGATTTGGAATTAGCTACAATAGTTTTTACTTTGAAAATCTGAAGACATTACTTGTATAGATCAACGTTTAAAGTATATAGTGATCATAAGAGTCTCAAATTTCTATTTGACTTGAAGGAACTTAACATGAGGCAAAGAAGGTGGATGGAGTTCCTCAATGATAATAAATTTGAATTGAAGTACCATTTTAGAAAAGCAAATGTGGTAGTTGATGCCTTGAGTAGAAAATCATTATATTTGAGCAGGTTAATGTTGTGTGGGATGAAATTGTTAAAATAATTTAGAAATTTAAGATTATTAGTTGTATCTTTCTCAGAAAGATTGACCCTTAGAGGACTGAAGATTGATTGTGATTTGAGAACACATATGAAAAACTCATAGCCAAAATATGTTCTTACATAGCCATAAGGATCAGAATGATTTTTCCCTAACAGAGGAAGGAACCATTTTATTTCAAGGAATGTTATGTGTACCATGGGATTCAGAGTTAAGAATCAAAATCCTAGAAGAGGCTTATCAAAGTAAATATACTATCAATCCGGGATCCACTAAGATGTATCAAGATTTGAAAAGAACGTATTGGTGGCCAGGGATGAAGAGATATATTGCTAAATATGTAACAAAATGTTTAACCTTTCAAAAAATAAATAGAACATCAAAAGCCCTTAGGACCATTACTTAGTGTTTGGTTTAAGGGATTTTTAAGGGAAAAGGAGGGGAGTGCACAAAAGGGGAGGGGAGGGAATTTTTAAAACAAATACCTTGTTTGGAACAATAATTTGGAGGGCCCTCCCCCCATTTCCTTTCCCTCCAAAAGTGGGGGGATTTGGAGGGGAGGAAAAATGTTGGATGGAGAAAAGAACAAAATGCCCTCACCAAAATAATTTTACTTTATTTTGCTGCATATTTGTCTAAAATTAAAGGGGTATAATAGTCATTTTATTTTATTTTTCCTCCACTCCCCTTGCAAACCAAAGAAAGGAAAACTTATTTTTCCTCCTCTCTTCTCAGCTTAAACTAAACCAAACAAAGAATTTTTATTTTCCTCCCCTTCCCTTCCCTTCCCTCCGTTGAACCGAACACACCCTTAACCAAGAAGTGGGATAGTATATCTATGAATTTTGTAGTAGGTTTACTTAGAATACCATCTAGATATGATGCAATATAGGTGATAATGGGCAAAATAACCAAGTCCACTAACTTCCTACCAATCAAGATTAATTACTCATTAGATAAATTAGCCTACCTTTATGTGCATGAGTTTGTAAGATTACATGAAATCCCATACTGCATTGTCTCTGACAGGGATCCTAGATTTAATTCTAGATTTTAGAGGGCCTTGCAATAAGTGTTTGGAACTAAGTTATGTTTTAGTACAGTATATCATCCTTAAACTAATGGGTAGATGGAAATAATAATTCAAACATTGGAAGACATTATGAGGATTTGTGTTTTAGAGTAAGGAAAATGATAGGATAAATACATACCATTAGTGGAGATTTTTTATAATAATAGTTATCATTCCAGTATTTGAGGAAGGAAAGCATGTCTTCCTAAAGGTCTCCCCTACTTTTAGTATAGTTGAACCTTTAAAATTAAGAAATTGAGTCCCTAATAGTTGGGCCCTTATCAAATCTTAAAAAGACTTGGACCATTAGCTTACCAGATTGCACTTCCAGCTCATCTATCAAACCTCCATGATGTCTTTCATATTTCTTAACTTTGAAAAATATCTTCTTGATTCTTCACACACCATAAGAGAAGAATCAATGCAAGTAAGTGCGAGCCTAACATATCAGCCAGAGCCAACGTTGATTATAGACAAATATGTGAAGCAGTTGAGGACTAAGGCCATTCCCTTAATTAAAGTAATTTGGTAAGGATTGACCCCAGAAGAATCTACTTAGGAAAATGAGTATATTATAAAGCAGAGATATTCTTAACTCTTTGAAACATGTAAATTTCAAATTTTGTGGACATCATTTTTTAGAGGGTGAGAATTGTAACATCCCAAAATTTTCATCTTCTTAAAAGAAAAATAATTAAAATAAAATGATAGAAAAGTGTTAAAAAAAGAAGAGAAATACTAAAAGAAAATATATTGAAAGTTTCCTTATAAAATATCCCAAAATACTAGGAAAAGAGGGAGAAAATTAGTTAAAGTAATTCTTTAAGTTAAGATGAGACACATTGGTTTAACACATTTTGGAAATATATTCTTATGAGAAGAATAAAAGAGTTTTACTTTTTTGGAATAGTTAAGGAGGGTAAAATGGGAATTTCACTACTTACTAAGGGTGAAATCTTAAATAAAAGATTAAGCTATGAGAATGGCCTTAGTTAGTAACTTAAAATTAATTAATATTGTCTTAGTAGGGAATTAGGGTCATCAAAACAAGGCCCTAAGAAAGGATAATGGTAAGGTTGGAAATTAGGAAAAGTGACAAGGGTAAATTTGGAACAAAGAGGCAAATTATTGCCCAAGTAATTCATTTTATTATTTTTTATGGAGGAGGCAGTGCAAGACATAAATGAGAAGTTGGTTTCAACCAAGAGGGAAGGAAGAAAAGAAAGAGAGGGATGAGAAGAAGGAAGCTGAGGATGCCAAGAAGGAAAGGAAGAGAAAGAAAAGAAAGAAAAAGAGAAAGAGAAGAGAAGGGTAAGCTAGCTTCATCTCATCCTCCTAAACCATCTTCTCTTCCATTTTATACTTCTTAAACTCTCTCCATCTTTCATGGAAAAGTGTAAAAAAGTGATCAAGAGGAAGGGGAAAAGTGACGCTGCACAAGGAGGGATACATAGGAACTGAACTCATCCAACTAAAGGAAAACTAATCTTTGATGGGTTTAACAATAATCCTTAGATGTGAGTTTTTTATTTTACAGATTTTTAAGTTGTGTGCAACCTTAATTTCTTGTATTATAAGTAGCCAAATTGGTGTATGATTGTTGATAGTCATGGAAGTTCTTGTTGGTGTACATGTGATGTATGTTTGGGTGTGTTTGAATAGCTGGAAAATTCTGCATGGATGGCTGTAGATGGCTGTTTTTATTTTTTAAATTTGATGTCTTCTAGTTAGTTAAGCCGAGGTTTATGATTATTAAACTATGGAAAAATGGAGATGAGGTTTTGGTGGGTAAGAATCATAAGAATGACATAAGGAGAAAAATTATGTTTTTGGTACTATAAAAAGTGCTAGGCAAAATATACAATTCCATGGGGACTACTAATGGTTTGTGTCATAAAGTGAAGTTTAGTGGGAAGTTAAACAAGAAAAAAAATAATAGACAAGGGAATATATTTATACCTTAGGCCGAGAAAGGGAAAGCAACATAAAATTAGCCATAGGTCTAGTTTAAGTCTTTTGGAAATAAATTTGTGTAATAGAAAATTGATTGAATAGGTAATATGATAATGTGAAGTTAGGGCTTATTACTAAGGTAAATGAAGAAGGAAATATGGCTTCGAAGTTGTGATGTGAATTAGAAAAAATAAAAGGGAAGTATATATGAATAAAACTAAAAATTTCTTGTACATGATCAAGTAATATTTCACATAAGAAATATATGTAAATAGATAAGTAAGGGATACATAAAAATAACATCCAATGGAGCATCAAGAGGATATAAATTAGGCTTAGTAGGTTTAATTTAAGTTTGGCCAAATAGTGAAAGAAAATAGAAATGACCAAATGAATAGTAATTTTAACCAAATGAATAGTGGTTCTTTTTGATAAAATTAGAGCAAAATAAAAATATTTAAATAAAAAGAAATAAATAATTAAATGAATAAATAAAATGGGAAAAGAATAATTTGAGAAGGAAGAAGTTCGAATGGAAGAATTAAGAGAGGAAAATGATTTAAGTAGGATACTAGGAAGCTTTGGAATAAAACATTTATACTAATATATAGATGTGCTTATAATGAAAAGAAGATTTATCAACCTCAGGGAAAAGCAAAAAATTAAATATAAAAGAAAAAAAGAAAAGTTCTAATCTCATAAAAAATAATGCTACCAAATAAAGATGGAAATAAAGGTGATAAATTAGTATTGGCGATCAAAACTATTATAAATAAATTATTCCCATAAAAGTAAAATTTGTTAAGAAAGATTGGCCATCTTTCCATTGTAAGAATTTTCTCTATTCAATGCACTTGAGATGTGTGGTTGGCATGAATAATGCGTTATTTAAATGAATTATGCCTTGTATTGGTATATGCAAATATAAGAGATGAAGTGATAAAAATTAATTATTTTGAAATTTGCAAATATTAGTGATAAGGTGTGAATTATATATGTGAGTTTGGTGGTATATATGTTGTGGTTGAATAAAATAATATTAAAATATGGCTACTACATGAGAAAGGAGAGTATGTAACAACTCTATTTATGGTTTTCGTGTCGTTACCATATAAGGGACACCATATTCGCAGATATAAAAGAAAATATAATATGAGATTTTAACCATACTTGGACAGAGTATGTAACAACTCTATTTATATATATATATATATATATATATATATATATATATATATATATATATATATATATATAAATGTATATATATATATATATATATATAAATGTATATATATATATATATAAATGTATATATATAGATATATAAATGTATATATATATATATATAAATGTATATATAGATATATAAATGTATATATATATATATATATATATATATATATATATATATGTATATATATATTTAAAATTTCATGAAGTCATTACCTCTTTACTTCTAACTATTTAACTCATAATAACATTCAATTAAATTAACCAAACATAAATAAGGTTTAAGAAATACCATCAACACTTATACAATTCTGGGTTCACGTACACATTATTAATCAAAACATATGTACAAAAATCAAGCACATATAAGTCTACATTTTATTCATCCATATTGACCAGTTTCGGAGATACGGGTGCAGGTGGTTGCACCTTTACTGGGATCTTAGCCAACTCGACCCAACGTACACTAAAAGTCGGTCATAGAAAATATCTGCATAACTTAGTTTTCTGAACATGATATGGAAATATAGTGAGAAATAAATCCCAATAGGTTCAACAATAAATCATTATCAATAATGCTTGTCACGTCATGTTCATTTGTATAAGTTACAACAATTATCTTTAGGTTACATGAATGCACTATATCTATGCACATGAAAATCATACAGTTATGACATGTATGGCATGAATAATTATTTTTAGAATATTATATTATGGCTATCAACTTATTTTCATATCAAGCTACCCCGGTTAAGGTGAGTACTTTCTACTCTCCAGTACAGGCTTTTCTCGCTCTGTTTGACATGGCACACTTTTTCTTTCTTTTCTCAATTTCATAGTCATAGCTGTGAGTAGGGCGTCCCCTATTAGTGCACCACATGGACCGCCATGTGACCGTGCTCGTCTCTTTTCTTTTCTTTTCTTTTTACGTTAATAGCCAAAAATATGATTTCAATAACAAGTATGTTCATTATATCATATGCCATAATTTATCATCAAAGCATAATCACTATAAAAAATTATTGGTAAAATGCAATCATGTCATTATCATAACCATTTTTGAATATCACTTTATAAAATATTTTCATGTCAAAATTACCCACTTAAGATGGTAAGGAGTTCATGCAATGGTAATGGTTAGGGCATACCCTAGTTATTTATTATTTCCATTTATAGAATTCTTTTTCTTTTTAAAATATTATTTTCATCTTTTCATTTTCTTTATGATTGGCTTCTCGTTACTTTTCTCCTACTTATATTATTTCCAACACATGTTCTCACAAATTTTATAGGACATTATTCTCCAATTTGATTTTTATTATTACCCTATATAGTTAATGAGGTTAATTTAGAGTAGAAAACTGTTAAAAATAAACTTTACTAAGTCTCAAAACGGCTTGCCCATGTTCCAAGACATAGACATGCTTGAAAAATACTTTGAACGTACTCAAAAATAACCTTGAACACTGCCTACCCATGCTGAAGCAACTCAGAACACGGCCTGGCCGTGTACTGTGACATTTCCTCACTTATTCAATCATATCTCCCTCATATGAAATCCAATTGAGGTAATTCCAAAGCTTATAAAAGTTAAGAAACTTATCTACAACTTTCATGTATATCATTTCTTCAGATTCCTTACGCATTATTCCCAGAAAATTGAAAACAAAAATGCTTACATTTACCAACTTGGATTCTAGACTGATTCTAATATCTACTTATTAATCAGTCATATCTCCCTTATATAGACTCCATATTAAGTGATTTTAGAGCCTATAAATCCATGAGACATATATCTATATTTATTATGTTAATAATTTTCTTTAATTCCCTTCATATTTTTTCTAAAAATTCAAACACAGAAGTATATTTAACAAATTCTTTCCTGATTAGCTAGTTTCTGACCACTGCTTACTAATCTAACCATATCTTCCTAATATGGATTCCAAATTGAATGATTATAGTGGTTAAAAATCTGTGAGACATATATCTACATTATTCATGTTAACCATTTCTTTCAATCCCTAATCAATTCTTCCTATAATTTCAAAAATAGAAGCTTTTCTGGTTACTCCAAAATCCAATTTTTGTAGCCTAGCCTTTCCTAAAACTCTAGTTCATCATTTTATTAATTCATCTTCCATTTTTCTTCCAAATTTTCACCTAACCATAGAATTACTCATCTCAACATTTAATTATATTTCTTACTTAATTTAACATATTCCATCATCCACTTCAAAAGAAAAATAGAATCAAATTATGCATCACTAAGGGTGTTTTTCAACAAAAATTTCTCATGGTCTTCCCCTAGGTGTTTAAGGCAATACTTAATTTACCAACCTAACCATCTTCCATCTATTTTTACCATATACATAAAAGTAGCATAAAAGCCCTAAAGTTTTGTCACCCATAGCCATATCTATGCATAACTTTTCATACCAACCAAAACATTCAAAACATACATCACATGCAAGATCAACATGTAATATAACATAACAACATCTATGGCCAATCATCAAAGTAGTAAATATTTTAAATTTTATCAAAGTTCTAAAATTAAAATCCCATATAAATGTTATAAATTTCAAAACTTTTCTTCAAAAAGAGATATTGTTAAACCTACCTAAAGATCTCCCTAGCTCACTTAGTGAATTCTTTTTCTTGTTTCCTCTTAAAGGAAGTAGCAATATTCCTCCATTCCCTTAGCTTTTTTAGCAGTTTAAATAAGATAAGGATGGTTTGTTTTGAACCCCAAGAATGACGAGAAAAGATGGATTCAAGTGGAGATTAAGTTAACTTACCTTGAGTACTTAGTCCTCTAGACTTCTTCTTCTTCCTTCCTCTCTTTCTCTCATTTCTTCACTCTACCTTGCTTCTATTTTTTCCTCTCCCTCACTTGAACGAAATTATAATGTTATAAGGGTGGGTTTTTCTTAAATAAACTATCAAGTGGTGCACCTTTCATAATCATGGGTCTACCTTATCACAATTAGGATGCAATTGGTTTTTTTTTTTGGAAGACAACTCGTGTTCTTGTCTTCCTCTCCCTTAGTCAAGATATGCATAGAAAAAGTAGATTTGTATTTGTAATCATGATAAAATTTTATTAAAACAAAAGACAAGGTCCCTTTGATTTAGGGATTCTTTTTCTTTTTCTTTTGTCTCACTCAAGTATGATAGATTTGCCTTTCTAGGTGGTAAATTTCTAGTCCTTGAGTCTCCGTTGCTGGGCTAAAATTATTTGTATAGGATAAAGATGTTTTGTCATAATACCATGTATTATTATATCATCACATGGCTTGCTAAAATTATTAGTGTAAGATATAGATGTTTTGTCTTAATGCCATGTATTATTACCTACTATATAATCACATGGCTTGTTGAAATTATTAGTATAAGATATAGATGTTTTTTCCTGATGCCAAGTGATCTAATCTTGATTATTATTACACTACTATTTCATCACATGGTTCTTATTTTGCGCTCTTGGATTTGTGCTTATTCTTGCCCATTTCTTTTGCTTTGGCTAAAATTCTACATGTCATGGAGGGTTTGGTCACATTTTAATGATTTTGGGGCTATCGGTCCAACTTCTATATCTTAGTCCAAGCCTATGTTATATCTCTTACTTGGGCTATCCAATTGGCTTGCTAGAAACTCATGTTAAGTGGAAAAATAAACTCCGAAGTGTCCCTAGGTGAAGGTCTAATGTATGGGTGGAGATGTTAAACTTAGTAACTCTAACTCTTGAATTAGGAAAAATTACCCTAATCTAATCTGCTTAAAATTTTAAGACATTTACTTTCTTCTAAAAAATTATCTTCCTTACCCAAGAATTTTGCCTCTCTTTAGAATGTTATTTCTAATTTCTCCTATTAGGTTTTCTCTCTTTACCTATGTCCTTAATGTTAGAAACATTTTCTATGCATACACATAAGGTGAAAAATTTCTAAGGCTTATATTTTTTCTTAGATATCAAAAAATTGTTTAATAAGTTTTATTTCCTTAATTAAATATTTATGTACCTTTATTAATAAAAGAAACAAAATTAAGGATGTTATAGAGTAGGGCTCGTTTAGGGGTAAGCAGCAGGGGAATAGGAGGATGGCTCACATTACTCTATTACATAGACTAAATAAAGAAGAGTAAATAGCCACCATGAATAGAATTATCTGCTTAAAGATATTTATTACATATGCATTATGCTTGCCATTACTTTTTCATGATACATACATTATTTATGTATTCAGCTTACATTACTCTATTTACATTTGATAGTATATATAGCCAGACATAACATGTTATGCTTATGAGTACTGTGTGAGATTATCGTTGAATCTATTGGAAATTTCAGTTCTCATTATTTTTTTATGTTTTTTTTAGATCAGAACAAGTAAGATGCCTTTCATTTTCTTATCATTGATGCTAAAAAGGCAGTGGGTGGAGCTACCATATCTAGGACACATCTGTATTATCATCGATGTGTTCATAATGAACTTGTTAGAGGTGTCTGTTCATGTGCCACCTCCTCCACCCTTTGATCCAAAGGGGTAGCATGCTGAGCACTAGATATTTATATAGTACTATATAATGATACTAGTGTAGTAATTGATTGCCTAACTTTTGAACAGTGATTAGGTACTTTCTTATTTTTTGTATGACATGTAGTACCTAGGATCACCCATGTAGATTAGAAAACCCTGTTGTAAATACTAATATGATATTAAAGAAAATCGGGTATCTTTTGTGTACTTAGTGTATGATTATATCTGCTTAATTTCTTTATTTTTACAATACTGTTATGAGTAATCAAATGTAATCTAAAAAAGTAATAACAGCAAGATAGGCGATTCACTAATGAATATATATATATATATATATATATATATATATATATATATATATATATATATATATATATATATATATACTAGAAAAGGGGTCATTGTAGTATTATTCTTATAGTTACTTTATTCAATTGTTTATAACCAATGTATAACCATAAACTGCCATCTCCCTTTTCAAAAACAATACTAGACCACTCAAAAATATATATTAGATTAGATAAAACCCTTATTAAGGAAGTCTTGGAATTGAGCTTTTAACTATTTCAATTCAAGTAGAGCCAAACGATACAAGAGTGTAGACATGGGTTGTTTTGGGTAATAGCTTTAACTTAAGGTTGATCTCTCTCTTAGATGATAATTCTTTTGACGAGACATTAGGATATTCCTTGACTAGAAGAACTTGGTCAAGTATGAGTGACCCATGTTTGGTATCGTAAACATATGCTAAATGCCCATGCAAACTTCTTTTTGAAAATTTTCTTATCACTTAGTGTAAACGAGGTTATTGGGAATCACAATTATATCTTTCTTCTTCTTCTTTTTAACTCATTTCTTCATATGAACATATCCTTTTATCAAACATATTTGTTCCCCTATCACAAAGTCTTGATCCTCGGAAGATCTAATAGGAATAGTTAATGTAGGTACTCTAAGTACTGTCACAAGTTGGGCTTTACTAGTTGATAGTGGTATTATCATTAAAGGCAGTCTCTAATTATGTGATCCACTTAGACATAATTAAGACAAACTAGTTACTTTATGACAAACTTTGATGGGGTATTTTCCACAAGTTGGGCATCATGGGTTCTTAGTTGGTCTTGGGCAAATCAAGATAATTTATTTATGAATAAACTTTCTGTTTTGTTTTCTTTGGCTCAATGGTCTATTCAATAAAGACACAACACAAGTAAATCTTGACATTGACTCACTTATTAGTCTTTTAGATCCTCTTGATATTGAACTAGATGACATCTCAATTCTTACCTTCTTATTATGAGTTTTACTAATTTTCTTATCCTTATCTTTCAGTTTTTTCTTTTCCTAAAAGTATCATTTACCACCTAAGCACATGTAGTAGTTTTAGTTATTTGTGTTAATCTATATAAGTCATTTTTTAACCTTTTTGTTCCTTGTTGCACTAGCCCTTAATCAACCTTTTCTTGTTCAGATTGAATAAGGGGAACATGCTAATATTATTGACTAACTATTTCCACCAACATTTTCCATAGATATTCTGTTTGCTAAAGTTCATTCACTATTTAAACTAGTCCAAGGCCTCTTGTTCCCTAAGATTCTCAAGTAGGTTACAAGCAATAAAAGCATTACTAATCTTAGACCAAGTATGTAACATCCCTAATTTCGTTACTTTTATTAATAAAGGTACATAAATATTTAATGTAACATTCCTAATTTTGTTTCTTTTATTAATAAAGATACATAAATATTTAATTAAGGAAACAAAATTTATTAGACAATTTTTAGATATCTAAAGAAATATAATCCTTAGAAATTCTTCACCTTATGTGTATGCATAGAAAATGTTTCTAACATTAAGAGAACAAGTAAAGAGAGAAAACCTAATAGGAAAAATTAGAAATAACATACTAAAGAGAGACCAAATTCTTTGGTAAGAAAGATAAATTTTTTTGTGAAGTGAGTAAATGTCTTAAAATTTTAAGAAGATTGAATTAGGGTAATTTTTCCTAATTCAAAAGTTAGAAATTTCTAAGTTTAACATCTCCACCCATAAATTGGGCTTTCATCTATGGACACTTCATATATAGTTTTTTTCACTTCACATAAGTTTCTAGCAAGCCCATTGGATAGCTTAAGCAAGAAATAAAACATAGACTTGGACTAGGATATAGAAGTTGAACAGATAGCTCAAAAATTATGAAAATGTGACCAAACCCTCCATAAAAGGTAGAATTTTAGCCAAAGCTAAGGAAATGGGTAAGAATGAGCACAAATCCAAGAGGAAAAAAAATAATAATCATGTGAGAAAATAGTAGTGCAATAATAATCAAGATTAGGTCACATGGCATTAAGACAAAACATCTATATCCTATATTCATAATTTCAACAAGTAGGTAATAATACATAGCATTAGAATAAAACATCTATATCCTACATTCATAATTTCAACAAGTGGATAATAATACGTAGCTTTATGACAAAATATCTTTATCCTACACAAATAATTTTAGCCAAGCAAGGGAGATACAATGGCTAAAAATTTGTCACTTAGAAAGGTAAACCTATCATACTTGATTAAGACAAAAGAAAAAGAAAATGAATCCCTAAATCAAAGGGACCTTGTCCCTTGTCTTAAGAACATATTATTATAATTTTCAAAATAAAAATATCCTTTTGCTATGCATATCTTGACTAAGGAAGAGGAAGACAAGAACATGAGTTGTTTTCCCCTAAAAAACAATCAAGTGCATCCTAATTGTGATAAGGTAGACCCATAATCATGAAAGGTGAACCACTTCATAGTTTATTTAAGCAAAACCCACCCCTATAACATTATAATTTCGTCTAAGTGAGGGAGACAAAAAATAGAAGCAAGGTAGAGTGAGGAAATGAGAGAAAGAGAGGAGAAGAAAAGAAGGAAGAAGAAGGAAAAGTCTAGAGGATTAAGTACTCAAGGTAAGTTAGCTTAATCTCCACTTGAATCCATCTTTCTTCTTCATCCTTGGGGTTCAAAAACTCACCCTCCTTCTCTTATTTAAGATGCTAGAAAAGCTAAGGGAAGGGAGAAATATTGTTACTTCCTTCAAGAGGAAACCAGAAAAAGAATTCACTAAGTGAGCTAGGGAGATCTTTAGGTAGGTTTAACAATATCTCTTTTTGAAGAAAATCTTTGAAATTTGTAACATTTATGTAGGATTTTGATCTTAGAACTTTGATGAAATTTATAATATTTGCTACTTTGATGAATAGTCATAGATGTTGCTATATCATGTTACATGTTATTTTGCATATGATGGATATTTTGGACATTACGGTTGATGTGGAAAGTTTTGCATAGGTATGGCTATGGGTGGAAATTTTTTTATGATTTTTATGTTACTATTTTGTAAATTTGAAAGTGTTGAAAAATTAATGGAATATGATTAGATGTAAAGAAAATGGAAGAGGATGTAATATAATGATGAACTAAAACCTTAGGAAAGAATTGGTTAGGAAACTAGATTTCGGGGTAACCAAGGAAACTTCTATTTTTGAAATTCTTAGAAGAATTGGTTAGAAATTAAAAGAAATGGTCAACATAAAAAATGTATATCTTTGTCGCAAGGATTTTTATCCACTGGAATCACTTAATTTAGAGTCCAGATGAGGGTGTTATTGCCCGATATGTAAGCAGTGGTCAGAAAATGGTTAACTAGGGAAGAATCTGTTAAATATGCTTCTGTGTTTGAATTTCTGGGATAAATTTGTAGGGAATTATAAGAAATACTTAA
This sequence comes from Gleditsia sinensis, assembly GCA_037074535.1. Taxonomy (NCBI): domain Eukaryota; kingdom Viridiplantae; phylum Streptophyta; class Magnoliopsida; order Fabales; family Fabaceae; genus Gleditsia; species Gleditsia sinensis. Next base: position 27,811,647 of record CM073468.1, on the reverse strand, counting down.
CATGAAACATTTAGATCTATGTTTCATGGATTTTTAGCCACTAGAATCATTCAAATTGAAATCAATATGTGGGAGATATGGTCAGATTAGTAAGCAAAGGTCAGAAACTAGCAAACTAGGGAAGAATATGTTAAGTATGCTTCTGTGTTTGAATTTCTGGGCAAAATATGTAGGGAATTGAAGAAAATTATTAACATAATAAATATAGATATATGTATCACGGATCTATAGGTTCTAAAATCACTTAACTTAGAGTCTATTTGGGAGAGATATGACTGATTAATGAGTAAATATTAGAATCAGTTTAGAATTCAGGGTGATAAATGTAAGTGTTTTTGTTTTCGATTTTTTGGAAATACTTAGTAAGGAATCTGAAGAAATGATAAACATGAAAGTTGTATATAAATGTCTTAAATATTTCACTAAAATGTTCAACATAAGGGTTTTAGAGGATTGTCTTATCTTTCAAATAACTCCAAGATCACCTCAATCGGATTTAAAATGAGGTGTTATGCTCTGTTTAGCGAAGAGAGGATAATAATATTTAAAAAAGAAGAAGAATCTTATAAATGACTAGTGTATGCCATAGCCATTGTCATTATATGAACTCTTTACTATTTTAAGTGTGTAATTTTGACATAGAAATATTTTATAAAGTGATATTTGAAATGATTATGTTTATGGCATGATTACCAATGATTTTGGGTAATGATTATATTTTGATGAAAATTATGGCATGTGAGTATAATAAACATACTTATTATTGAAATCATATTTATGGCTATTAATGTGAAAAGAAAAGAAAAGAAATGAGCATGGTTATATAGTGGTCTGTGTGGTGCACCAGTAGGGGATGCTCTACCAACAGTTATGATTACGTTAATAAAAAAAGAAAGAGAATCTGTACCATGTCGGACGGAGCGAGAAAAGTCTATTTTGGAGAGTAGAAAGTACTCACCCTGACTGGAGTAGCTTGATATGAAAATAAGTTGACAGCTATAATATAATATTCTGAAAATAGTTATTCATGCCATACATGTCATAACTGTACGATTTTCAAGTGCATAGATATAGTACATTCATGTGACCTAAAGATAATTGTTGTAGTTTATACAAATGAACATGACGTGACAAGCATTATTGATAATGATTTATTGTTGAACCTACTGGGATTTATTTCTCACTATATTTCCATATCATGTTCAGAAAACTAAGTTATGCAGATATTCTTTATGACTGACTTTTAGTGTACGTTGCGTCGAGTTGGCTAAGATCCCGGTGAAGGTACAACCATCCGCACCCGTATCTTCGAAACTGGTCAATATGGATGAATAAAATGTAGACTTATATGTGTTTGTTTTTTGTACATATGTTTTGATTAATAATGTGTACGTGAACCCAGAATTGTATAAGTGTTGATGGTATTTCTTAAACCTTATTTATGTTTGGTTAATTTAATTGAATGTTATTATGAGTTAAATAGTTAGAAGTAAGAAGGAAATGACTTCATGAAATTTTAGAAATATACATATAATTATATATGCAAAAAAAATAAAAAAAAATGGAGTTGTTACAAAGTAAGCAAGGAGGCATCATTTTAATGCCATAGACAAACTCTATTTTACTCATACACTACAACGTGTAACTAATGATCAAAAAGTTTCATGACACGGATGAGATCACATCCCAAGGTCACACATAGCTAGTCTAACCTTTACCAATAATGTGTAAGGGTTAAGGGTAAACAAATTTAATAGATGTCCCATATATGGGAATGAACAAATGCAAAATAGGATCACATGATTGAAGTTTTAGGATGTACAATGACATGTAACTAAACTAAAATACGCCCCAGGTATTGTGTCTAAGCAAAGTAGACACATCCTATACTTGTATTAATAGATCACTAAATCAAGCTATGATACCAATTTGTCTCATGCGCAAATGTGGAGTGTGACCAACTGGAGAATGGATACCTAAACTCTATGACTGACTATAATACAACTCAACAAAAAGTTATACATTCAAGACAAATCTTGGAGTACTATTAAAGATATATGACAATATTTTGACAAAAATATAGCAGCCTCCCTATAAATAAGGACCCTCTCGAATGTGTACAACATATATCCAAATTCAAGATATAAAAGAGCTCAGCTCCAATAGAAACAAAACCATATACAAAGAGTTGATGACATTTACACATATATGGCACTATGAAAAACTATAACTTGGACCCACTACACAGACTCCATTATGATTGTAAAGAATTCCACAACCTCAAGCTTATTTCTCCAAGAATACCATGCCATAACTATGGTCAGCAAGTTCAATGTATGGAAGGTAGATTCTGAGCTATACCTGGAGCTAAAAACATAAGGATAGAGGGGTGAGTCACTAGGACTTAATGAGAAGAATATATCAAAAAGGATATTAGAACGACATCTATTAAATAAGTCATATATATATATGTGTGTGTGTGTGTGTGTGTGTGTGTGTGTTTACATAACCATGTCTAGAAGTATAGAATAGTAAGCCTTACATCATACACTTATTAGCACAATAAACATTCACTTAATCATATACAAGATTATCAATTATCACTCATGTTCATACCAATTAAGCAAGACAAACAAGACAAGCAAGGGCCAATATTGAAGAACTTTTAGTCTTGTGGAGCTAAACATAACATTAATGTATCAATCTTTCTAACTAACACAGTGTCAAGATATCAATCTTCTTGACTAGCACAACCTTAGGATATCAATCTTCCTGACTAGCATGACATTAGGGCATAATCTTCTTGACTAGTACAATGTCAAGGTATCAATCTTCCTGACTAACATGATGTCTAAAACTCTAGGTCTCAATGGACTATATATTCACAGGATATCACATGACATACAAGACTAGCCTCACTAGACCTTTTATGATGTCATTTTCCTAGGTGCACTTGAGTATTTGTGTTCACATATTTAGTTGGCCCTATCAAACACATACAATGCATATATACATTTCACATTATGTATATTTCTCAAGATCACAAGTTACTGAACAAGTTTGGGATTTCATACAAGCCATATTTGATTCTTTAGTTTACTAATCATACAGTTCTACTTATACCTACCATTGTCCTCTATCAACAAGGAATATATACAACTTATCATGAAATACAACTAGTTGCCATTAGATAGTATTTTTTACTCACAGATTTGATAAATCGACGCTTATGGCACTAACTAGTGTTATTGAGCCTAGTATCATGATCTTGATCCTAGATAAGCTGAAGGGTTTAACGAAATGGATTCATGGCCAAAATTTAATGGTGTGCAAGAACAAGATGATGGTGTTCACGTGGGTACAGGAGCATTATGATGCTGAATGACAGTCTGGAGGCTGTGTTAGTGGTGGTGTATGACGTGGGTGGCAGTAGCGTAACAGTGAACGATGGCGCGACAGTAAAACACAAATGAGTGTGACGTTAAGCTTTCCAACAGGCTTTGTTTCTCTTACTCTTTCTCCTTTCTAATGTATTCTCAAATCACCCATATTTTATTATTTCTTTATTTATTGGTTTATTTGCTTCATTAATTCTTTTCCCCCACAGAAATTATAATAGCCGCATAACTTATCTAGGTATTTTCCAATTTTCTTAACCCTTTTCTTTTCTTTCACCCATAAGAGGATATGATGGTGGCCACAGAAAATTTAGAAAATTTTATTTTCATTATTATTGATGTTTATAAACTTTAGTTATGATACCAGTTATTACAGAACCACCATTTACTAGTCCAACAAGTTAATCATTCATGATGAAGATGACAACCAAAATTAACGACAGTGACGATCGTGCAGCAAAGAGGATCTCATGAAGAACCAGATTGTGATGAGGAATCAATACAAGAATTTTCCAAATTTCTAGATAATGCATGGCCTATTTGATTGTTATATTCATCAGCGCTTATGATGCGCTTCAACATTTGAGAGGAACACAAGGTAGAATGCTTTGTATCTCACAATCTCTGTCATATGGAATCCATTTGTCACTAGCATTGGTTTTTGTAATCGCATAATTCCTTCGATGTGAACTATATCTTCCTGACTATCCTCAAAATTTTACCTTCACCCTCGTATTCGAAGTCCCGTAGCATACTCGATCCTTACTAAAATTGAAGGCCTTTTCCATATAGCCTCAATATTTACCTTTAATTTTTTATCCATTTTGATTCCGTCTTGTTTCCTCTTTTCTTTGATCACTGTTATAAGACCTCAAGAAATCATAGTATATATATGTGTGTGTGTGTGTGTGTTGGGCTAAACTTGAACCCAAAAATGAACCATTTATTTAGATCAGCATACTAACCCACTTGGCCCACATATATGTATGGTTTTGATGATGGCTCAACAACTCAGATAATATTTGTCAAAAAAAAAAAATTACTCAGATAATGAAAAAGTAGTTATCCAATTATTTATGGACTTATATTAGTTGAAATGCATTGGTAAAATAAAATATATTCTTCCCTTATTTTATGGACACCTAAAAGATGACTTCGTGCTGTAACTATATTTTTACTTCTTATGTGATTATTTCAGGTAGAAATGATGGAAGGTTTACAGGTTTTATGAATAAAAAGGTAGCTTACTTAAGCAGGACCTTTGTCTGCCCAAATTTAAACAAGAAATCCCCTGACAGAATACTCTAATATAAAAGCTCCCACGTTTTAGGAGCTTTATGTGCTATCCAATAAGGAGCATCTGGAGCATGTCAGAAGCATAAATACACTCCAGCAATCATATTTCTTTGCTACAAATTCACCTCCTGAAGTGCATTAAAGGCCACGAAGACGAACTTATTCAAGAGAGAATTATTACATTCTTCTTCCCTTCTACAAACCGTGAGCAATTATCATTGGTTCTCATTCTACTCATTAGGAGTTATTAGTTTTGAAAGGCTCTTTTGAGCATTCTTTCATTTTCTTTCATTTACTATCATGCTAAGTTCTTGTTGAGACACTTTGTGAGTTTGAGTTGTAAAGGCTGTCTTGTATTGAGGTGGTAAAAGCCTTGGTGGCTTCCCTATAATTGTGAGCTTGCTGAGTGTAGCTTGTTGGAAAATCAGTGTGGAATGGTTGTCTTCGTAAGAAGGCGTAAAGACTTTGTGCCTGCCTTGATTGTACCGTGATTGCCCAAATTATTACATTCTTCTTGCTTTCTACCAACCGTGAGCAATTGTCATTGGCAGTCATTCTACTCATTAGGAATTAATAGTTTCGAAAGACTCTTATGAGCATTCATTCATTTTTTTTAAATTTACTGTCATGCTAAGTTCTTGTTGAGATACTTAGTGAGTTTAAGTCGTAAAGTGATAGTCCCACATTGGTTGATGAAGGAGGTCTTGGGTTCCATATAAGGTTGGAAGGCACACTTTCCTAACAGGCTAGTCATTTGGGAGAGTTCTACCTTTCGACTTGTAACAATTGGTATCAGAGCCTGACATGCCAACCGATGTGAGTTCTGATGGGGCGAGCCCTGCGGGCCTCTGACACAGTTCCGTGAATGTGAGGTATAGTAAGTCCCAAAAAGAGGTAGACAAGACCCACCTTACACGAGGACGTGCAAGCTTCAAGAGGTGAGTATTGATAGTCCCACATTGGTTGGTGAAGGAGGTCTTGGGTTCCATATAAGGTTGGAAGGCACCCTTTCCTAACAGGCTAGTCTTTTGGGAGAGTTCTACCTTTCAACTTGTAACATAAAGTCTGCCTTTTATTGAGATGATAAAAGCCTTGGTGCCTTCGCTGATTGTGAGCTTACTGAGGGTAGCTTGTAGAAAACTCAGTGTGAAATGGTTGTCTTGGTGAGAAGGTGTAAAGACTCCGTGTCTTTCTTGATTGTACGGTGATTTTCCAAACTTTATAACAAAACTCTCTTCATTACTTTGTGCTTAAGGAGAAGACGTAAAATCTTTTTTTTTGTTTTCAATTTGAATCTCTATAAATTCTGCTTTGCTGAGCTCTATTCTTTCTCATATGTTTTATGCTGGTTTTTGTCGAAAACTTCAAACCTGTGAAACTGTTTTATCTTGGATTGATTCAAGTTGTCTTTGGTTTAATCTTTTCCAAATCTCTTTTAAGAATTGTATAAAGCCATAGCTCTCTTATAGCCTCTTTCTTTCCGAACTTAAACAAGCAAACAAATTAGTTAGAATTGAAAAGACAACATTTGGACTTGTGATTTTTTAAAGATTCTTGATTCTATTTTCAAAAGATAAAGTTATTTATTCAAAAAATTTCAGAAGAGGTTTTCAAAGTAGTTAAAAACTCATAACACTCTATTTAATCCCCCATTCTTTGATGCTACATATTGACTAACAAGGTATAATTGTTAGATATTTTATTAGTGGCCCATGTGTTTTAGATATGTATTTTATTATATTTATTCATTTAAATATAATCATAACTTAATGATAATAATGACTTTGTGATAATTATGAATTTAATGATAATTATCACTTAATGATAATTATGATGTAATAATGTTTAAATGCTAAAATCTTATTGGTCAATAAGAGAGATATTCTCTTAATGGATATACATGTTGATGGTACATGTATATTAAAGACTCTATATAAGAAACCGGTCCTCTCTCTGCCTAGTAATGTGACAGTTTTCTCTCCATCAAGAAACGTGTGTCAAACCTAAAGGGGTGAAGAGAGAGAAATACGGTTTCTTTGAGATTTCTAATCTATTGTAAGTTTATTTGCAAGATAAACATCATGGACCAAGGTATGTCTTCATTCAATTATTATTTTTGTGAGAATCATAAAATTCTAAGATTATAAGGCATAATGAGTTATTCAAAATTAAGGTTTTGATTTGAATAAATTATTGAATAACCTACATGTGGTATCAGAGCGTGGTTTTGGAACTTATGATTTTTCATTTAAGATTATTGGTTTTTATTTTTTTACAGATCAAGAATTACATAATTGTATTTTATCAGGTTTCAGAAATTTATGTTAATTTCCGCGTAACGTTGATAGCTTTCCGAAACAGTATTTTTATGCAAAATTGAAAATATTTTGATTAGCAATCCATCAATTGATTATTTGATGTAAACAAAAAAAAAAGGAATCAGTTTTCGGAAATCTTTTCTCCTGCACTTTACTTTCTTTTCCACATGATGCATGAAACATGGATCAAGAATTTTCGAAACGCACCTGGAAGCCATGAATTGGCTTTATTGAATTAGCCTGATCATATTGATGAATTGCCTTTATATTCCTACGTCACTTTTTTTGGTGGGTTTTCCACTTGATTTGGATGATGCAATCATATATAATTTGTTGTATTTATAATTGTATTATATATGATAATTATTTGAAAGTATGTTTGCAATTTTAGAATTATATTATGTAAGATTTGTTAATCACCAAAGTGGTCAAATCATTAAGAAAATTAATTCTAAATTGTATAATGATTTTATTTTTCAATTACCCATGAATTTTGATGCTTATAAATGACATAATGATGGTTTATTTATGGGTATATTGAAAGTTATTGGCTATAAAATATTTAAGGATCACCCAAAGGTTGATTAGTTAGTTTTATAGTCAAGAACATGAATGTGGATAATTAATGTACTTTATTTGATTTGTTTAGTATATCCAAGATAACAAACATGTCAAATTAGAGTATATGTAATTACCAATTATGTTAGATTAAATTAAGCATCAATTATGTTTATTGCTATACATTGTTGGATCACCCAAAGGTGGACTTTAATGTACATTTATTGATGATACTATCTGAATCTGAGTTATGCATTTAAATTATGACTCAAAGCATTAATGTATGAGCATTTTATCTGTTTGCAGCATCAGTTCCTGTTTCTTTTCATTCGCAAACTTTTTCTATATTAAAGTACAATGGGCTTAACTTCTCTGAGTGGTGTGAGCAGATCCAATTTCACTTAGGTGTTTTAGATCTTGATTTAGCACTCCTAACTGATAAACCTGCTGCTCTTACTGATTTAAGTAGCACAGAACAGAAATCTCTCCATAAAGCTTGGGAAAGATCTAATAGATTGAGCCTAATGTTTATACAAATGACAGAAGCAAACAACATTAAGTCCACAATTCCCAAAACTGAAAGTGCAAAGGAATACATGAACTTTGTGGAAGAGCGCTCCCAGTCTGATATTGCTGATAAGTCATCGGCTGGGTCATTAATGAGTACATTAACCACCATGAAATTTGATGGTTCATGTACTATGCATGAGCATGTCACTGAGATGACAAGTATAGCAGCCAAACTGAAGTCCATGGGAATGGAGGTGAATGAAAACTTCCTTGTACAGTTCATTTTGAACTCCTTGCCTTCTGAGTATGCTACGTTCCAAATGGGTTACAACACCATTAAGGATAAATGGAATGTGCATGAATTGCATAACATGCTCATTCAAGAGGAAGGCAGGCTGAAGAAACAAGGAATTCATTCAATTAATCTCATGGGTCAGCAAGGAGCTGGTAAGAAACACATAAAGAAGAATGAAAAGGGCAAGCAAGGACTACATAAAGTTAAAGAGTCATCTGCCCCAATCCACAAGAAGGAACAAAAGAATGATAAGTGTCATTTCTGTAAGAAATCTGGACACTATTAGAAAGATTGCCCTAAACGCATGGCATTGTTCGAAAAGAAAGGGATTCCTTACAACCCAAACCATAAATCCAAATGAAAAATTTGTCTTCATGGGGAATCGAGTCAAAGCTCTAGTTGAAGCCATTGGGACCTATCGTTTGATTTTAGATACTGGACATCATTTAGATCTTTTTCAAACTTTTTATGTTCCTTCTGTTTCTAGAAATTTAGTCTCTTTGTCTAAATTTGATATAGCTGGATACTCTTTTAAATTTGAGAATGGATGTTTTAGTTTATTCAAACATAATCATCTCATTGGTTCTGGTATTTTATCTGATGGTTTATACAAATTAAAGCTTGATAACCTTTTTGCTGAGACTCTTCTAACCTTGCATCAAAATGTTGGTACTAAACGTGGGTTAATTAATGAAAGTTCAGCTTACTTGTGGCATAAACGTTTGGGTCACATATCCAAAGAAAGAATAGTGAGATTGGTAAAGAATGAAATCCTTCCATATTTGAATTTTACTGATCTTGACATATGTGTGGATTGTATTAAAGGAAAATATACAAAACACACAATTAAGAAAGAAGCCACAAGAAGCACACAGCTCCTTGAACTTATACACACCGATATATGTGGGCCTTTTCGTGTTCCATCTTTTGGTGGAGAAAAGTATTTTATCACTTTCATTGATGACTTTTCACGTTATGGCTATGTTTATTTGTTACATGAAAAATCTCAGTCAACAGATGTCTTAGAGATATTTGTCACTGAGGTAGAAAGACAATTAGACAGAAAGGTGAAAGTTATCAGGTCTGACAGAGGTGGTGAATATTATGGAAAATATGATGAAACCAGACAATGCCCTGGTCCATTTGCTAAATTCCTTGAAAAGCATGGCATATGTGCCCAATACACAATGCCAGGAACACCACAACAAAATGGTGTTGCAGAAAGGTGTAATCGTACTCTAATGGATATGGTTAGGAGTATCTTGAGTTTTTCTTCTTTACCCTTATCGTTGTGGATGCATGTTTTAAAAACTGCCATGTACTTGTTAAACAGGGTTCCTAGTAAGGTAGTTTCAAAGACTCCTTTTGAACTATGGACAGGAAGGAAACCCAGTTTAAGGCACCTGCATGTTTAGGATTGCCCGACAGAAATAAAAATTTATAATCCACATGAAAAGAAACTGGATTCAAGAACAATAAGTGGTTTCTTCATTGGTTATCCAGAAAAATCGAAAGGGTATAGATTTTATTGTCCTAATCATAGTACAAGAATTGTTGAAACTGGAAATGTTAGGTTCATTGAAAATGGTGAAGTTAGTGGGAGTGTAGAACCACGAAAAGTGGACATCCAAGAAGTTAAGGTACAAGTTCCTTTACCTAAAACTTCTTGGGAAATTGTTGTTCCTACAGTTGTAGAACAGTTTGACAACTTAAAAGAACAACAAATGATTGATGAAACACCCCATAGTGAAGTTATCACCAATGAACCTATAACAGATGAATCACATGAAATAATAGCATTAAGAAGATCTCAAAGACAAAAGAGATATGCTATTTCTAATGATTATGTGGTTTATTTACAAGAGTCAGAATTTGACTTAGGAGTTGATGATGATCCAGTTTCATTTTCACAAGCCATGGAAAGTGCCAATAATAATAAATGGTTAGATTCTATGAAAGACGAGTTAAAATCAATGGATCATAATGAAGTCTGGGATCTTGTTGAATTGCCTAAAGGTTGTAAAAGAGTCGCGTGTAAATGGGACTTTAAGACAAAATACGACTCAAATGGCAATGTCGAAAGATTTAAAGTTAGACTTGTTGCCAAAGGTTTTACTCAGAAAGATGGCGTTGACTATAAAGAGACATTTTCACCTGTCTCCAAAAAGGACTCATTTAGAATTATTATGGCTATGGTAGCTCATTATGATTTAGAGTTACATCAAATGGATGTGAAAACTGCTTTTCTGAATGGAAATTTAGAGGAAGAGGTTTATATGAATCAACCTGAGGGTTTTCCAGTAAAAGGAAAGGAACACATGGTGTGTAAACTTAAGAAGTCAATATACGGACTTAAACAAGCCTCCCGGCAATGGTATCTTAAGTTCAATGATACTGTTACTTCCTTTGGATTTAAAGAAAACACTGTTGATCGGTGTATATATCTGAAGGTTAGTGGGAGCAAGTTTATATTTCTGATTCTGTATGTTGATGACATCTTACTAGCTACAAATGATCTTGGCTTATTACATGACACCAAGAAATTTCTCTCTATAAACTTCGAAATGAAAGATATGGGTGAGGCATCCTATGTGATAGGAATTAAAATATTCTATGATAGGTCACAAGGAATGTTAGGATTATCTCAAAAAGCATATATTAATAAAGTTTTAGAGAGATTTAAGATGGAAAAGTGCTCTGCCAGTGTTGTTCCAATTCAGAAAGGAGATAAATTTAGCCTTATGCAATGCCCAAAGAATGAATTGGAACGCACAGAAATGGAAAGAATTCCTTATGCATCTGTTGTTGGGAGCTTGATGTATGCTTAGACTTGTACCAGGCCAGACATCAATTTTGCTGTCGGAATGCTGGGCAGGTATCAAAGTAATCATGGATTGGATCATTGGAAAGCTGCAAAGAAAGTACTGAGGTACTTGCAAGGAACAAAGAATCACATGCTCACTTACAGGAAATCTAATCACCTTGAGATGATTGGATATTCAAATTCAGATTATGCTGGATGTGTTGATACAAGAAAATCAACATTCGGCTACTTGTTCCTTCTAGCAGGAGGAACAATATCATGGAAGAGTGCGAAGCAGTCTATCGTTGCTGCGTCCACTATGAAGGCTGAATTTGTGGCATACTTTGAGGCCACCATTCATGGTTTATGGTTGCAAAATTTTATTTCAAGGCTTAGAATTGTCAACAGTATTGCTAAGCCGCTGAAAATTTATTGTGATAATTCTGCAGTAGTCTTCTTTTCAAAAAACGACAAATATTCAAAGGGTGCTAAACACATGGAAGTGAAATATTTTGCCGTTAAAGAAGAAGTTCAGAAACAAAGAGTGTCAATTGAGCACATTAGCACTAACTTTATGATTGCAGATCCATTAACAAAAGGATTGCCGCCAAAGACATTTAATGAACATGTCGAAAGAATGGGCATTATTGGGTACCACTATTAAGATTATGATGAAGTTTTATGCTCTTTATGTTTTGACACTCTGAGCTCATTTATTTGTTGTTTCTGATTTATATATGCATCCTGTTACTTATTGTTAGGATATATACATAAATGAATTATGTGAATGTTAACAGGATTTGTCTTTGACGAAGACATTATTGCTAGACCATTATGTTATCTCTCATTAAAGGTCATGTTAAGTATTGAATTAATATTGTGATACATAGAAGGGACTGTGTCGAACTAATGACATACAACCGCTATGATCCCTATTAATTTTTTTGCTTAATGATGATTTATAATGTGACCAATTTAAAGAAAGATTTTAGCTAATAAATGCGCATTATGTTCTATTTAAACCTATGAAGTTGAATAATGTTGCACGAATCAAGTGGGAGAATGTTAGATATTTTATTAGTGGCCCATGTGTTTTAGATATGTATTTTATTATATTTATTCATTTAAATATAATCATAACTTAATGATAATTATCACTTAATGATAATTATGATGTAATAATATTTAAATGCTAAAATTCTATTGGTCAATAAGAGAGATATTATCTTAATGGATATACATGTTGATGGTACATGTATATTAAAGACTCTAAATAAGAAACCGGTCTTCTCTCTGCCCAGTAATGTGATAGTTTTCTCTCCATCAAGAAACGTGCGTCAAACCTAAAGGGGTGAAAAGAGAAAAATACAGTTTCTTTGATATTTCTCATCTACTGTAAATTTATTTGCAAGATAAACATCATGGACCAAGGTATGTCTTCATTCAATTATTGTTTTTGTGAGAATCATAAAGTTCTAAGATTATAGGGCATAATGAGTTATTCAAAATTAAGGTTTTGATTTGAATAAATTATTGAATAACTTACAATAATTTCAAATGTAACCGTGCAAGCATCTTCCTATTTAAGAAAAACATTTTAGTCCTTACTCATGAATGACTGATTTGTTGGCTTCGGGATGCTGGTTATGAGGATTGCAATGCAGACAACCAGTTTGGGTATGGAGAATGGAGAATGAGAGGTTTGGCCATAGAGTTGATTCAGAGTTGGTCCAGTGTCCAAAAATACATTCGATGAAGAAGAAACTGATATATGCCATGTCTTTTTTTTTTTTTACATGAAAAAAATATTACCCATGGCTTATGTTGAATGGAGGTAGTATTGAGTACTCCACCTTCCAGGATGACTAGAAATTGTTCCCTAGTTCCCATCGAATTAAATAAATGCTAATTAATACTTAATTTATGAACGATAATAAATTCTTTTGAGATAGTTTTTTGCTACAAGATTCAAAGCGGATCCTGGTATTTAACAAATATTAAATTACTATTTTGTTTTGAAAAATAAAGTAATGAAAAAGAGAGAAGGGCCGACTGGGTTCTATTACCTCTTCCCAAATAATAATGGGTCTAGTGGTTAAGGCTTGGGTTGTTTATTGGGTTCGAGCCAACCCGCATACAGGGTTTTGTTTATAGATTGAGTTAAATTGAAATCGTTTCTCCTCAGCCATTGCAGGTTGAAGAAATTTCAACTCCCACCATCCTACACATATTTTTTTATTTTTTAATATATTTTTCTTAATAATTTAAACATAAATACTTTTTTATTTGTTTTTCTTCTACCTATAATAGTATAAATAAAATACCAATGCTTATTAATTTGATTTCATTACATACGTTAGTGTTAGACATTAGAGATTAAGTTGTTAATTGAAAATGGAATCTTCGATTTAAGGCAGAAAGATATTTAATTCTTTAAATTTATGTTTATTTATTTATTTGTGTTAGAATTTATTATTTTATATTTTAATAGAATAATCTTAATATAAATGTTGTATTTTTGTAGTTTTGAATATTTTTAAAGGAAAATAGCATTTACCATCCTAATATTTGGGTGCAATTACAACTTTTCCCTTAATCTTTAAATCATTGCAATGTTCTTCAATTCTTTGTTTTAATTACAATTTCTTTACTATCGTCCAATTCCATTGTTAAGTCCAACTTTTGGGGTTGTAAAATTATCAAAAAACCCCTTTATTTTTTCAAACCCATTCATATTTTTTTAAAATAATTACACTATTAAAATGTGAGGGAAAAAATCTTCTCCCCAAATCCTGAGCACTTACCGCCCCTCCACCAGAGTAAAGGACCAACAGAGTGAAAATATTTTCCACTGCCACCGTGGAGTTTCTCTCCAAACCAGAACCTCACCACACGTTGACCCCAACCACTACGAGCACTAACAACAATTGCGAGCACAATTTAGCCACTATATGCATTGATTGACCATTTTAAATATAGAGCAGAGCGAGCATCGAAAAGCACGACGAGCATAACCATTGCAAGCACCCTCTAATTTAGCTAATCCCCAACAGTCTGCCTTTGTGATTGTGCTTCCTTCTGCATATGGACGACAAAGGTTCAGATATATATAACTTAAAATGTAGAATGCAGTGCTAGGTCCACCATTGATTACATAGAAAGGTGTGAATTATGTTATCTGAACGTTGACATTGTCCCTTTGGCTGCAGACACATGGTGTGGTAGATTCTTTTTTTGGTCCCACCATAGATATGCCCATGTAATTTATAGTGTGTTGATGAAATTTTGTTTTGTTGAAAATTGTTAGTTTATACGTGCTTCATACATACCAAACACTCTTACGTAAGATGAGGTCTCATCTTGGCTGCTAAATGTGGTATTTTGATTAAAATTAGACAGAACTTGTTTATGAGCAGTTTTACTTAATTTAAATAAGATTTATTTTTCGAAATTTCAGTAATGAAGTGCATTACTTGTTACTTATCATTATAGTAAACTTATGTCCTAAAATTTTTTGCCAATTGATACAAATACAGTGAGAGAACATTGGACCCAATTGCCAAATTTTCATTTGACAAAAAAATGGTCTACGAAGGTGTTGCCCATATGTCACCTGTTTTTGCTAATAAAGCTTGTTGCTCTTTTGGCTAAGCAATATAGACAATATTTAAATCACAAGAATGGAAGGGAAAAAAGCCATCCATAAGGTTAAAAATTCAACACACTTTCTCCATAAATGAAATTCTAATTTCAGGCCCTACAATTTTTAGATGCTAGATAGTGTTTTGCTTAATTACAAGTCTTTTGTTTAAAGAAATTTTGAAGAATTCATACTTTTTTATATTCCTAGATGCCCTGGATAATGTATAACATGTACTCATTA
The DNA here is from genome assembly GCA_037074535.1 of Gleditsia sinensis. NCBI lineage: Eukaryota > Viridiplantae > Streptophyta > Magnoliopsida > Fabales > Fabaceae > Gleditsia > Gleditsia sinensis. The sequence goes on along the minus strand of CM073468.1, from coordinate 27,796,586 downwards.
TTTTTCATGTCTTATAGAGGTCAATATTCCTAGATAAGGCATATGTCAAGATCCCAATAAAATTAAATATTTATATTTTGGAATCCATGTGGGCACAGGTACCAAATATTCTATAACAAATTATAGAATATTTTAGATGAAATTTATTTTGTAATAAATAATTTAGATTGTTAAAATAAATTAATAAAAGATAATCATAACATACTAGTGGATTCACTCTATTTAGTTTGTCCTACAAAAATAATCATAGTTGAATAATAGACTTACTCTATTTATTAATGCTATATGTCCTTATAAATTTATAAAGAACATTTTTATGCAGGGACAAAAGAAGTCACATGTAAATATTGTTGTTCACTATGGTGATAGACTACAAAAGGGGTTGGAAGAGACTTTTTACAAAGGAGGTAGTGTGCATATGGATAGTCATACTTTAAGTTTATGCATGAGTTAGAAAATGTCATATGGAAAGCAAGTGTACGTTTTTGTTTACTATCTTGTCCTTGATCAAACTTTGGACATAGGGCTTGTATAGAAAGCATGCTGGATATATACGACATTTATAAACCAGACATGGAGATTTTATTATACTTGATAAACATAATGAGTGAACTCTATGATGTGTTAGTGGAGGGAGATGATGAAGCTGAGGTTGTAAGTGAAGGGGAAGACACTAAAACATATTGAATAGCTACAATGCAATATGTTTCACACGTTAATGCCACACCTATCAATATCCATCATGTGATGCAAACTAATGTCAAATCCAAGGTGCAAGACGTGCTAAAAATTGACACTCAACCTCATGCCACAAATGACGATAATGACTATGGAAGTGATGAAGACAATATCAGCATTGAGGAAGACCCCTATTGGAAGAAGGTGGTAATAAGTGATGAAGAGACTTGTGACTTGCCCGGTAAATTGATTATTTAGCTACATTGAGTTAATTTTGAGTATGTTGATAATTTCTATGTTATATTTAGATAGCTAGATAGTAGTACATAAATAATACTTAATTTGGTGCCAATGCAACTGACAATGATAGAAACCATACCCGCCAATTATCTAGATATCAATGTCCAATAAGAATATATGATATGAACATAAAATGCTATGTTTTTCTCCCTTAAAGTTTAATCTTTTATATCTATTTAATGCCTAAATACATTTACTACTTTAATTTTTTTTTATCTAAGAAGTAATTGGAGGCATAAGATGCAAAATGAAGCAAAGGAGCTTGAATTGCATAAATTCAAGACAAAATGGCTAGCGTTCAGATGGTAGAACCTACCATCATGACTTATAATTGGTAGAAAAAGTGAAGAATTTCAGAGACTTTAGCATTGCAATGGTAGGAAGCCAAAGTTGAAATGCTAGAAACATGATATCAATAATCCCGTGTCTTGAATGCCCAACGTAGCGATGCTAGAAAGAAAAATAGTTTGACTAGGATTCTAGTACTTTTAGCATTTCAATGTTGGCTTATGGCATCATGATACTAGTGCAGTAATTCTGCCCGCTTTTATTTTTTTCACAGAAGATTTATAGCTCTCTTTTGTGTGTTTCTCAAAATTTTGCCTTTTCAGGGTTGTTTCATGCTCTTTCAGCACTAGTAAGGATTTATCCTTTAGTGGGACATGCTTAGGCTTTTCTTTTTCTAACTTTCAAGAGGTATTTTTGTATTTGCAAGCGATTTGGATTCTTGTTGATTTTCTTTCTATTTTGCACTATCTATCAGTATGCAATTTTTCACATTAGTTGGATAATTTATAGTTTTAAAAACCTTAAATGTTACTTGCTCTCTGTAACAGCACCATTTATGTAACAAATTTTTTTATTTTTTTATTTAACATCATGAAGTTATTACCTCAACTTAACTCACAATAACATTTATTTAATTATACAATATTAAGTTTACACTCACATCATTAATACAAACATTTGTACAAGACATACATGTACATATAAGCCCTAATCTTCCACATAGACTATTTTCGGGGCCACTGGTTCGGGTGGTGGCACCTCTGTCGGAATCTCAGTCACTTCAACAACTGATATATCCGCAATAATAGGTATTTGCCCAAGATAGGGCACCTCGATCATACGTACGGCAATAATAAGTCTCATTGAAAACAACTGCATAGCTAATTTTTTGAACATGATATGGAAATATAGTGAGAATTAAATCCCAGTATGTTCAACAATAATTCATTATCAATATAGTTCATCACGTCATGTTCAGTTGTATAAACTACAGAAAATATTTTTAGGTCACATGAATGCACTTTATCATGCACATGAAAATTATACAGTTATGACATGTATGGCATGAATAACTATTTTTCGAATTTCATATGATGGCTATCAACTTATTCTTACTTCAAGCTACCCCGATCAGGATGAGTATTTTTTACTTTTCAGTACGGGCATATCTCGCTCTGTCCGACATGGCACACTTTCTCTTTCTTTTCTCATGAACATAATCATAACCGTTGGTAGGGCGTCCCCTACTGGTGCACCACACGAATTGCCATGTGACCGTGCTCATTTCTTTTCTTTTCATATTAATAGCCAAAAATATGATTCCAATAACAAGTATGTTCATTATATTCTCATGCCATAATGTATCAAAACATAATCATTCTCAAAATTCATTGGTAAACTGAAATTATGCCATGAATATAATCATTTTCTAATTTTCACTTTATAAAATATTTTCATGTCAAAATTCTACACTAATACCTCGGTAACTGGATAGTAATTGTAGTCTGTAAACAGCGCACCAGGAAAGTTCCCAGAAAAGAGAGGTGGGTCACTAATGGACACGCTTAAGTACCAAGTCTTTCCTTGCCAGAGCTTTCTTTAGACATGCACTTTTCACAAATCACAATTTTTTTCCAGTAACTAGAATAATTCTTTTCTGATGTGGAAATACTGCAACCACGGAGCATACTAAAATTTTTCAAATAAAACCGACACTTTCAAAACTTCTTGGAAATTTATGAGTACTAGGGTAAATTCTATGTTAAAAATTACACACTTAAAATGGTAGTAAGTTCATGCAATGGCAATAGCTAGGGCATACACTAGGCATTTATTATTTTCATTTATAAAATTCCTCTTCTTTCTTGAATATTATTTTCATCCTTTCATTTTCTTTATGTCTAGGCATTTAGTCATTTTATTTCTACTTATATCATTTCCAACACATGTTCTTACAAATTTTATAGAGCATTTTTCCTCAAATTGATTTCTACTATTAACTTAAAAATTCATCTAGGGTAGAAAAAATATTGAAAATAGGTTTTACTAACTTTTAACACAGCCTTTGCTTACAAATAAGAGTATAACTCTCTCATTTTAACTCCGATTAAGATGATCTTAGTGTCTATGAAAAGCTAAGACAATTATCTAAAACTATTATGTTAATCATATCAACAAAATAGTATGATATCTTGGTGTTATTACTCCTTTAAATTTAGTATTATTTCTTCTCGTGTAGGTTCTTACCTTTACTGACTAATTAGACCATATCTCTCAAATTTGAACTCCAAATTGAGTTATTCCAGTTGGTAAAATTCCATGAGCCATATATCTATAATTGTTATGTTGGCGCGCTATTTTAATTCCCTATAGAATATTCCCAAAAATTCAAAAACTAAAGCTTTAATAACATACTCTTCCCTGAATAAACATTTTCTGACCTCTGCTTACTAATCGGATCATATCTACCTCATATGAACTCCAAATTGAGTTATTCCAGTTGGTAAAATTCCATGAGCCATATATCTATAATTGTTATGTTGGCGCGCTATTTTAATTCCTTACAGATACTTCCCAGAAATTAAAATACCGAAGCTATCCTAACATTATTTTCCCTGATGACCCATTTTCTGACCTTTGTCTACTAGTCGGCTAATATCTCCCTTATATATACTCCAAATTGAATGATTCCAGTGCCTAAATATCCATGACACATATATCTTTAATTCTTATGTTAACCATTTATTTTAATTCCTTATAGATTGTTCCCAGAAATTAAAATACCGAAGCATAAAATTCTGCCACCCATAGCCATAACCATGCAGAACTATCTACACCAACCTAAGTATTCAAACATACATCACATGCAAGATCAATATGTAACATGATATAGCAACATCATGACCAATCATAAAAGTTCTAAAATTTCATATAAATATTATAAGTTTCAAAAGTTTTCTTGAAAAAGAAATATTGTTAAACTTACCTGGAGCACTTAGTCCCTTAGATTTCTCCTTCCTCTTTCTTCCTTTCTTCCTCTCCTTTCCTCACTCTACCTTGCTTTTATTTTTCCTCTCCCTCACTTGGACGAAATTCTAATGTTGTAAGGGTGGGTTTTCTTATATAGACCATCAAATAATTCACCTTTCATGATCATGGGTCTACCTTATCACAATTAAGATACACTTTGTTGAATTTTTGGAAAACAAACAACTTATGTTCTTGTCTTCCTCTTCCTTAGTCAAGATATGCATAGGAAAAGGATATTTGTATTTTGAAAATTATGATGATATGTTCTTAAGATAAGGGACAAGGTCCCTTTGATTTAGGGATTCATTTCCATTTTCTTTTGTCTTAAACAAGTATGATAGGTTTTCCTTTTTAGGTGGCAAATTTCTAGCCCTTGAATCTCTATTATTTGGTTGATATTATTTGTGTGGGCTATGAATGTTTTGTCCTAATACCATGTATTATCATACCACTTGCTAAAATTATGAGTGTAGGATATAGATGTTTTTGTCCTAAAGCCTTGTATTATCATGCCACTTGCCTAAATGATGAATGTAGAATCACACCACTTGCTAAATTTTTGTCTTAATGTCATGTAACCTAATCTTTATTCTTATTATTATATCATCATCTAATTTATTTTATTTTATTTTTCCTCTTGGATTTGGGCTTATTCCTACCCATTATGGGCTTGTCCTACCCATTTTCTTTGCTTTGGATAAAATTCTTCCTTTCTTGGTGGGCTTGGTCACATTTTCATAATTTTTGGGCTATTGGTGCAATTACTATATCCTAGTCCAAGTCTATGTTTTATTTCTTGTTTAGGTTATCCAATGGGCTTGTTAGAAACTTATGTGAAGTGGAAAAACTCTATATGAAGTGTCCATAGGTAAAAGTCCAATGTATGGGTAAAGATTTTAAACTTAGTAACTATAGTTCTTGAATTAGGAAAAATTACCCTAATTCAATGTTCTTGAAACTTTAAGACCTTTACTTGTTTCTAAAAATTTATCTTCCTTATCCAAGAATTTTGCATCTCTTTAGTATGTTATTTCTAATTTCTTTTCTATTAGATTTTCCTTCTTTATTTGTTCTCTTAATGTTAGAAACATTTTCTTATGCATATACATAAGGTGAAGAATTTCTAAGGACTATATTTCCTTAGATATCTAAAATATTGTCTAATAAATTTTATTTTCTTAATTAAATTTTGTATGTACCTTTATCAATCAAAGAAACAAAATTAAGGATGTTACATTTCTCTCCCCCTTAAAGAAATTTTGTCCTCAAAATTTCAGAAATTACCTTATAAGAACAATTGCGGATATTTCTTCCTCATGACTTCTTCTAGCTCCCAAGTTGCTTCTTCCGGAGTCAAACCTTCCCATAACACCTTAACTAGGGAAATGGTTTTATTTCTCAGTTGCTTCACGTCAGTGTCCAATATGGATGCAGGTACTAGCTGGTATGTCATGTTCTCCTTTATTTGGATTGGTTCATTCAGTATTACATGTGATGAATATGAAAGATACTTCCGCAGTTGTGATACGTGGAAAACATTATGCAGGTTGGACAAATTAGGTGGGAGAGCAACTTGATATGCTGATGTCCCTACTTTCTTCAGAATTTGGTAGGGTCCTAAAAATTGCGGACTTAGGTTTCTTGTTTTGAGAGACCTACCAACTCCAGTAGTCGGGGAAAGTTTCAGAAATACATGGTCTCCTTCCTCAAACTCTAGAGGTCTATGTCTCTTATCGTAGTAACTCTTTTGTCGACTCTGCGCTGTAAGTATTTTGTTTTGTATCATCCTGATTTGTTCAGTGGTTTGTTGAACTAGATCAGGACCCAACAAGTTCTTTTCTCCTACCTCGAATCAACATAGTGGAGATCGGCACTTTCTACCGTATAAAGCTTCATAGGGGGCCATCTTAATGCTAGAGTGATAGCTATTATTATAAGCAAACTCTACTAAAGGTAGGTACTTATCCCATCCTTTACCTTGCTCTATCACACAGGCCCTCAACATATCTTCTAGGGTTTGAATGGTTCGTTCTGTCTGCCCGTCAGTCTGAGGATGGTAGGCAGTACTAAACCGCAACTGAGTACCAAAAGCTTCTTGCAATGCCTTCCAAAACCTTGACGTGAACCTCGAATCTCTATCAGAAACAATATTTAAGGGCATCCCATGGAGTCTAACTATTTCCTGAACGTACAATTGGGCCAATTTATCTAGTGAAAAGTTAATTTTTATGGGCAAAAAGTGAGCAGATTTGGTTAATCTGTCAACTATTACCCAGATAGAGTCATATCCCACTGAAGTCTTAGGTAAACCTACAAAAAAGTCCATCGAGATACTATCCCATTTCCATTTAGGGATCTCAAGAGGTTGTAGAAATCCCGCTGGCTTTTGATGCTCCACCTTCACCTTTTGACAAATGAGACATTTTGCCACAAACTCAGCAATGTCATTTTTCATCCCTGGCCACCAATACATCCTTTTTAAATCCTGGTACATTTTAGTGCATCCAGGATGGATTGTGTATTTACTTTGATGCGCTTCCTGCAGTATCTTAGTCATCAACTCTTGTTCTTGAGGGACACAAATCCTTCCCTGATACATGATTGCTCCATCTTCCATGACAGAAAAATTACCTTGGTCTTTATGATCCTGTAAGTATTGATCGTGAGCTTGAGCCTCTTTGATCTGGGCTCTAAGGTCAGACCCTATACTTAAACCATTAATGACTAGATTCTTTGGAGTAAGAGTAGTGGCTAGCTTCAAATTTTGAAACTCCTCTAGCATCTGCATCTCATACACCATCATCTGACCCATGTGCAGAGATTTTCGACTCAAGGCATCTGCTACAACATTCGCCTTTCCGGGATGATACTTTATCTCAAACTTGTAGTCATTGAGGAATTCTACCCATCTTCGTTGCCTCATATTTAACTCCTTCTGATCAAAGAGGTATTTAAGACTCTTATGATCACAATATACTTCAAAGGTTGCCCCGTACAAATAGTGTCGCCAAATCTTTAAGGCAAACTCTACTGCCGCTAATTCAAGATCATGGGTTGGATAGTTTCCTTCGTGGGGTCTCAGTTACCTAGAGGCGTAAGCAACTACTCTCTTATCTTGCATCAGCACACATCCTAGCCCTTTCTTTGAAGCGTCACTATACACTTCAAAATATCCTGTGGGGTCTGGAATAATTAAAACAGAAGGAGTGGTCAGTCTTGTCTTCAGCTCCTGAAAACTAGCATCACATTGATCAGTCCATTTGAAAGGACTTCCCTTCCTGGTCAATTTAGTCAATGGCAAGGCTATACGAGAGAAGTTTTGTATAAATCTCCTGTAGTATCCTGCCAAACCAAGGAAACTTCTGATTTTCGTAACCGTCTTTGGTGTCTCCCACTTAATCACTGCTTCCGTCTTGCTAGGATCTACGGCTACCCCTCTATTAGAGATGACATGTCTGAGAAACTTCACCTCTGACAGCCAAAATTCACACTTCTCCAATTTAGCATATAACTTTTTCTCTTTCAGCACTTGCAGCACGATTCGGAGATGTTGTTCATGTTCTTTCTCACTCTTAGAATATATTAAGATGTCATCAATGAACACTACAACAAATTGATCTAGGTAGGGTCAAAAAATGCGATTCATGTAATCCATGAAAATTGCAGGTGCATTTGTCAACCCAAAGGGCATTACGAGAAACTCATAGTGCCCATACCTAGTCCTGAAGGCAGTTTTTGATACATCCTCATCCTTGATCCTAATCGGATGATATCCTGACCTCAAGTCAATTTTAGAAAAGATAGAGGCTCCCTTCAGTTGATCCAAAAAGTCATCTATCCTAGGGAGAGGGTACTTTTTTTTAATAGTCACCTTATTCAGCTGTCTGTAATCTATGCATAGTCTCAAGCTTCCATCTTTCTTCTTAACAAACAATACAGGAGCTCCCCAAGGTGATACACTTGGTCTAATGAATTGCTTGTCTAACAGTTCCTCCAACTGTTTCTTAAGTTCCTGTAGTTCCTTCGAGGCCATTCGATATGGTGCAATAGAGATAGGCCCTGTCCCAGGTAGGAGATCAATAGAGAACTCTATCTCTCTCTTGGGAGGTAAGCTTAGAATATCTGATGGAAACACTTCAGGAAACTCGTTGGCTATTGGAATTTCATCAAGCTTCGATTCGACTTCTAGGTTTGATAAATACAAGAGAATGTATCCAAGTACTCCATTCTTCAACTCCCTATTAACTTAATTGGCATTTAGCATCAATAACTGGACCTCCTTTTTCGGAGTAGAAGGTAGAAATTCAATGGTCTTGTTACAACAATTCAACAAGACTCGATTTCTAGACATCCAGTCTAACCCTAGAATGACCTCAATACCTCTTAAAGGTAAACAGACGAGGTCTACAGAAAAAGTTTTCTCCTGGATGGTGACTTGACAGTCTTTACATACAGTGGAAGTTAATACCCGTTCCCCTGTAGGGGTTACTACGGATAGCTCATAAGGAGTTTCAAAAATAGGAAACTGAAACTTCCTAATACATTCTTCCGATATAAATGAATGACTAGCACCAGAGTCAAATAACACCATAAGAGAAAATCCATAGATATAGCATGTACCTTGAATCATTTCAGAAGATTGGGCTGCCTCTTGGCCGCTCAGCATGAAAACCCTTCCTTTCACCTAAGGCCTTTGTTCTGGCTGCTTCCTCACATTCTGTGGGCAGTTTTTCGCAAAATGTCCCTTCTGTCCGCAATTGAAGCAGACATCTTGTCCCATGTAGCATGGCCGGTTACCATGTATGCGTCCGCACTTAGTGCACTTGACTGAGGCGAGGTCTTGTTGAAAAGGCCTAGGACCTGCAATCAATGGCCTCTTACCAGCTCCATATCCACTTCTTCTCACATTCTTTCCAGGGTTGGAAAAATTTTTCTTCCTCTTCCATAGGTTTCGCCTTTGCTTCTCGTCCTCCACTGCCCTTAAACTCTTTTCCAAGAGTCTGCATTTATTTATCAGAGGTACAAACTCCCTGATCTCCATAGCTATAACAGCATTCTTTAATTCCGAGTTTAGTCCTGCTTCAAACTTAACCGCCTTCCATGCTTCATCTGGGTTATATCGCAGATAAGAGGAGAACTTAGATAGCTCCTCGAACCTTGCAATATACTGGTCCACAGTCATGCTGCCTTGCCTGAGTTGGAGAAATTCGATCTCTTTCTCTGCCCGTACAGTACTTGGAAAGTACTTTTCAAAAAAAATGTCCTTGAACACTTGCCAGGTGATCTGTCTTCCCTGATGAGCTAAAAGTTCTCTAGCTCCACGCCACCAGTATTCTGCTTCATCCTTTAACATATATGCAGCAAAAATAATTTGCTGCTCTTCAGTACAGCCCATCACTTCAAAGATTTTCTCTAATTCCCTAATCCACCTTTCGGCTACCGTTGGGTCATAGCCATCTTGGAAACAAGGTGGTCTAGTCCTCAGGAACTCGGATATGCCATTATCTTTTCCAGCCATTCGGTTGTTAGCACCATTCTCAACATTTGTGTTATTAGCATTCTGGAGATGTTGTAAAATTTGATTGATGGTCAAGACTTGGTCTCGAATTGCTGTGGCCAGGTTATGTAGGGTCTCTTTCGCATTGTTTGCCGGATTCCTCCTTGGTGGTGCCATTTCCTACTGTGGCAAAAACAAAGTTATGCTGCTATTGAGGTGATCAAACCCAATAGTTAGTTTCAAAATATTTAACAGCAGTCATAACACCACCTCGGCATATAGATAGGAAACACTAGTAATTTCTTACCTATATGAACTCACTAATTACCTACACAGCATAACCACAACATACTCAAGACACTATAAGATCGATTCAGATAACCATCCACCCACTGGCCATCTAGGATCGACCTGCTCTGATACCAATTATGTAACAGCTCCATTTATGTAACAAATTTTTTTATTTTTTTATTTAACATCATGAAGTTATTACCTCAACTTAACTCAAAATAACATTTATTTAATTATACAATACTAAGTTTACACTCACATCATTAATACAAACATTTGTACAAGACATACATGTACATATAAGCCCTAATCTTCCACATAGACTATTTCCGGGGCCACTGGTTCGGGTGGTGGCACCTCCGCCGGAATCTCAGTCACTTCAACAACTGATATATCCGCAATAATAGGTATTTGCCCAAGATAGGGCACCTCGATCATACGTACGGAAATAATAAGTCTCATTGAAAACAACTGCATAGCTAATTTTCTGAACATGATATGGAAATATAGTGAGAATTAAATCCCAGTATGTTCAACAATAATTCATTATCAATATAGTTCATCACGTCATGTTCAGCTGTATAAACTACAGAAAATATTTTTAGGTCACATGAATGCACTTTATCATGCACATGAAAATTATACAGTTATGACATGTATGGCATGCATAACTATTTTTCGAATTTCATATGATGGCTATCAACTTATTCTTACTTCAAACTACCCCGGTCAGGGTGAGTATTCTCTACTTTTCGGTATGGACTTATCTCGCTCCGTCCGACATGGCACACTTTCTCTTCTTTTCTCATGAACATAATCATAACCGTTGGTAGGGCGTCCCCTACTGGTGCACCACACGGATTGCCATGTGACCGTGCTCATTTCTTTTCTTTTCATATTAATAGCCGAAAATATGATTCCAATAACAAGTATGTTCATTATATTCTCATGCCATAATATATCAAAACATAATCATTCTCAAAATTCATTGGTAAACTAAAATTATGCCATGAATATAATCATTTTCTAATTTTCACTTTATAAAATATTTCCATGTCAAAATTTCACACTAATACCTCAGTAACTGGATAGTAATTGTAGTCTATAAACAGCGCACCAGGAAAGTTCCCAAGAAAGAGAGGTGGGTCACTAATGGACACGCTTAAGTACCAAGTATTTCCTTGCCAGAGCTTTCCTTAGACATGCACTTTTCACAAATCACAATTTTTTTCCAGTAACTAGAATAATTCTTTTCTGATGTGGAAATACTGCAACAACGGAGCATACTAAAATTTTTCAAATAAAACCGGCACTTTCAAAACTTCTTGGAAATTTATATGAGTACTAGGGTAAATTCTATGTTAAAAATTACACACTTAAAATGGTAGTAAGTTCATGCAATGGCAATAGTTAGGGCATACACTAGGCATTTATTATTTTCATTTATAAAATTCCTCTTCTTTCTTGAATATTATTTTCATCTTTTCATTGTCTTTATGTCTAGGCATTTAGTCATTTTATTTCTACTTATATCATTTCCAACACATGTTCTTACAAATTTTATAGAGCATTTTTCCTCAAATTGATTTCTACTATTAACTTAAAAATTCATCTAGGGTAGAAAAAATATTGAAAATAGGTTTTACTAACTTTTAACACAGTCTTTGCTTACAAATAAGAGCATAACTCTCTCATTTTAACTCCGATTAAGATGATCTTAGTGTCTATGAAACGATAAGACAGTTATCTAAAACTATTATGTTAATCATATCAACAAAATAGTATGATATCGTGGTGTTATTACTCCTTTAAATTTAGTATTATTTCTTCTCGTGTAAGTTCTTACCTTTACTGACTAATTAGACCATATCTCTCAAATTTGAACTCCAAATTGAGTTATTCCAGTTGGTAAAATTCCATGAGCCATATATCTATAATTGTTATGTTGGCGCACTATTTTAATTCCCTATAGAATATCTCCCTCATATGGACTCCAAATTGAATGATTCCAGTGCCTAAATATCCATGACACATATATCTTTAATTCTTATGTTAATCATTTATTTTAATTCCTTATAGATTGTTCCCAGAAATTAAAATACCGAAGCATAAAATTCTGCCACCCATAGCCATAACCATGCAGAACTATCTGCACCAACCTAAGTATTCAAACATACATCACATGCAAGATCAATATGTAACATGATATAGCAACATCATGACCAATCATAAAAGTTCTAAAATCTCATATAAATATTATAAGTTTCAAAATTTTTCTTCAAAAAGAAATATTGTTAAACTTACCTGGAGCACTTAGTCCCTTAGATTTTTCCTTCCTCTTTCTTCCTTTCTTCCTCTCCTTTCCTCACTCTACCTTGCTTCTATTTTTCCTCTCCCTCACTTGGACGAAATTCTAATGTTGTAAGGGTGGGTTTTCTTATATAGACCATCAAATAATTCACCTTTCATGATCATGGGTCTACCTTATCACAATTAAGATACACTTTGTTGAATTTTTGGAAAACAAACAACTTATGTTCTTGTCTTCCTCTTCCTTAGTCAAGATATGCATAGGAAAAGGAGATTTGTATTTTGAAAATTATGATGATATGTTCTTAAGATAAGGGACAAGGTCCCTTTGATTTAGGGATTCATTTCCATTTTCTTTTGTCTTAAACAAGTATGATAGGTTTGCCTTTTTAGGTGGCAAATTTCTAGCCCTTGAATCTTCATTATTTGGTTGATATTATTTGTGTGGGCTATGAATGTTTTGTCCTAATACCATGTATTATCATACCACTTGCTAAAATTATGAGTGTAGGATATAGATGTTTTTGTCCTAAAGCCTTGTATTATCATGCCACTTTCTTAAATGATGAATGTAGAATCACACCACTTGCTAAATTTTTGTCTTAATGCCATGTAACCTAATCTTTATTCTTATTATTATATCATCATCTATTTTATTTTATTTTATTTTTCCTCTTGGATTTGGGCTTATTCCTACCCATTATGGGCTTGTCCTACCCATTTTCTTTGCTTTGGATAAAATTCTTCCTTTTTTGGTGGGCTTGGTCACATTTTCATAATTTTTGGGCTATTGGTGCAATTACTATATCCTAGTCCAAGTCTATGTTTTATTTCTTGTTTAGGTTATCCAATGGGCTTGTTAGAAACTTATGTGAAGTGGAAAAACTCTATATGAAGTGTCCATAGGTAAAAGCCCAATGTATAGGTAAAGATTTTAAACTTAGTAACTATAGTTCTTGAATTAGGAAAAATTACCCTAATTCAATGTTCTTGAAACTTTAAGACCTTTACTTGTTTCTAAAAATTTATCTTCCTTATCCAAGAATATTGCATCTCTTTAGTATGTTATTTCTAATTTCTTTTCTATTAGATTTTCCTTCTTTATTTGTTCTCTTAATGTTAGAAACATTTTCTTATGCATGTACATAAGGTGAAGAATTTCTAAGGACTATATTTCCTTAGATATCTAAAATATTGTCTAATAAATTTTATGTTCTTAATTAAATTTTTTATGTACCTTTATCAATCAAAGAAACGAAATTAAGTATGTTACACTCTCCCTGCACTCTCAGACTAAACTCTGCTTTTTACACATTAATTATTACTTGTGCTATAACTTAAAATGGTCAACCAAGAATAATAGGAATTTCTTGGTCTTCCTCAATATGAAGAACAATAAAATATGCAGGGTGTATAAATTTATCAACTTTTACCAGAATATCTTCAACAATTTCAAGCGGGTGTTTAATGGATTTGCTAGCCATCTGTAGGTAAATTATAGTTAGTTGTACTTCACTAACTCTAGGTTCTTTAAAACAGACAAAGGCATTAAATTAGTAGAAGCACCTAAATCACAAAGGACTTTATTTGTAAACAATTCTCCTATAGCACAGGGTATAGTAAAACACCCTAGATCCTTTAGCTTAGGGGGTAGCGTCTTTTGCAAAATTACAATGCTATCCTCAATAAGTGCTACAATCTTAAAGTCTTCCAATTTTCATTTATTAGTGAGGATGTCCTTCATAAGGTTTTCATAAATGGGCATATGAGCTAGTGTGTTTATAAATGGTATGTTAATGTGAAAATTCTTGAATATATTCATAAATTTGAAAAATCGTTTATCTAATTTTTACTTCTGGAGGGCCTAAGGGAATGACAGTATATGGAGATGGGTTATAAGGAAATAGCTTACTTATGGGTTTATCTATTTCCTCTGTGACTTTCTTCTCAGTAGGCTCAATTAGCTCTTCAAAAGTCACTGATTCTTTACTCTTCTCTACCTTATGACTCCTTTCAAATTCTTCAACTACTTTGCCACTCCTCAGATGAATGGCATTAATCTGTTCTTTAAGGTTAGTCTTTGTATTGTTAGGTAAAGCATCCTTTTGTCTTAAGCACTGTAAATTAGAGATTTTCCTTACTTGAACCTCTAGATTTTTAATGGCAGTTGCCTAATTTTAAAATAGTTTGTTTGTTCTTATCATGAACTTGGAAAAAGCATCTTCAATGGAATCCTTTGGTTGAGGCTACTATTGATAAGGGGGGATGGTTGTTTGTATCCTGGTAGGTTATGCATATTTTGAGTATTTCTGCATGAAAAATTAGGATAATTCTTCTAATAAGGATTCTAAGTATTATAGTATGAATTATCTTGCCTATTGGTGTTTCCCACAAAATTTTCTTGCATGTAAGATTAAGGAATATCATTCATAATAGAGAAATTAGATTAATTATGCTCTCCTTGGCAGAATTCACAATTTTCCAATAACTAAATAGTATTGGTACCAACTATCAAACTACTTATATTCTTCTCTAACCAATTTAATTTGGTAGTGATGGAAGTAATTAGGTTTATCTCATGTAACCCATATGTCTTATTTATTGGTCCTTTCTCCGAATGTCATTGGTGCAAATTTTGAGCCATGTCATTAAGCATAGTCGTGGTCTCATCCTTATTCTTGTTCATAAAATATTCACTAACAGTAGCATCTGGAAATGTCCTACTAGTGCCATTTAGCCTACCATAAAAGATTTACATAAGCATCCATCCTGAAAACTAGGGGTGAGCATAACCCAAAGAACCCATTTGAACTTGCTTAAACCTAATGAAAAAAAAGCATTTGGGATGAATCACATTGGATTAATGGGTGAAATGTTTTTTGGTATTTAGCTTTACTTAGTGAGATTGGGTTAAAATTTTTCAAACCTGCTCAACCCAACCCAATCAAAGGGTAGAATATTAGACATTCAAAACAACGTCGTTTCATGGTTTTGCTTACTGTTGTCTACTATGACTTGGGAGACCAAAACACGAACATATACATGATGAGACAATCACATATAGTCTGACACCTACTTCTCTGTTTGCTCGACTCATGCAACCCAGAGTTAACTCTCACTTTTCACTTCCATTTTCACAATTTTAGTTTTTGACTCTCAGTTTTAGACTTCCAAAGTTCCTTTGAAGTTTCTAATCTCGCTTCTTGAGGCCAACCACTTACCTTCACCCAACCCCAAAGTTAACTCACTCAGCATTTGTGGAGTCATTGCCATCTAGCCAGTCCAGAACAATACAAAGAAGCCAAGCATCACAAACACAGAGACTCTTGAAGGTTAGTCTAGTAGATTTGATTCTCTATGTGTTCTTCCATTCTATACTCTTGAAGGCTTCATTTTGTTGAAATGTTAGAAAATTATCTTCTAATTTTGTGGTCTAGATGATAGAAATTTTGTATCATAATTTCCTACTCTTGAAGATTTTTTTTGCTATAAGTTTGTATTTTCACAAAGCATCCAGTGAAAGAAAATGGTAAAAATTGAAAAGGGACAAAATGCATAGAAAGAAAATGATAATAAATTATGCAAAAAAATGTGAGATGAAATTATATAGAAAATGGTTGGGTTTTTACTTTTTTAACACTCCCTATAAACATATAAAGACCATTAAAAGGTTTCTTACATTCTTTGAGTTTTGATACATTCTTGCTCCCTTTTCCTATAAGTAATTTCATCTTACTAGTCTTATTTTTTCCCAGCTAGGTTTCTACTTTGTTGATTGTTTTTATTTGTGGTTTTATACTATCATTTTCTTTACTGCCTTTAGATAGATAGATAGCCAAAAAGGTGTTTGCTTATTTATTCTTCTCTCTAACTTTTGTTTTCTAGCTTGGTTTCTACTTGTCTGACATCTTCATGTAAACATATTAAGATGATTAAGAGGTTTCTCACATTTTCTGGCCAGTGCCAAAAAATTCCATTGGTGTTGTGCTTCTTTTTCTCCAAAGGAAGGTCAAGCAGATATTAAGCCACTCTTCATCTCTTCTGTATCTCCTATCTATTGCATATCAATATGGACCTTTTCCCCTTAATTTCCATGCAAAATTGGGGTGATTAGAAAATTTGCTTGTCCATTTGAATGCTTTTGTAATTAAGATTCTAATGTTTGCTTTGATGTGACTTAAAACAAACAAAAATGATATAATTAATCATTTGAGACTTAAAGTTGATAGATGACTTATTTATCAAGTTGTAACATTTTTTTCGAATCTACAAGTGTCTTGAATGTGAATATTATAATTTTATATTTCATATATCAAACAAAGTCCTAATTCAAGAATTTTAAATGACTACATAAGAATAAAAATGTTTGTAGCTACATATTATTGACCATTAGTGGTTCATTATTAGTAAAAGGAGTAAGTAAAGAAGAACAAGCAACTCCTAGTTTTTGAGTATATTGTCTAGTAGTGCCTTGTAATGAATCTTTAGAAGATCTCACGACTTAAATTAAGGTTTTGGATTATGAGCATTTCTTGTTGCTTGTATTGTCTTGCTTAAATAATAATTATGTGATATTTATTCATTTACATTTTATATTATGCAAAAGAGTGGGTAGTTGTTGCGAGGTCCAGCTAAAAGGGTTGTTTGCTTATTATTTATATCAAAATTTTATGGACCTTGATATTATAGGAGCGTTCAATGTATAAGTATGTAATAACTATGCTGTGTTATGCTAGGCCTTTTACTCTTATCTTCTTCTAAATCTGTCCACGATTGTGCACCAATGTGATAAATTTTGGCTATTAGACAGGTTAGAATGGATGTTAATCCTAAAAAAAAGAAAGAGTTACCCAAAGTCAAACATAAAGGCAAAGAAAAAGTATATGTTTCATTTAACACTAAAGAATTTAATCCTAATCCTAAGCAGCATAAAAGAAAGCCCTATGTTAATGGACCTCGAAAATCTTCAGTAGCATGGGATCACTTTACCAAGCTACTAGATGCATAAGAACCTACAGATCAGTGTAATTATTGTGAAAAGAGGTATATGTGTAATCTCAAGACACATGGTACTTCTAGTTTAGTTAATCACTTGTCTAAATGTCCTAAATATCCTAAATATCCTTCTACTTTGGTAAATGATCCTAAACAGCAAGTGACTAGTTTCAAACCAAAAAAAGATGGTAGGGAAAGTAATTTGATAAAAGCACCACAAGTGTATGATCTAGAAGAATATTGAAAAGCTTTAGTTATTTTTGTCACTATTGATGAGCAGCTATTTAAAGTAGTTAATGGATATTGATTCAAGTACCTTTGTAGAGGTTGCAACCATAATTACATGTGCCTCCTTGTTTTATTGTAGCTAGAGATTGTTACCAATTATATTTAAATGAGAAGTTAAAGTTGGGAAGTTTCTTACAATCAAATTATGGTAGAGTATGCCTCATTATTGATTGTTGGACTTTGGTTCAAAATTTAAGCTACATGACACTCAATGTACATTTCTAAATAATGATTGGAAAATTCAAAAGAGAATTCTGAATTTCTGACTTATTCCTAATCATAAAGGGGACACAATTGGAAAGAATGTAGAAGTTTGCTTAAATGAATGGGGCATTGAAAGAGTGTTTACTTTAACTATGGATAATGCTAGTGCAAATGAATAGCATATTTGAAGAAAATAATAAATACAATAAATGGTTTGGTCTTAGATAGTGACTTTATGCATGTTAGATGTTGTGCACACATCTTGAATTTAATTGTTAATGAGGGATTAAAATAGATTAATTCATCCATTACACCTATTCGTAATGTTGTAAGATATGTTAGATCTTCTCACTTTAGACTTGCAAAATTTAAATGATGTGCTGAATAAGCAAAAATTGCATCTCAAAGTTTTGTATGCCTACACGTTCCAACTAAGTGGAACTCAACCTTTTTTATGTTAGAAGCTACTGAAAAATTTCAAGAGGCATTTAATAGGCTAGAGGATGATGAAGTTAACTATGTTGAATATTTTGATGAGAAGACAATTGGTCCTCCCTTTAGTGATGATTGGAAAAATGCTCTAAAGTTTTTATTTAGTTTTTAAAAATGTCTATGATGTGACTTTAGAATTGTTTGGCTCTTTATATGTTACCTCAAATATGGCCTTCCCTCAACTTGCTTTAATTTAGAGTGAGTTATTGAAATAGAGCTCAAGTTATGACTCTTTATTGAATAGGATGGAAATTGAGATAAAGAAGAAATTTAATAAATATTAGGGAAAGTTGGAAAATATAAACCCCTTATTATTGATTGCCAATATACTTGACTCTAGGTATAAACTTGCTTATTTGAAATGATCATTTGATGATATTTATGATGATGATTATCTTGTAATATGGTTTCTAAGGTGAAGGTTGATTTGCAAAAATTGTATGAGTGGTATCGTTAATTGTATAAGCCTAAAAATACTTTAAATGTAGAGGGTCAATCTTCAATGTTCAAAGAAAGTGTAGAACAAGATGTTACAAAGAAAAAGCTAGCTCAAAAAGCTGGAAAAGCTACTTTTAAATCCCATTTAAGAGCTAAATATTCAATTGTAGTAAAGAATGAAGTGAAAAGATATTTAGTTTAAACTTGTGTGGATACAGATAATTCTTTTAATTTTTAGATTTTTGGAAATCTAATGCATCTAGATTCCATGTTCTTTCTATCATTGCTTGAGAATTATTGGCTATCATGTGTCAATAGTAGCTTTTGAGTCAGCATTCAATATTAGTGGCCGTGTTTTAGATGTATTTAAGTCATCTCTCTCTCCAAGAATGACTAAGACATTAATATGTGCACAAAATTGATTGAAATCTAATGTATTTCAACTTAATACTAATAACCTTTAACTTGTCAAAGAATTGCAGCAGTGTGAGAAGATTGAAACAAGTAAAGTACTTAGTTTATATATTATAACTTGTTAATATATCTTATTCAAATAAGTATTAATTTTTTCATATTTTACAACACTTGCTAATATTGGATAGCTAAATAAAGTGACTAATCAAGCAGCACAGTCCATGGAAAAGGACAAACAGACTATGGGTTATTGATTGAGCTATTTTAACTTAGTGGTATATCATTTTTATTTTACCAAGTCACATTTTTATCATTTTATGTGTATTAATATTTAAATTTTTTGATTATTTATAAGTGGTTGAAGATGGCAATGACAATTAGCCTATGATTGTTGGATTTAATGAAGGTACCTTCTTTTGTTACAAGGTACCTTAATAGGAAAGCCTATGTTTTTGTGTGAGGCATCATGTAAGTAAGAAAATCAACTGGTAGTATAACTAATTGTAGGAAACTAGGAATGAATTAGAGAGGAAGGTACCTTTTTTTTGGGTATGAGGTACCTTAGTGGAAAATACCTCCATTTTTAGTATGAGGCCTTTTATAAGTAAAAAATTAGTTGTAGAGGGCTTACAAGTAAAATTTATCTTGATGGGGGATGTAAAGCACTAGTGTGCTCACTTCACTAGTATATGAAATCATAACTCCTTTGTATATTAAAATTTCAACTCATATGTTGTTATTTCTTGCTTAGTTATAACTCACTTGCAAGACTTCACCTCCCCTTTTTCCAAAAAAAGAATTGCAACTCTATGGTCATGTTTTAGCTAACATAAGGCCTTTGGTATGTTGCTCATTGTTTTTTCAATTTATTGCTCATTTTTTCAACTAACATGAGATTGCTAATACTCATTTTTCAACTATATTAAATTTGTGATTCTTGATATTTAATGAATGATATTAAAATGCAATAGCCTTTATTGTTTATGAGCTTTATTTTTTACATTGATGATCTCATGCTCATGAATGTGAGGTTGGAAGTAAGTTGTGAATATTTGGTAGCTTAAAGAATTGCAGGCATTGATCCAAGTCTTTGATTAAATTGTAATTTTTCTTCTGTCTTGGATGTGTACATCCCACCACGGTGCTAATTTATATATTTTATTATGGTAGAAGCCTTGAAGAGCTAACTATATTGTATAGGATTGCTGCCAACTTTATTTTACCGGATTGTTGCCATAAAGAAGGTTCACAAATCACATTGAATTGATAATTTTCATGGTGAATATTGTTAACTTAAGCTGGTCTAAACAAGGTTAGAGGCTTTTATCCTATAGCCATGCTACTATATATTTGGTTAATGCAAGCATTTTCTCATAACCTTTTTTCTCATAGTTTTATTCCTATGTAAATTATCTTAATACCCCCATCAAACTCATAGTGTAACTAACAACAATTGAAAAGCAAATAAGCTAACTCTTTGCATTTTGTATTTATGTTTCTATTACTAGCAGTAAGCTTCCGCATGAAAACTTTTTGTGGACTATAATGTGAATTTGAACTTTACAGTTAGAGAAAAGACAACTACGTACAAAAACTATTTCTGTTAACTTTTTACACTTCCACTAGTTAAATTCTTATTTCCATTTTTATACTAGTATTTAGAAATACTACTTACGATTTACCAAATTTTAATGACTATACAATATATAGGAAAGGTATAAGGATTGGAGATTAAGGTAGGCTAAAATACTAGTTATAATTAAAATCTGATGCTCAATCAAGCAGATTAATTGGATGCTTTTTTGTGATTACTTTACAGGTGCCACTACTCCCTAATACCCTTGAATATTATTGAAAGATCCATCATGGAGAGTAGAGATTGGATGAGTTGTAATCTCAACTAAAAGAGTAAAAGGTTAGCCTTTTCAAGATATAATTATATAATGTTATTATTGTCCTTTTACTTTTTCAAACTAAAAAATATTTACTTATTTTATATCGAATATCTATGAATAACTAAAGATAGGTTGATGAAACTAGGCAAATGCTTTTTTTACATAATTATATTATTGTATTTGTTAGTTGAAATTTAAAGCTAGAGGTTTGCAACACTAAGGTTGCTTCTGGGTCCATTTGAGTTACTTATAAGTTTAGCTTGAGGGATTATTAGATAGACGATGATTCATTAGTTATTATGATGATATTAGTGGAGCAATTGTAGTAGTCATATTGGAACTTTTGTAAAATGCATGCAAAATAGGAAAGGAAACCAAAAATGAAAATGTTAAATAGTTAACCCGCCCTAACCTGCCTTAACTTACTCAAAACCTATTCAACCTGTGATATAACCAAAGCCATTATGAACTTGAGCTAATCTGACTTGTTCGAATTATTTGAATTAATGGTCGAGTTTGGATGGCTCTTTCGTAACTCGAGGTTTCTTCGATCGGTTTAGATTTTTAACTAAAGCCGACCCAACCTGACTCATGCTCTCCCCTACTAAATAGTAAGGTGAAGGCACTTCCTGAGTAAACCTCCAAATCTCAGCCAAGCACCTTGTACCTCTTCACTATCTTTCTGAACAAACTAATGTATTTCATTCCTTATTTTGTAGTGAGAGATTATAGGTAGAATCTATCTAGAAATGCCACACATAAATAGTTCCAAGTACGAATTAATCCTGGAGGCAAGTTATACAGCCAAGCCTTTGCCTTATTTCTTAATGAAAATGGGAACAATCTCAACTTAATGGTATCTTCAATAACACCATTATACTAGAAAGTATCACACATCTTGGAGAACACTGATTGTTATATCATTTGAATCATAGCTGGCTTAAGCTCAAAGTTATTTGCCTGCACATTAAGGCTAATGATTGCTGAAATTTTAGCCAGCACTTGAGGGACTCCACAATGATTTAAGGGTGAATTTGGGGCTTACATTAATTCTCTTCCTACAACCCCTTGATTACCATCTCCATCAGGTTCAACCACAATGGTTAAATCTAGTTGGGTTGTTTTTATTTTAGCCTTTTGGTTCCTCTTGCAAGTTCTTTTGATCTCAGGGTCCAAAGGCTTCAAATCAACACTACCATCACTTTTCATGCATTAGGAAAGTGCTTGAAAGAGACAAGAAAAAAAGAACAATTAAATAAACTAAATCCTGGAGTAAAAATGTTGTAGTTTGGTATTGATATTAATACTACAATCCTTGAGAACGATGCCAAAAACTTGTTGACATGTATGTATAGGTTTCGTTTTCAAGTAATAAAAGTGAGTATAGAGTATCTTTACATGAGGATTGTGTACTAAGTACCAAAATTAAACCACAATAAAATTATCTAGGTAATTAAGAATGAGAGAGTAACTGATGTAACTAAATTAGAAAATTAAAGGCAAATTGTAAATAAGAAGTTATAGATATGCTAGCCAAGAACCTTAAATTATTCACTAGTCTCTAAGGATTCGACTTCACTGTCATCACTCTAATTTTGTTCCTATATAATCAAATTGTAAACAAAGGTGGTGCTTAAGAGGCAACCTAAGGGAATTTGGCTCCTTTTCTTTTACTTTTTTATTTATATTTTCTTAGTTTTACTTTTTTTCTACATTTCACATTACATTGGAGACAATGTAAGTTTTAAGTGTAGGGGAGGGGATTTAGGTGTGTTTTTAAAAAAATTTCTTTGCTTCTATGGTTGTCAATGTAATTTGGTTTCATATGTCATAAGAAAAATTCAACTAGGCTTGAAAATTCCATAACACGATTGAAGCAAATTAAGTAGTCTAGTAATTTTTCCTTGAGAATGGTTGTGACTAAATTTAGGGGACAAAAGCAAGTAGGACTTTGAGCCTTTAGACTAACACATATAGTTCAATCTCACTAAATTCTTTCATAAGAGATATTCATCCATGGATTTATTTCTCTAGAACTTGCATTGATTTTTTTAAAAAATCTTACTAGCATATGCATGCATAAACATGATTGAGGCATTGTATGTTATAGGCTAGATAAGCAAAATAGTCTACCTAATTAAATTTTCTCCTTTGTTAAATCCCTTTAAGCTAAGCTTTACTATTTTTTTTAGAACCCACATAACGAGCTTAAAAATAGAAAAATAATGTATTTACTTAAGCTATAAAGCTAGAGGAGCATTGTTCATCATAATGATATGTATTGGTGAAAGGGAACATGATTTTCATTCTAAATTTGTGAGTTCCATTTGTGATGAAAAGAAAAAAAAAAGATAAAATAAAGTATGTCCTAAAAGTAGTTGTGAAGAAGTGTTCCTTGTATATAGCTTAAATGCTTTAAAGCCAAAGTGAAAAAGCTAAAGATTGTAGTGAATAGTTATATGTATATTATATTTATTCAAGCTTAAATTGATTTAGTTTTGCTCTGCTAGTTTTAATGGTTTTTGAGCTACTTCCCCAAACACTTCCCACTTTGTCCCTTAGCCCTATTACAACCTTTGAAAAGTCCTTATGATTTATGTTATGTATGTGATCCTAGTGATAGAGAATTAGAAGATGTGCAAGCATATGGTAGAACATTTCCATTGGAATGAATTTTAGAAAAACACATACACTTCAAAACACACGAGAGTTGAATGATTATTCTCATAAGGGTCTGCATGAAAATACTTACTAAGTAATTGTAAAGAAGACTATTCATGATGTGTTATGAGTTTTTGAAAAGCTTGTTTGTTCTTTGTTGATGGCATCATAACCTTGATATTTATGGAGTAATGAATTTAAGTTTTACTCGAGGATGAGCAAAGGTTAATGTGCACCCTCTGATGAGTTTCTTTCTCCACTTGTGAGCAATTATGAAGATCATGGCACATCAAAGTATGATGAGTTCAAACTTGATAAGGACATGGACAATATAGTCTTCACTGTAGGTCAAAAGTTCCCTAGTGTGGATGTTTTTAGTATTGCAGTGTGTGAATGGAACATCCAATAAGGAAAGAACTTGAAATGGACGAAGAATGATTACAATAAGGTTATAGTTAAATATGCAAAGTATTGTGGGTTTAGAATGTATGGGATCAAATTAAATGGTGAAAGTATCTTCTAGTGTTTTGTAGGTATTGTCTACGCACAAAAGGAAGAATGTGCAAAACGATACACGAGTGAAAATTCCTATTTTGAAAAGGGAAAATTCTATACAAGGAAGGCTTTATACAGTGCTTCCCATGTCTAGCCAACAAATGCTTGGAATTTCTACTAATGGGAGTGCTCCATAACTTAACCAACAAACAAAAACTATAGTTATGCCCACTGTCCAAGTAACCATTAAACAAATTTCAAAGAACGATGGTCTCCAAAAAAAATGTAAAAAAGTAGAAGCATTGAAAGAATTTTTCTATTTAGGATCATGTTTTCACTTAATAATTTTCTATTTATAATTCATGTGTATTAGTTAGTGTATATATATTAAGAAGAACTCTTTCTGCATTAAGTTAGCTAATGGATGATATTGGGTAACTTTTGTATTTCTATTGAGAAATATATGGAGAAGCCTAATATTTGTATTTTTGTTGAGAATGTTTACAAGTTATACAAATGCACATGTCAAAAATTTGTAGGATAGCAATTTATCATTGTAATAATTACATGATAGTTTTTGTTAAAAATTTAGATGTAAAAAAATGAAATACAACATATAAAATTTACCACTACTATACATTCATGACATTTAAGAAATACAACACTTTTAGTATAGTTTAGCAAATGTATATAAATTTTAGAGCCTCTACATTATAGAGTCATAGAAATTATGTAACAATTTTCATCATTCAACTCAAAATTCTAATTTTTCTTTCATCCAAAAGCCCATGACATTGCCCAGCAAAATACACCATGACAAAAGGTAAATGAATTTTCATGAGCACTTTCCATTACCAACATTTCTTTTTACCCTTTCTCCATTAAATATAGGTAAATCTCCTAAATGGATAAGTTTGAACAAGACACCTTCTATGTTCATACATGGGTGGATCTACCCATTCGAAGAAATCACATCTTTTAGTAGACCAGTAATTTCAACATGTTAAGAATCTCCTTTCAAAGTTGTCATTTGTGAAGTGAGTTGACAAACTTATTGTCCACAATCACACAAGGTAGTGCGTCTTTGGATCCTGAAACTTTAACGGCTTGAATCTTATGACATAATTTAGTAGCTTATTACAATATTACATTCAAGAAGAGAATATATGCTTATAAATCATAACTAAGCATATGAATGAAATGTATAATATGTTATAGGTGAACAAATACAACTTTAATTTGTAATGCCATTATAACTTGACATTTGAATTCAATGATGTGAAATGCAGAATAATAATTGACTCTTCTATTTTTTCTTGTCTCCGTCTATTGTATTTACATAATTTAGACTTGAATGATTTATATAAAATATCAAAGCTTAAGTCATACAACTTTAACAACATTTCCACACAATCTCATTAAATTAAGTTTCTACCATATCGTCTTTTAATCCTTACCAAACATGAAAGATAAAGTAAAAGATATGTGAAAAAAGGTAGTTCTTGGAGCCTCTACCCTAGTAACAATAAAGATTAAGTTAAATTTTTTGTTTCAAGTTGGAAAAATATCTACATATACCTATCTACTTTTGGTAATTTGGTTCCACTATTCATCTTTGCACTTGATGGTTTTTCATTTTTGGAAGAGAAAATTTTCATTCATCACATAATAAGCAGATTCTACATAGATTAGGAAAAAATAAACTCTTATAGAAAGGCTAGCAAGCTTCAAAATACATGTAAAAATACACTCACCCTATTCCCTTTCATAAATCCATATTCAGCACACATACAATATCGATCTTCCATATTCACACATTTGCACCATTTAGAAACCCATCTAGTTTGGAGGGAATGACCATTCCTTTTGCAAAGACTTGCTAGCAAACTTATTTTTAATCCATTCCATTCTAGTTAACCAAATGGAAATTAACAGTATAACCGAATGGGATTTAATAGTAATATTTAAGTACTTCTTTTATGTGCTACATTTTCTTGGTAGACATTTAGTTACTAACCATAATGAAAAATAGGAATTTAAAGTATAAAAAACACAAATTCCCTTTGTGAATTGTTCCATACAGGTCTTTCCTTTGTTCTCACTCAGAGCACAAAGTTATCAAGTATAAAGTGAAAAAAAGGCAATAATCAACACCATAATATAATTCGCAAGCTCAAAGAAAAAAATAACATAATAGGAGATGAAACAACTAACATAAACAAACATAATACAGTCCACAAGTCAACTACCAACAAAAAATCATGATGTTTTTCACATTATCTAAAATCCATGGTCCAATCACTATGAAATAATGACAAACAAGAATTTATAAGCAACTTAGTAAAATCAAAAAGTCAAGCTACAACATTACTTGGTTATTACAGAGAAGGGTTGTGGGTTGTAGATAGATGTCACGTGGGTTGAGGAAGGTGAGAATTTTGCTCTAAACCACAGTGAGGTAGGTAACACTAAAAGCTTGTCAACGACACGATCAAGTTCTAGTTTGGGGAAAAACTCCATGGTGGTGTTGGAAATTTTTACTCTGGTTGGGTGAGGGAAGTGCTCAGGTTTTAGGGGAAGAATATTACCCTCCATGTTCTAGCAGAGTAATAATTTTTAAAAATTCAAATAGGTTTAAAAAAATTAAAGTGATAATTTGGTAATTTCACAATGCCAAAAGTTAAACTTAACGATGGAATTGGACATCAGAAGAAAAATTGTAATCAAAGGAAAGAACGGGGGGAAGTTAATTACAATGATTTAAAGGTATGAGAGAAGTTTCTATTGCACCCAAGCATCAAGATAGCAGAATACTATTTCTCCTATTTTTAATTTCTAAAATTTTGTTTTGAAAAAAGTAAAATAAAAAATAATCCCTTTAATGACCCCTAAATATATTATTATTTTATTTACTTTATTAATGTTATTGATATTTTTTTTACTATTCTGTATTAGTAATCAAGTAGATAGATTCATGCACAGGTATATATTCAAAGTTGTAAGCTTTCCATTGATATTAGTCTAGTTTTGTACATCAATAGTTAATAGTTGTACAAGAGTAATCTCAGGTACTACCTGTAGTACATAAAATAGAAGGGTACTTGATTACTTCCAAAACATTAGTTAGTTAATTAGGTTATCATTAGTAACATATATAAATACACGTATGACTAACAACTAGCATACTACTCCTCTGGTGCTAGGGTCGAGGAAGAGGTATATGCTCTGGAATATCAAATAAGTTTATCACCATCTGATCTTCAATGATAAGAATGTGTCCCAGGTAGGGTAGCTTGACCTACTTAATCTTAATCAACAAAGACAGAAAAATGAATGGCATCTTTACCTATTACTATATGAAACAATATGAAATACTAATGAGAACTAGTGTTCCCAATAGGTTTAACAATAATCATAGTCAATACGCATTAACTATGTCATTTTATGTTCAACTCTATGTATTACAGAGTGTAATCATCCGTTTAAATCGTATGGACATCTAGGGTATGTATTATGGCATAAACACGGCATGCATAATGTACAAAAATCACTAACATTATTGGCTGTAAAGGAATTTTCCTAGAAACCAGATAGTATTTTATTTAAGATATGTTCATATAGTGGTTATTCATTATACTTTCCATTGTGTCTATGAAATGATGATATGAGCCTTTTTCCCCACGCTATTCACATTCCACTATCACAAGGTTAGTGTGAACCTTTTTTTCTCGCTTATCACCCTTGAATGAGTCTCGCTCCGTCCAGGCATGGTCAAAGGTTTCATATTTTTCTTGTACATATCCATGAATAGGACATCCCCTATCTGGTATTGACATAGAAACCATATGACCTTTCTCATTTTCTCATCCACCTTTCTATTGGTTTTTTTCCACAATAGCCATATATGACATTGTTTTTCTTCTAGTTAAAATATATAACACATTACCAATCATAATTTGTTACTGATATTATGTCATTTAAATATTCAATATCATTGATTTCTAGCCTACACATATACAAGTACAAATTATTATCATACCAAGGTGCATGTCATGTATATACATACAAGCTTATCATCATAATGTACTATATGCATTTGAATGAAGGAATGGTTGCTATAAAATGGTGGCTACCTTTAGAAAAAATCCATTTTTATTTGGATTTAATGTATATTAGCCTATTTATTTTTATCTAAATTTTTCTTCAAATTATACACAGTTAATGTAACATCCCATAATTTTATTTTTAAATAATAATGTTTTGTTCTAAACAAATATATTTTTCTTTGTTTAAAAATGATTATGTTCTGCTAAAAGTAAATCTATTTTTAATTAAAATAATTATTGTTTTGCTTGAAATAATTATATTAGCCTTCAATAAATTTTTGTTATATTTTTAAAAATATTCTTTCTTTTATTATGTATAAAGATATTTATTTTTTTATTGAGATTTTTATCAAGAAAAATTATGATTTAAGAGTTTAGCTAAAGTTTTATGAGAATGTAAATTTTTAGAAATTTTTGTGATATTTTAGGATGAAAAACGGAATTTATATAAATTTATATAAAAGAAAATTCTATTATTTAATTATTAAATAATAATTATTATTATTATAAAAAAAATAAAAGAAGAAAATAAAAGGGGAAGGGGGGAGACGATGCAACGGAGAGAGACGGAGAACTTTTTAAAAATTAAAATTGAGTGAATAGTGAATGAATAGTAACCTTCAACTTTTTCTATAGATCTGGAGTGCCTATTGATTTTCGATCTCAAAACTGAAGGTGCTACTGGATTCAGGACGAAGAATACTACGATTTTGACCGATCAATTTTTCAAATCAGCCGTTGAATTGCCATAAATGTGAAGTAGAAAATCTCAGAAAAAGGTAAATTCTAAAACTCTTACTTAGAGACCTCTAATTGAAATTCTGACACCATAGATGGATTCAGGAGTTAGATAAACCTTAGGATATCAAATTTTTCAACTATCTGACAACTTTTTGTTCGTCGTGAATAGTGATTTTCGGCGGATGAATAGTATTTTTTGGCGAGTGAATAGTATATTCTAGCGGTGAATAGTGACCAAGCTCCCCGAGTCATTTTCTAAGTCTTAGGACCTTCCAGACACGTTTTAAAGATCTAATTGGTCAAATTCAGCTTGGAAAAAATATATTTTTAGGGTTATTCAACCAGGAGCCCTACCTTGTGAGTAGATACTTCTTTCTATGACTTGTCCCATGCTCTTCTTGAACTATAAATGTATTATTGTTTCTGTTTATAAATTATTTATACTATTATAAGTTTCTGAAATGTGTTAAAATATCTGTTATACTTACGAACTGGCACATAGTTCAAGAAGAGTATGGTTTTAGAAATGAATTTTGGAACTCATTGAATATATGGTTCTAAATGTATTTATCATTATTTGATAAAGTGAATATTATGTGCACGATGCATTAATTTGTAAAGCTATACACTTGTGAAAATGATGCATGACATATTATAAATGAGATTGAATGGCAAGCGTAAAGCTCATAGCGAGTTACTTGATAAATATGACAAGCGTAAAGCTCATGGCGAGTTGCTTGATAATTTTACATGTATATATATGTATTGATGAATATCGGCTGGTTGTATGGCTTGTGACGGTACTGAATAGGGGACACCCTATTAGGCTGAGTGAGCCGGGGGATGGTCACTCCAATTGGGTGACAGTGGTAATGTGGGGAGGTAGGATGGTGATGTACTCACATTCCCTGATCACTTATTATGACTATGGTCGAGGTCACTATGCGTATCGCAAATGAGTTATATTTTCATTGCATTGACCAGATTGCCGAGTGAGGCAGGTGTATTAAAAGTGGTGATTTTATCTCTAAATCATAATATTTTACTATAGCTTATACAGCTGAGGATAACAACATTTGTTTAATGATCATACCGTGTAGCATATGGTTTTGGATATCTGAATATCTTTTGATTTGAGAATATTTGGAATACGGGTCTCATATGAATGTACTTCTAAATTGTATTTTCTTTGTGACATATTTTAAAATATAAGTACATCCATATGTTGACCTAAGAGGTCATAGGAGGAATTATTTTCTCACTGAGTTGTCAAACTCACTATACGATATTTCCACATTTTTCAGATAAGAATATCAGAGTCTGATTCGACAGATAGGTGATATATTCTCTAGGTGAGTCTACGTTGCTTCCAAGACTCACGGTCTTTGAATTATACTGTGTTTGTATTCTAGAGTGCTCTGAACGCTACAGGTAGGATCCCCGTTTCTGTTGTACTTTGATGTTTATAGACTTGGTCAGTATATTGTGTATACATGAGAGATCCTATATGTATATGTTCCCATGATAAAGAATTGAATTATGTATCTTTATGGAAAATATCTGATTGCAGAAAATAAAAAAAAAAAATTATTTTACGTAACGTAAATTAGGGGCGTTACAAGTTGGTATCAGAGCATTAGGTTTCCCTGTGGCTAACAGAGCAAAGAATTCTGTAGTAGGACTTTGAGTATGGGTATGTAACTGCAGACATCTTTATACTCACGGTGCTGTTGTAGAATTCTATAGGGTGTTATCCTCTTCTTTTTTTTACTCTTATCCTTAGGTAAGAAATGTTTAAACATCTATGCGTATGTCCTAGATGGTACCTTTTGTGTGTGGACTACTAGTTCAGCTTTTGAAAATTAGCTGAAATTAGAAAATTCTATCCGAACACAAAGGTAATGACTTGTTTGGATGTCAAGAAGGTTTGAATTGATTATTTGATTATTTGATTTGCTTATGTGAAACAATATGACGAATGGCTAATATAATATTGATAGTGGGTTATGATATGATTGAGATTGTTAACTCCAAGATAACAGTTTGTAATAAAGTGAGTGTTTTGGAAATAGATATAAATTTTTTTTTGGATTGAATTTGAGAGTAGAGAATCTATGAAGATAATATTTTCAATGATATATTTTGTTGATATAAAGAATTCGAAGATAGTTTGGTTTTCAATAATACTATGTATAAGCATTATGATAAAGGAAGGTTTATCCATGGAAATTTAAAATTTAAGGTATGCAAAATGGGTAATTCATGTGAAGGGCTCTTGGATAGACAGAAGTTTTTAATGATCGATTGTTAAGACATTGCATAAGAATGTTAAAGAACAAAGTCAAAATGGGTTGACCTGGTTTAAGTGTTTTGAAATGCGTTTTAGCTAATACAGTTGAATAAGGTGACAGTGTATAATAAAAACTCATTACCTCGTATAGATGACCTGTTTAACCAATTACAAGGTACTCAATATTTGTTTTCAAAAATTGATTTGAGATATGAGTAACATTGATTGAGGATAAGAGAAGAGAATGTACGAAAAGTTTCTTTTAGGACTCATTATAGGCATTATGAGTTCTTGGTTATGTTATTTAGTTTGACAAATATCCTAGCTGCATTCATAGATTTAATGAATAGTAATTAGGTCATTTCTGGATCATTATATTTATTGATAATATACTAGAATTTTTCAAAAGTTCAAAGGATCATAAGCAACATTCAAAGATATTTTTACCAACTCTAAGGGAGTATGGTTGGTAAAGATGGTATCCAAATAGACTCTAAGAAAGTAAAAGTGGTACAATAATAGCTACGTTGTACTACATCTAAAGATGAAGATCCAAATCCAATTTGTGCTTCCTGCGGTTGCTTGCCATACATTCTATTTGAGCCATAGTTGGATCAGGTACATGAACATATGTTTGTAAAGCATCAATCAACTCCTCAGCATTTGAAGCCGAAATGAGAATTCATCGTGCTGAGTGTGAGATGAACCTTTGTTCCACAGCATGATCAAGAAAAGACAACAGACCATCAAAGAAGTGGTTAACATTTAACAAACCTATCGGTTTGTGATGCATATTTAGTTGTGCCCAAGAAACTATTTGAAAAATATCTTCTAAAGTACCAAAACCACCTGGTAAGGCAATGAAGGCATCAGGATTGCTCATTATTCTAGCCATGCGTTCATGCATGGAAGCTACCCTAAACTCTTCCCCAATTGTCTTTCCTACAATGTTAGATGCAGATAGAGCTGTAAGAATAATACCTAGAACTTGACATCCTCCTACATGTATAGCTGTAGACACACACCCCATTAATCCACGGTTACCTCCACCATAGACTAAATGAATTTTTCTCCTAGCTAGTACCATACCCAGGTTTTGTGTTGTTTTCACATACTCTCCATCTTTTCCAAGATTGGAACCACAAAAGACACAAATATTTTGGAATTGACGAAATGCGGTTCCCTCCATAACTACACACACCTTAATTTGGAGTATGAAAGTAAAGAAATTAACGTGTGCATTTATAGAACTCAAAGAATGGCATACTTATGATAGCTATGTGAATAGGCCGGAAGAATTAGAACAGTATGTGAGTGATTGGTGGATATTAGCTAAATTGAAGGTAAAAGTTTCAAAAATGACGGCAAGCGTGTATATGTACAGTAGTTATGATAGTCGCCCATATTATGCATATAAAGATAATAAGGTTAAGATATCACTAGAAATTTGTCTTTTCCTTATTGTCCTTGATGAAGCATTGATGTCTTGATTCTTGTAGGGAAGTTGTAAGTGATAGGCGTAATTGTAAAAAAAATAGTTAAAATGCAAACAAGTTAGTTGTTGAAGAAGGACAATCAAATGATTTATTTTGTTTTCCCAATGTTCTTGCCAGTCGATTATCGGTATTATTAAGTCGACTAGCTATTTTGAGAAATTTTAATTTGGACTGGTTATTTTACAGTTGATTGATTACATCTATTTTGAAGCAATCAATTGCATCCTACCAGTTAACTACATATTATTTGATTTTCACATACTTTTATAAGCTCAGAAATGTTTTTTTTTCATGTGCTATTTTTCCACCGAATACCAACATATTTAAAGTAGATTTTGGCACGTATATTCAAACCTTGCGGTCACCGATTTTTGCTGATATAACAGCTAGATTTTTGTTTACAAATTGTCAAGAATTACGGCCACCGATTTTAATTTTATTTCAATGCTTTGTCCAAATTTCTAACTTCATATTTTGGTACCATGGTCTATTAAGTATTCCACATTTTCTGCTGCATTGTTCTACATTAATATTTGGTATTAAATGCAAGATTTTTTTTCCATATTATAAGGAAGGTTAATTTTATTTCTTTGAAACTTAGTTATTATGGTGTCCAATTGGTTAGTAGGTTAAAGTAATAGAGATTTTGAAAGGAGTGGATGGATGATGACCTTATGTGTTTTGACGAATGTAATCAAGAGAATTAGTGGTGTTGATGTTCTTGAGGAATAAAATATGGGAAGTAGGATTTAAATTAATCTTTGAACTCTTAATTTGGAAATATGGAGAATACTATGAGAATCATGTCCGAAAATAATATAAGTGATTAAGATATTTGTGTTAAAGGTTTATATTATGCTAAATTGAGTCTACTATCTAGGATATGAATTATGTTGAAATTGAGAATTCATGTATGAGTAATTGTTAGGAAAAATATTCTTGAAATGATTGGGTGAATTAAACGGGATTGATATAAGTTAGAATGAGGTGCTTTTAGATATGATAGAGGAAAGATTTGATATTTTTTATAATGAATTTATTGGTGTTAATAAAAAGGTATAGAGTTACTGTGATGAGGTAAGTTAGAATTGTTAGACATATGTCAATGGTACATAAACGTTAAAAAGGATTGGTGGATTTATTGCTACGTATGTTTAACATATTGATTAATGGATTTTAGGATAAAACTAGATGATAGATTAAGAAGATGATATTCATGGGATGATTTTGACATGTGAGAATCAAAGATGACTTGATAGAAGTCTGGAATAAGAAAAGATAGTTACCCCAATATGGATGTGAATATGTTCTTTTATGAGTGTATTTTCTAATATCGATCCATAGATATATCCATGCGAGCTTGAGGATATAAAGTGAAATTGATTAGAAAATGAATACAAATAATTCAATACAAGCCAAAAGTCTAAAGGAATCATGCATGTTGAGTATTAGAAATTATCAGTTGGTGACTACATATTTTTGACAGAATCACCAATGAAAGAGGTAATGAGGTTTGGAAAGAAGTACATATTAGATTCTTCTTATGTTACCTAATTCCAAGAAATTCAATTGGACAAAAATTTGGCATAACTATGGGTACAATTGATGATTATTGTTGATCGACAAATGAAGAACTTATGGATGAAAGAAATCCATATGGTTAAGTTATATGGCAAAATCACTCAAGTGAAGAGACATTTTAAAAGGTAAAGATGTTATACAGAAAGGATGTCTCCAATTATTTGAGTAATAAGGTTTGTAACTCTGAATTATGCCTTGATTTTATTCCCTACATGTGGTAGGATGGGCTAAAATTCGAGGACCGAATTTCTTACAGGGGAAGAATGTAACATCCTATAATTTTTATTTTTAAATAATAATATTTTGTTATAAATAAATATATTTTTCTTTGTTTAAAAATGATTATGTTATGCTAAAATTAAATCTATTTTTAATTAAAATAATTATTGTTTTGCTTGAAATAATTATATTGGTCTTTAATAAATTTTTGTTATATTTTTAGAAATATTCTTTCTTTTATTATGTATAAAGATATTTATTTTGTTATTTGTTTTATTGAAATTTTTATCAAGAAAAATTATGATTTAAGAGTTTAGCTAAAGTTTTATGAGAATGTAAATGTTTATAAATTTTTGTGATATTTTAGGATGAAAAACGGAATTTATATGAATTTATATAAAAGAAAATTATATTATTTAATTATTCAATAATAATTATTATTATTATTATAAAAAAATAAAAGAAGAAAATAAAAGGGGAAGGGGGAGACAATACAACGGAGAGAGACGGAGAACTTTTTAAAAATTGAAATTGAGTGAATAGTGAGTGAATAGTAACCTTCAACTTTTTCTCTAGATCTGGAGTGCCTATTGGCTTCCGATCTCAAAACTGAAGGTGCTACTGGATTCAGGACGAAGAATACTATAGTTTTGACCGATCAATTTTTCAAATCAACCGTTGAATTGTCGTAGATCTGAAATAGAAAATCTCAGAAAAAGGTAAATTCTAAAACTCTTACTTAGAGACCTCTAATTGAAATTCTGACACCGTAGATGGATTCAGAAGTTAGATAAACCTTAGGATATGAAATTTTTCAGTTATTTGACAACTTTTTGTTCGTCGTAAATAGTGATTTTCGGCGGATGAATAGTATTTTTCGGTGAGTGAATATTGTTTTCTGGTGGTGAATAGTAACCAAGCTCCCCGAGTCATTTTCTAAGTTTTTGGACCCTCTGGACAGGTTTTTGATGTTTAATTGGTCAAATTTAGCTTGGAAAAAGTACATTTTTAGGGCTGTTCAACCAGGAGCCCTACCCTGAGTAGATACTTCTTTCTATGACTTGTCCCATGCTCTTCTTGAACTATAAATGTATTATTGTTTCTATTTATAAATTATCTATACTATTATAAGTTTTTGAAATATGTTAAAATATCTGTTATACTTACGAACTGGCACATAGTTCAAGAAGAGTATGGTTTTAGAAATGGATTTTGGAACTCATTAAATATGTAGTTCTAAATGTATTTATCATTATTTGATAAAGTGAATATTATGTGCACGATGCATTGATTTGTAAAGCTATATACTTGTGAAAATGATGCATGTCATATTATAAATAAGATTGAATGGCAAGCGTAAAACTCATGGTGAGTTGCTTGATAAATATGACAAGTGTAAAGCTCATGGCGAATTGCTTGATAATTTTACATGTATATATATGTATTGATGAATATCGGCTGGTTGTATGGCTTGTGACGATACCAAATAGGGGATGCCCTATTAGCCTAAGTGAGCCAAGGGAGGGCCGCTCCAACCAGGTAACAATGGTAATGTGGGGAGGTAGGACGGTGATGTACTCACATTCCCTGATCACTTATTGTGACTATGGTAGAAGTCACTATACATATAGCAAATGAGTTATATTTTCATTGTATTGACCAAATTGCCGAGTGAGGCAGGTGTATTAAAAATGATGATTTTATCTCTAAATCATAATATTTTACTATAGCTTATACAGCTGAGCATAACAACATTTGTTTAATGATCATACCGTGCAGCATATGGTTTTGGATATCTGAATATCCTTTAATTTGAGAATATTTGGAATACGGGTCTCATATAAATGTACTTTTGAACTGTATTTTCTATGTGACATATTTTAAAATATAAGTACATTTATATGCTGACCTAAGAGGTCACAGGAGGAATTATTTGCTCACTGAGTTGTCAAACTCACTACACGATATTTTCACATTTTTTAGATAAGAATATTAGAGTCTGATTCGGCAGATAGGTGATATATTCTCTAGTTGAGTCTACGTTGCTTCCAAGACTCACGGTCTTTGAATTATACTGTATTTGTATTCTAGAGTGCTCTGAACGCTACAGGCAGGATCTCCATTTCTATTGTACTTTGATGTTTATAGACTTAGTCTGTATATTGTGTATATATGAGAGATCCTATATGTACCTGTTCCCATGATAAAGAATTTTATTATGTATCTTTATGGAAAATATCTGATTGTAGAAAATAAAATAAAAATTTTTATTTTACGTAACGTAAATTAGGGGCGTTACAGTTAACCCCCTTTAATTTCTAAATTTTTTCTTCTTTTACTCTTATTTTATGATAATGATAATTATGCTTATAAATTGAGGGTTCATTAACCTTTGTTCTCTTAAGATTAGATATTATAAGGTTTATTTATGTTTTATAACCTTTCTCTTAGACCTCATTTCAGTTTTGGTCTTTTATTTATCTTGTATTTACTTGATTATATTAAATTAATATTAACCCTATTTAATACTAGATTTCATTTATATATAATAAAGAAATTCCATCTTATCTTGTTTTTTAAGTTATAAATTTTTAGTTCCTTTTATTTATATTTTTCTCTAATTTTCCCCTTACCTTTATTCGATTCATACTACTCCCTATTTCTCTATCCCATTAATCATCTTTTTACGCCATTCAATTACCAAGAAGTACTAAAAAATTATTATTCATTTGGTAAAAATCTTTCTTTTCTTATCTATTCACCATAGATTATATGAAGATATTCTAATCTTATTTCCTTCTTTTACTTACTTCATTATATATTGCTTGGAACATCCTACCTAGTTACCTACTGATTCCATCCATACCTTAAAACTAGATATCACCAAATCATAAGCTAGAATTTTAATTACAATTTCATGTGCTCACCCTTCATTTCTCGGCCTATTACACAAATAAACATTCTAACTATTTCCTTTTCCATTTGATCACTCCACTTGGTACCTCTTAATGTCACAACATCACTTGGTTACCATGAAGCTAGATTTTGGCCAAACTTCTTCATAAGTACCAAGGATACAACTTTTCCATCCATACCTTAAACTAGATATCACCAAATCATAAGTTAGAATTTTAATTACAATTTCATGTGCTCACCCTTCATTTCTCTCCCTATTACACAAATATACATTCTAACTATTTCCTTTTCCATTTGATCACTCCACTTGGTACTTCTTAATGTCAAAACATCACTTGGTTACCATGAAGCAAAATTTCGGCCAAACTCCTTCATAGGTACCAAGGATACAACTTGTTATATTTTTGTTAATTCCAAGCTCCTACTTATCAACATTCATGATTTTAACACCCTTTTATTTCTACTCCAACATTCATATCCTTGTATACATAAGAGACACTAATCATATAATTAAAAATAGTTCTAAAGCCAACCATTTCAAGAAACGATTCTCAACCATTCAAAGCATATTCTTAAGTACCACACATACAACATATGTACATCTATTATCATCTTCACATGGTTAGTAATAAATAAACATGTTTAATTTCTTAAACCATGAAAATAGAAGATTAAAACTTCATCTTAACCTTGCCAAAAACATGGATTTTCAACCATAAATCATTGTTAAACCTACCCTACCTAGAATTAGCCTCCTATAACTAGCAATGTAAGTTTTCTTTTCTTTCCCTTTCAATCCTCTTCCCTTACCACCACTCTCCCTTCTCCTTTTCCCACTTTTTTTCACCTCCTCATGGAGAAATGGAAGATTTAATAAACTTAAAATGAAGAGGAAAATGTGTCATGGAGGAAGGAGGAAGATGGCTTACCTTGGAACCTTCTTTTTCCTTCTTTTCTTTCCTTTCTCTTCTCCCTTGGATGTGTCAACCACCTTGATTTTCTCTTTTTTTCTTCTTTCCTTCCCCTTGGATGAAGTTCCTCCCTTAAGAGTACCTTTGATGTATTTATAATTAAGCATGAATTTAATACCTTTAAACTTATTTTTTTCCTTTATTTAAGTAAAATAATATTAGGAATTAACTTAGTTTTGTGCTTTGTGTTGTAGGAACAAAGGAAGAAGAAAAGAGGAGAAAAATATAAGAAATTCATGGAAAAATGCTGAATTACAGCGATTCCAAACCTTTCAACACTAATTAAACCATATCTCCTACATATGAACTCCAATCAAAGTGATTCAAGTGGCTGAAAAAATATATGAAAATAATATACAACTTTTATGTAGATGACTTTGTCAAATTTGACAGATTTCAGAGAGTTACAAAGCTTGAAAGTCAGATATTTAGTGCAGCAGGATGAATCCTTACCTTTGCTCACTAATTTGGGTATATCTCCCTCATATTAGCTCCGATTAAGGTGATTCCCGAGGTTATGGAAGATACAGGGATACAACTTTTTGTTGACCACTTTTCTAAATGATGAAGGAATCATAGCGCCATAGCCCCATAAGTTGCACCATGGCACTATCACACCCAACAGATAGTGTCGCAATGCTACAAATTTTTAGCAATGGAGCGCCACAGCGTCCGCAACCGTTGCAGAAAGTAGAAAATGCGACTTGTAGGTTATTTTGACTCCAAGTGAAACCCAAAAGCCCAGGAACCAACCTAGAATCAATCCTACTTCATTTAGAACTCTCCCAACCTATAGATAAGAGGGAAAGCAACATTAAAAGGGCAATCCAATCTATCCAAGGATCAATTTCTCAAGTTTCTTTTTTTCTCTAAGTTTTCTTATGGCCCTGTGTGGCTAGTTTCCTTTTTGTTGATGGTGGAAGATTGAAATCTCAAGTAATCTTCATGCATTGTGAGATTTAAATTTGATTTTATTAGTTCAATCTTAATTAAGTATTGATTATTCATCTGCTCTTCTCTTTTTAATGATTATTCATATAATTGTTAGGAGGCCTACTAGTATATTATTTGTCATAATCTACAGCTGAATTATATTTTAAACAAAATTTTTATTATTTTGATTCAAGAAGCAAATATGATCAATGATTTTGGATTATAAATTATTGAACCTATGATAAATAATTAATTAAATTAAATATAGCCTATGTGTCTATATTTGTTTAGCTCTATCAATTTCTCTAATTCTTTATGTGATTAATAGGTTATAATTTACCGATGTGTTAAGGATTTCTTATTAATTTGGGTTAATTGATGTGATTGTCATCAATTACTAACTTCAGGAGCGATAGGGATAGAATTTCAATGATAGATATTCAATTAAAGATTGATTATGTTATCGATGATCAATGTAATTCCTTGATGGTGGATATCAACCGAAACCAGCGCCTTTATTATTAATCACTCTCTTTTTAATTAATTTTATTCTCTTTAACTTTATTTTACTTTCATTAATCAAAATCTCTTATTAGAATCACAAAAGGCAATACAAATCTTTGTGGGATCGACCCTTACTCCCACTACTATAAGTTAGTTGGAGATAAGGTATTATATTTGGTGTACTCGTAACAGTACGCACCAAATTTTGGCGATATTGCCTGGGACTGTTTCTATTTACCTTTCGTGAATTCTTTTTTTTCTTTTCTTTTTACTCATAATTGGGAATATGGCAGTCAATTTTTAACAATTTGTCGCTAGGTTATGCTCTCCATTAAGATATACTGGTGAGGTATGTAATTCTTCCCTTGAATAACAACTTGCAAATTTAACTTCTCTTTTTTGTCAACATGTAGAAAATATGCAAAGAGAGAAGTTCTATGAAAATCATTTATCCATTGGGCATTCTTCTAATAGATACCCAACTTTCCATGAAGAATCATTTGAGCAGGAAAATATGGTTAGTGGTTTCTCTAGACCACTACAAGGGAGGTATGATTCCTATTTAAACGTGTATAATCCTGGATGGAAGGATCATCCTAACTTTGGGTATGGGAATGCACAAAATATTCTTGCAAAACAAAATTTTACAAATTTTTAGCATAACCAACAAACCTATTATCCTACACAGACTGCATCTCAGGATTACTAAGTAAGTAGTTCTTTAGAAGAAATCGTTAACTCTCTTGCACATAACACTCAGCAATTTTAACAAGAGGTAAGGGCTAACATTCAAAGCTTAACAAATCAAATAGCCCAACTAGCAACAACAATCAGTCGACTAGAAACTCAAAATTTAGAAATTGAAAGTCTAGCCCCAACATCATTAATGAAAAAAGAGAAAAATTATGCACTTACTGAAAAATATGACTTGGAAGTTGACACTAGTAAGCCTACTAATAAAGAGGCTGTGGAATCTACCCTAAATGCCAAATTTCATGAGAAAATTATAGTAGTAGAGGAAGCACCAAAAGTGCAGCAAACATGTAAGGATCTTTTTATTTTGTTACCAATCTCTAATAAGATACATGTACCTTCTATTTTGTAGTAACTTGACCTAGGCTTAAAGAGCTTCCCTAGCCACTTAAAGGGCATATACAATGGAGAACCACCCCTAGTTATAACCTCAAATAAATATGTCCTACTTAAAGATAGAAGAAAGCTACCCCCTGCTTTGGCAAAAACTCAAAAAGATGAAATTAAATTGGATGCCAAAAGCTACTCAAGACATCGGTTATTCCCAAGTAATTTGAGTTCTCATTTAATTAAACCTTTGATTAATCATGACTTCCCTCTTCATGATATAGCTAAACCTCAAAATTTCATAAATCAAAAGGCAAGTAAAATTAAAGTGGACATCAAGGATCCTCCATGAATGATATAATGAGCTTTGAGTTGAGTCAACGACTCTAAACAAAGGAGCATATTGGGAGGCAAACCAACATAATTATTCAAAGAGAGGGAGAGAGAGAGAGAGAAAGTGAAAATCAAAAAAATTCATAGTTCAATAATGTAACACTCCCATCCCACCCCAAACAAATTCAAAGAAGTTCACTTAACTTAAATCTCTTCATATTTCCTTCTTTATTTTACATTGAGGACAATGTAAAGTTTGAGTGTGGGAATGGAAGTATATTTCCTGAACAATTGTGACCTTATTTTGAGCATCAATTTTTTATTTTCACAATCAATGCATTTTTATTTCGTTTAGCAAGTTGAGTGATTGTGTGAGTGTTTCAATTTATGTTTTGTGTTGTTAGGTACAACTAATAGCCATTGACATGACTATACAAATTTTTTAGCTCTTGAAAAAAGTAGAAAATTCATGGTTGTATGCAATTTTAAACCTTTTGCAATTTATTTTTTACTTTAGAATCTTGAAATGTTTTTGTACAATAACTTTGGGCATTTAATTTGTCTTTTACTAAGAGAAGGTTTATATAACTCAAAAATATTTTATGATCTCAATAGGATTCTAGAAATTATTTGAATGTTACTTGAGGCGAAATCTTAGGCTAATACTATTATTTAGGAGATGATTTAGGTATTATTTGATAGATTGAGCCTTTCAAGCCTAATCTAAGCAATGAAATATCCTTAGTTCCTCTATTTGAGCTTAATTAACATTTTATTTTATACCCACTACAAAGGAAAAACCAAATTTTATGATTAATACCTTTACTTTTGACCTTATTCACTCACTCCTTAATTAACTTCTGAATACTTGTTTTGTAAAGCTACATTGATAAAAGGGTGGAAGGGTGGAAGGGTGGAGCAAAGGCAAGAAAAGGAAAACTCAAAAGAAAGAAAAGAAAAATCAAAAGGAAAGAAAAAAATACAAAATATAGATGAAAGTCTATGCAGTGGGTGAAAGAAAAGAAATAGAGAACCAAGGAAAAGAATGAATTAAATTCAATTGAAGCAAGAAAATAAGTGTGGGGAAAAGTTACTCCAAACTTGAAAAAGCTCAAGAGATCAAATTTAATCCTTGTGATGCTGGGT
Source organism: Gleditsia sinensis (assembly GCA_037074535.1). Taxonomy (NCBI): domain Eukaryota; kingdom Viridiplantae; phylum Streptophyta; class Magnoliopsida; order Fabales; family Fabaceae; genus Gleditsia; species Gleditsia sinensis. The sequence continues at coordinate 27,753,994 of CM073468.1, read as the reverse complement.
GATTGAGCCTAAATTTGTATCTTTTATCATAACTTATACTCTAGCCACATTACAAGTTAAATAAAAATCATATTGATCCTATAGGTAGTTTTGGCCTACATTAATGGAAAGTGGCATGAAAAATAAGCCTATGAAAATCCTAAACTAATTAGAGATCCACACCCAAAATTTTGACCCAAAAACACACTCACATTCAGGATTTAGGAAAAGAAAATAATAGATTGCATTTGAATTAATCTTATATATGGTTATGACCTTTCAAACTTTTTCTTGAGTATACTTTCATGTTATGAGGCAAAAGATTGATAAGTATAACACTCACTAAATATATTGATTTTTGTTTTTGTCACTAGGGATTATTTTGCTTGAGGAGAAGCAAAAGGTTGAGTGTGGGAGTATTTGATGTGTTTATAATTAAGTATGAATTTAATACCTTTAACCTTACTCTCTTTTTTTATTTAAGTAAAATAGGATTAGGAATTAGCTTAATTTTTTGTTTTGTGTTGTAGGAACAAAGGAAGAAGAAAAGAGGAGAAAAATATAAGAAATTCATAGAAAAATGCTGAATTGTAGCAATTCTAGACCTTTCAGTACAAATTAAACCATATATACCACATATGAACTGCAATCAAAGTGATTCAAGTGGCTGGAAAAAGATAAGATAATAATATACAACTTTTATGTTGAGAACATTGTCAAATTGTGGAGATTTCATAGTGTTATAGAGCTTAAAATTCAAAATTTTAGTGTAGCAGGATGAATCCTGACCTTTGGTCACTAATTTGGGTATATGTCCCTCATATTATCTTAGATTAAGATGATTCCAGCTGCTACGAAAAGTTGAGAGACAGGGTATTTCATGTTGATCACTTTTCCAAATTATAAAAAAGTCCTATTATCGTGGTGCTGGCATGCCCAGCAGGTAGCACCATGACGCAATGAATTTTTAGCAACGGAGAGCTATAGTGCCCGATGCCCAAAAACATAAATGCTTTGGTTCTGCCATAGAGCTCCATGGTGCTGCAAAAGGATGCCTCAGCGCCCCTAGCCATTGCAGAATGTAAAAAACACGATTTTTAGGTTATTTTGACTCTAAATGAAGCCCAAAATCCTAAGAACCAACATAGAATTAATCATACTTCATTTAGGACTCTCCCAACCTATAAATAAGAGGGAAAGCAAGCATTAAAAGGGGGGATCCAATCCATCCAATGATCCAATAATTAATTTCTCATGGTTCTTCTTTTTCTCTAGGTTTTCTTATAGCCTTGTGTAACAACTTTTTTTTTCTTTCTTTTATTATTATACAATATAAAGTTCACATACACATCATTAATCAAAACGTACGTACAATATTTCAAACACATAAATATCTATATCTTATTTATTTTAGTTGAACAATTCCAGAGATTCGGGTGCAGGTGGTTGCACCTTCACCGGGATCTATGCCAACTCGCCCACAAACATTTTATTTAGGATCCGCCCATCATAGAATAACTCCATCCGACGTGCACTAAAAGCCAGAGCTATAGAAAATATGCATAACTAATTTTCTGAACATGATATGGAAATATAGTGAGAATTAAATCCCAGTACGTTCAACAATAAATCATCATCAATATAGCTCATCACGTCATGTTCAGCTGTATAAACTACAGAAAATATCTTTGGTCACATGAGTGCATTACATCTATGCATATAAGAATCATACAGTAATGATATGTATGACAGGATTAACTATTTTCAGAATATCATATGATGGCCATCAACTTATTCTCATTTTAAGCTACTCCGGTCAGGGTGAGTATCCTCTACTCTCCGGTACAGGCTTTTCTCGCTCCATCCGACATGGCCCACTTTCTCTTTCTTTTCTCATTTACATGATCATAACCGTTGGTAGGGCGTCCCTTACTGGTGCACCACACGGATTGCCATGTGACTGTGCTCATTTCTTTTCTTTTCATAATGTAGCCAAAAATATGCTTTCAATAACAAGTATGTTCATCAAAATATAACTATTACCATAAATCATTGGTAATCATGCCATGAACATAACCATTTCAAATATCACTTTATAAAATATTTCCAAGTCAGAATTTCACACTTAAGATGGTAAGAAGTTCATACAATGGCAATGGCTATGACATATACTAGTCATTTATTATTTTCATTTATAAGATTCGTCTTTTTTTTAAAATATTAATTTCATCTCTTCATTTTCTTTATGCTTGGCCTTTAGTCAATTTCTTCTTATTTATATCATTACTAACACATGTTCTTACAAATTTATAGAGTATTTTCCTCCAATTTGATTTCTACTATTACCCTATAGTTAAAGAGGTTCATCTAGGGTAGAAAAATGTCAAAAATAGGCTTCACCAGCTTCTAACACAGTCTGTCCATGTTCCAAGACACGGCCATGCTTTAAAAATACTTCAAATGTACTCAAAAACAGCCTCGAACACGACTAACCCGTGCTTGAAGCGCCCAGAACACGGCCTGGCCGTGTTCTGTGACCTTTTCTCACTAATCAGAGCATAACTTCCTCATTTTAACTCTGATTGAAGTGATCTTGGTGTCTATGGAAAGCTACGATAATTATCTAAAACTATTATGTTAATCATATCAGCCAAATAATAATAAATCTTGGTGGTATGACCCCCTTAATTGCAATATTATTTCTTCTCGAGTAGGTTCTAACCTTTACTTACTAATCTGACTATATCTCCCACATAAGAATTCCAAATTAAGTGATTTTAGTGGCTAAAAATCCGTGAAACATAAATATATAATTCATATGTTAACCATTTATTTTAATTCCTTATAAATTGTTCCCATAAATTAAAACACCGAAGCTATCCTAACATATTCTTCCCTAATTAACCATTTTCTGACCTTTTTTTACTAATCGGAACATATCTACCTCACATGAACTCTAAATTGAATGATACCAGTGACTAAAAATCCGTGACACATATACCTATAATTCATATGTTAACCATGTATTTTAATTCCTTATAGATTGTTCCCAGAAATTAAAACACCAAAGTTATCCTAACATATTCTTCCCTGATTAACCATTTTCTGACCTTTGTTTACTAATCGGAACATATCTACCTCATATGAACTCTAAATTGAATAATTGTAGTGGCTAAAAATCCATGACACATATATTTATAATTCATATGTTAACCATTTATTTTAATTCCTTATATATTGTTCCCAGAAATTAAAAAACCGAAGCTTAAAATTCTGCCACCCATAGCCATACCCATGGAGAACTATCTACACCAACCTAAGTATTCAAACATACATCACATGCAAGATCAATATGTAACATGATATAGCAACATCCATGACCAATCATCAAAGTTCTAAGATCAAAATCTCATATAAATATTATAAGTTTCAAAATTTTTCTTCAAAAAGAAATATTGTTAAACTTATCTAAGAATCTCCCTAACTTACTTAGTGAATTGGTTTTCTTGTTTCCTCTTGAAAGAAGTAGCAAGATTCCTCCATTCCCTTAGCTTTTCTAGTAGCTTAGGTAAGAGAAGGAGGGTGAATTTTTGAACCTCAAGGATGAAGAAGAAAAATGGACTCAAGTGGAGATTAAGGTAACTTACCTTGAGTACATAGCCTTCTAAACTTCTCCTTCTTCTTCCTTCATTTCTTCTCCTCTCTTTCTCTCCTTTCCTCACTCTACCTTGCTTCTATTTCTCTCTCTTCCTCACTTGGACGAAATTAAAATGTTGTAGGGGTAGGTTTTACTTAAATAGACCACTAAATAATACACCTTTCATGATCATGGGTCTACCTTATCACAATTAGGATACACTTTGTTGAATTTTTGGAAAACAAACAATTTATGTTCTTATCTTCCTCTTCCTTAGTCAAGATATGCATAGAAAAAGGAGATTTATATTTTGAAAATTATGATGATATGTTCTTAAGATAAGGGACAAGGTCCCTTTGATTTAGGGATTCATTTCCATTTTCTTTTGTCTTAAACAAGTATGTTAGGTTTGCCTTTTTAGGTGGCAAATTTCTAGCCTTTGAATCTCCATTATTTGGTTGATATTATTTGTGTGGGATAGGAATTTTTTGTTCTAATGCCATGTATTATCATACCACTTGCTAAAATTATGAGTGTAGGATATAGATGTTTTTGTCCTAAAGCCTTGTATTATCATGCCACTTGCCAAAATGATGAATGTAGAATCACACCACTTGCTAAATTTTTGTCTTAATGCCATGTAACATAATCTTTATTATTATTACATTATTATATCAGCACCTAATTTATTTTATTTTATTTTTTCTCTTGGATTTTCACTTATTCCTACCCATTTTCTTTGCTTTGGATAAAATTCTACCTTTCTTGGAGGGCTTGGTCACATTTTCATAATTTTTGGGCTATTGATGCAATTACTATATCCTAGTCCAAGTCTATGTTTTATTTCTTGCTTAGGTTATCCAATAGGCTTGTTAGAAACTTATGTGAATTGGAAAAACTCTATATGAAGTGTCCATAGGTAAAAGCCCAATGTATAGGTAAAGATTTTAAACTTAGTAACTATAGTTCTTGAATTAGGAAAAATTACCCTAATTCAATGTTCTTGAAATTTTAAGACCTTTACTTGTTTCTAAAAATTTATCTTCCTTATCCAAGAATTTTGCATCTCTTTAGTATGTTATTTCTAATTTCTTTCCTATTAAGTTTTCCTTCTTTATTTGTTCTCTTAATGTTAGAAACATTTTTTATGCATATACATAAGGTGAAGAATATCTAAGGATTATATTTCCTTAGATATCTAAAATATTGTCTAATAAATTTTATTTCCTTAAATAAATATTTTTGTACTTTTATCAATAAAAGAAATGAAATTAGGGATGTTACATTTCTCTCCCCTTAAAAGAAATTTTGTCCTCAAAATTTTAGAAATTACCTAATAAGAACAATTGCGGATATTTCTTCCTCATGACTTCTTCTAGCTCCCAAGTTGCTTCTTCTGGAGTCAAACCTTCCCAGAACACCTTAACAAGGGGAATGGTTTTATTTCTAAGTTGCTTCACGTCAGTGTCCAATATGGATGCAGGTACTAGCTGGTATGTCGTGCTCTCCTTTATTTGGATTGGTTCATCCTGTATTACATGTGATGAATCTGGAAGATACTTCCGCAGCTGTGATACGTGGAAAACATTATGCAGGTTGGACAAATTAGGTGGGAGAGCAACTTGATATGCTGATGTCCCTACTTTCTTCAGAATTTGGTAGGGTCCCAAAAATCGCGGACTTAACTTTCTTTTTTTTGAGAGACCTACCAACTCCAGTAGTCGGGGAAAGTTTCAAAAATACATGGTCTCCTTCTTTAAACTCTAGAGGTCTATATCTCTTATCGTAGTAACTCTTTTGCCGACTCTGAGCTATAAGTATTTTGTCTCGTATCATCTTAATTTGTTCAATGGTTTGTTTAACTAGATCAAAACCCAACAAGTTCTTTTCTCCTACCTTGAACCAACATAGTGGAGATTGACATTTTCTACCATATAAAGCTTCATAGGGGGCCATCTTAATACTGGAGTGATAACTATTATTATAAGCAAACTCTACTAAAGGTAGGTACTTATCCCATCCTTTACCTTGCTCTATCACACATGCCCTCAACATATCTTCTAGGGTTTGAATGGTTCGTTCTGTCTGCCCGTCAGTCTGAGGATGGTAAGCAGTACTGAATCGTTACTGAGTATCAAAATCTTCCTGCAACGCCTTCTAAAACCTTGATGTGAACCTTGGATCTCTATCAGAAATGATATTTAAGGGAATTCTATGCAGTCTAACTATTTCCTAGACGTACAATTGGGCTAATTTATCCAGTGAATAGTTAATTTTTATGGGCAAAAAGTAAGTAGATTTGGTTAATCTGTAAACTATTACCTAGATAGAGTCATGTTCCACTAAAGTCTTAGGTAAACCCACAACAAAGTCCATCAAGATACTGTCCCATTTCCATTTAGGGATCTCAAGAGGTTGTAGAAATCCCGCTGACTTTTGATGCTCCACCTTCACCTTTTGACAAATGAGACATTTCGCCACAAACTCGGCAATGTCCTTTTTCATCCCTAGCCACCAATACATCCTCTTTAAATCCTGGTATATTTTAGTGCATCCAGGATGGACTGTGTATTTACTCTGATGCGCTTCCTACAGGATCTTAGTCCTCAACTCTCGTTCTTGAGGGACACAAATCCTTCCCTGATACATGATTGCTCCATCTTCCATGATAGAAAAATTACCTTGGTCTTTATGATCCTGTAAGTATTGATCGTGAGCTTGAGCCTCTTTGATCTGGGCTCTAAGGTCACACCCTATACTTAAACCATTAATGACTAGCTTCATTGGAGTAAGAGTAGTGGCTAGCTTCAAATTTCGAAACTCCTCTAGCATCTGCATTCATACACCATCATCTGTCCCATGTACAGAGATTTTCGACTCAAGGAATCTGCTACAACATTTGCCTTTCTAGGATGATACTTTATCTCAAACTTGTAGTCATTGAGGAATTCTACCCATCTTCGTTGCCTTATATTTAACTCCTTCTGATCAAAGAGGTATTTAAGACTTTTATGAGTACAATATACTTCAAAGGTTGCCCCATACAAATAGTGTCGCCAAATATTTAAGGCAAACACTACTGCCGCTAATTCAAGATCATGGGTTGGATAGTTTCCTTCGTGGGGTCTCAATTTCCTAGAGGTGTAAGCAACTACTCTCTTATCTTGCATCAGCACACATCCTAGCCCTTTCTTTGAAGCGTCACTATACACTTCAAAATATCTTATGGGGTCTGGAATAATTAAAACAGTAGGAGTGGTCAGTCTTGTCTTCAGCTCCTAAAAACTAGCTTCACATTGATCAATCCATTTGAAAGGACTTCCCTCCCTGGTCAATTTAGTCAATGGCAAGGCTATACGAGAGAAGTTTTGTATAAACCTCCTGTAGTATCCTGTCAAACCCAAGGAACTTCTGATTTCTGTAACCGTCTTTGGTCTCTCCCACTTAATCACTACTTCCGTCTTGCTGGGATCTACGGCTACCCCTCTATTAGAGATGACATGTCCGAGAAACTTCACCTCTGACAGCCAAAATTCACACTTCTCCAATTTGGCATATAACTTTTTCTCTTTCAGCACTTGTAACACGATTAAGAGATGTTGTTCATGTTCTTTCTCACTCTTATAATATATCAAGATGTCGTCAATGAATACTACAACAAATTGATCTAGGTAGGGTTGAAAAATGCGATTCATGTAATCCATGAAAATTACAGGTGCATTCGTCAACCCGAAGGGCATTACGAGAAACTCATAGTGCCCATACCTAGTCCTGAAGAAAGTTTTGGGTACGTCCTCCTCCTTGATCCTAATCTGATGATATCCTGACCTCAAGTTAATTTTAGAAAAGATGGAGGCTCCCTTCAATTGATCCAATAAGTCATCTATCCTAGGAAGAGGGTACTTGTTTTTTATAGTCACCTTATTCAGCTGTCTGTAATCTATGCATAGTCTCAAGCTCCCGTCTTTCTTCTTAACAAATAATACAGGAGCTCCCCAAGGTGATACACTCGGTCTAATGAATTGCTTGTCTAATAGTTCCTCCAACTGTTTCTTGAGTTCCTGTAGTTCCTTTGAGGCCATTCAATATGGTGCAATAGAGATAGGCCATGTCCCAGGTAGGAGATCAATAGAGAACTCTATCTCTCTCTTGGGAGGCAAGCCTGGAATATCTGATGGAAATACTTCAGGAAACTCATTGGCTATTGGGATTTCATCAAGCTTCGATTCGACTTCTAGGTTTGATAAATACAAGAGAATGTATCCAAGTACTCCATTTTTCAACTCCCTATTAACTTGATTGGCATTTAGCATCAATAACTGGAGCTCCTCTTTCGGAGTAAGAGGTAGAAATTCAACGGTCTTATTACAACAATTCAACAAGACTCGATTTCTAGACATACAGTTTAACCCTAGAATGACCTCAATACCTCTTAAAGGTAAACAGATAAGGTCTACAGAAAAAGTTTTCTCTTGGATGGTCACTTAACAGTCTTTACATACAGAGGAAGTTAATACTCGTTCCCCTGTAGGGGTTACTACGGATAACTCATAGGGAACTTCAGAAATAGGAAACTGAAACTTCCTAATACATTCTTCCGATATAAATGAATGACTAACACCAGAGTCAAATAACACCATAAGAGCAAATCCATAGATATAGCATGTACCTTGAATCATTTCAGAAGATTGAGCTGCCTCTTGGCCGCTCAGGGTGAAAACCCTTCCTTTCACCTGAGGCCTCTGTTCTGGCTGCTTCCCCACATTCTGTGGGCAGTTTCTCGCAAAATATCCCTTCTGTCCACAATTGAAGCAAACATCTTGTCCTATGTAGCATGGCTGGTTACCATGCATGCGTCCGCACTTAGCGCACTTGACTGGGGCGAGGTCTTGTTGGAAAGGTCTAGGACCCGTAATCAATGGCCTCTTACCAACTCCATATCCACTTCTTCTCACGTTCTTTCCAGGTTTGGGAAAAAATTTCTTCCTCTTCCATAGGTTTCTCCTTTGCTTCTCGTCCTCCACTTCCCTTAAACTCTTTTCTAGGAGTCTGCATTTATTTATCAGAGGTACAAACTCCTTGATCTCCATAGCTATAACAGCATTCTTTATCTCCGGGTTTAGTCCCGCTTCAAACTTAACCGCCTTCTATGCTTCATCTAGGTTATATCGCAGATAAGAGGAGAACTTAGACAGCTCCTCGAACCTTGCAATATACTGGTCCACGGTCATGCTCCCTTGCCTGAGTTGGAGAAATTCGATCTCTTTCTCTGCCCGTACAGTACTTGGAAAGTACTTTTCAAAAAAAAATGTCCTTGAACACTTGCCAAGTGATCTGTCTTCCCTGATGAGCTAAAAGTTCTCTAGCTCCACGCCACCAGTATTCTGCTTCATCCTTTAACATATATGCAACAAAAATAACTTGCTGCTCCTCAATACAGCCCATTACTTCAAAGATTTTCCCTAATTCCCTTATCCACCTTTTGGCTACCGTTGGGTCATAGCCACCTTGGAAACAAGGTGGTCTAGTCCTTAGGAACTCGGGTATGCTATTATCTTTTCCAGCCATCCGGTTGTTAGCACCATTCTCACCATTTTGGTTATTAGCATTCTGGAGATATTGTAAAATTTGGTTAGTGGTCATGACTTGGTCTCGAATTGCCTTGGCCAGGTTGTGCAGGGTTTCCTCTGCATTGGTTGCTGGATTCCTCCTTGGTGGTGTCATTTCCTACTATGGAAAAAACAAAGTTATGCTACTATTGAGGTGATCAAACCCAATAGTTAGTTCAAAAATATTTAATAGCAGTCATAACACCACCTCAGCATATAGATAGGAAACACTAGTAATTTCTTACCTATATGAATCACTGATCCCCTACATAGCACAACCACAACATACTCAAGACACTATAAGATCGATTCAGATAACCATCCACCCACTGGCCATCTAGGATCGACCTGCTCTGATACCAATTATGTAACAACTTTTTCTTTCTTTCTTTTATTATTATACAATATAAAGTTCACATACACATCATTAATCAAAACGTACGTACAACATTTCAAACACATAAATATCTATATCTTATTTATTCTAGTTGAACAATTCCAGAGATTCGGGTGCAGGTGGTTGCACCTTCACTGGGATCTGTGCCAACTCGCCCACAAACATTTTATTTAGGATCCGCCCATCATAGAATAATTCAATCCAACGTGCACTAAAAGCCAAAGCTATAGAAAATCTGCATAACTAATTTTCTGAACATGATATGGAAATATAGTGAGAATTAAATCCCAGTAAATTCAATAATAAATCATCATCAATATAGCTCATCACGTCATGTTCAGCTGTATAAACTACAGAAAATATCTTTGGTCACATGAGTGCATTACATATATGCACATAAGAATCATACAGTAATAATATGTATGACATGATTAACTATTTTCAGAATATCATATGATGGCCATCAACTTATTCTCATTTTAAGCTACCTCGGTCAAGGTGAGTATCCTCTATTCTCTGGTACGGGCTTTTCTCGCTCCATCCGACATAGCCCACTTTCTCTTTCTTTTCTCATTAACTTGATCATAACCGTTGGTAGGACGTCCACTACTGGTGCACCACACGGATTTCCATGTGACCGTGCTCATTTCTTTTCTTTTCACAATGATAGCCAAAATTATGCTTTCAATAACAAGTATGTTCATCAAAATATAACTATTACCATAAATCATTGGTAATCATACCATGAACATAACCATTTCAAATATCACTTTATAAAATATTTTCATGTCAGAATTTCACACTTAAGATGGTAAGAAGTTCATACAATGGCAATGGCTATGGCATATACTAGTCATTTATTATTTTCATTTATAAGATTCGTCTTTTTTTTAAATATTAATTTCATCTCTTCATTTTCTTTATGTTTGGCCTTTAGTCAATTTTTTCTTATTTATATCATTTCTAACACATGTTATTACAAATTTATAGAGCATTTTCCTCCAATTTGATTTCTACTATTACCCTATAGTTAAAGAGGTTCATCTAGGGTAGAAAAATGTCGAAAATAGGATTCACCAGCTTCCAACACGGTCTGGCCATATTCCAAGACACGGCCATGCTTTAAAAATACTTCAAATGTACTCAAAAACAGCCCCGAACACAGCTAACCCGTGCTTGAAGCACCCAGAACACGGCCTGGCCGTGTTCTGTGACATTTGCTCACAAATCAAAGCATAACTACCTCATTTTAACTCCGATTGAGGTGATCTTGGTGTCTATGGAAAGATACCACAATTATCTAAAATTATTATGTTAATCATATCAGCAAAATAGTAATAAATCTTGGTGTTATGACCCCCTTAATTGTACTATTATTTCTTCTCGGGTAGGTTCTAACCTTTACTTACTAATCTGACTATATCTCCCACATAAGAATTCCAAATTAAGTGATTCCAGTGGCTAAACATCCATGACACATAAAAATATAATTCATATGTTAACCATTTATTTTAATTTCTTATAGAATGTTCCCAGAAATTAAAACACCGAAGCTATCCTAACATATTCTTCCCTGATTAACCATTTTTTGACCATTGTTTACTAATCGGAACATATCTACCTCATATGAACTCTAAATTGAATGCTTCCAGTGGCTAAAAATCTGTGACACATATATCTATAATTCATATGTTAAGCATTTATTTTAATTCCTTATAGATTGTTCCCAAAAATTAAAACACCGAAGCTATCCTAACATATTCTTCCCTGATTAACCATTTTCTGACCTTTGTTTACTAATCGGAATATATCTACCTCATATGAACTCTAAATTGTATGATTCTAGTGGTTAAAAATCCGTGACACATATATCTATAATTCATATGTTAACCATTTATTTTAATTCCTTATATATTGTTCCCAGAAATTAAAACACCGAAGCTTAAAATTTTGTCATCCATAGCCATACCCATGCAGAACTATCTACACCAACCTAAGTATTCAAACATACATCATATGCAAGATCAATATGTAACATGATATAGCAACATCCATGATCAATCATCAAAGTTCTAAGATCAAAATCTCATATAAATATTATAAGTTTCAAAAGTTTTCTTCAAAAAGAAATATTGTTAAACTTGCCTAAGAATCTCCCTAGCTTACTTAGTGAATTGGTTTTCTTGTTTCCTCTTGAAAGAAGTAGCAAGATTCCTCCATTCCCTTAGTTTTTCTAGCAGCTTAGGTAAGAGAAGGAGGGTGAATTTTTGAACCTCAAGGATGAAGAAGAAAAATGGACTCAAGTGGAGATTAAGGTAACTTACCTTGAGTACTTAGCCTTCTAAACTTCTCCTTCTTCTTCCTTCCTTTCTTCTCCTCTCTTTCACTCCTTTCCTCACTCTACCTTGCTTCTATTTCTCTCTCTTCCTCACTTGGACAAAATTAAAATGTTGTAGGGGTGGGTTTTGCTTAAATAGACTACCAAATAATACACCTTTCATGATCATGGGTCTACCTTATCACAATTAGGATACACTTTGTTGAATTTTTGGAAAACAAACAACTTATGTTCTTGTCTTCCTCTTCCTTAGTCAAGATATGCATAGGAAAAGGAGATTTGTATTTTGAAAATTATGATGATATGTTCTTAAGATAAGGGACAAGGTCCCTTTGATTTAGGGATTCATTTCCATTTTCTTTTGTCTTAAGCAAGTATGATAGGTTTGCCTTTTTAGGTGACAAATTTCTAGCCCTTGAATCTCCATTATTTGGTTGATATTATTTGTGTGGGATAGGAATGTTTTGTCCTAATGCCATGTATTATCATACCACTTGCTAAAATTATGAGTGTAGGATATAGATGTTTTTGTCCTAAAGCCTTGTATTATCATGCCACTTGCCAAAATGATGAATGTAGAATCACACCACTTGCTAAATTTTTGTCTTAATGCCATGTAACATAATCTTTATTATTATTACATTATTATATCATCACCTAATTTATTTTATTTTATTTTTCCTCTTGGATTTGCGCTTATTCCTACCCATTTTCTTTGCTTTGGATAAAATTCTACCTTTCTTGGAGGGCTTGGTAACATTTTCATAATTTTTGGACTATTGGTCCAATTACTATATCCTAGTCCAAGTCTATGTTTTATTTCTTGCTTATGTTATCCAATGGGCTTGCTAGAAACTTATGTGAAGTGAAAAAACTCTATATGAAGTGTCTATTGTAACGTCCGAGTTTTATATATATATATATAGCGACTGATAACGGATTCCAAGCAACGAACCATACACATTTATATAAACCACTAATATTTCATTATCATAATATTTGAACTACATCAGAGATTATTATATATACATCAGTGACACTGAGTCACATAACTACAACAACTAAACAATGAACCCTATACTGCACATCTCCCCTGGGTGTAAAGGGTGGAGGAGGTAGTGCTAGCATCGGGATCTGTACAAAGCGTCGCCATCCACCAGATCTTCCATGATCAAGTGCACAGAAGTAGCTAGCGTATCGTTTGCTCTTATCTGAACATAACACCAACAATAATGAGAACAAAGGTTCCCAATAGGTTTAACATTAAGAGAATTATATGGTAAATAAGGAAAACACAGTGTTATGTCCAGCTGTATAAACTGCAGAAAACATTTTCTCTTTGTATATGATAAAATAACAAGAATGTACAGCATGCTTTCACAATCAACAGAAAGGTTATGCATCAATATCAAGCATGAATAATAACCAGGTTATACTTCAATAATATGCTTTTGTATTTATCTTTGTAGTACTTTCATGCAGGGTGACTGATCGTCTGCAGCCACATCACAACACTTGGTGACTAATCGTCTGTAGCCACATCTCCACATCGTCTATAGCCACATCTCAACCATGTACATCAACATGATATGACCATGTATACATCAACAACTCACCTTTAACATCATGCTTGCCATCCACAATCAACTTCTTCTCTTCATACAATCACTATGTAATAACCCCTTTATCGTCATATAATAATGTATACGTCATACTCTTTAATCATCATGACCATCATCGCAATAGGATTATGCATTAACTAACACATCACTATGATAATGCATAATATCATCACCACATCATGCATCCATCTCACATACATCACATCTATATGTCTCATCAATGCATCATGCATCCATCTCACATACATCTTATCTATATGAAATATGTGATTTAATTTCTCATAATAAAAGGATGGAATCCACACTACAATGCATCATTGAAAAGTTATTTATTTGTATTTTAGTTTCCCTTAACATCATCCATTCATTGGGGTTCATTTAGAGCATTAAAAATGCAAAACAGAGTAAAAACAGCCTCAAGCACGGCCTGGCCGTGTCCCCAAGCACGGCCGTGCTTCAAACTATGCAAACCAGGCTAAAAACACTCAAAATGGCCTGAAGCACGGCCTGGCCGTGTCACCAAACACGGCCATGCTTCGAGTTTTTCCCTGCAGTCTAGATTTCCGTCCAGCCAGACCTTCTCTTACTAAAAAGATCATAACTCACTCATTTCAACTCCGATTAAGGTGATTTCGGTGTCTATGGAATGCTAAAACAATTATCGACAACTTTTATGTTTACTACTTTAACAGATTAGAAACATAAACTGATCAAAAATGTGTCCGGAAACAGCATCGTGATTCTGTGCGTTAAATCTGACATTTCTTCGCTCATCAGGGGATATCTCTCTCATTTCAAAACCGATCACGGTGATTCCAGAGGCATTAGAAAGCTAAGAAGCAGAGATACAACTCATATGTTAGACATATTTCTAGATTCGACTTAAAACATAACACTCAGAACCAACCTTTCAGAGCATCGATTTCCACCCATTTCAAACCCAAAATCAGCAAACACATGTATGATCTATGCATCCAACTCTCACCTTTCATGACCAATCATAAATATACATCATGAATCATCAAAAGAGGATATATGAAACACTTATAAATCATTCAAAGAGCATGAAATTCCATAAAACATGAATAATGTTAAACCTACCAAACCAGAGATTCTTTCTCTTCTCAAGCTTTCCTCCTCTTGATCACTCCTCCTTCTTTCTTTCTCTTGGATTTCACCTTTTGCCTTTCTCTCTCCTCTCTCTCTCTCTCTCTTCTTTTCCTTCCTCTCCTTCTCTCGGTTTCTCTCCCTTCTCCCTTTTTTTTTCCTTGGCCGCCACTCTCTTCCCCTTGATGTTTTAGCCAACTTCTCCTCTAAGCCACTTGGTCAAGTCAACTTCTTGTTCTCCAAGCCAAGGAGGAGATATTTTAAACCAAGCTTATCAAATAAGCCAAGCCTCTCCCCTTCTCTTCCTTGGGTTAGTTGACTCACCCTTGATTCAAGCAAGACAAGATATTTTAATCCAAGCTTATCCCACAAGTTTAGCCAACTTCTCCTCAAAGGCAAGGGAAAAAATACCATTTTAACCCCAAGCTTCTAGAAGGTTTCCTCCCTTAACACATATCCTTTCTTTCTTTAAGAATTACACTTTTTCCATTTTATCATTTTTCTAAGGTCTCATCAATGTTCCATTCAATTCTCTTCCATTCCCTTCACCATGAGAATTAATTTCCAATTATTAAAATTTGGGATGTTACATCTATAGGTAAAAGCCCAATGTATGGGTAAAGATTTTAAACTTAGTAACTCTAGTTCTTGAATTAGGAAAAATTACCTTAATCCAATGTTCTTGAAATTTTAAGACATTTACTTGTTTCTAAAAATTTATCTTCCTTATGCAAGAATTTTGCTTCTCTTTAGTATGTTATTTCTAATTTCTTTCCTATTAGGTTTTCCCTCTTTATTTGTTCTCTTAATGTTAGAAACATTTTCTATGCATATACATAAGGTGAAGAATATCTAAGGATTATATTTCCTTCGATATTTAAAATATTGTCTAATAAATTTTATTTCCTTAATTAAATATTTTTGTACTTTTATCAATAAAAGAAACGAAATTAGGGATGTTACACCTTGCGTGGCTAGTTTCCTTTTTGTTGGTGGAGAAAGATTAAAACCTCAAGGAGTCTTCCTGCATTGTGAGATTTAGATTTAATTTGATTAGTTCAATCTTAATTGAGTATTGATTATTCATCTGCTCTTTTCTTTTCAATTATTATTCATATAATTGCTAGGAGGTCTACTAGTATATTATTTGTCTTAATTTACTGCTAAATTATATTTTGAACAATGTTTTCATTATTGTTATTCAAAAGGAAAATAGGATCAATGATTTTGGATTATAAATTATTGAACCTATGATGAATAATTAACTAAATTAAATATAGCTTATGTGTCTATATTTGTTTAACTTTATTAATTTCTTTAATTCTTCATGCGATTAATAGGTTATACTTTACCGATGTGTGAAAGGATTTCTTGTTAATTAGGGTTAATTGAAGTGATTGTTATCAATTACTAAACTTAAAGAGGAATGGGGATAGAATCCCGATTATAGATATTCAATTAAAGATTGATTATGTTATCGATAAACAATGTGATTCTTTGATGGTGAATATCAACCAAAGTCAACGCCTTTATTATTAATAACACTCTTTTTAATTACTTTCATTCTCTTTTACTTTGTTTTACTTTCATTAATCAAACCCCCTTATTAGAATCACAAAGGATACTACTAGTCTCTAGATCGACTCTTACTCCCACTAATATAGGTTAGTTTAGAGGTAAGGTATTATATTTGGTGTACCCACGACAGTACGCACCAGCCTTGCACCGCCTTCATGTAATGTCCCTAATTTTATTTGCACAAATTTTTGCTTATTAAGTGACTATGATATGTTATGATTTTATCCCTTAATGCTTAATATTTTGTGATATTTGTGTCTAAACATGTTTATCAATCTTAAATTATACTTAAAAAGAAATTGGGAGTCTTTGAGGTCAAAATAAGGTAACTTGAAGCAAACAAGTTGAAAAATTTAGGAATTTTGGACCTTGCTGACCTTTTCTCACTATTTTAAGTATAACTCCCTCATATAAGCTCTGATTAAGATGATTCAAATTTCTGAGGAAGACAAAGAGCTATAACTTTTCTATTAAGAAATTTAGCCAATTGCATAAACATTTCTCTGTTTACATGCCAAAATTTTAGCATCATGATGCTGTGAGCAATGTAATGCCGCGTCGTGACGTTGCATGTAAGGTCACGATGAGAACCTCTATTTAAAGATCCCCACCTCCGTCTTTCCCTCTTCTGTCACATTTTCTCCCTTTCTAACTTTAATCTTCCATAATTTTTTCTAGAAACCTCTAATTGTGGTACCGAAGTTGCTGTTGGGTTTGTGGCGACGAGAGATATAAATCTCACTAATTGATTTTGCCAAAAAGTTGCTGAAAGTTTACTAGAAGATCATGAAAAGTAACCCTAAGAGGTGAGTTTTCATTAGTCATGTTTAGGAGCCTTTAATTTTTATTTTTTTTTACCATAGATAGCTAGAAGAGTAAATGTTATGCTAAGATTCAATGTTTCATAGCCCTATGATGCCTTTTTTGGCTAGAGTGAGCAATTATTTTGTGTTATAAGTAAAGTATAATGTTTCAAAGTTGTCTCTTAGGTTTTAAAACCTCCCAAAGCTTAATTTAAGGTCCATTTGATGTGTAGGACATCAAAGGTTGATGCTTAGGGGTTATTCATTGTGAGCCCCTTAGGAGGTGAGTAGAAAATACATGTTGTAGTATATTTCAAACTCTTCCCTAAATATGTTCATATTTTGAAAATATGTATGAATTCATGCTAACTTACCTATTAAATTTGGTATATGAAATTCTACTATATTGAATATGGAGTATCATATGTATAACTCAAATTTTGTTAATTAGTTTTTGATTTGTAAGATGGAAGAAAATATTTGAATTGAAATATTGTATCTATTTTGAATCTGACTAGTCATGTTATATTTATGTTTGGGAGGATACTTATTCGAAAATGTTGTTTGTTAGCAGCAGAATATACTAACTCTAGTGCACCTTGAAACCTCAGCTAGCAGGGGTGATGCTGGCCACGTGTGTCGACCAACACACATGATTTATTTTATTCTAAGAGGGATGGTGCAATGCCTCTTATTATTTGCTCTAAAACGTGATTTGCTCTCCCTTGCTTTATGCTTGGGATTTGTATTGGTTCTGATTGTAGAATCCTTTCACCATTTGGATAAATTGTTTGATTTGAATTTTTGGTCATTGATACTTTATAAAGGAAGTAATCTCATACTTATTTGAGTTATGACTTTGAAATGTTATAAATTGTACTATAGTATATACTTTCTATTAACTTAGTTTTCAAAGTCACTTTTTCTTTTATAACAATTCAAATAGCAATCAGGATCCTAAACTAGCTTGTCCGACTCAGTAGATAGATCATCTTGTGGTGAGGTGACTTTACATCTATATATTTTCATTCTAGTTATGATATTTTGATACTCTAAAGTGGTTCTATATTCACAGGTAGGGCATCTGCTTCCATTATGCTTGTTTTGGGTTACATACAAATATGTTTAATAGCCAAGAATTATGATTTGAAATTGTAAGTGCTCTTATGAAAATTTGGATGACAGAAATTTTTAATTATATATGTTATGATGAAATTTGCTAAATATCAGACATAATGTTATATGCCTGCTTATTTAAGTTTTAGTGTTTATTCGTTTCAGTTTTGAAGCTAACAAATTAGGGGTTGAATCTATATTTTGTGCTAGTCACATGCTCCTCCTACAAGGGTCATGGCACTTCATACGAAAAATAAAAATAAAAATTTACTTGGACAATAATTTACCTCCTAATTCCACCTTTGTCCATACGGCCTTTTTGATAATTCCATCATTATCCCTTATCTCCTCCTTATGGCTTGTTTGGATAATAGTAGTTTCCTCTAATGGCTTTAATTCTTTATTAAAGTGACATTAATTAATTTTAGATTACGAATTAAGGTCATTCCCATAAATTAATCTCTTACTTAAGGCTTTAACCCTAATTAGCCAAAAATTCCAATTTTACCCTTCTTAATTTCTTTTAAAATATGAAACTCTTATATTTATTTCTCAAGAATATATTTTCCAGGATACTAGGATCATCTCATCTCACTCTATCTTATCGAAGTTACCCTAGCTAATCTCCTCCCCTTTTTCTTAGCCATTTAGGTCATTTTAATACTTAGGTGTTTTACTAGAAAATCTTTGATGTATTTTCTTTTGGCATTTTTCCCAAAGTTTCTCCACCCCTCTATTTTAATTATTTTCCTCTTCCTCACTACCTAAAACATATGCATTTACTTTTTAAGAAATGAAAATTTGAGAATGTTACAATCCCGACCAGACCTAATCTGCATGTGTGCAAGTTTAGTTAGTTCAAGTTGATTGAACATTTTTCTTGATTAACTCGACCCAATTCAACCCACACAATAATGCAATTGGAGTTTAGGTTGAAAACTTCCCCCAACCTGACCAATCCATATCGTGAGCACCCTAGTTATGGTGGTAGAGATGAGAGGGCCACATACATGTGATAAGCTATCTAGTATTTGCTGCCAACATTGTTAATTTCTATTAGTCTAACTCATTAACTATTTGAGATTGTACTTTTTCTTTGCATTAAAAAGTGAACTAAATTCATATTTATGTAAGAAAGTTCAAATTCATATTTATAGTATCTAGCCTCATATTATATAATGCTTTTTTTTATATACTTAATTTCATGGAATTTCTTATGGAGCCAGTGAATTTGTATATTAATCAAAATTTATATTATATTTTGATAACTACAATTTCATTTTTGGTGATACAATCATTACTTTTTTCATTTATTATTTATTTACTTTAATATCAATTCCCGAATGTATAATAGAACATTTAATATGTACCATAAAAATATATATCTGAATAAGAAAGAAACTAAACCGAGAAAGTCACAAGGAAAAAAAAGAAGAATAATAAAAAGTCAAAAGAAAAAATAGCAATAAGATAACAAATCAATCTTATAAGGATATAAGTTAAATTTGTCAAACTAAAGAAACAAAAAATAATTGAAATTTTATAGTAAGGAACATAAACAAGTTGATCTTAATAAGAAAATAAAATAAATGATGGAAAAAGGAAACCAAAATTATAAATTAAATAATGATGGAAAGAACTGAAAATTATGATAAAACATCTTAATAATGAGGAAAAAAAGTAATATTAGTTAGCAAGGTAATTCAATCTAACAAAACTTGTTGGACTGACTATTTTAGGGCTATTTAATTAACAAGAAAAAGGCTTAGGTAATGTCAGTTCAAAACTGCGTTATTTTGAAAAGAATAGTTTGTAAATTGTATTTTTTAAGTGAAAAAATATTATATACAATTTAAGTGGTTAACGCATTGATGTAAACATAAATAAGTCAATAATATGAACAACATAAGAAGTAGGCAAAATGAGTTCATAAGACACTACAACAAAATGGTAATTTAACAATGGAGTTTTAGCAATAGTTGTAAAAATTGTCCTTAAAATATAAAATAACAATAGTTTTTGTAACTGTAGTTACTTAGCAATGGTTTTTTGTAAACCGTCACTAAATATCATTATTTCCTGCAAATTTTATACCACCTAGTGACTGTTTTTAAAAAAACTGTTGGTAAATCTCATTATTTCCCACGCACTCTCAGTTTTTAGCAACTACTTTTTAGAAAATTGTCACTAAATCTCATTTTTTTTTCCCATGCATGCAGTTTTACTTCCTTTTTCTTTCTTTCCTCCACCATTTTTCTCCACTCTTCCTTTTTTCTTTCTTTCCCACTTCATTTTTCTCCACCTTCTCTCTTCATTTTCTTTCTCCATCAGCTTTTTAACTTCTTAACTGATCAAGCTACTTTTTCAGTCAATATTTTTTCTCCATCAAAGTGCTTCACTTCTACTTGTAATTTTCTTGTGAACCAGTAAGTTGTTTTTTTTGAATTTTGGTATATTTTTGCATTTCATTTTTATTCATTTTTTCTTGTGATTTTTGTTCATATCCAAGTTCTTCCTATGTTTACATGTAGCAATGGAGCTTTAGATTTTTGCATTCTAGTGGACTTGAAACTTCTGCAAACAAAATTTTATAACAAGAAGATTTTGGATATGATAAGAAAAGAGAGATTTGTTGTAGTGATTGAGGAGTAAAAGATTTTAATCTTCATTTTGTAATACTGGTTATTCATGATTTTGTAAATATTGGTTTATGCTGAATAAATGATATTTGGTTATATTTAAACAAATCTTCATTTTGAAAATTACCATTGGACATATGCCATTGTGAAATACTTTAACAAATAAAAAATATAAAAAATAAAAAATAAAAATAAAAGGAAAAAAAATTAGCAATGATGTTCCCACTATTCCCAAAACTATCGCTAAGACAATAATTTGGCGATAGTTTTTGTAACTGTCATTAAGAGGTTTATCTACGGTTAAAACCATTGTTAAAACTCTTTTTTTATAGTGAGAATGAGTAAGTGGATGAATATATATATATATATATATATATATATATATATATATATATATATATATATATATATATATATATATCATTAAGAGGTTTATCTACGGTTAAAACCATTGTTAAAACTCTTTTTTTATAGTGAGAATGAGTAAGTGGATGAATATATATATATATATATATATATATATATATATGTATGTATGTATGTATGTATGTATGTATGTATGTATGTATGTATTTAAAGATTTTATATCTGAACATCAAATATTTTATAAACTATTATATCTGTAAACAAAAAGTAGGTAAAAAAAGTCATAAGTGTAAATTTGATTTAAGAATATCTTAACTATAAAGCAAGCTAATAGCTAATTGTCTTCCTCTTTACTTCCAATTTGGAGGAATAAAAATTAAAGACTGAGGGGAAAGAAGGGTTGGGTAACTCCCCTTCAATCCCTTTCTCCTCATACTTTAAAACTCTTGGACAAAAGAATATATTTCCTTTCAGTCTCTTTTCTTTTCATCTCTCTCATTACCTCTCATCTAAACATACTGTTGGTGAAGCAAAGGCACCAAGGTTTGGAAACCCTAATGAATTTTAGTCCTTTCACCTTCTGTCACTTTTAGGACACAATGTAATGTGAGGCTGCGTGAAGAAATCAATTACGTTGGATAGGAAAATTGGAAGTGTCTCTATAAGAATTTAATTAAAAACCTGATAATAAAAAATAAGTAAAATGATAATAATCACCAAAACATTAATTTAACATATTATAAAGAATATATCAACAGTCATTACGGTATATACCGACACCAACCGTTATATCGGGTAAGTATAATTATTTAGAAAAAAAAGAAAAAAATTAAAAAAATTAATATACCTATGAATCTAATTATATAAACTAAATTATAGTTATCAAAACTAAAATTATAAGTCAAGGAAATCCTAGAAACAAAATAATCAATTAAACCTATTTTTCAATATGTATGTATGCAAAATTCAGAGAAATAAAAAGAAAAGGCAAAATGTCATTTAAATTTGGATTTACAAGACCAAGCAGGTAAATATCTTGGCGTCGGTCAGGGGGAAAAGCTATTTTGGAAAAGCGATTACTACCAAAACTGGAATTACCAAAAGGAACATCGAACAACCAACCGTTACGAGGACAATTCAGGTATACAAATATTCTTCATCAGTTATTATCTGGGGAAGAGTACATACGTTAGTGGTTTTGAAGGCTTGCTCGGAGGCTCCAAAGCATTTTCCTCAGCGAAGCAAAAGCTCAAGCCTCAAAAGGTATGAAACCCTAATCTCATTTCTCTTCTTTTTTGCCCCCTTTTCATTAGATCTTTGTTATGATTCATCTCACGTTATGCTACATTTCAGAGAAAAATTCGAACAGAAAACCAGGTTTGGTCGGAAAACCCCAGATAAGTGTCTCTTGGTTTTCAGTTGTCTGTGAAGTAAATCTGTGAAAATGAAGATCTATAATCATGATCCTACTGTCAGTAAAAGGAGAATCAGGATTGACTTGACAGAGGAGGAACGAAAGAAACAGCGAACTGATTCAAAACCTACAGAATTGAGTGAACTGGATTATAAGATCAACAAGGAGCTCATTGAATCTTTGTTGAGCTTGAACAGTGACTGGTACGTCCCTGTTCGGCTCATTACCAGTAGCCAAACTCAGCTGATTTATAACCACGAAAAGGTGGTCAAGTTCTTCGAACTCAGGCTGTGGATTTCGGCTTCAGAGGATAATCAAGTGCGTAAAATGGGACAGCAGCTTCCGATCTCGCTTCAAGGTGTTCTTGCCGGGAAAAGGTTCTTGCTTGTCGTGGATGATGTCTGGGGTAACAACCTTGAGAGACAGATGTTTCTGCAGACTGTGTCATTTCGTGGTGGAAAAGGTAGCAAGATTCTATTGACCATTCGTGATACTCAGCTGTTGGATCTGCCAAATCATATCCTTCTCAACATATTTTCCAGGCTACCACCTTCTTCTGTTCTCAGCTCCAAATGCGTCTGCAAATCCTTTTTAACCCTTCTCTCTGACCCGGAGTTTTTACAAATGCACTTTGCTAGGGCACCCATTTGCCCATTGCTGAGAACCTATGAGCCAAGGTGCTGGCCAAGAGAGCTCTACATGATAGACGGCACCGCCCCAGATGAACTGGTTCCTCCTGATCATCTGAAGCTATTCTCCAAATTTTCACTGCCAAAACACACAACCGTTCATCAATCCTGCAACCTATGGTTCCCCAAGTTTGGTATAGTGAATTCATGCAATGGGTTGATCTGTGTTTGCACTGTTCCATTCAATAACCCCCTCTATGTTTGCAACCCTATGACAGGAGAATACATAGCGCTCCCAGAGCCTGTTCACAATCCTGATACAGAAGGTTTCAAAATGGTCCCCGAGCATCAGGGAGAACTGAATATGACAGGGTTTGTTCTTTCTGGTTTCGGGTTCAGTCCAAATACTAAACAGTACAAGGTGATGAGGATACTAGAATTGGTAAACAACTTTGTGAGAGACCTAATTGTTCAGGTACTCACAGTTGGTTCAGATTCATCATGGAGAAATCTTGGCTCATTAGAAACATGGGGAAATATTGGAATACGCTTACATCGTAGAGATTATATATTACTACAACATGCAAATTATAAGCCCTCGTTTCCTGTTTATCTGAATGGAAGCATTCACTGGATTTGCAATCGCCTTAGCAGTGAAATGTTCATTGATTCCTTCATCATTGAACTGGAGGTGTTCCAGGAAATCCTGCCACCTCCCCATTTTGATTGGGATCAGAAGAAGGCAAATCGTAACATAAGGATGGGAGTACTAGGAGGTTGTCTCTATGTCACCGACATAACCTCGTACACTCATTTTGAACTGTGGGTAATGAAGGACTATGGTAATGAGGAGTCCTGGACTAGGGAGCTGGTCATTGAAACTCTTTCTCTGAACATATGGCCTAGGGGTTTGTATCGACCCATCAAGTACCTTGACAATGGGGATTTGCTCATGTTCCATCCCAGCAATGCGTTGGTCTCCTACAGTCCAACTCATAAGAGCTTTCGCTATTTCAAGATTCGCGGAATCAATTCTGACTTTGAAATGATCTCTCATGTTCCTAGTATGATCTCCATGAGAGAATCGGTAAAGCTGGAGAACGATCAGGTTCGAGTTCTGGATGGAAGGTAATATTTCATAGCCTCGTTTTTGCATATTGTCTTAATTTCCTGATGCTTAGGATACACAGCTTTGTTGGTATTTAAGTTCTTTCAGTTTTAATTGGAATATTCACGTATATATATTATCTTATTAACGTATCGCTTACATCTTATTACGATATACTTTTGTTAAGGATTTCTATGAACAAAATCCCCGTAGTAATATTTATAGATCAAAACTAAATAATCACACAAAATGTGTGACTATTCAAATTTGAACCTAAGCTGGTTATTTAGTTTGATAACTAAGTTCTTTGTTGATATAATTTGTCCTTATTTTTTATCATTAAATATTAATTACATTTTTTTGTACATTACATCAATGATAGAAATTTCAGATAAACTATAATGTAAGCAGGGTCAGGTGAAAGATATGCAAGTAACAATACTACATATAACGGTATAGGCTGCTCGTCATGTTAGCAACCTTTGACCTCACTTTGCAAGTATTTTATCAATTAGATGAAAATAAGAATTGATTTAGGGCTTGATAGCATCTATGCATTTGATTGTAGCCCTAACTTGTTATATATTTCGTCTTTTTAGCTCCTCTGGGTCCTAGCATTTCTTTTAGTTGGTAGTTACAGTCTTGTTCAAGTGAAGGAGTATAGATTAATTACTTCCAGTAGGACCACTAATGGTCAAATCATATTCTCATGCATTAGTTAGAGCCATGCTCATTGGATAGTTCAGTGCTCTCAAATAGATTTTGATACTGAGGTTGCATGTTTTTTCGTCCTGCATACTATATATGTGTGTGTATTGTGTCTCTGTGTGCGGGTGCGCATTTTATATGGTACATGTAGGGTAGCTTGACTTGATTTGTTACTTTGAGTCATGGTTTATATGCCTATAAAATTTACTCGGCTGGTTCAAAATTATGCTAACGAAAGCTAAAATATTCATACTTTATATATATATATATATATATATATATATATATATATATATATATATATATATATATATATATATATATATATATATATATATATATATATATATATATATATATATATATACTAAATTAACAATCAATCTAACATCTATTTAATAAGATTAAAATAAAGTAAATTATATTCACTTCTCTTCGAGATTTTTGAAATATATATTCACACTTTTTTATTTCAATTGATACGAAAACTTCCTCGTCATTCACGTAATTGTTAATGAAGCTTATAATTATGTATTTTTTTCTTCTAAAAACTTATACATAATCTAATTTTATGCAATACAAAATATCAAAAATTTATATTAGTGCTTATGAAAATTTAAAATAAGAGAGATTATAATATATTTTTTTAAAAATTCAAGAGAATATGAGTGTAGATTTTATAAATTTTAAAAGAAGTTTTTGTCAATTTGAAATTAGAGGGTGTGTGAAATTTTCACAAACATCCAAAGAGGTAAATATAATTTACTCATTAAAATAATTATTGATGATCTAATTTTCCAAGTCTTTTTTCATTCTTCTTCACAAATTTAATTTGACAAATATTTATTTCTCAGCTTCAACACTATCTACTTGACTCAAGGCTATGTAGTCCTATACTTCTTCTCCTCCGTCTTTTCCCTTGTTTTACCTTCATTAAACTTGGGTAGAAAAAAAAAAACCAGAGTGGTTGCTGTCACCAAAATTTGATGCATGACCCTATTTGTAGTTGAATGACAGGGTAGGAAGGACAAAATTGCTATTAGGGTTGTTTTTATAAGTCTTATAATTCTTTCCCCTTGGCCTTTCATGTTTACCTAATATCATATGAATTTTAATCTTCTGACTCATAAGATCTCTCGTATGAACAATAATTTATTCAAACAAATATTAGTGTTTCCTTTATCATACCCTATAGCCTCTAGTCGGCTGCCAAACTTTGCGTCATATCATACTACAAAACTGCTTCAACAAATATCAAATTGATGCTAGTTTTACCCCTTTAAGCATATTTTGATCTCTATATTTTTCACCATCAACGTACAATCTGATTGATTGAAACTCTGATTTGTTTATCTTCAAAAAAGCAGGAAGATACCTAGTGGCTATGAGATACCCCTTTAAGCATGCTGTCTAGTTTTTTTTTTTTTAATAGCAATGGCTATGAGATCTTCTCTTCAATGTTCAGAGGACAAAATGTATTGTACGTACGTATATCTTCAATTTTACTACCGGGGAAGTGATCCCGACTCCAATAGCTTTCAGTGATCCTTGGTCCATTATAGACTTGTACAAAGAATCAGTAACCAGTGGACCCTAGGCACCAGCTAGGGTTGGAACTCCGATGCCAAAGTAAGTAAGGATTCCACAAGGGGTGAATAAAAGCTACAGGAGATAGACCTTAGAAAGCTTATGAGAGGGAGAGAGTACTATATTTAGATGACCCCCCAGGGGTAGATCGGTCAAAGGGGCTTGTCTAAGGAGGGGTAATCCTTGTGCAGAGTCTGCTATGTTCAGCCTGGATCGTGGGATTTGTCTATGGATGGCCGTTATGGAGAGGTGCATGGTTAGTGAGTAGGCCCTCGGGAGTGGATGCAGTTGGGGTCACCCGGTCGGCCAGTCTAGTGACCCGAACCCGCTCGATCGGGTGGACGGTCTGAGTAAATGGACCAAGCTTGAACGTGCCTTTTAGTATTCTTGGACTTATCATCAATTACAGATTTATATGCATATATATTCAAAGTTCCGTTAGTTCTTACAGTATTGCTATTGATTTAGGAATCTTGAACCGAAGGCAATGGACTGGGAAGAGTTCGACGATTTTGAATTGGTGGAAGAAGGCAAGCTTGCTATATCTGCTTCATATTCCAGAGTTGTGGAGGGCACTTTATCATTCAAGGAAGCAATCACTAACCGCCATTGGGAAGATATTAATTGAATGTTAATGTTCATGCATTCTTAATAGATCGATGATGATTTTGCGCTATGGATTTGAGAAGGCATGGAAGCACAATATATTATATCTGAAAGTGCTATGACCATTTGCAAGAAACTTAATGTAATAATTAATCATCTGTGGGAAAACAGATGGGAAAGATCGTGTGTGATTTCAAGGATTTTTGTTAAGCGCATGCCTGCTTGGATTATGTTGACTTTATTTGATAATATCTATACTTCTTATTACTTCGGTTTTGATTCTTTATTTCAATGTTTGGTTCATTATATGGGTTTGAAAAGAAATCAACATGGCTCGAGTGATTAATGCTTTCTCTAGGTTTTGTTACAAGATTTGTTTGGATTAGTATTTAGATAGCATTTGTTGTGTTCTCCATGTATAAGTTGTTTGGTGCATGAAGCAGAGATTTAAATCCAAATTACCCACCTAACTACTAGACTACATCTAATGGCTTGTTTGTCATGTATGCGATATTCGAAAACTTAATAAAATAATGACTTTGTTATTGCATTTACTCCCAATGATTAAATGAATATGTTTGCACCATTTTTCTAGATAATACTTCATTATCCAAAATATATTGGTATTTTGTTTAGTTAGCATTATTAATATATGATATATTAATTTGGATTACTTTTCATCTATAGGTCAATATCACTACTATCAGGATAAAGTACTGGCACATTATGAGTATTATGTATAGTACTTTCTTTACTTCAAACATGCACGGAAAGAAGTTTGATCGTAGTGTATTACACTGTTAGTGGAAGTTGTCTAAAATGCCTTAGATCTTGGCGAGGAGTTCATGCCTGGTATGCATTATAGCCAGACTTCGCAGGTTTTAGTGAAAATATAGGAACAGAGTCAATTTTTATGCTAGACTTTACTTTGTTTTTGAGATTCACTTATTACATATAGTTTAAATAAGAGAAAGCTGAAGCTTTTAATTACCCAATGAGCAAGAAAATCTATAGTAACTACTTGCTAAGTAAAGAAATTCTTATGGATTTGATTGCTATGTGAAAGATCAGAAATTCTTAGATATACATAATGTAGCTAATGAAGATATAGGTGCACACAAGGAATTAATGAGGAAAAAGTATGTGAAACATCTGAAGAATATGAAGCTAGCTCAACAAAAAAAGAGAGGCTTATGAGAACTCTTTATTGATCTATTAAATATACTAATAACTTAAAATATATCATTATATGTAATTAAAAATATTTATTAAAATTTTAGATTC
The DNA here is from genome assembly GCA_037074535.1 of Gleditsia sinensis. Lineage (NCBI taxonomy): Eukaryota > Viridiplantae > Streptophyta > Magnoliopsida > Fabales > Fabaceae > Gleditsia > Gleditsia sinensis. Next base: position 27,725,467 of record CM073468.1, on the reverse strand, counting down.
TTAAGTATATTTTAGATGACTAATATAATTTTGGTCAAGAGAATATGAGAACTCACTTCTCCGTTTGTATTATAATGTGATAATTAATAATCATTTAACAATTTTAGGAACTTTTAATAAACAAATTTGGCAGCACAAAATTAGAATCTAACGTACTCATCAGTAGTACATTTCCTTTTAAAATTTATTGAAATGTTCAACTTCTTTTTTTTTTAAGGGTCTTGGATTCTTAATTTTATATATATATAAAAGTAACATGTCTGTGTGTGTCTTATATATATAGACATTAATGTTACATTTATGAAGGTAGTGTTATTAAATATTATAGACAACTTAACTAATCTTAATATCAACTACAAGTGTTAACTCAGTCGGTAAAAAGTATGATATCTCTTTTTATCAATTTGAATATGACTAATATGAGAACCTATACCCTTAAGATCTTCTATAGGGAAAATTTAATTTTGATTGAAGTTTGAGAATGTTACTAACTATAATACTACAAAAAAAAAAAACTAATGTGGATGCGCCTTACTATTATACAAATAAAAGATCAATGAGGTTCTAATATCCAAGTATATTATATATGTTCTCTACTTAAAGTTTCAGGTTAACTAGCAGTCCCGAAATTATGAATTTGAACATTGGTTTTGGAGATTTTTATTGGGACAATTATGTGGATTAATTGTCCAAGATTCTTAGTTTAAGTGACACTTTTTTGACTATAAGTATCAGAGGTCTTAATATATGTGGGTTTGATTCTTCTTTCCCCAATACAATATCGTTGGTAAAAAAAATATGGATTAATTAAGCATGTGATTTGCGTTTCTTTTTAATATCTAATTTATGACAATAGAAAATCACAATAAAAAAAGGATACTTGGATTTACAGAATCGAATAGGAACAAAAGAAAGAAATGAAGTTGGGTTTTAAATTATTGAAGTGCAATTAAGTGTTGCCAATGAGCCAATTAGTTCAATGATACTTAATTCATCTGTAAAACTTATACTTAATTCGTCTGTAAGACTGAGGATCTATAATTTCGTGTACAAAATCTATTACTAATAGTTCTGTTGAAGCTAGTATGCTAGCCGTCACTATAAGAAATTTAATTTTTCGTGGCGACTTTTCAGTGGCGACTTTTAAAATCGTCACTAAAAGCTACATTCAGTGGCGATATTTAGGGTCGCCACAAAAAAGCACACTTTTAGTGGCGACTTTAATAATGTCGCCACGAAAGATGGGGTAAAAAGCGATTTAAAATTATTATTTTTTGGGCAAAAGGTGCACTTTCCGTGGCGACATTTGACGTCGCCACTAAATTCTGGTTTCCGTGGCGACTATTTGTCGCCATCGAAAAGATTTTAGTGGCGACATGTGATGTCGCCACGGGATCTTGGCTTCAGTGGCGCCTATTTGTCGCCAACGAAAAGGTTTCAGTGGCAATTTAATTTAAATCGCCACTGAAAAAAAACTTTCGGTGGCGACATGTGAAGTCGCCACTGAATCTTGTTTTCAGTGGCGAATATTTATCGCCACTGAAAGATTTTAGTGGCGATTTAAATAAAATCGCCACTGAAAGGTAAAATTATTTTTTTTAAAAAAAATTATCTTTAATTTATTTTTAATATATGCATAAAATTTAAAGTTTTTATATAAATTATATAAAAATTTATATTTTTTAAAAAATTGTTTTGTTGAGAGTGTTAAAATTTTTTTTGATTAATATAGAGAAAAATTTAATATAATTATATATTTATTTCAACCATATAAATTCTTATTTATACTAAGTAAGAAAATATGTGAAATGCACATTGTTGTGACGTTCTATCTTTTTTTTGTTATTTTAATTTATTTTAATAATAAAGGGTCTGTTTCAATTTTACTTAATCATAAACAATTTTTAAAATTTAAAACTTTAAAGTTAAAAGATCATTTTTTATTTTAATCTATTAAAAATTTATTTTGAATTAAAATTTTTTGAAGTTGTATTTTTAAACATATTACTTAAAAAATTATTTTTCTTGTATAAATAATTGTGCATTAACTATATTAATAGAAATTGAATAAATTTTTGTAACTAATTAAAATGAAATTTTAACTAAACTTTAGCTTTGCTTTAATTATAAAAAAATTGTTAAATATTTATAAATAAAATAAATTTGAAGACATTTTTACAATTAATTAATTAATTCTTACGAGATTAAATTGATAAAGATTAAGTTTAAAAAATAAAATTGAATATATATATATATATATATATATATATATATATATATATATATATATATATTTAAAATATGCAAAACCTATATTCTGATTCTCCATTCATATATTTTAAGAATAGATTTTCTTCTTTTTCTTTAATAATTACAAAAATTTAAAATGGTTCATGTATTAAATACAAGATATCAATTGTCATGAAAAGATGACATTTTTTTCTTATAATATTTTATTAAAAATTCTAATATATGATGGCACTAGCACAGCCTTAATAAGAATTATTGTTGGTTATTCTAAAATTTCAACTATGATTTCTAATTTTTGTGTGTGTCAAAAATGACTATATAAAACTCAAAGTCATAGTATAGAATGCAGGGTAGCTCCTTGAAGTTTATATCCTACGACGGTGAGGTGGATATTTGATAATTGCGCCCAAACTAACTTTTTCTCCACTAATGCACTATAATAAGTAACTATAACTTTATTTATGTATATATATTACCCTATTATTATGTAACAATTAAAAATCTTGTTCTATATATTAAATAAAAAATTTGAGGGTCCGAAGATCTGTCATTCCTCCACATTTAGCCCAAAAAATGAATTAATATTGCGTATAAATGTATAAATACATGAAGATACAACATATAAAAAATGTAAAGAAGGAATATAATGTGTTATGTATATAAATTTTTTGTCTATAATTTTCGAAACATTATTTAAATTATTGGTAGAGATGGAATTTAATGACGAAATATTTCGTCTATAAATTTTTCATCTCTAATTTTTAAAATAATATTTAAATTATTGTCAGAGACGGAATTTATAGAAGAACAAATTTTATATCTAAATTTTATATCTTTAATTCTACTATACTTTTAGAAATAATATTTAAATTATTATTAGAGAAAAAATTTAAAAATAAAATTTTCATCTCTAATTATATCTCAACTTTTTAAAATAATAATTAAATTATTTTTAGCGACAAAATTTAACAACAAAAAATTTTGTCGTTAAATTTTTGTCTCCAATTTTGTTTCTATTTTTTGAAAGATTATTCAAATTATTCTTATAGATGAAAAAATTGCATCCCTAAATTTGTCATCTTTAATTCCATCTCCATTCTTTAAAACATAAATTAAATATCATTAAATAAAGAATTTGGGTCTGGTTTAATTTGTAAAAAGAAGTTGATAGAATGAGAATTTAGATTCTATTCTATCGATTTATTGTGTTTTGTTAATAAATTTGACTGCACACTTGATTCCTACGAAATACGGATTTTCTCTTATATAAGATATGACTTTACCTTAAAAAATTGATTAAGAGTGAAAAAGTGCAATGAAATAAAAAACAAAAAGAGTAAAGTACCCTTCACTATCCATCATTCATATATCCAATTAGTGATGTATTTGTATTTTATTGATTATTGATAAACTATTTTATAATTAAAGGAATATATATTTTAATATTTTAATTATTAATTAGTTTTAAATTTCTTAAGTCAACCAAAAAATGTAATAAAATAAATTTTGTCACCACGAATTTGCAAGCTCTAATTCTCAATTCAGTTCATCCTTTTTATTTTGTTAGCAAAATAGGCTATTGACACAAAACGTCATATTAGTAAAATAGGCATAACTGCTTTAGTTTAGTGGAATTACACTACTAGAAAAAAATGATTTAGAGACGGAATAATTTTCGTCTCTAACAGAAATGGAAATAGAGATAGATTTTAAAATTTAGTGACGAACGAGGAATTTTGAAAAATATAGACGGAATTTAGAGACAAAAAACTCCTGTTTTTATATTTTCCGTCTCTACTTACTTTTAAAGACGGAATTAGAGATTGAATTATTTCTGTCTCTACATATCCATCTCTATTTTTGTGAAAAATTTTTAAAAAATTATTAGAGACGTATTTAGAGACGAAATTTTTTCATGTTTAATTATCCGTCTCTAATTTTAAAAATAATATATTTAGAGATAAAAAATCAAATTTAAAAAAATTTGTCACTACTTTTCAAAATAATAAGTCGTAAAAATTGAGTATCTAAATTTTTCATCTTTAAATTTATATCTAATTTTTGAAATAATATTTAAATTATTTTTTGAGATAGAATCTAGAGATAGAATTTTTATGTCTAACTTAAAAATTTAGAGATGGAATAATTTAATTATTTTTTTGTTTTTTATTCGCTTCCCTCCAAAATTTTCATCGTCTCCCTCCAAAATAAAAAATGACTCAGTGTTGTGAATTGAGAAGTGATAACCCCGCGCATATCCCCTTAAAATTTTCACTCCCGCGAACGATAACCCCTCCCCCAAAATTTCCCTCCCCAAAAATCAGCACCAGTCTTTTATTTTCATACTACCATCACCTAAGCACAACACTGGCAAGAAGCTGCAACGGTACACGATGGGTACAATAGTGAAGGCCCTACAACGAAACACCATGGCTACAACAAGAAAGTAGCTACGAATTGAGGTTCACCATCGACGCACCTTCGGATGAGAAAGCTTTCGCCGTCAGCCTACCTACAGATTCGTCAGTCGTGAGCTTTCCTTGGGTACTGGTATGTAAAGCATTTTTGGGGGATTTAAGGTTTGATTCTCTAAAAACAACATTCTATGGTTGGGTGATGGTCTTCTAGGACAATACATTCGTAATGGATCCAACATATATTTTTTTTAGATGGTTTTCATTTTGAGCAAAAGTCTTCAACTAGGGTGGAGTTGCGAAAATCTATACTAGTTTTCCCAGTAATGTCGTGGTTGCAATTGTTCTCTGATCCATTCTTTAGGTGAGAGGAAACCTTCTCTTTTAAAATGAATGGCAGAGAAAGAGAAGGAATGAACAAAATTGGTTTTCATAAGTATATGGCATTAAATTCAATGGTGGAATGTAGGCTCTGTTTTTTCTTTTGCGGATTTGCTACTGGTGGGCAACATTTGGATTTAATAAGGATTTTGTTCTTCCTATTGCAAGTCATATGGATATATTAGAAAGTTACTAGTTATAGAAAAAAGGTGGAAAAAAGGAAAATCACCTAGATATGTAGTTAAAGTGATGTTTAAATTTGGAGTTTTAGATCTAAGTTGCTGTGATGTGGTATATTGCACATTTAAGAAAGCAGTCTTAGGTTCTTGTGCTTACAATACTTCTTGAAATTTGTTTAGAACATGTTCAGTTTGAATTGATTCTTTCTGCAGTTTTTATTTTCCCCCTATTATTCTGCTTATGCCACCAGATGCTTTGTCACAGGCAGAGCCTCGATTCCTATGGAACAATTATATGCTCGAAGTGCTCATCGATAACAATGTGGGCTTGTGGTAAATTTTAGTCTACGTTTTCATTTTCTTCAGTTCTTATGCATTTTTATATTACATTACTAACTAGTAATATATGTTATTCTGGGGATGCAGCTTGACCCATTCTTACTACCTAAACGGAACTTGGATGTGGAGAAGAGGAGCTGATTCCGATAGATATGTCGCTAATTTTGTGGAAACTGAGCACATTATGCAGTTAAATGGGCACACAGCTTCGTTTGTTCAGGTAATGCTTCTATTATGATGTATCAACCGTATGATGAACTTGCATTGCAAGATAGTAGTTCATATAATTTGATTGGTTCACATTTCAGTTTTATCTATATTACTATATAAATGAAAATCTTGGTTCTGATTCCACTTTCTCTAAATTGTTGTAGTAACTTAACTTCTTTGTAGCTATTCTATCTCTTTTATTCACCGTCCTTTGTTCTTTCTCGCACAAACTCTACCAATTCATGTCCAAAGTTTCAATTATCACATAGTATATATGTGGACCTATATATGATCGTTAATGCTTTCACTTTGTTATTTGCTAAAGCTTCAAAAATATGATTCTTGTCCTGTGATTGTCATGTTCTTTTCCGTATAATTCCTGTTCTGTGATGTGGTATATTGTACACTTTGTTATATATATATATATATATATATTGTCATGTTGTTTTCAAAGTTTGGTAATTGATATACACGAAGTAGGCATAGGCTTTTAATTTTTTTTTTCACCAATAAAAAACAAGTCCCAGAGCAGCTATGGAGTAGCAAAGAGAATGGATTATTAGAGGCAGTCGTTGTTCTTATTTCCAAAATGCCTTGCTTGTGTCCTGAATCTACTACTGAAAAATTAGGCACATTTTAATATTATAGGCTTGGGAGAAATGGAAGGAATAAATCACTAAGCTGGATTGCAGTGTATTCTGGTTTCAGTGTGATAATCATCAAACCCGAGAGGACTTGAAAAACATGCTTCAAACAATGTTGGGTAACATTGAGAGTCTCTGCATGGCAACATGTCAGTGGATAGAGTTGTATATTTCCTATTTTCTGTACATCAGACTATTTACAATGGTAACTTTGATCTACTTGTTTAATTATCTAATCTTTATATTTATTGTTGTCACTAGTTAATTGATGCTCTTCCTGTATTTTTTTTCATAAGATGGACCTCTATTTAATCGTTTTCTCCTTTTGCAACCAGGGTATGGAAAGCATGTACAGTTTAGCTCAGAAATGCATCCAGTTGAAACTAGTATCCAGTTCCCATAGGTTGACAGGACTTATGATTAGAATTCTTGAAGAGAATACTGAGGTGAGGAATGTGTAATTCATTATTTCCCTAAACGTCTGGGCCAAACTGCTGCTTTTTTTTTCTTTCATTATGCACTTATTCAATTTATACCTCACTTTCCTCATTTTAAACATCAATGAAATTTTTGAAATGGTTCAAGCTCTCTTCCAGAGAACAGTAGTTGACTATGCTAACCATTTTTAGGGGTTTTTTTTGTGGGTAAGGGTGAGCAGCGTTTCTCTTTGGCCTGGGGGAAGGTACATGTTCACTTGTTCCATTCTTCTAAACTTTTAGAAAATACTTTTGTGTGTGATATCTGCCAAAATGAGAAAGTGGAGCGAAAATTGAATTCTTAATGTTTTTCTTTGAAAGGTGGAGGGATACCTAGAGGACCATGTAATAAATATTTAAAAATTACTCAAACATCGAGTATTGAATTCAATATTAAAAAAAATCTGAAATAACCAATAAATTTCTTGTTTTCATTTTTCAGAGTGAAACCAAAAGCATCTAAATTCATTGATAATTTAGCTTTCTTTCCTCTTTCACTTTTATGGTAATTACCTAGATAACTATTTTTGACCCAACATCACCTGAGGTAGGGTATAGTTTGTATACATGCTTAGGTTCTTGATATTTTTATTTTCATTTTGTATGCCAAATGCTACTATTTTATTAATTGAGGTACACAAATAAATCTTAACAAATTTTGATTGTAATACAACAGATATACAAATTTTTTAAAATTTTTAACAAACTATTCTATAAAGAGTAATCATTTTATCCATATTGACAATAAAAATTGTATTTCTTACAAAAATGTAGAATTACAATTACAATTTAAATTTTATTTGCAATAATGGCCTCTTTATATCTTATGAGTAATTGATTTTGCATTGATATACATTTTTTTATGTTGAATTAATAGGACGCCTTTTCTGAAAGATTCTAATCTTTGTGTACGTGTAGGATGGGGATGCTGATGGTGGCTTCATATCTATTGCCAAGTATGATCAAGAATATGGCAAGAAAAACCTAAATATACATTGGTCTTAATCAAAGTCACAAATTTGTATTGGATTTAGTCTTTTATTTTATTTTCACGAAACTTGCATGTATTGCGTGTCTATTGTCAAATTGTATTTAAAGTATGTTTAATCTTGTTTTTATCTATACTACAGCCAAATTCTTGGCAAGTATGATAATCTTCTTCTTGTGTTCTATATGTAATTCACATCGTATTTATACTCATTTTATTTTGTATAAAAGAATTTTATTTATTTATATATATGACGATTATGCTTGATTTTGGTAATATATATATATTAAAGAAAAATATTTTATTAATTTTTAAGTTTTTTTTGTTACATATTATTAGATTTTTATTATAAAATATAGTTTAAATATAAAATTAAATAAAAAAATATAAATAATTTTATAATATCAATTGCCCAAATTTTAATAAAAAAAAATTAAATAAAGGTTTTAGTGGCGACTTTTTTTTGTCGCCACTGAAACTGGGATTTCGTGATAACATGTGAAAAAATATATTTTTAGTGGCAACAAATGTAAGGTCGCCACTAAAAAGTCTTTAGTGGCGATCTTTTTCAGTCGTCACAGAAACCTCTTCAGTGGCGACAACAAAAGTCGCCACTGAAGGGTCTTCAGTGACGACTATTATAGTCGCCATTGAAACCCCTTCAGTGGCGACCAGACAGTCGCCACTGAAGCCCCTTCAGTGGCGACTACAAAAGTCGCCACTGAAACCCCTTCAGTGGCGACCAGACAGTCGCCACTAAAGGTATAATTACTAGTTTTTAGTGGCAATTTTTTTAGTTTTGGTGGCAAAATTTTTTTTTTGGTGGCCACATAGGTCGCCACTAAAAATGTAGTGTCTGTGGCGCTCGAAGTTGTCGCCATTGAAGATATAATTATTGGTGGCGACATGTTTTTGTCGCCACAGAAAGTTTTAGTGACGGTCGCATGGGTGGCGACTTTTTAGTGGCGAAATGTCGCCACGAAAAGTTATTAGTTGCGATTTTTTAACTTTCAGTGGCGAAAAAAGTTGCCACCAAAGGTCAAATTTCTTGTAGTGCGTGCATTTAGTATTTGTTGGTTAGCTTATTTGGTTAACTTCAAATTAACTACCTCTTCTCTACGTACATCATGTGTTGCACCTTTTCAATAACAACAAAACATTCCAATCACATTTGGCTACCAACCTAAAGACCAAAAATTGTTAACCTTCTCACATTCAATCTCGGCAAAGTTGAAGAGAAACAATCTTCTTATGTGGAAGCAACAAGTATTAGCTGCTATTTGAGGCCTTGATTTGGAGAAATTCTTTGATGATGATCTTGCAATTCTAGCAATTCTTAAGAGTTCTAGTGAAGAAGCAAGTGGAAAATTGGACAGCGAGTTTCTTGATTGGCAGAGACAAGATCAACTACTCTTATCATGGATTGACTTATCAATGTCTAAAAATGTTCTCACTAGAGTGGTTGGCTGTGATACAATGAAGTTTAAAGGAGAACACAAGAGTTCTTTGCTTCTCAAACGAGAGTAAAGATAAAGCAATTGAAACAACAACTTCGTTGTACAAAGAAATTAGGAATGTCCATCACTAACTATCTTCTCAAAATCAATGGTATTGTTGATTGTTTAATTGTAGTGGAGATTAAGGATGAAAAGATAGAGTTGTAGCTTATTTTATTATTTAATATTTATTTATACGATTAGTTAGAGTTATTATCTAACTGTTTAAGTTCAAGGAATTATTATCATTTAGATTTATTTTATTAGACTTTAGTTAGTTAGTTGTTTGCATCTTAGTTATCCATCTCTGTAAATTATTAGGGCTCGTTTGGAGGAGCACATGATAGGGAACACAGGATAGGATAATTTATCATATCTTGTTGCTATTTTATGTTTGGTGAGTCAGTAAGATATAATAACACTGTCAAGTTTACTATCCTATCCCGCCTCTTTAGTTAAAATATGTATCTTGTGGGGTTAGATGGGTTAAGGATAAAATAACATATTTTGTTGCCTCACCTTAGACCCTGAAATCTCCCCTTATAAATGCTTCTTGTCCCTCACCTTGAGAACACTCGTCGTCCCTCGCCTCTTAATTTTCACATCTAGTTATGTATATCCTTATCCTATGCTTTGTTCTTCCAAGTTAACAATTTTCTTTCTGTAAGTTCTCTAGTGCATTTAGGTAAAGTCTCTTGGAAAAGGCTGTATCATTGATTATGATTTATATATGAATAATCTCTTAATATATTATTCATTTTGGCTAATTTTGTCATTTTATATAATTTATATATATCATATCTTACTATTATCTTGTTTGCTCCAAACACAGGATAGGATAGCATAATGCCTATCCTGGTGTGCATCAAATACTTCATAGGATAAGAGTTTATCAGGCTCATATCTTATCATACTTTAATCCAATCTGTATCATATCCGTCATTATCCTATCTTAACCACCAAACGAGCCCTTATCTTATTTGTTTTAGTACTTTAGTTGGTTTAGGATTCTGCATTCTATATATGCCTATCTATGTGAGTCTATTTGATTATTATTTTTCATACTTTAAACATTGATTAATAAAATAGAGTTATTTCCAAGGTAGATTCTTTGACTTAGAACAGTGATTCTTTGTGCTTGTTCTATTTTTTCACTACATCAAAAACTCATCCTCAAGTTTTGTAATGAAAAAGCCATAAAAAAATGCAAGCAATAGTACTTAGCAATGGTAGCAGTGGCCATAAAAGAAATTTTAGTAGTAATACTTTTGAATTATATGATCTTCAGGGGTAACAAATTCAATAACTTCAATATCCATAAGCTCATCAACAACTTCATTATTGTTGATTGCTTCAACCACTTTAGACTTAAATAATAATAACTTCAGTATTGTTATCTTCTTCAACAACTTTAATTGTGATAGGCTCTAACTCTTTAGATTATATTTCTTTAGAAAGTTGTATCCGTAGCCGTTCATTAGTTTTCTCATCTTCATGCTCTCAGCAAGTATTATTTCATATCCATTAAAATAACAGTTATTTTCTTGATGATAACATTCTTTATTATCACAATTATTACTTGAATAATTGGAATAATAAGAATCCCTTCAATCACACATTCAATGTTTTCTATAATTATTATACTACTAATAACTCAATAAAAACTCATTCATGATGAAAACTAAGGCACTACAAGATAGTAGGCTTTCAGTAACAACTAAATCACCACAAAAAGTCTAAAAATTACCACCGAAGTCGCCCCATGTCATTGCCTATACCTCTATCACTTAAGGGTTTTGGAAAAGTCAATATCAAATGTTCACTTTCAGCAACAACTGTAATTGCTACCAAAACCCTAAATTATGCCACTGTAACATCTATCATATGTTGGTATTTAATCATTTCTAGTGGCAACTTTGGTTAGTCACCATTAAAAATCTACTTTTAGTGGCTACTTTCCATAGTTGTCACTGAAAGTATAATGTGTACTTTTTTTTTGTAATAATTTTTTTATTATTAAAATTTTTAGATATTGCTACAAACATAATAATCAAAATAAAAAAAATATAATTGATAAATTAGCTATTTTTCTAAAATCATAATAAAAGGAATAGTGTTATTATGTACACTTATATTCAACTACAATAAGTTCAAACACAAATATTCAATTTAATGTAACTAGTTACATTTTTTTTAGAAAAAAAGAGTAACTAATTACAAGTGAAACTAACTAATCCTAACATAATGAAAATCCACCATAAGTGTTTTTGTCACTAGCTATAAGAATTTTGTAGAATAATTAGATTGGCAGCTTTGGTTAAATCCCATTATTGCTTTCTTGTCATACTATAGAATGGGCACACGCTAATAAAATAATATTTGTTGTAATTCCATATAGAAAAAAAAGTCTCTGCAAATAAATAATTTTTTGTATTAAAACCAAAGCTCCCTTAATTAAAGTATAACTAATAAAATTTATAAAATATTATCTAGCTTCTAGCTACACAATCAAAGAGTGATAGAAAATGAAAACATTCAACTAATGATTCTATTAGAAAAAATTAAATAAAACCCTCACATGGAACAAAGGAATTAGGAACACTATCATACGATGAAAATTTACTAATGCAGGGCAACCTATGAAGCTTATTGAGGCTGAAACTTCGAGGGGACAGAAGCAAAATTAGAAGGCTCAACGGTTGCGTAGAAGAATCAACTTAGACTCTAATACCAATTTGATGTAGTATGAAAAGAGAACAACCACAGAGAATCACTATTCTACAGTCACCTAGAGAATCACGACTCTAAGTCAGAAAATTCACTTTAGAAATAATTTAATTTTATTAATCAATATTTAAAGCCTAAAATATAATAACCAAGCATACCCATTTTTATAGACATATAGGCTATAGAATCCTAAACCAAATAAAATAATATTTTATCCATAGATATGGGTAACTCAAACCGAAATAACAAACTAACTAAACTTTAATAAAATAAATCTAAGGGATAATAATTCTTTGAACTCAAACACCTAGACGATAAATCTAACTAATATTTGAATTATTCTAATATAATTAAGTATAATGTTATAAATTCTAACGATAAATTCATCAATATTAAACTATAGAATAAGCCACAACTCTATCTTTTCATCCTACATTAAGTAGATTGTCTATTTTTTGTGAATAATCATCTTGAAGCTATCTTTGATGGATTTCATAAGGATTATGACGGATTCATAACCTCCATTGTGTCAGGGTTAGATCCTTATATTGTATTGTATGAGATTGAGTCTTTAGTACTTGCTCAAGGGTCATGGTTTGAAAGACATCCTATGGCTGCAAAAATAGTCATAGTGAATATGGCTCAAGGTAGAGATACTACTAAAGGTTCATCTACCTCAACTAATAGTTAGTTCTCTAATTTTTGTGGCAATCATAGTTTTAATAATAGAAATAGAGTCAAAGGTAGGTCTTAAAAATGATTCTCGAAGATCCTACACTGTTTGCCAAGTATGTGGCCAATGAGGTCATTCCGCTTGGTATTGCTTACTATTGTTTTGATTATAATTTTCAATAGAACAGTGCTGCATCTCAGAACAATGCATCTCAAAATTTGAATCAATCCTTAATTTAGACCTTAGGCTTCCATGCTAGCTACACCTGAGTCACTGTATGACACCTTATGGTCTCTTGATTCTAGAGCTTCAGTACATGTGACTCTAGATCCTCAAAATCTTAGGCATAAAGTTTGATATACTGGCAATGAGCGAGTACACATTAGTAATAGAGTAGGTCAGTGTACTAAAAACAATGGTTATTCAATAGTTAAATCTCCTTTCACTTCTTCCTTACTATCTTTGAACAATATGTCCCATGTGCCCATGATAACCAAGTATTTGCTAAGTGTAGCAAGGTTTGCACAAGATAATAAATTATATTTTGAGTTTCATCCCTCTCCATGCTTTGTTAAGGCACGGGATACCAAGGAGATTTTATTGGCAAAGAAGACTACAAATGGATTTTTTTTGCCTTTGAAGATTTCAGATTGGATCACTTGTAATAAAAGCAATTTTTAAGCAAAGTTAAACACAAGTTGGTTCTAGTAATGTTGTTAATGTTCAATCACTCTTCCAATGCAAGTATATTGTCTTCTTTCAATCTCTAACGCAATAGACATAGTTAACCCTCAAACAAATTTGTAACTGCAGTACTTAAGAGTTCTAATATTTCTTTTTGCAATAAATATGTAAATAGTTTTTGTTTTTCCTGCTGTTTGGCAAAACAACACAAATCAACATTTCCTTCCCTTCAAGATTAAAAGGGATTGGCAACAACAAATTTAGCTTCGAAAAATAACATGTTGCTAAAAGATTATTTCATAACACCAAAAAAGTTGTTCCGTACTATTGCAACACAAACTGCTGGAAAAAGTCAATCCAACAATAATAAAGTCATTACTTAAACAAGATAATATCCCAACAACAAATGCTGTTGATAAAAGTACATTTTGATTCCTAAAAATAATATTTTTAATATTATCTTAAATATTAAACAACAACAAAATTATTGTTGGCAAAATATTTTAATTTGGCAACAAATTTAACTGATGGGAAAATTTTTAACATTGTTGTATTAAATTGACTTTCAAAGTTAATTATTTAATTATTTAAGCTTTTCAAAACAATTAAAATTTGTTGCTAGATATGTAAAAAATATTTTAATTTAAACTTTCTATTTTTGAGATTTAAATTTTCAATACAACAATAGTAAAAAATATAAGGACAAAATTTTAAATTATATAAAGTAGATAAATCTTCATTAAAGCAACTATACATTACGACCTATATCCTTAGATATATAGGTTACCTACAAAATATGCACTACAACAAAATTTGTCCTTAAAAGGTCTAACCTATAGTAGCAATACATACAAATACACATTAGATTCTAAAATCAAAGTCAAAAGTAGTCAATCTAAACTATGTAAGCCAAAATTTGTCATATTGCATATTATTTTGCCACAATTTTTTTTTCTATAAATTCACTTATTATTTTGCTAAGGATTTAAGGGTGATTAAACCTTGAAAACAATTTCTTTTCATGAAGAATTTTAAAACAAGCCAAGAAGTGCAAAAAAATTTGGTTCCAAAAGGCCTCCAATTCTGCCCTCCCCATTTTTACAAAATTCCAGCCACTACCCCTTTGAAAATCTGGTCATTAGGAAGGAAAAAATTTCCCCCAATTTTCTCAGAAATGACACCAATACTGTAACATCCTTAATTTTGTTTCTTTTATTAATAAAGATACATAAATATTTAATTAAGGAAATAAAATTTAATAGACAATTTTTAGATATCTAAAGAAATATAATCCTTAGAAATTCTTCATCTTATGTGTATGCATAGAAATGTTCTAACATTAATGAAATAGATAAAGAGAGAAAACTTAAGAAGAAATATTAGAAATAAACATGCTAAAGAAATGTGGAATTCTTAAGTAAGGAAGATAAATTTTTATGAAGTAAGTAAAGGTCTTAAAATTTCAAGAAGATTGAATTAGGGTAATTTTTCCTAATTTAAGAGTTAAAGTTACGAAGTTTAGTATCTCCATCCATAAATTGGACTTTCACCTATGGAAACCTCATATAGAGTTTTTCTACTTCACATGAATTTTTAACAAGCCAATAGGATAGCCCAAGGAAGAAATAAAACATAGACTTGGACTAGAATATAAAAATTGGACCGGTAGCCCAAAAATCATGAAAATGTGACCAAGTCCATTATGAAAGGTAGAATTTTAACCAAAATAAAGAAAATAGATAAGAATGAGTCCAAACCCAAGAGGAAAAAAAAATTAAAGTGATGAAATAATGGTGTAATCAAGATTAGGTGACATGGCATTAAGACAAAAATTTAGCAAATGGTGTAATATCCTACATTCATAATTTTAGCAAGTGGTATGATAATACATGGCATTAGGACAAAACATCTATATCCTACACTCATAATTTTAGCAAGTGGTTAATAATACATAGCATTATGACAAAACATCCTTATCCTATACAAATAATTTTAGCTAAGCAAGGAAGATTCAAGGGTTGGAAATTTGACACCTAAAAAGGCAAACTTATCATCCTTGATTAAGACAAAAGAAAAAGGAAATGAATCCCTAAATTAAAGGGACCTTGTCCCTTATCTTAAGAACATATTATCATAATTTTTAAAATACAAATCTCATTTTCCTATGCATATCTTGACTAAGGAAAAGGAAGACAAGAACATGAGTTGTTTGTTTTTCAAAAAATCAACCAAGTGCGTCCTAATTATGATAAGGTAAACCCATAATCATGAAAGGTGAATTATTTGATAGTCTATTTAAGCAAAACCCACCCTTATAACATTAGAATTTCGTCTAAGTGAGGGAGAAGAAAAAATAGAAGCAAGGTAGAGTGATGAAAGGAGAGGAAAAAAGGAAGAAAGATGAATGAGAAGTTTAGAGGACTAAGTGCTCAAGGTAAGTTTAACAATATTTCTTTTTAAAGAAAAGTTTTAAAATTTGCAACATCTTTGTGGGATTTTGACCTTAGAACTTTAATGATAGGTCATAGATGTTGCTTTATCATGTTACATATTATGTATGTTTGAATACTTGGGCTGGTGTAGATAGTTCTGCATAGGTATGGCTATGGGTGGCAAAATTTTAGGGTGCGTTTGGTTTGCAAAAATGTTTTCTATTTTTATTTTTTGTTTTTATTTCCTTAAAACAGTTTTCATTTTCTAGTTTTCATATTTCTAAAAATACGTTTGGTTTGTGTTTTCATTTTCACTATTTTTTAGTTATATTCTTGTATTTTTATTTTTACTATTTTATAATTATATAAATAGTAAAACATTGTGTATATAATTCAAAATAATTATGAAAATTCTATCGTTGCAATGCACTACAAAACTAAAAATTTTGAAAACGTCTTTTTGGCGTTTTCAAAATTTTCAGGAATTCAAGAAACATTTCCTGAAAATGAAAACAGAAAACAGTAAACAAACGCGTTTTCATGTCTGTTTTCAGTTTTCAGTAAAAATGAAAACTGAAAACAAGCAAATCAAACAGACCCTTAGTCTTCTATTTTTAAAATTCTGGGAAGAATAGGTAAAGAATTTAAACAAATGGTTAACATTAAAAATGTAGATCTATGTCTCACAGATTTTTATCCACTGGAATCACTCAATTTGGAGTCCATATGAGGTAAATATGGTCTGATTAGTAAACAATGGTCAGAAAATGGTTAATCATAGAAGAATATGTTAAGATAGTTTCTGTGTTTTAATTTCTGGGAACATTCTGTAGGGAAATAAAATAAATGTTTAACATAAAAATTATAGCTATATGTGTCACGAATTTTTAACCACTGGAATCATTCAATTTGGAGTCCATATGAGGTAGATATGGTCCGATTAGTAATCAATGGTCAGAAAATGGTTAATCAGTGAAGAATATGTTAGGATATTTTTGTGTTTTAATTTCTGGGAATATTCTGTAGGGAATTAAAATAAATAGTTAATATAGAAATTTTAGCTATATGTGTCACGGATATTTAACCACTAGAATCACTCAATTTAGAATTCTTATGAGGGAAATATGGATATATTAGTAAGTAGAGGTCAGAATCTACCCGAGAAGAAATCACCTGTATATTGAGGGAGTAATATCACCATGATTCCTTAATCTTTCGCTAAACTATTCAACATAATAGTTTTAGATAATTATTGTTTCTTTAAATGGACACCAATATCACCTAATTCCGAGTTAAAATAGGGGAGTTATGCTCTTGTTAGTAAAAGAAGCTCAGATAGGATGAAAACCTGCATAAAAAAAATAATGAAATAAAAATAATATTTAAAAAGAAGAAGAATCTTATAAATAAAAATAATAAATGACTAGTATATGCCATAACCATTGCCATTGCATGAATTTCTTACCATCTTAAGTGTGAAATTTTGACATATTTTTATAAAGTGATATTTGAAATGGTTATGTTCATAACATGAATACCAATGATTTTTGGTAATAATTATATTTTGATAAACATACTTGTTATTGAAATCATATTTTTGGCTATTATTGTGAAAATAAAAGAAATGAGCACAGTCACATGGCAATCTGTGTGGTGCACCAATAGTGGACGCCCCACCAACGGTTATGATTATGTTAATGAGAAAAGAAAGAGAAAGTGTGCTATGTCGGACGGAGCGAGAAAAACCCGTATCGGAGAGTAGAAAATACTCACCCTGACCGGGGTAGCTTGATATGAGAATAAATTGATAGTCATCATATGATATTCTAAAAATAGTTAATCCTATCATACATGTCATTACTGTACGATTTTCATGTGCATAAATAAAGTGCATTCATGTGACCAAAGATATTTGCTGTAGTTTATACAGATGAACATGACGTGTTGAGCTATATTGATGATGATTTATTGTTAAACTTACTGGGATTTAATTCTCACTATATTTCCATGTCATGTTCAGAAAATTAGTTATGCAGATATTTCTATTGCTCTAGCTTTTAGTGCACGTTGGATCGAGTTACTCTATGATGGGAAGATCCTAGAAACAAATAAAATGTTTGTGGTCGAGTTGGCTCAGATCCCGATGAATGTTCAACCACCCGCACTTGTATCTCCGGAATTGGTCAACCAGAATAAATAAGCTGTAGATATTTATGTGTTTGATATATTGTACGTACGTTTTGATTAATGACGTGTATGTGAACTCTATATTGTATAATAATAATAAAAAAAGTTTTTACAAATACCCCTCCCATTTTTATATATGCATGCTATAGCAGAAGCTAGAAAAAGTTTCCAGCAAAATGTTCTTTCTTCCGTCACCTGAAACCCTATGTTTTACTTCCATTTTTTGTGCCATTTTCATCCAATTCCAACCACTCAAATCCCTTGAAGTATGGCTAGAAATATGCTATAAAATCCCCAGGAAAATTGAAGCAATTGATGGGTTTTTTAGCAGAAATATTTTGTTGTGCAGAGGTACTGTAGCACAGAGGTAAAAGCTTGAAATTTTCAGTCCTTTTGATGGTTTTTGGAATTTTTGGACATAGAATCATATTAAGGACATATTGTACTACCTTCATGCCAATTTTTATGAGCAAATAACATCATTTAAGGGATCAAATCATCAAGTTTCTACTATGGTGAATAGTACTCACGAAAATGATTCTAAATGTATTTTGTTCTAAGTTGAAGCTAGCATGGAATGGTTAAGTAATTGGGTTAGTTTAAGAAAATGCATTTAAGAAGTTAGCAATTTGGAAGCTTAAAGTTGGTATATGTGTATGATAGGAATCTTGAAAGTATAAGGAAAATTCTTGAATCTTGGATTGTAAACTAGCTGCTAAAAGAATTGGAAATGTTCGTGAAATTATAAGTTAGTGTTAGATTGAGAAGTGTGAAGCTTTACCCAAATTGATGTAGGAATTAAAAGGCTTGGTCTTGAAAGAAATAGGGACTTATATATGTGGTGAAATGTTAGACTCATAGCATGGTAATTATGTGCCACGTATGAATGATAATTATGTGATATTGTATCATAGGTCTCAAAGAAATGCCTAACCAAGTTGAAAGTTCGCTCGATAGCTTGGACATCGAAAGTGTAAAGAAAAAGGGTTATCCTCCTCGAAACCCTAAATGGTGAGTAAATATGGTTTTCTATAGCGCCCTGTTTAAAATTTTCATCATTTGTTTCATGTCATTTTTTTATTTCTAAGAAAGATTACTTACATTGAATTTCCAAGTTTGATGATTTACATATTGATTAGCTATTTCAAGAAATTTCTATCTTTTTGCTTTTACACTTCATGAATTGCTTTCTTTTAATTATGCATAATTTTTACATTAAATGTTACTCTTAAAAACTTTAGGAATGATGGACAGACCTCTTGATGAAATCCCTCCCATGTTTACGTTGAAATTGTGAAGTTTATTTTATGTCATTGGCGAACTCTATAAATTGACACATGTATGTATTTGCAGTTTCACCGGGTTTATAATGAATAAATATTTCATTGCTATATGGAAATTTCAAGCTGGCTTTAAATTGTGACTTTGACTTTGTGGATTTTGATATGATTTGAGAAGAATCAAGAAATTGCAATAATTTTTTAATAAATAATATTTGCTATACACTAAAGGGATACATATTTTCTTATAACCAATGTATTTCTATTTTCTCAATGCATTACTACCTTTATTCTACCTTTTTCTTTATTTTTATTAGTTTATAAATTTCTATTTGTCTTGGAGGGATCATTAGCAGAAACACTATTAGCTAGTGATAGATATAGTTTGCCTTGGTGCAGCATGTAACCACAGCTAGCGAGAAAGTTGCTAGCCTTATGTGCAGAAGGGCACACGATGCTTGGATTACGAATAAATTACGGATAAGTAAGGAGTTAAAATATGTCTCATCTTGTAGCTAGAGGCATTCTATTTGCTTACCTATGATAAGATGTGAAAATAATGATTTACCCATCCCATTGTTGTGTGCTAAGGACAACTATTATATGGAATGTTTATGGAGTTGAGGGAAGCTCATTCCAACCTTATGATATGAATGATGATAATTTGATGGTTTACCCATCCCATTGTTATATGCTTGGGATAAGACATGTATGTGGTGATTTGTCCCTACCAGGTTGTGTGCTTAGGTATGAAAGAATGATTTTGCTTTGAGTCCTCTAAACATTTCCCTTTTTCTATAAAGAGTTATTTTCCTATTTTTTTATCTGACATTGAAACTATTGTTTACCATACTAAATCTCAAGATTATATATACCTTGATTGAGATAATGCTATATTCTTTGCACATGCATTGCATATTTTCTATTAATGAAAAAAGCATGCATATGGTTTTCTATTTCAGTTATAGTAGGTTATATTTGTTCACTAAGTTGCATAAACTCATTCCATTTTTTCCATGTTTTCAAATAGAACTAGAGTATCTGAACTGCTTCTATCAAGACTCGAGTAAGATATCTACTTTTATGGTGGGCCCATTTGTTCCTGAGTCTCCCAATGTTTTGTAACCTATATATTTTTGTACTCTAGTACATACTTTGATAATTGCGGACAAGATCCTGCTTTTGCTATGTACTCTATATATGATAGCTATGGAATGTACATTTGTGACAGATGTATGACCGAATTATATGAAATCAGGGTTATGCTTATGGATGATCTATTTATGTTCCAATATAGCCATGACTTTATATTCAATGTGAATCTTCTTATGTATGCTAGTCTTTGTGTGCTAGTTTCTATATGTTTAATATGAGACTTATGGTCTAAGGGCCAACCCCTTACGTCATGCTAGTCATGTATCCCAAATTGGGATCATGACTAAAGTCATCCTCCAAAGTTAATTATGAAGTGGGTATTTGAATTCACATAGCATTGTCCTATACCAAAATAATAATAATAATTCAAAAATAAAAAGAAAGAAATAAAAATAATTACAAATAAAATTGAAATAAAGATGTGACAATTAATACATTAAGCTCTCAAACATAAGAATAGCTTGAAAGAGGTATAATGAAATTGTTAGTTGTAAATGGAGACTGCTTAAGCCATCAGAAGAAGATAAACAAGTAAAATAAACATCATATTGTAAATAAAATTTTATTTGATGAAGAAGAATGTAAAGACTCTAGAGAGGAATAACATATAGAGAAGAAAGAACTTTCTTATCCAGTTGCTTCATAGAAGCCTCCATTTATAGTCATACAATCATGAAGATAGATAACCTAAAAGCCAAGAAGAATAAATGAGATTCAATGGTCTTGAAGGAGATTCAATGGCTTTAGGAGTTGAAAAATTAAATGGTTATTCATAATAATGAATGAATTTATAACATTCATTGTTTTAGGAGTTGAGAAACTAAATGGATATTCACAATAATGGATGAATTCATAACACTCCCCCTTGGATGCCCATTTTATAAGGAATATGCCTTAGTAAAACCTTACTAGAAAAAAACTTAGTGGGAAAAAACCCTAGTGAAGAAAAAATAGTACATCATTCTTTGTATACTCCCCCTTTTCACAATATCATTGAAGATATCTAAGTCAACACATTCCAATTTTATACACTAATCTTTCAAATGTTGAAGTAAGTAAGGCCTTAGTGAACAAATTTGCTAAATTATCACTTGAACTAATTTGTTGTACGTCAATATTGCTATTCTTTTGAATTTCATGAGTGAAAAAAAACTTTGGTGAGATATGTTTTGTTTTATCTCCTTCAATATAACATTTCTTCAATTGAGCTATACATACAACATTATCTTCATATAGTTTAATTAAAGTCCCATTTCCAGATGATAGTCCATATGTCTCTTAAATTTATTGAGTCATAAATCTCAACCAAATATATTCACGACTCGCTTTATGAACTACTATAATTTTCACATGATTTGAATAAGCAGCAACAATTGTTTATTTTATAGAATGCCATTATATAGTTGTACAACGAAATGTAAATAAATATCCTATTTAAGATCAGGCCTTGTGTGGATTAGATAAATATCTAGCATCTGCATATGTTAACTCTAATTTAATAGAGTTATTGTATGCCTTCCTCATGCTTATTACATTGCATTTTGGCTAATTTAGTATTAATTCTACTTGATTTAACATTGAGTTTGTATCCCCTGAATTAGAGAACACCCATCACACTGATTGAAAAATTCAGTGTGCATTATAGGAAAAAGGGGCTACAAACTTAATTATGTTGGGCATTTTTCAGCCTGATGATATTGGGTGTATGCTTGAGAGTTGATGCTGTATGGTACGATGTAGGTTGGATAAGCACTTGGCTGCTATAACAGGTGTTGCCTCCACTACCCAGCATGGACGAAGGAGCACTTGATTGCCACAGCAAAGATTGTCTCCACTATTGAATGTGGAAGAAAAGGTGCTGACAGAAGTGCAGGATAGGAGAAAAAAAGAAGATGAAAAGGAAGCCACATCACTGGGACCATGATCTTTGCTTATAAAAGGCGGTTAGGAGGAGAAAAGAAAAACACACGCGGATACAGGGAGAAAATAAAGAGACCCAAAAGCATCCCTTAATTTCTGATGGGAACGTACAGAAGAAGGTGATATTGTTCCATTGGGAACCTATCGGGAAAGGGAGGTAGACATTATTGGCTGGGCTAGATAAAGGAGCAGCTAGACGTGGGAGAGAAAAGATCCTTCCATAGAATTCTTCTTTCCTTTCAATCTTTTGTTATTTTTGCTACCTTTATTTCTACTGTATTTTTCTCCTTGCATTATGGTTGTTCTAATATTTTCAGTTGTAATTAACTTGGATATGGTGCTGGGCTAAACCTCCAGCTAGGTTTGTAGATGGGTTGTTGTGAACTTTAAGCATATTTTCAATGAAAGAATGACTCTGCTATAGTATTGCTTTTGATATTCAAACTGAACATTGCATTTCTTAAAGTTCTACTATTAAATGACCCTTAATAGTAGAATGCTAGACCTGACATTTAACCTAGAAGGGTAAGTGGAGGTTAGACTAAGTTTGAATTTACGGGTTGGTGAAAAACCAATGCTCAACTAATATAGGAATATATTCCACAGTAACAAGTTTTTGGCATCGTTGTCGGGGAATTGAAAATTCAAGAATTATTTATAGATTTTGATTGGTTTTGGAAAATTTTAGTCTTAAGGCATCCTGGTGTTTTGGGCAGGTGAAATCAGTGCATGAACAGGACAGATAGGGAGCTATTATCATTAGATTTGGAGATATAGAGGATTTTTCTACGAAGGAGAGAATTATTGGGTCTACATTAAGTAACAACAATGGCTAATTCGAGAGGAGCTGACAACATGGATGACCGAGATAGAGTCCCAAATGCCTATGTTAAGCCAAATTTTAATGGGCTAAATCCAAGCATAGTAAGGTCAAAAATTGAAACTCTTCATTTTGAACTTAAACCAGTGATGTTCCAGATGCTGCAAACTACTGAAAAATTTAGTGGAATGCCTACAAAGGATCCTCACCTTCACCCAAGAGTGTTCATAAAAGTCATTGATGCATTCAAGATGAATAGAGTGACAGATGAAGTTTTAAAGCTCAAATTGTTCCCCTATTCTTTAAGAGACCGAGGAAGAGCATGGATGAATTCTCTGCCACCTGATTCTATTGCCAATTGGAATGATTTAACTAAGAAGTTCTTGATGAAATATTTTCCACCTACCAAGAATGCAAGGTTAAGAAATGACATCATATCCTTCCAACAACTAGATGGAGAATCGTTATATGAAACCTGGGAGTGGTACAAAGAGCTACTATGGCGATGACCTCACCACGAGATTCTGTATTGCATCCAGATGGAGACATTTTATAATGGTCTCAATGCTCAAACCAGAACCATAATGGATGCAGCAGCTAACAGAGCACTTTTGTCCAAGATATACAATGAAGCTCATGAGTTACTTGAAAGGATGTCTAGTAACAACTATCAATAGCCTATGGATAGAGTCTCAACTGAAAAGAAAGCTGTTGGTATGCATGAGGTGAGTGAGGTCACTTCTCTCACAGCTCAAATAGCCCTCGTTAGTCATCATCTTAAAAAACTAGCAACTGAATTGCCCCCAAGGACCTAATGCAGCCCAAGAAATTGGAGTATCATGTGTTCTGTGCAATGGACCTCATTTATTTGATAGTTGTCCTTCAAATATATAGTTAGTATGCTATATAGGGAACATGAATAGCAATAACAACCCTTATTCAAACACATACAACCTAAGTTAGAGACAACATCCTAATTTTTCTTGTAGTAACCACAATGCTAGCAAGGGAAGCAATTCTGCCCCTTAGAGGCCACAATTTCCCCCAAGATTTTAGCAGTAAAAGCATAAACCCAATAAGATCCCAAGTTTCTTGGAGTCGTTGCTTAAAAAATATATGGCAAGAAATGATGTTGTGATCCAGAGTTAAGCTGCATCACTAAGGAATCTGGAGACCTAAGTAGGGAAGCTGGCTAATAAATTAAAAAATAGACCTCCAAGGACACTTCCAAGCAATACTGAAGTCCCTAGGAGAGATGGGAAAGAGCACTACAAGGCTTTAGCACTTAGGAAGGGAAAAGTAGTGGAAGCAAAACAAGCCAAGAGACAGGAAAAAAGAGAACAAAAAGGGGCATATTGAGGAGGCAAGCAAAGAGGCAGAAACTTCTAGAGAAAATGTTCTCGCTTTGCCATAGAAAAATGTTCAGCAGACCAGACCACCTCAACCATTCCCTCAAAGATTTTAAAAGTAGTAGCAGGACCAGCAATTTATAAGGTTTTTAGATGTCCTCAAATAGCTACACATCAACATTCCCTTGGTGGAAGCTTTGGAACAAATGT
The DNA here is from genome assembly GCA_037074535.1 of Gleditsia sinensis. Classification (NCBI taxonomy): domain Eukaryota; kingdom Viridiplantae; phylum Streptophyta; class Magnoliopsida; order Fabales; family Fabaceae; genus Gleditsia; species Gleditsia sinensis. Next base: position 27,700,653 of record CM073468.1, on the reverse strand, counting down.
CAAATTATGTCAAGTTTATAAAGGATATTTTGACAAAGAAAAGGAGATTTGGAGAATTTGAAACTGTTGCTCTAACCAGGGAATGCAGTGCTGTGTTGCAAAATAAACTGCCACCCAAATTCAAGGATCCAATCAGTTTCACCATTCTGTGTTCTATTGGGAACCAGTATTTTGGCAAGGCTCTATGCAATTTGGGTGCAAGCATCAACCTTGTGCCTATGTTAATATTTAAGAAATTGGGGATTGGAGAAGCTAGGCTCACTACTATTTCATTGTAGCTGGCAGACAGATCTATAGCATATCCAGAAGGAAAAATAGAAGATATCTTGCTTAAGGTGGATAAATTCATTTTTTCAGTGGATTTCATAGTGCTGGATTATGAAGCAGATGCAGAAGTACCAATCATTTTGGGAAGGCCATTTTTAGCTACTGGCCGAACGTTAATCAATGTGCAAAAGGGAGAACTGACAATGAGAGTGCAAGATGAGCAAATCACATTCAATGTCTTTCAATCGATGAAATTTCCAGGTGAAGTGGAGGAGTGTTCAGTCATTTCTTTGTTTGACTCTTTACTATCAGAGCAATTTGAGAAGAGCTATAAGGACCCACTACGAGTTGTTTTGCATGATAGCTCAGACTCAGAAGGAAAAGAGGAAGAAGAATGGGCTTGGATAAAGGCAACACAGGGTATTGGAAAGTAGAGATTGGTGATTAAGCCATTGGATATGTCTTCCTTAGAATTAAAGATACCAAAGGCATCAGTAAATGAACCACTAGCCTTAGAGTTGAAGCCATTACCTTCACATATGAAATACGCGTACTTAGGTGATGCAGCCACTCTACCAGTGATTATTTCAGCACTTTTGACAGAGGAGCAAGAGAGCTAATTGGCCATGGTGTTAAAGAAATTTAAAAGAGCTATTGGGTGGACACTTGCTGACAATAAAGGCATTAGTCCCTCATTCTGTATGCATAAGATTTTATTAGAGGACAATGAAAAAGGGTCTATTAAAGCTCAGCGAAGGCTTAATCCGATAATGAAAGATGTGGTGAAGAAGGAGATCATTAAATGGTTAGATGCTGGAATTATCTACCCGATATCAGACAGCTCCTAGGTTAGTCTAGTTCAATGTGTTCCAAAAAAATAGGGCATGACTGTGGTGGAGAATGAAAACAATAAATTAATCCCAACCAAAGTCGTGACTGGGTGGAGAATTTGCATGGACTACAGGAAGCTGAACAAGTGCACCAAAAAGGTTAATTTTCTCTTGCCATTCATTGACCAAATGTTAGATAGGCTCGCAGGGAGGGAGTACTACTGCTTCTTGGATGGGTATTCAGGGTACAACCAAATTACCATGGCCCTCGAGGACCAGCACAAGACCATGTTCACGTGCCCATATAGGACTTTTTCATTTCAGCGGATGCCATTTAGGCTATGTAATGCTCTAGCCACCATTCAAAGTTGCATGATGGAAATTTTCACCGAAATGATGGAGTATTTTGTAGAGATTTTCATGGATGACTTTTCTATTTTTGGAAACTCTTTTGACTTGTGCTTGGGAAATCTAGCTAAAGTTCTCCAAAGGTGTGAGGAGACAAACCTTGTATTGAATTGGGAGAAGTGTTAATTCATAATGAAAGAAGGAATTGTCTAGGACATAAAGTTTCTCAAAATGGGCTAGAAGTTGATAAGGCCAAAGAGGAAATCATTGAGAAACTGCCTCATCCCACTTCGGTGAAAGGTATTAGAAGCTTTCTTGGGCATGTAGGATTTTACAAACGGTTCATTAAGGATTTTTCCAAGATTGCTAAGCCCTTGTGTAATCTACTCGAGAAAGACAGAGTATTTTGCTTTGATGATGATTGCATGAAAGCATTTTGTGAACTTAAGGAGAAGCTAAGTACAACGCCTGTTATTGTGGCACCATACTAGGCATCACCACTTAAGCTTATGTGTGACGTAAGTGATGTAGCTTTGGGAGCTATTCTTGGCCAGTGTAAGAACAAGGTGTTTTACTCTATATACTATGCTAGCAAGATACTACAAGGGGCTCAACTCAATTACACCGTGAAAGAGAAGGAGCTATTGGCAATCGTGTTTGCTTTTGAAAAGTTCAGATCTTACCTAGTGGGTACAAAGGTTATTTTGTATGCTGACCATTCTGCCATCAAACACTTAATTAAGAAGAAGGATTCAAAACCAAGACTCATCCGATGGGTGCTTCTTTTACAAGAATTCAATTTGAAAATCAAAGATAGAAAGGGAACTGTAAATCAAGTAGCTTACCATCTTTCTAGACTTGAACAAGATAGAGAAAATACAGAGGAAATCAATGAGAAGTTCCTAGATGAGCAACTTTTCCTAATATCCCAAATTCATATGCCATGGTTTGCTAATTACGTGAATTACTTGGTGAGTGGGATGCTTCCACCAGATTTGACCTCGCAGCAGAAAAAGAAATTTCTGCATGACATTAATTCTTACCACTAGAATGAACCATATCTCTTCAAGTAGTGTATTGACCATATGATAAGGAGATGCATTCTAAAGGAAGAAATTGAGCCTATCTTGTAGCAATGTCATGCCTCACCTTATGGAGGCCACTTTGGAGGAATTCAGACTGCAAACAAAGTGCTGCAAGCATGTTTCTACTAGCCTTCGTTATTTAAGGATTCCCACTCTTTTGTAATGCAATGTGATAGGTGCTAAATAGTAGGGAATATATCCAGAAGACATGAAATGCCTCTGAACAACATTTTGGAAGTGGAATTGTTTGATGTATGGGGGATAGATTTCATGGGGCCATTCCCTTTAAGTTTTAGGAATCAATATATCCTGCTTGCTGTTGACTATGTCTCAAAATAAGTGGAAGTAGGAGCTTTTCCAACCAATGATGCAAAGGTGGTGACAAGGTTCCTTAAAAAGAACATCTTCACTAGATTTGGAACTCCACGAGCAATTATCAGTGATGGAGGATCCCACTTCTGTAATAGACAGTTCGAAGCACTGTTGGCCAAGTATGAGGTTAAACACAAAGTGGTAACCCTATACCACCCCCAAACTAGTGGGCAAACTGAAATCTTAAATAGAGAAATCAAGAGAATCCTCGAAAAAACTGTTGGCCCAACTAGAAAAGACTAGTCTTCAAGGTTGGATGACGTATTGTGGGCTTATCGAACAACCTATAAAATGCCTTTAGGGATGTCTCTATACAAAGTAGTGTTTGGTAAGGCTTGTCTCTCTAGTGGAGCTAGAACATCAGGCATACTAGGCAGTCAAGAACTTTAACTTGAATTTAGAGGCTGCAGGTAAAAAAAGAATGCTGCAACTAAATGAATTGGATGAATTCTGTAAACAGTCCTATGAGAATGCTAAGCTCTACAAGGAAAGGACAAATCAATGGAATGACAAGAAAATAGAAACGAAATTTTGAAGTAGGACAGCTAGTCCTGTTATTCAATTCCAGATTAACTTTGTTCCCTAGAAAGCTCAAGTCTCGTTGGTCTGGCCCTATCTGTATTAAACACGTTTTTCCATTCAGAGCTGTTGAATTGGAAGAAGAAAAATCAGGGAGAACATTCAAGGTGAATGGGCAAAGGATCAAACACTACCTTAGAGGTGAAGTGGAATGCCAACACACCTCAATTCAATTGCAAGAAGGATGAAAAGGAAAGTAGTCGGGTTGTCAACTATAAAACAAGCGCTAATGGGAGGCAATCCACACTTTTGCAAATTTTTATTTTATATTTGATAGTTAGCTTGAATTTTGATTTTAATTTTAGTTGTGTTAAATTTCTAGGCTAAGAAGAGCATCAGACTAGAAGATGTAGTTGTAATAATTTTCCACGAAATTGTCACAGCAAAGACAGCTCTATAGCAACCCATGAAGAAAAAGAATTACCATGAAATTACTGCAGCATGAAGTATGGAGTACTTCTCTGGCATGCTGATGAATGGAACTGGGGCACGAAGGCAACGCTAGATGGAGCTAGGCTAGGAAGAAATTAAATGAGCAACATTCAACTCCTCCAGTTTGTGCAACTGTGCTGAACTCTACACCAAGTTGCCCCTTCGCATTCACCCTCTAATACTCTCTCTCGCTGAAAGATTCATTCTTTACTTCTGCACATTCTTCATCTGCACACCATGCTGAGAGTAAAGACCATTGCTAAGAAGGCTAGCAAGGCAAATAGATTTACTTTAGAGGAGGCCTAGAAAAGATATGACGAGGAGATAGTTCAGCAGACGTTCTGTGGAGAGAAAGGTTTCACCTTTACAAATGCTGAATATTTAGGGGTGCCGATGTACGTTGCTGTAGTGGTGAAGCAGAGGGATTGGAAGGACTTCGTAAAACACCCCTAGTTTGTCGTGATTCCACTGGTGAGGGAGTTCTATGCTAATTTCTCGAAAGATGCTGCAGACTGGGTGAAGGTCAGAGAAACCCAAGTGCTAAACAACGCCAACGCTATCAACGCTGCCTACCAGTTGAATGACAAAGAAGATGACTATGAGGGACATTTAGAGTCTCTTAAAGACAAAGGTTGGGAGGCAATGCTAAAGAGGGTGTGTATACCAAGCACCTTGTGGGACAAGTCTTCCTAAGGAGCTGTAACCATGAACAGAGCATCCTTGCTACCGATGGCTAAAGTATGGTATCACTTCCTAAAGACTTACCTTTTGCCCTCCACTCATGGACAAACTATAAGTCAAGACAGGGTAGCCATGGTTAATGCCATTCTATTAGGGAGAGCCATTAATGTGGGCAAGGTTATCTCTAAACAAATCAGGGTATGTGCCAACCGAAAGAAGGGGAGCATGCTTTTCCCTTCCTTGATTACCATGTTGTGCTTGGCTAGCAAAGTCCCAATGTCGATGGAGGAAGAGATATTTAGGCTAGGAGGTGTGATTAATTCTACAACCATAGCACGGATGGTGCAAGAGAAAGGTGAGCAAGAACTACTAGTACATACCCAAGAACCCCCACACCCTGAAGGCCAAGCACCGTCAATGTCAAGCCACCATTAGCTTGCAGAGGAGAGATTAAACTTACTCTTACAACAGCAAGCATCCATCCTAAAACAGCAAGCCATTTTCATGAAGCATTAGCAGCAGTTCTGGTAGTACCAATACAAGAAAGACATTGCCTTGCAGCAGACCCTACAACAAAATTTTAAGCAATTTTTCTCATTCCCTCCATTCCCTACAGACATATTGAACCTTTGGGCAAGGAAGTGGGGAACTCGAGCTACAAGGTGAACAGGAACAAGCACCCCCTAGGGTAGAGAGAAAGAAAAGAGCCCACAAAAGGGTAAAGATGAAGATGAGTCTTCAGAGGATGAGGAACCAATTACAAAAAGGATGGTAGCCCAATGGAAAGGAAAAGGCAAGCTCCTAAGCCCAACGAAAAAGAGGAGTAGACTTCTGAGTGCATCAAACTCTTGAGGAGGTCAATGCCATAAGCTTGCTACAGAAATCTTGCATGCAACTCAGGGAAGCTTTCCCTGCTCTTGTTTTTCATTTTGTTTCTTTCTTGTTTTATTTTAAGTATTACAAGCAATCCTTTGAATTATATTGACAATATACAATTTGATAGCAGTGAAGACACTGCTAATCATTAAGTTTAGGGGAGGGGTTAAATGCATGCTGGTTGCTTTGGTCCTGTTGGTTTTGCTTGTTTTGATTCTGTTCACTCTATTGTTCTATGTTATGTATGTTCCTGTATAGGTATACTGGTTTCGGTCTAAAAATTAGGTAAAAATTAGGAAAGCTTATATAATTTTTCTTAAAAAAAAAGAAAAAAAAACAAAAGAAAGGTCTATCTTGTATTTTCTTATGGCCTACTATTGGTTCAAGGAAACTCAATGAGGAAAGGAAATGACTGATGGAATATAGGAATTTTGCATGCTGACTTCTTACAATTGGAACCTTCCCTTATAAGCACTAGGCTATGGTCAGTCTTTATTTAGAAAAACTTTATAATTTTTCATAAAAGGTGGACCTAAGACTTTAGAGCTAATGTTGAGAGTTTCTTGAAACAAATTGCTCGATGACAATACGAAGCATAAGCTCAATTTAAAAAAAGAGAGAAAAGAAGATAAAAGAGTTGCCACTCCAATGCCTTTACTATCAATTAGTAACCAAGGGTATGCATGAGCCCTATGTGTACTCTTGTGTAAAACAATGACACAGAGATATGAGTAGGAAAATTCCTAACAGGTGATAGTGTTGAGTAACCAGGTGCCTTCATCTCAAATGTTGGCATTTGTGTCAAAAGACACCAATGACATGTAAAAAGAAAAGAAAAGAAAACAAAACAAAAACAAAGAAGAAATAAGTTGATTTACCCCCCTAAATGCCCTAGTTATTCTGTAGTTTTTATCCCTTTGATATGCTGGTATCTTTGCATTAGTAAAGAGAGACTTGATATATTAGCATATGAAATTATAGAACCTTGACTAATTTTGACTCATGTGGTTCTTGAAGGACTAGCCATAATGTACACACACATTTACAAGGGAAGTTTCGGTTAAGGATAAAGAATGTAAAAAGCTGACATGCAGTAGTTTCTCTTTAGAAACAATTCTGAGATATGAGAACCAATAGTAGAACTACATGAAACTAATCTTTTTTAAAGGCTATAGCGTAGGGAGAGGTTCTTAGTGGGCAGAGGAATTTGGTTGAGGACAAGCAAGACTCTAAGTTTAGGGAGATTTGTTAACTCTAATTCAGTAGAGTTATTGTATGCCTTCCTCAAGCTTATTACTTTTCGTTTTGGCTAATTTAGTATTAATTCTCCTTGATTTAACATTAAGTTTGTATCCCTTGAACAGGAGAACACCCATTGCGCTAATTGAAAAATTCAGTGTGCATTACAGGGAAAAGGGGTTGCAAACCGAATTATGCTGGCCAATTTTTAGCCTGATGATATTGAGTGTATGTTTGGGAGCTGATGCTGTATGGTATAATGCAGGTGGGCTGAGCATTTGGCTACTACAGCAGGTGTTGCCTCCATTACCCAGCGTGGATAAAGGAGCACTCGACTGCCACAGCAAAGATTGTCTCCACTACTGAATGTGGAAGAAAAGTTGCTGGAAGAAAAAAAAGCTGAAAAGGAAGCCACATCACTGGGACAACAGTCCTAGCTTATAGAAGGCTTGGAGGAAAAAAGAAAAACACACGTGGATACAGGGAGAAAACAGAGACACCAAAAAGCAGCCCTTAATTTCTGACAGGAATGTACAGAAGAGGGTGATATTGTTCCATTGGGAACCCATCGAGCAAGGGAGGTAAATTTTGTTGGTTGGGCTAGACAAAGGAGCAGATGGACGTGGGAGAGAAAGGATCATTTCATAGAACTCTTCTTTCCTTTCGTGCTTCTGCTATTTTTGCTGCCTCTATTTCTACTATATTTTCCTCCTTGCATTATGGTTGTTCTGATATTTTTTGTTGTACTTAACTTGGATATGGTGCTGGGCTAAGCCTCCAGCTAGGTTTGCAGATGGGTTGTTGTAAACTTTAAGCATATTTTCAGTAAAAGAATGACTCTGTTGTAGTATTGCTTTTGATATTCAAACTGAACATTACACTTCTTAAATTTCTACTGTTGAATGACCCTTAATAGTGGAATGCTGGAACTGACATTTAACCTGGAAGGGTAAGTGGAAGTGAGACTAAGTTTGAATGTTACGGGTTGGTGAAAAACTAATGCACAACTAATATAGGAATATATAGTTGTCTCGTATGACCCAATAGTTTCAGAGCATCAAGTGTAGTTCTCTAGGTTAGATTTGTATAGGAATATATGAAACTAACATCAAGAATGACAGGGAATGGTAGTTCTGGAGGGAACCCATTAAAAATGTAAAACTAGTTACTGGAGCATTTGCTGCAACAAAGTTAGAGCAAAACAAGTGCAAGAGTTCATGACAACCCTAAAGCAAAACCTAGTTGTCATTATTATATGATTTTCTTCTGTTAACCTAGTGTGTCATAAAATATCATTTCAGAATTCCTTATTTTGTTTCTTATCTTTTTTGTGCCTGAATCCAAGTTTTCTTTACTACCAACATTTTTGCTGTAGCACTACTATAAGTGATTTCTAGTTACATTTCCTTGTGGGACAATACTCGCTCATCACTGTATTACTTGGTTGTGATATGTGCACTTGCGTGTTACATTGTTTATATTGCATATATATATATTCCATAGCAATAGTATAACCAATAAGTTGTGGTCTAGATCCATTTGCATATAGTAATCCCATATTCCATTATTATGGATGTCTATTTAGTTTCTCAACTCTTAAAACAATGAATGTTATAAATTCATCCATTATTATGAATATCTATTTATTTTCTCAACTCCTAAAGCCATTGAATCTCATTTATTCTTCTTGGTTTTAGGTTATCTATTTTCATGATTGTTTTCCTATAAACAGAGGCTTCTATGAAGCAGTTGGATAAGAAAGTTATTTCTTCTCTATATGTTATTCCTCTGAAGTGTCTTTACATTCTACTTCCTCCTTGCATAAAATTTTATTTACAATACGTTATTAGCATGAGTTTGCTCTTGGCCATTCATTTTCAAATCACAAGGACGAAATTGTGTTGGTAAGATTGTTTATCTTACTTGAGAAGTTTTCACTGGTTTTGTTTTATTTAATTATAGAATCATGTCAAATATTACAAAACTTGAGTTTGTGGCTCTTGATATTTCGGGCAAGAACTATTTATCTTGGATACTAGATCCTGAAATTCATCTTGATGCAATGGGTCTTGGAGACACCATTAAAGAAGGAAATGATGAATTAATGCAAAATCACGGTAAGGCGATGATTTTTCTTCGTCACCACCTTTACGAAGGACTAAAATTTGAATACTTTACTATGAAAGATCCATTTGTACGTTGAAAAAATTTAAAAGAAAGGTATGACCACCAAAAAAATGTTATTCTTCCAAAGGCTCGTTATGACTAGATGCATTTACAATTGCAAAATTTTAAAATAGTAAGTGAGTATAACTCCCCAATGTTTCATATTACCACTCAATTAAAATTATGCGGAGAAGAAATGATTGATAATGATATGTTAGAGAAAACTTTCTCTACCTTTTATGCGTTGAATATGCTCCTGCAACAGCAATTTAGAGAAAACGAATTTGAAAACTACTCACAATTGATTTCATGCCTTCTTATGGCTGAACAAAATATGAGCTATTAATGAAAATTATGAAGCTCTTCAAACTGGTTCTGCTCCATTCCCTGAAGTGAATGTTACTATAATTAATAATGGATGAGGACATGGTCGTGGCCAAGGCTGTGGACGTGGATGAGGAAGAAATAATGCCTCCTTTCATAAATATGTTCCCTACCAGGAAAAGAGGAGTAAGAAAGAAGAAAAACAAGAAGGCACAAGTGAAAAAAAGGAAGCATGTAGAAAGTTCATGTAATCGTTATGATATGAATTGAAATTGGTCATGTACCTATCGTATGGTTAAAAATCTTATTAATCTTTATCAAGCATCAATAAAAGAAAAGGAGAAATCTGTTGAGACAAATTTTGTTAATCTATATGATGACTTTGCCAATGATCCTATAAATACTACACACTTGGATGTGTTAGATTTCTTTGCTAACCCGCAAGAAAATATTTGTATTGTTGGTACCGAAGAATATCTAAAATAAGTTTACTTATTTTATTTTGAAATTACTTATAAGTTTACTTATTTTGAATTACTTATATGATTGAAAATTTAGCTAATTTAAGATTTTAATTTTATATGAAATTTTTAAGTGTGATTTTTATTTTTATTTAATGTTTCTTTAGTTACTTTGTAATATTTCTTCCATTTTTTTTATTTATTTAATTAAAGAAAATATAGATGAAGACATATTTCTTGTAAACAGTGCAAAAACTCACATTATCCTTTAAATATAGAAAATATTTTTCTCAAATAAAAATAGGTGAAGCTTATGTTACTACAATTTTCGGTAGTATAAAGCTAATTGAAGGTTCTGGAAGAGTCATAATAATACTATCGAAGGGAACAAAATTTATCATAAACAATGTTTTATTCTTTTCTAGATCTCAAAGAAATTTGTTGAGTTTCAAAGATATGTGTTGTAACGGATGTCACTTAGAGACTATATGTGAGGAAAATAATGAATACATTTATATTACAAGCATTGTTTTAGGTAAGAAAAGTGTATTAGAAAGATGACCTGATTTTTCTTTTAGATTGTACTATACAAGAATTAGTATAATTGAGATACATGCCACAATAAACGATAAGTTTATTGATTCAAAAAATTGCACTATTTGGCATGAACGGTTGGGACATCCTAGATCAATAATGATGCAAAAAATTATTGAAAATTCACATGGGAACTTTAACAACTCCATTTATGTAAATTTTTTTATATTAAAAATACGATGAAATTATTACCTCGTTACAACTTAACTCAATATAACATTTATTTAATTTATACAATACTGAGTTTCCATACACAATATTATTTTACAAACTACACACCATTATTTTACAAACATTTGTACAAAAATACATATTAGTTCTAATCATCTATATCGACTACTTCCGGGGACACTGGTTCGGGTGGCACGTCCACCGGAATCTCAGTTACATCTACGACAGTTATATCTGAAATAACTGGAAGTTGCCCAAGGTAGGGCACCTCGATCCAACGTACAGAGATAATAAGTGTCATAGAGAATATCTGCATATTTATTATTCTGAACATGATATGGAAATATAGTGAGAATTAAATCCCAGTAAGTTCAACAATAAATCATAATTTATCATCAATATAGTTCATCATGTCATGTTCAGCTGTATAAACTACAGAAAATATCTTTAAGTCACATGAATGCACTTTATCATGCACATGAAAATTATACAGTTATGACATGTATGGTATGAATAACTATTTTTCGAGTTTCATATGATGGCTATCCACTTATTCTTACTTCAAGCTACCCCGGTCAGGGTGAGTATTCTCTACTTTTCGGTACGGGCTTATCTCGCTCCGTCCGACATGGCACACTTTCTCTTTCTTTTCTTATTAACATGATCATAACCGTTGGTAGGGCGTCCCCTACTGGTGCACCACACGGATTGCCATGTGACCGTGCTCATTTCTTTTCTTTTCACAATGATAGCCAAAAATATGCTTTCAATAACAAGTATGTTCATCAAAATATAACTATTACCATAAATCATTGGTAATCATGCCATGAACATAACCATTTAAAATATCACTTTATAAAACATTTCCATGTCAAAATTCCATACTAATACCTTAGTAACTGGATAGCAATTGTAGTCTGTAAACAGCGCACCAGAAAAGTTCCCAGGAAAGAGAGGTGGGTCACTAATGGACACGTTTAAGTACCATGTCTTTCCTTGCCAGAGCTTTCCTTAGACATGCACTTTTCACAAATCACAATTTTGTTTTCCAGTAACTAGAATAATTCTTTTCTGATGTGAAAATACTGCAACCACGGAGCATACTAAGATTTTTCAAATAAAACCGGCACTTTCAAAACTTCTTGTAAATTTATATGAGTACTAGGGTAAATTCCATGTTAAAAATTACACACTTAAAATGGTAGTAAGTTCATGCAATGGCAATGGCTATGGCTATACTAGTCATTTATTAATATTCATCTTCTTTTTTAAATACTAATTTTATTTCTTTATTTTCTTGATGCAGGTTTTCATCCTATCTAACCTTCTCTTACTAATCAGAGCATAACTCCCTCCATTTAACTCTGATGTAGGTGATCTTGGTGTCTATTTCAAGATAAAACAATTATCTAAAACTATTATGTTGAACATTGTAGCGAAAAATTAAGAAACAAAGGTGATATTACTCCATCAAAGTACATGATAGTTCCTCTCGGATAGGTTCTGACCTTTACTGACTAATTAGACCATATCTCCCAAATTGGAACTCCAAATTGCGTTATTCCAGTTGGTAAAAATCCATGAGCCATATATCTATAATTGTTATGTTGGCGTGCTATTTTAATTCCCTACAGAATATTCCCAGAAATTCAAAAACTAAAGCATTAATAACATACTCTTCCCTGAATAAACATTTTCTGACCTCTGCTTACTAATCGGATTATATCTACCTCATATGAACTCCAAATTGCCTAATTCCAGTGGGTATATTTCCATGAGACATAGATATATAACTTTCATGTTAATCATTTATTTTAATTCCATAAAGAAAATTCCCAGAAATTAAAATACAAAAGCTGTCCTAACATAATCTTCCCTGATGAACCATTTTCTGTCCTTGGCTTACTAATTGGACCATATCTACCACATGTGAACTCCAAATTGAATGATTCCAGTGGCTAAACATCCATGACACACATATCTTTAATTCTTATGTTGACCATTTATTTTAATTCCCTACCAATAATTCCCAGAAATTAAATTACCGAAGCTATCCTAACATATTCTTCCCTGATGATTCATTTTCTGACCTTTGACTACTAATCAAACCATAGCTACCTCATATGGACTCCAAATGAAATGATTCCAGTGGCTAAAAATCCATGACACATTTATCTTTAATTCTTATGTTAACCATTTATTTTAATTCCCTACCAATAATTCCCAGAAATTAAATTACCGAAGCTATCCTAACATATTCTTTCCTGATGATTCATTTTCTGACCTTTGACTACTAATCAGACCATATCTACCTCATATGGACTCCAACTGGAATGATTCCAGTGGCTAAAAATCCGGGACACATATATCTTTAATTCTTATGTTAACCATTTATTTTAATTCCTTATAGATTGTTCCCAGAAATTAAAATACCGAAACTTAAAATTCTGCCACCCATAACCATAACCATGCAGAACTATCTACACCAACCTAAGTATTCAAACATACATCACATGCAAGATCAATATGTAACATGATATAGCAACATCATGACCAATCATAAAAGTTCTAAGATCAAAATCTCATATAAATATTATAAGTTTCAAAAGTTTTCTTCAAAAAGAAATATTGTTAAACTTACCTTTAGCTTTCTAAACTTCTCCTTCTTCTTCCTTCCTTTCTTCTTCTCTCTTCTCTCCTTTCCTCACTCTACCTTGCTTCTATTTCTCTCTCTTTCTCACTTGGACGAAATTAAAGTGTTGTAAGGGTGGGTTCTCTTATATAGACCACCAAATAAGTCACCTTTCATGATCATGGATCTACCTTATCACAATTAAGATACACTTTGTTGAATTTTTGGAAAACAAACAACTTATGTTCTTGTCTTCCTCTTCCTTAGTCAAGATATGCATAGGAAAAGGAGATTTGTATTTTGAAAATTATGATGATATGTTCTTAAGATAAGGGACAAGGTCCCTTTGATTTAGGGATTCATTTAATTTTTCTTTTGTCTTAATCAATTATGATAGGTTGCCTTTTTAAGTGGCAAATTTCTAGCCCTTCAATCTCCATTATTTGGTTGATATTATTTGTGTAGGCTATGAATGTTTTGTCTTAATACCATGTATTATCATACCACTTGCTAAAATTATGAGTGAAGGATATAGATGTTTTTGTCCTAAAGCCTTGTATTATCATGCCACTTGCCTAAATGATGAATGTAGAATCACACCACTTGCTAAATTTTTGTCTTAATGCCATGTAACCTAATCTTTATTCTTATTATTATATCATCATCTAATTTATTTTATTTTATTTTTCCTCTTGGATTTGGGCTTATTCTTACCCATTATGGGCTTGTCCTACCCATTTTCTTTGCTTTGGATAAAATTCTTCCTTTCTTGGTGGGCTTGGTCACATTTTCATAATTTTTGGGCTATTGGTGAAATTACTATATCCTAGTCCAAGTCTATGTTTAATTTCTTGTTTAGGTTATCCAATGGGCTTGCTAGAAACTTATGTGAAGTGGAAAAACTCTATATGAAGTGTCCATAGGTAAAAGCCCAATGTATGGGTAAAGATTTTAAACTTAGTAACTATAGTTCTTGAATTAGGAAAAATTACCCTAATTCAATGTTCTTTGAAATTTTAAGACCTTTACTTGTTTCTAAAAATTTATCTTCCTTATCCAAGAATTTTACATCTCTTTAGTATGTTATTTCTAATTTCTTTCCTATTAGATTTTCCTTCTTTATTTGTTCTCTTAATGTTAGAAACCTTTTCTATGCATATACATAAGGTGAAGAATTTCTAAGGATTATATTTCCTTAGATATCTAAAATATTGTCTAATAAATTTTATTTCCTTAATTAAATTTTTTATGTACCTTTATCAATAAAAGAAACGAAATTAAGGATGTTACAGGAACTTATTGGAAAACTTGAAGATTTTTCAATCTAAGGAATTCTCATACTTTGCTTATTCTCAAGGCAAATTGATTATTAAGCCATAACTAGTTAAAGTTGGAACTGAATCTCCAACATTCTTGGAACGTACATAGAGTGATATATGTGGACCTATTTATCCTTCATGCAGGCCATTTAGATATTTTATGGTATTAATAGATGCGTCCAATAGATGGTCTCATGTGTGCTTGCTATCAACCTGTAACTTGGTGTTTGCAAGATTATTTACTCGAATAATTTGATTAAGAGCACAACTTCCATTCACCTCAATAATGATAGTGAATTTGATAATGTTGGTGAATTTTCTTTTCAAACTTTCAATGATTATTGTATGTCAATTGGCATATATGTTGAACATCCTGTGGCTCATGTTTATACATAAAATGGGTTAGCTAAATCATTTATTAAGTAACTTCAATTAATAGCTAGACCTTTGCTTATGTGAACAAAGCTCCCTGTCTCTATTTAGGGACATGCAATTTACATGCAGCAGCACTAGTACACATCAAGCTAACAAGTTATTGTAAATATTTCTCTTTACAATTGGCTTATGTTCATGAGCCAAATATTTTTCATTTCAGAATTTTGAGTGTACATTATATGTTCCAATAGCCCCACCACAAGGCACTAAGATGGGTCCTTAAAGGAGATTGAGAATATATGTTGGATATAATTTTCCTTCTATTATAAGATATCTTGAACTAATGACAGGAGATGTATTTACCTCACGTTTTGTCGATTGTAATTTTGATGAATTAGTCTTCCCAACATTAAGGGGAGAAAATAAAAAATAGCTGGTAAAAGAAATTATATGGAATACTTTGTCATATCTTGATCCTCGTACAAAATAATGTGAACTTGAAGTTCAAAAGCTAATTCACTTACAAAGTATAGCAAATCAATTGCCAGATGTATTTACTAACCTAAAGAGAGTGACTAAGTCACATATACTAGCTATAAATACTCTTGTACGGATTAATGTCCCTGTGGTACAATTTGTTAGTAAAATCAATAGCAAGTCTAAAGCACGTCAAAAGCGTAGTAGACTAATCAGTTTAAAAGAAAAAATTCTCGACAAAAGGAAAGAAACAATATTCAATATCAGCCCATTAAAGAAATCGATGCTCTTGAAGAGTCTAGAGATATAACAAACAAAATACTTTCAGAAGAAGTTTAAGTACATGAAATTAATGAAAATGAAGAGATCTTAATAAATTATGTATCTATGGGGAGAAAAATACATCGAAAAGAAACAGTTGTCAACAACACTTTTGTGTACATAGTAGCGCTTAATATTTTGAATGATAATGAGTTTCATGAACCTACATATGTCGATGAGTGTTGACATAGATGTGATTGACCAAAATGGAAAGACACAATTCAAGTAGGGTTAAATTCACTGAAAAATGTGAGGTTTTTGAACCTATAGTTCAAACACCTAAAGGTGTAATACCTGTTGGGTACAAATGGGTATTTTTTTGTAAAGGAAATGAAAAAAATGAAATTGTGAGGTATAAAGCATGACTTGTTGCACAAGATTTTTCACAAACACCTAGAATTTCTTATATTTTCACATATTTTTCTATGGTAAATGCAATTACATTTCATTATCTCATTGATCTAGCAGTACATGAAAACTTTATACGCATCTTATGGATTTTGTTACAACTTATTTATATGGCTCACTTGATGGATGTTGTTACAACTTATTTATATGGCTCACTTGATAGTGACATATATATGAAAATTTCAGAAGGATTTAAGATGCCTGAAACATATAATTTGAAATCCCAGGAACTTTATTCAATTAAATTACAAAGATTTTTATATGGATTAAAGCAGTCTAGAGGAATGTGGTATATCCGTTTCCGTGAATATTTGTTAAAGGATGGTTATAAGAATGACCATATATGTCCATGTGTTTTTATAAAGAAAGCAAATTCATGGTTTGCTATTATTATGGTGTATTTTGATGATTTAAATATCATTGGAACTCCTAAAGAGACTATAAAGGCAGTAGAGTGTTTGAAAAAAGAATTCGAAATGAAAGATCTTGGGAATTTTTTTTTGTCTTGGCTTATAATTTGAGCATTTGAGAAATAGAATTTGTATTCATCAATCAACTTATACAAAATAAATCCTTAAAAAATTTTATATGGACAAAGCATATCCATTAAGTACCCCAATGGTTGTTAGCTCACTCGATGTGAAACAAGATGTTTTCCGACCTCTAGATGATAATGAAGAAGTTCTTGGTCTTGAAGTATCATATCTTAAAGCAATTGGTACACTGATGTTTCTTACCAATAATACAAGGCCTGATATAGCTTTTATTGTCAGCTTATTAGTTAGATTTAGCTTTTATCCAACGCAAAGACAATGGAATGGAATTAAACATATCTTTTGATATCTCCAAGGTACTATTGATATAGGATTACTATATGTAAATGAATTTATACAACTTATTGGTTATGTAGATGTTAGACATTTATCTGATCTATATAAGACTCGATCTTAAACAGACTATTTATTTACATGTGGTGATATAGCTATATCATGGTGTTCTATAAAACAAACACTTGCTGCTACTTCTTCAAATCATGCGGAAATTATGGTAGTTCATGAAGCAAGTTGTGAATGTATTTGGTTGAGATCCATGACTTAACAAATCCAAGAGACATATGGACTATCTTTTGGAAAAGGGACTCCAACTATATTATATGAAGGTAATGTTGCATGTATAGCTCAGCTGAAGGAATGTTATATTAAAGGAGATAAAACAAAACATATCTCACCAAAGTTCTTTTCACTTGTGAACTTCAAAAGAATGGCAATATTGACATAAAACAAATTTGTTCCAGTGATAATTTGGCATATTTATTCACTAAGGCCTTATCTATTTCAACATTTGAAATATTAGCCGATGACTTTTCTTCGTCACCACCTTCACAAAGGACTAAAATTGGAATACCTTACTATGAAAGATTCACTTGTTCTTTAGAAAAAATTAAAAGAAAGGTATAACCACCAAAAAATTGTTATTCTTCCAAAGTCTTGTTATGATTGGATACATTTATAATTGCAAGATTTTAAAAAGACTCAGTGAGATTTCAAACGATAATTCACTTAAAAAGTATAGAAAATCAAGTGCCAGATGTATTTACTGACTTAAAGAGAGTGACCAAGACATATATACTAGTTGTAAATACTCTTGTATGGATTAATGTCCCCGAGGGACAATCTATTAGTAAAATTGCTAGCGAGTCTAAAGCACACTAAAAGCGTGGTAGACCAACCAATTCAAAAGACAAAAATCCATACAAAAGGAAAGAAACTGTTATTCAAGATCTACCCATTAAAAAAATAAATGCTCTTGAAGAGTTTAGAGACATAACAAACAAAGTACTTCCATAAAAAGTTTAGGGACCTAAAATTAATGAAAATGAAGAGATCTCAATAAGTTATGTATATACAGGGAAACAATTAAATTGAAAAGAAATAGTTTTTGAAAACACTTTTGTGTATACAATAATGCTTAATATTTGAATGATAATGAGGATCATGAACACACATCTATCGATGAGTGTTGATGTAGATGTGATTGGCCAAAATGGAAAGACGTAACTTAAGTAGAATTAAATTTACTGAAAAACGTGAGGTTTTTAAACCTATAGTTTAAATACCTAAAGGTGTAAATACCCATTTGGTACAAAAGGAAAGAAACTGTTATTCAAGATCTACCCATTAAAAAAATAAATGCTCTTGAAGAGTTTAGAGACATAACAAACAAAGTACTTCAATAAAAAGTTTAGGGACCTAAAATTAATGAAAATGAAGAGATCTCAATAAGTTATGTATATACAGGGAAACAATTAAATTGAAAAGAAATAGTTTTTGAAAACACTTTTGTGTATACAATAATGCTTAATATTTGAATGATAATGAGGATCATGAACACACATCTATCGATGAGTGTTGATGTAGATGTGATTGGCCAAAATGGAAAGACGTAACTCAAGTAGAATTAAATTTACTGAAAAATGTGAGGTTTTTAAACCTATAGTTTAAATACCTTAAGGTGTAAATACCCATTTGGTACAAACGGGTATTTGTATGTAAAAGAAATGAGAAAAATGACACTGTGAGGTATAAAGCACGAATTGTTGCACAATATTTTTCACAAAGACCTTAAATTGATTATATTTTCACATATTCTCCAGTGGTAGATGCAATTACATTTCGTTATCTCATTAGTCTAGTAGTACCTAAAAAGCTTGATATGTATCTTATGGATGTTGTGACAGCCTATAAGATAAATATCCAACATAATTAAGAATAAAATCAATCTCCTGCCATTGCTTTTCTTCACAATTTTTTCTCACTTTCTCTCTAATTTTGGCTCTTCTAAACCTTGTCTCCCTCACTAAAGACTATGTACATTCGTAGGCAAAAGCTGGGGAGAAGGTAAAGGACCAAAACCCCCTTATATAATTGTTCTACAATAAGAAAAATAATGGACGAGTTACTACCAAATAATGGCTTTTCATGGCCGCTCAATCCCTTGAATAATTCTCATTTTATCTTAAAGCGTTGGACCATTAATCTGAATAATGGGTTTTAAATATGAGTAAATATGAAAATGGTTACATTTTCCCATTTGGTCTACACGTTTAACCTAATGGCTTAAATGAGTCATCAAACAAATTTCTTAAGAAATAAATACATGAATCATAGTGATAGGTTCTCTAAAATCGAGTAATATCAACCATGTATTACAATGCAATTAGTTTCTTAAGTGTTATGCTTAATGTGATAACAAAACTTAATGAATAAACCTTATGTTTATTCTTAGTCCAAAAACAAAATATGTTTTTCTCAAATGAATTAAGGTGCACATGAATATATAAAATATCACAATATATAAGAATTTCATTAATAAACTGTATGTATCCAATCATAAAGTGGAATCAAATTCCATTTTCTCTACATGATCCTTGAATTTTAGTGGTGGCATGCTTTTAGTCAAAGGATCGGTAATAATCAATTCAGTGCTAATGTGCTCAATGACCACTTTCTTTTCTTTTACACATTCTCTAATGGATAAGTACTTAATGTCGTGTGTTTACTTCAACTTACACTTTTATTATTCTTAACCATAAAGACAACAGCTGAATTATCGCAGAAAATTCTCAATGGTCTAGAAATTGAATCTATAACTCAAAGTTCTGAAATGAAATTCTTAAGCCGTACACCATGTTAAGTGGCCTTAAAACAGAAGACGAACTTAGCTTCCATAGTAGAAATAGTAGTTAAGGTCTACTTAACATTTCTCCAAGAAACAGCACGACCGACCATCATAAAAATATATCTAGATGTTGACTTGTGAGAATGAATATAGTCAAAAAAGTCTGAATCTGAATAGCCGCTTACATCCAAATTATTTGTCTATCTATACATAAGCATGTATTTTTTGGTTCCTTATAGGTACCTCATGACTTTCTTTGCAACTCTACAATGATCCATTCTTGGGTTACTCTGATATCAGCCAAGCTTTCCCATAGCAAATTTAATGTCAAGTCTAGTGTAAATCTAAATATATATGAGCCTTCTAACGGCATAAGCATATGAATTATTTCAACTCATGCAGCAAACCCTTATCATTGGTTGTAAGTAAAATATCATCCACGTATAAAACAAGAAAACATATTTTAATTTCACTAACCTGGTATATACATTGATCCATGAAATTTTCAACTTGGTATATACATGAATCAATTTCAGGTAGGTGAACTTATTCTGGAACTACTTTGTTTGCTATATCTCTAAACTCTTCAAGAGCATCTATTTTTTTAATGAACTTATCTTGAATAATTATTTCTTTCCTTTTGTAAGGATTTTTGTCTTTTAAATTAATTGGTCTACCACGCTTTTGATATTTTTAGATTCACTAGCGATTTTATTAACAGATTGTCCCTCGGAGACATCAATCCGTATAGGAGTATTTACAGCTAGTATATGTGACTTGGTCACTCTCTTTATGTCAGTAAATACATCTAGCAGTTGATTTGCTATACTTTATAAGTGAATTATCTTTTGAACTTCAAGTTCACATTGTTTTGTACGAGCATCAAGATATGAAGAAGTATTCCATGTAATTTCTTTAACTAGCTGCTTTTCATTTTCTCCCCCTAATGTTGGGAAGAATAATTCATCAAAATGATAATTGGCAAAACGTGTTGTAAATACATCTCCTGTTATTGGCTCAAGATATCTTATAATAGAAGGAGAATCATATCCAACATATATTCTCAATCTCCTTTGAAAACCCATTTAGTGCGTTGTAGTGAAGCTATTGGAACATATACCACACACCAAAAAAATTCTAAAATAGGAAATATTTGGCTTATGACCATAAGCCAATTGTAAAAGGAAATATTTATGATAACTTTTTGGCCTAATGCGTACTAGTACTACTGCATGTAAAATTGCATCTCCCTAAACAGAGATGGGAAGCTTTGTTCGCATAAGCAAAGGTTTAACTATTAATTAAAATTGTTTAATAAATGATTCAATTAATCCATTTTTTGTATGAACATGAGCTACATGATTTCAACATTTATGCCAATCGACATACAATAGTCATTGAAAGCTTGTAAAGAAAATTTACCATCATTATCAAGGTGAATGGATTTAATTGTATAATCTAAAAATGGTGCTCTTAATCGAATTATTTGAGTAAGTAATCTTGCAAAAGTCATATTGCGGGTTGATAGCAAGCATACATGAGACCATCTACTAGGTACATCTATTAATACCATAAAATATCTAAATGGTCTACCTATAGGATGAATAGGTATACATATATTACCCTGTATATGTTCCAATAATGTAGGAGATTCAGTTCTAACTTTATCTAATGATGGCTTAATAATTAATTTTCCTTAAAAACAAGCAGCACATGAGAACTCCTTAAATTGAAAAAACTTCAAGTTTTTCAATAGATGCCAATGTGAATTTTCAATAATTTTTTGCATCATTATAGATCTAGGATATCCCACCCGGTCATGCCAAATAGTTAAAGTTTTTGAATTAATAAAATTCTGGTTATTGTAGCATGTATCTCAACTGTACTAATTCTTGTATAGTATAATCCAGAAGAGAAAACAGGTAATCTTTCTAATATACTTTTCTTACCTAAAGCAATGCTTATAATATGAATGTATTCATTATTTTCCTTACATACAATCTCCATGTGATATCTGTTACAATAAATATATTTGAAACTTAACAAATTTTTTTGAGATTTGAAGAGAATAAAGCATTTTTTATGATAAATTTTGTTCATTTCAGAAGTATGATTATAGCTCTTCCAGAACATTCAATTAGTTTTGTACTACTAGAAATTGTCATAACATAAGCTTCATCCATTTTTATTTGAAAAAAATATTTTCTATCTTTAAAGATAGTGAGTTGTTGCACTGTCTACCAGACATATATCTTCATCCATATTTTCTTTGATTAAATATATAAAGAAATGTAAGAAATATTATAAAGTAACTAAAGAAACATTAGATATAAATAGAAATCACATTTAAAAATTTCATATAAAATTAAAATATTAAATTAGTTAAATTTGCAATCATATAAGTAATTCAAAATAAGTAAACTTACAAGTAATTTCAAAATAAAATAAGTAAACTTATTTTAGATATTCCTCGTCACCAACAATGTGAATATTTTCTTGCGAGTTAGAAAAGAAATCTTACTCATCCAAGTGTGTAGTATTTATAGGATCATTGGCAAAGTCATCATATAAATTAATAAAATTTCTCTCAATAGATTTCTCCTTTTCTTTTATTGAAGCTAAATAAAAATCAACAAAATGTTTAGCCATACGATAAGTACATAACCAATATCTATTCATAACACAACGATAACATGAACTTTTTGCATGCTTCCTTTTTTTCACTTGTGCCTTCTTGTTTTTCTACTTTCTTATTCCTCTTTTGGTGGTCAAGAAAATATTTATGAGAGGAGGCATTATTTCTTCCTCCACCACATCCATGGCCTCGGCTACAACCACATCCTTGTCCATTATTAACTATAGTTGCATTCACTTTAGGGAATAGAGTAGAACTAGTTGGACGAGCTTCATAATTTTTTTATTAATAGTTCATTATTTTGTTCAGCCACAAGAAGGTATGAAATTAATTGTAAGTATTTTTCAAATTCTTTTTCTAAATATTGCTACTGTAGGAGAACATTGGAGGCATGAAAGGTAGAGAAAGTTTTCTCTAACATATCCTTATCAATAATTTCTTCTCTACATAATTTTAATTGAGAACTAATACGAAACATTGCAGAGTTATACTCACTGACTGTTTTATAATCTTGCAATCATAAATGCGTCAAGTCATAACGAGCCTTTAGAAGAATAATAGTTTTTTGTGGTCATACCTTTCTTTTACATTTTTTTAAAGAACAACTGTATCTTTCTTAGTAAGGTATTCATATTTTAGTCCTTCATGAAGGTGATGACGAAGAAAAATCATTGCCTAAACGCAATTTTGCATTTATTCATCTTTTCCTTCTTTAATGGTGTCTCTAAGACTCATTGCATCAAGATGAATTTTAGCATATAGTATCCAAGATAAATAGTTTTTGTCCGAAATATCAAGAGCCACAAACTCAAGTTTTGTAAGATTTGACATGATTCTAGAATTAAATAAAACAAAACCAATGAAAAGTTCTCAAGTAAGATAGAAAATATTACCAACAAAATTTCTTCCTTGTGATTTAAAAACGAATGGCCAAGAGCAAACACATGTTGATAACATATTGTAAATGAAATTTTATGCAAGGAGGAAATAGAATATAAAGACACTAGAGAGGAATAACATATAGAGAAGAAATAACTTTCTTATCCAATTGCTTCATAAAAGACTCTATTTATAGGTATACAATCATGAAAATAGATAACCTAAAAGCCAAGAAGAATAAATTGTTGGAATACTTTATATATATGGATTGTTATTTTATTAATTATTAAGCCCAGTACAGATTGGGCCGTCATAATCTTGTGTGGACTGTGATAGGTGGACTGCACAGGAAATTTAGGCAGAGGCCCAACCTACAACTTTTTTGGCTGGCAGCTTTGGTCCTATCAAAAGGCTGACTGAGCCAGAGAGAAAGATATAATTTTTTTAATTATATTTATTTATTTAATTAATTAGTGGTTTTATTTGATTTATTCTTTTACCCATTAAAAAACGTCTATAAGAGTTATTTTAACGTAACTGATCAGAACCACAATTTTAAGCTCTCTCTCTCTCTCTCTGAACTCTTTCTGAAAGTCAAAGGAGTCCAGTAGGTTGCAATTCTCCTTTTCTTTAATTCATGGATTCTTCAGGTACGCTTTCTATGCTTATTACTCTGATTATCGTATTTAAGATATTTTAACACTTGGTATCAGAGCATTGTTATAATATCTCGATTAATTTGGTTTAGATGAAGAGCTATATTTAAACCTGCTTTGTGATTTTCTGTACTGTTAACATATCAATTTAATTGAGAGAGATATTAGGTTTTTTTTTTGGTCTGTGGATGAACTTTTCGTAATATTAACATGTTAATATCACATATTCTTCAGCGTGAATGTTTTCTTTTCTCCCTTTTGATATTGGAGATTTTGGCTTTGCATGAATAATCAAAACAAATGCACAATAATCACGATTTTTGGCTTTGCATGAATGTTTTTCTTTTCTCCCTTTTGACTTTGATTCGATATAGCTTCCTTTTTTCAAGTCTCTTATATTACTCTTCTGGAATTTTCGCGTGTATCTTTGGTTGCTTTCCTCTGTATTCGCGATGGGATGATTGCAAAAAACCAAATCCAGAAGTTTGCCTTGCTTCATGAATCAAGGTCTGAATATCACACACCTATGATTCTGGCCTTGTTTCGCGAAGCATATATACTTCGAATCTCATCATATCTCAGTGTATGCTTCGGTTTCCATAGGAGAGTCTTGGGTTTTTAGATCTTGAGATTTTGGTGTTTGATTGCATCAATCCATGATAGAAACTTGTTCCTTGGGATGCTCTGTTCAGAAAGGCGGTTTTCTCGTCGGAAACCGCCGTCCAGATCGCCGAGAATCTCGCTTGGAAGTCTGTTGGTCGCGGCGCTGGGAAACTGCCCAACTGGGTCACGATGGCATCCGGGTCGGGCTCTAGGGTCCGGCCAGTGAGGAAGATGAAGCGTTGGGCCTGGGCTTGGGCGCGTTGGGTCTGGGATATTTTTTCTGGGCCTACTTGGGCGCGTTGGGTCTGGGATATTTTTTCTGGGCCTACTTGGGCTTAAGTGAAACTGTGAGTTTCACTTAAGTATGGTGCTGGGCCGAGAGTGAGGCCCAGTCCAAAAAAAAACTTTTTTTTTGTTAGAAAATAGGCCCAGACAAAAAAGAAAAGAAAAGGGAAATTCCAGAATTATTATTATGCTCCTAGACACCTCTTAATTTTATATTTATTCACCTAGACTTTCCCTAATTCCTAAGAAACTCTAAAGACTCATGAAATTTCTTTAATTTATCTTAGAGATAATGAAAATCTTATTATTTGTCAAATTTAAGATCACATTGCATTGATGATGGACATACCCCATAGGTGTGACATTGTTAATGTAATTTTGAGGGTTTGGACTTTTAAGGATAAGGCATAAATATAGCACTTATAATGTATTAAATATTTGTTATACCCTATAGGTATGGAAATATTGAATATATTTTGTATGGACTTTTGTGTGAATCAAATCTTAATTGTATAAAAGCCTTCTCTTTGTGCCATTATAGTTGCATAACTGGAATTTTGTTTTGGGAATTTTGTATTATAATTATGTTGGGCACGCATAATTACTATTTCCCATTTTGTTGTTAATTTTAGTTTTAGTTTCTGCTTTTGCGCAACTATCCTTTGTGAAGGCTCTCAATGGGACTAACTATGATGACTGGAAAGAGTCCTTGAATATGTACCTTACTATTTCTGAGAAAGATTTGGCTTTGAGAGAACTTAAACTGGGGGATCTCACTTCGCAGTCCAGTGCTACTGACAAAGCTTATCATAAAAAATGGTTTGAGTCCAACTGGATCTGTTTGGCGGTGATCAAATATACTATTAAAAAGGGTATTAGGGATAGTATTTCTGAAAAAGATATTGCAGTGGAATACCTGAAAGCTATTGGTGATAAATATAAGAGACTTGACAAAAGTCAAAATTTTTTTTATCTTTCGCTGCTTGATAATACTCGATATGATGGAGTGTCTAGTGTCAGAGAGCATATTTTGAAACTTGTTCATTATTTCAACAAGTTAAAATCCTATGGAGTTGATTTGGGTGAAAGCACCTTAGTTTATCGCGTTCTTCAATCATTTCCAGCAGAATATGGGTTCTTGAGAACTTCATATAATTCGCAAGAAGCAGAATGGTCTATTGACCAATTAATTTCGATTGTTACTCAAGAAGAAGAAGCTATAAAAAAGAATCAGTCTCACTATGTGAACTATGTATCTCATGGCTTTAGTAGTCTGTCTGGAGGATGGAATAAGAAAAAAGAGCAGAAGCTTGAGGTGCAACAATCTAGTAAATCAAATTTTAAGAAAAATTATGAGAAGAATGAGAAATC
This sequence comes from Gleditsia sinensis, assembly GCA_037074535.1. Classification (NCBI taxonomy): domain Eukaryota; kingdom Viridiplantae; phylum Streptophyta; class Magnoliopsida; order Fabales; family Fabaceae; genus Gleditsia; species Gleditsia sinensis. The sequence goes on along the minus strand of CM073468.1, from coordinate 27,674,589 downwards.
AAAATGGAAGATCTTTAATGGCATATGTAATTATTGTAAGAAAACCGGACACATGAAAAAAGGATTGTTTTAAGCTGAAGAACAAGCAGGAAAAGGAAGAGACTCAAATACAAGAGGACAATCTTGGACTTTGTAGGGAGTAGGGCATCAGTAGAATACATTGGATCTATTTCTTTAAGTTTGAATTCTAGACATATTCTGTTTTTGAATAATGTTATTTATGTTCCATTTGCGAGAAGAAATTTAATTTTGAATTTTATATTAGATATAGATGGTTATTCATTTTCTTAAGGAAATAGAAAGATTGACATATGTTTTTGATTCTATTTCTGTTGGCTCTGCATCCTTAAATGATTGGTCACTTAAACTTTCTAATCTTTAAATCAATGTTGTAATTAGGAATAAACGCTCGAGGTCTGGTGACAATGCCTTTATGTATCGCAATCATGTGTGAAAACTTGTAGAATTATGTCAGACTCATGTAATTACCATTCTTAGTACCCAGATGCTTACAAATCTGTTGACTAAGGGCCTACCCATACAAGTTTTGCGAAGTCATGTAACTTATATGGGTATTGTGAATTCTTTTGATTCCTTGGTTTAGTGGGAGTATGATAAATATTTGATATCATATCATTATTTATTTTATTTTCTGTAAATTTTATTCAGTTCAGTTTGATGCGTTTTATATCATTTTTATCCCCATAAGATTCAATGATTTTGTCATGATACGCTTTATATATACACATCACTTGTTTCCTTATAGGAATCAGTGACTCTGTATTATTCTCTTACTGAACTGAGTTGGAAATAATAATATACATTCTGTCATATTTAGATTATGAAACATTGTATTTGTGTCTGATATCACTTGTTTTCCCATAGGATCCAGTGATTTTGTAAAGTTTCATTTTCTGAATCTTGATAGTGGCTTAATTTTTCTTTTTTCAAATAATTAATTAAATACAATCCAAGTGGGAGATTGTTGGAATATTTTATATATATGGATTGTTATTTTATTAATTATTAAGCCCAGTACAGATTGGGCCGTCATAATCTTATGTGAACTGTGATAGGTGGACTGCACAGGAAATTTGGGCAGAGGCCCAACCTACAACCTTTTTTGGCTATCAGCTTTGGTCCTATCAAAAGGCTGACTGAGCCAGAGAGAAAGATATAATTTTTTTAATTATATTTATTTATTTAATTAATTAGTGGTTTTATTTGATTTATTCTTTTACCCGTTAAACAACGTCTATAAGAGTTAGTTTAACGTGACTGATCAGAACCACAATTTTAAGCTCTCTCTCTCTCTCTGAACTCTCTCTGAAAGTCAAAGGAGTCCAGTAGGTTGCAATTCTCCTTTTCTTTAATTCATGGATTCTTCAGGTATGCTTTCTATGCTTATTACTCTGATTATCATATTTGAGATATTTTAACATAAATGAGATTCAATGGTCTTGAAGGAGATTCAATGACTTTAGGAGTTGGAGAAATAAATGAATATTTTTAATAATTGATGAATTTATAATATTTATTGTTTCAAGAGTTGAGAAATTAAACGAACGTTCACAATAATAGATAAATTCATAACACATAAGAATTCTCCATTACTTCCACAGAAACATTCACCAAGAGCAATGACTTTAAAATACCAAAATATTCATAAATAATATGTATTCTGCATAGGAGACAAAATGATTCCGGTAGTATCTTCCTAATATAAATATATCAAGAAATAAAAGAAACCTATTCCCCTTTGGTAAACCATCAAATAAAATTAAAGGCGTAAAGTGTACTTGTATAGAAGACCAATGCTAAAGGAGCTCATCTTTTTAAAGATTTTTCTCATGGCTCATTCCTACTTCAATTCCAGTTTCAATTATGATTTGCATCTATCAAATCAACAAGACCCATCAAAACAATCTTTCTCGTTTGGCATGACCTCAATCTGAACTCAGTATGTAAGCAATGATTCTTAATGATTATGACATGCTTTGAATTTCATAAACCATTGAAAGAAAGCTAGCTAGCTTTTCTTGATATTTTCTTCATGTTCATCACTTTTCACTTCAAGAAAAGAGATACGCTAAGATAAAAGCAAAAGTACTTGTGGGACATGGGAAGCATATAGAAGTCAAAACATTAATTCATCAATAACTGGATTAACAGTACACGTAATTGCAAACTTTCAAATAAAAATAAACAAGGATAAATTCGAAAAGATTATTCAAAGCATCCGACTATAGACATCAATAACTCGTCTACACTACAAAATCACAAAAGTCACATTAGAAAAAAAAAATTCCAACTCTATCGTATTAGGCTGCAACTATGAAAATAGTATTATCTACATCTATTTGGTCTCATCATTAGTTTCTCCTATTTCTTTTGTAACATAAGCTGAGCATGAATATAGGCTATTCCACTGATGGGCTGTTATTAAAAGGGGAAACCCTATAGCTAGCCCCTTAACCTGATGATAAGGTTATTGGTGTTTCTAAACTTACGACATAATTGCACCAATCAAAGGATAGAATGGCACAACTAATACTACCATCAAATTTTACTATAAGAACTTATTGTATCACCATCCATATGATTTGAAGGTGTTGACTCGATAAATCATCAAAACCAATAGCCATTTTGAATATTGCACGAGAAATATCATACTATCAAGCACATTAGAAAGAGAGCATTCACTAAAATAGTAGATTCAAAAAATAAAACTTGATTATTATTGTGGATATGTTCCTCTATATATATAGATATATATTATGCCACGGAAGCTTGAACTTGTGAAAAAAAGAAGCCATCGCGGTATCTTACAGTCTTCTTTGCCCATCTAGTAAACGAGCTTAATTACATGACTTCTCTGCTTTTACGCTCTTCCTCAAGCTAGCTTTGCACTTCTACTGGTTTGGTCTCCACAATTTGTTATATATTACGATCTTCTTCCACCTCTTTTTGTTGGATTAGCCCCTATTCCCTGACCACCACGACATTACCCTGATGTCTTTCCAGCAATATCCACAAAAGTGGAATTCACTATCAAGTCCACATCTATACATCCCTTCTTCAATTTCTCGAACTTGTTTAGTAACATCTTCATCCACCTTTCCTTATGTAGAAACACAAGTGAGAAACTTGCTTCACATTTTAGGTACAGAACACTTAATTATCTACAAAATTAAAAATCATCATATGAATGGATTCTTTATATGCCTCGTTAACCCATTGCCCATTTAGCTTAAAATGTGTAATTTGCTACAGCTTCTGAAGATTTGGCTCCTTTCCAGTGATGGGATCTCTTTATTGACAAAAATAAATTAGGTATTGATCAAATACTTTATAAATTCTTATAAAAAAGGGTGGAGAAATATCTCACATTTGCATATGATATTGCTTCAAAAGTCCTTCGACCGCAACTATGACTTATTCCTTGTTTTGCTTTATTAGCTTTGTTTTGTGCACTCATTATCTGGAACATTTTTAATTTAACATCAAATATCTTATTTTCTAAAATCATTTACTATAAAATATAAATAATAAATAAATGCAAATAAAAATGGGTTAATATGTACCAAGAAATTTCTAATTTCTTGGAAGTTCTCTAAGCTAAAATGATTTACCAAGAAATTCCATTTTGCTCTATCAATGTCATTTGGTTTTTTCTCCACACATTCTACCTTAGTTGCAAATTGTTTGAAATATTGATGAAGCCCATTATGCAAGTATTGGTACAAATCATTTGCTTCCTTAAGTAGAGTTGCTTAGTGTTTTCCAGTTGAAAGGTGTCCTACACTCAATGAAATTAGAATATAAGTACGCACTGAATTAGAAACAAGACTTCGAAAATTCAGTCAAATCCTAGCACACTTTGCACAATCCTATAGTTTGCAATTTGGGGAACTTTCTTCCAAGTTTCCTCGTCATACCGCGCATGTGGGCTGACTTTGAGAGAAATTCCAGTGACAAAATTTGTAGCACGATCACCTACTGCAACAGTCCTATCTAACGGGATCACCACACTTAACTTTCCATTGGTATTTTTCTTGCGTTTCCTTTGAATTGAAAGTCCTCTTGTTTTTCTCCTTCCTCTCTTCTCTGGTGCTTTGAAAGAATAAAATATAAAATATAAACAAGTTGTAATTTTTGGAAATATAGAATATAAACAAGTTGCATCTCTAAAATCAAATCAAATATCCATATAAAGAATTTTCTATATAAAATATATACACATAGCACACCCACAAACCAGTAAACAATCAAAATCTATTTTGATATCCTTCATAGATTAAGATCAGTCCCAAATATGTAACTCATTCCACAAAATTAAAGCAAGCAATCTCTATAGAAATAAATTTTTCATATGTAATAGATAGACAACCACAAGCCAGAATATAATCGCACTACCAACGTAGAAGGCAGGGTAAATCTACAATTATAGCCAGTTACTAAACTTGTTAGAGGCAGCAAGAATGGGAGTATGGTACAAGAGGCAAAATGAATGCGAGTTTAACAAGAAAGTACTAAAATATTTAAAATGACAAAACTTAAGAGGCCACCATCAGTCAGGTATCATAAATAATTTGGCATCTAATATATATGCTTATACTTGGCAAAAAGTGCCTCAAACCTAAGTTCAATTTACATCAATGTTTGTTCGTTTGTTTGGACTAGAAAAGTACATCATTCAGTCAATGAAAACGACTACAAAGATGCATAAAGTTTATAGGAAAAATAAATATGAAATATCAAAAAGTGCAAGGGCTGAATACAATATAAAATTACCCACACACAAAATGTGACTCACCTTCTTGTTGATTTAGGCCTACATTACAACCATTTAAACTATCCAGCTCTAAAAACTGGCATAAGGGTGCCATAGTGATATCTTGAAAACATTTTTTTTATAAAAGAAGTGAAAGTGTTAAACTTCCTCTCAATAATGAGTAATTTGTTGAAATTATATTGAGTAAACATACAAATTAATTACTGAATTTACTAGGATCCAAAACTTTAATTCCTAAATTTACAATATTACACAATTTAATCTTTAAATTTATAATATATTAAACAATGTTATCCTTTCTTAATTTCACTATTAACTGTCATTAAGAAAATACTAATGTGACTCATTAAATGCCCATTTGATATGTTAAGTCCAACATAGTACAACACTTCTACTTGCTGAGTCACTGAATTCTTAAGAGAAAACCAAATTGCTTTATTAGTCCCTTCATTTATTTTTTTCATTTTGTATTGGTCCCTTGATTTAAGAAAAGATTCTCTAAAACCTCTCAACTTATAATTAAATTGCCACTTATAACTTAAACCTTGAATCATAAACCTTAAACCATAAACCCTAAAACCCAGAGCTTAATAAAATCTTAAATTCTAAACCCTAAATTCTATACTCTAAATTCTACACTTTAAACCCCTAAATCCCGTAATCCAAACACCAAAACTATAAAACTCCACCTAAAACTCTAAAACCCCAAATTCTAAAACTCAAACATCAAACCTCAAATCTTAAAATTCAAAAACCCAAAGCCTTAAACCCAAAATCTTAAAATTCAAAAACTTAAAACTTAAAATCCTAAGCCAAAACCTCATACCTGAAAATTCTAAAACCTAAAACTAAAATCCCTAAACCCCAAACATCAAACTTTTAACTCCAAAACTTTAAGCCTTAAATTCCTAGAACACAAAGCTCTAAACCCCAAACCCTAAAACCTAAAACCAATAACCTCAAAACCCCAAAACCCAATTCCTCAAACCCTAAACCAAAAATTTCAAAAACCAAAAATCCAAATCCCTAAACACCAAACCCCAAACCCCATAATAAAATTTCAAAACCCAAAACCCTAACATTCCAAAACACAAAACCACAAAACCCTAAACTCTAAATCGTAAATCCATAAACCATAAAACTCCAACATTAAACACCCAAAACCTAAAGCCATAAACTCAAAATCTCAAAACCCTAAAACCTAAATATCGAAACCTCAAAATTGTAATCACTCAAATTTAAACCCTAAAACTTAAAACTCCTAACCCTCAACCCTAAACTCAAAATCCCAAATCCCAAAAAACCAAAACTTTACAATTTAAGCTCCAAACCCTAAAAACCAAAGCTCAAAACCTTAAATATCAAAGATCAAACCCTCTAATGAAAAAATTGCAAGCTCCAAACCTTAAAATCTAAAACCCCAAAACTTCAAACCTCAAACCTTAAAATTTCAAAATCAAAAGCCCTAAACCATAAACATCAAACTTCAAACCCTAAACTGCAAAACCTTAAACCTTAAATCTCAAAACCCCAAATGCCATAACCCCAAAACATTAAATCCCAAACCCAAACGTCAAAACCCCAAAACCTAAAATCATAAACCCTAAACCCTAAATATCAAACTCTAAACAACAAACATATCTAAAACTATAAATTCCAAACTCCAAACCCAAAATCACAAAACCTAAAAAATTTAAAGCCGAAAGCCCTAACCCATAAACCTCAAACCCTAAACACTAAAAGCTAAAATACTAAATCCTAAATTATAGTTTTAAGGTTTAGTATATGTGGTTTTTCGGTTTGAGTTTTGAGGTTTATGGTTTTAAGGATTAGAGTTTAAGGTTTTGTGTTTTAGGTGTAATGCAATGTCCTCTGCAGAATCTAGCTGATAATGTAGTCCCAAGAATACTTACAACTCTTCAAGAAACTTATACACACACTACTCTCAGACTAAACCAGATTGAAACCAAATGTAGTTTGAATTGTGCAACAAGAAAGGTAAAAGCTACTATTTCTCAAGTAGTTTACAAGTGCACAACAATTTTCTAGTAGCTTCACTGTTCATACAATGATTCTCACTAGTGTTTTCTCTCAATTTCTCTCAATTCTGATACAAAATCTTACTATATCTTGTTTTCAGATAATTGAATGAATATAGAATAAATCTTATGGAAAATGACTCATAATTAAGCCTTGCATACTTGGCTCAATAGGACATTACATAATTCGCCCCATTCTAACCAGTTCTAACCCAACTCATGGCTACATATACACTTGAAGCCAGTTTTTCACATGAGTAATTATAGTTCTACGAAGTAGGCTACCATATCATTGATTTGTACACTAACTCATAAAATAATTCTTACAATTCTCCACCTTGGTTTGTGAGTCTTTGATATTACAAACATCTTTGCTTTCATTCTCCTTCTGCCCTTGAAGTCTTTTAATTTTCTTGAAGGGGCATTAAGTCTAACCAATGCTTAAACTTGCTGATTGCCACTAGTTTGGTGAGCCTGTAAGCTAGGTTATGGTTTGTGTGAACATTCTTCAACACTATTTCATCCTTATCTACTACATCTCTTATAAAATGTAGCCTTGCATCTATGTGTTTGGTCCTCTTATGGAATACATGGTTCTTGGAAAGATGAATTACACTCTTTTTCACAATTCACCACCAGAACCTTCTGCATAATCCCTAACTACCTCTCAGCTACATTTCCTTCTTCACAGCTTCTATTACAACTATGTATTTTGCTTCAGTTGATGACAAGGCAACTATATGTTACAGATTAGACTTTCAACTTATAGAACTTCCAAACAACACAAAATATATCCAATAAGGCACTTTCTACTTTCCAAATAGCCAACATAATCAAAATATGCAAAGCCCTTTACCTTATCATTACCCAAATCAGACTCCCCATACATCAAACCTAAATTTAATAACTCCTTCAAGTACCTTTGCACTTATTTTATAGCCTGTCAATGCTCTCTGTTAGGTTTTGCCATAAATTTGCTTATAGGGCTTGAAGCATGAGCCAAATCTAGTTTACAACACACTATTGCATACATTATACTCCCTACAACACTATAGTAGAGCACTCATTGTATTTTCTTGGCTTTTTCCTCTTCACATTCTACCTTAAGTGTAGTGAGCTTCATGTGTTGGGCAATAGGGGTGCCCACTGGTTTAGAATCTGTCATTCTAAACTTTTCAACAACCTTTTGAATATAGCCTCCTTGTGATAAAAATAGAGTTCCTCTTTTTATGTACCTCTTGATTTCTATCCCAAGGATTCTCTTAGCAACCTTTAGATACTTTATTTCAAACCTAGTGTTTAATTTTGGCTCTTAGCCCTATCCTTACTAATTAGTAACATTTCATCTATATACAAGAGTAAATAGACACAAACAATATCCCTTATCTTTACATACACACAATTGTCATACTTACTCTTCTCAAAGCCATTCTTCTCCATGAATTCACCAAAGCATCTATACCATTACCATAGTGATTGTTTTAAGCCTTACAAGGCCTTTTTTAAGAGATAAACTTTGTTTCTACTACCCCTATCCTCTAAACCTTTTTGTTGCCTCATGTAGATAGTCTCCTCAATGGTTCCATGCAAGAAAGTAGTCTTGACATCCATTTGTCCTAGTTTCAAGTCCATCTAAGCCACCAATACAAGTAGAATCCTTATAAAGTTGTGTTTAACTATTGGTGAGAAGATCTCATTCTATTAAATACCTTTTTTCTTAGTAAAACCCCTAGCTACCAATCTGGCCTTGTATTTGGCCATCTCAACTTTAGGGATCTCTCTTGTTTCTTCTTATAAATCCACTTGCATTCAACTAGCTTCTTACCTTCTAGCTTTTCCACTACTTGTGAAGAAATGTGATTTTGTCTCTTATAGCTACCAGCCACTTGCCTTTTTCCTCACCCTTTATAGCCAAAGCTTAGCTTTCTAGTTTTAAATGAGTGATTTCAGTTATGATAACTACGTCAAATGTTGTCAACTCAGCATATCCATATCTGATGGGTGGCCTCACAACCCTTTTGATTTTTTCTGGTAATGGTTCTAGTTCTTCCATATTCTTACTCATTTTAAGGCTTTTCTTCCCCTTCTAAATGCTTATCATCATACCCTTAAATCTTAGGACCCAGCCTTCTTCCAGTAAGCTCTACCCTAATCACAAACCTTTCTTCTATTTCAAGGCCATTTTCATTCTACACCTTCTCATTTTTCTAGCCAAGGAACTCTACTTCAATGAACTTCACATATGTGTTAATTAGGCACTTTTTCTAGCTTGGTTCAAGGCACCTCAGAATCTTGCCAATAATGAAGTCCTGAGAACAATCACAACTCTCTAAAAAACTTATACATACACTACCTCTCAAACTAAACAGAAAGAAAGAAAATACAATTTGGATTATGTAGGAAGAAAAGTAAAAGATGACACACCAAAACTAGAGTGGTTCAGCCTCCACTTTGGAGATCTCTACTATTATTTCTCAAGCAGTTTACAAGTGTACACAAATTTTCTAGCAACTACACTCTTCACACAATGATCCTTACAAGTGTTTTCTCTTAATTTTTTCAAGTCTACTACAAAACCCCACTTTCTCTTGCTTTCAGAGATTTGAATGAATATATAATGAAACTAATGACAATGACTCCTATTGAGCCTTATATACTTGATTCAATAGGACATTACATAATTGCCCCCATCCTAACCGGTTCTAACCCAATTCTTGGCTGCACTTGCATTTGAAGCAAGTTTATCAACCAAGTATGCTTTCATATCATTGATTTATACACTAACTCTCACATTAGGGTTTGTGGTTTTGTGGTTTAGGTTCATATTTAGGGTTTAAGGTTTATGATTTTGGGTTTTGGAGTTATGGGTTTTGAGGTTTAGTGTTTAAGGTTTGATGTATAGGGTTTAAGGCTTTAAGTTTCGAGATTTTGAGGTTCAGAGTTTAGGGTTTTGGGTTTTGGGTTTCTGGGTTTTAAGGTTTTGGTCTTAAGGGGTTTGATGTTTAAGGTTTAGGGTTTTAAAGTCTAGGTTTTAGGGTTTTAAGGCTTGAAGTTTTATGTTTTGGGGTTTGAAGTTCTGCAATTTAGGGTTTTGAGTTTTGAGGTTTAGAGTTTGGGGTTTTAGGATTTGGGATTTGAAGTTTAGGTTTTAATGGTTTGAGGTTTGTGGTTTATGGTTTGGGGTTTAGAGTTTGAGATTTTAGGGTTTGGGGTTTCAAGGTTTTAGTATTTGGGTTTTTGTTTCTAGGGTTTGGCTTTGAGTTTTGAGGTTTGAGGTTTAGGGTTTAGAGATTTATAAATTAAAGTGTAGGCTATTAAGGTTTAGGGTTTAAGGCTTGGGATTTGGAATGTTGAGTTTCGATGTATTGGGGTTTTAGGGTTTAGGGTCTTGGGCTTTAGGTTTTAAGGTTTCAAGTTTAGGGTTTGAATTTTGGGGTTTTAAGATTGAGGAGTAAGGTTTTAAGGTTTTGGGGATTGCGTTTTGGGAATTTGGGGTTTGGGTTTAGTGTTTTTAGGGTTTTTTGTTTAGGGCTATGGGTTTTTAAGTTTTGAAATTTGAGACTTAGGGTTTTGAAAAATAGGTTTTGGAGTTTAAATTTTTTGGTTTAGGTTTTAGGGTTGAGTTTAAGGCATTGGATTTTAGGTTTAGTTGTTTAATGTTTGGGGTTTAGGATTTTTGGATTTGATTTTTAGAGTTTTGAGGTACGAGGTTTTAATTTTAGGGTTTTGAGTTTTGAGATTTGGAGTTTTAAGGTTTAGGATTTATGATTTAAGAGTTTGGGATTTTGCATTTTGAGGTTTGGGGTTTGGAGTTTTTGGTTTAGGGTTTAATCTTTAAGGTTTAAAGTTTGGGGCTTTACGGTTTTGGTGTTTTGGGTATAGGGTTTTAGGGTTTCATTTTTAATATTTTATGCTTTTGGGTTTTAGGGGGGTTAAAGTTTAGAATTTAGAGTTTATAGTTTAGAGTTTACTATTTAGGGCTTTGGGTTTAGGATTTTAGAATTTAAGGTTTATGGTTTATGGTTTAGGGTATAAGTGGCAATTTTTTAAGGGACTTTAGAGAATTTTTTTCATTAAAGGGCCAAAACAAAATGGAAAAAACAAATTAAGGGACCAATAGAGCAATTTGGCATATATTTTTCAAAGAAATAATTGCTCGACAAGCTTATGTGTTATGCCATCTTGCCTAATGGGCACTTAATGTTGTGTGTGTTTTACTAATTAACCGCAAGTGCACAGCATAGCTATAGTTAGTCCAGCAAGTACGAGTTGTATCCCACAGAGACCAAAGATCAATTACAAGAATTTCATGAAACAAGCTATCTAAATCAATGTAATTCAATAGATAATATGTCATAATTAAGTAAATAAGGAATTCAATTAACAAAAGCCTAGGGTTAGGGTTTACCGCACTTATGATATTCAATAACCAATATGTACCTCTAATTACAATTATCTAGGTAATAGGGGATGCTTTAGCCTTAATTAATTAATAACCTCTTTCAAGCATTACTAATCGTATCTAGGTTAATCTAATTACCTACTTTCGTGGTTCTTAGTTTAACCTAAGTCCATTAAGTTCTATGCTTACCATGTGAATCAATTAATAGGGGTTCTTGTGCCTACCAATTGATTCAATTCCTAGAGAACCTTAAACTACTTTCGTGATTAAGATATCTCTAATTAACTATTAAGTTTCGGTATTAACTTTCAACTTTCAGTTCATCATTTAATAACCTAAGACGTGATAAAACGGTGATCAAGAATTCATCAACTCATATAATGCATAATAGTTAATCCTAATTAACCATAGACAATCACAATTAGGGTTTCACAATTACTTAATACAGTATCATTATACCATAAGTGGGTTTACCGAAACCCTAGATCAAACTCTATTCATGCATAATTGAAAGATAAAACCTGGTTTGTAGAAAGTAGATGAATAAGATATACAAGGTTCAATCAATCCAAATTCTACTCTAAGAACATAAAGTAATCAATAATCCTTAATCTAAACCTAATTTAATGGTGTTTCCTAAGCCTAAACTAAGTTTTATGTGTCTGTATCTCTTTCTCTATGCTTCCCTATGTATTTGTAGCAATTTGGCTGCTTAAAACCCTAAAAATATGGAGTGTACGGACACGAAGCATAGCCATGTTCCAGGACATGTCCTAGCCGTACTTCGGGTTGGATTTTGAGAATTCACTCCACCTTTTGCACAGAACACGGCTTGACCGTGCTTCAGGTACACCAAGCACAACCTGGCTGTGTTGGAGGCTGCCAAGCTCAATTCCATCCAATTTCTTTTGTGTTTGCTCCTTGCTTCATCCTCAACTTGTTCCAAGTCCATATAGCTCTTCACATGAATTTTTTTTCTTGATTCTTAGCCTCTTTTTCTCACCTACAAACATAAAACAAACCAAAATAGTATCCAGAGCAAGCAAAACAAAACAAAACCAAAAGCAAGGAAATAATCATAAGTTTATTAGAAGTTAGGGGATAAAATATAACTATTAAACCTTTAATTTTCCCCTTTATCAACTCCTCAATTGTTGGGATACGTTTGTGTGTTATTCATACAAAGATGAATACAATATCGGTACGCAAGTGCACGTATCGTGACCAAGTAATAAAGTGATGAGTGAGTATCGTCCCACGAGGAGTGAACTGAAACTGTCTAGATACCTTTGCTGTATGAATGCTGTAGCAATGTCAAGTTGTTTCACAAAATTGAAATACGCTTAGTTTATCCGATTTTTACTGTGACTAAAGTGAAGAGTATTAGGGAATAGAAAAGGAAATATGTAAGGGGATCTGGGGTGCTCGGGGTTGCCATGGACTTCAGCATTCAGAGATGCTGTAGACTTTGCTGCAGCAAGGTCCCTGGTGCTCAACTCAGTCCTGAATGGAGTCTTCCCAGACTGCCATTCCTTACAACTCCAAGGTTCAGACACGCATTCCTGCCTTAGTCCTCACCTCTTAGTTGTGCATGCATTTCGTTATGGACTAATGGGGTACCCGTATATCCCTACATGAGGTAACCCCCTACAATCAGCCTCTTTTCCAGCCTCCATTACCCTCCCAGGTGAATGGTGGCCTTGGATTTCTTCCTTCAAACTTCCGTTATTAAGGAAAGAAAAGTTACTGGAACAACAGCTGAATGTAAACAAAACTGCAGCAAATGTACTCACGTTAAAAATGTGCCTCAGTCCATTACAACCCCTTGTGCAACCCCAGCTGGAAACTAGCCGAGCCTCATGGGTGCACTAGTTACAAAAAGTTTAGAAACTCTAGTATGCATTCTAAAAGATAAAAACTTGTTTTCAAAATGCGGTTCTTTCTTTTCCTTTGATAAACAACGAAACCTCTGCAGAAAACTAAGTTCCTTTCTACACTACTCCCCCTTATGCTGCACCTTCCGGTGTTATCAACACTCTCTATTGTGGAATGATTTTTCTACCTCATTCTCATTTCTTCCTCTCTCTCTCGCCCCCTTTTCATTCTCTATTTTTTGGTCTTTTATCAGCAGCCTCTGTGGTCCCAGAAAAGCTCCCTGGATGTTGCCATTCCTTCTGCTCTGCAGCAGGCGCCCTTGCAGCTTTTATACTCTCCACTTTTAGTAGTGGAGGCAGTCCTATACCAACAACTTGTAGTGACCCTGCTGCTTTCTGCCTGCACTGCTGCTGTCTGCTGCTGCACCAAATCAAACGGAATCAGAGTATTTCGGGAGGAAGGGGCAGCTCACCCTCTATCACTTGTGGTTCTGCTATCATTGCCACAGATGCTCAGTGAAATGTTGCAGCAATGGGTAGCTGATGTCATATCTAGAGGAGTCATCCTTTTTTATTAAATCAGAGGGCAAAAGTGCTTAAAACACCAGAAAATTCAATAAATAATTATGGGAAATGCATGGAAACTATAGTGAAATGCAGTTAACACAATGCAGTTATCAAATCCCCCCAAACTTAAAGGATTGCTTGTCCCCAAGCATCCTACATTGCCCACTACAAACTAAACACCTGGCAGTTTTAGGCTTTGGTTCTGCTGAAAGCTCTCAACTCTCAGGATTGCCTTCATACAAAGGATACCACAACTCTTTCTCCCAATCACAGTAATACCTTCTTTGAATTTGTGTGTGTGTGGTATGGACAATTTGTCTAGGAGTTACTTGGGTCACAAACAGCCAGAGTTCTTAAGACTTTTATGCTAATATTTCGAGCTTCCTTTCTTAGGTCAAGCTAGCATTCATCATAATAAGGGCAGCAGATATGGGGGAAAAAGGGGCAGCTTACTGACTTTTCTCCTTTTACTGTTGTTTTTGATATGGATCTTATTACAGCAGAGGTCATTACGGCCTTTTGACGCGAGTGCCAACATGTTCAATGCCGACACCCGGTTACTCAACCTTATCACCTTTCAACTACTCCCCACTCATACTCTACATCCCTGTTTTACGCAAAGGCACACATGGGGCTCATGCATACCCCTGGTTACTAAGGGATTGCAGAGCATTGGAGTGTCCACTCTTCATCCCCGTTTTACGCAAAGGCACACATGGGACTCATGCATGCCCCTGGTTACTAAGGAATTACAGAGTATTTGAGCGTCCATATTTTTCTTTATTTTCTACTCCCCTCCCCCAAACTTAAGCTGTTATGCCCCTATGATTCTGCCTCTTTTTTTTTTTTTAAATTTTACTGGAAGCTCTCAATACTAGCTCTAAGACTAAGGGCCTCTTTCTGGAAGTTCACCAAATTCTCTTATGGGCAAGCTGCCCATGATCCAGTGCTTATAAGAGGAAGGTGCTGTGTGATGGGGTGAGACTAAAGGTTCCCTATTCTGATTTTTAACAGAATACCCAATCCTCCTCATGGAGTATCCCAAAACTTTCAGCAGGATAAGCATCTGTTCCCCCCTCTTTTCTTTTCTTTTTTTAAACATTAAACAAACTTAGTGATTACTTGGAAAGATTCATTCAACACGGGTGGATGAAGACACAGGCAGACAGTACTATAAACAAACACCTAGCAGAACTAATCATGCAGAATGCTTCAGCAATGTATCAAAATAAAATATGCTCCAGCAATGAATCAAAAGACACAAGTGATGCTACAGCAATGAATCCATACACAAAAGTGATATGCTCTAGCAACTTCATTCCCAACAGACAATTATATCACACCCCCCCCCCAAACTTAAGGTGAGCAGTGTCCTCACTGCTGATGCAATAGTCAGAAAATAAAATATGCTCACAAACAGAAACAGAAACGAAGAAATGCCAAATACTGCAGAGAAGGACAAAGGGTTGAGGGAACTTTCCTGAGGGTGCTGGCAGGTATACTGCAGCACCCTAGGGTCATTGACCCCCAGAAGATTTTGAGGAGCTTCTGAGTCCACTCCTCCTCTGCGTTGATTGATGTGGTGCCTTTCCTTTGCGCAGTACTGCTGCCCTTTTTGCAATGGGCTCATCATCATCAGAGGACACACGTTCCTCCGATGTCTGGTGGGGCTCAGGGCAGGGCTCCTTGCTGGAGGAGGATCCTTCAGAGGCCTTAGGGTGCTCTGCTTGAGTTTCTGGTACTGCAGCTGACTCCTCGAAGGTGGCGTGGAGCAGGGTAGTTGGGAACTCTGGGAATGGGAAAAATTGCTTGAAATTTTGTTCCAGAGTGGTGTGGAGGGCAAGGTCCCTTTTCTGCGCATATTGCCAGAATGTTTGCTGGTGCTGCAGCAACTGTGCTTGCTGTTTGAGGAGTGTGGATTGTTGCTGCAGCAGGTGCTGAATGACCTTGTCAGCTGGTGGAGTGGTAGAGGAGGACGCAGATGGTCCAGTAGTTGGTGGGGGATTATGAGAGGCAGTTGGTGGATGCTGGACGGCTTTCTCGAGAACAATGCGAGAAATGGTGGTAGGGGTGATGGGGGGAGTGTCCTTTAAGACCTCTTCGTCGATGGAGACTGGCACTCCATGATTGTTGCACAGGGTGGTGATGAGGGAAGGAAAGAGGAGGCTTCCCTTCTTTCGGCTGGCACAGGCTCGGATTTGATCACTTATAATGCGGCCAACGTTGAGTGGCCGGCCGAGTATGAGCGTATCCACCATTGCTACTCTTTCTCTGCTCACAGTCTGCCCGTGGGTGGAAGGCAGGAGACGGGTCTTGAGAAAATGGTACCAGACCTTTGCTGCCGGCACCAAGGAGATGCGATTTACAGTGGTGGAGCCCTAGGGAGATTTGTCCCAGGTGGTGCCAGGAAGGCACATCCTGGTGAGTATTGCTTCCCAATCTTCATCCCGCAGACTCTGCAGATAGCCTTCGTAGTTGTCCTCCTCGTCGGGCAAGTTGTAGGCCTTGTTGATAGCAGCTTGGTCAAAATGGACCTTTGTTTCCCGAACTTTCACCCATTTGTCCGTTTCTGGGGCGAAGTTCACATAGAACTCCCTAACCAATGGGATGAGGGCCGTTGGTGGATGGCTTGCAAAATTTTCCCAATTCTTCTGTTTTACCACCGTTCCAACGTACATCAGCACTCCCAAATCGCCAGTGGGAGTGAATGTGAACCCCTTCTCGGCACAGAAGTTCCTGTGCATGATTTCGTCGTCATGCCTCTTTCTGTTTTCTTCGGAAATGAATTTCCTCATCTTGCTGGCCTTCCTCGCCACAGTCTTGATTCTCGGCATGCTTGCTTCGAAGAGTTGAAGGTTGGGGTTTTCTGGGACGAAGGTGATGAGTGGGTTGCAGTGTTTGGAACTCGGGAGAGGTGAGGTGAGGGGACGTTGAAGAGGTGGCAGTGTGGGTGCGTTACGCTCGAAAGAAATGGGTTGGAAGCTGCAGAGGTTTAAAGACCGTAGGTGTCTTATGGCCTTCTGCCAGTTTCCCGCCCACCATCTTTTTTTTTTTTGGAGGATGGCAGAGGGGAACCCTTGGCTTGAAGCTGACTGTGTTGCTGCAGCAATACTGGAGCAATGCTTCAGCAAGCTAGGAGCCCAAAAGTTTCCTGCTGCAGCATAGAGTGCTTGCTACCAGTTCTGCTATAGCAACCAGGGACTGCCTTTAGTGCTATGCTGCTGCAGCAAAACAAAGGCTGGTTCAACAACTCCTTGCTTCCTAACCTGCATATTAACCACAAAAGCTATTAGGTTCTTGATCTAAGCTTGTCTTAAAACTATTATCCTAAATAATAACAAATTTAAATATGGGTTGCCTCTCATGAGCACTTGGTTTAGAGTCTTCAACCTGACTTCCCTTCTGTTCAATCTTCTTGCAGCTGAATGGAAGTGTGCTGTCTCTCCACGTCACCCCCCAGATAATGCTTGACTCTTTGCCCATTAACCTTGAATGTCCTTCCTTCCTTCTCTTCTTCCAATTCAATTGTCCCAAATGGAAAGACCTGGCTTATACGAAAAGGTCCAGACCATCGTGATTTCAACTTTCCAGGAAACAAGGTTAGCCTGGAGTTGTACAGTAGTACTTTCTGTCCTACTTCGAAGTTTCTGGGCTGTATCTTCCTGTCATGCCATTGCTTGGCTTTCTCCTTGTATAGCTTGGCATTCTCATAGGCCTGCCCCCGAAATTCGTCCAACTCATTTAGCTGCAGCATCCTTCTCTCCCCTGCAGCATCCAGGCTCCAGTTCAGTTTCTTCACTGCCCAATATGCTCGATGTTCCAGCTCTACTGGGAGATGACAAGCCTTCCCGAATACCAACCTGTAAGGTGACATGCCCAGAGGTGTCTTATAGGCTGTTCTATATGCCCAAAGTGCATCATCCAACCTTGAGGACCAATCCTTCCTTGTTGGACTTACTGTTTTTTCCAAAATTCTCTTGATCTCTCTGTTAGAGACCTCAGCCTGCCCACTTGTTTGTGGATGATAGGGGGTTGCTACCTTGTGTCTTACTCCGTATTTGGCCAGTAGTGCCTTGAACTGCCTATTGCAGAAATGGGTTCCTCCATCGCTGATGATAGCTCTGGGGGTTCCAAACCTTGTAAAGATATTCCTCTTCAAGAATCTGGTCACAACCCTGGCTTCATTAGTCTGAGATGCACTGGCTTCCACCCACTTTGAGACATAATCTACAGCTACAAGGATGTATTGGTTGCCAAAGCTTGAGGGGAATGGTCCCATGAAATCTATGCCCCAGACATCAAATAATTCCACCTCCAGGATGTTGTTCAGTGGCATTTCATGCCTGCGAGATATATTTCCTGTTCTCTGGCACCAGTCACATTTCCTTGCATACACGTGGGAGTCCTTGAATAATGAGGGCCAATAGAAACCCGCCTGCAACACTTTGTTTGCTGTCCTAATTCCTCCAAAATGACCTCCATAAGGAGAAGCGTGGCATTGCTGCAAGATTTGCTCCGTTTCTTCACTGGGTATACACCTCCTTATCATCTGGTAAGCACATTGTTTGTAAAGATAGGGCTCATCCCAGTAGTAGGAGTTGACTTCATGCAGGAATTTTTTCTTCTGCTGCCATGTCAGGTCTGGTGGGAGCATTCCACTCATGAGGTAATTCACATAGTCCGCATACCATGGCACATCCATTTGAGACATGAGATAGAGTTGCTCATCCGGGAATCTTTCATTGATAGCCTCTGCTCCAGAGCTGTGCTCCTCTAACCTGGAAAGATGGTCTGCCACTTGGTTCTCAGTCCCCTTTCTATCTCTGATCTCTAGATCAAACTCTTGAAGCAAAAGCACCCACCGAATGAGCCTCGGTTTGGAATCCTTCTTTCTGACCAAGTGTTTGATGGCAGAGTGGTCTGTGTGCACTATCACCTTTGCTCCTACCAGATATGCTCTGAATTTCTCAAAGGCAAACACTACAGCAAGCAATTCCTTCTCTGTCACAGTGTAGTTCAGCTGGGCACCTTGCAGCATTTTGCTAGCATAGTAAATAGAGTGAAACAGCTTATTTTTGCGCTGTCCCAGGACAGCTCCTAATGCTGTTTCGCTAGCATCACACATTAGCTCAAATGGGGAGGTCCAGTCTGGTGCTACGATGATCGGGGCTATGCTCAATTTCTGCTTAAGATCGCAGAATGCTGTCATGCAGCCTTTATCAAAACAAAAGGTTCTATCCTTCTCCAGCAAACTGCATAGTGGTTTGGCCACCTTAGAAAAGTCCTTGATGAACCTTCTATAAAATCCTGCATGTCCCAAAAAACTCCGAATGCCCTTTACCGAGGTGGGAGGAGGAAATTTCTCAATAACTTCTACTTTGGCCTTGTCCACCTCTAGTCCTCTCTGCGATACCTTATGCCCCAGCACAATTCCCTCATTTACCATAAACTGGCACTTTTCCCAGTTTAGCACCAAGTTTGTCTCCTCACACCTCTGTAATACTTTAGCAAGGTTTCCCAAGCATTGGTCGAAGGAGTCTCCAAAAACTGAGAAATCATCCATAAAGATTTCCACAAACTGTTCAGCCATTTCTGTGAATATTGCCATCATGCATCGCTGGAACGTTGCTGGAGCATTGTACAGCCCGAATGGCATCCTTCGAAATGCAAAGGTACCATAAGGACACGTGAATGTGGTCTTATGCTGATCTTCTGGTGCTATGGCGATCTGGTTATACCCTGAGTACCCATCCAGAAAGCAATAATATTCCCTCCCAGCAAGTCTATCTAGCATTTGATCAATGAATGGCAGAGGGAAGTGATCCTTCCAAGTGCTTTTGTTCAGCTTTCGGTAGTCCATGCAAATCCTCCAACCGGTTACCACCTTAGTGGGAATGAGCTCGTTGCTATCAGTTTCCACCACAGTCATGCCTCCTTTCTTGGGCACACACTGGACTGGACTCACCCAAGAGCTATCTGATATAGGGTAAATGATTCCAGCATCCAGCCATTTGATGATCTCCTTCTTCACTACTTCCTTCATTATTGGGTTAAGCCTACGCTGAGGTTCAATGGACCCTTTTTCATTGGTTTCCAGAAGGATCTTATGCATGCAAAATGAGGGACTGATTCCCTTAATTTCAGCAAGTGTCCAGCCAATTGCCTTCCTGAATTTCTTCAGTGTCAGGACCAATTTCTCCTCTTGCTCTTCTGTTAGAAATGCTGAGATAACGACAGGAAGAGTGGTTGTTTCTCCTAGATACGCATACTTAAGGTGAGCTGGCAGAGGCTTCATCTCCAGAGCTGGTGGTTCTTCCATTGGTGCTTTTAGCAGTCTTGAATCTGTCGTGGTTTCGAACAATGGCTCCTTCTTACTGAAGCCTTGTCTGAAATCAATCCAAGCCCATTCCTTCTCATCTTCTCCTTCGGACTCTGAGTGATCTGTCCACTCTGCTGGTGATGGCTCCTTGCAGCATCTTTCCAGTTGTTCTAATGCTAATGTATCTATCATTGACACTACAGCACATTCCTCTTCTTCACTGGCAAACCTCATGGTCTGGAGCACATTGAATGTAACCTGCTCATCCTGTACTCTCATAGTTAATTCACCCTTCTGAACATTAATGAGTGTCCGGCCAGTTGCTAGGAATGGTCTGCCTAATATAATAGGTACTTCTGTGTCAGCTTCATAATCCAGAATTATGAAATCTACTGGGAAGATGAACTTGTCCACCTTAACTAAGACATCCTCTATTTTTCCCTCTGGGTGTGCAATGGATCTATCTGCCAGTTGCAGTGTAACTGTGGTAGGCCGAGCTTCTCCAATTCCTAGCTTTTTAAAGATGGCCATTGGCATAAGGTTGATACTTGCTCCCAAATCACAAAGTGCCTTGCCGAAATACTGGTTTCCAATCGAACAAGGTATGGTGAAACTGCCTGGTTCTTTAAGTTTGGGTGGCAACTTATTTTGCAGTACAGCACTGCATTCTCTTGTGAGGGCAACGGTTTCAAACTCGCTAAACCTCCTTTTCTTTGTCAGAATGTCCTTCATGAACTTCACATAATTGGGCATCTGCTCCAGTGCTTCCACTAGCGGAATGTTGATGTGTAGCTGTTTCAGGACATCTAAGAACCTTCTAAATTGCTGGTCATTCTGCTGCTTCTGAAATCTTTGAGGGAAAGGGGGAGGTAGCTTGGATTGTTGCATATCCTGCTGCAGCAAAGTTGACGACTTTTGCTGCGGCATAGCTGCAGCATTCTCTCCAGAGATGTTTTCGTCCTTGCTTATCTCCTCCTTTTGCTTTTTCTTGGCATTTTTGTTCTCCAGGGGTGCAGTGGAGTCTGTCTGGTCTTGCTCTCTTACTTTTGGTGTTTCCACCATCTTTCCACTCCTCAGGGCTATGGCTTTACAGTGTTCTTTCCCTTCTCTCCTAGGGACTTCAGTATTGCTAGGAAGTGTCCCTGGGGGTCTGCTTTTCAGTTCATTGGCAAGCTGTCCCACTTGAGTCTCCAGATTCCTCAGTGAGGCTGCTTGACTCTGGATTAAAGCGTCATTCCTTGCCATATACTCCTTCAACAGAGATTCCAGTGAAGTGTGGGCTTCCTGAGGCTGTTGTCTCTGTTGCTGAAAGCCTGGTGGACCCTGTGGTCTTTGTGGGGCAGAGTTGCTCCCTTGTCCTGCACCATAATTGCTCCAGGAGAAATTGGGGTGTTGCCTCCATCCTGGGTTATATGTGTTGGAGTAAGGGTTGTTATTGCGATTCATATTGCCCACAAAACACACTGATTCAGGGTTTGAGGGACAAGCTTCAAATAAATGAGATCCATTGCATAGTACGCAAGATGGTCCAGTTTCCTGGACTGCATTGGTTCCTTGCGGGCGGTGAGACTGCTGGCTTTTCAAAACGTTGACTAGCGAGGCTAGCTGGGCTGTGAGAGAAGTCACTTCACTTACTTCATGCATGCCTGCTGCTTTCTTTCCGTTTGAAACCCTGTCCATTGGCCATTGGTAGTTGTTACTGGCCATTCTTTCGAGCAACTCATATGCTTCGTTGTATGTTTTGGACAAGAGTGCCCCATTGGCCGCTGCATCTACTATGGTCCGGGTTTGGGCATTGAGACCATTATAAAAGGTCTCCATCTGAATGCAGTAAGGGATTCCATGATGTGGGCATCTCCGTAATAGCTCTTTATACCTCTCCCACGTCTCATACAAAGATTCACCTTCTAATTGCTGGAAAGAGGTGATGTCGTTTCTCAATCTGGCATTTTTGGTAGGCGGGAAGTATTTCAGCAGAAATTTTTCTGCCAAATCACTCCAGTTAGTGATAGAGTCAGGTGGCAGAGAGTTTAACCAGGCTCTTGCTCGGTCTCTTAATGAATAAGGAAACAGCTTAAGCCTGAGCACTTCTTCTGTTACACCATTCATATTAAAAGCATCCGTGACTTCCATGAATACTCTTAAATGAAGGTGGGGGTCCTCAGTAGGCATGCCACTGAATTGCCCAGCAGTTTGCAGCATCTGGAACATTACTGGTTTAAGTTCAAAATGTAGAGCCTCAATCTCTGGTCTCACAATGCTTGGGTTCAATCCATTCAGATTTGGTTGAACGTAAGCATTCAAGACCCTATCTCTATCGTCCATGTTGTCTGTTCCATTTTGATTTGCCATCTCCGCCTGCTGCTGGTGTGTTAGCTGTCTTCTTCTTCTTCTCAGAAGTTTTCTTTCTATTTCTGGGTCAAGGGGTAGAAGTTCTCTGTCAACCCTGCTCATACACCGTGTTACCTGCTCAATCAGGACACTAGAATAAAAGCACAACAATCCTTCACACAGTAGGATATCTAAAAACAATTTTCAAAGTTTGACACTCCTCGGCAACGGCGCCAAAAACTTGTTGG
The DNA here is from genome assembly GCA_037074535.1 of Gleditsia sinensis. Classification (NCBI taxonomy): domain Eukaryota; kingdom Viridiplantae; phylum Streptophyta; class Magnoliopsida; order Fabales; family Fabaceae; genus Gleditsia; species Gleditsia sinensis. Next base: position 27,652,014 of record CM073468.1, on the reverse strand, counting down.
GATACGTTTGTGTGTTATTCATACAAAGATGAATACAATATCGGTACGCAAGTGCACGTATCGTGACCAAGTAATAAAGTGATGAGTGAGTATCGTCCCACGAGGAGTGAACTGAAACTGTCTAGATACCTTTGCTGTATGAATGCTGTAGCAATGTCAAGTTGTTTCACAAAATTGGAATACGCTTGGTTTATCCAATTTTTACTGTGACTAAAGTGAAGAGTATTAGGGAATATAAAAGGAAATATGTAAGGGGATCTGGGGTGCTCGGGGTTGCCATGGACTTCAGCATTCAGAGATGCTGTAGACTTTGCTGCAGCAAGGTCCCTGGTGCTCAACTCAGTCTTGAATGGAGTCTTCCCAGACTGCCATTCCTTACAACTCCAAGGTTCAGACACGCATTCCTGCCTTAGTCCTCACCTCTTAGTTGTGCATGCATTTCGTTATGGACTAATGGGGTACCCGCATATCCCTACATGAGGTAACCCCCTACAATCAGCCTCTTTTCCAGCCTCCATTACCCTCCTAGGTGAATGGTGGCCTTGGATTTCTTCCTTCAAACTTCCGTTATTAAGGAAAGAAAAGTTACTGGAACAACAGTTGAATGTAAACAAAACTGCAGCAAATGTACTCACGTTAAAAATGTGCCTCAGTCCATTACAACCCCTTGTGCAACCCCAGCTGGAAACTAGCCGAGCCTCATGGGTGCACTAGTTACAAAAAGTTTAGAAACTCTAGTATGCATTCTAAAAGATAAAAACTTCTTTTCAAAAATGCGGTTCTTTCTTTTCCTTTGATAAACAACGAAACCTCCGCAGAAAACTAAGTTCCTTTCTACACTACTCCCCCCTTATGCTGCACCTTCCGGTGTTATCAGCACTCTCTATTGTGGAATGATTTTTCTACCTCATTCTCATTTCTTCCTCTCTCTCCCGCCCCCTTTTCATTCTCTATTTTTTGGTCTCTTATCAGCAGCCTCTGTGGTCCCAGAAAAGCTCCCTGGATGCTGCCATTCCTTCTGCTCTGCAGCAGGCGCCCTTGCAGCTTTTATACTCTCCACTTTCAGTAGTGGAGGCAGTCCTGTACCAACGGCTTGTAGTGACCCTGCTGCTTTCTGCCTGCACTGCTGCTGTCTGCTGCTGCACCAAATCAAACGGAATCAGAGTATTTCGGGAGGAAGGGGCAGCTCACCCTCTATCACTTGTGGTTTTGCTATCATTGCCACAGATGCTCAGTGAAATGCTGCAGCAATGGGTAGCTAATGTCATATCTAGATGAGTCATCCTTTTTTATTAAATCAGAGGGCAAAAGTGCTTAAAACACCAGAAAATTCAGTAAATAATTATGGGAAATGCATGGAAACTATAGTGAAATGCAGTTGACACAATGCAGTTATCATCTATGCTTAAATATTTGCTTTTCCTCAACCAAATAACATGACATATCAGCAAGAAGGGGAAAGATGCATACAAATTCTAAATGATAGAAAAATGCAATACAGATAACTCTTTACTCAATCAATGTGAACACAGCAGATATATGAATAAATATTTATCATATAGTCTCCATTATTCTAAAACTAAACCCAAATTCTCTTATTATATACCTACTTCTATTGTTACCATTGATTGTAAGCACCAAATTGATTCTTAGACACTCAAGTAGGCCACCTCATCCTTTAGATATCCCTATGTTGCCTTACTCTTATTTCTATTTTTCTCACTCAAATTCTTCTACTTCTCACTTTTTCTTCTTTATTTTCTCTTTTTTCATTCATTTATATTTCATTCATTTTTCTTTTTCTTTTTTTATAGAAATATACAGTGAGTACATTTTATGCTCCATTTCACTTAGGTATAGGCAATTCGGTACTCATACTAAGGCCTTTTTGGTACCTTGAAGGGGTACTCAGAGTGAAATTTTTTTAAGTTTTATATTCCCTCATTTTTCACCTCTCCCTACCTTCACACTCTTATAATGTTAAAATCAAATAGGGCATACAATTTACAGCACAATAGAAGAGATATTTTTGAAAAAATTAGAAATTCAATGCTAGAAGAAAGAGACTAAAATAATAATTACCTATTTTATATTCTGTTATGCATCACATGTTCATGAGTTAAAATCATCCTATATTATATCAATCTATCTCTAAAACAACAAACTATGTGATTATGCATTGAAACAAGAGAGATTCAATATATACATGTAAGAGAAAACTTAATCAACCAACAAAAATCAGCCAGGGAAAACCAAAAGCCTAAAGTCTACTCCTCCATGCTTAAACTTGACATTGTCCTCAATTTCAGTATCAATTAATGTACAGGAAAGAGAAAGAAGTAACTTGTTTACTGGTCTTCTGGAGGTGGTGGTAGATGTAACATCCCGTAATTTTTTAGATATTTTCCTTACAAATTCTTCACCTTACATATATGCATAGAAATGTTCTAATATTAATGGAATAGGTAAAGAAAGAAAACCTAAGAGGAAATATTAGAAATAAACATGTTAAAGAAAGGTGAAATTCTTAGGTAAAGAAAGATAAATTTTTGTGAAGTAAGTAAAGGTCTTAAAATTTCAAGAAGATCGGATTATGATAATTTTTCTTAATTTAAGAGCAAAAGTTACTAAGTTTAGTATCTCCACTCGTAATTGGGATTTAACCTATAGACACTTCATATAGAGTTTTTCTACTTCACATGAATTTTTAGCAAGCCAATAGGATAGCCCAAGGAAGAAATAAAACATAAACTTGGACTAGGATATAGAAGTTGGACCGGTAGCCCCAAAATCATGAAAATGTGACCAAGCCCATTATGAAAGGTAGAATTTTAACCAAAGTAAGGAAAATGGGCAAGAATGAGCCCAAACCCAAGAGGAAAAATAAAAATAAAAATAAAATTAAAGTGATGAAATATTGGTGTAATCAAGATTAAGTGACATGGCATTAAGACAAAAATTTAGCAAGTGGTGTGATTCTATATTCATCATTTTGGCAAGTGGCATAATAATACAAGGCTTTAGGACAAAAACATCTATATCCTACATTCATAACTTTAGCAAGTGGGTAATAATACATAGCATTATGACAAAACATCATTATCCTACACAAATAATTTTAGTTAAGTAAGGAAAATTCAAGGGATAGAAATTTGCCACTTAAAAAGGCAAATCTATCATACTTGATTAAGACAAAAGAAAAAGGAAATGAATCCCTAAATCAAAGGGATCTTGCCCCATATCTTGAGAACATATCATCATAATTTTCAAAATACAAATCTCCTTTTTCTATGCATATCTTGACTAAGGAAGAGGAAGACAAGAACATAAGTTGTTTGTTTTCCAAAAATTCAACAAAGTGTATCCTAATTGTGATAAGGTAGACCCATGATCATGAAAGGTGAATTATTTGGTGGTCTATATAAGAAACCCACCCTTACAACATTAGAATTTCGTCCAAGTGAGGGAGAGCAAAAATAGAAGCAAGGTAGTGTGAGGAAAGGAGAGGAAGAAATGAAGAAAGAGGAAGGAGAAGTCTAGGAAACTAAGTGCTCCAGGTAAGTTTAACAATATTTCTTTTTGAAGAAAACATTTGAAACTCATAATAGTTATATGAGATTTTGATCTTAGAACTTTGATGATTGGTCATGGATGTTGCTATATCATGTTACATATTGATCTTGCATGTGATGTATGTTTGAATACTTAGATTGGTGCATATAGTTCTGCATGGGTATGGCTATGGTTGACAGAATTTTAAGCTTCGGTATTTTAATTTCTGGGAACAATCTATAAGGAATTAAAATAAATGGTTAACATAAGAATTAAAGATATATGTGTCACGGATTTTCACCCATTGTAATCATTCCATTTGGAGTCCATATGAAATTGCTATGGTCTGATTAGTAGTCAAAGGTCAGAAAATGAATCATCAGGGAAGAATATGTTAGGATAGTTTCGGTAATTTAATTTCTGGGAATTATTGGTAGGGAATTAAAATAAATGGTTAACATAAGAATTAAAGATATGTGTGTCATGGATTTTTAGCCACTGGAATCATTCAATTTGGAGTCCACATGTGGTAGATATGGTCCGATTAGTAAGCCAAGGTCAGAAAATGGTTCATCAGGGAAGATTATGTTAGGACAGCTTTTGTATTTTAATTTCTGGGAATTATCTGTATGGAATTAAAATAAATGTTTAACATGATCGTTATATATCTATGTCTCATGGAAATATACCCACTGTAATTATGAAATTTGGAGTTCATATGAGGTAGATATGATCCGATTAGTAAGCAGAGGTCAGAAAATATTTATTCAGGGAAGAGTATGTTATTAATGTTTTAGTTTTTGAATTTCTGGGAATATTCTGTAGGGAATTAAAATAGCGCGCCAACATAACAATTATAGATATATGACTCATGGATTTTTACCAACTGGAATAACTCAATTTGGAGTTCCAATTTGGGAGATATGGTCTAATTAGTCAGTAAAGGTCAGAACCTATCCGAGAGGAACTATCCAGTACTTTGAGGGAGTAATATCACCTTTTTTTCTTAATTTTTCGCTACAATGTTCAACATAATAGTTTTAGATAATTGTTTTATCTTGAAATGGACACCAAGATCACCTACATCAGAGTTAAATTGAGGGAGTTATGCTCTGATTAGTAAGAGAAGGTTAGATAGAATGAAAACCTGCATCAAGAAAATAAAAAAATAAAATTAGTATTTAAAAAAGAAGATGATGACTAGTATAGCCATAGCCATAGCCATTGCCATTGTATGAACTTCTTACCATCTTAAGTGTGAAATTTTGACATGAAAATATTTTATAAAGTGATATTTGAAATGGTTATGTTCATGGCATGATTACCAATTATTTATGGTAATAGTTATATTTTGATGAACATACTTGTTATTGAAAGCATATTTTCGGCTATTATTAATATGAAAAGAAAAGAAATGAGCACGGTCACATGGAAATCCGTGTGGTGCACCAGTAGGGGACGCCCTACCAACGGTTATGATCATGATAATGAGAAAAGAAAGAGAAAGTGGGCCATGTCGGACGGAGCGAGAAAAACCCGTACCGGAGAGTAGAGGATACTCACCTTAACCGGGGTAGCTTGAAATGAGAATAAGTTGATGGCCATCATATGATATTTTTAAAATAGTTAATCATATCATAAATATCATTACAGTATGATTCTTATGTGCATAGATATAATGCATTCATGTGACCAAAGATATTTTCTGTAGTTTATACAGCTGAACATGACGTGATGAGCTTTACTGATGATAATTTATTGTTGAACTTATTGGGATTTAATTCTCACTATATTTCCATATCATGTTTAGAAAATTATTTATGCAGCTTTTGTTTCTAAGGCTCTGGCTTTTAGTGCACATTGGATCGAGTTACTTTATGTTGGGCAGATTTCAGAATCAAATAAGATGTTTGTGGTCGAGTTGGCTCAGATCCCGGTGAAGGTGCAACCACCCGCACCTGTATCTCCGGAATTGGTCAACCAAAATAAACAAGATGTAAATATCTATGTGTTTGATATGTTATACGTCTGTTTTGATTAATGACATGTATGTGAACTCAATATTGTATAATAATAAAGGAAAAAAAGAGAGGTTGTTACAGTAGAGAGTTCTGACTTAGGTGCCATTGGTACCAAGCTTGCATCATTCCCTACATGCTTTGGATTATGTCATTCATTGCATACAAGGTGGCCCTTTGAGCTAATTGCTCTTCCTCTATTCAGCAAAGCCGAGAAGAGATGGAATTGTGGTCCTCTTGTGATACATATGAGGTACTTGTAGTGTCAAAGTACTAAAAATAAGGTAGGGGTGGTAGAGCCAAAAGTGGTTCAAGGGGGAAGTCATCCCCTACAGGAACATATCACCCTCTCTACCCTCTTCTATAGGGTAGATCCAATTCTCCTCATTAATAACTACAGTCCTAGTGGGGTTAAGGAGGCAAAAGATATTATGTCCATGGAGATGGAGCCAATAGTTGGCATTCCTTTTAACAATTAATTTTATATGCAGACAGGATTTTAAATCAATTTTGCTGCTACTGACTATTGGTTGCAAACCTTGAAGATTTACCTCGAGTCCTAACCTTCTAGCAAGTGCAGTTACTAAATCCCTTATGACCACCTTGCCATTCATGGCGTTACCTACCCTGGCCATCTGATGGGCTACAAAAGCTCTAGTGTCCACCTTATGACCTTGTATCATAGCCCAAAAAAAATAAAACTCTCTTTGGTTTGCAACCCCGTCACTCTTGGCCCTACCAAAAACGGTATGGGCCATCAGGCATTGTAAATATCTAAATGTGGGGTTGCAAAAAAAAAAGATGCTTTCGAAACAAATGTACTATATTACCCTCCAACAGAAATAGAGTTCCAAAAATGTTGAACAAGAAAAATTTAGGGGACTAATCTATCTCCCCTGGGAGGCAATCTAAATAATGCATTAAATTCGGCTAATGATAAACTAAATGGGCGGTCAAATAATCTAAAGTTAATGCAACCCAAATCGACGTCGAGACCTCGAAATAGGACCACATTAACTGAACTAAAGAACTCTAAGGTGGTTCGAGCATAGGCCGAGTAATGTAGCCCAATAAATGTGGTCCACCTAATCTGATCAACCATACAACAGACGTCGATTAAAAGTCCTAACTAATCCAAACACTCCTTATCCATATACAGGATACTCAGCATTCATTGTTTAATTAGGGTATCGTATCTTGCCTATTGAGTATCATCAACGAACACTATACCATATTCATTTATTTGATGAGGAGGTTAGGAGGGTGTTTAAATTCGTCCTCTATTTCATGCCGTTAATTTAAGGGCACATGAAACACATACTTTACAAATATATATTTTCCATAACATGCATAATACACTCCTTTATCACTGGAAACAATTTCATATAGGTATTCCCATGTATACACAATATACAGACCAAGTCTATAAATATCAAAGTAACAGAAGAAGCAGGGATCCTCCTATGGCATACAGAGCATACTCTATATTACAAGTACAAAATGATTTAAACATTGTGGGTCCTGAAAGCAACATATGCTCACTCAGAGAGTGTGACACCTAGTTGATCATGTATATGCAGGACCAAACTCTGTATTCTTATATGAAAAAAATGTAAATATCATGTAGTGAGTTTGACAACTCAGTGAACAGATAATACATCCTATGACCTTTTAGGTCAGCATATGGATGTACTCATATATTAAAATTTATCACATAGAAAATTACAATTCAAAGGTACATCCATATGAGACTCGTATTTCAAATATTCTCAATTTAAACCACATTCAAATATTCAAAACTATATACGATACGGTATGATCATTAATCAAATATTGATATGCATCAAAATATTTCTCATGAAAACATTAGGAGGATCCCATATCAAAACCATCATATTAGAGTTCAAGTCCTTCCGTACTTTGTCAGTGTAGGATTTGCCTAAACTTAACATCCCAGTTAAGGTTTGTCCCACCACCATTCAAGATGACATGTGAAGGGACTCTAATATGGGTATTTCCCAAGCACACAACAAGGGAGGTCAAATCACATATCATATAATCGGCATCTCGCCCAGATAGGAGACTTCTGCTCTCCTTTATATATCATATCCCTTGTGTTCGCTGTGACACGAGGCTAGCAACACCCTTGCTAGCTAAAGTATCAAGGTGCACTAGGGCTAACATCACCTACTGTTAGAAAACAATGTTTTCAATATGATTCCTCCACAGAAATCATTATTTGCACATATGCCATATCGTTTAAAATAGAGGTTTTAGTATAGTTCATAATTTTTAGTCTCAGTACAAATCCTTTGCCAGATACTTCCCAATCAGGGTTATCACACATTCATGCATTTTTCCAAGGCAACTTTATAGCTTTACAGATCAATGCTACGTGAACAAAATATTCACTTTACCAACTGATGAGAAATACATTTAGAACCACATATTTAATGAATTTCAAAATCTATTTGCAAAACTATACTCTTCTTGAACTATATGCCAGTTAGTAAGTAAAGCAGATATTTTAACACATTTCAAAAACTTATGATAGCATAAATAAATTGTAAATAAAACCAATTATACATTTAAAGTTCAAGAAGAGCATAGGGTAAGTCATAGGAAGAATTATCTACCCACAGGGTAAAGCTCCAGGTTGGACAGCCCCAAAATGCATATTTTCAATTTAAATTTGACCAAATAGACATTAAAAATGAGTCTGTAGGGTCCATAAATCTAAAAATGACTCCAAGAGCTCAGTCAATGCCAATCAACAGATGGTTACTATTCATGGCAGGGATGTTGTTCACATTGGCCAAAATCAGTATTCATATTGGGCGGAGTTACTATTCATACCTATTGGAATCACTACTCACGCTGGTCAGAGTTACTGTTCATGACACAAAAAGTTTTTAAATGATTGAGAAACTTTATATGTTATAGTTTATCTATCTCCTGAGTCTATCTACGGTATCAAATTTTTAATTTGAGGTATCTAAATAGAAGTTTCAGAACTTACCTTTTCTAAGATTTTTTACTTCTAGTATGCGTCAATTCTGCAGCCGATTTAAAAAATTATTCAACCAAAATTAATAGTACTCTCCGTCCTGAATCCAATGGTACCCTTAGTTTTTAGATCAAAAGCTCAAAGGTACTCCAGATCTAAAGAGAAAAAAATAGAGTAAAGAAAACATCATTCACTATTTATCACCCGATTAAAGAATTATTATTTTTTAAATAATAATGGAGGGAACATTTGGCAAAATTTCAATTGTTGAGGATGTCCTTGCAAATTTTATTATTTACATTTTGACCCCTAAACTTTTAGAAAATTACAATTTAACCCCAAAAATATTATTAAGTTTTCTTTTTCATCCTTAAAACCTTTTAATTACATCCCTACTCCTTTATTTCTTTTAATAATCCATACATAAATGAAAATGATTAAATTTTAGGGTTGTTACATTCTTCCCCCTTAAGAAATTCGGTCCCTAAATTTTAACCCATCCTATCACAAGTAGGGAATGAAGTAAAGGCATAAATTACAGTTATTAACCTCACTACTCAAGCTATTGAAGATATCTCTTTTGTATATCATCTTTACTTTCTAAGAAGTCTCTTCACTTGAGTGATTTTTCCATATAACCTTAGCCATAGGGATTTCCTTGAACTATAAGTTCTTCACTTGTCGATCAACAATAAACATCGGTTTTTTTTCCTCATAGTTAAGCCAAATTCTTATCCAATTGAATTTCTTATAATTAGATAACATGAGAAGAATATGATAGGTACTTCCTTAACATTGATGCAAGAAAGACTGTATCAACATAACTTAATCTTAATGGCAAGACTAGGCGATATCCTACTATGCCTACTTTGTTTAAGATTTTAAAAGAGCCTATATACTAGAGCTTAACATTTTCCTTCTTTCCAAACCTCATTACCTCTTTCATGGGTGAGTCCTTCAAGAATATTTGGTCACCAACTGATAAGTTCTAGTGTTCTAACATTTATGGTCCTTATAGACTTTTGGCCTATATTGAGTAGCTTTTATTATTTTCCTAATTAATTTCACTTTATCAACGACATCCTACAATAAGTCTGATCCTACTGAATCATTTAACAGAAAGTTAGTAACATCTCTTACATAAGGCTTTAAATCATCCAATATCACTTTATTATAGGCGAATTCTACTAAGATATCTCTCACCAAACTCGAAAATATATGCTTGAAGCATGCTCTCCAAACTAGCATCATCAATTTAGGTTAGTCATATTCTATCTATTATATGTTAATCCAAATTAGATTCCAAAAGTTTAACTTTACTCAACTTACTCACCTATTAGGAGACCTATGATGTTTCATGTAAAACTTCAAATGGTGCCATTTGTATATTGGCCTAATAACTACTAATATGGGCAAGTTCAACTAAGGACAAATAATTTATCCCAACTTTCACCAAATTATATAAAGATACCTGAAGTATAACTTCTAATGCGTAAACACTTCATTTAGATTTATTATCATCTATAATATAATCTAACTAAGATTCTAAGGCTTTCTGAATAGCTCTCCTGAAACTATATACTCAATTTTTACTTTTTGACATACCAAACATTGAAAAATATTTCACTTGTATCTTCTTTTTACTATTATACTAGTACAATTCTTTCAAATCTTAGTATATCCCATCAATATTCAAAATCTATGGCTTCTTCTAAAATCTCATTTTCCTACTCAACTACATTAGACAAATTTAGGTGTTCTTCATACCTTAACACTCTATCAGTATATACTATAAACTTATTATTCTTTCTAATTTCCACATGGTCTACCAACTTACACAGTTATACATACTTGATATAAAGATTTATTTTTCAAGTATGTTCTTTGTTAGATAAATTCTTTCAAAATCTCCATTACTTTAACCTACTAACCACTTGGACACCATAATAACTGAGTTTCAAAGAAAACAAATTAACCTTCCTTATAATAAGGAAAAAGAACTTTGCATTTAATACCAAACATTAATGAGGGAGGATGCAGTAAAACAAACAAAAAGTATAACAAAGAACGGTGCCAAAATAGAAAGTCAAAAGTTTGGACAAAGCATTGAAAAAAAAATTAAAATCAGTGGTCGTAATTCTTGAAAAGCTGTAAACATAACTTAGCTGCTATTTCAGAAAAAATCGATGGCTACAAATTTTGAATATATGTGCCAGAATCTAATTCAAAGCTATTATTATTCCGTGGAAAAATAGCACATGGAAAGGAAGCATTTCTGAGCTTATAAAAGTTTGTGAAGAACAAAGAGCACGTAGTTAACTGGTAGGATGCAGTTGGTTACTTCAAAATAAATGTAATCAATCAACTGTAAAATAACCCAGTTCAAATTAAAAATTTCCAAAATAACTAGTCAACTGGTAAGAACATTGAGAGAAACAAGATAAATCATTTGATTATCCCTCTTCAACAATTTACTAGTTTGCATTTCACTCCTTTTCTTTTTACAATGACGCCTATCACTTACAACTTTCCTACAAGAATCAAGACATCAATGCTTCATCAATGACTACAAGGAAAGAGAAAATTTCAGGTTATACCTTAATCTTATTATCTTTATGTGCTTAATATGAGCCATAATCACAACTGCTATACATATGCTTACGTGCCGTCATTTTTTTTTGAATATTTCACCTTCAATTTAACTGATATCTACCAGCCACTCATATAGTTGTTGTAATTATACCTAGTCTATTCACATAGCTATTATAAGTATGCCCTTCTTTGGGTTCTATAAATGCACACATTAGTATCTTTACATTCATATTCAAAGTTAAGGTGAGTGCAGTTATGGAAGGAACCACATTTTATCAGTTTTGAAATATTTGTGTCTTTTATGGTTCTAGTCTTGGAAAAAGATGGAGAGTATGTGAAAGCAGCACAAAATCTAGGTATAGTGTTGACCAGGAGAAAAGTTTATTTAGTCTATGGTGGAGGCAACTGTTGGTTAATAGGATGCGTGTCTACAGCTGCACATGTAGGAGGATGTCAAGTTCTATATATTATTTCTACCGCTCTAACTGTATAAAACATCATAGGAAAAACAATTAGGAAAAAATTTAGGGTAGCTTCCATGCATGAGCACATGGTTAGAATGACGAGCAATGTTAATGCCTCCATTGCCTTACCATGAGGTGTTAGTACTTTAGAACATATTTTTCTCCTAGGCATAACTAAATATCCATCATAAACCAATAGGTTTGCTAAATGTTAACCATTTCTTTGATGGTATATTGACTTTTCTTGATCAAGCTATGGTACAAAGATTTATCTCACACTCAGCATGAAGAATTCTCATCTTAGCTTCCAATACTGATGAGTTGATTAATGCATTGTAAACATTTTTTTATGTACCTGATCTAACTACAACTCAAATTGAATAGAGAACACACATCAACAGAAAGTACAAAATAGACTTGAAGCTTTATCTGTAACTGTAGTAAGACGTGGACATTGTTGTACCGCTTCTACTTTCTTATGGTCAACTTGGATACCATCCTTACCAACCACATGCCCTAAGAAAGTAACACTATTAAGTCAAAATTCACATTTTGAAACTTAACATATAGCTGATGTTCCCTTTGAGTTTGTAAAACTATCCGAAAATGTTGCTTATGATCCTTTGAACTTTGAATATACTAGTATATCATCAATAAATACAATAATAAGTTGATTCAAGAATGGCTTAATTACTCTATTCATTAAGTCCATGAATGTAGCTGGGGTATTTGTCAAACTAAATGACATCACTAAGAACTCATAGTGCCCATACCAAATCATGAAAGCAATTTTCGAAATATCCTCTTCCTTTATCCTCAATTAATGATACTTAGATCTCAAATCAATTTTTTTGAAAAATATTGAGCACACTATAGTTGGTCAAACAAATCATCTATACAAAGTAATGGGTATTTATTACTCACTGTTACTCTATCCAATTATCTGTAATCTTTGCATAACCGTAGTGATCCATCTTTCTTTTTAACAAATAGGACTAGAGCACTTCAAGGAGAGTATTAGGGCATATAAATACCTTGTCTAACAAGTTTTATAACTAATTCTTTTTTTTAGTTTCTTAAGGTCAGTCGATATCATTCTATATAAGGATATAGATATTAGTTGGGTTCCAGGAAGTAAATTAATATCAAATTTTATTTCTCGTTTCGGGGGTAATCCAGGCAATTCTTTTGGCTACACATTAGGAAATTTCCTAACCATTAGAATCTGATCTACATTGGTATACTTTATATCAATATTTCTCACTACTGTCAAATATCTTTGGGACCCTTTTTGTAATAACTTATGGGCTGCTAAATTTGAAATTAAATTACTAGGTACATACTTCCACTAATTTTTCACTACTTGCAACTCGTTTACTTACCTTTTATGCTATTGATGACATCTTCATATTGTATCAGTTAGAACGCACTTCAAAACACTTAAATAAGGTCAACCTATTTTGACTTTATTCTTTGACATGCTTATACAATGTCTTAACAATTAATCGTGAAAAGTTTATGTCTATCCAAGAGTCTTTCACATGAATTATCTATTTTGCATACCTCAAATTTTAAATTTTCATGGGCAAACCTTCCTTTCTCATAATGCTTGTACATAATATTATTGAAAACCAAATTGTCTTCAAATCCTTTATATTAACAAAATCTATCATTGAAAGCATTATCTTTATAGATTCCCTGCTCTCAAATTGAATCCACTACATAGCTTGCCAAATCCATTTATATACATAGGTTTCAACTCATCCATCCAAAAAGAGATTTACTTCTATTTCCAAAACACTCACTTTATTACAAACCGTTATCTTTGAGTTAACAACCTTGATCACTTCATAACTCACTATTAATATTGTATTAGCCATTCGTCATATTGTTTCACATAAGCAAATCAAACAACCAATTCAAACCTTCTTGACATCTAAATAAGACATTACTTTTGTGTTTGAATGGAATCTTCTTATTTTCAGCTAACTCTTTTCTTTGTACTTAAAAGGGTTCTCTTTATCACGGTTCATCAAAATGAGTTCAAAAGCTGAATTGGTAGTCCACACTCAAGAGGCACCGTCTAGGACATACAATCGATGCTTAATCATCGCATAGCTAAAGATGAGTCAGAAGGAAGAAGTTGATGACATCGTATAAAATTCCACAACAACACCATGAGTATAAATATGTCCGTGGTTACATACCCATACTCAAAGTCCTACTATAGAATCCTTGCTCCAATATATCATAGGGAAACTTATTGCTCTGATACCAACTTGTCACGCCCCTAATTTAAGGGCACACGAAACACATACTTTACAAATATATATTTTCCATAACATGCATAATACACTCCTTTATTATTGGAAACATTTCATATAGGTATTCCCATGTATACACAATATACAGACTAAATCTATAAATATCAAAATAACAGTAGAAGTAAGAATCCTGACTGTGACGTACAGAGTATACTCTAGATTACAAGTACAAAATAATTTAAATATTCTGGGCCTTAGAAGCAACGTAGACTTACTCAATGAGTGTGACACCTAGTTGATCACGTATCTGCAGGACCAAATTCTGTATTCTTATCTAAAAAAAAAGTAAATATCATGTAGTGAGTTTGAAAACTCAATGAGAAGATAATACCTTTTATGATATCTTAGGTCAGCATATGGATGTGCTCATATATTAAAATTTATCACATAGAAAATTAAAGTTCAGAGGTACATCCACATGGGACCCGCATTTCAAATATTCTCAGTTCAAACCATATTTAAATATCTGAAACCATATACGATACGGTATGATCGTTAATCAAATATTGATATGCATCAAAATATTTTTCATGAAAACATTAGGAAGATCCCATATCATAACCACCATATCAGATGGAAAATACCGATTAGAAAGGGGAAAATACAGAGCACGGGAACTGGAGATAGGGAAAGTGATGTAATTACGTTGGGTGAGGGAGAGGCTATAAAGGATGAAGATGGGAGCACAGGAAAGGGAATTTCTAAGTATGGGGAAATCGAGAGTGAGAAAAAGGCACAAGGGTGAAGGAATTTCTGGCTGGGCATAGTAATGGTTGTAGAGGTGGAGATGGAAAATGAGGAATAGAGGGAATGAGGATTAGGGCTCAAGAATGGTTAGGATTTAGAGGTGGAGAAGGAGATGAGGAATAGAGGAGAAGTGCACAAAAAGACTAGGAGAGGCATGGGCTAGGGCACAAGAAGAAGGAAACTGAGACACGGGATGAAAAACAGAAGGAAAACAAGGGAAAATACAAACTTGGGCCTGAAGCACAGCCATGCTTCGAGCTAGAGGGGGAAATTACTTCCTGGAAGTTGGGGCACGACCTGGGCCCAAGCCATGTTGGGCAACATAGGTGACCAGTGTTCTATGTTGGTCTTCAAAACTCTTGGGGAATAATCCGTGCTTCATAACACGGGAGAGGTGTGCTTGGAGCCAAAAAACCTAGCACAGCCGTGGTAGAGAACATGACTTGCCCGTGATTAATGCTGGAGTCACCAAATTCTTCGAATTTTTTCCTTTGCTTAAAGCACGGTGTGCTCCATGACACGGGTAGCTCATGTTACATGCTAGAAATCACTTTTCTTTGAATTTTACGAAGCTTTTTTATCCTCTTTAGCTCGACTCCTTTTCACTATTTTGATCAAGGAGGTTTTAAGAGAAATTGGATAACCCTCTTTTTTATCCATTGCCTCTTAGTATGGTGTTTGAGGCTTTGCCTCATAACTTTAAGTAGTCCTTTTATCTCATTCCCTTTCTCCTTTGCTCTATTCAGATTGAAAGGAGGTGGTTTGGGTTCTAATTTTAGAGCTTTGATTGCCTCTTCAATCACTTGCTTTTCTACCCCCTATTTACCATAAGCAAGAGAACTTTCTACAGAGCATAACTTAGGTGGGTCAGTTGAACAAAGACTCATAATATTATTATTCCTATTCGGTTTAGGCAAGCCAATCATACAGCATGATTCATTTAGAGAAGGAGGGTTCATAGTATTAGCTAAATTGAACTTTACTTTCTTATCCCCTGCATTTAAAGAAAGCCTTTCATCTTTTACATTAATATTGGCACTAGCAGAGGCTAAGAAAAGCCTTCCAAGAATGATGGGGATTTGGTTATCTTCCTCCATCTCTAAAATTACAAAATCAATAGGTATGAAAAATTTACCTACCTTTAGAGGAACATCCTCTAATATACCTATTGGATGTGTAACGGATCAGTCCACCAACTAGAGGGAAAGAGTGGTAGGCTTCAAATCACCCATCTGAAGCTTATTGTAAACTGAAAAAGGCATGAGGCTTACACTTGCTCTAAGGTCACATAGGGCTCTATCAATATTCATTTCTCCTATAGAGCAAAGAATTAAGAAGCTTCTGGGATCCTTAAGATTTTGTGCAGCTTATTCTGAATTAATGCACTGCATCCCTTTATCAATGCCGTAACAACATGCTCTTCAATTTTCCTCTTATTTGAGAAGATTTCTTTTAGAAACTTAGCATAAGACGACATCTGGGAGATGGCTTCTAAGAATAGGATGTTAATGTTTAACTACTTTAATACATATAGAAACCTTCCATACCGCTTCTCCAATTTAGCTTTGATCAACTTTGAGGAAAAGGGATTGGTGGCTTAGAAGGTGCAGGAGCCACATATTTGGGCTTTTCTTCCTCTCTTTTTCTCTTCTTCTGATTCTTCTTCCTTTCTCTTCTCAAATGTAGCTTGAGGTTCATCTTTGTTTACCTCCTTACTTCCTTCTAATTTAGCCAACTACTTACCACTTCTCAAAGTTATAGCATTACAATGTTCTTTAGGGTTCTTAGTCTGGCTTGGAAGTCTGCTAAATTTTCTATTTGATAGGCTCTCTTGCTGTGCAATCTGAGTTTCCAACATTTTGCTATGAGTGGCAAGTGAGTCAACCTTAGAGGCTAAGTCTTTTATAGCCTCATTCATAAAGTGGTTCTGGGCTCTGAACTCATCATTCTGTTTACTCTAAGTAGCAATAAATTTTTTTGTCAAAGCCTCTAGATTTGACTTTGGCTATGGAAGAGGATTGAATGGCCTCTGATTTTGAAATCCAGGGGGTTGCCTAAAATTATTTTAAGGAGGCTAATTCGTATTAGGCTTGTATGAGAGATTCAGGTGATTCCTCCAGCCTGGGTTAAAAGTGTTGCTGTATGGATTGCTTCTCTGGTTATTATTCACAAAATTTACCTGTTCACAATCTTAAGGTACAGGGTTTCCAAGCTGGCATTCATTGGCCACATAGCCAACACATCCAAAAATCTCACATGTAGAAGATGAAGAAGAACCAAGAACATTGATGCTTAATTTATCTAATTTCTTAAACAATGCATCAAATTTAGAAGTTAGATTATTAAATGCATCAAATTCAAACATACCTGATGGTTTTTTGGATGGCTACCTCTCACTAGACCAAGAGTAATGATTATGAGCCATATATTCAATTAGCTCATGAGTCTCATTAACTATTTTATTCATTAAGGCTCCTCCTACTGCAGCATCCACAGACATGTGGGTGTTGTATATTATTCCATTATAGAATGTATGGACTATGAGCCATTTTTCTAACCCATGGTGTAGGCATAATCTGAGAAGCTCCTTAAATCTCTTTAAATCTCTCCCAAGCTTCATACAGTGACTCCTCATCTTTTTATGCAAATGTGGTAATCTAATTTTTGAGATGGGCTGTCTTACTTGGAAAAAAATACTTGGCCAGAAATGCTTGAGAAAGTTACTGCCAAGTAGTGATAAGTTCTGATGGAAGAGAGTCCAACCATGCTCAGGCCTTGTCCTATAGAGAGAATTAGAACAATCTCAGTCAGATGGCATTAGAAGATACTCTATTCAGCTTCAATGTATCATAGTATTCCAAGAAGACTGATAGATGAAGATTTGAGTCTTTAGTAGGAGATCCTCCAAACTGATTTTGCTGAACTATCTATAGAAGTGAAAGCTTCAGCTCAAAATTGTTGGTCTCAATAGCAAGTCTAATAATACTCAAATTCAAGCGATGAGTATCCAAGGCGGTAAAATCTTTAAGAGATCAGTTATCTCTGTTCACCATGGTAGGTGTAGGATCTTACTGCTTTCTTCTTCTTCTCCTTTGTAAGGTGTGTTCAATCTCTAGGTTAAATTTAGCAAAGAATTCACGATCCCTTCGCATAAAAGAGCAGCACACCTATAAAGGAAGAAATGAGACAAAAAAATCAGTAAGATAGAATTATGCCAAAACAAAATTAAAGAAAAAGATCTAGTCTAGCTATTTCGCAAAATATCTAAGTCTACTCAAATTCAGGCCATGAGTATTCAGGGCGGTGAAATCTTTAAGAGATCAGTTATCTCTATCTGCCATGGAAGGTGCAGGATCTTGTTGCTTTCTACTTCTTCATCTTCGTAAGGTGTGTTCAATCTCCAAGTCAAATTTAGGAAAGAATTCACTATCCCTTTGCATAAAAGAGCAGCACACTTATAAAGGAGGAAAGGAGACAAAAAAATCAGCAAGATAGAATTATGTAGAAAAAAATTAAAAGAAAAAGATCTAGTCTAACTATTTTGAAAAATATCTAATATTAAACTATTGGTCCCCGGCAACAGGTCCAAAAACTTATTGTGTGTGTTTTACTAATTAACCACAAGCGCACGATGTAACTGTAACTAGTCTAGCGAGTACGAGTAGTATCCCACAGAGACCAAAGATCAATTACCAGAATTTCACGAAACAAGCTATCTAAATCAATGTAATTCGATAGATAATATGTCACAATTAAGTAAATAAGAAATTCCATTAACAAAAGCCTAGGGTTAGGGGTTACCACACTTATGATATTCAACAACTAATATGTAACTCTAATTGTAATTATTTAGGTAACAGGGGATGGTTTATCTTTAATTAATTAATAACCTCTTTCAAGTGTTACTAATCGTACCTAGGTTAATCCAATTACCTACTTTTACGGTTCTTAGTTTAACCTAAGTCCATTAAGTTCTGATAACTCTAATTCATTAGAGTTTGTCTATGCTTTTCTAAGGATATTTACTATGCATTTTGATTCATTAGCATTCTTGCCCCTTGATTTAATGGAATGTTTTGCCTCCCATAAATACAAGATCACCCATTCTGTTTGCTGTGACAATTTAGTATCCATACAGCATTTAAGGCAGCAAACCAAGAATGTTTGGTAATCTTGGCCCTTTTTAATATGATGCATATGATGGGAAGACTGATTCTTTATGATATGGTGCAGATGGCAGAGAGCCCGAGCTGTTCAGTAGGAGCAGCCACTACTTAGTAGGGGAAAGGAGTAGCCAGTTGACACAGCAGACTACTGGGTAGTACAAGAACTGCTTTCACTATTGGAAGTGGAGAGAAAGCTACTTGTAGAGGTGCTAGCCGAAAAGCAGGATGAATGTCAATAGACCAGGCAACTTTAATGGGACCACAAGGTTTGCCTATAAAAGGAAGAAAACAGAGTGCAGAAGAGAGGACGCTGAGGGGACAAAGAGAAAAAAAGAAAAGGTAGCCCAGAAAACCCTTACGGGAGTGGGCTGTGAGGAGTTACGCTGGCCTTGGACAAACCAACCTTGCACGGTGAAGCATTGGAGAGAGGAAGAGGACTACGGTTATAGGATTCCCATCATCTCCGTTGTGAATTTTCATTGTTTAGTAGGACACTGCATTTGTCATTTTATATATTTGTATCACTCTACACTGCACTCTGGTATTTTCTAATGCTTGTAATCAGTTTAGTCATGAGGCTGGGCTAAATCTCCAGCTAGGGTTGTAGATGGGTTGCAATTGACTCATGCACATTTTAAGTTATCTATGGTTTTGCTGCAGCATTGCTGTGACATTCAACTGTGTCTCTATTTCTTAACTTCTTCTGATAACTGAAATTTGATAGAGGAAGACTGAGGCTAACATTTACCTGGGAGGGTGGTGGTGGCTGGAAAAAGAGTTGGATGTGTGGGCATAACCAATATAGGAGTATATGGTTGTCCCATCTAGCCCAATAGTTGGGGTTTTAAGTACCACTATGAGGTTGAGGTTGATGCAGGAATGTGCGTCCAGCCCTAGGAGTGTAATAGGAGTCAGGAAAGACCCCATTCAGAAAATACTGGGCACTGAAGCAATTGCTATAGCAATCCCTATAACAAAATGAGTGCTGATGTTCATGGCAACCCTAAAGCAGCCCTAGTTCACCTAATATCCTTTTTCTTTCATATCCCAGTACCCCTCAACTCAATTACAGTCCTAATTAGTTAGTTTGACCTTAATTTCTCTTAAACATGAAATCTTGTGAACCAACCAAATTTTGCTACAGCATTTCACGAGTCAAATCATTCGATTGTAGTTTTTAGTACACTCCTCGTGGGACGATGCTCACTCATCATTATATTACTTGGTCATGACATATGCATTTGCGTTCTGACAATGCATACATATTTTGCAATCAACAAGTTTTTGGCGCTGTTTCCGGGTAGTGTCAACTTGAAAACTATTATTAGATATTTGACTGTGTGAAGGATTTTATCTTTTAGTCACTCTGGTGTCATTTTAGGTAGGTGAACGCAGTGCATGAGTAGGTCTGACAGGGAGCTTATGCCTCTAGATCTAGAGATAGAAAGAACGCTTCTAAAAAGAAAGAGAAGACTGTTGGGACCTCAGCCACAAGCAGAAATGTCCAACCAGAATGGAGCAGAGAACATGGATGATAGAGATAGAGTCCTAAATGCCTATGTTCAACCAAACCTGAATGGGTTAAACCCGAGCATTGTGAGACCAGAAATTAAAGCTCTTCATTTTGAGCTCAAGCTAGTAATATTTCAGATGCTGCAGACTGCAGGTCAATTCAGTGGAATGCCTACAGAGGACCCACACCTTCACCTAAGAGTATTCATTGAAGTCACTGCTGCTTTCAAAATGAATAGGGTGACAGATGAAGTTCTCAGGCTGAAACAGTTCCCCTACTCATTAAGAGATCGAGCTAGAGCGTGGTTAAACTTTCTACCACCTGATTCTATTGCTAACTAGAGTGATTTGGCAGAGAAGTTTATGCTAAAGTACTTCCCACCTACCAAGAATGCAAGATTGAGGAATGATATCACGTCCTTCCAGCAACTAGACGGGGAATTACTATACGACACCTGGGAAAGGTACAAAGAGCTGTTATAAAGATGCCCCCATCACGGAATCCCATACTGCATTCAGATGGAGACCTTTTATAACGGCATTAATGCTTAGACACGAACCATAGTGAATGTAGCGGCTAATAGGGCACTTCTGTCCAAAACATACAATGAGGCACATGAGCTGCTCGAAAGAATGGCGAGTAATAACTATCAATGGCCTATGGATAGAGTCTCAACTGGAAAAAAGACAGCAGGTATGCATGAAGTGAGTGAAGTCACTTCTCTCACAGCTCAGCTAGCTTCATCAGTGAATATCCTAAAAAACTAGCAGCTAATCCGTCCTCAAGCAGCTAATGCAGTCCAAGAGAATGGAGCATCTTGTGTTCTGTGCAATGGGCCTCATTTATTCAATAGTTGTCCCTCGAATCTGGAGTCGGTATGCTATGTGGGAAACATAAATCGCAACAACAATCCTTACTCAAACATATATAATTCGGGTTGGAGGTAGCATCCCAATTTTTTTTGGAGTAATTATGGTACTGGACAGGGAAGCAACTCTTCCCCACAAAGACCATAGGCCCCCTTAAGATTTCAGCAATAGAGGCATCAGCCTACTGAAACTCCCACTTCATTGGAGTCCCTATTAAAGGAGTATATGGCAAGAAATGATGCTGTGATTCAGAGTCAAGCTGCAACATTGAGAAATTTGGAGAACCAAGTCGAGCAGCTTGCCAATGAGTTTAAAAGTAGACCTCCCAAGATACTTCCAAGCAATACTGAAGTCCCTAGGAGAGAAGGGAAAAAGAACTGCAAGGTTATAGCTCTGAGAAGTAGAAAGGTGGTGAAAGCACCCCAAGTAAAGAGACAGGACCAGAAAAACTCCATTGTACCCCCGGAGAAGAAGAAAGACAAGTAGAGGCAAGTGGAGAAGGCAAGTGAGGAAGCAGGAATCCCTAGAGAAAAGCCTACAGCTTTGCCACAGCAAAGCGTGCAGCAAACCAAGCCACCTCCATTATTTCCTCAGAGATTCTAGAAACAGCAAAATGACCAACAGTTTAAAAGATTCCTAGATGTCCTCAAACAGCTGCACATTAACATCCCCTTGGTGGAAGCACTAGATCAAATGCCAAACTATGTAAAGTTCATGAAGGACATCTTGACCAAGAAGATAAGATTTGGGGAATTTGAGACTGTTGCTCTCACACGGGAATGTAGTGATGTGCTGCAGAATAAGCTGCCTCCCAAACTCAAGGATCCAGGTAGTTTCACCATACCTTTTTCTATTAGGAACCAGTATTTTGGCAAGGCACTTTGTGACTTGGGAGCAAGCATCAACCTCATGCCAATGGCCATATTCAAGAAGCTGGGGATTGGAGAAGCAAGGCCTACCACAGTCTCACTACAATTGGCAGACAGGTCCATTGCACATCTAGAAGGGAAAATCGAGGATGTCCTAGTTAAGGTGGACAAATTCATTTTCCCAGTAGATTTTATAATACTGGACTATGAAGCTGATGCATAGGTGTCAATTATCTTGGGCAGGCCATTCCTAGCAACTGACCAAACATTAATTGATGTTCAAAAATGGAAACTAACCATGAGATTCTAGGATGAGCAGGTTACATTCAATGTATTCCAGTCTATGAAGTTTCCCAGCGAAGTGGAGGAATGTTCAGTTATTTCTATGATAGACACATTAGCATCAGAGTAGTTTGAAAATTGCTGCAAAGGCCCATCACTAGTTGTATGGACAAATAACTCAAACTCAGAAAGGGAAAACGAGAAAGAATGGGCCTAGATTGAAGCCAGACATGGCACTAGGAATCAGGGACCAATGAAGAGCCATTATACTTGATTTCACCAGAATCAAGGCTGCCGAAAGCATCAGTGGAGGAACCACCCATTTTGGAGTTGAAGCCATTACCAGCCCATCTCAAGTATGTGTATCTAGGTGAAACAATAACTCTTCTTGTGATCATTTCAGCACTCTTGATAGGAGACCAAGAGGAGAAAGTAGTTCGGACGTTGAAAAGATATAGAAAAGCTATTGATTGGACCCTTGCTGATATAAAAGGTATCAGCCCCTCATTTTGTATACATAAGATTCTTTTGGAGAACAATGAGAAAGGGTCTATTGAACACCAACGGAGGCTCAATCCAATAATGAAGGAAGTGGTAAAGAAGAAAATCATCAAGTGGTTAGATGCTGGGATTATTTACCCCATACCAGACAGCTCCTGGGTTAGTCCAATCCAATGTGTTCCTAAAAAAGGGGGCATGACTGTGGTGGAAAATAAAAACAAAGAGCTCATCCCCACCAAGGTTGTGACTAGCTGGAGGATTTGCATGGACTACCGGAGGCTGAACAAAAGTAACAGGAAAGACCACTTCCCCTTGCCATTCATTGACCAAATGCTAGATAGGCTTGCAGGAAGGGAATACTATTGTTTTCTAGATGGGTATTCAGGCTACAATCAGATTGCTATAGCACTAGAAGACCAGCATAGGACCACATTCACATGTCCTTATGGCACCTTTGCATTTCGAAGGATACCGTTTGGATTATGCAATGCTCCAGCAACTTTTCAGCAATGCATGATGGCAATTTTCACAGAAATGGCTGAGCAATTTGTAGAAATTTTCATGGATGACTTCTCAGTTTTCGGGGACTCCTTCGACTTATGATTGGGAAACCTAGCTAAGGTCCTACAAAGATGTGAGGAAATGAACTTAGTGCTGAATTGGGAGAAGTGTCAATTCATGGTGAAGAAAGGGATTGTGCTGGGACACAAAGTCTCTCAAAATAAACTAGAGGTTGACAAAGCCAAAGTAGAAATTATAGAAATCTGCCTCCTCCCACCTCTATCAAAGGCATCAGAAGTTTCCTTGGCTATGCAGGATTCTATAGGAGGTTCATCAAGGACTTCTCCAAAGTTGCTAAACCTCTATGCAGTTTGCTAGAGAAGGACATAATTTTCTGCTTTGATGAAAGCTGCATGACAGCATTCTGTGACCTCAAGAAGAAATTAAGTACAACACCGGTTATTGTAGCACCAGACTGGACTTCTCCATTTGAACTAATGTGTGATGCAAGTGAAGCAGCATTAGGAGTCGTCCTTGGGCAATGCAGGAATAAATTTTTTCATTCTATATATTATGCAAGCAAGACGCTGCAAGGGGCCCAGCTAAACTACACAGCAACAGAGAAGGAGCTGCTTGCAGTGGTATTTACCTTTGAGAAATTCATACCATATTTGGTAGGAGCAAAAATAATAGTGCACACAGACCATTCTTCCATCAAACACCTGGTTAAGAAGAAGGATTCCAAGCCCAAGCTCATTCGATGGGTGCTCTTACTCTAGGAATTCAATCTGGAGATTAGAGATAGAAAGGGAACTGAAAATCAGGTGGCAGACCATCTCTCCAGACTGGAAGGGGACAACGCAGAAGCAGAAGAAATTAATGAGAGATTCCCAGATGAACAACTCTTCCTCATGTCCCAAGCTGGTGTGCCATGGTATGCTGACCATGTAAACTACCTGGTGAGTGGCCTACTTCCACCGGATTTAACGTCACAGTAGAAGAATAAATTTCTACATGATGTAAACTCGTACTACTGTGATGAACCGTACCTCTTCAAGTAATGTGCTGATCAGATGATAAGAAGATGCATTCTCAACAAAGAGATGGAGCAAATCTTACAGCAATGCCATGCTTTCCCCTATGGAGGCCACTTTGGAGGAGTGAGGACTGCAAACAAGGTACTGCAGGCAGGGTTCTATTGGCCTTCTCTATTTAAGGACTCCCACTCCTTTGTGATGCAATATGACAGGTGCCAGAGGATAGGAAACATATCTATAAGACATGAAATGCCACTAAACAACATCCTAGAAGTGGAATTATTCGATCTATGGGGAATAGATTTCATGGGCTTATTCCCTTCGAGTTTTGGAAACCAATACATCCTAGTAGCTTTTAACTATGTCTCGAAATGGGTGGAAGCAAGTGCGTCTCGAGCTAATGAGGCAAAGGTGGTAACCAGATTTCTAAAGAAGAACATCTTTACAAGGTTTGGAACCCCCAAAGCCATCATCAGCGATGGAGGAACCCATTTCTGCAATAGGAATTTTGGGGCACTATTGGCCAAATATAGAGTAAGGCACAAGGTGGCAACACCTTATCATCCACAAACCAGTGGCAAGCTGAAATCTCCAACAGAGAAATCAAGAGGATACTGGAGAAAACAGTTGGCCCAACTAGGAAGGATTGGTCCTCAAGGATGGATGATGCATTGTGGGCCTATAGAACAGCCTATAAAACACCACTGGGGATGTCACCATACAAGTTGGTGTTTGGTAAGGCTAGTCATCTGCCAGTAGAGCTAGAGCATTGGGCATATTGGGTAGTGAAGGAGCTAAATCTGAATTTGGAAGCTGTTGGTGATAAAAGGATGCTGCAGCTAAATGAGCTAAATGAGTTTCACGGTCAAGATTATGAGAATGCCAAGCTATACTGGTGTGTACTGTCGCAAGTACACCCAAATTGATACCTTACCTCAAAACTAACCTGTAGTAGTGGGAGTAAGGGTCGATCCCACAAAGACTGAAATTACCTTATGTGATTGAGAAAGGGGGGAATTGATAATTGTAAATAAAACCAAGTAAATAATAATGAAAGTAAATAAGAGAAAGTGATTAATGATAAAGACGTTGGTTTCGGTTGATATCCACCATCAAGGGATTGCATTGATCATTAACAACATAATCAATCTGTAATTGAATATCTATCATTGGATTTCTAAACCTGTTCCTCCTTAAGTGTAATATCCCTAATTTCGTTTCACGTATAAATAAAAGTACAAAAGTATTCAAAGTAACATCCCTAAACATACATAAATATTTAAGCAAATAAAATTTATTAGACAATTTTTAGATACCTAAGGAAATATAATCCTTAGAAATTCTTCAACTTACATGTATGCATAGAAATGTTCTAACATTAATGAAATAGGTAAAGAGAGAAAACCTAAGAGGAAATATTAGAAATAAACATGCCAAAGAAAGTTGAAATTCTTGGATAAGGAAGATAAATTTTTGTGAAGTAAGTAAATGTATTAAAATTTCAAGAAGATCGGATTCGGGTAATTTTTCTTAATTTAAGAGCAAAAGTTACTAAGTTTAGTATCTCCACCCATAAATTGGGCTTTCACCTATGGACATTTTATGTAGAGTTTTTCTACTTCACATAAATTTTTAGCAAGCCAATAGGATAGCCCAATAAAGAAAATAAAACATAGACTTGGACTAGGATATAGAAATTGGACCGGTAGCCAAAAATCATGAAAATGTGACCAAGCCCATTATGAAAGGTAGAATTTTAACCAAAGTAAAGAAAATGGGCAAGAATGAGCCCAAACCCAAGAGGAAAAATAAAAATAAAATTAAAGTGATGAAATAATGGTGTAATCAAGATTAGGTGACATGGCATTAAGACAAATTTAGCAAGTGGTATGATAATACAAGGCTTTAGAACAAAACATCAATATCCTACACTCATAATTTTAGCAAGTGGTATGATAATACATAGCATTAGGACAAAACATTTCTATCCCACATAAATAATTTCAACCAAATAATGGAGATTGAAGGGCTAGAAATTTGCCACTTAAAAAGGCAAACTTATCATAATTGATTAAGACAAAAGAAAAAGTAAATGAATCCATAAATCAAAGAGACCTTGTCCCATATCTTAAGAACATATTATCATAATTTTCAAAATACAAATCTCCTTTTCCTATGCATATCTTGACTAAGGAAGAAGAAGACAAGAACATAAGTTGTTTGTTTTCCAAAAATTCAACCAAGTGTAACCTAATTGTGATAAGGTAGACCCATGATCATGAAAGGTGAGTTATTTGGTGGTCTATATAAGAAAACCCACCCTTACAACATTAGAATTTCGTCCAAGTGAGGGAGAGGAAAAATAGAAGCAAGGTAGAGTGAGGAAAGGAGAGGAAGAAAGGAAGAAAGAGGAAGGAGAAGTCTAGGGGACTAAGTGCTCCAGGTAAGTTTAACAATATTTCTTTTTGAAGAAAAGTTTTGAAACTTGTAATATTTATATGGGATTTTGATCTTAGAACTTTGATGAGTGGCCATGGATGTTTCTATATCATGTTACATATTATGTATGTTTGAATACTTAGGTTGGTGTAGATAGTTCTGCATGGGTATGGCTATGGGTGGCAAAATTTTAAACTTCTGTGTTTTAATTTCTGAGAATATTCTATAGGGAATCTAAACAAATTGAAAACATAACAAATGTATATTTATGTCTCACAAATTTTTACCCACTGGAATCATTCAATTTAGAGTTCATATGAGGTATATATGGTCCGATTAGTAAACAAAGGTCAGAAAATGTTTAATTAGGGAAGAATATGTTAGGATTGCTTCGGTGTTTTAATTTCTGGGAACCTTTTATAGGGAATCTAAACAAATGGTTAACATAACAAATGTATATTTATGTCTCACGGATTTGTTGCCACTGGAATCATTCAATTTAGAGTTCATATGAGGTAGATATGGTCCGGTTAGTAAACAAAGGTCAGAAAATGATTAATTAGGGAGGAATATGTTAGGATGGCTTCGATGTTTTAATTTCTGGGAACATTCTATAAGGAATTAAAATAAATGGTTAAAATATGAATTATAGATATATGTGTCACGGATTTTAATCCACTGGAAGTACTTAATTTGGAATTCTTATGAGGGAGATATGGACAAATTAGTAGGTAGACGTCAGAACCTATCCGAGAAGAAATAACCTATACATTGAGGGAGTAATATCACCTTGATTTCTTAATATTTCGCTACAATGTTCAACATAATAGTTTTAGATAATTGTTTTATCTTGAATTTCACACCAAGATCACCTACATCGGAGTTAAATTGAGGGAGTTATACTCTGATTAGTAAGAGAATGTTAGATAGGATGAAAACCTGCATCAAGAAAATAAAGAAATAAAATTAATATTTAAAAAAGAAGATGAATCTTATAACTGAAAATAATAAATGACTAGTATAGCCATAGCCATTGCCATTGTATGAACGTCTTACCATCTTAAGTGTGAAATTTTGACATGGAAATATTTTATAAAATGATATTTGAAATGGTTATGTTCATGGCATGATTACCAATGATTTTGGTAATAGTTATATTTTGATGAACACACTTGTTATTGAAAGCATATTTTTGGCTATCATGGTGAAAAGAAAAGAAATGAGCACGGTCACATGGCAATCCGTATGGTGCACCAGTAGGGGACGCCCTACCAACGGTTATGATCATGTTAATGAGAAAAGAAAGAGAAAGTGGGCCATGTTGGACGGAGAGAGAAAAGCCCATACCGGTGAGTAGAAAATACTCACCCTGACCGGGGTAGCTTGATATGAGAATACATTCATAGTCATCATATGATATTCTGAAAATAATTAATCCTGTCATACATGTCATTACTGTACGATTCTCATGTGCATAGATATAGTGCATTCATGTGACCAAAGTTATTTACTGTAGTTTATATAGCTGAACATGACGTGATGAGCTATATTGATAATGATTTATTGTTGAACTTACTGGGATTTAATTCTCACTATATTTCCATGTCATGTTTAGAAAATTAGTTATGCAGATTTTTCTATAGCTCTAACTTTTAGTGCACATTGGATCGAGTTATTCTATGATGGGCGGATCCTAAATAAAATGTTTATAGGCGAGTTGGCACAGATCCCGATGAAGGTGTAACCACCCGTACCCGAATCTTTGGAATTGGTCAACCAGAATAAATAAGATGTAGATATTTATGTGTTTGAAATGTTGTACGTACGTTTTGATTAATGATGTGTATGTGAATTTTATATTGTATAATAATAAATAAAAGAAAAAAAAAAGTTGTTACATTAAGCCTAGCAAATTAATGACATTCACATTAATTAAACCCTAATTAATAAGTAATCCTTTAGCACATCGGTAAAACATAACTTATTAATCACATGAAGAACTAAAGAAACTGACAGAGCTAAACAAATATAAACACATCGGCTATATTTAATTTAGTTAATTATTCATCATTGGTTCAATGATTTATAATCCAAAATCCTCAAAACTATTTGCCTCATGAATCACAAAATTGAAGACTTTGTTCAAAACATAATGCAGCGGTAGATTAAGACAGATAATATACTAGTAGGCCTCCCTAGCAATCAAATGAATAATCATTGAGAAGAAAAGCATATGAATAATTAATACTCAATTCAAATTGAAATAATAAAATCAAATCCATATCTCACAATGCATGAAGATCCTTTGAGGTTTCAATCTACAACAAAGTCCATTGAGATACTGTCCCATTTCCATTTAGGGATCTCAAGAGGTTGTAGAAATCCCGCTGGCTTTTGATGCTCCATCTTCAACTTTTGACAAATGAGACATTTCGCCACAAACTCGGCAATGTCCTTTTTCATCCCTGGCCACCACATCCTTTTTAAATCCTGGTACATTTTAGTGCATCCAGGATGGACTGTGTATTTACTCTGATGCGCTTCCTGCAGGATCTTAGTCCTCAACTCTCGTTCTTGAGGGACACAAATCCTTCTCTGATACATGATTGCTCCATCTTCCATGACAGAAAAATTACCTTGGTCTTTATGATCCTGTAAGTATTGGTCGTGAGCTTGAACCTCTTTGATCTGGGCTCTAAGGTCACACCCTATACTTAAACCTTTAATGACTAGATTCTTTGGAGTAAGAGTAGTGGCTAGCTTCAAATTTCGAAACTCCTCTAGCATCTGCATCTCATACACCATCATCTGACCCATGTGCAGAGATTTTCGACTCAAGGCATCTGCTACAATATTCGCCTTTCGGGGATGATACTTTATCTCAAACTTGTAGTCATTAAGGAATTATACCCATCTTCGTTGCCTCATATTTAACTCCTTCTGATCAAAGAGGTATTTAAGACTCTTATGATCACAATATACTTCAAAGGTTGCCTCTTACAAATAGTGTCGCCAAATCTTTAAGGCAAACACCACTGCCGCCAATTCAAGATCATGGGTTGGATAGTTTCCTTCCTAGGGTCTCAGTTGCCTAGAGGCGTAAACAACTACTCTCTTATCTTGCATCAGCACACATCCTAGCCCTTTCTTTAAAGCCTCACTATACACTTTAAAATGTCCTGTGGGGTATGGAATAATTAAAACAGAAGGAGTGGTCAGTCTTGTCTTCAGTTCCTGAAAACTAGCTTCACATTGATCAGTCCATTTGAAAGGACTTCCCTTCCTAGTCAATTTAGTCAATGGCAAGGCTATACGAGAGAAGTTTTGTATAAACCTCCTGTAGTATCCTATCAAACCCAAGAAACTTCTGACTTTCGTAATCGTCTTTGGTCTCTCCCACTTAATCACTGCTTCTGTCTTGCTAGGATCTACGGCTACCTCTCTATTAGAGATGACATGTCCGAGAAACTTCACCTCTGACAGCCAAAATTCATACTTCTCCAATTTGGCATATAACATTTTCTCTTTCAGCACTTGCAACATGATTCGGAGATGTTGTTCATGTTCTTTCTCACTCTTATAATATATCAAGATGTCATCAATGAACACTACAACAAATTGATCTAGGTAGGGTCGAAAAATGCGATTCATGTAATCCATGAAAATTGCAGGTGTATTCGTCAACCCGAAGGGCATTACGAGAAACTCATAGTGCCCATACCTAGTCCTGAAGGCAGTTTTGGTACGTCCTCCTCCTTGATCCTAATCTGATGATATCCTGACCTCAAGTCAATTTTAGAAAAGATGGAGGCTCCCTTCAATTTATCCAATAAGTCATCTATCCTAGGGAGAGGGTACTTGT
This sequence comes from Gleditsia sinensis, assembly GCA_037074535.1. Taxonomy (NCBI): domain Eukaryota; kingdom Viridiplantae; phylum Streptophyta; class Magnoliopsida; order Fabales; family Fabaceae; genus Gleditsia; species Gleditsia sinensis. The sequence goes on along the minus strand of CM073468.1, from coordinate 27,621,271 downwards.
TTTTTATAGTCACCTTATTCAGCTGTCTGTAATCTATGCATAGTCTCAAGCTCCCGTCTTTCTTCTTAACAAACAATACAGGAGCTCCCCAAGGTGATACACTCGGTCTAATGAATTGCTTGTCTAATAGTTCCTTCAACTGTTTCTTGAGTTCCTGTAGTTCCTTCGAGGCCATTCGATATGGTGCAATAGAGATAGGCCCTGTCCCAGGTAGGAGATCAATAGAGAACTCTATCTCTCTCTTGGGAGGTAAGCTTGGAATATCTGATGGAAATACTTCAGGAAACTTATTGGCTATTGGGATTTCATCAAGCTTTGATTCGACTTCTAGGTTTGATAAATACAAGAGAATGTATCCAAGTACTCCATTCTTCAACTCCCTATTAACTTGATTGGCATTAAGCATCAATAACTGGACCTCCTCTTTCGGAGTAGGAGGTAGAAATTCAACGTTCTTGTTACAACAATTTAGCAAGACTCGATTTCTAGACATCCAGTCTAACCCTAGAATGACCTAAATACCTCTTAAAGGTAAACAAACGAGGTCTATAGAAAGCGTTTTCTCCTGGATGGTGACTTGATAGTCCTCACATACAGAGGAAGTTAATACCCTTTCCCCTGTAGGGGTTACTACGAATAGGTCATAGGGAGTTTTAGAAATAGGAAACTGAAACTTCCTAATACATTCTTTCGATATAAATGAATGACTAGCACCAGAGTCAAATAACACCATATGAGCAAATCCATAGATATAGCATGTACCTTGAATCATTTTCAGAAGATTGAGCTGCCTTTTGGCCGCTCAGGTTGAAAACCCTTCCTTTCACCTGAGGCCTCTGTTCTGGTTGCTTCCCCATATTCTGTGGGCAGTTTCTCACAAAATGTCCCTTTTGTCCGCAATTGAAGCAGACATCTTGTCCTATGTAGCATGGCCAGTTACCATGCATGCGTCCGCACTTAGCGCACTTGACTGGGGCGAGGTCTTGTTGAAAAGGTCTAGTTCCCGCAGTCAATGGCCTCTTACCAACTCCATATCCACTTCTTCTCACGTTCTTTCCAGGGTTGGGAAACTTTTTCTTCCTCTTCCATAGGTTTCGCCTTTGCTTCTCGTTCTCCATTGCCCTTAAACTCTTTTCCAGTAGTCTGTATTTATTTATCAGAGGTACAAACTCCCTGATCTCCATAGCTATAATAGCATTCTTTATCTCCGGGTTTAGTCCTGCTTCGAACTTAACCGCTTTCCATGCTTCATCTGGGTTATATCGCAGATAAGAGGAGAACTTAGACAGCTCCTTGAACCTTGCAATATACTGGTCCACGGTCATGTTGCCTTGCCTGAGTTGGAGAAATTCGATCTCTTTCTCTGCCCGTACAGTACTTGGAAAGTACTTTTCAAAAAAAATGTCCTTGAACACTTGCCAGGTGATTTGTCTTCCTTGATGAGCTAAAAGTTCTCTAGCTCCACGCCAACAGTATTCTGCTTCATCCTTTAACATATATGCAGCAAAAATAACTTTCTGCTCTTCAGTACAGCCCATCACTTCAAAGATTTTCTCTAATTCCCTTATCCACCTTTTGGCTACTGTTGGGTCATAGCCACCTTGGAAACAAGGTGGTCTAGTCCTCAGGAACTCGGATATGCCATTATCATTTCTAGCCATCCGGTTGTTAGCACCATTCTCAACAGTTGTGTTATTAGCATTCTGGAGATATTAGAAAATTTGATTGGTGGTCATGACTTGGTCTCGAATTGTCGTGGCTAGGTTGTGCAGGGTTTCCTCTGCATTGGTTGCTGGATTCCTCCTTGGTGGTGCCATTTCCTACTGTGGCAAAACAAAGTTATGCTGCTATTGAGGTGATCAAGCCCAATAGTTAGTTCAAAAATATTTAATAGCATTCATAACACCACCTCGGCATATAGATAGGAAACACTAGTAATTTCTTATCTATATGAATCATTGATCCCCTACACAGCACAACCACAACATATTCAAGACACTATAAGATCGATTCAGATAACCATCCACCCACTGGCCATCTAGGATCGACCTGCTCTGATACCAATTATGTAACAACTCCATTTATGTAAATGTAACAAATTTTTTTTTTATATTTGTAAAATTCCATAAAGTTATTACTACTTTAATTATAACCACTTAACTCGTAATAATAATCAATTTAACCAAGCATAATTGTTATTAACAGTGATACAATACTGAGTTTCCATACACACCATTATTTTACAAACTACACACCATTATTTTACAAACATTTGTACAAAGATACATATTAGTTCTAATCATCTATGTCGACTACTTCCAGAGACACTGGTGCGGGTGACACCTCCACTGGAATCTCAGTCACATCTACTACAGATACATCCGATATAACTAGTAGTTGCCCAAGGTAGGGCACCTCAATCCAACGTACGGAAATAATAAGTGTCATTGAGAAAATCTACATAATTCTTCTGAACATGATATGTAAATATAGTGAGAATTAAATCCCAGTAGGTTCAACAATAAATTATAATTTACCATCAATATAGTTCATCATGTCATATTCAGCTGTATAAACTATAGAAAATATCTTTGGTCACATGAATGCATTATATCTATGCACATAAGAATCATACAGTAATGATATTAATGACAGGATTAACTATTTTCAGAATATCATATGATGGCCATCAACTTATTCTCATTTCAAGCTACCTCGGTCAGGGTGAGTATCCTCTACTCTTCGGTACGGGCTTTTCTCGTTTCATCCGACATGGCACACTTTCTCTTTCTTTTCTCATAATCATAATCATAACCATTGGTAGGGCATCCCCTACTGGTGCACAACACGGATTGCCATGTAACTGTGCTCATTTCTTTTCTTTTCACAATGATAGCCAAAAATATGCTTTCAATTACAAGTATGTTCATCAAAATATAACTATTACCATAAATCATTGGTAATCATGACATGAACATAACCATTTCAAATATCACTTTATAAAATATTTCCATGTCAGAATTTTATACTTAAGATGGTAAGAAGTTCATACAATGGCAATGGCTATGGCATATACTAGTCATTTATAAGATTCGCCCTCTTTTTTAAATATTAATTTTATTTCTTTATTTTCTTGATGCAAGTTTTCATTATATCTAACCTTCTCTTACTAATCAGAGCATAACTTCCTCAATTGAACTCCGATATAGGTGATCTTGGTGTCAATTTCAAGATAAAACAATTATCTAAAACTATTATGTTGAACATTGTAGAGAAATATTAAGAAATCAAGGTGAGATTACTTTCAATGTACAGGTTATTTCTTCTTTGATAGGTTTTGACATCTACCTACTAATCGAACCATATCTACCTCATATGGACTCCAACTTGAGTGATTCTAGTGGCTAAAAATCCATATCACACATATCTATAATTCTTATGTTAACCATTTATTTTAATTCCATACAGATAATTCTCAGAAATTAAAATACAGAAGCTATCCTAACATATTCTTCTCTTATGAACCATTTTCTGACCTTTGACTACTAATCAGCACATATCTACCTCATATGGACTCCAAATTGAATGACTCTAGTGGATACAAATTCGTGAAACATATATCTTTAATTCTTATGTTAACCATTTATTTTAATTCCCTACAGATAATTCCCAGAAATTAAAACACAGAAGCTATCCTAACATATTCTTCCCTGATGAACCATTTTCTGACCTTTGCTTACTAATTGGCTCATATCTTCCTCATATGGACTCCAAATTGAATGATTCCAGTGGCTAAAAATTCATGACACACATAGCTATAATTATTATGTTAACCATTTATTTTAATTCTATACAGATAATTCCCATAAACTAAAATACAGAAGCTATCCTAACATATTCTTCCCTGATGAACCATTTTCTGACCTTTGACTATTAATCAGCTCATATCTCCCTCATATGGACTCCAAATTGAATGATTACAGTGGCTACAAATCTGTGACACACATAGCTATAATTATTATGTTAACTATTTATTTTAATTCCATACAGATAATTCCCAGAAATTAAAATACAGAAGCTATCCTAACATATTATTCCCTGATGAACCATTTTCTGACCTTTGACTACTAATTGGCTCATATCTTCCTCATATGGACTCCAAATTGAATGATTCCAGTGGTTACAAATCTGTGACACACATAGCTATAATTCTTATGTTAACCATTTATTTTAATTCCCTACATATAATTTTCAAAAATTAAAACACAGAAGCTTAAAATTTGGCCACCTATAGCCATACCTATGCAGAACTTTCTATACCAGCCTAAGTATTCAAATATACATCACATGCAAGATCAATATGTAACATGACATAGCAACATCCATGACCAATCATCGAAGTTCTAAGATCAAAATCTCATATAAATATTAGAAGTTTCAAAAGTTTTCTTCAAAAAGAAATATTGTTAAACTTACCTAAGAATCTCCCTAGCTCACTTAGTGAATTGGTTTTCTTATTTCCTCTTGAAAGAAGTAGCAAGATTCCTCCCTTCCCTTAGCTTTTCTAGCAGCTTAGGTAAGAGAAGGAGGGTGAGTTTTTGAACCTCAAGGATGAAGAAGAAAAATGGACTCAAGTGGAGATTAAGGTAACTTACCTTGAGTACTTAGCCTTCTAAACTTCTCCTGCTTCTTCCTTCCTTTCTTCTCCTTTCTTTCTCTCTTTTCCTCACTCTACCTTGCTTCTATTTCTCTCTCTTCCTCACTTGGACGAAATTAAAATGTTGTAGGGGTGGGTTTTGCTTAAATAGACCACCAAATAATACACCTTTCATGATCATGGGTCTACCTTATCACAATTAGGATACACTTTGTTGAATTTTTGGAAAACAAACAACTTATGTTCTTGTCTTCCTCTTCCTTAGTCAAGATATGCATAGGAAAAGGATATTTGTATTTTGAAAATTATGATGATATGTTCTTAAGATAAGGGACAAGGTCCCTTTGATTTAGGGATTCATTTCCATTTTCTTTTGTCTTAAACAAGTATGATAGGTTTGCTTTTTTAGGTGGCAAATTTCTAGCCCTTGAATCTCCATTATTTGGTTGATATTATTTGTGTGGGATAGGAATGTTTTGCCCTAATGCCATGTATTATTATACCACTTGCTAAAATTATGAATGTAGGATATAGATGTTTTAGTCCTGAAGCCTTGTATTATCATGCCGCTTGCCAAAATTATTAATGTAGAATCACACCACTTGCTAAATTTTTGTCTTAATGCCATGTAACCTAATCTTTATTATTATTATATTATTATATCATCACCTAATTTATTTTATTTTATTTTTCCTCTTGGATTTGGGCTTATTCCTACCCATTATGGGCTTATTCCTACCCATTTGCTTTGCTTTGGATAAAACTCTACCTTTCTTGGAGGGCTTGGTCACATTTTCATAATTTTTGGGTTATCGATCCAATTACTATATCCTAGTCCAAGTCTATGTTTTATTTCTGGCCTAGGTTATCCAATGGGCTTGCTAGAAACTTATGTGAAGTGAAAAAACTCTATATGAAGTGTCCATAGGTAAAAGCCCAATGTATGGGTAAAGATGTTAAACTTAGTAACTCTAGTTCTTGAATTAGGAAAAATTACACTAATCCAATGTTCTTGAAATTTTAAGACCTTTACTTATTTCTAAAAATTTATCTTCCTTATCCAAGAATTTTGCATCTCTTTAGTATGTTATTTCTAATTTTTTGTTCCTATTAGGTTTTTCCTCTTTATTTGTTCTCTTAATGTTAAAAACATTTTCTATGCATATACATAAGGTAAAGAATTTCTAAGGATTATATTTCCTTAGATATCTAAAATATTGTCTAATAAATTTTATTTCCTTAATTAAATATTTATGTACTTTTATCAATAAAAGAAATGAAATTAGGGATGTTACAGTCCCCGGCAACGGTGCCAAAATTTGGTGCGTACTGTCGCAGGTACACCCAAATTGATACCTTATCTCAAAACTAAGCTATAGTAGTGGGAGTAAGGGTCGATCCCACAGAGACTAAAATTACTTTATGTGATTGAGAAAGGAGGGAATTGATAATTGTAAATAAAACCAAGTAAAAAATAATGAAAGTAAATAAGAGAGAGTGATTAATGATAAAGACGTTGGTTTCGGTTGATATCCACCGTCAAGGGATTGCATTGATCATTGACAACATAATCAATCTGTAACTGAATATCTATCATTGGATTTCTAACCCTGTTCCTCCTTAAGCCTAGCAAATTAATGACAATCGCACTAATTAAACCCTAATTAACAAGTAATCCTTTAGCACATCGGTAAAGCATAACTTATTAATCGCATGAAGAACTAGAGAAACTGACAGAGCTAAACAAATATAAACACATCGGCTATATTTAATTTAGTTAATTATTCATCATAGGTTCAATGATTTATAATCCAAAATCCTCAAACCTATTTGCCTTATGAATCAAAAAATTGAAGACTTTGTTCAAAACATAATTCAATGGTAGATTAAGACAGATAATATACTAGTAGGCCTCCTTAGCAATCATATGAATAATCATTGAGAAGAAGAGCAGATGAATAATTAATACTCAATTCAAATTGAAATAATAAAATCAAATTCATTTCTCACAATGCATAAAGATCCCTTGAGGTTTCAATCTACCTCAACCAACTAAAAGGAACTAGTCACGCAGGGCCATAAGAAAATCTAAAAAAGAATTGAAGAATGTAACTAAGAACTTGGATGAAGGATTGGATGGATTCTCTACTTGTTTTGCTCCCATTTTATAGATTAACTCCTCCTAATCGAAATAGGATTGTATCTAGGTCAAATCCCAGCCCATTGGGCTTCAATTAGAGTCAAAAAACCCTAAAAATCGTGATTTTAATGACCTGTACGGCAGCGGCGCCGCGGCACAACGAACTTGCAATGACGCAGTGTGGCGGCGCTCTTAATCGAATCTAAATTGAAAGAGATATGACAACATTAGTAACCAAAGGTCAGAATTCATCCTGCTGCACTATGATTCTAATTTGCGAGCTCAATAACGCTATGAAATCTCCCGAATTTGACCATGTAGTCAACATAAAAGTTGTAGATGATTGTGTTATCTTTTCCCAGCAACTTGAATCACTTTGATTGGAGTTCATAAGAGGGAGATATGCTCAAAACAGTGCTGAAAGGTCTAGAATTACTATAATATAGCATTTTTCCATGAATTTCTTATTTTTTTCTTCTCTTTTCTTCTTCCATTGTTCCTACAACACAAAACACAAAACTAAGCTAATTCCTAATTATATTTTACTTAAATCAAACAAAAAGTAAGTTTAAAGGTATTAATATCATGCTTAATTAAGATCACATCATATACAAGGAGAAAGCAAAGCAATGGCATGACAAGAAGATACAACCAAGGGACTTCGAAGTAGGACAGAGAGTGCTGCTGTACAATTTCAGGCTAACCCTATTCCCTGATAAATTAAAATCTCGTTGGTCTGGCCTCTTCCGCATTAGCAAGGTCTTCCCTTTTGGAACTGTTGAACTAGAAGAAGAAAAGGAAGGGAGGACATTCAGGGTTAATGGACAACGAATCAAGCACTACCTGGGAGGTGATGTGGATCGCCAACACACCTCAATCCATTTGTAAGAAGGATGAATAGGGACGAAGTCAGGCTGTTGACTCTAAAAAAAGCGCTCATGGGAGGCAACCCATATTTAAATTCATTGTTGTTTTATTTGACAGTTTATAGATAGCTGAAATTGTGAATCTAATATCAGTTGTGTTCATTTCACAGGATGGGGAAAACATCAGTCTGTAGGTCAGTCTTTGCTTTGCTGCAGTAAAATCATAGGAAGGCCAGATTTTGCCACAAGACTTACTGCAACAAAACCATAAGGAAGCCCCTTTTTTTCCACAAGAGTTGCTGCAGCAATGCGTTTAGCCCTGAAGAAAGGAGTCTTCCACCAAAAAGAGAGAGAGAGAGAGAGAGATGCACGAAGGGGCACTAAGGGCTTGAACCAAAAAGAGAAGTTATCAAAAACAAAAGGGGAGCGGGAAAACTTTGAGAAACCCATAAGTCACGTACACCCCTCATTAAACCCAACCCAGCCTGGTGTACTTGACAATCTCTACAACTCTCTCAACCCTTTCACATTCCAAGAACTCTCTCATACTCTCAACCCCTTCACTTTCCGGAGCCCCCTCTACACGAAAGAAGACCTGTATTTCTCAAAATCTCCACAAGCCAACAATGCCGAGGGTTAAGACCGTAGCAAGGAAGGCAAGCAAGATGCAAAAATTTACCTCTGAGGAGAACAAAAGGCAACACGATGAAGAAACCATTCAGCGAAATTTCTGCGCAGAGAAAGGCTTTGCCTTCACCACGTTTGAAGATCTGGGTCTTCCAATGTATATAGTAGTAGTGGTGAAACTACGAGGTTGGGAGACCTTCGCCACCTACCCCAAGCAATGGGTCAGAGTCAAGGAGACCCAGGTTTTATTCGACCAAGGTACAATTAACAAAGCCTATAACTTGCCTGATGAGGACGATGATTATGAAGAACAATTAGAGGCCCTGCAAGACCATGACTAGCAAGCAATGCTGGCCCAAGTATGTATCCCAGGCACCACTTGGGACAAATCTTCCCAGGGTGCTGCTACAATCAATCGCGCTTCCTTGGTGTCGGCAGCAAAGGTGTGGTACCATTTTCTTAAGACTCGCCTATTGCCCTCTACTCACGGGCAAACGGTGAGCAGAGATAGGGTGGTAATGGTCGATGCCATTATTGCGGGTAGGACTAGTAATGTGGGTAAGATCATCAATGAACAAATCCGAGTGTGTGCCAGCTGCAAGAAAGGAAGCTTACTCTTCCCTTCCCTCATCACCTTGCTTTGCCAATACAACAGGGTGCCCATCTCAATCGACGAGGAGGCACTTAAGGGGGCAGCCCCATTAGCAGCATAACCATTGCTCGAATTGTCCAAGAAAAAGCTGCTCCAGATCCACCAGTTGCCACACAAGTCCCACCACACTCAGCAGGCCAAGCTACCTCCACCTCTGCTCCTCACCCAGCTGACAAGACCCTCGACCTATTACTTCAACAGTAAGCCACCATCTTTCAATAGCAATCTCTACTCCTCAAACGCCAGCACACCTTTTGGCAGTACCAATAGCAGAGGGACATTACCCTCCAGAAAACACTCGAGCAAAATTTTAGGCAGTTTTTCCCCTTTCTAGACTTTCCCTCAGACCTACTGTACTACACAACTGGGGAAGAGCAAAAGACCCCAGAGCCTCAGTCTAAAGAGGGCCAAGAGTCCCAAGACTTTTTCCACAGCCTTGAGCAGCAGCCTTGCCCACCAAGGACTCATGAGGAAAAAGAGTCATCAGAGGATGATGAGCCACTTGCAAAGAGCGTAGCCACAACGCAAAAAGGGAAGGCCAAACTCCAGAGCTCACAAAGATCAACTCAACGAAGGAGTAGGCTCCGTAGGGCCTCAAAGTCTTAAGGGGAGGCAATGCCATCAAGGTGCTGCAGCATCCCTACCAGCACCCTCAGGGAGTCCCCTTACCTTCCATTTCCCTTTTTCTATTTTTATATTTTCACTTTGCTTTGCATGTTGCTGCTCCTGTTTTAGTACCTTGCCTCTTTATGGATTTCATGCTATCATCAACAGTGGGGACACTGCTCATCTTTAAGTTTGGGGGGAGATGAAATAGCTTTCATAATTGCTGTAGTGTTTGCTGTGGCATTTTCTGTGTTTGACTGAATGAGTATGTTTCAATTTGTGCTATGAATCCCTGTGTGATTGTTTTTGAAATTACGTCTAATGTGTAGTTGACTTTAGCATTTGAAAAAAAAAAGAAAAAAAAGAGATGAGTCTGTCATGTGTATTTCATGACCTGCTGTTAGCTCCAGGAACTCCATGAGGAGGTATGGAACTTCACTGATAGTCCAAATAGGAACTTTGCATGTAAACCCCACATAACCAGAACCCTCCTCTAATGAACACATGACTATGGTCAGTTTGGCAAGGGAAATTTGGAGATTTTTTAGAAACTGGACCTAGGTTTTTTGAGTTAATGTTAAGAGTCTCCTTTTGAATTACAAAAAAAATAGAGGCATGGGTTATTGTCAGAAAGGTTTAAGTTTAGGGGAAAGAGAAGAAAAAGAGAGAAATATTGCCACTCCAATGCCTCTGTTGTTCCTTAGTAACCAGGGGTATGCATGAGCCCCATGTGTACTTTTGCGTAAAACAGGGACATAGAGTTATGAGTAAAATTCTGCTTAAGGGTGATAATGCTGAGTAACCAGGTACCTTCATCTCACATGTTGGCATTCGTGTCAAAAGGCACTAATGACCTCTGTTGGAATAATATATATAAAAACAAAAAAAAAAGAGAAATGAAAAATCAGTAAGCTACCCCATCTTAGTTGCCCTGGCTGTGCCCATGAAGTATGCCAACTTGTCCTAAGTAAGGAGACTCGATATATTAGCATGGGAACCATAGCACTTTGACTGATCTTGATCTAAATGGCTCTAGGTAAACTATCCATATCACACACACAACTTCAAGGAAGGTTCTGGCTGAGATTGAGAAACAAGGAATAAGGCATGTAGTCCTCCCTATATGAAAATAACTCTGAGAGTTGAGGGCTAGCAGCAGTGCCACATGGAACTATACAGGGGAGTGAGGTTGGAGCTTAATAGAAGAGGTGTAGTGGGTAGAGTAAATTGCTTGAGGACAAGCAAACCTTTAAGTTTGGGGGGAATTGATAACTCTAATTCATTATAGTTTCTCTATGCTTTTCTAAGGATATTTACTATGCATTTTGATTCATTAGCATTCTTGCCCCCTGATTTAATGGAATGTTTTGCCTCCCATGAATACAAGATCACCTATTCTGTTTGTTGTGACAATTCAGTATCTATACGGCATTTAAGGCAGCAAACCAAGGATGTTCGGTAATCTTGGCCCTTTTTAATATGATGCATATGATAGGAAGAGTGATTCTTTATGATATGGTGCAGGTGGCAAAAAGCCCGAGCTGTGCAGTAGGAGCAGCCACTACTTACCAGGGAAAAAGAGCAGCCAGCTGACACAATAGACTGCTAGGTGGTACAGGAACTGCCTCTACTACTGGAAGTGGAGAGAAAGCTGCCGACAAAGTTGCTGGCTAAAAAGCAAGATGAATGTCAGCAGACCAAGCAACTTTAATGGGACCACAAGGTTTGCCTATAAAAGGCAAAAAATATAGTGCAGAAGAGAGGATGTTGAGGGGACAAAGAGAAAAATAGAAAGGGTAGCCCAAAAAACCCTGACGGGAGTGGGCTGTGAGGAGTTACACTGGCCTTAGACAAACTAACCTTGCACGATGAAGCATTGGAGAGAGAAAGAGGACTGCGATTCTAGGATTCCCATCATCTCCCTTGTGAATTTTCATTGTTTAGCAGGAAACTGCATTTGTCTTTTTATATAGTTGTATCACTCTACACTACACTCTGGTATTTTCTAATGCTTGTAATCAGTTTAGTGATAATGCTTGTAATCAGTTTAGTCATGAGGCTGGGCTAAATATCCAGCTAGGGTTGTAAATGGGTTGCAATGGACTCATGCACATTTTAAGTTATCTATGGTTTTGCTGCAGCATTGCTGTGACATTCAACTGTGTCTGTATTTCTTAACTTCTTCTGATAACTGAAATTTGATAGAGGAAGACTGAGGCTAACATTTACTTGGGAGGGTGGTGGCGGCTAAAAAAATAGTTGGATGTGTGGGCATAACCAATATAGAAGTATATGGTTATCCCATCTAGCCCAATAGTTGGGGCTTTAAGTACCACTCTGGGGTTGGGGTTGATGCAGGAATGTGCGTCTAGCCCTAAGAGTGTAATGGGAGTCAGGAAAGACCCCATTCAGAAAATACTGGGCATTGAAGCAATTGCTATAGCAATCCCTAGAGCAAAATGAGTGCTAATGTTCATGGCAACCCTGAAGTAACCCTAGTTCACCTAATATCCTTTTCTTTCATATCCCAGTACCCCTCAACTTAATTACAGTCCTAATTAGTTAGTTTGACCTTAATTTCTCTTAAACATGAAATCTTGTGAACCAACCAAATTTTGCTATAGCATTTCACGAGTCAAATCATTTGATTGTAGTTTTTAGTACACTCATCATGGGACGATACTCACTCATCATTATATTACTTGGTCACGACACGTGCACTTGCGTTCTGACATTTCATACATATTTTGCAATCAACAAGTTCTATGCTTACCATGTGATTCAATTAATAAGGGTTCTCGTGCCTATCAATTGATTCAATTCTTAGAAAACCTTAAACTACTTATGTGATTAAGATATCCTTAATTAACTATTAAGTTTCGGTATTAACTTTAATCTTTCAGTTCATCAGACCTAAGACGTGATAAAACGGTGATTAGGCATTCATCAACTCATATAATGCATATTAGTTAGTCCTAATTAACCATAGACAATCACAATTAAAGTTTCCTAATTCCTAAACAATGCAGTATCATTATACCATAAGTGAGTTTACCAAAACTCTAAATCAAACTATACTCACGCATAATTGAAAGAAAAACCATAATCGAATTCATTAAAGCATTCATCAATGTTCAATACAATGTAAAAGAAAGGAGTAGAAGTTGAAATAAGTGTAGAATAGAAAGATAAAATCTGGTTTGTAGAAAGTAAATGAATAAGAGATACAAACATCATTCAATCCAAATTCTACTCTAAGAACATAAAGTAATCAATAATCCTTAATCTAAACCTAATCTAATGGTGTTTCCTAAGCCTAAACTAAGTTTCTTTGAGTCTGTATGTGTCTGTATCTCTTTCTCCATGCTTCCCCATGTATTTATAGCTCTTTGGCTACTTAAAACCCTAAAAAATATAAAGTGTACAAACATGAAGCATGATCGTGTTCTAGGACATGGCCTGACTGTGCTTCGGGTTGGATTTTAAGAATTCACTCCACGCTTTGTGTAACAACTCCATTTATGTAACAACTCAATTTTTTTTTATATTTGTAAAATTCTATGAAGTTATTACCCTTTTACTACTTAACTCATAATAACATTTATTTAATTTAACCAAGCGCAATTAAGGTTTAAAATCTACCATTATTATTGATACAATACTGAGTTCACATACACATCATTAATTTACAAACATCCGTACAAAAGTTTAACACATATATGTACATATGAGGCCTAATCATCCGTGTAGACTACTTTCAGGGGCACTAGTGCGGGTGGTGGCACCTCCACTAGAATCTCAGTCACGACTACTACTGATACATCTAATATAATCAGTATTTGCCCAAGGTAGGGCACCTTGATCCAACGTACAGTAATAATAAGAGTAATGGAAAATAGCTGCATATTTAATCTTCTGAACATGATATGGAAAAATAGTGAGAATTAAATCCCAGTATGTTCAACAATAAATCATAATCATCATAAATATAGCTCATCACATCATGTTCATCTGTATAAGCTACTGCAAATACCTTAGGTCACATGAATGCACTTTATCTATGCACATGAAAATCGTACAGTAATGACATGTATGGCAGGATTAATTATTTTCATAATATCATATGATGGCTATCAATTTATTCTCATACCAAGCTACCCCGATCAGGGTGAATATTTTCTACTCTTCAATACGGGCTTTTCTCACTCCGTCCAACATGGCACACTTTCTCTTTCTTTTCTCATTAACATAATCATAACCGTTGGTAAAGCGTCCCCTACTGGTGCACCACACGGATTCCCAGGTGACTGTGCTCATTTCTTTTCTTTTCACAATAATAGCCAAAAATATGATTTCAATAAAAAATATGTTCATTAAACTAACATCAAAATACAATTATTACCAAAAATCATTGGTAATCATGCCATGAACATAACCATTTCAAATATCACTTTATAAAATATTTTCATGTCAAAATTACACACTTAAGATGGTAAGAAATTTATGCAATGGCAATGACTATGGTATATACTAGTCATTTATTATTTTCATTTACAAGATTCTTCTTCTTTTTTAAATATTATTTTTATATTTTTATTTTCTTGATGCAGGTTTTCATCCTATCTGACATTCTCTTACTAATCAGAGTATAAATCCCTCATTTTAACTTCGATTTAGGTAATCTTGGTGTCAATTTAAAGATAAAACAATTATCTAAAACTATTATGTTGAATAATTTAGCCAAATATTAAATATGCTTGGTGATATTACTCCCTAAAGTGATAGGTTATTCTTTATCGAGTTAGTTTTGACCTCTACTTACTAATCTGTCCATATCTCTCTCATAAGAATTCCAAATTGAGTGATTCCAGTGGATAAAATTATGTGACACCTGTATCTATAATTTTTATGTTAACCAGTTATTTTAATGCCCTATAGAATGTTCCCAAAAATTCAAACACAGAAACTTTCCTAATAGATTCTTCCCTGATTAATCATTTTCTGAACACTGCTTACTAATTGAACCATATCTACCTCATATGGACTCCAAATTGAGTTATTATAGTGGCTAAAAATCTGTGAGACATAGATCTACATTTTTCATGTTAATCGTTCATTTTAATTCCTTACCAATTCTTCCCAAAATGTTAAAAATTAAAGTTTAAAATTTTGCCACCCATAGCCATACATATGCAAAACTATCTACACCAGCCTAAATATTCAAACATACATCACATGCAAGATCAATATGTAACATGATATAGCAACATCCATGACCAATCATAAAAGTTCTAAGATCAAAATCCCATATAAATGTTACAAATTCCAAAACTTTTCAAAAAGAAATATTGTTAAACCTACCTAAGGATCTCCCTAGCTCACTTAGTGAATTCGTTTTCTTGTTTCCTCTTGAAGGAAGTAGCAAGATTCCTCCCTTCCCTTAGCTTTTCTAGCAACTTAAATAAGAGAAGGAGGGTGAGTTTTTGAACCTTAAGGATGAAGAGAAAAAAATGGATTCAAGTGGAGATTTAGCTAACTTACCTTGACCACTTAGTCCTCTCGACTTCTCCTTCATCTTCTTTCCTCTCTTCTCCTCTCTTTCTCTCCTTTCCTTGCTTATGTTTTTCCTCTCCCTTACTTGGACAAAATTCTAATGTTATAAGGGTGGGTTTTACTTAAATAGACGATCAAATAATTCACCTTTTGGTGCACACTGTCGTAGGTACACCCAAATTAATACCTTACCTCAAAACTAACCTGTAGTAGTGGGAGTAAGGGTCGATTCTACAGAGACTGGAATTACCTTATGTGAATGAGAACAGGGGGATTGATAGTTGCAAATAAAATCAAGTAAACAATAACAAAAGAAATTAAGAGAGAGTGATTAATGATAAAGACGTTGGTTTCGGTTGATATCCACCGTCAAGGGATTACATTGATCATTGACAACATAATCAATCTGTAATTGAATCTCTATCATTGGGTTTCTAACCATGTTCCTCCTTAAGTCTAGTAAATTAATGACAATTGCACTAATTAAACCCTAATTAACAAGCAATCCTTTAGCACATCGGTAAACATAACTTGTTAACCGCATAAAGAACTAGAGAAACTGATAGAGCTAAACAAATATAAACACATCGGCTATATCTAATTTAGTTAATCATTCATCATAGGTTCAATGATTTATAATCCAAAATCCTTAAACCTATTTGCCTCACGAATCGCAGAATTGAAGACTTTGTTCAAAACACAAATCAGCGGTAGATTAAAATAGACAAAATACTAGTAGGCCTCCTAGCAATCATATGAATAATCATTAAGAATAACAACAGATGAACAATCAATACTCAAATCAAATTGAAAAAATAACATCAAATCCACATCTCACAATGTATAAAAATCCCTTGAGGTTTCAACCTACCTCAACCAACTAAAAAGAACTAGCCACGCAGGGCCACTAGAAAATCTAAAGAAGAATTGAAGAACTTGGATGAAGAATTGGATGTCTTCTCTGCTTGCTTTACGCCCTTTTTTATAGATTAACCCCTCCTAATTGAAGTATGAGTGTTTCTAGGTCAAATCCCGGTCCATCGGGCTTCAATTAGAGTCAAGAAACCCTAAAAATCGCGAATTCAGCGAACTGGTGTGGCGACGGGCGCCGCGGCGGTCCAAAAAACTTCTGACGGGGCGCCGCGATGCCTAGGATAGCTCTGGTGAACTCTGATTCTGATGCTCGGGCATCGCGGCACTAGGCATCGGGTGCCGTGGCGCCGGGTGCTTCTGGGCAACAAATGCCGCGGCGTGCTAAGGAGCGTCGCGGCCTTCCGAACCTGCAATGACGACGAGCGCCGCGGCGCTCTCTTACGAGCGCCATGGCGCCCAGAAAATTCTGAAATTTGTAAAAGTTCCAAACACAAAAGTTGTATCTCTATTTCTCTTATTTCTATAGCCATTGGAATCGCCTTAATTGGATCTGAATTGAAGGAGATATGACAAAATTAGTGACCAAAGGTCAGAATTCATCATGCTGCACTGTGATTCTGATTTGCGAGCTCTGTAACGCTATTAAATCTCCAGAATTTGACCAAGTGTTTAACATAAAAGTTGTATATAATTGTGTTATCCTCTTATAGCCACTTGAATCACTTTGATTGGAGTTCATAAGAGGAAGATATGCTCAAAACAGTTCTGAAAGGTTTGGAATTGCTACAATGTAGCATTTTTCCATGAATTTCTTATCTTTTTCTTATCTTTTCTTCTTTCTTTGTTCCTACAACACAAAACACAAAACTAAGCTAATTCCTAATTATAATTTACTTAAATCAAACAAAAAGTAAGTTTAAAGGTATTAACATCATGCTTAATTAAGATCACATCACCTTTTATGATCATGGGTCTACCTTATCACAATTAGGATGCACTTGATTGCTTTTTGGGGAAAGATAACTCATGTTCTTGTCTTCCTCTCCATTAGTCAAGATATGCATAACAAAAGAAGATTTTTATTTTGAAAATCATGATAAAATATTTTTAAGACAAGGGACAAGGTCCCTTTGATTTAGGGATTCATTTTCTTTTTCTTTCGTCTCATACAAGTATAATAGATTTGTCTTTCTAAGTGGCAAGTTTCTGGCCCTTGAATCTCCCATGTTAGGCTGAAATTATTTGTGTAGGATAGGGATGTTTTATCCAAATGCCATGTATTATTATACCACTTACTAAAATTATGAGTGTGGGTTATAGATGTTTTGTCCTAATGCCATGTATTATTACACCACTTGCTAAAATTACGAGTGTATAATATAGATATTTATCACACCACTTGCTGAATTTTTTGTCTTAATACCATGTCACCTAATCTTGATTACACTATTATTTCATCACATGATTTTTATTTTTATTTTTATTTTTCCCTCTTGGATTTGGGCTCATTCTTGCCCATTTCCTTTACTTTGGCTAAAATTCTACCTTTCATAATGGGCTTGGTCACATTTTCATGTTTTTTGGGCTACTGGTCCAATTTCTATATCCTAGTCCAAGTCTATGTTTTATTTCTTTCTTGTGCTATCCTATTGGCTTACTAGAAATTCATGTGAAGTGAAAAAACTCTATATGAAGTGTCCATAGATGAAAGCCCAATTTATGGGTGGAGATATTAAACTTTGTAACTTTAACTCTTGAATTAGAAAAAAAATACCCTAATCCAATCTTCTTGAAATTTTAAGACCTTTACTTACTTCACAAAAATTTATCTTCCTTACCCAAGAATTTCACATTTCTTTCGTATGTTATTTCTAAGTTTTTCTCTTAGATTTTCTCTCTTTACCTATTCCCTTAATGTTAGAACATTTTCTATGCATACACGTAAGGTGAAGAATTTCTAAGGATTATATTTCCTTAGATATTTAAAAATTGTATAATAAATTTTATTTCCTGAATTAAATATTTATGTACCTTTATTAATAAATAAAAATTTAGGTATGTTACTTTGAATACTTTTGTACTTTTATTAATACATGAAACAAAATTAGGGATGTTACACTTTGTACAGAACACAGCCTGGTCATGCTTCAGGTACACCAAGCACGGCATGGCCGTGTTGGAGGCTACCAAGCTCAATTCCATGCAGTTTCTTTTGTGTTTGCTCCTTACTTCTTCCTCAACTTGTTCAAGTACATGTAGCTCTTCACATGAATGTTTTCCCTTGATTCTTGGCCTCTTTTGCTCACCTACAAACATAAAACAAACCAAAATAGTATCCAGAGCAAGCAAAACAAAATAGAATCAAAAGCAGGACAACAATTGATGAGTGAGTTTTATACTCATAAATTAAATATTTTCATCTTATCTTTTGCCATAATTAAGCATAAATCTCCCTTACTTGTCTTTAGTTTTGTGTCTTTCTTACAGATGGAGAGAAGAGTAGAAAATGGACTTAATTGGAGGAATCAGAGCTAAATTGTGGTTCTTTGGGAATGATGTCTATAAATCAAGCAGATAAAAAAAATTCATTAAGAATGGCTGAGTAAGGAGCATTATCATATTGTCTCTTGAGACGCATCCTAATGGATATATGCACAAATTTATTCTTGATTTATGATCACATTTCCAAAAGAACTAAAACATAAAGATTCAAGGCAAAGCACCCAATGTTGAGAATATGTTTGCTGGTTGCAGTCCAGCCCAACCTTGCTGTAGTACTTGGGCCATAGCTCCGACAATACATATCCAATATGTATGAAATTTGGTAGATGTGTAGCCGACACAATTGGGTACAAATTTTATGTTCAAGTGGTCAGGAAATTCGTACATTAAAAGAGCCAAAAGTGGGCTAGAATAGAATCTGACTACTGCTACAGTCCAGCCCGACTTTACTCTAGTATTTTGACCATAACTCATACATTACATATCCAATTTGTCCACAATTTGTCTTGACGGAAAGCTTATGAAATTGTCTACAACTTTCGTGTTGATGAAGTCAGCAAATTCTGTGGATTTCAAGACGATATTCAAGGATCGATTTCGGTGCACATGATGGAATCCAAATTGTCAACTTTGTACAACTTCCTACCTAACAATTTTGACAATTATCACACCTACCACACCTAATTGTATCTATAAATGGAGGGCTTAAGGGGTGAGTGGAAGAGCTTTTGGGAGGAGACTTGGGAGAGAGCTTGGGAAAGCTTTGTTGGAATTCTACATACTTGTAATGTTATTCTCTCTTTAGACATCTTGTATTTTTCATTTTCTTTCGTAATATTATCATGTTTCTTCATCCTTCATTTTACTTTCTCGCTTTAATTATGAAGAACTAATCTCCTAATGCTAAGGTGAAAGGGTGAAACTTTTGGTATGAGAATAATAATTTATCTAACTCTTAATCTTAATGTTTATCTTTAATATTGTATTTACCTTCTTATTTCTTTTCTTGTGATTATTTCTTAATGGCTGGTTTTATCTTACCGCCTATCTCTTATTATTTTTATGGTTGGCTTCGCTACCTATCTCTTGTTATGTTTCTTCTTCTTACCTCTTTTCATTCTAATCTTATAAACTTAGAATCTTGATACATTGTAGACAATCTTTGGCACAATAAATGCTTGAATCAATCTTGATTTATTGTAGACAATATAATGATTGGCACAATGTACGCTCGACTTTAAGTACAAGTTATCTTTTGCATCTTTGTATTTTAAATCTTGCGAAGTGTGAATCTTGATATATTGTAGACAACATGACAATTGGCACAATATATACTTGAATCCATTTTACAAGAATGTTTTAATTATTAGTGAGGAGGTAAATATAATTCATGTATAAACAAAGTTGAGCTTAAATTAACATATCATCTGATTAGAACTTTATTTGTGTAAGGATTCTAATTGAGTAACAAAAGAGTTAAATTTATCTTTATTCGATATACCAAGAGTGGATCCCCTAACCTTAGCATGCTTCTTTAATTTGAATACATCTTCATTTAATTTCAGTATATTAGTTCTTTGTGTAATTTGTTCAATATTCCTCTCACAAAACAAGACATCGGGAACTAGGTTAGAAGTATTTATTTCGAATCTATATTAGAATTTTCTCTCAATTGGCAATCTGTGTGGGATCGACCTTGCATACCACTAAATCTATACTCCAATAGATTCGTGCACTTGCGAGTTTTAATTAAAACAACAACAATAATCACAAATTCATTATAAGTTAGGGGATAAAATATAACCATTAAACCCTCAATTTTCCCCTTTATTACTTAACAAACTACATTAGCATTTATATAACAACAGTTAAGAGTAAAATGATAAAATAACTAAATTATTTATCATTTAGTGATTTTTAGGACTAAATTGTGTAATAGTATAAATTTCAAGACTAATGTTTAAGACCTTAGTAAATTTGGAGACTAATTTATATGTTTACTCAATTATATTATAATTTTGCTATACTGTAATGTAAAAATAGCCATACGTGTGAAGTTATAAATTTATCTTGCCTATTGAATGAATGTATAGGATTATGGAATTAGCTTTACAGCTAGTCATCATATCTACATCATCTTGCACATTCTCATAATTTTTGTCTCAATCATTTGAAGAATTAGTGAGATCATCATCAGCGTTAACGTCATCTCCTACTTCTAATTCTACCTCTTCTTCCTCATTGTTGACATCAGATGCGTTAATATCTTCTCTTCATAATATAATAGTATCAATATCCATTGATGGTTTATTTAATCCATCTCCTCTTTCAAAAAACTCATTAAGTGGGGAAGGATCCAATTAGTTTTCATTATCAAGTAAGTCATATATATTACTTGGTTTGACTCGTACCACAATGTGGCAATTTGAATTACAACCATGTTTGACATAATACATAGAATTAGCTTGATATCCTAGCTAAGATAAATGGATCATATGTGTAACGCTTTCTTAAGACATTTACACTAATGAACACATACTTAATGTGCATAAATATCTATTAAGTAAATAAAAATAATAATAAGCTTAATTAAATAATTTCAAATGCAAAAACAAAGTTAATAAGTGGTGACAAACTTAACTTTTCAATAGGATATATTCATCAAAATTAAACAAAACCACCAATCCTTGCCTCTTTTGCTTGGTGAATTGACAAATAAACCATAATATCAAAGAAGACAAGTGGAAGTACACACTAACTTACAATTCATCACTGCTATATTTGCATGTAGTTGATTCAGCTTAGCCATCTTTAATTCTTTAAAGCACAAGTAACTCAAGAATAATGACAAATCAATTAATGGATTTATCCATTAATAAAACCTCCCTAATTGCAAGTGGAAGAATATGCTTAAAAATAAATGATGGTCAAGGCTCTTGAAACCAAAAATTTTTTGTTTCTTAACATTTATACAACAACCTATGTTGGAGGCATAAGCATCAAGAAACTTGATTTCTTTGATGATTTCATAGAGTTTGGTGATTTCACAAAGTTTGGTCTTCTCACCTAGACATTGTATATCAGGGGAAAATATGTATCTATCTCCACTTTTTATTGGATGAAGTGGTTTTTCAATTATCATAATTTTTTAGTCCAATTGAAATTTCAAATTATCCTTTGTTTTTCCATCAATTTCCAACAATGTCCCAACATGCTATACCAAGTGTTCTTCTCAATATGCATGACATCTAAATTGTCTTAATAATACAGGCCTCCAATATGGTAGTTCAAAACAAATTTACTTTTCTTCTTTCAATTATGACATGCATCCTCATATAGTTTTCTTTCTCTTGTGATCTCACTATCTACCACTTGTGACACTAAGAAAGTATTTAGTTATACAAGCACATCATCTCTTGATAAAGGTTAAGGTACTAGCCTTTCTTCCTTTGTATTGTCAACAAAATTTTTATTCTTAAGCCAAGAATGATTTGATGGTAAGAACCTATGATGACCCATATAACAATGCTTTTTACTATATTTCAACTGATATGAGGAAGTTTCTACATGACAAAAAGGACAAGCTAATTTTCCCTTGGTGCCTTACTTGAACAACATGCCATAAGTTAGGTAGTCATTAAGCTCCATAAAAAATATGCGTGCCATTGAAAATTTTGTTTTAGGGAAGCATTGTAAGATTCAATTCCAATCTTTCACAACTGTTTCAAATCATCAATCAATGGCTGGAGTTACACATTAATACTATTGCCAAGCCCTTTTGTGCCAGGAATAAATAAAGAGAGGAAAAACTTGGGTTATTTCATGTATAACCAAGGAGGTTGATTATAAGGAATTAAGGCACAGGTCACATATTGTAAGAAAAACTCATGATACCAAAAAGGATTGAAACAATCCAAAGCAATTCCAAGCTTTACATTGCATGGATCTAAAGCAAAAGAGGGATACTACTCATCGAAATTTTTCTATGCATGAGAATCTGTTGGATACTTGGATCCCTAGTATTCCATCATCAACTACTCATTCTTATGCCACCTCATATCTTTTGCTATTTGTTTTGTCATGAATAACCTTTGCAGTCTTGGTTTTAAAGGAAAATATTGAAGTACCTTAAGAGGAACTCTTTTTGTTCTCCTAGTCAAGTTGAATGTGGTAGCCCCATCTTCATCCTTACATGATTTCCATCTACTCTCACCACATTTGGGGCATTTGTCAAGACTAGCTTGTTTTTTTCTATATAAGATGCAATTATTAATACATGCATCTACTTCTCATAATTAAGTCCAAAATCCTTAATGATCTTATGAATTTCATAAATACAATTGGGAAGCACATTTCCTTTGAGAAATTAAAGCATCACTTAATAGCTTAAGTAAAGCATCAAAGGATATATTACTCCATCCGTGAAGACATTTCATTTGAAAAAGACGCATTATAGAAGACAGTTTGGAAAATTTCTTACAATTTGGTAAAAGCTTTTGATCAACATTGCTTAATAACCTATAAAAATCTTAGCTTTTGTAGGCTCTTGAATTCAAGTTTAGCTACCTCATTGAGCTTATAGCTTATTTTATCAATAGCGCGACATCGATACATAACATGTAACATAGAGAAGGTTTGGGCATCATCATTCCATATATCATCTAAGTTATCATTACATTTATCATCATTAGAAGATTTAAACTCTCCATGATTAGTCTACTTATCATAAGTTGGATCTATTTGCTAAACAAGTAGATCTGTTTCCACCTCTTCTCATGTTTACGAACATTGTTACAAGTAATACATGGACATTGAATTGTGTCTATAACATTAGGATTGGAAAATGCAAAGCTTAGAAATTACTTTGCTCCATTTAAGTACTTTAGTAATGTTCTATCTTTAAGAGACAACCTATTCTTACCCATCTAAAATTACCTACAATGAAATATTAAAGCAATTCTTACTCAA
Organism: Gleditsia sinensis; assembly: GCA_037074535.1. Lineage (NCBI taxonomy): Eukaryota > Viridiplantae > Streptophyta > Magnoliopsida > Fabales > Fabaceae > Gleditsia > Gleditsia sinensis. The sequence continues at coordinate 27,597,827 of CM073468.1, read as the reverse complement.
AAATTATATATAAAAAAACACTATAATGAGAGAATATATAAAAATTAGCTACTACCATTGACTTTAGAATACACTAATATACTACTATTGACTTTAGAGCTCACTAGTTATACTGGTAAGGACTTATAAAATGTTGTTTAAGCATTTTGAAATGTCTACCAGTGTTTTTGTTCAACTCTCTTACTCTTGTTATGCTTGGTTAAGCCAAAAAGAAAAGAAAAATTAGCTTAAGCATTATAACACTTTTAAATAACTATAATATAAGCTTCAACATGATAAAAGGGTTTACTTTTTAAATATTTTTTTATTCACCACAACTAATTCAATCATTTTCTTTCAAGTTTAATTTTAAATTTCAAACGAACTATATTTGTTTATTTTTTAACTATTTTTTAAAATATTTTATTCTTTTTATCCATAATTTTTACATTTTATACGTAATAATTAATTCATTCTGTTTCTTTTACTTATTTTACATACCACAAATAATTCATTTATTTTATTTCAGGCTTAACTTAAAATATATTTGATTGCTTTTTAACCACTTTTTTTAAAAAATATTTCATTATTTTGTCAATCATTTTTACCTTTTATACATACCAATTAATCTATTCTGTTTCTTCTATTTATTTTATACACTCCAAGTAATTTATTCATTTTTTTCAAGTCTAATTATAAATTTTAAATAAAATATATTTGTTTACTTTTTAATCAATTTTTTTAATTACAATTCATTCCTTTTGTCCATAATTTCTACATTTTATACATAACAATTAATCTATTTAGTTTCTTCCATTTATTTTTTATTTATGAAAAATAAGTAATTATTTAATTTCTTCCAAAAAAATTTTAAACATAATGGAAACTACACCAAATAATTTTTATCTCAAAATTTTTAAATTTTATATTTTTCTAATGAGAAGTTTGTGTTTTTTTTTTCTTCTAATTTCATCATAACAATTGGAACATGGACTATTTCTTTCTCCTAATTTCATTATAAGCGAACAATCTATCTAGCATAATATTATCATTTTAAGCTACATAATATAAGCACTATGTATATACATAACAAAATAATATAATTATAATTATATAAGCAAACAATATACCTCTCAGATATTTGAAGTAATACATCATACCAAAAATATATACAATTTTGGAGCTATATATCTAGCATATACAATATATCAGTAACTATTTGAAACTATATAACATCATTTCCTATATAAACTCATTCAAGCAAGCACCATACGAAAAACATGAATGGAGAAAAGTGGAGGAAATATGATACATATCTTTAGTGAAAACAAAGAGCTACAAGATGGTAGAGAATGAACGAATTATAGCTTTAAGAGAGACAATCAACAAGGAAAATGCAAGAAAATAATAAAAAAAAGGAGAAGAAATGGGAGACTTTGTGTGAGAGAAACGGAACAACGAGAATTGAACAAAGAAGCAAACGGAATTGAAGGATGAGTGCACGGAGAAGCAAAATTATAGGGGATTTAACGACAACTCCTTAATGAACCATCATTAAATTTGTACTTAACAACAGTTCATTTAAAAATTGTCATTTAAGTTAGCAAGGATCACAAGAAACAATCAGAATCACGTAGATTTAACAATGATTTGGTCAAAACCATGATTAAGTAAGACATTTTTGCCCATAACTGTCATTACATTTCATAATCTCTTAGGAATGATCAAACTATCACAAATATTTAGGCAAAACCATCGTTAAATATATTGATTTAACTACGCTTTTTAGACCATCATTAAACCTGGTTTTAGCCACAGTTTTTATTGACCGTGGTTAAACCTCCTTAGCTAAACCCCCCCATTTCTTGTAGTGATTGAAGCCAACTACTATCCAACTTATTCTCATTTTGGCATTGACATATTAGTGGAAATCTATAAATTGGATGTGAATAATGCCTTCCTAAATGGCATTTTATAGGAAAATGTTTTCATTGTCACCTCCATAGTTTAAAGGAACACGATTAATAAATAAAATTTATCCAAAACATATTTTATATAACCATCAACAATATAACATAGTAGATTTAACGAAATAAAAAACATGTGTTCATAATTTTCTAAGCGTAATCAAATATACATGCCAAGTCTATACATCAATATTATAGCAGAAGCAAAGATTTTGCCTGTAGCGTTTAGAGCACGCTCTAAAGTAAAAAACACAAATAATCTAAAACTGTGAGCTTTGGAAACAAGTAGGCTCACTTAGAGGATATGTCACCTAGCTACAGGGGAAGGATCAGACTCTGTATCTTTATCTGAAAAATATGAAAATATCATATAGTGAAATTGACAATTCAGTGAGTAGATAAGACCTATTATGATTTTCTAGGTAAGCATATGGATGTACTTGTATGTTAAAAATGTCACTTCTCGTTAAGGTAAAATATAGATCAGAAGTCATAATTAAAAGGTAATATAAAAATTAAAGATAAATATAGTGCATCATGCTCATATAAAGTTTCACAATAAAAGGTTTCATATGTTCTTCAATGTACAAACTTTAAAGCTTAGGAGGACTCTCAATCAGAACCATTATTTAATTTCAAGCACACAGGAACGGAGGTCAATCACAAATCAGATAGTTGACATTTTGCCTAATAATATGAGGCATCCCTCTCTCCTTTAAAGAACAAATTTTGTGTGATGGCCGTCACACAAAGCTAACAATACCCCTTTTAACTACAGTTTTGTCACGCCCCTAATTTTTAAGGCACGTGAAACCCATATACTATGAACAGATATTTCCATAAATATCCATAATTCAATTCATAATCATGTAATAGGTTCCCATCCATATACAATATACAAATTAACTCCATAAATATCAGAGTAACGGTAGAAGCAGAGATCCTGCCTGTGGCATATAGAGCATACTCTAGAATACAAACACAATACAGTACAAATAATGTGAGCCTTGAAAGCAATGTAGGCTCACCCAGAGGGTAAACAGTCTAGCTGATCACCTATCTGCAGGACCAAACTCTGTCTCCTTATTTGAAAAATATATCCACAACGTGTAGTGAGTTTTACAACTCAGTGAGCATATAAGACCTTCTATAACCTCTTAGGTTAGCATATGGATGACTTATTCTTTAAAATTCATCATATAGAAAGTACAATTTAGAAGTACATCCATATGGAACACGTATTTCAAATATCCTTATTTCACAATATATCCCAATATTCTAAAATCAAATACAGTACAATACGATTATAAACAAATACTTTGATGCAATAAAAGATTTCACATGCTTTAGGAGGTTTCCATATTAGAACCAATACAATAAATAATCACAAGCACACAGCAAGGGAGGGTAAATCACATATCAATATACGAGGCATCCCACTTTCCCCGATAACAATAACTCCCGTGTGTTGGCCGTCACACGAGACTAGCACCACCCCTGCTAGCTGAAGTATCAAGGTGCACCAAGGCTAACATTCCCTGCTGTTAGCAGACAGTGACTCCAATAGGATTCCTCCACAAATACCATATTTGCACATATGCCATATAGTTTAAAACAAACGTTTCAGTATAAATTCATAATTTTCAATCTCAGTACAATTCCTCTGTCAGAAACTTCCTAATCAGGGTTTATCACATATACATGCCATTTTCCAAGGCAATCATATAACTTTATAAATCAATGTGTCGTGTACAATATATTTTATTTACCATACGATAAGAAATACATTTAAAATCACATATTCAATGAGTTCAAAAATCTCATTTTCAAGAAGAGTATAGGGTAAACAATAGAAAGAATTATCTACTCACAGGGTAAGGCTCCAAATTGGACAGCTCTAAAAATATATTATTTTCAAGTCTAAATTTGACCAAATAAGTTTCCAAAACGTGTTTAGAGGGTCCAAAAACCTTCATTGCCGAAAAATACTATTCACCGCTGAAAATACTATTCACTGCCATTATTCATCACCGGAAAATACTATTCATCGTCACTATTCACGCCTGAAATCACTATTCACCGCCACATAAAAAGTTACCAAATGACCGAAAGAAATACATATCCTAATGTTTATTTAACTTCTGAATTCATCACGGTGTCAGATTTCTAATTTGAGGTCTCTAAATAAGTGTTTCAAAATTTACCTTTTTTCAAAAAATTTCTACTTCAGATCTACGGCGTTTCAACGGTTGATTTCAAAAATTGATCGGTCAAAACTGTAGTATTCTCCATCCTGAATCCAATAACACCTTCAGTTTTGAGATCGGAATATGCCACAAGCATGATCCCTGCTTCTGCCGTTACTCTGATATTTATGGAGTTAATTTGTATATTGTACATGGATGGGAACCTATATGTATCAATTTACATGATTATGAATTGAATTATGGATATTTATGGAAATACCTATTCATAGTATATAGGTTTGACGTGCCTTAAAAATTAGGGGCGTGACCAACCAGACTCCCTTAGAGTTGGTAAAACTATATTTAAATATTGCTTACAATCCTCTGAACTCTTGGAATATTCTAGTATATTATCAGTAATTATAATAACAAATTGATCCAGGGATGGCTTTAATACTTTTTTTATATATCAAGTCCATGAATGCAACTGGGCATTTGTTAGACTAAATGACATCAACAAGAGCTCATAATGCCCATAACGAGTCCTAAAAGAAATTTTTCGAATATCCTCTTCCTTATCCTCAATTGATGATATCCAGATATCAAATCAATTCAATTTTTTTTAAAATATTGAGCACCCTGTAGCTGATCAAACAAACCATCTATACGAGGTAATGAGTATTTATTCCACATTGTCACTTTATTCAATTGTCTATAATCTATACATAGTCATAGTAATCCATCTTTCTTTTTCACAAATAGAACTAGAGCATTCTTAATATTTGGTATTTGTATCAATTCTCAATATCACATCAAAGTCTACCATATCTAGACAACCAGGTACATCGGATGTCACATTCAGAAACCACCATATTTGGTATTTGTATCAATTCTTTAAATTCTTTAGGATGCCTATCCCTTTCACTTCAAGCTGTAATTGATTCATAGATATCTCTTAAGATGTCATAATATTCAATCCATCTTATACTATAAACTTTAGCAACTTGGAATAGAAAGGAATTTGAAACCATATAGAATCCCTTAGCAGCACCTGAAGTACAAATATGTCCGGCTCATATCGATACTAAAGGTTCTACTAAAGAATCCTTTGCTCTGATAGCCACAGGGAAACCTAATGCTCTGATAGCCACAGGGAAACCTAATGCTCTGATACCAACTTGTCACGCCCCTAATTTTTAAGGCACGTGAAACCCATATACTATGAACAGGTATTTCCATAAATATCCATAATTCAATTCATAATCATGTAATAGGTTCCCATCCATATACAATATACAAATTAACTCCATAAATATCAAAGTAACGGCAGAAGCAGGGATCCTTCCTGTGGCATATAGAGCATACTCTAGAATACAAATACTATACAATACAAATAATGTGAGCCTTGAAAGCAATGTAGGCTCACCCAGAGGGTAAACAGTCTAGCTGATCACCTATCCGCAGGACCAAACTCTCTCCTTATCTGAAAAATATATCCACAACATATATTGAGTTTTACAATTCAGTGAGCAGATAAGACCTTCTATAACCTCTTAGGTTAGCATATGGATGACTTATACATTAAAATTCATCATATAGAAAGTACAATTCAGAAGTACATCCATATGGAACCAGTATTTCAAATATCCTTATTTCACAATATATCCCAATATTCTAAAATCAAATACAGTACAATACGATTATAAACAAATACTTTGATGCAATAAAAGATTTCACATGCTTTAGGAGGTTTCCATATTAGAACCAATACAATAAATAATCTCAAGCACACAGCAAGGGAGGGTAAATCACATATCAATATAGGAGGCATCCCACTCTCCCCGATAACAATAATAGGAGGCATCCCGCTCTCCCCGATAACAATAACTCCTGTGTGTTGGCCGTCACACGATGCTAGCACCAACCCTACTAGATGAGGTATCAAGGTGCACTAGGGCTAACATTCCCTGCTGTTAGCAGACAGTGATTCCAATAGGATTCCTCCACAAATACCATATTTGCACATATGCCATATAGTTGAAAACAGAAGTTTCAGTATAAATTCATAATTTTCAATCTCAGTACAATTCCTCTGTCAGAAACTTCCCAATCAGGATTTATCACATATACATGCCATTTTCCAAGGCAATCATATAACTTTATAAATCAATGTGTCGTGTACAATATATTTTATTTACCATACGATAAGAAATACATTTAAAATCACATATTCAATGAGTTCAAAAATTTCATTTTCAAAATCATACTCTTCTTGAACTATATACCAGATAGTAAATAAATTCAGATAATCTAATCCATTTCAGATATATATAAAAGTATGAATCACTTGTAAACATAATCAATTATTCATTTAAAGTTCAAGAAGAGTATAGGGTAAGCCATAGAAAGAATTATCTACTCACAAGGTAGGGCTCCAAATTGGACAGCCCTAAAAATATATTTTTTTCAAGTTTAAATTTGATCAAATAAGCTTCAAAAACGTGTCCGGAGGGTCCAAAAACCTTCACCGCCAGAAAATACTATTCACAACCACTATTCATCGTCGAAAATTACTATTCACCACCATATAAAAAGTTACCAAATGACCTAAAGAAATACAAATCCTAATATTTATTTAACTTTTGAATTCATATACGGTGTCAGATTTCTAATTTGAGGTCTCTAAGTAAGAGTTTCAGAATTTACCTTTTTCAGAGATTTTCTACTTCAGATCTACGGCGATTCAACGATTGATTTGAAATTTCTAAACATTTACATTCTCAATAACATTTAGTTGAACTCTTAAATCATGATTTTTCTTTATAAAAATCTCAATAAAAAAATTACAAAATAAATATCTTTATACATAATAAAAGAAAGAATATTTCTAAAAATATGACAAAAATTCATTAGAGACCAATATAATTATTTGAACACAATAAATATTTTACTTAAAAGTCTACTTACTTTTATAAAAACGTAATCATTTTTAAACAAATAAAAATATATTTGCTTATAGCGAAATACTATCATTTAAAAATAAAAATTATGCGTCAAAACGTAATTTCCCATATTTTCTTTGTACTTCTTTAATCTATGTAAATAATGAACTTATTTTCACTGGTTCTTATCTCTATTTTCAAAATCCTCTCTTTAATTCAAGATTTTCTTTAATTTGAACTTAATTAAATTTACGGTTATTACATTTTAGATTATCATCCATCTATTCCTTTCAAAATTTCTATTACTTTAATCTACTAACTAATTGGACACCATAATAACTGAGTTTCAAAGAAAAGAAATTAACTTTCCTTGTAATGAGGGAAAAGAACCTTACATTTAATGCCAAAAATTAATGTAGGACGATGCAGCAGAAAATACGAAAGACGTAATAGAGCATGGTGCCAAAATAGGAAGTTAGAAGTTTGGACAAAACATTGACAGGAAATTAAAATCGGTGGCCGTAATTCTTGAAAATCTGTAAACAAAATCTAGCTGCTATTTCGGCGAAAATCGGTGGCCGCAAATTTTGAATATATGTACCAAAATTAATTCAGAGATACTGTTATTCGGCGAATGCATATCATATGGAAAAGAAATATTTCTGAGCTTATAACTTGTCACACCCCTAATTTTAAGGCACGTGAAACCCATATACTATGAATAGGTAATTCCATAAATATCCATAATTCAATTCATAATCATGTAAATTGATACATATAGGTTCCCATCCATAGCGGTACAATAATGGCCATGTACTACTAGTTACAGATGGAAATCTAAGTCCAATTTGTGCTTTCCATGGTTGTCTGTTGTCCATTCTATTCGAGTCATAGTTGAATCAGGTACATGAACATATGCTTGTAAGGCATCAATCAATTCCTCAGCATTTAAAGCCGAGATAAGAATTCTTCGTGCTGAGTATGGGATAAACCTTTGTTCTACAGCATGATCAAGAAAAGACAACAGACCATCAAAGAAGTGGTTACCATTTAACAAACCTATCGGTTTATGATGCATATTCAGTTGTGCCTAAGAGACTATTTGGAAAATCTCTTCTAAAGTACCAAAACCACCTGGTAAGGCAATGAAGGCATCAGCATTGCTCATCATTCTAGCCATGCGCTCATGCATGGATGCAACCCTAAATTCTTCCTCAATTGTCTTTCCTATGATGTTGGATGCAACTAGAGCTGTAGGAATAATACCTAGAACTTTGCATCCTCCTATATGTGAAGCTATAGACACACACCCCATTAACTCACGGTTACCTCCACCGTAGACTAAACGAATTTTTCTCCTGGCCAGCACCATACCCAGATTTTGTGCTGCTTTCATATACTCTCCATCTTTTCTAAGACTGGAACCACAAAAGACACAAATATTTCGAAACTAACGAAATGTGGTTCCTTCCATAATTGCTATTACCCTAACTTTGAGTATGAAGGTAAAGATACTAATGTAAGCATTTATAGAATTCAGAGAAGGACATACTTATGACAGCTATACAAATAGCCTAAGTAATATTAGAATAGCTATGTGAGTGATTAGAGGATATAAGCTAAATTGAAGGTGAAAATTTCAAAAATGACGGCAAGCATGTATATATACAGTAGTTATGACTGTGACCCATATTAAGCACGTAAAGAGAATAAGGTTAAGATATCACTATAAATTAGCCTTTTCCTTATTGTCCTTAATGAAACATTGATGTCTTGATTCTTATTGCAAACCAGTTAGTTGTTGAAGAGGGACAATCAAAAGATTTATCTTGTTTTTCTCAATGTTCTTACCAGTCGACTATTGGTTTATAAGTCGACTAGCTATTTTGAGAAATTTTAATTTGGACTAATTATTTTACAGTTGATTGATTACATATATTTTGAAGCAACCAACTGCATCCTACCAGTTAACTATGTGCTCTTGTTTTTCACAGACTTTATAAGCTCAAAAATATTTATTTTCCATACGATATGCTTCCGCCGAATAACAGTATCTCTGAATTAATTTTGGTACATATATTCAAAATTTACGGCCACCGATTTTCGCCGAAATAGCAGCTAGATTTTGTTTACAGATTTTCAAGAATTACGGCCACCGATTTTAATTTCGTGTCAATGTTTTGTCCAAACTTCTAACTTCCTATTTTGGCACCATGCTCTATTACGTGTTCCGCATTTTTTGCTTCATCGTCCTACATTAATATTTGGCATTAAATGTAAGGTTCTTTTCCCTCATTACAAGAAAAGTTAATTTCTTTTCTTTGAAACTCAGTTATTATGGTGTCCAACTGGTTAATGGATGATGATCTAATAGTGCTTTGACGAATGCGTAATATCCCGTAATTTTATTTTTTAAATGATAATGTTTTGCTATGAACAAATATATTTGTATTTATTGAAAAGCAAGTATATTTTTAATTAAAATGATTTATGTTTTGGTTACAATAATTATATTGGCCTCTACTAAATTTTTTTGGTATTTTTCAAAATATTCTTTCTTTTAATATGAATAAAGATATTCATTTCGAGATTTATTTTATAACGATTTTTATCAAGAAAAATTATGATTTAAGAGTTTAACTAAAGATTTATGAGAATGGAAATTTTTAGAAAATTTTGGGATATTTTATGATCAAAAACGGAATTTATATGAATTTATATAAAAAAAAAGTCCTATTATTAATTATTAAATAATTATTATTATTAAAAAAAAAGAAATAAATGAAAGGAGAAACCCACAGCATCGTCTACAAATCGAAGACGAAGAGAGGAGTGAATAGTAAATAGGAGAGTGAATAGTACCTTCAATTTTTTTTCTCGATCTGCAGTGCCTATTGGTTTCCAATCTCAAAACTGAAGTTGTTATTGGATTTAGGACGAAGAATACTTCAGTTTTGACTGATCAATTTTTCAAATCAACCATTGAATTGCCGTAGATCTGAAGTAGAAAATCTCGGTAAAAAGTAAGTTCTGAAAATCTTACTTAGAGACTTCTAATTGAAAATCTGACACCGTAGATGGATTCAGAAGCTAGATAAATATTAGGATGTGTATTCTTTTCGGTCATTTGGTAACTTTTTATGTGGCGGTGAATACTGATTTCCGGCGATGAATAGTAACGGTGAATAGTGAATCCGGCGGTGAATAGTGACCAATTCTTGAAGTTGCTATCTTGATTGTTTGGACCCTCCGGATACATTTTTGAGGTCAATTTGATCAAATAGAGATTGGAAAATTACATTTTAGGGCTGTCCAATCTGGAGCCCTTACCAGGTGTGTAGATAATACTTACTATGACATTATTTTTAACTATCCATTTGATGCATCCACATGAGACATTACTATTAATATGAAATTTATTTTTTTAAAAACATGACTCCTAGTATAACCTTTAGAAATGCAGGACAAGCATCATTTATATTTTAGTTCTCTATTGATATTAAGCTATACTAATTGAGAATACTCAAAATTATTTTGGTTTATGGTGATGTTCATATTTTATATGAATTGATAAATGGTTTTTATGAGGCACATGTGTGGGCCTTTGGATATAAATGTATAAGTTAAATTTATGTTGTTGTGGCTATTGTTTATCAGTAAGCATATGCTTTTCTGGAAGATATGTGACATTATTATTTATTTTGCATTTCCTGTTATTTCTTTCTAGTATTTATACGAAAGAATTTAAAGTAGCTATGAATGTTAACCCTAGGGCATATTGAGTTTTGTGTAATGGACTTTTACTTGCCTGACGGAGTGTGCGGGCTTTTGCCTGATGGATAAATTGTACGGGCTTTTGCCTGATGGATGATTGTGCGGGCTTTTGCCTGATGGATAATTGTGCGAGCTTTTACTTGATGGATAATTGTGCGGGCTTTTGCCTGATGATTCCTGATTGATGGTGATCACTCTTTTTATTGCATGTTTGAAAAATGACTATTGATTTGATTGTATTTATTTATATAATATCGTAACATTGATATTATGTATTTTGATACTAGAACTTTCTTGTTATTGATCTTTCAAACATATGATGTATATGGCATTCATCTTTTTCTTGTTTTAAATATTTACTTGTGAAGGAAAAACTTGTGCCTTGCTTGTCATGTTTCCGTTATGGTAAGAATTACCTGCTCACTCAGTTGTCAAACTCGCTACACGATATTTCTATTTTTTTCATATAAGAATACAGATTTTGGTCAATCTCCTTCAGATAGCTGGTCAGTTAGGCAACACATTTTATGGGTGAACCTACTTTATTTTCAAGGTTCTCAGCTTTTGGCTTATATTGTATTTTATACTCTAGAGTTGCTCCATATATCACAGGCAGGATCTTAGCTTCCATATTACATAGTATTTGTGTATATTTTAAGATAATTGAAATTATAGTTCTCAAATGAATATGTAATTATGAGTTTGGTTACAATTTGTTTTAATTATGATAAGTTTATTTATATGTATCATTTTAGAGGCTTACGGGATGAGATGATTCTCAAAACTCGTGCCGATTACTTACTCCTAACTTGGGGTTGTGACAAAGTTGGTATCAGAGCCCTAGGTTTCCCTGTGGTCTAATGGAGCAAAGAATTCTTTAGTAGGACCTTGAATATGGATATGAGCCGGACATATTTATAATCAAGGTGCTGTTGGGGGATTTTGTAGGTTGTCAAAATTTCTTCTATTCAGAGTTACTTTTCTTTCATTGTGTCATACGTCAATGTTCACAAATGTTTTGAACGATGAATTGTTCTGTTGCAATGAGTCTTTCTGTTTCATGTGTATTATACAATATCATGACATAATTGTGTTTACTTAGTTAATGATGATTAACATATATCCCAGTGACAATTATAATCTGCACTAGTATATGCATGATATCAGTAACAAAAATTGCATTCAATATTTTATGTTACTGTATACTGGCTATAAAAGTTAATATCATATCCCAGCTATTTATAAAAAGAAAAGTTACAGGGAGAATTATGAAAGGTGATGCTAAAAGGTCACATGACAAGTATGTTCATACTGACCTAGTTATAACATAGAAAAATTCATGACATAATGGTCAACGAGTTAGTTGAGATATGGTAATATGGTGTTTGCGTGATATAGCAAATCAATCATACATTATATTGATGAGATATGGCTTATATGCCATGTTTGCCACATAATATATGCATTAAATATGGTATATACTTATACTTGAAAAATTGCATTGAATAGTTAAGAATTTTTGCATGGAATGACTTGATTCGTAGAGCTATGTTAGCTATGGAATATGATGTCTATTTTGTGCACTTATTCGAATATGTTTTAAAATTGTTCTTTGTTAAGTGGCAGAAATAAGATTTTTATTAATGAAGTGGTATATCCATTGTTAAAAGCTATACCATAGATGTAATAATATCTCATATATGGGATTGCTGTAGTATGTGCTACAATGATTAAAACGAGAAAATCTTCTTTCTTGATACAAAGAGACCGTAGTGAGGTGTCCAGTAATCTAATCTTTGCTTTAGCAACCCATAAGTCATTGCAAAAAAGTGCCAAGGATATTTGGCAATGGTCAAGGATATAGATATAAAATACATTAATGTAGATCAAGTTCTGGTGGTTAGAGAATTCTCTAATGTGTTTCCTAAGGAATTTTCAGGATTATCCCAAAACGATAAATGGAATTTGGTATTGATTTACTTCTTGGAATCCAAACAGTATTTATACCTCATATAGAACGGCAGCCACTGAATTTAAGAAATTGAAGAATCAGTTGCAAGACTTGTTAGATAAGGGATTTACACGCCCTAGTATTCTCCTTGAGGTGTTCTAGACCTATTAGTGAAAAAGAATAATGGATCATTATAACTATGCATAGATTATAGATGGTTGAATAAAGTGACAGTGTAGAATAAATACCTATTACTGTATAGATGATCTGTTTGATCAGTTACAAGGTGCTCAATGTTTTTTTTTTTAAATAATTTGATATATGAATGTTATCAATTGAGAAAATGGGAAGAGAATAATCTGAAAACAACTTTCAGGACTCGATATGAGTACTATAAGTTATTAGTGATGTAATTTGGGTTTGACAAATACCCTGACTGTATTGATAGACTTGATGCATAGTAATTAAGCCACTCCTGAATCAAATTATTTTTGCATCTAGAATATTCTAAAATTTTAGAGTAACATAAGCAATATTTAAAGATAGTTTTACCAACTCTAAGGGAGTATGGTTGGTAAGGATGATATTCAAGTTGACCCTAAGAAAATAGAAGTAGTACAATAATGGCATGTCCTACTACAGTTACAGATGACGATCCAAATCTAACTTGCGCTACCTGTGGTTATCTGTCGTCCATTCTATTCGAGTCATAGTTGAATCAGGTACATGAACATATGCTTGTAAAGCATCAATCAACTCCTCAGCATTTGAAGCTGAGATGAGAATTCGTCGTGCTGAGTGTGGGATAAACTTTTGTTTCACAGTATGATCAAGAAAAGACAATAGACCATCAAAGAAATGGTTAACATTTAACAAACCTATCGGTTTGTGATGCATATTTAATTGTGCCCAAGATACTATTTGAAAAATCTCCTATAAAGTACCAAAACCTCCTGGTAAGGCAATGAAAGCATCAGCGTTGCTCATCATTCTAGCCATGCGCTCATGCATGGAAGCAACCCTAAATTCTTCCCCAACTATTTTTCCTATGATATTTGATACAGCTAGAGCTGTAAGAATAATACCTAGAACTTGGCATCCTCCTACATGTGCAGATGTAGCCACACACCCCATTAACCCATGGTTACCTCCACCATAGACTAAATGAAGTTTTCTTCTGGCCAACACCATACCTAAGTTTTGTGCAGCTTTCACATACTCTCCATCTTTTCCAGGACTGGAACCACAAAAGACACAAATATTTCAAAATTGACGAAATACGATTCCTTCCATAGCTGCACACACCTTAACTTTGAGTATGAAAGTAAAGATACTAACGTGTGGATTTATAGAACTCAGAGAAATGCATACTTATGATAGCTATGCGAAGAGGCCGAGTATAATGAGAACAGCTATGTGAGTGATTGGTGAATATCAGATAAATTGAAGGTGAAAATTTTCAAAAATGACGGCAAGCATGTATATTTACAATAAATATGACTGTGACCCATATTAAACATATAAAGAGAATAAGATTAAGGTATCACCAGGAATTGTCTTGAGTAGAAAAATTATAGGTGATAGGTGTCATTGTAAAAAAAATGAAAATACAAACCAATTAATTGTTGAAGAGCAACAATCAAATAATTTATTTTGTTTCCTCAATGTTTTTGCTAGTCGACTATCGATATTATTAAGTCGACTAGCTATTTTGACAAATTTTAATTTAGACTGGTTATTTTACAGTTGATTGATTACATCAATTTTGAAGTAATCAACTGCATCCTACCAGTTAGCTACGTATTCTTTGTTTTTCACAGACTTTTATAAGCTCATAAATGTTTCTTTTCCATGTGATATTCTTCCGCCGAATAACAGTATCTTTGAATTAGATTTTGACACATATATTCAAAATTTGCGGCCACCAATTTTTGCCGAAATCGTAGCTAGATTTTGTTTATAGATTGTCAAGAATTACAGCCACCGATTTTAATGTTTCAATACTTTGTTCAAATTTCTGACTTTCTATTTTGGCACCAAGCTCTATTATGTATTCCACATTTTTCCGCTGCATCGTCCTTCATTAATGTTTGGCATTAAATGTAAGGTTCTCTTTTTCCTTATTACAAGGAGGTTTAATTTATTTTCTTTGAAATTCAGTTATTATGGTGTCATAGTGGATATAGGTAAAAGTAATGAAAATTTTGAGAGGAACAGAAAGATGATGACCTTATGATGTTTTGATGAATGTAATCAAGAGAATAAATCATGTCTGAAAATAATGAAAGGTGATCAAGGTATTTGAATTAAGGGATTATACCATGCTAAGTTGAGTTTAGTATCTAGGATTTGAATTATGTTCAGATTGAAAAGGTACGTGTGAATAATTGTTGAGAAAGGAGAAATTATTTGTCCTTAATTGACTTTGCTCATACAAGCCAATATACAAATGGCACTATTTGAGGTTTTATATACAACATTATAAGTCTCCTAATGGGTGAGTGAGTTGAATTAAGTTAGGTCCACAGCATATAGAATCGGTCCAGTAGCTTACCATTGGGCTTTGCCGTCTGAATTGGATAATGTTCATCCAGTCTTTCATGTATCTATGCTATGAAAGTATTTACCAGACCCAACACATGTTATACAGTGTCGGGAAATTCAGTTAGACAAAGAGTTGTTATATAAGGAAAAATCAATGACTATAATAGAAATTAAATTCAAAAGAAATGTCACGGTGAAAGTGATGTAGTAAAAGTACTTTTCAAGGGAGGCTACTTAGGAAAGAGAGAATAATATGCGCGCCAGATACCCACATATTTTTGAGTGAGAAGGTTAGTATCTATTTGCAAATATGGCGATGAAATTGATTAGAAAAAGAATATAAGCAACTCAGTACAGGCCAAAAGTCTATAAGGACCATAAATATTAGAACACTAGACATTATCAGTTGGTGACCAAATATTCTTGAAGACTTTATGGTTGAAGAAAATTCCTATGATTAAGGTTATATAGTAAAAGCACTAAAGTGAAGAGACTTTTTCAACAAATGCCTTGACTTCATTCCCTATTTTTGATAGAATGAGTTAAAATTCGGGGACCGAATTTCTTAAGGGGGGAGAATGTAATATCCCATAATTTTATTTTTTAAATGATAATGTTTTGCTATGAACAAATATATTTGTATTTGTTGAAAAGCAAGTATATTTTTAATTAAAATGATTTATGTTTTGGTTACAATAATTATATTGGCATCTACTAAATTTTTTTGGTATTTTTTGAAATATTCTTTCTTTTAATATGAATAAAGATATTCATTTCGAGATTTATTTTATAACGATTTTTATCAAGAAAAATTATGATTTAAGAGTTTAACTAAATATTTATGAGAATGGAAATTTTTAGAAATTTTTGGGATATTTTATGATGAAAAACAGAATTTATATGAATTTATATAAAAGAAAATCCTATTATTAATTATTAAATAATTATTATTATTAAAAAAAAGAAATAAATGAAAGGAGAAACCCACGGCATCGTCTGCAAATCAAAGACGGAGAGAGGAGTGAATAGTAAATAGGAGAGTGGATAGTACCTTCAATTTTTTTCTCGATCTGGAGTGCTTATTGGCTTCCGATCTAAAAACTGAAGGTGTTATTGGATTCAGGACGAAGAATACTTCAGTTTTGACTGATCAATTTGGGTAAAAGGTAAGTTCTGAAAATCTTACTTAGAGACTTCTAATTGAAAATCTAACACCATAAATGGATTCAGAAACTAGATAAACATTATGATATGTATTCTTTTCGGTCATTTGGTAACTTTTTATGTGGCGGTGAATAGTGATTTCTGACGATGAATAGTGATTTCGGCGGTGAATAGTGACCAATTCTTGAAGTTGCTATCTTGATTGTTTGGACCCTCCGGATACGTTTTTGAGGTCAATTTGATCAAATAAAGATTGGAAAAGTACATTTTAAGGCTGTCCAATCTGGAGCCCTTACTAGGTGAGTAGATAATACTTACTATGACATTATTTTTAACTATCCATTTGATACATACACATGAGACATTATTATTAGTGTAAAATTTATTTCTTTTAAAACATGACTCCTAGTATAACTTTTAGAAATGTAGGACAAGTATCATTTATATTTTAGTTCTCTATTGATATTAAGCTATACTGATTGAGAATACTCAAAATTATATTGGTTTATGGTGATGTTCATATTTTATAAGAATTGATAAATGGTTTTTATTAGTCACATGTGTGGGCCTTTGGATATAAATGTATAAGTTAAATTGATGTTGTTGTGGCTATTGTTTATCAGTAAGCATATGCTTTTCTGGAAGAGATATGACATTATTATTTATTTTGCATTTCTTGTTATTTCCTTCTTGTATTTATACGAAAGAATTTAAAGTAGCTATGAATGTTAACCCTAGTGCATATTGAGTTTTGTGTAATGGACTTTTACTTGCCTGATGGAGTGTTCGGGCTTTTGCCTGATGGATAAATTGTACGGGCTTTTGCCTGATGGATGATTATGCGGGCTTTTGCCTGATGGATGATTGTGCGGGCTTTTGCCTAATGGATAGAGTTTTTGCCTGATGGATAATTGTGCGGGCTTTTGCCTGAAGATTCCTGATTGATGGTGATCAATCTTTTTGTTGCATGCTTGAAAAATGACTATGGATTTGATTGTATTTATTTATATAATATCGTAACATTGATATTATGTATTTTGATACTGAAACTTTCTTGTTATTGATCTTTCAAACATATGATGTATATGGCATTCATCTTTTTCTTGTTTTAAATATTTACTTGTGAAGGAAAAACTCGTGCCCTGCTTGTCATGTTTCCGTTATGGTAAGAATTACCTACTCACTCAGTTGTCAAACTCACTACACGATATTTCTATTTTTTTTCAGATAAGAATACAGATTTTGGTCAGTCTCCTTCAGATAGCTGGTCAGTTAGGCAACACATTTTATGGGTGAACCTACTTTATTTTCAAGGTTCTCAGCTTTTGGCTTATGTTGTATTTTATACTCTAGAGTTGCTCCATATATCACAGATAGGACCTTAGCTTCCATATTACATAGTATTTGTGTATATTTTAAGATAATTGAAATTATAGTTCTCAAATGAATATGTAATTATGAGTTTGGTTACAATTTGTTTTAATTGTGATAAGTTTATTTATATGTATCATTTTATAGGCTTACGGGATGAGATGATTCTCAAAACTCGTGCCGGTTACGTACTCCTAACTTGGGGTCATGACAGAATGTAATCAAGGGAATTAATGCTATTGAAGTTTTGAGAAGTAAAGTATGGGAAGTAGGATTTAAGTTAATCTTGAAACTTTTAATTTGGAAACATGGAGAATATTTTGGGAATCATTTCTGAGAATAATGTAAGTGATTAAGATATTTATTTTAAGGATTTGTATCATGCTAAATTGAGTCTAGTATTCAGAATATAAATTATGTTTAGATTGGAAATTCACGTATGGATAATTGTTGAGAAAGGAAATTTCAGAAGAATCCATAGATTGTGAATATAGATAACCCGAGGTAATAAGGATATACTGAGATATAAAAAAAATTTCTACTAGTATAATGATAAAAAGAAGATACAAGTGAAATTCTTCATTGGTGGGTATGTTGGCAAGTACGAATTGAATATATTATCTCAACAGAGTTATTCAGGAAGTCTAAGGATCTTTGTTAGATTATAGTATGACTAATATATTAGAAGTTATGCTTTAAGTATCTTTATATTATTGTGGTGAAAGTTGGGAGAAATTAATTGTCCTTAGTTGAATATATTTATGCACCATTTGAGGTTTTACATGAACATCAAAGGTTTCTTAATATATGAGTAAATTAAGAAAAGTTAAACTTTAGAAATCTAATATGGAATAACATGCAATAGATAGAATATGACTTACCTAAATTGATGATGCTAGCTTGGAGAGCATGCTTCAAGCATATGTTTTTTAGATTGGTGGGAGATTCTTTAGCAGAATTTGTCTATAATAAAAATGATATTAGAAGATTTAAGCCTTATGTAAGAGGTGTTACAAATTTTCTGTTAAATGACTCAGTGGAGTTAGATTTATTATAAGATGTCATTGATAAAGTGAAATTGATTAGAAAAAGAATATTGAAAACTCAATACAAGTCAAAAGTTTATAAGGACTATGAATGTTGAGCACTAGAAATTATCAGTTGGTGACTATATATATTCTTGAAGGACTCACCCATAGAAGAGGTAATGAGGTTTGAAAAGAAAGGGAAGTTACACTCTCGGTATATAGAATTATTTGAATTCTTGATAGGATCGGTTCAGAGGCTTATCGTTTGGTTTTACCACCTGCATTAGATAATGTTTATCCAGTTTTTCATGTGTCTATGCTACGAAAATATTTACCGTGTAACATCCCATAATTTTTAATTTTAAATAATAATATTTTGTTATAAACAAGTATATTTTTATTTGTTTAAAAATGATTATGTTCTGCTAAAAGTAAATCTATTTTTAATTAAAATAATTATTGTTTTGCTTGAAATAATTATATTGGTCTTTAATGAATTTTTGTTGTATTTTAGAAATATTCTTTCTTTTCATATGTATAAAGATATTTAATTTGAGATTTGTTTTATTATGATTTTTATCAAGAAAAATCATGATTTAAGAGTTTAACTAAATATTTATGAGAATGTAAATTTTTAGAAATTTTTGGGATATTTTATGATCAAAAACGGAATTTATATGAATTTATATAAAAGAAAATCCTATTATTAATTATTAAATAATTATTATAATTATTAAAAAAAACAATAAAATGGAGATAAGGGGGAAGGAGAACAGCCGTGCAAAATTTTGAAAAAAGAAAACGAGAAAGATGAATAGTAAGTGAATAGTGAGTAAATAGTAACTTTCAACTTTTTCTCTAAATCTGGAGTGCCTATTGGCTTCCGATCTCAAAACTAAAGGTGTTACTGGATTCAGGACGGAGAAAACTACGGTTTTGACCGATTAATTTTTCAAATTAGCCGTTGAATCGTCGTAGATCTGAAGTAAAAAATCTCAGAAAAAGGTAAATTCTAAAACTCTTACTTAGAGACCTCTAATTGAAATTTTGACACCGTAGATGGATTCAGTAGTTAGATAAACCTTAGGATATGAAATTTTTTAGCTATCTAACAACTTTTTGTTCGTCGTGAATAGTGATTTCCAGCGGATGAATAGTATTTTTCGGCGAGTGAATAGTGTTTTCTAGCGATAAATAGTGACCAAGCTCCCGGAGTCATTTACTAAGTCTTTGGACACTCCTGACACATTTTTGAGGTCTAATTGGTCAAATTCAACTTGGAAAAGTACATTTTAGGGCTGTCCAACCAGGAGCCCTACCCTGTGAGTAGATACTTCTTTCTATGACTTGCCCCATGCTCTTCTTGAATTATAAATGTATTATTGTTTCTGTTTATAAATTATTTATACTATTATAAGTTTCTGAAATGTGTTAAAATATCTGTTATACTTATAAACTGGCACATAGTTCAAGAAGAGTATAGTTTTAGAAATGTATTTTGGAACTCATTGAATATGTGGTTCTAAATGTATTTATCATTATTTGATAAAGTGAATATTATGTGCACGATGCATTGATTTGTAAAGCTATATACTTGTGAAAATGATGCTTGTCATATTATAAATGAGATTGAATGGCAAGCATAAAGCTCATGGCGAGTTGCTTGATAATTTTACATGTATTTATATGTATTGATGAATATCGGCTAGTTGTATGGCTTGTGACGGTACCGAATAGGGGACGCCCTATTAGCCTGAGTGAGCCGGGGGAGGGCCGCTCCAACCTGGTGACAGTGGTAATGTGAGGAGGCAGAAGGGTGATGTACTCACATTCCTTGATCACTTACTGTGACTAGGGTCGAGGTCACTATGCATATAACAAATGAGTTATATTTTCATTACATTGGCCAGATTGCCGAGTGACAGTGGTATTGTGAGGAGGCAAGAGGGTGATGTACTCACATTCCCTGATCACTTATTGTAACTAGGGTCAAGGTCACTATGCATATAGCAAATGAGTTATATTTTCATTGCATTGACCAGATTGCTGAGTGAAAATGGTATTGTGGGGAGGCAGGAGGGTGATGTACTCACATTCTCTGATCACTTATTGTGACTAGGGTCAAGGTCACTATGCGTATAGAAAATGAGTTATATTTTCATTGCATTGACCAGATTGCCGAGTGAGGCAGGTGCATTAACAGTAATGATTTTACCTTCAAATCATAATATTTTACTATAGCTTATACAGCTAAGCATAACAAAATTTGTTTAATGATCATACCATGGTGCAAATGGTTTTGGATATCTGAATATCTTTTGATCTGAGAATATTTGAAATACGGGTCTCATATGAATGTACTTCTGAACTGTATTTTCTATGTGACATATTTTAAAACATAAGTACATCCATATGCTGACCTAAGAGGTCATAGTAGGAATTATTTGCTCACTGAGCTTTCAAACTCACTACACGATATTTCCACATTTTTCAGATAAGAATATCAGAGTCTGATTTGGCAGATAGGTGATATATTCTCTGGATGAGTCTATGTTGCTTCCAAGACTCACGGTCTTTGAATTATACTTTGTTTGTATTCTAGAGTGCTCTAAACGCTATAGGCAGGATCCCCGTTTCTATTGTACTTTGATGTTTATAGAGTTGGTCTGTATATTATGTATACATGAGAGAAATGACAAAGAATTGAATTATGTATCTTTATGGAAAATATCTGATTGCGGAAAAAAAATATTTATTTTACGTAACGTAAATTGGGGGCGTTACAAGTTGGTATTAGAGCATTAGGTTTCCCTGTGGCTAACAGAGCAAAGAATTCTGTAGTACGACTTTGAATATGGGTATGGAATTGCAGACATATTTATACTCGCGGTGCTGTTGTGAAATTCTATAGGGTATTATCCTCTTCTTTTTTTGACTCTTATCCTTAGGTAAGCAAAGTTTAAACATCTATGCATATGTCCTAGATGGTACCTTTTGTGTGTGGACTACTTGTTCAGCTTTTGAACTTGTTTTGGCGAAAAGTGATAAAAAGAACCCTCTTGGGAAAGTAGTTGAAAATAAGAAAATTTTATCCAAACACAAAGGGAATGGCTTGTTTAGATGTCAAGAAGGTTTGAATTGATTGTTTGATTTGCTTATGTGAAACAATATGACGAATGTCTAATATAATATTGATAGTGGGTTATAATGTGGTCGAGATTGTTAACTCCAATATAATGATTTGAAATAAAGTGAGTGTTTTGAAAATAGATTTAAATCTTTTTTTGGATGGATGAGTTGGAATATATATATATATATAAATGAATTTGGTAAGTTGTGGGTTGGATTGAATTTGAGAGCGGAGAATCTATGAAGATAATATTTTCAATGATATAAGGAATTCGAAGACAGTTTGGTTTTCAATAATACTATGTATAAGTATTATGATAAAGGAAGGTTTACTCATGGAAATTTAAAATTTAAGGTATGCAAAATGGGTAATTCAGTGAAGGGCTCTTGGATAGACAGTTAAATAAGGTGACAGTGTGAAATAAATACCCATTACCTCGTATAAATGATCTGTTTGATCAGTTACAAGGTGCTCAATATTTTTCAAAAAAATTGATTTGAGATATGAGTAACATTAATTGAGGATAAGAGAAGAGGATGTACGAAAAAAAAATTTTAGGACTTATTATGGGCATTATGAGTCCTTGGTTATGTTATTTAGTTTGACAAATATCCTAGCTGCATTCATAGATTTAATAAATAGTAATTAGGTCCCTGGATCAACTTGTTATCATATTTATTGATGATATACTAAAATATTTCAAAAGTTTAGAGGATCATAAGCAACATTCAAAGATAGTTTTACCAACTCTAAGGGAGTATGGTTGGTAAAGATGGTATCAAGTAGACTCTAAGAAAGTAAAAGTGGTATAATAATAGCTACATTTTACTACATCTAAAGATGAAGATCCAAATCCAATTTGCGCTTCCAGCGGTCGTCTGTCGTCCATTCTATTTGAGTCATAGTTGGATCAGGTACATGAACATATGCTTGTAAAGCATCAATCAACTCCTCAGCATTTGAAGCTGAAATGAAAATTCGTCGTGCTGAGTGTGAGATGAACTTTTGTTCCACAGCATGATCAAGAAAATACAACAAACCGTCAAAGAAGTGGTTAACATTTAACAAACCTATCAGTCTGTAATGCATATTCAGTTGTGCCCAAAAAACTATTTGAAAAATCTCTTCTAAAGGACCAAAACCACCTGGTAAGGCAATGAAAGCATCAGCATTGCTCATCATTCTAGCCATGCGTTCATGCATGGAAGCTACCCTAAACTCTTCTCCAATTGTCTTTCCTACGATGTTAGATGTAGCTAGAGCTGTAGGAATAATACATAGAACTTGGCATCCTCCTACATGGGCAGCTGTAGACATACACCCTATTAATCCACGGTTATCTCCACCATAAACTAAATGAATTTTTCTCCTGGCCAATACCATACCTAGGTTTTGTGCAGCTTTCACATACTCTCCATCTTTTCTAGAACTAGAACCACAAAAGACACAAATATTTTGAAATTGACGGAATGCAATTCCCTCCATAGCTGCACACACCCTGACTTTGAGTATGAGAAGATAAAGATACTAATGTGTGTATTTATAAAACCCAAAGAAGCGCATACTTATGATAGCTATGCGAATAGGCCGGAAATAATTAGAACAGTATGTGAATGATTGGTAGATATTAGCTAAATTGAAGGTAAAATTTTCGAAAATGACAGCAAGCATGTATAAGTACAGTAGTTGTGATAGTCGCTCATATTAGGCATATAAAGAGAATAAAGATAAGATATAACCAGAAATTTGTCTTTTCCTTGTTGTCCTTCATGAAGCATTGATGTCTTGATTCTTGTAGGGAAATTGTAAGTGATAGGCGTAATTGTAAAAAAAAATAGTTAAAATGCAAACAAGTTAGTTGTTGAAGAGGGACAATCAAATGATTTATTTTGTTTTCCTAATGTTATTGCCAGTCGACTATCGGTATTATTAAGTCGACTAACTATTATGAGAAATTTTAATTTGAATTGGTTATTTTACAATTGATTAATTACATCTATTTTGAAGCAATCAACTGCATCCTACCAGTTAACTACATATTATTTGATTTTCACAGACTTTTATAAGCTCAGAAATATTTTTTTTCATGTGCTATTTTTCCATCAAATACCAACAGATTTAAAGTAGATTTTGGCACGTATATTCAAACCTTGCGGCCACCGATTTTTGCCGATATAACAGTTAGATTTTTGTTTACAGATTTTCAAGATTTACGGCCACCGATTTTAATTTTATTTTAATGTTTTGTCTAAATTTCTAACTTCCTATTTTGGCACCATGCTCTATTAAGTATTCCACATTTTTAGCTACATTGTTCTACATTAATATTTGGTATTAAATGCAAGATTTTTTTTCCATATTATAAGGAAAGTTAATTTTTTTTCTTTTTTTGACACTCAGTTATTATGGTGTCCAATTGGTTAGTAGGTTAAAGTAATAGAGATTTTGAAAGGAGTTGACAGATGATGACCTTATGGCATTTTGACGAATGTAATCAAGAGAATTAATGATGTTGAAATTCTTGAATAATAAAATATGGGAAGTAGGATTTAAATTAATTTTTGAACTCTTAATTTGGAAATATGGAGAATACTATGAGAATCATGTCCGGAAATAATGTAAGTGATTAAGATATTTTTGTTAAAGGTTTATATTATGCTAAATTGAGTCTAGTATGTAGGATATGAATTATGTTGCAATTGAAAATTCATGTATGAGTAATTGTTAGCAAATATCTTCTTAAAATGATTGGGTGAATTAAACGGGATTGATATAAGTTAGAATGAGGTGCTTTTAGATATGATAGAGGAAAGGTTTGATATTTTTTATAATGAATTTATTGGTGTTAATAAAAAGTATAGAGTTACTGTGATGAGGTAAGTTAGAATTGTTAGACATGTGCCAATGGTACATAAACGTTAAAAAGGATTGGTGGATTTATTGCTACATATGTTTAACATATTGATTAATGGATTTTAAGATAAAAATAGATGATAGATTCAGATGATTCTATTCATGGGATGATGTTGATATGTGAGAATCAAAGATGACTTGATAGAAGTCTGGAATAAGAAAAGATAATTACCCCAATATGGATGTGAATATGTTCTTTTATGGGTGTGTTTTCTAATATTGACCCATAGATATATCCATGCGAGTTTGCGGATATAAAGTGAAATTAATTAGAAAAGGAATACAAATAATTCAATACAGGACAAGTCTAAAGGAATCATGAATGTTGAGCATTAGAAATTATCAGTTGGTGACCACATATTTTTGAAGAAATCACCAATGAAAGAGGTAATGAGGTTTCGAAAGAAGTACATATTAGATTCTTCTTATGTTACCTAATTTCAAAAAAAAATTCAATTGGACAAAAATTTGGCTTAACTATGGGTACAATTGATGTTTATTGTTGATCGATAAGTGAATAACTTATGGATGAAAAAAAATCCCTATGGTTAAGTTATATCACAAAATCACTCCAGTGAAGAGATATTTTAAAAATTAAAGATGTTATACATAAAAGATATCCCCAATTATTTGAGTAATAAAGTTGGTAACTCCGAATTATGCCTTGATTTCATTCTCTACATGTGGTAGGATGGGCTGAAATTCAGGGACCGAATTTCTTAAGGGGGAAGAATGTAACATCCCATAATTTTTATTTTTAAATAATAATATTTTATTATAAACAAATATATTTTTATTTGTTTAAAAATGATTATGTTCTGCTAAAAGTAAATCTATTTTTAATTAAAATAATTATTGTTTTACTTGAAATAATTATATTGGTCTTTAATGAATTTTTGTTGTATTTTTAGAAATATTCTTTCTTTTAATATGTATAAAGATATTTAATTTGAGATTTGTTTTATTACGATTTTTATCAAGAAAAATCATGATTTAAGAGTTTAACTAAAGATTTATGAGAATGTAAATTTTTAGAAATTTTTGGGATATTTTAGGATGAAAAACGGAATTTATATAAAAGAAAATCATATTATTAATTATTAAAAAACAATAAAATAGAGACAAGGGGAAAGGAGAACGGCCGTGCAAAATTTCAGAGAAAAAAAAGAGAAAGATGAATAATAAGTGAATAGTGAGTGAATAATAACTTTCAACTTTTTCTCTAAATCTGGAGTGCCTATTGGCTTCTGATCTCAAAACTAAGGGTGTTACTGGATGCAGGACGGAGAATACTACGGTTTTGACCGATTAATTTTTCAAATTAGCCGTTGAATCATCATATATCTGAAGTAGAAAATCTCAAAAAAAGGTAAATTCAAAAAATCTTACTTAGAAACCTCTAATTGAAATTCTGACACCGTATATGGATTCAGGAGTTAGATAAACCCTAGGATATGAAATTTTTCAGCTATCTGACAAATTTTCAAATAAACCTTAGGATATTTTACTATAGCTTATACAGCTAAGCATAACAACATTTGTTTAATGATCATAACATGGTGCAAATGGTTTTAGATATCTGAATATCTTTTGATTTGGGAATATTTGAAATACGGGTCTCATATGAATGTACTTCTGAACTGTATTTTCTATGTGACATATTTTAAAACATAAGTACATCCATATGCTGACCTAAGAGGTCATAGGAGGAATTATTTGCTCACTAATTTGTCAAACTCACTTTACAATATTTCCACATTTTTCAGATAATAATATCAGAGTCTAATTCGGCAGATAGGTGATATATTTTCTGGGTGAGTCTACATTGCTTCCAAGACTCACGGTCTTTGAATTCTACTCTGTTTATATTCTAGAGTGCTCTGAACGCTACAGGCAGGATCCCCGTTTCTGTTGTACTTTGATGTTTATAGATTTGGTTTGTATATTATGTATACATGAGAGAAATGACAAAGAATTGAATTATGTATCTTAATGGAAAATATCTTATTGCGGAAAATTAAAAAAAAAAATTTATTTTACGTAACGTAAATTGGGGTTGTTACATACCGGATCCAACACATGTTATACAATGTCCATTGATTCAATTACAAGAAGATTTAACCTATGAGAAACAACCAGTAGCAATAGTGGACAGACAAATAAAGAAGTTACGGTCAAAAGAAATATCTACAGTGAAGGTGATATGAAAAAAAAAATCATCACTCTTCTGAGGAAGCTACTTGGGAAAGCGAGGTGGATATACGCGCCAGATATCCGAATTTGTTTGAACAATGAGGTTAGTATTTATCTGTAATTATGGTGATGAAATTCGGGGACCGAATTTCTTTAAGGGGGGAAAATGTAATAACCGTAAATTTAATTAAGTTCAAATTAAAGAAAATCTTGAATTAAAAAGAGGATTTTGAAAAACTGATCGGTCAAAACCATAGTATTCTCTGTCCTGAATCCAATAACACTTTCAGTTTTGAGATTAGAAGCCAATAGGTACTCCAAATCTAGAGAAAAAGTTGAAGGCTACTATTTACTAACTATGCACCTCTCTGTTTTCTTCTGTCTACCTCCTCCCCCGAGTTTCCTCTTTCCCTTCCTCTTATCATTTGTTTATTTTTTTTTTAATAATAATAATTATTATTTAATAATTAAATAATAGGATTTTATTTTATATAAATACATATAAATTCCGTTTTTCATTCAAAAATATCCCTAAAATTTCTAAAAATTTACATTCTCAATAACCTTTAGTTGAACTCTTAAATCATGATTTTTCTTTATAAAAATCTCAATAAAACAAATTACAAAATAAATATCTTTATACATAATAAAAGAAAGAATATTTTTAAAAATATGACAAAAATTCATTAGAGACCAATATAATTATTTGAAGTAGCACAATAGTTATTTTATTTAAAAGTCTACTTACTTTTAGCAAAACATAATCATTTTTAAACAAATAAAAATATATTTGCTTATAGTGGAATACTATCATTTAAAAATAAAAATTACGCGCTAAAACGTAATTTCTCATATTTTATTTGTACTTCTTTTATCCATGTAAATAATGAACTTATTTTCACTGGTTCTTATCTCCATTTTTAAAATCCTCTCTTTAATTCAAGATTTTCTTTAATTTGAACTTAATTAAATTTACGGTTATTATATTCTTCCCCCTTAAAGAAATTCGGTCCTCGAATTTCATCACCATAATTACAGATAAATATTAACCTCATTGTTCAAACAAATTCGGATATCTGTCCACTATTGCTGCTGGTTGTTCCTCATAGGTTAAATCTTCTTGTAACTAAATCAATGGACATTGTATAACATGTGTTGGATCCGGTAAATATTTTCGTAGTATAGACACATGAAAAACTGGATGAACATTATCCAATGCAGGTGGTAAAACCAAACGATAAGCCACTGAACAGATCCTATCAAGAATTCAAATAATTCTATATACCGAGAGTGTAACTTCCCTTTTTTTCCAAACCTCATTACCTCTTCTATGGGTGAGTCCTTCAAGAATATATATAGTCACCAACTGATAATTTTTAGTGCTCAACATTCATAGTCCTTATAAACTTTTGACTTGTATTGAGTTTCCAGTATTCTTTTTCTAATCAATTTATCAATGACATCTTATAATAAATCTAACTCCACTGAGTCATTTAACAGAACATTTGTAACACCTCTTACATAAGGCTTAAATCTTCTAATATAATTTTTATTATAGACAAATTCTGTTAAAGAATCTCCCACCAATCTCAAAAACATATGCTTAAAGCATGCTCTCCAAGCTAGCATCATCAATTTATGTAAGTCATATTCTATCTATTGCATGTTATTCCATATTAGATTTCTAAAATTTAACTTTTCTCAATTCACTCACATATAAAGAAACCTGTGATGTTCATGTAAAACCTCAAATGGTGCCATTGTATATTGACATAATAATTACTTATATGAGCAAGTTCAACTAAGGACAATTAATTTCTCCCAACTTTCACCACAATAATATAAAGATACTTAAAGCATAACTTCTAATGTATTAGTCATACTATAATCTAACAAAGATCCTTAGACTTCCTAAATAACTCTCTTGAGATAATATATTCAATTCGTACTTACCAACATACCCACCAATGAAGAATTTCACTTGTTTCTTCTTTTTACCATTATACTAGTACAAATTTTTTTTTATATCTCAGTATATCCTTATTACCTCAGGTTATCCATATTCACAATCTATGGATTCTTCTGAAATCTCCTTTCTCAAAAATTATCCATACGTGAATTTCCAATCTCAACATAATTTACATTCTGAATACTAGACTCAATTTAGCATGATACAAATCCTTAACATAAATATCTTAATCACTTACATTATTCTCAGAAATGATTCCCAAAATATTCTCCATGTTTCCAAATTAAAAGTTTCAAGATTAACTTAAATCCTACTTCCCATACTTTACTTCTCAAAACTTCAACAACATTAATTCCCTTGATTACATTCGTCAAAGCACTATTAGATCATCATCCATTAACCAGTTGGACACCATAATAACTGAGTTTCAAAAAAAAGAAATTAACTTTCCTTGTAATGAGGGAAAAGAACCTAACATTTAATGCCAAATATTAATGTAGGACGATGCAGCAGAAAATGCGGAACACGTAATAGAGCATGGTGCCAAAATAGGAAGTTAGAAGTTTGGACAAAACATTGACAGGAAATTAAAATCGGTGGCCGTAATTCTTTAAAATCTGTAAACAAAATCTAGCTACTATTTCGGTGAAAATCGGTGGCCGCAAAATTTGAATATATGTACCAAAATTAATTCAGAGATACTGTTGTTCGGCGGAAGCATGTCATATGGAAAAGAAATATTTCTGAGCTTATAAAGTCGGTGAAAAACAAGAGCACATAGTTAACTGGTAGGATGCAATTGGTTGCTTCAAAATATATGTAATCAATCAACTGTAAAATAGTCAGTCCAAATTAAAATTTCTCAAAATAGCTAGTCGACTTATAAACCAATAGTCGACTGGTAGGAACATTGAGAAAAACAAGATAAATCTTTTGATTGTCCCTCTTCAACAACTAACTGATTTGCAATAAGAATCAAGACATCAATGCTTCATCAAGGACAATAAGGAAAAGGCTAATTCCTGGTGATATCTTAACCTTATTCTCTTTACGTGCTTAATATGGGTCACAGTTATAACTACTGTATATATATATGTTTGCCGTCATTTTTGAAATTTTCACCTTCAATTTAGATGTCATAAGTATGCCCTTCTCTGAATTCTATAAATGCTTACATTAGTATCTTTACCTTCATACTCAAAGTTAGGGTAATAGCAATTATGGAAGGAACCGCATTCCGTCAATTCCGAAATATTTGTGTCTTTTGTGGTTCCAATCCTGGAAAAGATGGAGAGTATATGAAAGCAGCACAAAATCTGGGTATGGTGCTGGCCAGGAGAAAAATTCACTTAGTCTACGGTGGAGGAAACCATGGGTTAATGGGGTGTGTGTCTATAGCTACACATATAAGAGGATGCCAAGTTCTAGTTATTATTCCTACAGCTCTAGCTGCATCCAACATCATAGGAAAGACAATTGGGGAAGAATTTAGGGTTGCATCCATGCATGAGCGCATGGCCAGAATGATGAGCAATGCTGATGCCTTCATTGCCTTACCAGGTGGTTTTGGTACTTTAGAAGAGATTTTCCAAATAGTCTCTTGGGCACAACTGAATATGCATCACAAACCAATAGGTTTGTTAAATGTTAACCACTTCTTTGATGGTCTGTTGTCTTTCTTGATCATGCTGTGGAACAAAGGTTTATCCCACACTCAGCACGACAAATACTTATCTCAGCTTTAAATGCTGAAGAATTGATTGATGCCTTACAAGCATATGTTCATGTACCTGATTCAACTATGGCTCGAATAGAATTGACAACAGACAACTGTGGAAAACGCAAATTGGACTTAGATTTCCATCTGTAACTAGTAGTACATGGTCATTATTGTACCGCTTCTACTTCCTTAGGATCTACTTGGATACCATTCTTACCAACCATACTCCCTTAGAGTTGGTAAAACTATTTTTAAATATTGCTTACGATCCTCTGAACTCTTGGAATATTTTAGTATATTATCAGTGATTATAATAACAAATTGATCCAAGGATGGCTTCAATACTTTTTTTTATATCAAGTCCATGAATGCAACTGGGAATTTGTTAGACTAAATGACATCACCAAGAGATCATAATGCCCATAATGAGTCTTAAAATTTTTTTTTCGAATATCCTCTTCCTTATCCTCAATTGATGATATCCAGATATCAAATCAATTCAATTTTTTTTAAATGTTGAGCACCCTGTAGTTGATAAAATAAATTATCTATACGAGGTAATGAGTATTTATTCCACATTATCACTTTATTCAATTGTCTATAATCTATACATAGTCATAGTAATCCATCTTTCTTTTTCACAAATAGAACTGGAGCACTCCAAGTAAAAGTACTAAGGTATATAAATCCCTAGTCTAACAAGTGTTACAACTGATCCTTCAATTCTTTGAGTTCAGTCAGTGCAATTCTATATAGAAGTATAGACACTGGTTGAGTTTCAGGAAGTAAATCAATACCAAATTATATTTTACGTTTTGAGGTAATCCTGGCAATTCCTCAAGAATTATATCAGAAAATTCTCTAACCACTGGAACTTGATTTATACTCGTTTACTTTATATCAATATTTCTCAACATTGTCAAATATTCTTGACATCTTTTTATAATCACTTATGGGATGTTAAAGTAGAGATTAGATTACTGGGTATCTCACTACATCTCCTTGTATCAAGAAAGAGAATTCCCCAAGAATATTGAATTTAATCCCCTTATAATGACATTTCATAATGACATGACATAATGCCAACTAATCCATTCTCAATATCACATCAAAGTCTACCATATCTAGACAACCGGGTACATCGGATGTCACATTCAGAAACCACCATATTGTATTTGTATCAATTCTTTAAATTCTCTAGAAAGCCTATCCCTTTCACTTCAAGCTGTAATTGATTCATAGATATCTCTTAAGATGTCACAATATTCAATCCATCTTATACTATAAACTTTAGCAACTTGGAATAGAAAGGAATTTGAAACCCTATAGAATCCCTTAGCAGCACTTGAAGTATAAATATGTCCGGCTCATATCGATACTAAAGGTTCTACTAAAGAATTCTTTGCTCTGATAGCCACAGGGAAACCTAATGCTCTGATACCAACTTGTCACGCCCCTAATTTTTAAGGCATGTGAAACCCATATACTATGAACAGGTATTTCCATAAATATCCATAATTCAATTCATAATCATGTAATAGGTTCCCATCGATATACAATATACAAATTAACTCCATAAATATCAGAGTAACAGCAGAAGTAGGGATCCTGCCTGTGGCATATAGAGCATAATCTAGAATACAAATACAATACAGTACAAATAATGTGAGCCTTGAAAGCAATGTAGGCTCACCCAGAGGGTAAACAGTCTAGCTGATCATCTATCCACAGGATCAAACTCTGTCTCCTTATCTTAAAAATATATCCACAACGTGTAGTGAGTTTTACAACTTAGTGAGTAGATAAGGCATTCTTTAACCTCTTAGGTTAGCATATGGATGACTTATTCTTTAAAATTCATCATATAGAAAGTACAATTCAGAAGTACATCCATATGGAACCCGTATTTCAAATATCCTTATTTCACAATATATCCCAATATTCTAAAATCAAATACAGTACAATACGATTATAAACAAATACTTTGATGCAATAAAAGATTTCACATGCTTTAGGAGGTTTCCATATTAGAACCAATACAATAAATAATCCCAAGCACACAACAAGAGAGGGTAAATCACATATCAATATAGGAGGCATCCCGCTTTCCCCGATAACAATAATAGGAGGCATCCCGCTCTCCCCGATAACAATAACTCCCATGTGTTGGCCATCACACGATGCTAGCACCACCCCTATTAGCTGAGGTATCAAGGTGCACCAAGGCTAACATTCCTTGCTGTTAGCAGACAGTGATTCCAATAGGATTCCTCCACAAATTCTATATTTGCACATATGCCATATGGTTCAAAACAGAGGTTTCAGTATAAATTTATAATTTTCAATCTCAGTACAATTCCTCTATCAGAAACTTCCCAATCAGGGTTTATCACATATACATGCCATTTTCCAAGGTAATCATATAACTTTATAAATCAATGCGTCGTGTACAATATATTTTATTTACCATACGATAAGAAATACATTTAAAATCACATATTCAATGAGTTCAAAAATCTCATTTTCAAAACCATACTCTTCTTGAACTATATACCAGATAGTAAATAAATTCAAATAATTTAATCCATTTCAGATACTTATAAAAGTATGAATCACTTGTAAACATAATCAATTATTCATTTAAAGTTCAAGAAGAGTATAGGGTAAGCCATAAAAAGAATTATCTACTCACAGGGTAGGGCTCCAGATTGGACAGCCCTAAAAATGTATTTTTTTCAAGTTTGAATTTGACCAAATAAGCTTCAAAAACGTGTCCGGAGAGTCCAAAAACCTTCACCGCCGAAAAATACTATTCACTACCACTATTCATCACTGGAAATTACTATTCACGCCTGAAATCACTATTCACCGCCACATAAAAAGTAACCAAATGACCGAAAGAAATACATATCCTAATGTTTATTTAACTTCTAAATTTATCTACGGTGTCAGATTTCTAATTTGAGGTCTCTAAGTAAGAGTTTTAGAATTTACCTTTTTCAGAGATTTTCTACTTCAGATCTACGGCGATTCAACGGTTGGTTTGAAAAATTGATCAGTCAAAAGTGTAGTATTCTCCGTCCTAAATCTAATAACACCTTTAATTTTGAGATCGGAAGCCAATAGGCACTCCAGATCTAGAGAAAAAGTTGAAAGTTACTATTCACTCACTATGCACCTCTCCGTTTTCTTCCGTCTGCCTCCTCCCCCGAGTTTCCTCTTTCCCTTCCTCTTATCATTTGTTTTTTTTTAATAATAATAATAATAATAATAATAATAATAATAATAATAATTTAATAATTAAATAATAGGATTTTCTTTTATATAAATTCATATAAATTCCGTTTGTCATCCAAAAATATCCCAAAATTTCTAAAAATTTATATTCTCAATAACCTTTAATTGAACTCTTAAATCATGATTTTTATTTATAAAAATCTCAATAAAACAAATTACAAAATAAATATCTTTATACATAATTAAAAAAAAGAATATTTCTAAAAATATAACAAAAATTCATTAGAGACCAGTATAATTATTTGAAGTAACACAATAATTATTTTACTTAAAAGTCTACTTACTTTTAGCAAAAGAAAATCATTTTTAAACAAATAAAAATATATTTGCTTATAGCGAAATACTATCATTTAAAAATAAAAATTACGCACCAAAACGTAATTTCCCATATTTTCTTTGTACTTCTTTAATCCATGTAAATAATGAACTTATTTTCACTG
Organism: Gleditsia sinensis; assembly: GCA_037074535.1. NCBI lineage: Eukaryota > Viridiplantae > Streptophyta > Magnoliopsida > Fabales > Fabaceae > Gleditsia > Gleditsia sinensis. The sequence goes on along the minus strand of CM073468.1, from coordinate 27,563,259 downwards.
GTTCTTATCTCCATTTTCAAAATCCTCTCTTTAATTCAAGATTTTCTTTAATTTGAACTTAATTAAATTTTCGGTTATTACAGGTTTCAAGGTGCACCAAGGCTAACATCTCCTACTGCAAGCAAACTGTGTTTTCGAATAGGATTCCTCTAGAGAAAATAATTGGATAAAATACATTGACGTTCATAATCAGAAATACTATTCAAATTCAATTTCCTTGTCAAAGATTTCTAATCAAAGTGTAGCACATATTCATTTTCAAGCAACCATATACATATGTATCAATGTCACTTGTATGAAAGTGTACTCTTTTCAAAATTGATGAGGGACGTGTATGCAAAAACATGTTCAAAGAATTCTGAAATCAATATTCAAACAATACTATTCTTGAACTTATAATAGCTAGTAGTCAGTTGTGACAACATAAATCATTCTCAAGGTCTAATAATAAAATAAAATCATATGTTGAACTAGGTTCACATTCATAGTTCAAGAATAGTATAAATTAAGTCATAGCAAGTATTATCTACTCTTAAAAGAAGGATTCCAAGTTGGACAGATCCAAAATGCACGTTTTCAAGTGGAATATGACAAAATAGACCTCAAAATTGAGTATAGAAAGTCTAAAAACCTAGAAAATAACTTTGGATTCGTGAATTTTAATTTTCGGGAGCTCAGTCAACGCTAGTTAACGTAACAGGATTTTGGGTACACACACTACACACATCGCTGCAAGGGGCTACGTATCTTCACACGCCAACACAGAGAAAGCACGTCTGAGTGCGTAAGGCTTCTCTAGATGCGATTTGAACCTGAAATTTGAGGTTTTAAGATTTTTTTCACCTCTTAAATAGGAGTTTTAGAACTCACCCTTTTAGGGGGTTTTCTCCTCCACTTTTCAGCCAGTTTTTCAGAAACCAACAAGACAGGCTTCTAGATCTCATCATTTTGAATTCGTTGGTTGTAATAACTCCATTTATGTAAATGTAACCAATTTTTTTTTTACATTTGTAAAATTTCATGAAGTTATTACTGCTTTAATTCTAACCACTTAACTCGTAATAATAATTACTTTAACCAAGAATAATTGTTATTAAGAGTGATACAATACTGAGTTTCCATACACACCATTATTTTACAAACATTTGTACAAAGATACATATTAGCCCTAATCATCTACGTTGACTACTTCCGGAGACACTGGTGCGGGTGGCGACACCTCCACCAGAATCTCAGTCACATCTACTACAGATATATATGATATAACTGGTAGTTGCCCAAGGTAGGGCACCTCGATCCAACATAAGGAAATAATAAGTGTCATGGAGAAAATCTGCATAATTATTCTTCTGAACATGATATGGAAATATAATGAGAATTAAATCCCAGTAGGTTCACCAATAAATCATAATTTACCATCAATATAGTTCATCATGTCATGTCCATTTGTATAAACTACAGAAAATATCTTTAGGTCACATGAATGCACTTTATCCATGCATATGAAAATTGTACAATTATAACATGTATGGCATAAATACTATTTTTCAGGATATCATATGATGACTATCAATTTATTCTCATATCAAGCTACCCCGGTCAGGGTGAGTATTTTCTACTCTCCGGTACGGGCTTTTCTCGCTCTGTCCGACATGGCTTACTTTCCCTTTCTTTTTTTATTAACATGATCATAACCGTTGGTAGGGCGTCACCTACTGGTGCACCACACGGATTGCCATGTGACCTTACTCATTTATTTTCTTTTCATACTGATAGGCAAAAATATGCTTTCAATAACAAGTATATAACTATTACCAAAAAAATCATTGATAATCATGCGATGAACAAAACCATTTCAAATATCACTTTATAAAATATTTCCATGTCAAAATTTCACACTTAAGATGGTCAGAAGTTCATACAATGGCAATGGCTATGGCATATATTAGTCATTTATTATTTTTATTTATAAGATTCTTCTTCTTTTTTAAATATTAATTTTATTTCTTTATTTTCTTGATGTAAGTTTTCATCCTATCTAACCTTCTGTTACTAATCAGAGAATAACTCCCCCAATTTAACTCCAATGTAGGTGATCTTGGTGTCAATTTAAAGCTAAAACAATTATCTAAAACTATTATGTTGAATAGTTTAGTGAAATATTAAGAAATCAAGGTGATATTAGTCCTTCAAATTACAGGTTATTTCTTCTCGGATAGTTTCTGACCTCTACCTACTAATCTATCCATATATCTCTCATAAAAATTCTAAATTAAGTGATTCCAGTGGCTAAAAATCCGTGACACATATATCTATAATTCTTATGTTAACCATTTATTTTCATTCCCTACATAATGTTCCCAGAAATTAAAACACAGAAGCTATCCTAACAAGTTCTTTCCTGATTAACCATTTTCTGAACACTACTTACTAATCAGACCATATCTACCTCATATGGACTCGAAATTGAGTGATTCCAGTGGCTAAAATTCCGTGACCCATATATCTATAATTATTATGTTAACAAGTTATTTTAATTCCCTACAAAATTTTTCCCGAAATTCAAAAATAAAAGCTTTCCTAACATGTTCTTTCCTCATTCACCATTTTCTGAATACTACTTACTAATCAGACCATATCTACCTCATATGGACTCCAAATTGAGTGATTCTAGCGGCAAAAAATCCGTGAGACATATATCTATAATTGTTATGTTAACAAGTTATTTTAATTCTGTAATGCCCCCAATTTACATTACGTAAAATAAACATTTTTGTTTCGCAATAAAATAATCTCCATAAATATGCACAATTCAATTCTTTGTCATTTCTCTCATGTATACATAATATACAGACTAAGTCTATAAACATCAAAGTACAACAGAAACGGGTATCCTACCTGTAGCATTCAGAGCACACTCTAGAATACAAATACAGTATAGTTCAAAAACTGTGAGTCTTAGAAGCAACGTAGACTCACCCAGAGAATAAAACACCTATCTGCCGAATCAGACTCTGATATTCTTATCTGAAAAATGTGAAAATATCGTGTAGTGAGTTTGACAACTCAGTGAGCAAATAATTCCTCCTATGACTTCTTAGGTCAGCATATGGATGTACTTATATTTTAAAATATGTCACATAGAAAATACAGTTCATAAGTACATTCATATGAGACCCGTATTTCAAATATTCTCAAATCAAAGGATATTCAGATATCCAAAACTATACGTTGCACGGTATGATCATTAAATAAATGTTGTTATGCTCAATTGTATAAGCTATAGTAAAATATTAAGATTTGGAGATAAAATCATCACTTTTAATGCACCTGCCTCACTCGGCAATCTAGTTAATGCCATGAAAACATAACTCATTTGCTATACACATAGTGACCTCGACTACAGTCACAATAAGTAAACAGGGAATGTGAGTACATCACCCTCCTGCCTCCCCACATTACCATTGTCACCTGGTTGGAGTGACCCTCCCCCGGCTCACTCAGACTAATAGGGTGTCCCCTATTTGGTACCATCACAAGCCATACAACCCGTTGATTTTCATCCATACATATAAATACATATATATTAATGCATATTCATCAAATAGAAGGTAAAATTATCAAGCAACTCGCCATGAGCTTTACGCTTGCCATAATTATCAAGCAACTCGTCATGAGCTTTACGCTTGCCATTCAATCTCATTTATAATATGACATGCATTATTTTCACAAGTATATAGCTTTCAAATCAATGCATCGTGCACATAATATTCACTTTATCAAATAAGGATAAATACATCTAGAACTACATATTCAATGAGCTCCAAAATCCATTTCTAAAACCATACTATTCTTGAACTATGTGCCAGTTCGTAAGTATAACAGATATTTTAACACATTTAATAAACTTATAATAGTATAAATAATTTGTAAACAGAAATAATTATACATTTATAGTTCAAGAAAAGCATGGGGTAAGTCATAGAAAGAATTATCTACTCACCTGGTAAGGGCTCCAGATTGGATAGCCCTAAAGTGTACTTTTCCAAGCTGAATTTGACCAATTAGACCTTAAAAGCGTGTCCCGAGGGTCCAAGGACTTAGAAAATGACTCCGGAAGCTTGGGCACTATTTACCGCCAGAAATCACTATTTACTGTCACTATTCATCGCTGAAAAACACTATTCACTGTCACAAAAATTTTACCGAATCAACGAAACGAATTCATATCCTAATATTTATCTAGCTTCTGAATCCATCTACGGAGTCAGATTTCAAATTAGAAGTCTCTAAGTAAGATTTTCAGAACTTACCTTTTACCGAGATTTTCTACTTCAGATCTACGGTGATTCAACGGTTGATTTGAAAAATTGATCGGTCAAAACTGAAGTATTCTTCGTCCTGAATCCAATAACACTTTCAGTTTTGAGATCGGAAGCCCATAAACACTCCAAATCGAAAGATAAAGTTGTAGGTCACTATTCAATCACGTGCACATTTCTCGTTTTTCTTTCGAAACTGCCGTCACCCCCAGTTTTCGTTTTATCATTTCTATTTTTTGTAAATCATAATAATTATTCAATAATTAATAATAGGATTTTATTTTATAAAAATTTATATAAATTTCGTTTTTCATCATGGTTTTCGTTTTATCATTTCTATTTTTTGTAAATCATAATAATTATTCAATAATTAATAATAGGATTTTATTTTATAAAAATTCATATAAATTTCGTTTTTCATCATAAAATATCCCAAAAACTTCTAAAAATTTTCATTCTTATAAATCTTTAGTTAAACTCTTAAATCATGATTTTTCTTGATAAAAATCGTAATAAAAAAAATTTCAAAACAAATATCTTTATTCATATTAAAAGAAAGAATATTTCTAAAAATACCATAAAAATTCATTAGAGGCCGGCATAATTATTTCAAGCAACACAATACTTCTTTTACTTAAAAGTCCACTTACTTTTAACAAATCATAATCATTTCTACGTAAATAAAAATATATTTGCTTATAGCAAAAAACTATCATTTAAAAATAAAAAGTACGCGCCAAAACATAAATTCTCATATTTTCTTTCGTAATTCTTTAATCCATGTAATAAATAAACTTTTTTTCACCAGTTCTTATCTCCATTTTCAAAATTCTCTCTTCTATTCTAAATTTCCTTTAATTGGAATTTTCGTTAAATTTTACGGTTATTACAAATTTCCTACAGAATGGTTCTAGAAATTAAAAAAAAATAGAAACTTTCCAAATAGATTCTTCCCTGATTAACCATTTTTTGAACACTACTTACTAATCAGACCATATCTACCTCATATGGACTCCAAATTGAGTGATTCCAGTTGCTAAAAATCTGTGAGACATATATCTATAATTATTATGTTAACAAGTTATTTTAATTCCCTACTGAATGGTCCCAGAAATTCAAAAACAGAAGCTCAAAATTTTGCCACCCATAGCCATACCTATGCAGGACTATCTACACCAGCCTAAGTATTCAAACATACATCACATGTAAGAATAATATGTAACATGATAAAGCAACATCCATGACCAATCATCAAAGTTCTTATGATCAAAATACCATATAAATGTTACAAATTTCAAAACTTTTCTTCATAAAAAAATATTGTTAAACCTACCTAAGAATCTCCCTAGCTCACTTAGTGAATTTGTTTTCTTGTTTCCCCTTGAAAGAAGTATCGAGATTCCTCCCTTCCCTTAGCTTTTCTAATAGCTTAAATAAGAGAAGGAGGGTGAGTTTTTGAACCTCAAGGATGAAGAAGAAAAATGGATTCAAGTGGAGATTAAGTTAACTTACCTTGAGTACTTAGCCCTCTAGACTTCTCCTTCTTCTTCCTTCCTTTCTTCTCCTCTCTTTCTCTCCTTTCTTCTCTCTACCTTGCTTCTATTTCTCTCTCTTCCTCACTTGGACGAAATTAAAATGTTATAGGGGTGGGTTTTGCTTAAATAGACCATCAAATAATTCATCTTTCATGATCATGGGTCTACCTTATCACAATTAGGATACACTTTGTTGAATTTTTGGAAAGCAAACAACTTATGTTATTGTCTTCCTCTTCCTTAGTCAAGATATGCATACCAAAAAGAGATTGGTATTTTGAAAATTATAATGATATGTTCTTAAGATAAGGGATAAGGTCCTTTTGATTTAGGGATTCATTTCCATTTTCTGTTGTCTTAATCAAGTATGATAGGTTTGCCTTTTTGGGTGGCAAATTTCTAGCCCTTGAATCTCCATTATTTAGCTGAAATTATTTGTGTGGGATTGTAATGTTTTGTCCTAATGCCATGTATTATCATACCACTTGCTAAAATTATGAGTGTAGGATATAGATGTTTTGTCCTAATGCCATGTATTATCATTCCACTTGCTAAAATTATGAGTGTAGGATATAGATGTTTTGTCCTAATGCCTTGTCATCTGATAACTGCATTTCATTATAGTTTCTTCGTGCTATCCATGTTTGTTTACTGAATTTTCCTAGTGTTTTAAGCACTCTTACCCCCTAATTTAATTAAATGGGATGACTCTTCTGGATATAACGTTAGCTATTGCATTGCTACAGCATTTCAGTAAGCATATATAGCAATGATAGCAAAACCCCGGGTGATAGTGGGTAAGCTGCTCCCTCTTTCCTACAATACGATGATACTGTTTGATATGGTGCAGGTGGCAGAGCTGCACAGCAGGAGCAGCCACCATTGAGCAGAAGACAACAGCAGGGACACTACAGGCCGCTGGTACAGGACTGCCCCCACTACTGAAAGTGGAGAGGAAAAAGCTGCACAACAAGGGCGATGGTTGCAGAGCAGAAGGAATGTCAGCAACCCAGGGCACTTTACTGGGACCACAAAGGCTGTCTATAAAAGGCCATAAAGCAGCTATTGCAAAGAGAGCCTGCCGAGGAGAAAGAGGAGAGAATTGGGAAAAGAACACCATAGCCTAGAGTGCTGCTAACACCGAAAGGTGCAGCATGAAGGGATAGTGCACTATTTTAGAAAGGAATTTGATCAATGTTGTTGTTTTACTATTTTATCAAAAAGAAAGAACTACATTTTGTAATTTAGTTTTTATCTCTTAGAATGCATACCAGTGTTTCTGGAATTCTTGTAACCGGTGTGCTCATGAGGCTTGGCTAGTTTCCAGTTGGGGTTGCACAAGGGTTGTAATGAACTGGGCACATTTTTATGGTTAATCCATTTTGTTACAGTTGTTGTTCGCCATTCAATTGCATTTCCTGTTAGTTTTTCTTTCCTTAATAACGGAAGTTTGGAGGAAGAAAACCAAGGCCACCATTCACCTGGAAGGGTAATGGAGGCAGGGAAAAAGCTGAATGTAAAGGGGTTACCTCATGTAGGGATATACGGGTACCCCATCAGTCCCATAATGAACTTCATGCACAATTTTGAGGTGAGGACTGGTGCAGGAATGCGTGTCTGAACCTTGGAATTGTAAGGAATGGCAGCCTGGGAACACTCCATTCAGGACTAAATTTGGCACTCAGAAAAATTGCTGCAGCAAAGCCTAGAGCATACATGAGTGCTGTAGTCCATGACAACCCTGAGCAACCTCAGTACTCCGAATATAGTTTCCTCTTCTATTTCCCGTTACTCTTTATTTTAGTTATAGTTAAAGTCAGTCAACCCACTTCTATTCCAATTTTGTGAAACGTCTTAACTTTGCTACAGCATTCACACAGCAAAAGTCTCTAAACAGTTTTAGTTCACTCCTCGTGGGACGATACTCACTCATCACTCTATTACTTGGTCACGACACGTGCACTTGCGTTCTGACATTGTATTCATTTTGTATGAATCACAAACCAACATCATCTAATCTTGATTACACCATTATTTCATTACTTTATTTTTATTTTTATTTTTTCTCTTGGATTTGGGCTCATTCTTGCCCATTTTCTTTACTTTGGTTAAAATTCTACCTTTCATAATCAGCTTGGTCACATTTTCATATTTTTGGGCTACCGGTCCAATTTCTATATCCTAGTCCAAGTCTATGTTTTATTTCATCCTTGGGCTATCCTATTGGCTTGCTAAAACTTCATGTGAGGTAGAAAGATTCTATATGAAGTGTCCATAGTTGAAAGCCCAATTTATGGGTGGAGATACTAAACTTAGTAACTTTAACTCTTAAATTAGGAAAAATTACCCTAATCCAATCTTCTTGAAATTTTAATACCTTCACAAAAATTTATCTTCCTTACCTAAGAATTTCACCTTTCTTTAGTATATTTATTTCTAATATTTTCTCTTAGGTTTTCTCTCTTTACCTATTCCATTAATGTTAGAACATTTCTATGCATACATAAGGTGAAGAATTTCTAAGGATTATATTTCCTTAGATATTTAAAAATTGTCTAATAAATTTTATTTCCTTAATTAAATATTTATGTACCTTTATTAATAAAAGAAAAGAAATTAGAGATGTTACTTTGAATACTTTTGTACTTTTATTAATACATGAAACGAAATTAGGGATGTTACATTTCTCTCCCCCTAAAAGAAATTTTGTCCTTAAAATTTCAGAAATTACCTAATAAGAACAATTTCGGATATTCCTTCCTCATGACTTCTTCTAGCTCCCAAATTGCTTCTTCCGGAGTCAAACCTTCCCATAACACCTTAACCAGGGGAATGGTTTTATTTCTCAGTTGCTTCACGTTGGTGTCCAATATGGATTCAGGTACTAGCTGGTATGTCATGTTCTCCTTTATTTGGATTGGTTCATCCCGTATTACATGTGATGAATCTGGAAGATACTTCCGCAGCTGTGATACATGAAAAACATTATACAGGTTGGAAAAATTAGGTGGAAGGGCAATTTGATATGCTGACGTCCCTACTCTCTTCAGAATTTGGTAAGGTCCCAAAAATCGTGGACTTAACTTTCTGGTCTTGAGAGACCTGCCAACTCCAGTAGTTGGAGAAAGTTTTAGAAATACATGGTCTCCTTCCTCAAATTCCAGAGGTCTATGTCTCTTATAATAGTAACTCTTTTGCCGACTTTGAGCTGTAAGTATTTTGTCTCGTATCATCCTGATTTGTTCAGTGGTTTGTTGAACTAGATCAGGACCCAGCAAGTTCTTTTCTCCTACCTCAAACCAACATAGTAGAGATCGGCACTTCCTACCATATAAAGCTTCGTAGAGGGCCATCTTAATACTATAGTGATAGCTATTATTATAAGCAAACTCTACTAAAGGTAGGTATTTATCCCATCCTTTACCTTGCTCTATCACACAGGCCCTCAACATATCTTCTAGAGTTTGAATAGTCCGTTCTGTCTGCCCGTTAGTCTGAGGATGGTAGGCAGTACTGAACTGCAACTGGGTTCCAAAAGCTTCTTGTAACACCTTCCAAAACCTCAACGTGAACCTCGGATCTCTATCTGAAATGATATTTAAGGGAATCCTATGTAGTCTAACTATTTTCTGAACGTACAACTGGGCCAATTTGTCCAGTGAATAGTTAATTTTTATGGGCAGAAAGTGAGCAGATTTAGTTAATCTGTCAACTATTACCCAGATAGAGTCATGTCCAACTAAAGTTTTAGGTAAACCCACAACAAAGTCCCTCGAAATACTGTCCCATTTCCATTCAGGAATCTTTAGAGGTTGAAGAAATCCCGCTAGCTTTTGATGTTCCACCTTCACCTTTTGACAAATTAAACATTTTGCCACGAACTCGGCAATGTCCTTTTTCATCCCTGGCCACCAATACATCCTCTTTAAGTCCTGGTACATTTTAGTGGATCCAGGATGGACTGATTATTTACTCTGATGCGCTTCCTGTAGGATCTTAGTCCTCAACTCTCGGTCTTGAGGAACACAGACCCTTCCTTGGTATATGATTACTCCATCTTCTGAAATAGAAAAATCATCCTAATCATTATGATCCTGTAAGTATTGGTCGTGGCCTTGAGCCTCTTTAATCTGGGCTCTAAGATCACACTCTATACTTAACCCATTGATGATTAGCTTATTTGGGGTAAGAGTAGTGGCTAGCTTCAAATTTTGAAACTCCTCTAGCATCTGCATCTCATACACCATCATCTGACCCATGTGTAGAGATTTTCGACTCAAGGCATCAGCTACAACATTCGCCTTTCCTGGATAATATTTTATCTCAAACTTGTAGTCATTGAAAAATTATACCCATCTTCGTTGACTCATATTTAACTCTCTCTGATCAAAGAGGTATTTAAGACTCTTATGATCACAATATACTTCAAAGGTTGTCCCGTACAAATAATGTTGCCAAATCTTTAAGGCAAACACCACCGCTGCCAATTCAAGATCATGTGTTGGGTAGTTTTCTTCGTGGGGTCTCAATTGCCTAGAGGTGTAAGAAACTACTCTATTATCTTGCATCAGCACACATCATAGCCCTTTCTTTGAAGCGTCACTATACACTTCAAAATGTCCTATAGGGTCTGGAATAATTAAAACAGGAGGAGTGGTCAGTCTTGTCTCAAGCTCCTGGAAACTAGCTTCACATTAATCAGTCTATTTGAAATGACTTCCCTTCCTGGTCAATTTAGTCAATGGCAAGGCTATACGAGAGAAGTTTTGTATAAACCTCCTGTAGTATCCTGCTAAACCCAGGAAACTTCTGACTTCCATAACCGTCTTTGGTCTCTCCCACTGAATCACTGCTTTCGTTTTGCTAGGATCTACGGCTACCCCTCTATTAGAGATGACATGTCCGAGAAACTTCACCTCTGACAGCCAAAATTCACACTTCTCCAATTTGGCATATAACTTTTTCTCTTTCAGCATTTGCAGCACGATTCGGAGATGTTGTTCATGTTCTTTCTCACTCTTAGAATATATCAAGATGTCATCAATGAATACTACAACAAATTGATCTAGGTAGGGTTAAAAATGCGATTCACGTAATCCATAAAAATTGCAGGTGCATTCGTCAACCCGAAGGGCATTACGAGAAACTCCTAGTGAATATACCTAGTCCTAAAGACAGTTTTTGGTACGTCCTCCTCCTTGATCCTAATCTGATTATATCCTGACCTCAAGTCAATTTTAGAAAAGATGGAGGCTCCCTTTAGTTAATCCAATAAGTCATCTATCCTAGGGAGAGTGTACTTATTTTTTATAGTCACCTTATTCAGTTGTCTGTAATCTATGCATAGTCTCAAGCTCCCGTCTTTCTTCTTAACAAACAATACAGGAGCTCCCCAAGGTGATACACTCGGTCTAATGAATTGCATGTCTAATAGTTCCTCCAACTGTTTCTTGAGTTCCTGTAGTTCCTTCGAGGCCATTCTATATGGTGCAATAGAGATAGGCCCTGTCCCAGGTAAAAGATTGTAACAACTCCATAACAATTTTTTTTTTAATATTTAAAACAATTCCATGAAGTTATTACTACTTTAATTCTAACCACTTAACTCGTAATAATAACCAAGCATAATTGTTATTAACAGTGATTCCAGTGGCTAAAGATCCGGGACACACATATATATAATTCATATGTTAACCATTTATTTCAATTCCTTACAGAATGTTCTCAGAAATTAAAATACCGAGGCTATCATAACATATTCTTCCCTGATTAACCTTTTTCTGACCATTGCTTACTAATTGAACCATATCTACCTCATATGGACTCCAAATTGAATGATTCCAGTGACTACAAATCCGTGACACACATAGCCACAATTATTATGTTAACCATTTATTTTAATTCCATACATATAATTCCCAGAAATTAAAATACCGAAGCTATCCTAACATATTTTTCCCTGATGAACCATTTTCTGACCTTTGCTAACTAATCAGACAATATCTACAACATATGGACTCCAAATTGAATTATTCTAGTGGCTAAACATCCGTGACACACATAGCTACAATTCTTATGTTAACCATTTATTTTAATTCCATACAGATAATTCCCAGAAATTAAAATACCGAAGCTATCCTAACATATTCTTACCTGATGAACCATTTTCTGACCTTTGCTAACTAATCGGACCATATCTACATCATATGAACTCCAAATTGAATGATTCCAGTTGCTAAAAATCCGTGACAAACATAGCTACAATTCTTATGTTAACCATTTATTTTAATTCAATACAGATAATTCCCAGAAATTAAAATATCGAAGCTATCCTAACATTTTCTTACCTGATGAACCATTTTCTGACCTTTTCTCACTAATTAGACCATATCTACATCATATCAACTCCAAATGGAATGATTCCAGTTGCTCAAAATCTGTAACACACATAGCTACAATTCTTATGTTAACTATTTATTTTAATTCAATATAGATAATTCCCAGAAATTAAAATACTGAAGCTATCCTAACATTTTCTTACCTGATGAACCATTTTCTGACCTTTTCTAACTAATCGGATCATATCTACATCATATGGACTCCAAATTGAATGATTCCAGTGGCTAAACATCCGTGACACACATAGCTACAATTCTTATGTTAACCATTCAGTTTAATTCTGTATGGATAATTCCCAAAAATTAAAATACCAAAGCTATCCTAACATTTTCTTACCTGATGAACCATTTTCTGACCTTTGCTAACTAATCGGACCATATCTACATCATATGGACTCCAAATGGAATGATTCCAGTGACTAAAAATCTGTGACACACATAGCTACAATTCTTATGTTAACCATTTATTTTAATTCTATATATATAATTTCCAGAAATTAAAATACAGAAGCTTAAAATTTTGCCACCCATAGCCATACCTATGCAGAACTTTCTATACCGGCTTAAATATTCAAACATACATATGTTGCAAGATCAATATGTAATATGACATAGCAACATCCATGACCAATCATCACAGTTCTAAAATCAAAATCTCATATAAATATTATAAGTTTCAAAAGTTTTCTTCAAAAAGAAATATTGTTAAACTTACCTAAGAATCTCCCTAGCTTACTTAGTGAATTGGTTTTCTTGTTTCCTTTTGAAAGAAATAGCAAGATTCCTTCCTTCCTTTAACTTTTCTAGCAGCTTAGGTAAGAGAAGCAGGCTGAATTTTTGAACCTCAAGTATGAAGAAGAAAAATGGACTCAAGTGGAGATTAAGGTAACTTACCTTGAGTACTTAGCTTTCTAAACTTCTCCTTCTTCTTCCTTCCTTTCTTCTCCTCTCTTTCTTTCCTTTCCTCACTCTACCTTGCTTCTATTTCTCCCTCTTCCTCACTTGGACGAAATTAAAATGTTGTAAGGGTGGGTTTTCTTATATAGACCACCAAATAATTCACCTTTCATGATCATGGGTCTACCTTACAATTAGGATACACTTTGTTGAATTTTTTGGAAAACAAACAACTTATGTTCTTGTCTTCCTCTTCCTTAGTCAAGATATGCATAGGAAAAGGAGATTTGTATTTTGAAAATTATGATGATATGTTCTTAAGATAAGGGACAAGGTCCCTTTGATTTAGGGATTCATTTCCATTTTCTTTTGTCTTAAACAAGTATGATAGGTTTGCCTTTTTAGGTGGCAAATTTCTAGCCCTTGAATCTCCATTATTTGGTTGATATTATTTGTGTGGGATAGGAATGTTTTGTCCTAATGCCATGTATTATCATACCACTTGCTAGAATTATGAGTGTAGGATATAAATATTTTTGTCCTAAAGCCTTGTATTATCATGCCACTTGCCAAAATTATGAATGTAGAATCACACCACTTGCTAAATTTTTGTCTTAATGCCATGTAACCTAATCTTTATTATTATTATTATATCATCACCTAATTTATTTTATTTTATTTTTTCTCTTGGATTTGGGCTTATTCCTACCCATTTTCTTTGCTTTGAATAAAATTCTACCTTTCTTGGAGGGCTTGGTCACATTTTCATAATTTTTTGGGCTATTGGTCCAATTACTATATCCTAGTCCAAGTCTATGTTTTATTTCTTGCTTAGGTTATCCAATGGGCTTGCTAGAAACTTATGTGAAGTGGAAAACTCTATATGAAGTGTCCATAGGTAAAAGCCCAATGTATGGGTAAAGATTTTAAACCTACTAACTCTAGTTCTTGAATTAGGAAAAATTACCCTAATCCAATGTTCTTGAAATTTTAACACCTTTACTTGTTTCTAAAAATTTATCTTCCTTATCCAAGAATTTTGCATCTCTTTAGTATGTTATTTCTAATTTCTTTCCTATTAGGTTTTCTCTCTTTATTTGTTTTCTTAATGTTAGAAACATTTTCTATGCATATACATAAGGTGAAGAATATCTAAGGATTATATTTCCTTATATATCTAAAATATTGTCTAATAAATTTTATTTCTTTAATTAAATATTTTTTGTACTTTTATCAATAAACGAAATTAGGGATGTTACAGAGATCAATAGAGAACTCTATCTCTCTCTTGGGAGGTAAGCCTGGAATATCTGAGGGAAATACTTCAGGAAACTTGTTGGCTATTGGGATTTCATCAAGCTTCGATTCGACTTCTAGGTTTGATAAATACAAGAGAATGTATCGAAGTACTCCATTCTTCAACTCCCTATTAACTTGATTGGCATTAAGCATCAATAACTGCACCTCATCTTTTGGAGTAGGAGGTAGAAATTCAACAGTCTTGTTACAAAAATTTAGCAAAACTCGATTTCTAGACATCCAGTCTAACCCTATAATGACCTCAATACCTCTTAAAGGTAAACAGACGAGGTCTACAGAAAAAGTTTTCTCCTGGATGGTGACTTGACAGTCCTTACATACATAGGAAGTTAATACCCTTTCCCCTGTGGGGGTTACTACGGATAGCTCATAGGGAGTTTTAGAAATAAGAAACTGAAACTTCCTAATACATTCTTCCGATATAAATGAATGACTAACACCAGAGTCAAATAACACCATAAGAGCAAATCCATAGATATAGCATGTACCTTGAATCATTTCAAAAGATTGAGCTGCCTCTTGGCCGCTCAGGGTGAAAACCCTTCCTTTCACCTGAGGCCTCTGTTCTGGTTGCTTCCACACATTCTGTGGGCAGTTTCTCGTAAAATGACCCTTCTGTCCGCAGTTGAAGCAGACATCTTGTCCCATGTAGCATGGCCGATTACCATGCATGCGTCTGCACTTAGCGCACTTGACTAGGGCTAGGTCTTGTTGGAAAGGTTTAGGACCCACAGTCAATGGCCTCTTACCAGCTCCATATCCACTTCTTCTCACATTCTTGCTAGGGTTGGGAAAATTTTTCTTCCTCTTCCATAAGTTTCACCTTTACTTCTCGTCCTTCACTGCCCTTAAACTCTTTTCTAGGAGTCTACATTTATTTATCAGAGGTACAAACTCCCTGATCTCTATAGCTATAACAGCATTCTTTATCTCCAGGTTTAGTCCCGCTTCGAACTTAACCGCCTTCCATGCTTGATCTGGGTTATATCGCAGATAAGAGGAAAACTTAGACAGCTCCTCGAACCGTGCAATATACTGGTCCACGGTCATGCTGCCTTGCTTGACTTGGAGAAATTCGATCTCTTTCTCTACCCGTACAGTACTTGGAAAGTACTTTTCAAAAAAAATGTCCTTGAACACTTGTCAGGTGATCTGTCTTCCCTGATGAACTAAAAGTTCTCTAACTCCACGCCATCAGTATTCTGCTTGATCCTTTAACATATATGCAGCAAAAATAACTTGTTGCTCTTCAGTACAACCCATCACTTCAAAGATTTTCTCTAATTTCCTTATCCACCTTTCGGCTACCGTTGGGTAATAGCCACCTTGGAAACAAGGTGGTCTAGTCCTCAGGAACTCAGATATGCCATTATCTTTTCCAGCCATCCGGTTGTTAGCACCATTCTCACCATTCGAGTTATTAGCATTCTGGAGATATTGTAAAATTTGGTTGATGGTCATGACTTGGTCTCGAATTGCCGTGGCCAGGTTGTGCAGGGTCTCCTCTGCATTGGTTGCTAGATTCCTCCTTGGTGGTGCCATTTCCTACTGTGGCAAAAACGAAGTTATGCTGCTATTGAGGTGATCAAGCCCAATAGTTAGTTCAAAAATATTTAATAGCAGTCATAACACCACCTCGGCATATAGATAGGAAACACTAGTAATTTCTTACCAATATGATCACTGATCCCCTACACAACACAACCAAAACATACTCAAGACACTATAAGATCGATTCAGATAACCATCCACCCACTGGCCATCTAGGATTGACCTGCTCTGATACCAATTATGTAACAACTCCATTTATGTAAATGTAACAAATTTTTTTTTATTTGTAAAATTCCATGAAGTTATTACTACTTTAATTCTAACCACTTAACTTGTAATAATAATTACTTTAACCAAGCATAATTTTTATTAACAGTGATACAATACTAAGTTTCTATACACACCACTATTTTACAAACATTTGTACAAAGATACATATTAGCCCTAATCATCTACGTCGACTACTTCCGGGGACACTGGTGCGGGTGGCGGCACCTCCACCAGAATCTCAGTCAAATCTACTACAGATATATTTGATATAACTGGTAGTTGCCCAAGGTAGGACACCTCGATCCAACGTATGGAAATAATAAGTGTCATGGAGAAAATCTGCGTAATTATTCTTCTGAACATGATATGGAAATATAGTGAGAATTAAATCCCAGTAGGTTCAACAATAAATCATAATTTAACATCAATATAGTTCATCATGTCATGTCTATCTGTATAAACTACAGAAAATATCTTTAGGTCACATGAATGCACTTTATCCATGCACATGAAAATTGTACAATTATGACATGTATGGAATAAATACTATTTTTCAGGATATCATATGATAACTATCAATTTATTCTCATATCAAGCTACCCCGGTTAGGGTGAGTATTTTCTACTCTCCGGTACGGGCTTTTCTCGCTCTGGTAGGGTGTCCCCTACTGGTGCACCACACAGATTGCCATGTGACCGTGCTCATTTCTTTTCTTTTCACAATGATAGCCAAAAATATGCTTTCAATAACAAGTATATAACTGTTACCAAAAAAATCATTGATAATCATGTGATGAACATAACCATTTCAAATATCACTTCATAAAAAATTTTAATGTCAAAATTTCACACTTAAGATGGTAAGAAGTTCATACAATGGCAATGGCTATGGCATATATTAGTCATTTATTATTTTTATTTATAAGATTCTTCTTCTTTTTTAAATATTAATTTTATTTCTTTATTTTCTTGATACAGGTTTTCATCTTATCTAATATTCTCTTACTAATCAAAGTATAACTCCCTCAATTTAACTCCAATATAGGTGATCTTGGTGTCAATTTAAAGACAAAACAATTATCTAAAACTATTATGTTGAATAGTTTAGCGAAATATTAAGAAATCAAGGTGATATTAGTCCCTCAAATTACAGGTTATTTCTTCTCGAGTAGTTTCTGACCTCTACCTACTAATCAGTCCATATCACTCTCATAACAATTCTAAATTAAGTGATTTCAATGGTTAAAAATCCGTGACACATATATCTATAATTCTTATGTTAATCATTTATTTTAATTCCCTACATAATGTTCCCAAAAATTAAAACACAGAAGCTATCCTAACAAGTTCTTTCCTGATTAACCATTTTCTGAACACTACTTACTAATCAGACCATATCTACCTCATATGGATTCCAAATTGAGTGATTCCAGTGGCTAAAATTCCGTGACACATATATCTATAATTCTTATGTTAACACGTTATTTTAATTCCCTACAGAATGTTTTCAGAAATTCAAAAACAGAAGCTTTTCTAACATGTTCTTTCCTCATTAACCATTTTCCGAACACTGTTTACTAACCAGACCATATCTACCTCATATGGACTCCAAATTGAGTGATTCCAACGGCTAAAAATCCGTGAGACATATATCTATAATTTTTATTTTAACAAGTTATTTTTATTCTCTACAGAATGGTCCTAGAAATTCAAAAAAAAAATAGAAGTTTTCCTAACAGATTCTTCCTTGATTAACTATTTTCTGAACACTACTTACTAATTAGACCATATCTACCTCATATAGACTCCAAATTGAGTGATTCTAGTTGCTAAAAATCTGTGAGACATATATCTATAATTATTATGTTAACAAGTTATTTTAATTCCCAACAGAATGGTCCCAGAAATTCAAAAACAGAAGCTCAAAATTTTGCCACCCACAGCCATACCTATGCAGAACTATCTACACCAACCTAAGTATTCAAGCATACATCACATGCAAGAATATGTAACATGATAAAGCAACATCCATGACCAATCATCAAAGTTCTTATGATCAAAATCCCATATAAATGTTACAAATTTCAAAAAATTTCTTCAATAAGAAATATTGTTAAACCTACCTAAGAATCTCCCTAGCTCACTTAGTGAATTTGTTTTCTTGTTTCCCCTTGAAAGAAGTATATAGATTCCTCCCTTCCCTTAGTTTTTCTAGTAGCTTAAATAAGAGAAGGAGGGTGAGTTTTTGAACCTCAAGGATGAAGAAGAAAAATGGATTCAAGTGGAGACTAAGTTAACTTATCTTGAGTACTTAGCCCTCTAGACTTCTCCTTCTTCTTCCTTCCTTTCTTCTCCTCTCTTTCTCTCCTTTCTTCTCTCTACCTTGCTTCTATTTCTCTCTCTTCCTCACTTGGACGAAATTAAAATGTTATAGGGGTGGGTTTTTCTTAAATACACCATCAAATAATTCATCTTTCATGATCATGAGTCTACCTTATCACAATTAGGATACACTAGGTTGAATTTTTGGAAAGCAAACAACTTATGTTATTGTCTTCCTCTTCCTTAGTCAAGATATGCATAGCAAAAGGAGATTTGTATTTTGAAAATTATAATGATATGTTCTTAAGATAAGGGACAAGGTCCCTTTGATTTAGGGATTCATTTCCATTTTCTTTTGTCTTAATCAAGTGTGATAGGTTTGCCTTTTTGGGTAGTAAATTTCTAGCCCTTGAATCTCCATTATTTGGCTAAAATTATTTGTTTGGGATTGGAATTTTTTGTCCTAATACCATGTATTATCATACCACTTGCTAAAATTATGAGTGTAGGATATATATGTTTTGCCCTAATGCCATGTATTATCATTCCACTTGCTAAAATTATGAGTGTAGGATATAGATGTTTTTCTAGTAATGTAATAATAATAAAGATTAGGTTATATGGCATTAAGAGAAAAATTTAGCAAGTGGTGTGATTCTACATTCATAATTTTGGCAAGTGGCATGATAATACAAGGTTTTAGGACAAAAACATCTATATCCTACACTCATAATTTTAGCAAGTGGCATGATAATACAAGGTTTTAGGACAAAAACATCTATATCCTACACTCATAATTTTAGCAAGTGGTATGATAATACATGGCATTAGGACAAAACATTCCTATCCCACACAAATAATATCAACCAAATAATGGAGATTCAAGAGCTAGAAATTTGCCACCTAAAAAGGCAAACCTATCATATTTGTTTAAGACAAAAGAAAATGGAAATGAATCCCTAAATCAAAGGGACCTTGTCCCTTATCTTAAGAACATATCTTCATAATTTTCAAAATACAAATCTCCTTTTCTTATGCATATCTTGACTAAGGAAGAGGAATACAAGAACATAAGTTGTTTGTTTTCCAAAAATTCAACAAAGTGTATCCTAATTGTGATAAGGTAGACCCATGATCATGAAAGTTGAATTATTTGGTGGTCTATATAAGAAAATCCACCCTTACAACATTATAATTTCGTCCAAGTAAGGGAGAGGAAAAATAGAAGCAAGGTAGAGTGAGGAAAGGAGAGGAAGAAAGGAAAAAAGAGGAAGGAGAAGTCTAGGGGACTAAGTGCTCCAGGTAAGTTTAACAATATTTCTTTTTGAAGAAAACTTTTGAAACTTATAATATTTATATGAGATTTTGATCTTAGAACTTTGATGATTGGTCATGATGTTGCTATATAATATTACATATTGATATTGCATGTGATGTATGTTTGAATACTTAGACTGGTATAGAAAGTTCTGCATAGGTATGGCTATGGGTGGCAAAATTTTTAGCTTCTGTGTTTTAATTTCTGAGAATTATCTATAGGGCATTAAAATAAATGGTTAACATAAGAATTAAATATATATGTGTCACAGATTTTTAGCCACTAGAATCATTCAATTTGGAGTCCATATGAGGTAGATATGGTCCGATTAGTAGTCAAAGGTCAGAAAATGGTTCATCAGGGAAGAATATGTTAGGATAACTTCTGTATTTTAATTTCTGGGAATTATCTCTATAGAATTAAAATAAATGGTTAACATAAGAATTATAGCTATGTGTGTCACGGATTTTTAGCCACTGCAATCATTCCATTTGGAGTCCATATGAGGTAGATATGGTTCGATTAGTAGTCAAAGGTCAGAAAATGGTTCATCAGGGAATAATATGTTATGATAGCTTCTGTATTTTAATTTTTGGAAATTATTTGTATGGAATTAAAATAAATTATTAACATAAGCATTATAGCTATATGTGTCACGGATATTTACCCACTGGAATCATTCAATTTGGAGTCCATATGAGATAGATATGGTCCAATTAGTAGTTAAAGGTCAGAAAATGGTTTATTAGGGAATAATATGTTAGGATAGCTTCTGTATTTTAATTTCTGGGAATTATCTATAGGGAATTAAAATCAATGGTTATCATAAGAATTATAGCTATGTGTGTCACAAATTTTTAGCCACTGGAATCATTCCATTTGGAGTCCATATGAGCAAGATATAAGTTGATTAGTAGTCAAAGGTCAGAAAATGGTTCATCAGGGAAGAATATGTTAGGATAGCTTATGTATTTTAATTTCTGGGAATTATCTGTATGGAATTAAAATAAATGATTAACATAATAATTATAGATATGTGTGTCATAGATTTTTAGCCACTGTAATCACTCAAGTTGAAGTTTATATGAGGTAGATATGGTCCGTTTAGTAGGTAGAGGTCAGAACCTATCCGAGAAGAAATAACCTGTACATTTAGGGAGTAATATCACCTTGATTTCTTACTATTTTGCTACAATGTTCAACATAATAGTTTTAGATAATTATTTTATCTTGCAATTGACACCAAGATCACCTACATCGGAGTTCAAATGAGGGAGTTATACTCTGATTAGTAAGAGAAGGTTAGATATGATGAAAACCTGCATCAAGAAAATAAAGAAATAAAATTAATATTTAAAAAAGAAGACGAATCTTATAAATGACTAGTATATGTCATAGCCATTGCCATTGTATGAACTTCTTACCATCTTAAGTGTAAAATTCTGACATGGAAATATTTTATAAAGTGATATTTGAAAAAGTTATATTCATGGCATGATTACCAATGATTTACGGTAATAGTTATATTTTGATGAACATACTTGTTATTGAAAGCATATTCTTGGCTATCATTATGAAAAGAAAAGAAATGAGTACGGTCACATGGCAATCTGTGTGGTGCACTAATAAGAGACGCCCTACCAACGGTTATGATCATGTTAATGAGAAAAGAAAGAAAAAGTGGGTCATGTCGGACGGAGCGAGAAAAGCCCGTACCGAAGAGTAGAGGATACTCACCCTGACCGGGGTAGCTTGAAATGAGAATAAGTTGATGGCCTTCATATGATATTCTGAAAATAGTTAATCCTGTCATACATATTATTACTGTATGATTCTTATGTGCATAGATATAATGCATTCATGTGACCAATGATATTTTCTGTAGTTTATACAGCTGAACATGGCGTGATGAGCTATATTGATGATGATTTATTGTTGAATTTACTGGGATTTAATTCTCACTATATTTCCATATCATGTTCAAAAAATTAGTTATGCAGATTTTTCTATAGCTCTGACTTTTAGTACACGTTGGATCGAGTACTTTATATTGGGCAGATCCCAGAAGCAAATAAAATGTTTGTAGTTGAGTTGGTTTAGATCCCGGTGAAGATGCAACCACCCGCACCTGTATCTCCGGAATTGGTCAACCAGAATAAATAAGATGTAGATTTTTTATGTGTTTGATATGTTGTACATATATTTTAATTAATGACATGTATGTGAACTTTGTATTGTATAAATTAAATAAATGTTATATTGAGTTAAGTTGTAACGAGATAATAACTTCATGGTATTTTAAAAAAAAAATTAATACTAAAATGGAGTTGTTACATATTATATTTATGGTCTAATTTGAGGACTCAAAGCTTTGGTTTGTAAGCTTCATAAAGTTTTATATGGTCTTAAACAAGCTTCAAGAACTTGGTTTAACAAACTTGCATCTACTAATAAAAACCTTGGCCTTATTTCAAGTAAATATGATTATTCCTTGTTCATCAAAGTTACACCTCATCATTCAACATATATCTTAGTATATGTAAATGATATTTTAGTGGCTAACAGCTCTTCATCCTATGTTACTCAGTTGATCAGTCAATTGAATGCTGAATTTACCTTAAAAGACCTTGGTTTGTTGAATTACATTTTTAGGGTAGAAGTCAAGAGGATGGCAGATGGTTCTTGTTATTTTTTACAAGAAAAATACATTAGTTACCAGTTTACTAAAGCTAGAGTGTAGGGAGCTAAATGTTTTTCGACACTAATGGCCTCTAGCACCAAACTTACATATCATATATAACTACATTAAAGACTCATTTGGTGGTCATGATAAGATAAGGATGAATATGATAGTAGATTAGATAAGAGTATGATAGGATATGTACCTGATAAGCTCTTATCCTATCCAGTGTTTAATGCACACCAGGATAGATATTATGCTATCCTATCCTATGTTTGGAGCAAATTAGATAATAGTAGGATATGATATAAAATATATAAAATGACAAAATTAGCCAAATTGATAATATATTAAGGGATTATTCATATATAAATCATAATCAATGATACAGCTTTTTTCAAGAGACTTTACCTAAATGCATTAAGGAACTTATAGAAAGCAAATTGTAAACTTAAAAAAGTAAAGCATAAGAGAAGGATATACATAGTTAGATGTAAACATTAAGAGGTGAGGGACGACGAGCGTTCTCGAGGGTGAGGGACGACGAGCATTTTTTAGGGGTGATTTTAGAATCTGGGGTGAGGCAGCAAAATATGTTATCTTGACCTTAACCCAACTAATCCTATAGAATTAGATTTTAACTAAAGAGCAAGATAGGATAGTAAACCTGATAGTATTATTATATTTTACTGACTCATCAAACATAAAATAGCAATAGAATATGATAAATTAACTTATCATGTATCTCCTATTATGTACTCCAAACAAGCTCTAATCATATTAGTTTACAATATACCAAAAAAAAATTATATTAGTTTACACCTACTTAAGTTTTATTCAACATGTCAAAAGGGGTCTTAAATTCTAGTTTTTATTCTTTTCAAAATTTAAAACTTCCTATATAATTCTATACTATCTGTTTTTGTAATTTTGAAATAATTATAAATTGTTCAAAAACTATACTAATAAATATTTTTAAATAATATGTAATTTACATAAATTTTTATAAAATATTTACTAGAAATTATTTTAAATATTATTTTATAGAATATAATTTTAATAAATAATAATAATAAATAATAAATAAATAAAAGATTGAGTTGCGGCAACCCTCTCAATTAATCTTATTGGCTTGAATATCTTATATGGGCTTTGAAATCGAAATCCCAACTACCCAAAATCTTTCAAAGGCCCAATGG
The DNA here is from genome assembly GCA_037074535.1 of Gleditsia sinensis. Taxonomy (NCBI): domain Eukaryota; kingdom Viridiplantae; phylum Streptophyta; class Magnoliopsida; order Fabales; family Fabaceae; genus Gleditsia; species Gleditsia sinensis. The sequence goes on along the minus strand of CM073468.1, from coordinate 27,539,448 downwards.
CTTTTGCCAGTTCAAACAAAAAAAAAACCTGAAGGTTCAATTCGAATATAAAAAAAAAAAAAAAAGGAATATCATTTGCTGCGCCTCTTGGCTTATGCGATGAGCTCCGCGATGCTCTTCGATTCAGTTTAGGTAAACTCTCTCCCTGCCATTCTTATTTTCTCAAGGAAAGACAGAAAACTTGTTATCTTTTTTAGAATTTTAGTTCCATAATTTGTGAGGACTCTCTAAATGGCAATGATTATAGGCCAACACAAGGATTTGTTTCGGTTACTAGCAAGTAAGGGCTCAAACAGGGTAGAAAGTAAATTAGGTTTTAGGCTTGGGAAATAGAAATACAAGTCGAGCTTGATTTTCCATATTATCTCTAAATAGTGTGGTAAACTTATTTATTTGTTTTTCTCGGTAAAAATGATAATCTTTTTGGGTTACTGTAACTCGGTTTCTGCATTCCCTTCCAACCCAAAAAGAAGGTGAAAGAATTTATTTGGAGTATGAAAATGCGGTGACTTTTTTTTTTGTGAGATGAAAATGAAGCCTTTTTTTTTTTTTTGTAAAGAGAAAAAAAATCTAATATTTGAAACCCGTGCCTTTGTGTGATTGTTAAAACTGAAAACGCTCTTGTTCTAGCTATTACTATCAAATAGTCGAGGAACCCTTTCAAATTGACCTATCTATCTAACAAAATATAAATGGTTGAGTAAATTGTGTATTCTATATACCAAATGTAGACTTGTCGGGGAGCTGAGAGTTTGGGACTCAGATAGTCCTAGATAACTAAAACTGTGCTTCGATTTAGGGATGATTTCCCGAATTCATTGTGCATTTTTGAGTTTCTGATGTGATTTGTAATAAGTTATCGAGGAGATTTTTTATTACTTTCAGGGGGATTTCCTCCAGTTGGGCTACGTATGTATTAGGGCCAAATGGAAAGAAAATTACTGCAACATAAATTTATGAACAGCTTGTTTCTCTTTGATAGATAGCCTCATAGGCCACTAAACTTTATGGTAGATCATCTTTCTTTCTTTTTTCTTTTTTTGGCAATTTTTATTTTAGAGCTTGGATGCTAGTGTACTTCTAACAAAAGAAATATTATGATTTCCTAATTTAGGAAGAGGAACCATGATGATTTCTGTCTCTATTCATCTATAAGTCTGCCTTTCAGATCTCTACATGGACCGTTGGAGTGGAATTTTGAGAGTCCCATTGTATCGTAACAGCAGGACTTACCATAGAGTTGGTGCATCCCTCTGCCTTTCACCTGAATCCAAAACTCTGAGTGTATGTTCCCTGATTTCCAAAGGTTATAAATGCAGTAGACCATACTATGCATTTCATTACCCAAAAATAGTTACTCTGTCTTTCTATAATTGTTAAATTCTTCTATATTTTAACTTTGGGCCTCTAGTTTTGCTTTCCACAAAAGTAGTAAATTGTAGGAAAGAACTTACTACAACTTGTATGACTTCATCAATGTTTGTAAATATCTTAATCTTTTCTTGGCCGTGGACGTAAAGAAAAGCTATCATGGTTCAATAGTGCTTTTTATGTGAGAATTAGAAGAAATCTGTTTACCATTTGCTTCTCGTTGTGTGTAAATCTATCAGTGGTGCTCTTTTTTTTTTTTTTTTCCTTTTCTGGATTGGCTTATTCCCATAGCTGTGGTTGAATTTTATGAATTGAGAGATTAATTGGTAAAGTGATTTCCCAACTTGGAAAATGTAAAATAATCTTGACGTGGCTGCACTTTAAGATTTCGAAGTCAATGATTCTTCTAGCCTTATTTTGAACTGTATATATTTTGTTTTCTGGTATAAGGCTCATTTCTACCATGTGCATCACTATTTCTTATTTGAATAACCTAACAACAACCACAATTAAGTCTTTTTTCATTAGGTAGAATCGGCTATATAGATTAAACGACGCTACAATGATCTATTAAAAATAAGATTAATAGATAGATTATTACAGCTAATTTTTTCTTAATGATTTTACCTATTGTTGTGTGGAGTAGACCTGCAGAAGCCCTAGTGAGAAGAGTAGATCGGATGGAGAATAGTAGATCGGATGGAGAATAGTCCAATAATTAGAGGTAGAAGGAGACCAAAGAAAACAATAAGTGAAACTATTAAAAATGATTTAACAGTTAATAATTTATCTATTGATCTCATCCATGATAGGCCACTATGGCGCCGTTTGATTCATGTAGCCGACCCCACCTAGTGGAAAAAGGTTTAGTTGTTGTTGATTTTACCTATTATTTTCTTTAACCTCCTTCTATCTCTAATTAACTATTGGGCTGCTCTCCATTTGATGTAGGTACCATCTGCAAATGCCATCTTTTTCTGTGGTGATCGAGTTGAAGGGACTGGTAATCCAGTGATTGAGAGGCTATCAAATTTACAGAAAATATCAGAAATTCTGGCGTCAAAATTTGGTCCTTTCATCAATGCTTGGGCTATTGAGGCTTCTGTTTATAATGGGCCTTTTGCTGTCTACAAGGAGTTCATACCATCAGTGAATCAATATGGAGAGCCAAAGTCATACAGTCCAATAGGATTCCCAACATCTACATCAACTGTCTCACTCTTATTAAATTCCCTTGAAGAAGTATGGCATGTTCTTTTTGCCCTCCTCATATGCTATAAATTCCTTCCTTTTTCAGTTTGGACTTTATTCAGTGTATTTGTGGCAGAAGCTAATTCTAATTACTATTTTGACTCTGAATGCATTTATGAAGAATCAAAACAGAAGAAATGATTTTGTATTGATGGTGTACATTCTCCACCATTGTTGCTGTTCACTTGATAATTTCTTTAGTTTCATTGCAGGGTTTGGATATTCTTTTTTAGGTTTTAGGCCTTAAAGGCTACCATCCCTTGTACTTTCTTTGATCCTCATGGATTTTTCTTTTTGTTCCTTTTTTTTTTCTCTCTCTCTCTCTCTCTCTTTTTCTTTTCATTATTTATTATTGACTATACTATGAATTTTTATATGGATGATGCATTGGCTAGTGTACTCTGTATCTTAGCCAGTTGCAGCTCCATAGTTACTTTCAGTAAATGAATCTCATAAAGACTTGATTCCAATATGCTGCACAACACAAATTTATGTTTTTGGTTATTTTCCAGCAGACGGTAGTAAAAGCAACACCAGTTAATGTTCCATCCGTACCTATCTGCAACTGGCAATCACTTCTTGAATTGAGTCCTTTCCGTATTCTAAGTTTCTGTATAATACAGGTAGAAAAGGTGATATTAGGGCACCAGATAGATTCACACTCAGGTTACAAAACTTCTTCCTGTTTTCATCACCCCAGGATATTAGTCCTTGGATTTAGCAAAGGGGGAACTGTACTAAACCAGTTAGTTACAGAGCTTGGCTTCTCAGGTGTTGAATCCATTGAAAATTCAATCCATTTGGGACAGCCCGTTGACAGAAAGTTCTGCGGATCTGATGAAATTGATATAGTACCTAGAACAAAGGAAATATTTCTGAACAGCATCACTGAGATTCATTATGTTGATGTTGGCTTGAACTCTACTGGTGCATACTTAACCGATCGTGATGTGATTGAGCGAATCTCCAAAAGGATAACACAAGGAGCTCCTGGAATCTGTTTTATGCTTCACGGAACTCCCAGACAATGGTGTGACAGCCGCCGAGGCTGGATATGCAGTGAAAAGGACAAGTTACTCCATTTCCTTGAATCTGAAGCCCACAAGAGTAGGGGGAAATTACAGGTATGTGAGAAATATTATTTTGCTGATAGGCCTCCAGATCTGCAGATGCACTTTGAAGTAATTGAGAGTTTAGATGTAAGTTCATAGGTGAACATAAATATATTTTACTTATCAGTTTGTTGTAAGTTGTAACCACGGTATTCTGATGGAATGCTATGAAATGAAAAGTGAATGTAAATTTAATATTCCCTTGTCTAAGCTAGAAGCTAATTTTGATCTCATTAGTTGTTAACTCATATTTTAAGTCTAGTAAAAAGCAATTTCATGTATCTTTGTTGGAAATCCCTCCTAGTAAAAGGGATTAGTACATACCATTGATGTTGTTTTTTTAGTAATTTAGAATATCAAAATGACGGAAACCATAGAATTTAAATGGAATAGATGAAATAGAGAAAAATTTTGCGCGTCATTTGTGATGAAAAAGTGTTCAAAAATAAAGGAAAATTCTATCGTATACCATTGATGTTGCATTAAATGTGTAGACATACTAGAAGAGATATGTTTAATAATGAATGCATTAGATAAAAAGTTGAGATAGGATTTATTGTGAAGAAAATGGTAGAATCTCATTTAAAGTTGTTTGACTATGTGTGGAAAAAATATGTAGAAATTTTAATACGAAGAGTAGATCAAATAAAGAATAATTTGATAGTTAGAAGTAGAGAAAAGTTAAATAAAATAATAAGTGAAACTATTAAAAAAAATTTAGTTATTAATAATTTTTTTATTAATTTTATTTATAATAAGTTATTGTGGCTTATTTGATTCATGTAATCAATTTTATTTAGTGAAAAAATGTTTAGTTGTTATTGTTAGAAGATCAATGTCATTTTCCATGTTGAGAAAAAAATGAAAAAAAAAGAAAAAAAAATTCTTTTCTTACTGCAATAGACTTAGTTGTTGCTGCTGGAATAGGCTTCTTCCTAGTTTATTTTACCTGTCCTTGATGTTTTTGATTGCCTGCTTGGGCTAGTTTTGAAAGAGAAAATTGACATATTGTTTAGAGGTATTTTTTTAACTTTTTTTATGCTTAATCTCAACATAAAATTGTTTTTAAATGATAACATAGTGTTTTCTTTTTTAACGGTAGCAAGAAATTTGAAGCCAAAAAAAAAAATGTTAATCAAACTTATCATTCTTTGGAATATGTTAAATTTAGTTATTTGATAATAAGACAAGCTAAACATTAATTATATTGATAAAAATGTGAATTGCTACCAAAATAGTAAGGTTTTTACAGTTGTTTATTTTAAATAAAACCATTGCAAAATAAGCAAAAAGTTTAAAAATATGGCCAAACACTAACAATTTTCCCATCTTTACCCTATTTAATTCTTCGATCCTCCCATTGCATATGAAAATATGCCATCCAAAAGGTCCATTCGCACATGCAGGTTACCATCTCATTCTCCATACCCTCCAAGATTACACTCACTAATACCCTAATTAAAATGCTTTTAGTTTTCCTATTTGACCAAACAGAGACCTCTTTTTCTTCTTATTCTTCGTTCAATCTTCTTCCTCACCAATACAAAGTCCTGCCTATATTCTCATGCACTCACTGCCTTAACAACTTTTGCCATCTCATTATATTCTCCAACTAATTTCTTGTGTGTAAAGACTTTTAACTAATCTTGCCAACTAAGCTTAACTAATTTATTAACTCATAACAATATCCCTCCTTTCTCGACAACCTTGTCATCATGGTGTAAACTATGGAATACAAATAAGGAAATCAACACAAAAATTAGGGAACCATTTCTTTAGTTCAAACCAAGTTTCCAAGTTTCATCTTCATTTGGTAGGCCTTCTTCCCATTTAAGGATTGAGTAACAGGTCGGTTTTGTCTCTTAACAGCCTTTCTATGTAAAACTTTCTTTGGTTTAAGTACCTGAGGTGGTTCAAGCCAATTAGCTTGGGGAAGTCTTAGACTAATAGAAGGGTCTTGTAAGGAACACAAACCAATCTGTGCATTAGATTGCAGCTAATCATAGTTCTACTCCGTGTCATCATTCTGTTCAACTAACCAATTGTTTTGGTTGCCTTAGTAGTTAGGCTAAACGGTTCTTCTAAGCTTTATTCTTTTTTATATAAACACATGTATTTACTTATTAGATTCCCTTTCATTTCATCTCTTCTTTGCGCAACTCTCTCTCTCTCTCTCTCTCTCTCTCTCTCTCTCTCTCTCTCTCTAAGATTCAATCAGGGCTGGACTATCTTGGAAGGTACATGATTGAGGGCCTCTATACAGTTCCTACCTTTTCTTCTATCTGATAGGGGCCAAAATACCTAGGAGCCAACCTGTGCTCCTGGAAATTGTGGATTATTGGCAGTAAGGTTGCAGCTTAAGGAGTATCCATTCTCCAACATTGAAGTGTCTTTCAGAGCTATGTTTGTCAGTGTAACATCCTTAATTTCGTTTCTTTTATTGATAAAGATACATAAAAAATTTAATTAAGGAAATAAAATTTATTAGACAATATTTTAGATATCTAAGGAAATATAATCCTTAGAAATTCTTCACCTTAGGTATATGCATAGAAAATGTTTCTAACATTAAGAGAACAAATAAAGAAGGAAAATCTAATAGGAAAGAAATTAGAAATAACATACTAAAGAGATGCAAAATTCTTGGATAAGGAAGATAAATTTTTAGAAACAAGTAAAGGTCTTAAAATTTTAAAGAACATTGAATTAGGGTAATTTTTCCTAATTCAAGAACTATAGTTACTAAGTTTAAAATCTTTACCCATACATTGGGCTTTTACCTATGGACACTTCATATAGAGTTTTTCCACTTCACATAAGTTTCTAGTAAACCCATTGGATAACCTAAACAAGAAATTAAACATAGACTTGGACTAGGATATAGTAATTTCACAAATAGCCCAAAAATTATGAAAATGTGACCAAGCCCACCAAGAAAGGAAGAATTTTATCCAAAGCAAAGAAAATGGGTAGGACAAGCCCATAATGGGTAGGAATAAGCCCAAATCCAAGAGGAAAACTAAAATAAAATAAATTAGATGATGATATAATAATAAGAATAAAGATTAGGTTACATGGCATTAAGACAAAAAATTTAGCAAGTGGTGTGATTCTACATTCATCACTTAAGCAAGTGGCATGATAATACAAGGCTTTAGGACAAAAACATCTATATCCTACACTCATAATTTTAGCAAGTGGTATGATAATACATGGTATTAGGACAAAACATTCATAGCCCACACAAATAATATCAACCAAATAATGAAGATTCAAGGGCTAGAAATTTGCCACCTAAAAAGGCAAACCTATCATACTTGTTTAAGACAAAAGAAAATGGAAATGAGTCCCTAAATCAAAGGGACCTTGTCCCATATCTTAAGAACATATTATCATAATTTTCAAAATACAAATCTCATTTTCCTATGCATATCTTGACTAAGGAAGAGGAAGACAAGAACATAAGTTGTTTTTTTTCCAAAAATTCAACAAAGTGTATCCTAATTGTGATAAGGTAGACCCATGATCATGAAAGGTGAATTATTTGGTGGTCTATATAAGAAAACCCTCCCTTACAACATTAGAATTTCGTCCAAGTGAGGGAGAGAAAAAAATAGAAGCAAGGTAGAGTGAGGAAAGGAGAGGAAGAAAGGAAGAAAGAGGAAGGAGAAGTCTAAAAGACTAAGTGCTCCAAGTAAGTTTAACAATATTTCTTTTTGAAGAAAACTTTTGAAACTTATAATATTTGTATGAGATTTTGATCTTAGAACTTTTATGATTGGTCATGATGTTGCTATATCATGTTACATATTGATCTTGCATGTGATGTATGTTTGAATACTTAGGTTGGTGTAGATAGTTCTGCATGGTTATGGCTATGGGTGGCAGAATTTTAAGCTTCGGTATTTTAATTTCTGGGAACAATCTATAAGGAATTAAAATAAATGGTTAACATAAGAATTAAAGATAAATGTGTCATGGATTTTTAGCCACTGGAATCATTCCATTTGGAGTCCATATGAGGTAGCTATGGTCTGATTAGTAGTCAAAGGTCAGAAAATGAATCATCAGGGAAGAATATGTTAGGATAGTTTCGGTAATTTAATTTCTGGGAATTATTGGTAGGGAATTAAAATAAATGGTTAACATAAGAATTAAAGATAAATGTGTCATGGATTTTTAGCCACTGGAATCATTCCATTTGGAGTCCATATGAGGTAGCTATGGTCTGATTAGTAGTCAAAGGTCAGAAAATGAATCATCAGGGAAGAATATGTTAGGATAGCTTCGGTAATTTAATTTTTGGGAATTATTGGTAGGGAATTAAAATAAATGGTTAACATAAGAATTAAAGATATATATGTCATGGATTTTTAGCCACTGGAATCATTCAATTTGGAGTCCATATGAGGGAGATATGAGCCGATTAGTAGACAAAGGTCAGAAAATGGGTCATCAGGGAAAAATAAGTTAGGATAGCTTCGGTATTTTAATTTCTGAGAAGTATCTGTAAGGAATTAAAATAAATTATTAACATAAGAATTAAAGATAAATGTGTCATGGATTTTTAGGCACTGGAATCATTCAATTTGAAGTCCATTTGAGGTAGATATAAGCTGATTAGTAAGCAGAGGTCAGAAAATGTTTATTCAGAATATGTTATTAAAGTTTTAGTTTTTGAATTTCTGGAAAATATTCTGTAGGGAGTTAAAATCGTACGCCAAGATAACAATTATAGATATAGGGCTCATGGATTTTTACCAACTGGAATAACTCAATTTGGAGTTCAAATTTGGGAGATATGGTCTAATTAGTCAGTAAAGGTCAGAACTTACACGAGAAGAAATAATCTGTACATTTAGGGAGTAATATCACCTTGATTTCTTAATATTTCGCTACAATGTTCAACATAATAGTTTTAGATAATTGTTTTATCTTGAAAGTGACACTAAGATCACCTACATCAGAGTTAAATTGAGGGAGTTATGCTCTGATTAGTAAGAGAATGTTAGATAGGATGAAAACCTGCATCAAGAAAATAAAGAAATAAAATTAGTATTTTAAAAAGAAGATGAATCTTAACAAATGACTAGTATAGCCATAGCCATTGCCATTGCATGAACTTACTACCATTTTAAGTGTGTAATTTTTAACATGGAATTTACCCTAGTACTCATATAAAATTTACAAGAAGTTTTGAAAGTGCCGGTTTTATTTGAAAAATCTTAGTATGCTCCATGGTTGCAGTATTTTCACATCAGAAAAGAATTATTCTAGTTACTGGAAAACAAAATTGTGATTTGTGAAAAGTGCATGTCTAAGGAAAGCTCTGGCAAGGAAAGACATGGTACTTAAGCGTGTCCATTAGTGACCCACCTCTCTTTCCTGGGAACTTTTCTGGTGCGCTGTTTACAGACTACAATTACTATCAAGTTACCAAGGTATTAGTATGAAATTTTGACATGGAAATGTTTTATAAAGTGATATTTTAAATGGTTATGTTCATGGCATGATTACCAATGATTTATGGTAATAGTTATATTTTGATGAACATACTTGTTATGGAAAGCATATTTTTGGCTATCATTGTGAAAAGAAAAGAAATGAGCACGGTCACATGGCAATCCGTGTGGTGCACCAGTAGGGGACGCCCTACCAACGGTTATGATCATGTTAATAAGAAAAGAAAGAGAAAGTGTGTCATGTCGGACGGAGCGAGATAAGCCCGTACCGAAAAGTAGAGAATACTCACCCTGACCGGGGTAGCTTGAAGTAAGAATAAGTGGATAGCCATCATATGAAATTCGAAAAATAGTTATTCATGCCATACATGTCATAACTGTATAATTTTCATGTGCATGATAAAGTGCATTCATGTGACCTAAAGATATTTTCTGTAGTTTATACAGCTGAACATGACGTGATGAACTATATTGATGGTAAATTATGATTTATTGTTGAACTTACTGGGATTTAATTCTCACTATATTTCCATATCATGTTCAGAAGAATAAATATGCAGATATTCTCTATGACACTTATTATCTCTGTACGTTGGATCGAGGTGCCCTACCTTGGGCAACTTCCAGTTATTTCTGATGTAACTGTTGTAGATGTAACTGAGATTCCGGTGGACGTGCCACCCGAACCAGTGTCCCCGGAAGTAGTCGATATAGATGATTAGAACTAATATGTATCTTTGTACAAATGTTTGTAAAATAATGGTGTGTAGTTTGTAAAATAATAGTGTGTATGGAAACTCAGTATTGTATAAATTAAATAAATGTTATATTGAGTTAAGTTGTAACGAGGTAATAACTTCATGGTATTTTAAAAAAAAAAAAAAATTTACATAAATGGAGTTGTTACAGTCAGCTTGCTGTTTCATACGATTGATAGCCCTACACAAAATATGCTTGGCTAATTCCCGAGTTTCCTCTTGAGCTGTAGGGGTTGTTTGGTTCAGAGGAGGGGAGGGAAGAGGAGGAAAAATAAATTTTTTTTGTTTGGTTTAGTTTAAGGAGAGGGGAGGGGAGGTATAATAATTTTTTTTATTTGGTTTGTAAAAGGAGGGGAGGAAAAATAAAATAATATGACCATTATACCTTTATTTTATTTTCACTAAAAGTAAAAAAATTTTATTGAAATTTTTGATTGATGGCTCTTGGCTTATTGTCCTTTTATTAAAAAAGAAGAAGACAATTTTGAAAATTAGGAACCAACACCTCCCTTCCCCTCCAAATCTCCCCATTTTTGGAGAGAAGGGGTTTTGAGGGAGGGGAAGAATTTTACCACCCCATATTCTCTCCCCTCCCCTCCAAGATGTTGAACCAAATGAGGGGTTTTTTTTAAAAACTGCTCCCTTCCCCTCTCCTACCCTCCTCTCCCTTCCAACTAAACAAACCTGTAAATATTTTGTCAATTACATCCACCATTGAGTCTTTAGTTGTATAGAATATGAATAGGGGGTGGCTAACCTTAAATAACCTTATAAGGAGTTGTTCGGGTAGAAGAGTGATAATTTGTATTGTACCATCATTCTATTAATGGTAGCCATTTAAACCATTCTGTAGGATTTCCCCACACCATGCAATGTATATTTGTCTCCGAACACTTGTTAAGTATAACGGTTTGACTATTTGTTTGAGGATGGTATCATTTTTTAGGATGGTATATAGATAATTAGTGTTGAGAGATGCCCAATGAATTCTCTCCAACAATTGGTTATGAAAATGGTATCTCTAACACTCACTATTGTTGTGGGTTCCTCCTTTAAGTAGCCACTTGCTTTGACAAATGGACATTTATCTTCATTTAGATATTTAAAATAAAAGAAAGAAAATATTTGATTGGTTAAACTTGTTGGCAAGCTTAACTTGGCTTCTCGGAGAAGCTTTGCACTTTAAGAGGTGAGAGTGCTCTAGTTGGTGACTATTGGGATGTCCAACATGAAAGAGAGAAATAGAGTTTTTCTCTAATATTTTTCAGTAAGCCTTTTTGCTTAGCAAAAACATTTTTCAACATTTTTTACTGGTAAATTGGACAACAATTTGTACTCAAATTCATATAAAATTTTAGTGTGTTGTTCGCACTACTTTAAGCCTTTATCTGTATGGTAGCGATGATATTTTGCTTTCTCTATTTGGCTAAACTATGGGTATTATATTTCGGTGATTTGATGATTCCACTAATGTTATTGATTAGTGAGTGTGGTGAGCTTTAATGTGGCTAGAAGGCTTTTAATGTACTTATTAATCTTTTTATAATGAATTATTTTCTAGATATAGTCCCATGGTTTTTTGTCTCTTCACTTTTGAGGAGTTTTTCATGTTAAAAATTTGTGTGTTCTCTGGCACTCTTACTGAGTTCTAAAAGCTGTTTTTGGAATGTCTTCTTCTTTAATTTCGATCTGATGATATCTTGACCTCAAGTCTATCTTAGAGAAAATAGTAGCTCCCTTTAATTGATCTAATAGATCGTCTATTCTAGGTAACAGATACTTGTTCTTAATAGTCACTTTATTCAATTGCCTATAATCAATACACAATTTCAAACAGCCATTTTTCTTCTTTACAAACAATACAGGCGCTCCCCAAGGTGATACGCTAGGTCTGATAAAATTCTTTTAGCTCTTCGATCTGCTTCTTCAGCTCTTGTAGTTCCACAAGAGACATTCTATAGGGAGTGATAGAAATAGGCCTTGCCTCTGGTGCTAGATCGATGGAAAATTCTACTTCTCTCTTCGGTGGAGGTTCAAAAATCTCAAAGGGAAAAACCTCTGGAAATTCACGGACTATTGGAATCTCAAGCAATTCTTGTTTCATACTCGGGTTGATGGTATACAGGAAAACACATCTCATATCTGCATCCCTCATCTCCTTATAGAGTCGGTGAGCATTAATAATGCTATACTTTTGGTCCTCCGGTGGGTCCGAGAGAAACTCAAAAGTCTTATTGCAACAATGCAGTAGGACTCGGTTTTAACTTAACCAATCCATACCCAAAATGACATCTATACCGTCCAGAGGTATACAGATCAGATCCACTACAAAGGATCTGTCATTCAATACAATAGGACAATTCAAACACACTGAGGAGATAATTATTTTTCCTCCTGTAGATGTCACCACCGCTAACTCGTATGGTAACTTTGCAATAGAGTATTGTAATTTCTCCACACATTCTATTGCTACGAAAGAATGACTTACACCAGAATCAAACAATACAATCAGAGGCAGATTATTGATACAGCACGTACCTTACATCAAATTAGGAGCTGTCTTTACTTCAGTACCGCTTAAGGTGAAAACTCTTCCTGTCATTTGTTGAGTTCGTGCAATACCTTTCCCATTTCCCAGTGGACAATATCGTGCCATGTGCCCCTTCTGTCCACATTGATAGCAAGTGACTGAATCAAAATAACATGGTTTATTCCCATGAAATTTCTCGCATTTTTCACACTGACCCATTGCCGGATTTTTCAGAAAAGGTCTGGGTTCCACAGTTGCTGGTTGTTTACCTCTCATGATATTCTTCCCTCTGGTATTTCTATCCATAAATGGGAACTCTCTCTTCCGCTTCCACTGAGTCCGCCTCTCCTTTTCATCCTCGACTACTTTTAGACTTGCCGCTAGCATCCAACATTTATTTACCAACAGGACATATTCCCGAATCTCTAATGCCACCACAACATTTCTAAGCTCCGGGTTCAGTCCTGATTCAAACTTCATTGCCTTTCAAGTTTCATCTGGATTATTCTTCAAAGTACTTGAGAACTTGGATAGTTCTTCAAAGTTGGTAATATAGTGCTCAATGGTCTCATTTCCCTGTCTAAACTGAAGAAATTCAATATCTTTCTCAGCTCTCACATTACTGGAAAAATATTTGTTCAGAAAAGTCTCTCGGAACAAGTGCCATGTAATTTCCCTGTCTTGATGTACTAGTAACTCTTTTACTCCTCTCCACTAGTGTTCAGCTTCTTCCTTCAGCATATATGTCCCAAAATTGACCTTCTGCTCATCAGAACAATTTAGAACTTCAAAAATCTTCTCGAGTTCTGTCAGCCATCTCTCCGCAACTATTGGGTCATATGCACCCACAAAAGACGGCGGTCGTGTTCCCATAAATTCAGACCATCCATTACCATTTCTAATTCTGTTTCCATTTCGGTTTTTTTCATTTCCCCTAACCTCGTTATTATTATTAATATTCTAAAGGTGCTGTAGAATCTGATTCGTAGCAGCTGCTTGAGCTTGAATAGCTGCGACTATGTTATTTAAAGTAGTATTTGCACTGCCTGGCAGATTCCTTCTTGGTGGTGCCATAACTTACTGCATTAGTAAAGTAAAATATTAGTCACTATTGAAGTGATCAAACTCAACAGCAGTTCAAAATTTTACAGTAGTTATCACACTACATAAGATTATAAATAGGAAATACTAGTACTTTTCTATTGAATTTATCTGCTACCTTACAAACCTCATATATTTTATAATTATACAATACAATATTTCAAAACACAATATATATGTTTACATATATATTACAAACGTCACACATGTTATATTTATACAATACAACATTTCAGTACATAAATAAGAGTCTCTATACAGCACTTCACCCTTGAAATTCAAAAGGTGAGGACGTGGTGTTGACATTTAGATCTTCATCAGTAACGTCATTTTATGTTGCATCTCATTTCTTTTTATCTGAACATAACACCACAATAATAGTGAAAACAAAGGTTTCTAGTAAACTTAACATAAATAAAATATGATGAGAAAATAGGAGTTATGTTCAGCTGTATAAGCTACAGAGAAATATCAAAATTTTGAGATAAAATCATAATTTTTGTTTATGCATAATTATCATACTACACATGCACTAGAAGTCCATTTTTTTTATAATGTTCAGCCCTATCACGGCTTTTAATTTACTCATTTTCTATATGCATAGTGACCGATCGACTACAGTCACAATAAGTGATCAGGGAATGTGAGTATATCACCCTCCTGCCCCCTTACATTACCACTGACACCCGATTGGAGCAGCCCTCCCTTGGCTCACTCAGGCTAATAGGGCATCCCCTACTCGGTACCGTCTCAAGCCATACAACCCGTCGATATTCATCCATACATATAAATGTATATATATAAATTCATATTCATCAAATACAATATATAACTATCAAGCAACTCGTTATGAGTTTTATGCTTGCCATTTAATTACTTTCATAATATGATGCATCATTTTTATATCAAATGATTAATAATCATTCATCACATACCAATATTCAATATAATTCATTTTAAATAAAATAAAGAAAAAGAGTAATTTGTGATACCAAAATCATCATTTTAAAAGTATTTTTCTTGAATATATATTTTCTAAAAATATTACAACAAATAAGATTTTTTTATGCATAAAATAGTGAAAAGTATGATAATCCAAAACCCAACACAGCCTGGCCATGTTCAAGACACGACCATGCTTGAAAAATACTTTAAACATGCTTAAAAACAGCCCCGAATACGGCCTACCCGTGCTGAAGCAACCCAGAACACGGCCTGGCCGTGTTCTGTGACCTTTCTTCACTTATTCAATCATATTTCTCTCATACGAACTACGATTGAGGTGATTTCAAATCTTATAGAAAACTAAGACAATTATCTACAACTTTTGTGTTTATAATTTCTTTAGATTCTTTACGGATTATTCTCAGAAAATTAAAACAACAATGCTTATTTTTACTATCCTGAATTCCGACCTCTACTCAATTAATCAGCCATATCTCCCCCATATTAAATCCAAATTAAGTAATTACAAAGCCTATAGATCCCTGAGACATATATCTACAATTCATATGTTGACCATTTCTTTAACATCCTTACCAAATTTTCTTAAAATTTCAAAAACAGAAGCTTCCCAATTATTTCGAAATTCAGCTTAATTTATCTTCTCCTTTGATTTTCTTTTATATAATCCCATGCAGCCATATGCATGTCCAAACATCCAAAACAAAATTTCATATAAATATCTAGACCACATGTTATCTAAAATCACATCTAAACAAATCTAAAAATATATATATAATTTTGAACAAAATTCATTAATAAATGTTAAACCTACCTAAAATTTCTTTAAACTCGGTGCTTGATTTCTTAATTTCTCTTTCCTCTTTCTCTTCTTCTTCTTCCCCTTTCTTTTTCTCCTTTTCTTTTTTCTCTCTTTCCTTCCGACACTTCCCCCCTTCTCCTTCTTATCTTTTCATTATTTTATTATTTTTTTCCTACCTACCCCTACCTACCACCTCTTTATCTCCAAAATACCCATGACATCATCCATTGTTTACACCAATGCCATCCTCCATAAATTACATAAATTAAATAATATTTTAATGAAATTACATAAATGCCATTTTAACCATTCCTACTATCTTATTTAATTTAAGTAAAATAATTTAATCCTCCCATGAGATCCAAAATCCTTTCTCCTCTCTGAAAGAAATAAATTTCAATTAGTAACATAAGAAAAAAATCGGGGATGTTACACCTTGAAGACTAAAGACTCGGTACTTAATGCTTTTAAAGAATTTTAGGTTGCTGTTGAGAGAGAAGCAAGGAAAAAATTTAAATGCATTCATACTGATAATGGTGAATATTGTGGACATATTTGATGTGTATTGTAGACAATAGGGAATTAGACATTAAAAGACACCCCCAAAGACTCCTAAGTTCAATGGTCTTGCAGAAAGTATGAACATGACTTTGATAGAAAAAGTAAAATGTTTACTTTTGAAGCAAAATTGTCTAATTTATTTTGGGGTAAGTCTTTATATACTATTACATATGTTATTGACTTACCTTTTGTTGTTGCATTGCAAGCTGATGTTCCTGACATGTTTAAGTATAACAAGGATGTTTTCTATGACCACCTACATGTATTTGGTTATGGAGATTTTGTGCATATGCCTGAAAATGAAAGATCCAAGTTAAATGTTAAGACAAGAGAATGTATCTTCATTGGCTATGGTCAAGATGAATTTGACTACAAGTTTTAGAGTCTAGTTGAAAAGAAACTTGTTAAAAGTTGTGATGTGGTGTTCATGGGGGACCTGACCATTAAAGACATTGGTAAGGTTGAAAAGTCATAGTCTCAAAGTAACAGAGATTTGACATATCTAGATTTAGCTCATATGTCACATAAGCCTAATGTAGTTGTGAGTGGCACTCAGATGGATTTGAAAGAAGATGTTAAGGATGATCAAGTTGAAGGTGATTATAAATTTGTAAATAGGATGGATGCTCTTATAGATAAGAATGTTCGTGATTAACATAAAATTCCTATTAAGCAAGCTGTAACTTAACTTAAGGGGTCTAGCAAAGACCCAAGGCCCTTTACTTAATACTCACCAAATGAGTATGTTCTCATAACTGACAAAGGAGAATTTAAATGTTATAAGAGGCTTTGGAAAGGGAACAGAAGGAAGAATAGGTTTTGGTTATGAAAGATGAAATAAAATCATTGCTTGATAACCATACTTTTGAGTTGGTCAAGTTTCCTAAGGACAATAAAGCTTTGAAAAATTGGTGGATTTTCAAAGTGAAGCGTGAAGAGAATTCTTCACAATCATGACATAAAACCATATTAGTTGAAAAGGGCTTTAGTTAGAAAAAAGAGAGTTGAATTTGATAAAATCTTCTCACCAATTGTGAAAATGTCATCGATCCAAGTTGTTTTGTGTTTGGTAGCAAGTCGTGATTTAGAGATTGAACACATGAATGTCCAAACTACTTTAATTCATAGTGATTTGGAGGAAGAAATTTTCGTGGAGAAAACTAAAGGGCTTGAGATGAAGGAGAAAGAGAACTACGTTTGGAAATTGAAGAGTTTGAATGGTTTGAAACAAGCTCCTATGCATTGGTACAAGAAATTGGAGTATATTATGTTGCAACAAGGCTACAAGAAGATTATGTCTGATCATTGTATTTTTATGTAAAAATTCTCTGGTAATGACTTCGTTATTTTATTGCTCTATGTTAATGACATATTTATTGTAGGTCAAAATTCTTGTAGAATTGATAAGTTGAAGAAATAACTAAGATAGTCTTTTTCAATGAAAGACTTAAGACCTACAAAACAAATTCTTAGTATGAGGATCTCCAGTGACAGAAAAACTAAAAGTTGTGGTTGCCTTAAGAGAAGTATATTGAAAATGTACTTTAGTGATTTCATATAGACAAAGTTAAAATGATTAGCACACTTCCTGCTACACACTTTAGATTAAGTGTTAAGTAGAGCCCTTCGAGTGAAGAAGAGCAAGAGAACATGCAAAGTGTTCCTTATGATTTAGCAATGGATAGTTTAATGTATGTTATGGTTTGTATTAGGCCAGATTTAGCTTATGTAATTGGTCCAGTCAGTCATTTTTTATCCAATCCAAGTAGAAAGTATTAGGATATAGTTAAGTGGATTATGATATATTTATCTAGTACTTCAAGGTTGAAACTTTTTTTGGTACTATAAAACCTATTCTTACTAGTTACACAAATAGGGGTTTTTTATTGGTTTGATTTGGTCGATTTTATATGTTCAACCAAACTAAATCGATTACAAGATATCTTCAAAAAAAATGGACCCATTCGGTTTGGTTTAGATTGATTAAACCAAACCAAACTAAACTTATAGAAAATTGGTTCAGTTTGATTTTAATTCATTGATTCTTTTTAGTTTTGGAAATTTTCTCCCATTCGTGCTGTAGTTCACGAGCTATACTTGTAGCTTTTTGGTTACTATTGCTTGGTACTAAAGTTACCTGTAGATATCCTCCATATGTCTTTTCCTCATTAATTGTCTTCTTTGATCAAAAAATTTAATTAGAAATTGTAAGATCTTTATCACAAAAAGTATGCTTGCTAGCTTCTAAATTTTAGGTCGTGAGCGTAGTCACATCACCTAAAAAGATGTTAAGTGATAACAAGCTTCCTCGTTCATCACATTGTGAGATTTTTTTTTTGGATATAAATTCCAAGAGAAATAGAAAAGTTGTGTACTATGCAATAAAAGTCGTGCAGCACTGGTGTGGTCAGAATAGACTAAGAGCTATACAAGATAGGTGAGAGAGATGGCTTTAGGTTTTTGTGCTTTTGCAGTTTTGCGGTGCGCAAAGTGTGAGTTTCGAGAGTTAAGACGACAAATTGAAAAGTTATTTGACAAAGTAAATATAATATTAAATATAATAAAATATATTATTATATTAAATAAAGCGATCGATTCAGTTGAAAAAAATTTCTAATAAAAAATTGAACCAAACCACTTAGTTCTTATAGAAAAAAAAACTTATTTAAATAGCTTTAAATCATTTTTTTTCGGTTTTAGAGTGGTTCAATTTGATTCGGTCGATTTTGTTCAATTTTGTACACCCTATGCACATATTTAGACATGGCAAGGGATATTGATTCAAGAAAGTCTACTTTTGGATATTTAATTACCTTTGCATAGAGGGTTATGGCATAGTAGTTAAGGTTGCAAAAATGTGTTGCATTGTCTACTACAGAAGCTTGTAAAGAGTTGCTTTCAATGAAGAAACTTATGCAGGGACTTAGGTTTACACAAAAGAGATATGTTCTATTTTGTAATAGTCAGAGTGTTATTTATCTTGGCAAGAATCTAGCTTTCCATAGTATCTCGGGCATAACTGAATTAGAGATATTATAGACTCTTAAATTTTTTAAGTTTGAAAAAATTCATACCAATTATAATGGCTCATACATCATGACAAAATCTTTACCAAAAGAGAAGTTTGAGATTTATTGCTTGATTGCTGGTTTGGAAAAATTCTCCACTTAATTCATAAGGGGGAGATTTGTTGTGCGTTCCTTCTTTAGTGGAGTAGCCATTCACTTTTACCAATGGTCATTTATTTTATTTAGATGTTTAAAATAAAAGAAAGAAAAGATTTGATTGGTTAAACTTGTTGTCAAGCTTTAACTTGGCATTTTGGAGAACCGTTGCACTTTAAGAGATGAAAAGTACTCTTGTTAGTAACTACTAACATATCCAACATGAAAGAGAGAAAAATAAATTATTTCTCTAATATTTTTTAACAAGCTTTTTTTTGCATAGAAGAAACATTTTTCAACATCTTTGACCGATAGATTGGATAGCCATTTGTACTTGCATTCAAATAAAATTTTAGTATGTTACTCGCAATACTTTGAGCCTTTATTTGTACGATGGTGATAATGAAGCTCAGAAGCCTAGAGAGAAACTCTCAAAATACTATAAAAGTCAATTTATTCAATGATGCTAATACATGACGAGATTGGCCCTATTTATACTAATCTTATAGTCCAATGTGAAGTTGCTAACAGCTGCTAATGAGTTGAAAAATTGGAATACAATGGAAACACGAGTTGTAAAAATGGAAGTTTGTAAAAAATGGTGGCAAATGGTGGCTAGGTAATTTAAGTCAAGAATGGTTGGCGGAACTCATATGCTAGAAGATTTGTCTATATCATCCTCCTCGGATTGGATAGAACTCGCCCTCGAGTCAAGTTTTGTTTCATCATCCAAGTATGGTGAAAGATCAGTGACGTTGAAGGTTGTAGAGACGCCATAGGGTCCTAAAAGTTCTATCTTATAAGCATTGTTGTTGATTTTTTGTACAACTCTGAATGAACCATCAGCTTTAGAGGACAACTTGGCATTTAGCTTATTTAGAAATCGTTCTTTCTATAAATATATCCAGACCAAATCTCTAACTTTAAAAGTTTGTTGTTTTCTGTGTTTGTCACGTTGAGCTTTATATCTTGAATTATGTTTCTTAATCCTTTCTTCAACTAGTTCATGCAGCCTTTTAATTTCTTTTACTTTACGTTTTGCATTTGCACTATACTGTTGTTTATTAGATAAAAGGGCTAAGTCTAATGGACTATGCGGACGAATTCCATATACCACCTCAAATGGGCATTTTTCAATAGTTTGATTAGTTGAATTGTTGTAAGAAAATTCAACCTATGCAAGGACAAGATCTTACTGTTTCAGATTTTTACCGACAAAGCTCCGAAGTAGGTTTCCCAAAAGCCTATTAATTGCTTCAGTTTGTCCATCTATCTGAGGGTGACTGACACTACTGAATTAAAGCTTGGTACCGATCTTCTTCCATAGGATTCTCCAAAAGTGACTTAAGAAGTTGACATCTCGATAAGAAGTAATGGTTTTTGAAATTCCATGAAGACGAATAATTTCCTTGAAATACTAGTTTGCAACTTGGACAACATCATTGGTTTTTTAGCAAGGAATAAAGTGGGCTATTTTTGAAAACTTGTCTATCACTACCATTATGGAATCCTTTTGAAGCTGAGTTCGAGGTAGTCCAAGCACAAGGTCCATGCTAACATCTTCCCAAGGTGCTTCTGGAATATGAATGGCATATATAACCCTGAATTTTGGCTTTGGTCTTTATTGTAGATCAAAATATCGTCAAAGTAGACGACTACAAATTTACCAATGAATAGTCAAAGTACCTAATTCATCAGGCAGATAAATGTGCTAGGAGCATTGGATAACCCAAAGGGCATCATAGTCCACTCATATAGGCTATCTCTAGTTTTAAAAACAGTCTTCCATTCGTCTCCTGGCCTAAGCTTGATTTGATGGTATTCGTTATGAAGATCAAACTTGAAAAAGATGGTGGCACCATGCAGGTGATCTAGCATATCATCAAGTCTTGGTATTGGAAATCGATACTTAATAGTAATCTTGTTGACAGCTCAACTAGTAACACACATTCTCCAACTTTCATCCTTCTTGGGTACTAAAATTGCAAGAATAGCACAGAGGCTAGCACTTTTTTGTATCAACCCTTTCTTCAATAATTCTTCAACTTGTCTTCAGATTTTAGCATGCTCGTATGGAATCATTCTGTAAGTTGGTCTACTGGGAATGGTAGCTCTAGGAATAAAGTCATAGCGTGCTGGATGTCTCGCATTGGTGATAGTCCTTGTGGAATTTCTTCTAGTACAATATCTGGAAATTCAATGAGTAGTTGTTCAATTTCTATTGGAAGAACAATTTATTCATTTGATACAAACAATAGAACAAAGCTCATGACTTAGGCCTCCTCTGTTGTCACCTTGAATTGTTCCTTTGTAACTAAAGACACCAATGGCCTCGATTCCTTCTTGTCTTCTTTAAGTTCTCTTGGTGGTAAGGGTGTTAATTTTATTTTACTCCATCTTTGACAAAGGAATAGGTGTTGGCATAACCATCATAAAAGGCACGACGATCATATTGCCAAGGTCTTCCAAGGAGAAGGTGACATGCATCCATAGGAATAACATCACTCCATACCTTATCTTGCTACTTTAGACCAATAGAAAAGGTCACAAGGTAACATTTAGTAACTCTCACTTCGCTTCCTTTATTAAGTGTAACATCCCTAATTTCGTTTATTTTATTAATAAATGTACATAAATATTTAGTTAAAGAAATAAAATTTATTAGATAATTTTTAGATATCTAAGGAAATATAATCCTCATAAATTCTTCACTTTATGTGTATGTATAGAAAATGTTTTTAACATTAAGGGAATAAGTAAAGAGAGAAAAATCTAATAGGAAAAAAATTGAAATAACATACTAAAGAGAGGCAAAATTCTTAGGTAAGGAAGATAAAATTTTAGAAAATAAGTAAAGATCTTAAAATTTCAAGAAGATTGAATTAGGGTAATTTTTTTCTAATTCAAGAGTTAAAGTTCCTAAATTGAACATCTCTACCCAAATACTAAACTTTCACCTATGGACACTTCATATAGAGTTTTTCCACTTCACATGGGTTTCTAGCAAGCCAATAGGATAGCCCAAGTAAGAAATAAAATATAGACTTGGATTAGGATATAGAAATTGGACCGATAGCTCACCAACCATAAAAATGTGACTAAACCCTCCATGAAAGGTAGAATTTCAACCAAAGCAAAGAAAATGGGTAAGAATGAGCCCAAATCCAAGAGGGAAAAATAAGAATCATGTGAGGAAATAGTAGTATAATAATAATCAAGATTAGGTCACATGGCATAAGGACAAAACATTTATATCCTACATTCATAATTTCAACAAGTAAGTAATAATACATGGAATTAAGACAAAATATCTATATCCTACATTCATAATTTTAACAAGTAGGTAATAATACATGACATTATGACAAAACATCCTTATTCTACACAAATAATTTTAACCAAGTAAAGGAGATTTAAGGGCTGAAAATTTGCCACCTACAAAGGCAAATCTATCATACTTGAGTGAGACAAAAGAAAAAAAAAGAATTCATAAATCAAAGGGATTTTGTCCCTTGTCTTAAGAACAATTTATCATAATTTTTAAAATACAAATCTCTTTTTGCTATGCATATCTTGACTAAGTGAGATTAAGATAAGAACATGAGTTGTCTTTTTCCAAAAAAACAACCAAGTGTATCCTAATTATAATAAGTTAGACCCATGATTATGAAAGGTGAACTACTTGATAGTTTATTTAAACAAAATCTACCCTTATAACATTATAATTTCATCTAAGTGAGGAAGAGGAAAAACATAAGTAGGGTAGAGTGAGGAAAGGAGAGAAAGAGAGAAGAGAGGAAGGAAGAGGAAGGAGAAGTCTAGAGGACTAAGTATTTAAGGTAAGTTAGCTTAATCTCTACTTGAATCCATCTTTTCTCTTCATCCTTAGGGTTCAAAACTCACCCTACTTCTCTTATTTAAACTGTTAGAAAAGTTAAGAGAAGGGAGAAATCTTGCTACTTCATTCAAGAGGAAACAAGAAAAAGAATTCACTAAGTGAGTCAGGGAGATCTTTAGATATGTTTAATAATATCTCTTTTTGAAGAAAATATTTGAAATTTGTAACATTTATATAAGATTTTGATCTTAGAACTTTGATGAAATTTACAATATTTACTACTTTGATGATTGGTCATAGATGTTGCTATATTATATTACATGTTATCTTGCATATGATGAATGTTTTGAATATTTCGGTTGGTGTGAAAAGTTCTGTATAGGTATGGCTATGGGTGGAAACATTTTAAGATTTTTATGCTGCTATTTTGTATATTTTAATGTGGTAAAAAATTTATGGAATATGATTAGATGTTAATTAGAAAAAAAATGGAAGAGGACGTAACATAATGATGAATTAAAACCTTAGGAAAGGTTTGGTTAGGAAATTGGATTTTAGAGTAACTAGGGAAGCTTCTATTTTTAGAATTTTGGAAAGAATCAGTTAGAAATTAAAAGAAATAGTTAACATACAAAATGTAGATCTATATCTCACAGATTTTTAACCACTAGAATCACTTAATTTGGAATCCAGATGAGGGAGATATGGTCAGATTAGTAAGCAGAGGTCAAAAACTGGCTAACTAAGGAAGAATCTATTAAGTATGTTTTTATATTTTAATTTCTGGGCAAAATATATAGGGAACTAAAGAAAATTATTAAAATAATATATATATATATATATATATATATATATATATATATATATATATATACACATATATATATATATATACACACACACACACACATATATATATATATATATATATATATATATGTATATATATACATATATATGTATGTATCACGGAGCTATAGGTTCTGAAATCACTTAATTTGGAGTCCATATGAGAGAGATATAGCTGATTAATGAGTAGAGATCAGAATCAGTCTAGAACTCAGGGTGGTAAATGTAAGCTTTTTTGTTTTCAATTTTTTGAGAATAATTAGTAAGTAATCTGAAGAAATAATAAGCATGAAAGTTGTATATAAGTGTCTTAAATTTTTATTGACTTTGAAATCACCTCAATTAGAGTTCGTATGAGGGAGATATAATCAGATTAGTAAGTAGAGGTATGAACCTACTTGAAAAGAAATAACACTAAATTTGACGGAGTAGTAACACCATGATTAGTTAAGATTTCACTAAAATGATTAACATAAGGGTTTTAGAGGATTTTCTTATCTTTCAATTGACACCAAGATCACTGCAATCGGATTTAAAATGAGGGTGTTATACTCTGTTTAGTGAGAGAGGAAATAATATTTAAGAAAGAAGAAGAATCTTATAAATGAAAATAAAAAATGGCTAGTGTATGTCATAGCCATTATCATTGTATGAACTCCTTACCATTTTAAGTGTTTAATTTTGACATAAAAATATTTTATAAAGAGATATTTGAAAATGGTTATGATAATGACATGATTGCATTTTACCAATGATTTTTTGGTAATGATTATACTTTGATGATAAATTATGGCATGTGAGTATAATGAACATACTTGTTATTGAAATCATATTTTTGGCTATTAATGTGAAGAGAAAAGAAAAGAAAAGAGACGCCCTACTCACGACTATAATTATGTTAATAAGAAAAAGAAGAAGAGAAAGTGTGCCATGTCAGACGGAGTGAGAAAAATCCGTACCGGAAAATAAAAAGTACTCACCTTGATTGGGGTTGCTTAATATGAAAATAAGTTGATAGCCATCATATAATATTCTGAAAATAGTTATTCATGACATACATGTCATTACTGTATGATTTTTATGTGCATAGATAAAGTGTATTCATGTGACTTAAGATATTTGCTGTATTTTATACTGATGAACATGACATGATAATCTATATTGATGATAATTATGATTTATTGTTAAACCTACTGAGATTTAATTCTTACTATATTTTTATATCATATTCAGAGGACTAGATATGTAGATATTCTCTACGATCGGCTTTTAGCGTACATTGGGTCATATTGGCTAAGATCTTGGTGAATGTGCAACCACCCGCACCCGTATCCTTGGAACTGGTCAATATTGATGAATAAGATGTAGACATATATGTGTTTGATTTGTGTACGGATATTGTTAATTAATGATGTGTATGCGAACCCAAAATTATATCAATATTAATGGTATACCATAAACTTTAATTATACTTGGTTAATTTAATTGAATGTTATTATGAGTTAAATAGTTAAAAATAAAGAGGTAATGACTTTATTGGATTTTAAAAATACATATATTTGTATATATGTAAAAAAAAATGGAGTCGTTACATGGAGTTATTACACTGTAAGCCCTTAAAAAGACATAAGCATAATCAAAATATTGTATGTAACACAATGATATATCATGTAAAAAATCTAGTTAATTATACACAATTATATCTAAGAACTTTGCTCTATATCTTGTACAATTTTATATGTCAGTTTAAGCACATTCGTTAGACAACAAAAGCAAGAATCTTGCCAAATGGAGCACTCTAAAGTACAAATACTATACATACAAACAATGAAATTAAGCTTGCTAGAATAAGATTGGGTCCACTAAGAAACATTTTAACCGCTTACTTCACTAAAGAGAATAGACTCGATTTTGTATTTTTATTTGAAAAACATGAATACTAGGAAGTGAGTTTTACACACACTATAATGGAATGAGACAAGCTATAGGCACTAGTTTGGCATAGTAAACTTATAATCCAGGAAAATGAATTATACTAAGAAATATAAAATTAACAATAGCAATCCAAAAGAAATCAATACTTTTCATAATATACAAAATATAACCAAGGAAGGAATCATAGTTAGAAAAATGAAATATTGGAAAACACTATTTAATGAACATACACAACAATAAGCATTCACATGTTAATAAAAAGAGTGAAACTATTATTAGTAGAAAAATTCAGTAACTCTAAAAAATTTTGTTGCAATGAAAATAAATTCAAATAAATTAAGTCTGGTTAGAATTAATTGAAAGAATTCTATATCAAAACCATTAGTTATTCTCTAGCCCATAGTAAAGGAGGTAATCACTAGTCAGTCAAAAGGCATTCTACTTATATAGGAATTATGCCTAATAATAATGATAGCAGTAATAATAAAAGGCATTCGGTCTAATAACAATACATATTCATGTGTATTGGTCAGTACATAGGACTAATAACACCTCTGCTAACTAACAGTATTTTTAAAAAGACTCCGTCCACTAAAATCAATATCTAAAGAGTGATTTCATATTTTAAACAAAATAAAAAAAAAATTGTTAGTTTAATCTTTGTCAGTCAAACTTATATTCTAATCTATAACACAGTTTTATAATCAATAATTCGTTGGTCGCATTATGTGCCAAATCTTAAACAAAATATACCATTTCTTGCCAATCGATATAGAATTTATCATTCAATCAAAACCTAGTTCTAGTACTCTTTCTCAATTCACAATAAAAATCCAATATTTTCAAAATGCACATATCATAGATTCATGTCTCAAACATATCAAAATATTTTGGTTTTCTCTTACCTCAAGTAACCAATAATACTAATAAAATATCATTTCAAAAATTTATATTCAAATATCCAAACATAATTTCTCATGATATTTCCGTTCATTCAATTTACTTTTTGGTAAGGTTCTCAATTTCTGATATAAAACTCAAAGTACTTAGTTCATGTCAAATGAACCATAAACTATAATATATTAAAAGCATTTTTCAGATAACCAATATTAATGTATCACTTTCGTAGCATACTCCAAAAACTTAAATATGAAATGCAAGTAGAATTCCCAAATGTCAATATAACACAATTCAAGTTCAATATGACTTCAAATATTTCAAAACTCAATTTCAGTTTAGACTTTTCCCTTCATAAATTGAAAAAGTAAATCACCATTGATGCTTATGAGAGTTTCAAAATGAAAACATTTACATTGTGTAAATTTCTTAGTAAAAATTAGTTATTTAACAATGACATAAAACATTTAAAGTAAGCACTAAGCATGTAAAGGCTCCAAACAAAAAGAAATATTTATAAAATGTATCAAAATATAATTTAGAAATTTAAAAGAGAGTAAAATATATTATAATATGTATTATCTACTCACAATACAGTAAATTTAGAGTTAATCACCTAGTTATACAAATTCTTGAAACCAATTTCTACAAAACAAACTCTAAAATTGAGTTCGGGAGCTTCAAAAATTTAAAAAATGTCTTCGGAAAAGGTCGATTACTATTTACGACAGTAGAGTACTATTTATAACCGCAGCTAAAAGTATGGTCTAATCATAAAAATTTAATTCCTAAAGTTTTGACAGCTCCTAATTTTATATGTGGTGTTAATTTTTTGTTTGAAGATCTTTAGGTAAGATTTTTTAGAATTCACTTACTTTTAGGGTTTTTTTCTCAAAATTTTCAGTAGATTTTTTATCAGTTCCAGAGAAACAATTTAGCCAAGGTCAAAGTATTTTACATTTTGAATCTAATGGTATCAACGGCACCACGGATAGAGGTCTGGAAGTCTTTGAATTTCTAAAAAGGTGTAGAGAGAGAAACTGAACAGTGCCTTGGAAGAGGATGAACAATGGAACTTTCTAGAAGAATTTCATCAGGTGAGAATTTAATATGCAGAGGGATAATTCTATAATTTTGTGTGGTGTCACGGCATTAGAAGATTGGCATCATGGCGTTGGACTCTTTGGATTTCGATTCTGCATTCGTTGTGACATTAGGAATCTAACATTGCGACGTTGGCTTCTCTAAAAAAATGACGTGTTGTGGCATCCAAACTTTTTATAATTTACATTTGCATTCTAAAAGTTTTAATCACACTTCTACTACAAGGATTCTCTTAACGAACCATATAATAAGATAAAACATAACTATTTAAACTTAGGGATGTAACATTTTTTTATTTAATTATTTTTATTAATTTGATATTTAAAAAAATAACATTGCTTTATCTAACACTATATTAGGACAAATTATTCAAATAAAAAGCTAGAAAAGAAAACATTACCCTAATTGAAACTAGAGAGATTAAATTAATTTTTTTAATAAACTAGAGAGACTTGCAATATGATTAAGCCTCTTCAAAATTAAAACCACCAAATTAATACTCCTAAGTTCCCATGTTTTATTAATAAAAACTATCTAAAATGAATTATCCTATGGAATTATTATTTTATTATGATGCATTAGGAGGAGACGTTAGATCCGAGGGTAAGAACTAAGAAGACGTGTGGCGGCAAATTTAACTGATACTTGAATGGTTATATTTGCATATGATTAGTTTCAGCTTCGTTTAATACAGCCTTGCAGAAGAAGGCCGGCCGCGGACTGTTGTTTGCACTTCTTTGTAATCTTCCCTACCAGTAATTAATGACCCTAATATCTTTCTTTTGTTTCTTTTTTTATTTTATTGTGTTTTTGGTTCTTGTATTTCTTAGCATAGGTGGTGCTTTGTTTGACATGGGCTTTGTGGATATATTCATAATATATATATTCTCGCTTTTGTACCATTCTTGGAACCCCATTTCTACGTCTCTTCAGCAGTTGAGCTTGACGAAGCCCAAGCTAAGAGGACTTATAACTGGGTTTGATAGGAAATTTGAGGGAAGACTAAACTTTTAAGGAGGTAATTTCTTGGTTGCTGCTGATAACTTCAGTTAGAACATCTAATTTTGTAGATTTTGTTCTTTGGAAAATTTGTTCTCATAGATAAGAACTTAGTATGAGCCAAAATATTTTAAAAATAAAATTATATTGTATCTAATATTTATATAAGACATAATACGATATTTTGAATTATACTTATTATTTTATATTTTTGTGGTGCTTATATCATGTTAAGTCTTGTATTTGTACGGAAATTTATATTTTTTAAAATCTTATTATGTGAACTTAAAAAATGGTATAAGTGTATGTCTACTAGATTTCTAACGCTTGTTATTTAATTTATTGTTTCTTTTGAGGCACAACTTGTATTATGTTGTTGAATGTTTTAATTTTATAAATTTACATGTAAAGGGAGTGCTCTTGCTATGAAGGGAGAATAGCTACCTCTTAAAAGAGGAAAATAATGACACTTGATGCTATTATAAAAGAATTTGTTGATTTGGTATGTCTACTTTATACTTTATACGAGTAGTTTAGAGTAATTATTTATCAATTCGTTATATGTTAATTTTTTTTAATTATTAAAATAATTAAATTTATTTCATAAGAATTTATTTAAAGATTAATATGCAACGAATTTTATATTTTTTAAAATTAATTTGTGTACTTAAAAGAATTTAAAGAATAAAGCTAAATTGGTTTATGAATCTATAGACCAAATTATTAGTTTACTCATTTTTTATTTCTTTTAAGTTTTGAATTTATTATTATTATTTTGGTTTCTCATAGTCAAGTTGTTAGTATGCTAGTGTTTAATCAGTTGGGAAGATATTGGAGAAGCTAATTTTCTTTCGCTAAATTAAGTGTATTCAAAATTTATTACTAATATTAAATTTTAAATAAATTAACGCATTTTTTGCCCCTTTCATAGATAATACTATAGTTCTGAAGCATAAAACCCTAATCAAAAATCGGGGAGCTGAAGAAAGATAAAAGAGATTTGGAAAGTAGGATGGACGTTTTAAACTTTATATCTTTAATATGTGCTGAATTTTTTAGGAGGAAAAGAGAAGAACAGTTACCCATTTGCTCAAATTGGAATTTATGATGTGCTATGTTGGAGAACATTTCGGTTGAGGAAATTTTTGATAATGTGAAATGCACAAGAGAAGGTTCGAGCTCCGATCAAGTACAAGAGAGGCTAGACTTGTTTGGATACAACAAGCTTGAAGAAAAGAAGGTTGAAACAAAAAACTCCTTTTCCTTTTTTTTATTCTTATCTCTAAATTAATAATTTTTGTGTGCAAATTTTTCTCATAAAATGTTCATATAATTTTTAATGTAGCTAAAATTGATTAGTCAAAATAATAAATAACTATATGAATTTTAAGACATAGATTAAGATTTAAATTATAAAATGTTAAGGAATGTTATTCAATGGATATTAATTTCTATCATTTGGATAAGAGAAAACCTTGTTAAATTGAACAATATATCTCTCTATATATAATTTTTAATGATTTTACAGGAAAGTAAAATGCTGAAGTTTTTGGGCTTCATGTGGAATCCTCTGTAATGGGTAATGGAAGCTGCTGCTATCATGGCTGTTGCTATGGAGGGGTAAGTATTCATCATTCTTCGGTATTTTTCATTTGTCACGGTTTTTCCACAGGAAGGGATTTGGGATATCTTTGACCCTGCCTGATTCTGTTACTGCAATTTTATTTTTGAAAACAATTTTCGAATATAAGTTTTAAAAACAGTTTGAAAAAAAAAATTCTTTGAAAAATTTGAACTTAATACTTGACTAAAATCTATTCTAATTATAATTTAAAACATCAAAATATATAAATTAAATAGTATTAATAATATTTTGAAATAAAATAGCATAAATGATTATTTAATTTGGTCGCCCAAATTTGTTTTCAAAACATTCCATTAATAAAAAGTAGTTTTTCCATGTTCAAAAAAACAGAACAGAAAACAGAGACCGGATCAAAGTTGTCTGCTCTAAAATAAAGAAAATGGAAAAATATTTAAATTGTGAACAAAAAAGTTTGTGCCAAATAGATTTTTCACGAATCAAACAGGACCAATTGGCCAAAGAAAGCAAAAACAAAAAAAACAAAAAAAAAAAACAAGAAAAGGAATTAAACAGGGCCTATGATACTATTTTTCTTCTTTCATTTTTCTTATATTACGAGTTATACAAATATCACTATATTCAAACCTGTGGAATACTAATTAAGCCTTTTGGTTGTAACAGTTTAAATTTGAGATTTCTGGGAAATGTTTGGTCTCATTCCATCATAGGCTAAATTTCAATAAAACTACGCCTTAATTCTGCAGGAAAAAGGTGGAGATTATCAAGATTTTGCTGGAATAATTATTTTGCTACTTATAAACTCCACCATCAGTTTCATAGAAGAAAACAATGCCGGAAATGAAGCTGCTGCACTTATGGCTCGATTGGCCCCAAAAGCAAAGGTTCTTCATTTCACTGATAAACAATGGACCTGCTACATCATTACTGCATTTTCTTCTATTGCCTTTCAGATTTCTCTTCCAACATTTGGATTATCTTACCATGTTTTGTAATATCTCGTAATTTTATTTTTAAATAATAATATTTTGTTATGAACAAATATATTTTTATTTGTTTAAAAATGATTATATTTTGCTAAAAGTAAGTATATTTTTAATTAAAATGATTTATGTTTTGGTTACAATAATTAGATTGGCTTCTAATAAATTTTTGTTGTATTTTTAGAAATATTCTTTCTTTTAATATGAATAAAGATATTCATTTCGAGATTTATTTTATAATGATTTTTATCAAGAAAAATTATGATTGAAGAGTTTAACTAAAGATTTATGATAATAGAAATTTTTAGAAATTTTTAGGATATTTTATGGTGAAATACAGAATTTATATAAAATAAAATCTAATTATTACTTATTTAATTATTATTATTATATTTTAAAAAAATGAAAAAAAATGAAATGATAAAACGAAACCGGGAGGGGAACGAGTACGAAAGAAAAATCGATAAAGATGCATAGTGAGTGAATAGTATGCGAATAGTAACTTCTAACATTTTTTCTCGATCTGGAGTACCGATTGGTTTCTGATATCAAAACTGAAGGTGCTACTGGATTCAGGATGAAGAGTACTACAGTTTTGACCGATCAATTTTTCAAATCAGCCGTTGTATCGCCGTAGATCTGAAGTAAAAAATTTCAGTAAAAGGTAAATTCTCAAACTCTTACTTAGAGATCTCAAATTAAAAATCTAACACCGTAGATGGATTCAGAAGTTAGATAAACATTAGAATATGTATTTCTTTCGGTCATTTGGTAACTTTTTATGTGGCGGTGAATAGCGTCGGTGAATAGTAATTTTCGTCGATGAATAGTATTTTTCCGGCGGTGAATAGTACCCATAGCGTTGACCTACGTTGACCGAGCTCTTAGAGGCAAAATTTAGCAATGTTGGAGTCATTTTTAAGGTTTTTGGACCTTCCGGACTCGATTTTGGGGTTTATTTTACTGAATTCGGATCAGAAACGAGGATGTTAGGGCTGTCCAATCTGGAGCCTTTACTTGTGAGTAGATGATTATTCCTATGACTTGTCATATACTCTTTTTGATATTTGAGCATGTTTATGAGATATTTACGCTTTGATATGTTTCTAAAATACATTAAAATGATCTGAACTGCTTATAATTTGAAATATGATTCAAGAAGAGTATAGTGTTTGAAAATGGATTTCTGAACTCATGATGTATCTGATTTCACTTGTATTTATTATTATTTGATAAAGTGTATATTATGTGCACGTTGCATTGATTTGTAAAGCTATATACTTGTGAAAATGATGCATGTCATATTATAAATGAGATTGAATGACAATTGTAAAGCTCATGGTGAGTTGCTTGACAATTTTACATGTATTTATATGTATTGATGAATATCGGCTGGTTGTATGGCTAGTGACGGTACCGAATAGAGGACGCCCTATTAGCTTGAGTGAGTCGGGGGAGGACCGCTCCAACCGGGTGACAGTGGTAATGTGGAGAGGGAGGAGGGTGATGTACTCACATTCCATGATCACTTACTGTGACTAGGGTCAAGGTCACTATGCGTATAGCAAATATTTTCATTGCATTGTGACAGTGGTAATGTGAGGGGGCAGTAGGGTGATGTACTTACATTCCCTGATCACTTATTGTGACTAGGGTCGAGATCACTATGCGTATAGTAAATGTGATATATTTTCATTGCATTGACCAGATTGCTGTAACAACCCTTTTTCTTTCTTTATTATTATACAATATTGAGTTCACACACACGTCATTAATCAAAACGTACATGCAACATATCAAACACATAGATATTTACATCTTGTTTATTTTAGTTGACCAATTATGGAGATACAGGTGCGGGTGGTTGCACCTTCACCGGGATCTGAGTCAACTCGACCACAAACATCTTATTTGATTCTGAGATCTGCCCAACATAAAGTAACTCGATCCAATGTGCACTAAAAGTTAGAGCTATAGAAAATCTGCAAAACTAATTTTCTGAACATGATATAGAAATATAGTGAAAATTAAATCCCAGTAAGTTCAACAATAAATCATCATCAATATAGCTCATCTCGTCATGTTCAGCTGTATAAACTACAGAAAATATCTTTGGTCACATGAATGCATTATATCTATGCACATAAGAATCATACTGTAATGATATGTATGACAGGATTAACTATTTTCAAGATATTATATGATGGCCATCAACTTATTCTCATTTCAAGCTACCCTGGTCAGGGTGAGTATCCTCTACTCTCTGGTACGGGCTTTTTTTGCTCCGTCCGATATGGTCAACTTTCTTTTTCTTTTTTCATTAACATGATCATAACTATTGGTAGAGCGTCCCCTACTGGTGCACCACATGGATTGCCATGTGACCGTACTCATTTCTTTTCTTTTCACAATGATAGCCAAAAATATGCTTTCAATAACAAGTATGTTCATCAAAATATAATTATTACCAAAAATCGTTGGTAATCATGTCATGAATATAACCATTTCAAATATCACTTTATAAAATATTTCCATGTCAAAATTTCACACTTAAGATGGTAAGAAGTTCATACACTGGTAATGGCTATGGCTATATTAGTCATTTATTAAGATTCATCTTCTTTTTTAAATACTAATTTTATTTCTTTATTTTCTTGATGCAGGTTTTCATCCTATCTAACCTTCTCTTACTAATCAGAGCATACCTCCCTCAATTTAACTCTAATGTAGGTGATCTTGGTGTCAATTTCAAGATAAAACAATTATCTAAAACTATTATGTTGAACATTGTAGCGAAATATTAAGAAATCAAGGTGATATTACTCCCTAAATGTATAGGTTATTTCTTCTCGGATAGGTTATGACCTCTACCTACTAATTGGACCATATCTACCTCATATGGACTCCAACTTGAGTGATTCCAGTGGCTAAAAATCCGTGACACACATATCTATAATTCTTATGTTAACCATTTATTTTAATTCCATACAGATAATTTCCAGAAATTAAAATACAGAAGCTGTCCTAACATATTCTTCCCTGATGAACCATTTTCTGACCTTTGACTACTAATAAGCTCATATCTTCCTCATATGGACTCCAAATTGAATGATTCCAGTGGATAAAAAACCATGACACACGTAGCTATAATTCTTGTGTTAACCATTTATTTTAATTTCACACAGATAATTTCCAGAAATTAAAATACAGAAGCTGTCCTAACACAATCTTCCCTAATGAACCATTTTCTGACCTTTGACTATTAATCAGCTCATATCTTCCTCATATGGACTCCAAATTGAATGATTCCAGTGGCTTAAAATCCATGACACACATAGATATAATTCTTATGTTAACCATTTATTTTAATTCCATACAGATAATTCCCAAATATTAAAATACAGAAGCTATCCTAACATATTCTTCCCTGATGAACCATTTTCTGACCTTTGCTTACTAATTGGACCATATCTACCACATATGGACTCTAAATTCAATGATTCCAGCGGCTAAAAATCCGTGACACATATATCTTTAATTCTTATGTTAACCATTTATTTTAATTTTCTACAGATAATGCCCAGAAATTAAAACACAGAAGCTATCCTAACATATTCTTCCCTGATGAACCATTTTCTGACATTTGCTTACTAATCGAAACATATCTTCCTCATATGAACTCTAAATTGAATGATTCCAGTGGATAAAAATCCATGACAAATATATCTATAATTCATATTTTAACCATTTATTTTAATTCCTTATAAATTATTCTCAGAAATTAAAACACTGAAACTTAAAATTCTGCCACCCATAGCCATACCCATGCAGAACTATCTATACCAACTTAAGTATTCAAACATACATCACATGCAAGATCAATATGTAACATGATATAGCAACATCATGACCAATCATAAAAGTTCTAAGATCAAAATCTCATATAAATATTATAAGTTTCAAAAGTTTTCTTCAAAAAGAAATATTGTTAAACTTACTTAGAGCACTTAGTCCCCTGGACTTCTCCTTCCTCTTTCTTCCTTTCTTCCTCTCCTTTCTTCACTCTACCTTACTTCTATTTTTCCTCTCCCTCACTTGGACGAAATTCTAATTTTGTAAGGGTGGGTTTTCTTATATAGACCACCAAATAATTCACCTTTCATGATCATGGGTCTACCTTATCACAATTAGGATACACTTTGTTGAATTTTTGGAAAACAAACAACTTATGTTCTTGTCTTTCTCTTCCTTAGTCAAGATATGCATAGGAAAAGGAGATTTGTATTTTGAAAATTATGATGATATGTTCTTAAGATAAGGGACAAGGTCCCTTTGATTTAGGGATTCATTTCCATTTTCTTTTGTCTTAAACAATTATGAAAGGTTTGCCTTTTTAGTTGGCAAATTTCTAACCCTTGAATCTCTATTATTTGGTTGATATTATTTGTGTGGGATAGAAATGTTTTGTCCTAATACCATGTATTATCATACCACTTGCTAAAATTATGAGTGTAGGATATAGATGTTTTTGTCCTAAAGTCTTGTATTATTATGCCACTTGCCAAAATGATGAATGTAGAATCACACCACTTGCTAAATTTTTGTCTTAATGCCATGTAACCTAATCTTTATTATTATTACATTATTATATCATCACCTAATTTATTTTATTTTATTTTTCCTCTTGGATTTGGGCTTATTCCTACCCATTATGGGCTTATTCCTACCCATTTTCTTTGCTTTGGATAAAATTATACCTTTATTGGAGGGTTTGGTCAT
The DNA here is from genome assembly GCA_037074535.1 of Gleditsia sinensis. Classification (NCBI taxonomy): domain Eukaryota; kingdom Viridiplantae; phylum Streptophyta; class Magnoliopsida; order Fabales; family Fabaceae; genus Gleditsia; species Gleditsia sinensis. The sequence continues at coordinate 27,503,386 of CM073468.1, read as the reverse complement.
ATTTTCATAATTTTTGGGCTATTGGTCCAATTACTATATCCTAGTTCAAGTCTATGTTTTATTTCTTGCTTAGGTTATCCAATGGGCTTGCTAGAAATTTATTTGAAGTGGAAAAACTCTACATGATGTGTCCATAGGTAAAAGCCCAATGTATGGGTAAATGTTTTAAACTTAATAACTCTAATTCTTGAATTAGGAAAAATTACCCTAATCCAATGTTCTTGAAATTTTAAGACCTTTACTTGTTTCTAAAAATTTATCTTCCTTATCCAAGAATTTTGCATCTCTTTAGTATGTTATTTCTAATTTATGTTTTTCCTATTAGGTTTTCCCTCTTTATTTGTTCTCTTAATGGTAGAAACATTTTCTATGCATATACATAAGGTGAAGAATTTCTAAAGATTATATTTCCTTAGATATCTAAAATATTGTCTAATAAACTTTATTTCCTTAATTAAATTATCAATAAAAGAAACAAAATTATGGATGTTACAATTGCCGAGTGAGGTAGGTGCATTAAAAGTAATGATTTTACCTTCAAATCATAATATTTTATTATAGCTTATACAGCTGAGCATAACAACATTTGTTTAATGATCATACCATGGTGCATATAGTTTTGGATATCTAAATATCTTTTGATTTGATAATATTTGAAATACGGGTCCCATATGAAAGTACTTCTGAAACTGTATTTTCTATGTGACACATTTTAAAATATAAGTACATCCATATGTTGATCTAAGAGGTCATAGGAGTAATTATTTACTCACTGAGTTGTCAAACTCACTACACGATATTTTCACATTTTTTCAGATAAGAATATCAGAGTCTGATTCAGCAGATAGGTGATATATTCTTTGGGTAAGTCTACGTTGCTTCTAAGACTCACAGTTTTTGAATTATACTGTATTTGTATTCTAGAGTGGTCTGAACGCTACAGGCAGGATCCCTGTTTCTGCTATACTCTGATGTTTATAGATTTAATCTGTATATTGTGTATACATGAGAGATCCTATATGTATTTGTTCCCATGATAAAGAATTAAATTATGTATATTTATGGAGATTATCTTACATTTAAAAAAAAAATTGTTTATTTTACGTAACATAAATTAGGGGCGTTACATGTTTCCAGTTCCTCTGACTTCTGATTACTTTTACAGGTTCTCCGTGATGGAAAATGGAGGGAAGAAGATGCTTCAGTGTTGGTTCCAGGAGACATAGTTAGCATCAAGTTAGGTGATATTAGGGGTGTACATAGGTTCGGTTCAGTTTGGTTTTGGACCTCAACCAAACCGAACCGACCATAAAAAAAAAAAATTTGGACCTATTCGGTTCGGTTGGGGTTTAACCAACAGAACCAAACCGAACCGCCTTTTGGCGGTTCGGTTTGGTTCGGTTTTTAAAAAAAAATTTTTTTTTTTTGCCAAATTGTTTTAATTTTTGGCCTTTTTGAATTTTTTTGGACCTATTTTTTTTTTAAAATTTTTGGGCTTATTTCGAATTTTTTGGGCCCATTTCAAAAAACTTGAAAAAAATTATGTAAAATATTTTTAAAAGATAATAAAAAATAAATTTAATAATATAAATTAAATATATTAAAAATAATTTGATTCGGTTCGGTTTGGTTCGGTTGGACCGTCCCAACCAAACCGGTCGGTTTTTCAAAAAAAAAAAAAACCGAACGAAACCGATTTTAATCGATTTGGTTCAGTTTTTGATCGGTTCGGTTTGATTTTTTCGATTTGGTTCGGTCCGGTTCAATTTTTGTTCACCCCTAAGATATCATCCCTGTTGATGCACATCTCCTTGAAGGAGGTCCTTTAAAGATTGATCAGGTAAAATTCAGAAAAGTTATTTGATTCTTAAATAAATCTAGTCTACTAAAATTAAGTAAACGAATAAAAAGACATATCAACTTAAATAAGTTTGTGAAAAGTAGACTCGCCATATGTTTATACGTCATTTTATAATTAATTTGATTTTTGTAATTTGTTTTATCCTAAATTTTTCTTTCAGAATATGGCATAACTAAAATGTTATGGTAAACTTTTTTTTTAAATTTAATTTTTTACAAAAAATTAATTGATGAGTCCATTGTTTGTAACTCTTCACAGTGTGATATCACCATGAGGGTAATGTAATTTTTAGCTGAAAATGGCTATAGATAGCATAATTTATAAAATTATTCATCAATTTTTACTCAAAAGTTTAAACTTTTAGGTTAGAGATTTTAGACCAAGTAATTAATATTTTGATCATTATATGTTAAAAATTATAATAAATTTTTTTTGGCCACTTAAGTTTTTGAATTAGAGTAATCAAGGCCCTTCAAAATTTAACATATTTTTCTGTTTATTTCAGTCTGCTCTTATTGGAGAGTCACTTCCAGTCACAAAAATTCCTGGAGATGGAATTTATTCTGGTTCAATTTGCAAGCAAGGTGAAATTGAAGCTATTGTTGTTGCTACTGGAGTTCACACATTCTTTGAAAAAGCAGCTCATCTTGTGGAAATTACTACACATATTGGGCATTTTCAGAAGGTTCATATATAATGATTTCTCATCTCAATTTTGTGAATGAGTGATTACTACATTTTGTGCAAGATCTCTACATTAAATCTAATTCTTTAATACTAACAAGCAATACTACACTAACACAGACATAAAGACATGATAAAATGTAAAATGTCTATATTTAATTTAAAAAATTATATCATATCTGCTACAAGTGTTTGATATTCGTCGGATCATTTTATCAAGTGTCTAATTTATAGATTTCCTCGAAATCATGTCAACTATATACATAAATGTTTCAGGTTTTAACATCTATAGGAAATTTCTGCATCTGCTCTGTTGCTGTGGGAATGGTTATTGAAATCATAGTAATATATGGGATTCAGAAGAGGAGATACAGGGTTGGTATTGATAACCTCCTTGTGCTACTAATTGGTGGGATCCCTATTGCAATGCCGACTGTTCTTTCTGTTACAATGGCTATTGGTTCACACCGATTGTCTCAGCAGGTTTGTGAAGACGCACTAGTAAATTGTTTTAATTATTGAGTGGCTTTCAAAAAATGCAAATTATAAAAGTTAGCTTCTGATAAATAAAATGACTGCAACTTAGCTCGTAGGTATAATGGGTGTCTTTTGCAGGGTGCCATAACAAAGAGAATGACGGCCATTGAAGAAATGGCTGGAATGGATGTGCTATGCAGTGACATTACAGGCACACTAACCCTTAACAAGCTCACTGTGGACAAAAATTTGATTGAGGTATCTATCTTATTCATCCCATATTGATATTAAACACAGTATTTGCTTGGATAGAAAAGCTTGATCTGTTAAATACAGAAACAGGTAAATCAAGATTTTTCGTATTAGTGGTCTTCTGTTGTAGTTACCTCTGAAACAAGAATTGTTAAATTCTTAGACATTTGGTACATGGTATCCTAGTTTTCCATTTATTTGAAAACATATACAAAAAGAATTTGAGTACAAGATAAAAGAAAAAAAATTTCTATATTATTTAGATATTACATGACACAAAATTTAAAATTTTTATATTTACTATACTAAAATATCTTAAAAATAGATTTCTAAATATTTGGGAAACTAAAATCTCCTTCTACCAAACATGACTTTAGAGAAAGGTCTCTAATGAATTAGATTACTAGAATACAAAGAGCAATCCAAATCCCAATAATAAGAAAAAAAATTGAAAATTTCCATCAAAATTAAAATTGAATAAAAACCCACTAATTAATATTTCTTTGGAAAAACTTTTAATATAACATATTGGTATTGCAATCAAGTGGTGTTTGGGCTAGTTTCTGCTAACCTTGACTAATCTATCTCTTTGATTTTGTTAAAGGTAGACCATTCATGTTGTGACTGGGGATTCTCAAAGAAATTATATGCGGTCGAGCTCTAAGAAATTAGCAAAATTAAGATTTGAACTAGTTACCAGACGCCTCCGCCACTAGGAATACATATAGAAATGCATGTATGAATCTCCGTTTCGATAGGCTGTTCACATGGGTTGTAAAGTATCAACTATTTTGTTATTGTTTCCTATTTCCTAACTATCATCAATATTTGCCAGGTTTTTGCCAAAGGCGTAGAAAAGGATACGGTTGTACTTATGGCTGCAAGACCATGAAGGCTAGAGAACCAGGATGCAATTGATGGTGCAATTGTTTCAATGTTGGCAGACCCAAAGGAGGTACTAGTTTTCAAATACCAAACTGTAGTCATCCCAGAAGATATCATATTCAAGCCAAAAAAAAAAGGCTACTCAGTAAAATAAACAATTCTTTAGCATTTTAGCAGTTCCTTTTGAAGTGAAGTCCATAATATTTATTAGTGTAGCAGATGACATGCTAAAATAGAATCGTATTGACAATTAGAAAGTTTTTTAAAACTAATTGTAAAGTTCTGCAAATTAATCTTCCACAGTACAGTTGCTGTATTTGAAGAATTGCTAATCTGCTTATGGTCTTGTGATTTTGCAAGGCACGGGCTGGAATAAAAGAAGTTCATTTCCTTCCATTCAATCCAACGGATAAAAGAACTGCACTTACATACATTGATGCTGCTGGTAATATGCACAGAGTAAGCAAAGGTACACCAGAGCAGGTACAGCATAACCCATTATTACTTCGGAAAATTATTTTTCCACATCAGGGCAATATTTGTTTGACATGTTTTTATCTCTTCTCACATGCCATGAAGATTCTAAATCTCGCACATAACAAATCAGAAATTGAACGGAAGGTACATGCAATTATTGACAAGTTTGCAGAACGTGGGCTTCGGTCTCTAGCAGTTGCCGGCCAGGTGTGTATCTTTTTTTAATCCATCATCATTTTCAGTGTCTATTTAGCTGTGCTTTTAATTTCTGCAGGTTTTAAATTTTGTTTTTTCTCAAATCGGTTTATTAAAAGCATTGCAATAAAAAAGTGGGTAGTGTTTGGCCAAATTATTTTATAAGCACTTTTATCAATAGTGTTTGACTAATTTTCATAAAAATGACTAGTATTTGTAATGTTTATTTTTATTTTGAGTAAGGGTGCTTTTGTCTGTAAAAGATAATTTCTAGATTTGATTATGCTTCAGGTTCAAAGGAGAAGATCTTTTCCTACTTCTTCACTGCACAAAAATAGTTTATGCCGTCAAGTTTTATATCTTGGCTAAATACATATAAAAACTTGGAAGAAGTTTTATTAAGAAAAATAAGCATCTCTTTTATGTTCCCCAACTAGACTAAGCAGTCAAGCAGGCTATTAACACGTAGACTTCTAAGCAATGAACTTCCTCTCTATTTACAGGAAGTACCTGAGGGAACTAAAGACAGTCCAGGAGGACCCTGGGAATTTGTTGGCCTTCTCCTTTTGTTTGACCCTCCTCGACATGATAGTGCAGAAACAATCAGAAGAGCTCTAAATCTTGGAGTGAGTGTCAAAATGATTACTGGTATGCTTCACTACTAAATATTAAAGTATTGCTATTATCGTGGCTGCTGTTACAAACTGACATTGAATTTTTGGATGAGAAAGTTTGTGCGTGAGGTAAACAAGTTGTTAAAATAAGGCTGGGCATGATTTCAGCGAATTCATATGAATTAGTTTGTGTCCCTAAAGGGGTTATCTTGGTTGGTAAAAGGATATGTCATCTCTTCTTATTAACTTGGTTCAATTATTTTGGAGAGTGTTTTGGGATTGAAGTCAATATGAGGAAGTGCACTTTTAAAATTGCATGATGAAAAATTTAATTTTGGACAAAGTCCGAGGGCATAGCTTATCCTAATACCAGAAAGAAGAAATGCTACTTAGTTTGTGGCGAAATATTGGGATCAGCTAGTCTCTACTTGTCCCCATCTGTTTAAAATACATGCATTCTTGTACTTGTGTTCTGTCCCTCTCTAACGCTATACGATGATGGTTTTATATAAATAAATTCAATTCACTTATAGAAGAACATCTGGAATAAGCATAATTGTGGCCATTCTGGTAAATAATGAGAATTGTGATCCTGACTTCTTTTCTTTTCATTACCTGCTGTTGTCTAGACAGTCTCCTGTTACCTTTAGCCATGAGTTATGACAACTAATAAATCCCTGTACAGAAAAGAAGTGAAGAATAGTGTTCAACTAATCAACTTTGACAAGTAAGATAAAATTTGGTTTTTGGATTTGTAGACCTATTTAGATTTAATCCCCAAATTTTTTTAATGCACGTTAATCTCTCAAAATATAAATTCCTTACACCTTTGTTATTTTCATAGTCTTCGAAAATATCAAACTGAGTTTGATACTTTTAGGAATTAATTTGTATATTCAAAAGAATTTGGGGGCTAAAGATGGTTTACTCCCAATGTTCATATAGCAATACCTTATCCCCAAAATTGGAATGCATGACATGACATCTAAGAAATTTTTTTGACATGGTGAAGCTCTAAGTGCAGAGATTAAAGCAATGTCACTGGATACTTCAGTGTATATAGGATTAAGGAGTTTGTCATACTTTCTTTCTACTAGTGGAAGATTCTACCCACAGAGACTTGTCCTCGTGTTCTTCCCCACACAGATGAACCAATTATGAAGACTTTGGTCAGATGCCTTAAATCATGTTCTCAAATAAATTTCTGCAGGTGACCAACTTACAATTGCTAAGGAAACAGGAAGGCGTCTAGGCATGGGCACTAATATGTATCCTTCTTCATCTCTGCTTGGTGAGAATAAAGATGAAGCAGTTTCTGCTTTCCCTATTGATGAGCTCATTGAGCATGCTGATGGTTTTGCTGGTGTCTTTCCTGGTAAGTCCAGCAACTACCACATGAAATCCCTATTTTGAAGTCTTGTCCAATTTTTTATAACATAATTTTCCCTCAGAGCATAAGTATGAAATTGTGAAGAGATTACAAGCTAGAAAGCACATATGTGGGATGACTGGTGATGGAGTGAACGATGCGCCTGCCCTAAAGAAAGCTGACATAGGTATTGCAGTAGCAGATTCCACCGATGCTGCCAGAAGTGCTTCTGACATAGTTCTCACAGAACCTGGGTTGAGTGTGATCATTAGTGCCATTTTAACAAGCGTGCAATTTTCCAGAGAATGAAAAACTACACAGTAATCCCACAACTATCAATATCAAAGAAAAGACTCTAATTTCCTTAATGACACTAATTATTTTTTTGTTTCCTTTTTCTTTTTTGCAGATATATGCTGTCTCTGTCACTATACGTATTGTGGTAAGCTATGCTTTCAAAATGAATTTGTTCATATGAAATATCTGCAACAATGGACCTGATCATCAACATTTTCTTGCGTTCAAATTGTGCAATGTACCCTGAATTGCAGCTAGGTTTCATGCTACTGACTTATTTTTGGAAATTTGACTTCCCTCCCTTTATGGTTCTTGTCATTGCAATCCTCAATGATGGTAATTTAAGCTACCTTTTAGTATCTCCGAGAAATTCTTAAGTGGACTTAGTTTACAAAAAATTAGTAAACCAAATGAATCATGGATGGAAACGTAAGTATGTAACAAGTAGGTCCCTCTAAAATATATACTAATATTCTTACTTGTTTATTACTGAGTGGCTCTAATGACAGTGATATTCTTCTGGGCAGCATATGAAACTAACTTCTTCCCTGTAAGACTCTTCTTTCCAAATGGGGCCACCTTATGTTTGTCATCCATGGAACTAGGTGATATGAAATATTCTGCAGCAGGACCATTTCAATGTGAGAAACTTCAATTCACACGTTCGCAACATGTCGGATGATGCGATCTCTACTGAACTGAAAGAGATGATGGGATCAGCTGCGTATCTTCAAGTCAGTACAATCAGTCAGGCCTTAACTTTTGTGACCAGGTCCAGGGCGTGGTCCTACACAGAAAGACCTGGTCTTTTGCTTGTTATTGCCTTCATTATTGCTCAGCTGGTACTTACTTTTATCAATATTCCTGTTCTACTTGTCTAAACATCTAGAAACCCGTGACATTTCTTAGTTGAAAGCTTTACTATTTGCTTGTGGTCTCATTCCTTCTTTTTTTTTTTTTTTTTTTTTTTTGAGTAAACATTCATCTCGCTTAGAGTTTCTATAACCTACCCTTATATCCCTTATAATTTCATTTTATATTAGAACGTTTCCTGAAATTTTTAAAATAGGGGAAATAGCATTTTCCCACCCTAATCTTTACTTGCAATTGCAAGTTGCCCCCCAAACTTTAAATTCTTGCAATGTCCCTCATTTTTTTTTTATTGTAAGTTCCACGCCACCGTTAATTTCTTCTATGAAATGTAACGTTGAGTGATGTTGAAGATACTCAATTTTCAACTTACCCCTCACTAGTTTTTTTTCCTGTAGGAAATAATTAGATGCAGAGGTTTCTCCCCCAAACTTGCGACGGTGTCTCCCCTGAACTCGCGAAGCTGTATAAGGTGGCATAACACTTTCATTTGCAGACTCAACACTTCCATTTGCTTCAGAGCCTTTTTATCTTATTGACGACCTGCAGCTTTCACGTTTAATATATATAACCCATCAGAGCAACCCATAGAACCATATGCTTATTAAGGAGACGAATGTAGTGATGGTATGAGGTGGGTAACCCAATGAGTGAGCTGTCTAACCCAGATTATCAATGATAGTCAAAGTGCCACCAGTCAGACAAGCTGTGGCAGGGAATAGGATCAACATATTGACGCTGGAAAAAGCTTGTAATATGGTGTAGTCTTCGCTCTTGTCTGGTGGCTTGAAATCATAGCTGAAACAATACTCTGTTTTACTATTTGGTGGCTTGTTGGCACATCCACTGGTTGGGTCGATACCAATGATGGTGGTAGATCTTCCACCATTACTTTCAAATGATAATTAGCACTTTTTTTTCTTTTCTTATTCTCTTTCTTCTTTCCTCTGGTTTTCCTCTTGTTCTAGTATTATTCTTCTCACTAGCCACAACCTACAACTACCATCTACCATGTAATTGTACCACCATGCCTATCACCTGAACCCACTACTGCAACTGTTTTTTCTCCTTTTTTCTAAAAGTAGAGAAGGATGGAGAAAGTGAAAAACAGATATACATGTTTACTGACGCTCTGCTAAGTGTCTTCTTTTCGAAGAGTTACACAATAGTACTCCTGAAATGCAGAAGTGTTCACAAATACCTTCCTACTCTCACACTCGGTGTTCTGGCTAGCCCAATAGTGGCAGGTCGTCTATATGATAAGGAGGCTCTAAAGCAAATGGAACTATTATACCATCTTATACACCTTCGCAAGTTTGGAGGTAGAAGGCTTTGCAGGATTGGCGGCGAAGTCCTTGCGTCCGATTATTTCAGAAGTCCTACGAGAAAAAAAAAATTGTGAGGGATGAATTGGTAATTGCATATCTCTCAACAGTGCCCAACTTTATCTTTAACGGACAAAATTAACGGTGGGGTGGAACTTACAATAAAAAAAAGAAAAGAAAATGAGGGACATTGCAGGAATTTAAAGTTTGAGGGACAACTTGCAATTGCAAGCAAAGATTAGGGTGGAAAAATGCTATTTACCCTTTAAAATATGCACTGACACCATATTTAATTTCAAACATATTACATTAAAATTTCTTATTGCAAGTTCTCCTAATTATTAACGTCGCGTTTTGGTGATTCTATGAGGCATTGGATTATGCTATCGAGAATTTTTAGGGAAAAAAATGCAAACGGTATAAACTCTGTTAACAATTATGTTAATACAGGGGAAGTTCCTTTAAATTGAAACTAAAAGCTAAAATATCAAGAGGAGGGAAGCAAAATGTTATTTATTCAATTTATTTTTTGCTTGACTTTTATTATATAAACCTTTCTTTTTATTTTAAGATTTCAATCACTGTTATATCCTCTACAGATTGCAACCATTATATCTGCCACTGTCACTTGGAAAACTCCTGGAATCAGAAGCATAGGTTGGGGCTGGACAGGAGTTATTTGGTTGTTCAATACCGTAACTTAGTATTTCTGGATCCTTTAAAATTTGCTGTTCGTTATGCATTAAGTGGAAGGGCTGGGAATCTGGTGGTAGACCAATGAGTGAGTATGATTACATTTTCTTTGTGATAAAAATGATAACTCAAATTTGTGATTGTAGTTCGGCAGAAAATTGCTTAGAGAATAAGATATGAAACTCATTTCTAATAAAAACCATTCCAGATGATTTATTATAATCTTTAAGACTCTTGCGGAATGATTAGTGCTAATATGACTACTACATGTTTATCAAACTTACCAGAATGCATTCACCAACAAAAATGACTTTGGAAGAGAAGCTCGTGAAGCTGCATGGGCTGCTGAGCATAGAACCCTACACGGCCTTCAGTCTGCTGAGACAAAGATGTTTTCAGAGAAGCATACCTTCAGGGAAATAAATACAATAGCAGAAGAGGCTAAGAAGTCAGCAAAGATAGCAAGGTCATTCATCAAACTTCTCTTTTTTCTTATATCTTCTATTGAAACTTAATTTTAATTAAAAGAATAAAGACGACACCGACTTATTCGTAGAGCAAATAATTTTATTGTAATTTCTGACATTTTTCAACATCTTATCTTTCTATGCAGATTGAGAGAGCTCCACACTCTGAAAGGCAGAGTGGAATCATTTGCTAAGCTAAGGGGCTTGGACATTGATGCCATCAATGGGCACTATACAGTCTAAAAGACATTGTAGATCTCCATTCATTCTCTATTTTTTCTTTTGCATATTCTTCTATTGTTCCTTTCTATTCTATTAGATTATTGGTTAATACTTCAATAAAAGATCTGTTAAAGATTAATTTACTCATTTTAAATTTAATTGTACCCATTCTTGCACAAATGTTTTGCCCTTCTTTTTTATCTTCTATCTTTTGCTTTTCTCTATTTTTTTTTTCATTTTTAGCTATTGAACACATTATGTGTTTCGTTACTATTTACACAGAAGTCACTTAATGGAGAGTTTCAAGTCTTTATTTGCAAACTGATTAGTGTTGTCTGAAGATTAAGCAAAAAGTATTAAGTTTGAAATTGAAAACTGAAGTTCTATTGCTTAATTTGAGATGAGCTTATGTAAGAAATATGAAGCACAAGATGGAGACATTGTGTTGGTATGTATTCGAGACTCATTTTAGATATGACACAATATTTTAAATTGTATATAAACACTAAATGTTATGTTGTTTTGCGGTATCCATAGTTAGTCATATCTCGTATCCATATCAACTTCTGAGTGTAAGAGCTCTTAAAGTTTCTACCAGATGAATTCTCAATTTTTCTATAGTTCAATAGATATAGCTTACCGATGGCACTAGATCCTAGTTTTTTTTTTTTTTTGTTACAAGAAGGGGATCAAACTAACAACCCTTTACCCAAATCCTCATCTCCAACCACATGAGCTAGTCTTGGGTGGTTATAAAGCCTAGCTACATGGCTTGAGGATCTGAGATCTAGAAGAGTTATTATCAGTTAAAGAAACCAACTATGAGCTTTAGATAACTTGTAACTGGAAATAGATTCAATTGCAAAATTAAATTTTTTTCATAAAAATGAAAGTCCAAAATACTAGTTAGAGGAAATCTTAGAAAATTCCTAGATAACCATGGTTTTCCTCTGAATATCTTGTCTTGACGTTAATAAACGACAATTTTTAGCCAGAGAAAATATAGAAAATCTGGCAGCAAGGAGTGCCATTATGTTACATCAATCTCCTTTATCTCTATCATTGAGACATTTACTGAATTACTAATAACAACAATGTTTTCTTAACAATCACCCTCCTATACGGTCCTGTACGATCAATATATGAAGTTTTGTATGATTTAGTCATAGAATTACATGCTACTAAAAATGCAAGTTCAGTACATGAAAGCAGTTTTCTACAAAGCACTTTTCTCTAGATGACATTGTTACATATAGCGACTGCTTCATCCCTTATAAAGAGCTAAAGCAGACATCAAGTGTAATGAGTGCATAAACAAAATCATCTTTTATGTTCTATAAGAAAGGAAAAGATCCTCCCTGTGCTTATCAACACTTCATCTTTTTATTTTCTAATGAACTCAAATTTCAGATCTATAGTTCTCAAAATAAATTAGAGCTATACAATATTGATTCATTTATAGCTAATGACGGCGAGAAACAAGATGCATAAATAAACAAAAGCTCTGAGATTCAAATAAAAGTCTTTATTTGATATCTTAAATTTGAGTTGCACAATATTGATTGTCCTAGTGTATACATTTTTGTCTAAACAAAAAGAATAGAAAAAAAAAAAAAAAAAATACTTTTTAAGGTTGTTTTTTTTTAGATTATGTTTAATTTTTTTTTCATTTTTTCTTTGGGTCCAATTAAGTCATAATATTTTAATTTTAATTTTTAGGCTCTTTAGATTTTAAATTAGGGATCTTCTTTTGATCTTGGGCTTTTTGTTGTTGTCAAACCATGATTTTCATTACTTGAGCTTATGGAATAACAAATGTCAGAGCATAATGAAGGTAAACGAACTTTTAATTAGCAAAGGAAGTGAGCTCGCAAACAAGGCATTTGCATGATGAAACTTAAATCTCTCATAAGCTAGTGGTCAACTCTAATTCTCCTTGTGTATCAACAAGCTCCTTGAAGATATTAAAACTTTTTAGTTTCAAGGACTTTTATGCCAAAAATCGATGTGTCTAATAGCTCACTAAAGCTAAAATGAAAAAGAAAAAGCATCCTTAATCAAATAGCATGATCATGTCATATTTTCAAAAAGTGCATGATTTTTTGAATATATAAAATAGCAGGAATTTCCTTTTTAGATCATTTGCAAGAAGACAAAGTCAATTCAAATAAGTGTCCATATAAAGAAAAGGAAGATTGTCACGCTAAGTATCAAGGTCAAACATAGAGCTGCTTACCTCAAGAAGATTGCTTTTAAAATAATGAAACCTCTTAAGGCTTCTCATGTCATTTTATCATTAATGTTGCTTGTGTTGTTAAAGTTTGTTCTCTATTGTTGAAAACAAAAGCTAGTCAGTGGACCTTGCGTTATTTAGCTTTGTCGATCAAATGTCAAAGGTTAATCTTGTTTGGTCTTTTAATTTATAGATTAAACCAACATCATTTATTTTCTTATGCGCTCTGAAATATTCAATGATAAACAAACTAAACAAAAAATCATGCAGTTATCAATAGGAAGGTCTGGAATAATTGATATGAATAGGGGTAAATTGAGGATGATGAGAATATAAATCTTCCTTTTTAAAGGAAAATTAAAGTAAAAATACAATGTGTGTTATGCAAGCAAGTTATACCAATGATATGAGGCATTCTTTGACTTTTTAAACACAATAGTTTCATCCCTAGTCACCTTAATTGAGCCAAAAGTGGGATTTAGTTTTGTAACATGTAATTAACGGAAAACCAAGATCAGTAGTCCTTCAACAGTGTTTTATGTAAAAAAAAAATCAAAAGAGGGTCAATTTTGTTTAGCTACCTAAACACTTCTTAACTTTTGCTAGAAACTTTATGCTTTCAGATTCCTTTTATGCCCAATATAAATCAAACTCGAGAGACAATGAGAATTCAATAAAATAGAGCAAATCATGGCATCAAAGGGTTTCTTCCAAAAAAGAAAGAAGAAAAATGCAATAAAAAAAGAAGAAAGAAACCAAAAAAGAAATGAAGGTAAATTCCAACTGGATCTTGTTGCTATGTGACATAAAAAGGAAAAAATAACAAAGATCCTACAAGATCCTCCAATAACAAGTCCTTTTAAGTTGATAACTCTCTATTAGAGAGTTATTTTTATTAGTTTTTGGATTGTAATAGATGTTAATTCTTGAGAAAATGAGAATTATAGATATGTTTTTATTTAATAATGGTTTTTTATAAGAATTTGAGCCAAAGATGTTTTATGGTGCAAGTTAGTGCTTAACAAGGAGGCCAAATGAACAAAAAGGCCAAGATAGCAGCTCCATGGGCATGGATATGTGAGTACTTGAAAAATAAGAAGAAGGAAGAATGCCCACTGTCAGTGTGGCTATGGCCTTGAGGGCCAGGGTTATAGCTATAGGTGGTTTTGTAGCTTTTGAGGTATTTTACTATTTTGACCCTCTTAAGAGACTTAGTATAATTAGAGACCATAGGACTTTTGAAGAAGGGTTAAATCACTAATTTTTTAGAGCTTTTATTGGAGTTTGATGGTCCCTAAGTAAAGAATTTGTGGAGGATTAGGAGATTAGGTTAACGGATTTAGAGATTGATAAAGTTTCAGCATTCTTTCTTCTTATCTTCTCTCGTGTCTTTTTTTTTTTTTATGTTTTCATACTTTTGCTTTATCATGCTTTTAGGGTTGATTATGGAGTGGTTTGTTTTGTCGAAGTGATTCAAGGAATCTTGATAGGTAGTTTAATTTGGTACTCTAATTCTATCTTAATGCCAATGTCTTTGGGTTTATTCATATTTATGCTTGATACTTTTATTTGGTTGATTACCAATTAGATGATTAGGGAAGAAGAAATCTTCTTATAAGATAGGTTTTATTGTCTAGCCAATGAATTGAATAGTCATATTATCATGTAGTGAATTGATTAATTTGTATGAATGGATAGCAATATACTTGCATACCATGTATAGCTATTAAAAGCTTGATCTAATTAAATGGATTATTGCTAATTGATTCACCATAGTAATATAGGGCAATTAGTTAGGATTGAGTTAAGTTTATGTGTGATAACTCCTCATTTGGAGTTGTTAAGCTTTTTTTATACGAATTTACATGCATCTTGAGGGAATTTGAGTTTAATTCCTTATCTCTTCATGATTATTTGTTAAATGAGGAATAATTGACTCTTGGCATGAACTTGTGTAAATAATACTCAATTGGATGCTAAAGAGTAGAAAAATGCATAAGGAAGCTGAAAGTGCAAAGACTAAAGTTGGTAACACATAAGAAAAATGAGTTTTTCTAGCTTAAAGATGATCTCGGATTTGGAGATTTTGATACCAATTTAAAGGGCTTGAAAAGAGTTTCCCAGTAGTGTATTATATGGCCCAAAACTCTAATTGAGGCAAAAGTTATGATCATTTGAAGACAAGGTTAAGGGCTATATGCACATGCTCGTCATGGCCTAAGTCATGACCATGAGTTAATGAAGAAAATATTTTGGGGGCTCATCACAAACATGGGCCAAATATGTTAAATCTTTTGGGCTTCTTATGCATATGGTTTAGACTATAAAGAAGGACTCTAGGGTGTGAAAGGCAAGAGATTCTCTTTGAAATAGTTAGGAGACAGAGCAAGAAGGCTATTCCAAGGAGAAGTCCAAGACCACTTTGGGGGAGATTTCTAAGGTTTGGAGAATTAGCAACATTCCTTATTTTCTTTTATTTTCTTCTTCTTAATTTGTAATTGGATGGAACCTATATATTTTCCATATTTTATGTTTTTATCTATAGAATAGATCCATATTCTAAGTATTTAAGATATCTTGTCTAAGCAGTTGAATTGAATATTTTTCCAATTCTTTTTAATATCATAGTTGAATTAGTTGTTGAAATTTGTTCTTAATACTTTTGATTGACTAGCCATCAATAAGATTATTAAAGTTCATTGATTACTCTTGAATTAAGATAATTGATGACATGACCATTGATTTGTACAATGTATAATTTATTTCCACTATTCTTGATGCAAATGAAGTTGATTTGTATGTGAGATAATGATGAGTGGATGTTATAATCATAAATTATGTACCTTCAACTTAGAATTTTATTTTTGTAAGTAAAATAGTATAAATATGTTTCATTATGCATTTATTTTTGTAGATGAAAAGGAATTGAAAAATAGAGAATAAATTAGCAAAAAGAAGAGCTTGAAATACAAATAAGTTTGCCAGAATGACCAGCGTCGTGATGGTAGGCTCTTATTACCATGACACCAGCATCTTAAAGAAAATATAAAGGCTTTAGAAACCTAGTGTCGCAATGGTGAATTTTCACCACCGTAACACCATAACAAGGAAAGCAGTACTGTAACCTGAGAAGCCAACATTGTGACACTATATTCTCAATGCCACAACACCATGCCAATTAGTTAGTTTTTAATTAGAGTTTGACTTGGATTGAACGATAAAGAAAATGACCTTAAAAGAGGGATTTGGGCTACGAAATTAACCAACCTAGAGAGACATAATGAAGCGAGGAAGATCCCTAGCTTGGAGAAAGACAATTAGATCTTCAACTTCATCCCCAATTCTATTTTTCATCTCTTTCTACTAACTTTAAATAATTTATTTTGAGATGATTTCATGTTTAGTTATGAACTAATTCTATTTTCTAGGTCTATGATATAGTCTAATTATCAACCCTTGTATTTTTCAATCTATTTAATGCATGAGTTATTTTTTTGATTGAGATACTACACAGTGCTTCCTAATTAATTGGCCACTAATTAGATGTTTAGTTATGAACTAATTCTATTTTCTAGGTCAATGATATAGTCTAATTATCAACCTTTGTATTTTCAATCTATTTAATGAATGAGTTATTTTTCTGATTAAGATACTACACAGTGTTTCTTAATTAATTGGCCACTAATTAGATGTTGGTTAATCATAATGAGATCAATAGGAGATTTATACATCTAGTTCATTGAGTAGGAACCATAGATTTAATGTAGAGTAGATATATACTTGCATGGTCTGTGTAGTCATAATCATTATGTATTTTAATTCACATAGAGATAGTGGGTTAATATCTAAAGATATTTTGATTAAATTTTGAGAAATGCTAGTGGATAGATTAGGGTAACTCGACTGTCAATTAGATTATAATTTATAGGTTAAAATGATTAAGAATACAAGGGTGATTAATTATGGTAAAATCATAAACCCTAGAGCTTTGATTAATTGAATTTTTTGAAGATAACTCACTTTTTGCTACCTTATCTAGTTTTATTTTATTTTTCACATTTTCATAAAATCAAGTTTTTGAACTATTCATTTAAAATTGGAATTAATATAATGGTAGTAATTAATAACCACAATTCTTGTGGGAATATACTCTTAATTTTATCACTTGACAAAGATAGTGTACTCTTATACTTAAACAAATATCTAATTCATGTATATCATATAATAATATACTCCCATGCCATATATAGTCAAGTAAACTTGTGCTTAATTTCTGTATTGTACTTCAATTACCTTAACTAAACATTTATTTTAATGATAGTTATAGTTATTTATACCTAAGAAGGGTTTATAAACACATTAGGGTTTAGACTAATAATTTGCTATGAAAAGTTAAGATAAAAAGAAGAGGGAAAGTTAAATGAACTAGATAAGTGAAATTAAATACCTATACTTTCTTAATTTGATCAATTGCATCAAGTTCTCTTAATCCAATTTTTGATTCACATTCTTTTTATTTTCTTTATTGCTTTCTTGATTTTCACAATTTTAAAGATTTGATTTCTTGGATAAAATAAGAGGGGGTTATGGTGTGGTACTTAACTCATAAACTAAAAATTTCCTACAAGAGACCACATGCTACTTAGCCACCGTATTATTATCTTATATGTGTGCTTGTATGGTAGTTATAATTTTAACTAAAAAATATGCTATAGAAAAAGACTTATAAATAATTTAGTGTTTTGATTGATAATTTAAGATATTGGAATAAGAGATGAATTATTGATAAAGTTAGGCAAAGTGTTAAGTGAACTTGAATTACCTAGATCTTCTCTAATTGATAGTGGATTCTTATTTATGAGTGATTGCTTTAGTTTTCTTTAGTTTTATTTTTTTTAATCCTAATATATCAACTAGTTTAGCTAAAATTGAGAGGTTGAGAGTGGTTATTATATGGTATAGAATGTTTCTATGGGAAAAATCCTTTACTTAAACTGTTGTATTGCATTTTCTCAATTCTTTCACTTGCGTAGTTGTGTTTACTGACAATCAAGTTTTTGGCATTGTGGACACAATTAAACTACTATTTTTTTTGACTTCAATCCAAATATTTAATTTTACTTTATTGCCTGAATTTTAGGTACCCTTGCTATTTTATAATCCCTATTGATATAAGAATTAAAGGAACTCTTTATAAAAGATAAAGGAGAATTCAAAGACTTTGGCTCAGCCCATTATGACAGCAAAGGAGCTTGAAAACAAATCTCTAAGGAAGTATGCTATTCTTTTATTTAAATTCTTATAGAGTAGTATCAAAGGCTTGCAATTTAGGTAAGTAAGTTTAAAATCAATTCAACTATCATCTATATAATCCAAATGTCAATTCAATTTAGGGAATGCCTTATAATGATCCTAATGACATATGGTAAATTTCATAGAGATGTGTGACATATTTAAGCATAATGGTGTCACTTACAACACCATTAGACTAAACCTATTTCCTTTCTTATTTAAAGTTAAAGCAAAGAGTTGACTAAATTTCCTCTCGCCTGGTTCCATTACTACTTGAGATAACTTGGCTTAGAAAGTTTTTGTCAAATTTTTTTCCACTAGTTAAGAATGTCAAGATAAGGAATGACATCACCTCATTTATGCTAATGGATTTTGAATGCCTATATAAGGCTAATGAGAGGTACAAGGACCTCCTAAGGTGGTGCCAACTTCATGGATCATCCAAATGATTATAATAAGTTCAAACCTTTTATAATATCTTATTAGGTCCCACTAGGACTTCTATAGACACCGCAACTAATAGTGCATTGATGGGTAAGTCCATAGATGATGCTTATGACTTATTAGAAGATATGGCCTTTGATAATTATCAATGGCCATAAGAGAGATTAGTTTTAAGGCAAATGGTTAGTATTTATGAAGTTGATGTGGCAACATCCTTAATGGTGCTAATAACAATTAAGATGCTTGAAGCATTAGGGGCTCAACCTACTCAGAGCCCATTTACATATAGGGTTATTCTAGTAAGTAGTGCCAACTGACATCTGATTCAACCAATTTTGTGGGTAACTTCAACTAGTAAAACAATATGTATTCAAGCACTTACTATCCTAGTTGGAAGAATCACTCAACCTTTGCTTTGGATAATACATAAGGGCCAAAGCAACCAATTCCACTTATATTTTCATAACAATATAGACCCTAAGTACCTAAAAGGAAGTCTCCATAAAAAGATAATGTGGATAGATACATAGTAGCAAATAATGTAATTGTTAAGATTTAAGGGAAAATTCTTTTAAGGCTATAGACGAAGATGAATTTGATTAATTCTATAAAAACCAACCCTAAAGGGTTATGATTAATATGTTTGCAACACATTTTAGGCATGAAGGCAAAGAGAAATGCAATGTAATCATGCTTAGGTGTGGTAAGGAGATAAAAAGGGCTAAAGAAAAGCAGGATGTGTCTCGTGAGTTAGTGGAGAAAGAAGGAAAATGAAAGGAGAAAAGTAAGTTAAAGAAGCTACCAACTCCATCATAACATTTTCCTCAAAGATTTAAGCAACAAAAGCTTGATAGGCTATTCCAAAAGTTTTTAGATGTTTTCAAAAAATTACACATAAATATTCCTTTTTCATAAGCTTTGGAACAAATGCCTAGTTATGTTGAATTCATGAATTATATTTTGTCTAAAAGGAGGAAATTGGGTGAGTTTAAGATACTTTCACTCACTAAAGAGCGCAATGTTATTCTTTAAAAGAAGCTTTATCTTAAGCTGGAAGATCTAGGAAATTTCATGATGAAGGTTTTATACTTTTAAATTAATTATCTTTATCTTAGAATTTTGTTATTTTTTGAGTAATTTATGTTAGATTTAAGTATGATTGTGTTTTTATTTTATAGATAGAAGAAGATAAATGGATGGTAAATTTGAGAATTTTTGAGAAAAAAGAGCAAAAATTGTAGATTTTATACAATTTTGATGTTGTTTCATTAATTTGGGCTCAAATGTCTCATTTGAGCTCTAATTGAGATGATTCAAGAGGCTAAAGAAAGCTAAGAAAAAGATCTAAAATTTTTATATGTTTTGAGTCTAACATTGAGAAGTTGGATATTAGTGTTGCAATGCTAAAACGATAATTGAGTTTTTTTAAAAAGAGTTTGAGTTGAACTAAAAGACCGTTTATTTTTAAAAATAGAGTTTAAGAAAGATTTAAAGATATAATTCATTTTTAAAAGGACCTTGAACCATAAAATTGAAGGAAGTGGAGAGGAGCTCAGACTTTTTTTGGACAACAACTTCAATTCCATCTTCGTCTGAGTTTTCTTTGTAACATCCCTAATTTTGTTTCATTTATTAATAAAGGTACATAAATAATTAATTAATGAAATAAAATTTATTTGAAATTTTTTAGATATATAAGAAATATAATACTTAGAAATTCTTCACCTTATGTGTATGCAAAGAAAATGTTTCCAACATTAAGGGAATAGGTAAAGAGAGAAAACCTAATAGGAAAAATTAGAAATAACATACTAAAGAGAGGCAAAATTCTTGGGTAAGGAAAACAAATTTTTGTGGAGTAAGTAAAAGTCTTAAAATTTCAAGAAGATTGGATTAGGGTAATTTTTCCTAATTCAAGAGTTAGAGTTACTAAGTTTAACATCTCCACCCATAAATTAGACTTTCACCTATGGACACTTTATATAGAGTTTTTCCAGTTTATATGAATTTTTAACAAGGCAATAGGATAGCCTAACCAAGAAATAAAATATAAACTTCGATTAGGATATAGAAGTTAGACCAATAGCTCAAAAATTATGAAAATATGACTAAACCCTTCATGAAAGGTAGAATTTTAGCCAAAGCAAAGGAAATGGGTAAGAATGAGCCCAAATCCAAAAAGAAAAAATAAGAATCATGTGAAGAAATAGTAGTGTAATAATAATCAAGATTAGATCACATGTCATTAAGACAAAACATCTATATCCTACATTTATAACTTCAACAAGTAGGTATTAATACATGGCTTTAGGACAAAACATCTATATCCTATATTCATAATTTCAACAAGTGGGTAATAATACATAGCATTATGACAAAATATCCTTATTCTACACAAAAAAAAAATCAGCCAAACAAGGGAGATTCAAGGGCTAGAAATTTGCCACCTAAAAAGGCAAACCTATTATACTTGATCAAGACAAAAGAAAAAGGAAATGGATCCCTAAATCAAAGGGAACTTGTCCCTTGTCTTAAGAACATTTTAACAAGATTTTCAAAATACAAATATCTTTTTGCTATGTATATCTTGACTAAGGGAGAGGAAGACAAGAACATGAGTTATTTTTCTCAAAAAAAAAAAAAAACAACCAAGTGCATCCTAATTGTGATGAGGTAGACCCATTGTTATGAAAGGTGAACCAAATGATAGTTTATTTAAGCAAAATGCACTTTTATAAAATTATAATTTTGTCCAAATGAGGGAGAGAAAAAACATAAGCAAGGTAGAGTGAGGAAAAGAGAGAAAGAAAGGAGAAGGGAGGAAGAAAGAGGAAGGAATACTACAGTTTTGACCGATCAATTTTTCAAATTAATCGTTGAATCGCCATAGATTTGAAGTAAAAAATCTCAGAAAAAGGTAAATTCTAAAACTCTTACTTAGAGACCTCTAATTGAAATTCTGACACCGTAGATGGATTCAGGAGCTAGGTAAACCTTAGGATATGAAATTTTTCAGCTATCTAACAACTTTTTGTTTGTTGTGAATAGTGATTTTCAGCGGGTGAATAGTATTTTCTGGCGGTGAATAGTGACTAAACTCCCAAAGTCATTTTTTAAGTTTTTAGACTCTCCAGACACGTTTTTGAGGTCTAATTAGTCAAATTCAGCTTGGAAAAGTACAATTTAGGGCTGTCCAATCAGGAGCCCTACCATATGAATAGATAATTCTTTCTATGACTTGTCTCATGCTCTTCTTGAATTATAAATATATTATTGTTTCTGTTTATAAATTATTTATGCTATTATAAGTTTATTAAATGTGTTAAAATATGCATTAAAATGATCTGAACTGCTTATAATTTGAAATATGATTCAAGAAGAGTATAGTATTTGAAAATAGATTTCTAAACTCATGATGTATCTGATTTCACTTGTATTTATCATTATTTGATAAAGTGAATATTATGTGCACGATGCATTGATTTGTAAAGCTATATATTTGTGAAAATGATGCATGGCATATTATAAATGAGATTGAATGGCAAGTGTAAAGCTCATGGCGAGTTGCTTGATAATTTTACATGTATTTATATGTATTGATGAATATCGGCTGGTTGTATGGTTTGTGACAGTACCGAATAGGGGACGCCCTATTAGCCTGAGTGAGCCGGGGGAGGGCCGCTCCAACCGGGTGACAGTGGCAATGTAAGGAGGCAGGAGGGTGATGTAGAGGAAGGAGAAGTCTAGAGGACTAAGTACTCAAGGTAAGTTAGCTTAATCTCCACTTGAATCTATCTTTCTTCTTCATTCTTGGGGTTCAAAAACTCAAACTCCTTTTCTTATTTAAACTGCTAGAAAAGCTAAGGAAAGAGAGGAATATTGATAGTTCCTTCAAAAAAGAATTCACTAAGTGAGCTAGGGAGATCTTTAGGCAGGTTTAACAATAATTGTTTTAGAAAAGCTTTGAAATTAGAAATATTTATATGAGATTTTGATCCTAGAACTTTAATAAAATTTACTATATTTATTACCTAGATGATTGGCCATGGATGCTGTTATATCATATTACATGTTGATCTTGCAAGTGATGTATTTTTGAATACTTAGGTTTGTGTGGAAAGTTCTACATAGGTATGGCTATAGGTGACAAAATTTTAAGATTTTTATGCTGCTATTTTGTATATTTAAATGTGGTGAAAAATTGATAAAATATGATTAGATGTAAATTAAGAAGAAAATGGAAGAGGAAAAAAATAAAATGATGAACTAAAACCTTAGAAAAGGTTTAGTTAGGAAACTAGATTTCGGAGTAACCATGGAAACTTATATTTTTCAAAATTTGGGAAGAATCGGTTAGTAATTAAAAGAAATAGTTGATATGAAAAATATAAATATATGTCTCAGGGATTTATAGCTACTAGAATCATTCAATTTGGAGTCCATATGAGGTAGATATGGTCAAATTAATAAGTAGTGGTCAGAAAATGATTAACTAAGGAAGAATTTGTTAGGAAAGCTTCTGTGTTTGAATTTTTGAGAAAATTATACAGGTAATTAAAATACATTTTTAACATAAGAAATTTATATATATGTCTCACAGAAATTTAGCCACTGGAATCACTCCATTTGAAGTTCATATGAGGGAGATATGGTCAGATTAGTAAGTAAAGGTCAGAACCTACCTGAGAAGAAATAACGTTTAACTTGAGGGAGTAATATCACCAATATTCCTTAAGATTTCACTAAAATGTTCAACATAATAGTTTTAGATAATTGTTGTATCTTTAAATGGACACTAAGATCACCTAATGCTGAGTTAAAATGAGAGAGGTATGCGCTGATTAGTGAGAGAAGGTTAGGTAGGACGAATACCTACATCAGGGAATAACATAACATAGAGCATGTCCATGTTCCAAAGCATGGCCAGGCTGTGTTCTGTTCTAGAAAGGGCATTTTGAAGCCTAAAGAATGGTTCTTTTACCAAAAATGGCCAAGCATATGATACGTTTAGGCCGTGTTGGAAGCTGGCAAAACTTACTTTTAACATTTTTTCTACCCTAAATGTACCTCATTAACCATAGGATATTAATAGAAACCAAATTGAAGAAGAATGCTGTATTAAATTTGTGAGAACGTGTATTGGAAATGATATAAGTAGGAGGAAAGTGACAAGAGGCTAAGCATAAAGAAAATGAAGAGATAAAAATAATATTTAAAAAAGAAGAAGAATCTTATAAATGAAAATAATAAATGACTAGTGTATGTCATAGCCATTGCCATTGCATGAACTCCTTACCATCTTAAGTGTGTAATTTTGACATGAAAATATTTTATAAAGTAATATTTGAAATGATTATGTTCATGTCATGATCACCAATGATTTTTGGTAATGATCATATTTTGATAAAAAAATTATGACATATGAGTATAATGAACATACTTATTATTGAAATCATATTTTTGGCTATTAATGAGAAAAGAAAAGAAATAAGCATAGTCACATGGAGGTCTGTGTGGTGCACCAGTAAGGGACGCCCTACCAATGGCTATGGTTATGTTAATGAGAAAAGAAAGAGAAAATGTGCCATGTCGGACGGAGCGAGAAAAGCCTGTACCGGAGAGTAGAAAGTATTTACCTTGACCGAGGTAGCTTGATATGAAAATAAGTTTATAGCCATCATATGGTAATATAAAAATAGTTATTCATGCCATACATGTTATTACTGTATGATTTTCATGTGCTTAGATAAAGTGCATTCATGCGACCTAAGATATTTGCTGTATCTTATATAGATGAACATGACATGATGATCTATATTGATGATAATTGTGATTTATTGTTGAACCTACTAGGTTTTAATTCTTACTATATTTTTATATCATGTTCAGAAAACTAGTTTTGCATATTTTTCTTTGGGCTCTGGCTCTTAGTGTACATTGAATCGAGTTATTCTATGTTAGGTAGATCTTAGAAATTAATAAGGTGTTTGTGGTCGAGTTGACTAAGATTCTGGTGAAGGTGCAACCACCCACACCTGTATCTCCAGAACTGGTCAATATGGATGAATAAGATGTAGACATATATGTGTTTGATTTGTGTACGGATGTTCTTAATTAATTATGTGTAAACCTTAATTATGCTTTGTTAAATTAATTGAATGCTATTATGAGTTAAATAAAGGTAATGACTTCATGGGACTTTCAAAAAATTATATATATGTATATGTGTGTGTGTGTGTGTGTGTGTGTGTGTGTATATATATATATGGAGTTGTTACATTCTTCTTCTTCTTTATCTTTTATGCTTTCTATTATGAATTAATTCATTTTCTAGGATTAAGATGTAGCCTAATTATAAACTTTTGTATTATCTTTGCTATTAAGTCAATGGATTATTTTTCTTCATTGAATTTTTATATTGTGTATAATGTTTTTAATTATTTGATCACCAATTAAATGATCTGTTAATCATAATGAGATTAAGAGGAGATTTTTGTGTCTAGTGTATAGGAACCATTGATTACAAGTGAGGTAGAGAAACACTTACATGGTGCGTATAGTCTTAATTGAGAACCATATATAATAATAAATTTTTACTTGTTATAATTCACATAAAGACATATTGGATTATCATTCGAAAACTATGTCCATTAGACCTTGAGAGAGGCTAGTGGATAATTTAAACTATCTCTATTGTCAATTAGGATTATAATTTTATGATTAAAGAGATAGATAATTCAAGAGAGATTAATTATGGTGAAATCGAAATCCTTATAATCCTAATCAATTTTGAGTTACTCTTGCTTTTAAATTTTGCAATTTTATTTTATTTTATTTTCACATTCTTATTTCACTTTAATATTTGAATTATTCAATTGGGATAAATATTAATTTAGCACAATAATTAATAACACCATAGTATCGACACTCTATATGCACATAGAAATTTTTGCTACTTGACAAAGACAATGTACGCTTGTACTTAAACATATATCTAATTTATGTGTATACTTCACTATATCTTACACTTGTGCAAGGCCTTGTGGGATTTAGGTACACATGTAAATTTAATGCCTCTTTCCATCTTCAAGACTTTAGGTTTAGGAGAAGTCAAATTGACTTCTATTATCTTACAATTAGCTAATAGATCTCTTACTTATCCTAGGTGATGGCTAAACCTTTAATTGAAGAACCACTATTCCTTGAACTTAAACCTTCACCTTCTCATTTGTAGTACAATTTTCTTAGTGATAATAAAACTTTACTCGTTATAATTTCTTCTTCTCTTTATGATGAATAGGAAAGTAAGCTACTACAGGCTCTTAAAGAGCATAAGCAGGCAATTGGATGGTCTCTAAAAGATATTAAAGAAATTAGCTCCTTTCTTTTCATGCATGAGATCATCCTTGAAGAAAACCATAAGACAACTATAGAATAATAGAGGCACTAGAACCCAATTATGAAAGATGTAATCAGGAAAAAAATCATTAAGTGGTTAAATACATGTATAATTTACCTAATCTCTTATAATACTATTCGGGCTATAATGAGATTCCAATAGCTTTGGAAGATCAAGCGAAGACCACTTTTACATGTCCCTATGGTACATTTACCTTTAAAAGTATGCATTTTAGTTTGTGTAATGCACTTGTCACCTTTCAAAAGTGCATGATGACCATCTTTTCTGTTATGGTAGAGCAAAGCCATAAGGTATTCTTGAATGATTTCTTAGTGTTTACGGATTTATTTGATTATTGCATCTATAACCTTGGGTAAGTTCTAAGGAATTGTGAAGACACTAATTTGGTATTAAATTGGGAAAAGTGTCACTTCATGGCTCAAGAAAGCATTCTTATTAGCCATAGGACATTAAGATAACACTACAAAAAAAGGTATTTAGCGGCAGTTTTTAAGTGGATTTAGTGACGGTTTTAACCGTCGCTGAAGCATTTAACGACAATTAAAAAATCGTCATGGATTCACAGGTATAGCAACGGTTTAGGTCAATCGTGGGAAAGACGTCATAGTGATGGGTCCTAACGACGGTTATAGAACCGTAGTTAGACAAATTCTTAACGACAGTTTCAAAACGATCATTAAGAATAGTTCTAACGACGGTTTCAAACCCTAAAACCGTCGTTAGGACTCTTTTAACGACGTTCTGAAAATTATCGTTATAACGCCTTTAACGACAGTTTTGAAACCATTGTTAAAACGAAAAAAATATTTTATTTTAAATTTAATACTTTTGTTATTCATAAAAACTAATTCATATTAAATTTTTTTATTATTTAACAATTATGCGTGAAAATTAATTTATATTTGTAATATTTAGAAGACTAATTCAGATTTTTTTTATTATATAGTAATTATGCGTGCGAATTATTTAATAAATTATTTTAAAATTTATTGTTATTTAACTACATATTGAATATACATAAATTATTGAATGCAAATGAAATATATATCAATGAAAAATATGTACACAAAAATTAATAGTCACGAGCAACATGAAATTACATGTTTAGACTATACAATTATAAAGAATTAAATCATGTTTTCAGACCCTGCGGGTGCTGATTAGGCTGATGCCCACTGCTACGGTCACTAGAGTCCTGAAAGAAAAAGAATTTTTTTAGAATTTTAAGCATTTCCAAAGTAAACAAAATTATACCAACAATTGTTATGTATTAAGAAATTACCCTGAGCCCAAGACTATGAAGTCCTGCTATATCAAGTGGAAGTTGACTTTGAAATTTTTATAGCAGGAACGCCATAGCAACCTCCATCTGTCGCTACCGTGCTGAGATGTCAGCATCACGCGTTGCATGTTCAGCCTCTCATTGTTGTTGCTCGACATTCTGCTCTTGTATATATGCTTTTAGGTGCTCAACCTCAGTTTGTAACTAGTGGTATGACGACCCAGACTGTGAGCTCGACCTAGTCGAGCCATGACTGAAGACTTAGGTTGGGCAAACACCCAACCCAAATCCTCGAAAGCGATTGGAGTGCTCTCTAGTGCTAAGAGCTCTTACAAGTGAATCAGCCGTCGAGAGCTCTTGGGACGAGTTGTCCTCTTGCTGGATCGAAGCAATTTTTTCCTGCAAAATCAAATAATAGACAATTAATAATATTAAATATTATCCAAAAATGAAATAATTACCTATGTATGGTTGATAAAATTTTTATACTTACCGCAGTTGCTCGAGCTTCGTCGTTGATGTATGATCCGTTAGCTTTTTTATGAGCTGTCGTCCGTACATCACCGCAAGTCACCAAACCGCCAACCTTAGTCTCCTGAAATTTAAAATAATTAATCAATTTTTGATTATATAAATTAATGTGTTTTTAACATTTAAAAAAAGATATTTATGGATTTAAACTGACCATCTCAGCCTTCTTACGCACAAGGCTCTTAGAGCCAATAGTATGTGGCATTGTCAGACGTCTTCTGTTTCATTTATTCGTTGTAGCCACTTCCTAATTAATCACATAGAGAAATTAATTAGTCACAATATGTACAAGTTAAAATATATAAATTTATTAATATACGCAATTTACTATGAAAGTTGCCTACTGATCAGGTGGGATGCTAACTGAGACTTCATTTTACAACTGATCTATGGTCTTCGTACCATCATAGACCAGCCAGAATAAATTCTACCGTGCAGCTCTCCGCTTCGCTCCCGGCGACTGCATGATCAATTTCTGGTGTATGCCCGACACATTAAAATGTGTCTACAAACAAAAGTAAAAAATTAATTACACATAAGTTACACATAAATAATAAATAAATATAATTAGTTACAAAAGATATATATTTCCATATCTAAATGTTGTTTATGAATACGTTCGTCTTAGACTATTGAGGAATGTTCCTTCAGTCCTTGTAGGAGATCGAAAATAAACGAAAGTTATCCCCGATGGTGCTGAGAAATTATGTGAACCCCTGATATGAACCTCACCAAGAGTAGTGAGACCCGGAATCAATATGGGATCCAAATTCAAGGATCGTATTCCAATCAGATTTATAACAAAAATAAATTAAAATAAAATGACCTTGACCCGTTATCTATAAAGAGATAAGAACCAAAGGTATAGAAATATTGTAGACGCCACACTCAAAAAAGAGGAAGAAGATTGTGAGTGATAAGTCTTACTTGAACGCCACAAGATAAATCTTGATAAGTTCAGAAAAGTTCTTTAAAGAACCAAAGAGAAAGCACTCTCAATAATATATATGATAATCTGAATTGTTAATGAGCATGCATGCCTATTTATAGGCCAATAACCTAATCTAACAAGGAAAAGTAATAGAAAACTCATATAGAGTAAGGAAACTTAGAAATAAGAAACTACTACAGAACTAGGAAAACCTCTTCTAGTCAGACAAGGAAAGCTAGGAAAAACTCTTCTAGTCAAACAAGGAAACCATCAAATACTAAACTTTCCTAGTCAATTAAAGTAAAATAAATCAGAAAAACGTAGCCTAAATTGGGCCATAAAATAACTCATTGATTTTGGGCCTATATTCAATCTTCAGGCTTGAATCTTCTTGTACTTTAGGTCCATATTTAAATGGGTTTTAATGACATGGTCCAGTTTTGGCTCTTCTTTTGCCGTAATGCAAATATCTCCTTGATGGGCCTCTAGGATTAGACTATTAAGTGCTTCTTTGAATATTCTAGATCGAGTTCTTGTAATAGGTCCAATTGAGACTTGAAGCAGGTCCGCATTCCATTTCCGTTTGTCAGCTCTAGCCATGATCTCATCATTCCCCTCCTCTTGAAAAGGATTTGTCCTCAAATCATCACCTACATCAAATGGAGACAAGTCAGAAACATTAAAAGTTGCACTAACATTATACTCACCTGGAAGATCTAATTTGTAGGCATTATCATTGATCCTTTCAATCACTTGAAATGGACCATCCCCTCTTGGATGTAATTTAGATTTCCTTTGAGCTGAGAACATTTCCTTCCTCATATGCAACCAAACCCAATCACCGGGCTCAAATACAACTTTCTTGCACCCCTTATTAGCTTATTTGACATATTGCTCAGTTTTTCTCTCAATGTTTTGTCGAGCCTTTTCATGAATCTGCCTAACAAATTCAGCTTTCTTCTTTCCATCTAAGTTAACACGCTCAGCCATAGGTAAAGGAGTTAAATCCAAAGGAGTTAATGGATTAAACCCATACACAATTTCAAAAGGTGAAAACTTAGTTGCAGAATGTACGCTCCTATTATATGCAAACTCAACATGTGGCAAACATTCCTCCCATGATTTCAAATTTTTTTGTATTATTGCACGTAACAAAGTAGATAAAGTCCTATTAACTACTTCAGTTTGACCGTCAGTTTGTGGATGACAAGTAGTAGAAAATAAAAGTTTTGTCCCTAACTTTCTCCACAAAGTCTTCCAAAAATAGCTTAAGAATTTTGCATCTTTGTCAGACACAATACTCCTAGGCATGCCATGTAATCTCACAATTTCTTTGAAAAACAAATCAGCAATATGTGAGGCATCATCAGTTTTATGACATGGTATGAAATGTGCCATTTTAGAAAACCTATCAACAACCACATATATAGAATCCCTACCCCTTTTTGACCTAGGTAAGCCTAATACAAAATCCATAGATATGTCCATCCAAGGTTCATTGGGTATAGCCAAAGGAGTATATAACCCATGAGGTTTAGTTGTAGATTTAGCTTGTCTACAGATGATACACTTTTCACATATCCGTTCTACATCACGTTTCATATGAGGCCAGAAGAAATGTTCATGCAAAACAACCCAAGTCTTGGATATGCCAAAATGTCCCATCAAAGCACCTCCATGAGCTTCTCTAACAAGCAAGTCACGTAATGAACATTTAGGCACACACAATTTATTTTCTCTAAACAAAAATCCATTATGCCTAAAGAACTTACCAAACGCAACTTTCTCACATGCATTGAATACATTACAAAAATAAAATCATCAACATAGAAGTCTTTTATATATTCAAACCCAAGCAATTTTGCATCTAAAGTAGAAAGTAAAACATTCCTTCTAGACAATGCATTAGCCACAATGTTTTCCTTACCTTTCTTGTACTTAATCACATAAGGAAATGTTTCAATAAACTCTACCCATTTGGCATGTCGCTTGTTGAGCTTGTGTTGACCCTTCAAATGCTTTAAAGATTCATGATCAGTGTGAATCACAAACTCTTTTGGCCAAAGATAGTGTTGCCAAGTTTTCAATGCCCTAACCAATGCATACATCTCTTTGTCATATGTCAGATAGTTTAGGGCTGCTCCACTTAGTTTCTCACTAAAGTAGGCAATGGGACGCCCTTCTTGCATTAGAATAGCTCCAATACCTGTTCCTGAGGCATCACACTCAATTTCAAAAGTTTTTGTGAAGTTAGGTAAAGAAAGTAAGGGTACATTAATCAATTTTTCTTTAATCAAATTAAATGCCTTTTCTTGTTCATCACCCCACTTAAACCCCACATTCTTTTTTATGACTTCAGTCAAAGGTGCAGCTAGACTACTAAAATCTTTTACAAACCTTCTATAAAAGCTAGCTAACCCATGAAAACTTCTAACATTACCCACATTTGTAGGGCTTGGCCAATCTTGAATTACCTTTACCTTTTCTTCATCCACCTCAATTCCTTTAGCACTAATAACAAATCCAAGGAATACAAGTTTATCTGTGCAAAAGGTACACTTCTTGATGTTAGCAAACAACTTTTCTTTTCTCAAAACATCTAAAACAAGTTTTAAATGCTCAACATGTTCATTCAAGCTTTTGCTATAAATCAGAATATCATCAAAGTACACAACCAAAAATTTGCCAATAAAAGTACGCAAAACATGATTCATCAGTATCATGAAAGTACTTGGTGCATTAGTTAATCTAAATGGCATAACTAACCACTCATGTAAACCATATTTTGTTTTAAAAGCAGTTTTCCATTCATCACCTTCTCTCATTCTAATTTGATGATATCCACTTTTAAGATTAATTTTTGTAAAAACACAAGAACCATGCAATTCATCAAGCATATCATCTAATCTAGGAATTAAGTGTCTATACTTTACAGTGATATTATTAATAGCACGGCAGTCAACACACATCCTCCATGTCCCATCCTTCTTAGGCACAAGTAACACCGAAATTGCATAAGGACTCATGCTCTCTCGCACATACCCCTTCTCCATGAGCTCTCCAACCTGCTTTTGAAGCTCTTTTGTCTCCTCTGGATTGCTTCTATAGGCTGGCCTATTTGGAATTGATGCTCTGGGTATAAAATCTATTTGATGCTCAATTCCCCTAATTGGTGGTAAGCCATTGGGTATTTCTTCGGGGAATACATCCTCATAATCCTACAAAAGAGAAACTACAACACTAGGCAAAGAAGAGTTAAATTCATTAATACTTAAACAAGTCTTTTTGTACAAGAGTACAATTTAAAGCTTATTTAAACACAATGCTTTTTTGGCTTCACTCTCTCTTGCATAAAAATTCATTTGTTTTCTCTCTCTTTCTCTTGATTCAACCTCTCTTTCTTTTGAAACATCACTCACTTTTTTCAACTTCACTTGATCTTCAAACACTTGCTTTGGAGTTAAGGGCACAAGAGTGATTTTTCTCTTATCATGTACAAATGAGTATCTATTGGTATAACCATCATGAATTACATGTCTATCAAATTGCCATGGTCTTCCCAAAAGAATATGTCCTACCTACATTGGCACCACATCACATAAAACTTCATCTTTGTACTTTCCAATGGAGATTGACACCAACACCTGTTTAGTCACTTTAATTTCTCCACAATCATTCAACCATTGTAGCTTATATGGCTTTGGATGCTTTAAAGTGAACAAACTCAATTTTTCAACCAAACTAGTGCTAGCTACATTAGTACAGCTTCCCCCATCAATAATCATGCTACATACTTTATTATTAACATGACATCTAGTATGAAAAATATTTTCTCGTTGTACCTCTTCATCTTGTTTGATTTGCACACTAAGGGCTCTCCTTGTAATTAAAAGTTCTCCATCAATGGGATACTCAACGTCACTTGCATCCTCCAAAGGGGGCATAGACTCATCATCGAACTCACCTTCGGTCTCAATGTCACCATCTTCTTTCAATATCATTACTCTTTTATTTGGACATTGACTAGCAATATGACCCATTCCCAAACACTTAAAACATTTAATATCTCTAGTTCTAGAAGGTTGGGAATAGTTTTACCTGTATTTGGTGTGCCTCCATTTTTATTTTCTTTGGAAGGTTCGGCCTTAGGTTTTTCATCCCTCCTACTCCAATTCGACTTCCATGTTGAAGAAGAACTCGAATTTTGTCCCATTCTTGAGGATCCTTTCCTTTTTAGTTGTTGCTCCACCTTTATGGCCATGTGCACCATGTCATCCAACTCCACATAATGTTGCAACTCTACCACATTCGCTATATCACGGTTTAAGCCAACTAAGAATCTCACCATTGTAGCTTCTCGATCCTCCTCCACATTGGCTCGAATCATGGCTATCTCCATCTCCTTATGGTAGTCTTCAACACTTTTAGAACCTTGAGTAAGGCTTTGCAATTTCCTAAACAAGTCCCTATGGTAGTGGCTTGGAATAAATCGCCTCCTCATAACTGCTTTTATCTCCTCCCACGTCTCAATGGGTCTTTCTCCATTTCATCTCCTGCTTAAAATCAATTGATCCCACCAAATAATAGCATAGTCAGTAAATTCAATGGCAGCCAATTTTACCTTTTTCAACTCAGAATAGTTGTGACAATCAAATACCAACTCCATCTTTTTCTCCCATTCTAAATAAACTTCTGGATCATTTTTACCTTGAAAGGGTGGAATTTTCATTTTAATACTTTCTAAATTATTATCAACCCGATTCCTAACTTCTCTAAACCTCCCACTATATCTCCTATTGTTGTCACTCAAATTCCTATCAACTTCATCAAAACCATCTCTATAATACTCTTCATCTTCAAAACTCTCCCTTGATTGAACTTTCCCCTTCCTACGTATATTAGCAGTGTTTTGTGACTCTTCCACATGTGCATTCTCTACTCGATCTAACCGTTCATGAATTTTCTCCATCTCCACTCTCAAAACTGTTCTCATCTCACTTACTAAAGCTTCTATCATCAACTTTGGATCCACCATTCCTGACACACCTTCGGAAGTAGTTTTGTCCTTGTTGTGGGACATGATTTTCCTGAAAAACAATGTTAGAGAAAAATAAATTCTCACAACACTAGCTTACATGTTTCTCTCAAGATTAATGGCACTCACACTCGTGTTTACTCAAATTTTGGCTTTTACCCTCTTATAAGCTCACACCCTCTTGCCTTTTTCCTCTCTTAGTCCCCTCTTTCAGTTCTTTATTGAACTCAAACAAACTCACACAAAAATTTTCTTGCAACAATCCAAACTCAACTAATAGAGTACAAAGAGTTAAGGAAGAAGAAAAAGAATAGAATTTTAAGAAACAAAGGGAACAAAGCAATAGAGCTTTAGAACAAAAAAAACGAAATTAAAGACAAGATAAGAAGTTGAATAAGAAAAATCACACCACGAAGCAACTAGAATAGAAAGAAAGAAATGACTAGAGAAAAAGAAACAATGGAGATAGCAAAAATAACCAAAATAAGAAAACCAAATATCAAAGCAAGAGGAAAAAAATTGATGCAATTCGAATAACTAGATCACTTTGTTTTTTTTTAAGATCAAAATGCAAAATCTAGGTGGAACTTGAATTTCAACAACAAGTGGTTATATATATTTTTTTCGAATTTTTTTCTTCAGAATTCTGCACTGCTTTTTTTTTTTCAATTCTGAATTTTTTTTTCGAATTTCTCTTTTTTTTTTTAGAATATGCACTTGAACTAAGAACAGTAGAAATAAAATAAAAATTAGAAGATAAGAAGAACGAAGAACACAGAAAAAAATACGAGATAGTAAGATGGAATAAGAATAAGAAAACAAATAGGATAGATCAAACTTGATTTAGAACTTAGAATCTGATACCAAATGATGTGAACCCCTGATATGAACCTCACCAAGAGTAGTGAGACCCAGAATCAATATGGGATCCAAATTCAAGGATTGTATTCTAATCAGATTTATAACAAAAATAAATTAAAATAAAATGACCTTGACCCGTTATCTATAAAGAGATAAGAACCAAAGGTATAGAAATATTGTAGACGCCACACTCAAGAAAGAGGAAAAAGATTGTGAGTGATAAGTCTTGCTTGAACGCCACAAGATAAATCTTGATAAGTTCAGAAAAGTTCTTTAAAGAACCAAAGAGAAAATACTCTCAATAATATATATGATAATCTGAATTGTTAATGAGCATATATGCCTATTTATAGGCCAATAACCTAATCTAACAAGGAAAAGTAATAGAAAACTCCTATAGAGTAAGGAAACTTAGAAATAAGAAACTCCTACAGAACTAGGAAAACCTCTTCTAGTCAGACAAGGAAAGCTAGGAAAAACTCTTCTAGTCAAACAAGGAAACCATTAAATACTAAACTTTCCTAGTCAATTAAAGTAAAATAAATCAGAAAAACGTAGCCTAAATTGGGCCATAAAATAACTCATTGATTTTGGGCCTATATTCAATCTTCAGGCTTGAATCTTCTTGTACTTTAGGTCCATATTTAAATTGACTGGTCTTGACCCATATTTAAATGGGTTTTAATGACATGGACTAGTTTTGGCTCTTCTTTTGCCGTAATGCAAATATCTCCTTGATGGGCCTCTAGGATTAGACTATTAAGTGCTTCTTTGAATATTCTAGCCCGACCTCTTATAATAGGTCCAACTGGGACTTGAAGCAGGTCCGCATTCCATTTCCGTTTGTCAGCCCTAGCCATGATCTCATCAAGAAAGACACTGAGCAAACCACCATTGTCTCTGATAGTCTGGTGGTTGTCATTGAACTGGACAACCACCTTTAATCTCGGAGGTAGCGCCCATACGTCGTGGACAATCAACTCTCTTCCATGCCTTAGAATCCTTTGGATGCCTCATCATGCCGTCAGAAATTTTGTCTTCAAAATGCCATCTCATACTTAAGTGGAAAGTATCTAAGAATTTTATTAGGAACCTTTTTTTGCTTCTCCCCATTTTGTTTTGGTTTTCACCTTGGTGCAGAGTACTTACTATAAGTTTCTCTACTTTCATGCTCACCCCAGTCTAACATACAATCATTTTGACATACATAAATTTTCTTGTAATTCAACCCCAACTTATTAATGACTTTTTTAGCCTCGTAAAATGAAGGTGGAATCTTCATATCTGGGAATACATCGAAAAACAACTCAAGTATCATCGACATGGCCTTGTCTCTTATCCCGCATAAACACCTGATGTGATACAACTTCACCAGGAAAGACAATTTGGAATACTTCTCACACCTTTCGTATAATGGTTGTTGACCCTCTTTCAGTAACTCATTAAAATCTTTTACACTATCATCCATCCTTTCTACTGACCATGGAACAAGCATATCCACATAATCGATACTTTCATTTTCGTGGTGAACCCCGAATACATCACGAACTATGTCTTGCACAGGGTCATCTCGAACAATGGATTTTGAAACCTCTATTGGCATTATAGGATGTCCTGCAGCAGGATTTTTTGTAATCATTTCTCTGTGCAAACTCCAGAAATTGTATCCCTCCGAAAATGGTTTGACGATCAAGTGTTGGTGCACGACCTCGATGAGTTGCCATTTCTTGAATCTACACTTTGGGCATGGCCATATTATTCTACTTTCGACACCAAAGTTGGCATTTGCAAATTTTGAAAATCTATCTAAACCATTTAGGTACTTTATTGATTGTCGAGATTTATGGATCCAAGATTTATCCATATCTAAAATAATTATGAATTCAGATAACAATTACCAAAATAACTTACTCTAAACTGAAAACATTACTATTTTGCATGGGAAGGCATTTGCAATTGATTGTGCATAAACCACAACACATTTTGAAGAGCTTTAAAATGAATTAAGTGAAAAAAATATTTAACACACTTTATGATGGAAAGTGATCATTGACATTCAATGAAGCAACAAATAAAGAATCGTCCTCATTGGTTTGATATAAATAAAGAATCATGATCATAAAGAGTTTAAGAAAGATATTGAAGAGAGAGTTAAAAATAGAAAAATGAAATAGTTACTTGATTTTAAAAAGCTTATGATGCAAACTTAGATGAATAAAAGTTATAGATTTCATTGGTAAGACTTGTCGCACTATATGAAAGTGGGATAAATGATGCCATTGACTTGCATAATATTAAATAAAACACTTGAAAAATCTCTACAAATCCAAGAAGGACATTTCTAGCTTCTTAAACAGTGCCATTGAGAAATTTTTTGGTTATATGCCAATTTTATTTTATTCTCTTAATGTCACTTTTTTAAAGTTGAGTTTTATGATCAAATCTGATAGATCACGTCATCTTGGCAAGGACAGCTACTAGCAGCAAAAGATTGAAAAATGATTTTGTATCTGCTGCTACGATTTCAATTATAGTCTTTACATGGTAAAATTTCGTTGGAATTCAGATAAGGAATTGAAATTTCAATTCTCTATCTGAAAAAGTAATACCAATGGCCCATATAAGGGCCATATATTCAAGGATAGTTCTACATAGTTACACCTAAGACATTGTTAGGTACTAGAGAATCTAGTATAAGAACATAGTGCATTAAAACTGACTTCACTATTATTTTCTATTAAATTTATGTTATTATATATATATTTTTTCATTTTTTAAAAACTACGTGTATTTTTAAATTAGTGTTTTAATTTTTTTAAAACAATTCCTAATACTAATTCCGTCTATTTACTAAAATTTATTATTTTACCTCATCAACTGCGCTAATATTTTAATATTTTAGAATTAACTGTACTTCAACTCTATTATTACTAATTTATGTATATTATTTAAACACTTTTATCAATATAATAATTATTTTTGATTCATCTGCATCAATTTTAATTATATTTTTTAACACTAAATAATTTATATTTAAAACTGAATTCACTATTATTTTATACTAAATTTATATTATTATATATATATATATTTGAAATTTATATTAAAATATATGTATATTTTTAAATTAGTGTAATAGTTTTTTAAAAATAATTTCTAATACTAACTCTGTCTATTTACTAAAATTTATTATTTTACCTCATCAACTGCACTTTAATTTCTCTACTAGATTAATGTTTTTATATATATTTGTTTTCATTTTTTAAAAACTACTTGTAGTTTTTAATAACAAATTTTATTTTTAACTACGTGTACTTAATAATTTTATCATATTATTCCATCAACTCTGCCTGAAGATCTCTATTTTTAATTTTTATAATTTTTTTCTAATACTAATTACGTATGTTTTACTTCATAAATAATTAAATCCAATATTTTAGTATTACTTTAAAAAAAATTACCTCGTAAATATTTTTAACGCACATAATATATTATAATATTAAACATTATAAACATTACAAAAGTGACACAAATTTTAAATTTTATTCATACATGTACATCACAATGTAAACTACATTTTTTTTAAATAAATATGAAGTACATAAAATATCTATTATTAACACATTTTAAAATACAATATTTTAAAATAATTTTCTTTAAAATAAAAATAATTAAATTGCATACCTTCAAAGTGATTCCAAATAAATAACGCACAAAAATCGATAAGTTACTATAAGTTCTTCACAAAAATAAACAACTTATGTATTTTGTAAGAAAAATTGGAATTTAAAGTGTTCGTAATGAAAATGAAAGGGGAACATGAATTTATAGAAGGACGCGTGATTTAACGATGGTTTTGAAACCGTCTTTA
Source organism: Gleditsia sinensis (assembly GCA_037074535.1). NCBI lineage: Eukaryota > Viridiplantae > Streptophyta > Magnoliopsida > Fabales > Fabaceae > Gleditsia > Gleditsia sinensis. Next base: position 27,464,798 of record CM073468.1, on the reverse strand, counting down.
AACCCATTAACGACCAACCGTCGTAAAACTCACATAACGATGGTTTTTATTCGTAACCGTCGTTATCATTAGGTTTAACAACGGTTTTCCTTAAACCGTCATTAAATCACATATATCCCGAGTAACGGTCAAAATTCTAAATGTTACAGATCTATGATGGTTCAGCATAAACCGTTGTTATTTAACGACATTTTTGACTAAATCGTCGTGAAACTTCACTATTTCCTAGGAACGGTTATCTCCATGACATATTATGACAGTTATAGTTAAACCGTCGCTATGTAACGACGTGTTTACTTCAACCGTCGTTAAACCCGAATTTAGCGATATTTTTTGTTGACCGTCGTTATCTCTCCGTCATTATGTCCCGCCTTTCTTGTAGTGAAAGGAATTCGGGTGGATAAAGAAAAAATTAAGATTATTGAGAAGCTACCAGTTCCTACATTAGTTACAGGTATCTAAAGTTTATTGGGGCATAAAAGTTTCAATAGAAGGTTTATGAAATATTTCTCTAAAATTACAAAACTCCTTTCTAATTTTCAGAAAATGATATGCCCTTTAATTTTTTTTATGATGATTAAAAGGCAACTTTCCTAGCCTTGAAGGAATTGCTTTTATTAGCATTCACTATCACAACATCATATTGAAACATTTTTTTTTGAATTTATATGTGATGCTAGTGATATAACTATTTGTGTAGTTTTAGGCTAGAGAAAATGAAATACATTCAACTCTATCTATTATGCTAGCAAGACATTATCAGATGTCCAGCTGAATTATACAACAAAAGGAAATGCTAGTTATGCTTTTTGTTTTTCAGAAGTTTTGATCTTACTTAAATGTCAATGTAATAACCCGATATTTCAACAAAATAAAAATATCAAGAACAATACAAAAAAATTACTAGATTCTTTGGGGTTATAATAATTTAAGAATAGTAGCTATTGTAGAATATCTAAATGGTTATCATAATTCCTTTTGGGTGGAAAAAAATAATAAAGTAAATAAAGAATCCAATAACTTGTTGATATTTGTCAGTAAAGATTAGAAGAAAAAGGAAAAACACAAAACATTAAGGGTGAAGATTTTATATATATATATATATATATATATATATATATATATATATATATATATATATATATAAAATAACAATAAACTATATAGATATTTTAAGCCATTATATTTTTACTAACTAAAAGAAAAATATAATAAAACAAATAATTAAATAATATCCTTTTTTTTTTGGAAAAAAAGAGAGAAGAGAAGCAATTAGATTTGAGAGAGAAAATGCTTCAGGAAACAAAAATAATAATTACTCACCTTCTTAAATACCAAAAATGAAACCTAAGAGGAAGCAAAAAAAACCAAGCCAAATTCACAAGCATGTAAATCTAAGCCCCACCGCAAGCTGCCAACAACTGCCAATATGACCACCGATGAACGATCACATATGCTATTACCCACCCACAATGTAATTGGGAAGATTGATCTCTGAGCAAGAGACTTTGCATAGGGATTGTGCGTTTTCTCCTTTTTTTCTAATAGTATTCACAAATATATTGGGAGATAAATGTGTGCATGATGATGATCTAGCAAGGACCATTATATAGATAACAAATATAGATGGGAAAAGAGATTCAACATGTTTCACCTCTTAGAATGAACAAACTAAACTTAGATAGTTTAGAGAGAATTAGAGAGAGAGATAAAATGAGCTGAGAGGTCTTTCGTATTCTTTTTCTAGGGTTAGTCTTTCCAGAATACGTATAATAATTATTTATAACCTAAAATCCTTTTTTCTCAAGTCAATATTGTGATAGGAAACCAACTGATCATGAAGGGGCTATAGGTTGAGGCCTTTACCCAATAAAATTGTTTGTAATGCAACTTATCATAGATTACATACAATTAATCAGGGCCCAATTTGTTATGGGCTTAGAACCGATCACTTAATTTAAGTCTGTTAATGTCATAATAATTAATTAATGTTAATCCACAATTATAATTGATAAAAAAATTGATTCAAAAATCTCCCACTTGGATAACATTAATCAATTATTAGGACAAATAATAGAACAAAAAAATTTAGGCAATATTAAATAATCAATATATGCTAAACCATTTCTAAGATTTAGAAATTAAATGATGCAAAATCACTAAATCAGATGGGGAAGCAAGTGATATTAAATACATAAAGTCTTAAATTTGAGTAAAACAGGATACTAAATTAGTTTTCAACCACAGTTAAAAAAAGATCATTGATTCCGATAGGAAAACTAATGATATAAACATTAGAATAATGTTTCATTATTTGAATTGAACAAAATTACATAGATGGTCTTAGAACCAACACAAAACTTAGACTCCCATTAAACTAAATCTACATGAAAAGATTTAATAAGACCTATGTGAGTTACATGTTTATGAAATACTCCTATAGGTAAGCCTTTGGTTATCAAATTTGCTAGCATTTTCTCACCAAAAATGTGAACGAAACAAGTATGAGATTTAGTAATCTTATCTTTGATAAACGGGAGTTAAATATCAAAATGTTTGGTATGACTGAAATTCTTATGATTTTGAAAAAAACATACAGCTGAAAAAGTAGTACAATAAATGGTTAGAGGTCTTGATATAGAATCAACTAAATGCATGCCAAATATCAGTTTCCTCAACCATACAGCCTAACAGATAGCTTTATAACAAGTGATATACTTTGCTTCCATTGTTAAGGTAGTTATGAGTGTTTATTTGATGCTCTTCTATGAAATAGTTTCTTCAAACATCATGAAGATGTATTCAAAATTTGACTTGTGATCATCTAGGCAAGATGCATAGTCTGAATTTGTATATCCCAAAATTTCAAAAGGATTATACTTTCTAAAAGTCAACATATGATGCATTGTACCTTGTAAGTACCTCATAATTTTCTTTGCAACTCTCTAATAATCCTTTTTAGGATTGCTCAAATATCTACCAAGCACACTAATAGTGAAAGCTATATCTAGATGAGTGCATATCTGAACATACATAAGGTTAACAACAACGAAAGCATATATAATTTTATGTATTTTAGCCCTCTCAATGTCATTTTGAGGACATTGTGATTTAGACAACCTTTCACTTTTTTGGATACTTATAGTAAAAGAAGTGCAAGAGTCCATATTAAACTTCTTCGGGACTCACTCAGTATAGGTTGTTTAAGATAAACCAATAATGCCATGAGATATATCATGATAGATTTGCATCTCAAGAATGAAAGATACCCCACCAAGGTCTTTCATATCAAAATGTCATAACAACATGTATTTTGTCTCATTTGGAAAATTCATTGAATTGCTAGCTAATAGGATCTCATCAACATAGAGCACAAGTATGATAAAATCGTTCCCACTAAACTTCTGCTAGATACATTGGTCTGAAACATTCTTAATGAATCCAAGTGAGGTGATTACTCCATGAAACTTCAAATACCTTGTTTTACCCTATACATAGATCTTCGTAACTTGCACACTACGTTCGTTTTATCAGGTTCAATAAAACTTTCTAGTTAAGTTATATAGACTTCTTTATATAAGTCTTCATTTAGAAATGCAATCTTGACATCTATCTAGTAAAGTTCAAGGTTTAATTAAGCAACAAGAGCTATGATAACTGTAAAAGCATCTTTATTCAAGGCCGAAGAGAAGGTTTTCGTGTAATTGATGTCTTTTTCTGGTTATACCTTTACCTACAAGTTTGACTTTATATCTTTCAATTTCACTAGTAGCCCCTTGTTTGTTCTTAAAGACCCATTTACAACCAACAAGTTTATATCCATTTGTCAATTCAGCAAGATCCCACACTTGGTTACAATACATCAAGGAAATTTCATCATTGCCTCTAACCATTCAGAGAAATGAGGACTTGACATTGCTTGCTAAAACGATATAGGATCTACTCCATAAATGGCATTAGATTCAAGTTCTTGCAAATAAACCATATAGTCATCTGGTTTTGCAAACTTGAGCATTCTTTAAGACCATCTTAATTCAATTGTTGTCTCATCAATGTTTTCACTAGGTGGTTACATATCAACCTCAACTGAATTTTTAATACCATAATTTCTATCAATGGATGGAAGTGACAAAAAAAGTATAGGTAAGATGGTACTCTCCTCATGTAAATCAATGTCCCTAGGCACATGACTCCCACTATCCAAGTCATTGTCAAAATAAAATGCATAATCAGATTCAATGACTCTGGTAGTGTGAGTAGGACAATAAAATTTGCACCTTGTTGATCTAGAACAATACCCAATGAAGAAACCACTGATATTTCTAGCATAAGTTTCTTTAACTGGGGATTATATAGTCTTACCTTCGCTTACAACCCAATATTCAAAAGTGCTTCAAACTAGTGTTTTTTCCATAGTAAAGTTCATATAGAGTCTTAGGCATATATTTACTGGGAATCTCATTAGAATATAAACCGTTGTCTTTAGAGCATCGCCTTATAAGAACTTTGGCTAGGAGGAATGACTAATCTTACTCCTAACTATTCTGTCAAAGTACATTTTCACCTCTCTGCAACCCCATTTTGCTGAAGGATACCAATCATAATATATTGAGCTTTTATACATGTTCTTGTAAAAACAAAGCAAATAGACCAAGATTTATGCCTGTTTTAGTATACCTCCCATAATACTTACCACCTTTATTTGATTTTACATATTTAATGATATTGTTAGTCTTCAACTCAATTGTTGCCTTGAAAGCATTTAATGATTCTATTTTTTTCAAACAAAAGATCAATCCACCCATACCTAGAATGATCATTTATAAATTTGCAATCACTCATAGTAGCAGAAGTGATAAGGTCATAAATATCAATATGTATAAGGTATAAAATGTTCTCAAACCTACTTATCCCTTTATTTCTAACTCTAGTGTGAAGTTTTCCCTTTATACAGTCAACACAAGCATTGTAATATGTAAAATAAAGATCATTTAGTATACCTTGTTTAATAAATCTCTCTCTAAACATATGACCTAAATGCCATAACCTAGAAGAGTTCTTATTAACTCTTTGTTGTTTGTGTTTAGTCACAACATTAATAGGAGCACTAGAAGAAACTATTGAACACATATTCAAATTTAAACAATATAATCTATTATATAAAGAAAGAGAACCAACAACAACGGAATTGAAATAAATGTTGATCTTTCCATTTCCTTGTCAAAAGGAATAACCACAATTTTCTAATACAGAAATGTAAATCAGATTCCTTTTTGAAGAAGGTACATAAATAAAATCATTCAAATTTAAAACATATCCATAAGGAAAATTTAAACTAATAGAGCTTATACATTCAACTATTACTCTACTCCCTTTAAGTCCTAAGATGCTATTATCCTTTTCCCTTGGGATCAGCCTATTTTTAAGCCCCTATAATGAATTTGAAACATGAACAATTGCACCAGAATCCAATAACCAACAATAAAAAATATCTCTAAACTATTGGATTCAAAACAAACTAGAGCTAGAGAGGTAAGTTCAAAAGATATACGTTCCTTCTCACGTTTACTTTTAAGCTTTAAACAGTCAGATATCTTTTGTCTAGGTTTACAATAGTGGCAATCACCCTTAAAGGTATACTTATTTGGAACCTTATTCTTTTTGCCACCTTTTCTAAATCTAGATTTTCTAGACTTCTTTAAATTTAGTCCTTTTCCTTTTTTGTTATAACCATCCAAAATGTTTACATAATCCCGCTTAAGGGTCCCAAATTATGATAAACTAAGAAAACTCAATACGCACCATAAAGATTCAGTTTATTAGATTCTTTACCCAAAAATATACTCAACATCTTTATACCAATAGGATACAAGACATGTTGAGATATTAAAATATGCTACTAGTCTATCCAATATGGTTCAAACTACAAATTACATTGATAACGTCACCTCGATAAGGTGTATACATAATCAATATAACAAATATATAGTGTTCCAAAAAAACTATTCACTTGTAATTATGTTCACGACAGTGAATAGTTAATTTTTAGGTGTAAAAATCTTCAATATAAGTGTGAAAAGTGCATAAACCCATATAGCACAATTCTCGGCACAAGCTTGTCAAGATACAAACACTATAAATATTCACGAATTTGCTTGACATACCAAATCACACATTTAGGGAGAGTGAACCACATACATTGTAGATAATAATATGTATTTTATTCAAGAAAATTTCACATGAATATTCCAAGAATATAATATAATTTTATGTTGCATAAACTTTAAAAATTTCTAAATAAGTATTTCCAGGCCTAAAAAAATTTCAAAAAAAAACATCCACTTAGTCTAGCATGAAAAAACTTGTCACGCGCCCTCACACGCCATGGAGCGCATGTGGACATGGTGGAGGAAGGTCATCTTCAACCTTGCTCCACCCTCTTCCAATAATGGAAAAAATAGGAAATTGTTAACCGTTGGGAAGTTTCAAAAAATGGTTTTTTCCAGCATTTGACACCATAAAATCCTCCTAAACACTTCTTTACCTAAGAATCATGCATCAATCCAAGTCAAAAAAAGGCTCAAAGCACTCCAAAACGAATATGAAATTCCCTCTTACAAACAAACTTTTTGATATGTCATAAAAGGCCATTTTAAAGTGACGTAGCATGTATTTAGAAGAACAACCCCAAACCAATTGCACAAAACAACCAATGAATCAAGATATCCTAATTTTAAAAAATTTCAAAACACTAACATAATGCAATTTCAAAATTTGCTCACCAAATAGAAGCCATTCGTGCAAATTGGCACAAGCATAACATTTAATAATCTTTAGATTTCATATATAAACCAACAATTGAAGCGAATAGCGTGATTTGATGTTAGAATTGAAAACCTCCAATTTTAACTATTTTTTATTTTGAAAATTTGGGGATTTTTTTGTAAAATTATTTATAAAATCACAATTAATTTCAGATAATAAACTAATCTAGAATACAATATTGTTAGCGTTGCTCTAATACTATTTACTAATAGTATTCACAAATATATTGGGAGATGAATGTATACCTAATGATGATCTAGCAACGTTCATTATACAAATAACAAACATAGATGGAAAGAAAGATTCAACCTGCTTGGCCACTTAGAACGAACAAATTAAACTTAGATAGTTTAGAGTAAATAAGAGAGAGAGATAAGATGAGATATGAGGTTTTTTGTATTCTTTTTCTAGGGTTAGTCTTTCCATAGTATGTATAATAATTATTTATAACTTAACTATAGGTTGGGACTATAGGTTGGGTCTTATACCTAATGGGTTTGTATGCAATCTAGGCTATCATAGATTACGTACAATTAACCAGGGTCTAATATGTTCTGGACATAGCACTGGTCCCTTAATTTTAGTATATTAATGTTATAATAATATTAATCCACAATTATAATTAATGAACAAAATTAATTCAAAACCTTTTTCATTCTTTGCTTCAATTTCCATTTTTTTACTTCTTGCATGGCTAAAACATTGTGTGCCTATTATCCATGATGAATTTATTGTTCTTTGATTTCCTCATATGGATTGACGAAATTCTTGGCTAATGAGTTATCAATTATGATTTTGATGAATATGTGTTCATACAGTCATTGTTCACATTGCTTTTGGGTATCTAAATTTAGGAGTTTTGCTCTATATATAGTTTGTATATTCATGATATCTTAGAGCTTGTGTATTGAGCTAGTATAGGGTTGTCTCTATTCAAACTTGACTCTCTCAAAGCTTGGCATAATTATGCACACTAGTTTTTGGATAAATTGTTCAAGAGAGGTTCTTAACAATATAAGTTCTTAAATTTATAATTTTCAGCCTAAGAGATGGTTCAAATTTTATTCTAACTACGTATAATTTAAGTCTATAACGAAATCAAGTTTATATTCAAAATTTCATCATTTTTTAACTTACGTGGATTGAAATTTTCCTAATTATTGGTTCAATCTTAATTGTCCATATTCTTTAAATTGCCAAGTATCGAAGTCCCTTATTGGTAGGTACATATATAGTATTCGTTGTTAGGAAGTTATATTCGGAGTTTAGGTGTAAATAACCCAAAATAACAAAGACCTTAAATTAAGAAATGAAGGAAACAAGGAGCTCTCCTAAGCTACACTTCAAGGGCGATGGAGGGATTGATGAGGAAGATGGAAGAAGGAGATGGTGTGAAGATACAAGAGTGAGTTGTAGTGTAAGAATGAAGGAAAAGTAAAGAGTGAATTAGGGGGAGTTTTGAATAAGTGGGCTGTGTGAATAGGGGCAATCCATACAAGTTCAACTGTCTTGCCATGTGGTAGCAAGACTGATCAATATGAATATTTTTTTTAATTGAGATTCGCCCTTTTGTTGGTAAATTCCACAGAGACTCTGGAATTCACCCACAGTCTGGGATTTGCCCAAACCAAGGACGAATCCCAGAATTAAAAAAAATAAATCATTTTTTAGAAATAGATAGTAAATTAGTATATTTTCAAAAATGTTTTTAATTTCAGGTTCTCTACCAAAATTATTATGTAAATAAATATATATCTGCACAAAAACCGTATGGAAAATTTCATCCATGCATAAACAAAACCGAATAATAAAAAGGACCAGGTGTACATTGAAAATATAGGGTAAAATGCACATTGCCACCCTGATCTATTGGTCCAATTGAACTTCCCCCCTTTCCTTTTAATTTAAGCAATGTCCCCCCTTATCTTTTTTTTTCAACTTACCATCCACCATTGAGTTTCGGCGCAAAATCTGAGGAGAAATACCGAAATTATCTCTATTTTAAAAACATAAATAATATTTTCCTTTTAAGAAATAATAACTATCCTATTTTAAAAAATAAAAATTAAGAAATTCATATTTTTCTTTTAAAAATCAATTACTTAATTCTTAAACATATTTTCTTTCTTTGCCTACATCTACGCGCATCTGTGTACCCTTTCTTTCACAACACGAGATCTGCCTCTGCTCTTGGAAGCTCCACCCACCACCGCGACGACCATTGTGAGTAGGTGTGTTGACTTGGCTGACTTCACCGTGAATGACCCAACTACGCCTTGACCAACACCTCGGCGACCACTTTTGAACCCATTAGGGTCTTGACCAGCAACCGAAGAAGCCCCTCTTGAACCCACTGCGAATCCACCACTTGTGCCTTAACCAGCCATTGAAGGACCCACCACGAGCAACCCACTGCGAGGACTCCCTTTGCGAAAACACTCTCTGATTAAGTTGTGACTTTGCTTTCATCTTATTATGGGAGATAAAGGTTCAGGTATATAGCACGTGGTCCTAATAAATTGACAGACACTTTGGTTTGTAAATTCTATTTATGGTCCAGCAATGTAATTTTGTGGTCCTAGCTTTGATCTCTTTTTCGTTGTGTATATATTCCATGTGCCTTGCAAGGTTGCAGTGAAGTTAAAAAACATCTTTCTATTGATTATTATTTTAATCAGCTTGTCATTTTTGAGAACTTCAATTTCTATAGTAAGCTCCACCATAGTACTTGTTATATTTATACAGGTTGTTATCTTGCTTAAAAGATATATAGTACTTGTCATATTTATACAGGTTATTACTTTGTTTAAAAGATATATAGTTGTATCACGTTTCATTCATTAAGAAATAAGATACAACTTTGAATTAAATTACTTTTTACTATAACATATTATAAACTTGTGTAGGAAGTATGTAGCATATTTATACCTATAACATATTGAATGTAATTTTCATGTGAAAGAATTGTAGCAAAATTCATATGAAAGAATTGTAATCCTATAAATAACATTGGAGTTTTAGCTTGTAAAGAATTTTACAAAGAAAATGAAAAAAAAATTAGGAAATAAAGTAGTTATCATATTATGAATAGAATATAATTTTGTTAATAAATTATAAAATACTGATAACAAATAATGATAGGACCCACTTTACTAACTTCTTTATGTACTCATGAATTAAAATTTCTTTTTATGCAGGGTCAAAGAATACACATGTAAATTTTATTATTCTCTATGGTGGCATACTACATAGGGTGTTGGAAGAAACCACTTATATAAGAGCTAGTGTAGTAACTATAGACCCTATGGGCAGGGGTGTGGTGTCATACTTTGAGCTTATGCATGAGCTACAACCATTCATGTTGAAACCAAATGTATTTGTTCACTACCTTGTCCCAAATCAAAACTTGAATATAAGGCTTGTTCACATTGTGTCAGATGATCAAATTGAAAGCATGCTAGAGTTATGCAATATTTATAAGCTAGATATAGAGGTTAAAATATATTTGATAGACATGATGAGTGACTTGTATAATATGTTAGTGGAAGAAGACGATGACAATGTGAGTGACTGTGTAAGTGATGAAGACAATAACAGTACTGAGGATGACCCCTATTAGAAAGAGTTGGTAACCAGTGATGAAGATATTTATGACTTTCCAGGTAAAATAATTATCTAACTATATTGACTTAACTTTAAGTACGTTGGTAAATTCTATGTAATATTTGGCTACATTGGTAGTTTTACAAAAATAATACTTAAACTGTATTTTGTTGGTGAAGAGCCGATTAAAGAAAATTCTCAGAAGAGCATAAGTTTGGTGGAAAGGCAATTAATAATGACAGAAATTGTACCTACCAATTATTTAGAGACTAATGTTCAATCAGAATATGCACCCTTTGATGAGTTGATATTTCCACCAGTGAGTAGTGATGAAGATTGTGCCACATCGAAGTATAATGAGTTCAGGCCTAATAAGGACATGAATAATATAGTCTTTAGCATCAGTCAGAAGTTTCCTAATGTGGCTATTTTTAGAATTGTAGTCCTTGAATGGAATATCCAACAAGGGAAGGACTTGAAATGGAAGAAAAATGATCCAGATAAAGTGATAGTTGAGTGTCAAAGAATTGTAGTTTTAGAATATATGGGATCAAATTAAAAGGCGAAATTACATTTCAAATTAGAACCTTATATCTAAAGCACTTTTGTTCTAGAGTTTATAAAAATAGACAAATCACCTCGAGTTACTTGGCAGATAAATATCTAGAGAAGTTGAGAAGAAACCCAAATTAGAAGGTTTCTAACATGATAGTAGAGATGACAACTAATTTAAAAACTGATGTGTCATTCCACCAAGTTTATAGAGCAATGAAGAAGACCTTGAAGGCCATTTATGAGGAGTAGAGTCATCAGTATAAGAAGGTATATGATTATGCTCAAACCCTCCTTGACCATAATCCAGGAAGTACGGTAAAGGTGCATGTTGTCAACCATTGTGCATTAGGAAATTGTGTATTCAAGAGAATGTATGTCTCGTTAGGAGTTATGAAGTTGGGATTTTTGACTGGTTGTAGAAGGTTTGTAGGTCTAGATGGCTGCCATTTGAAGTCTCCATTTAGAGGACAATTACTATCAGCTATCGAGAGAGATGGGAATGAAAACATATTTTCAATAGCATATGCTGTTGTGGAGATAGAAAACAAGGATGCATGGTTATGGTTTTTAGAATTATTGTTACATGATATTGAAAGAGTTGCAGAACGTGACTAGACATTTATATCTGACAAGAAAAAGGTAATTTTATTTTTTTGTGGTCTTGTATATATGTTATGTATGAAGTGTTCAACTGGAGTTTTTTCTCATATATTGTTTCTTGTTTCATTTTATATAGTGCCTCACACCATTTTAGCTGCTTATACCAAATGTAGATCACATAATATGTGTTAGGCACCTCTATGCTAACTTTAGGGATCGTGGACACAAAGGCTAGGGTCTAAAAAATCTATTATAGGAGGGTGTAACTTGTTCAACTCCAAGGGAATTCAATAATACCATGGAGAAGATCAAGTTATTGGATGCCAGTGGTTATAGTTATTTGGCGACTGTGGATCCAAGAACATGGTGTAGAGCATTTTTAAGTACAAGATCGAAATGTGATTTGTTGGTGAATAATCTTAACGAGAGTTTCAACAACTACATCCTAGTTGCAAGAGACAAGCCACTAATAACGATGATGGAGATGATTAAGATGAGATTGATGAGAAGATTTCAATTGAAGAGAGATGACATAAAGATCGATGAGTATGATATATACAAAAACACCAGGGCCAAGTTGGAGATTGCTAAGCATGATTCTTTTGAGTGTCAAACTACTTATGCTAGAGATTGCCACTTCCAGGTGTTTTGTAGGGGAAAAACATTTGTGGTAAACTTGAGCCAGCGATCATGTAGCTGTCGAAGATGGGACTTGAATGGAATATTGTGCCCACATGCTTGTTTTGCCATTTGGATGCATGGCCAAGAGACTAAAGACTTTGTGTCTTCTGTATACAAAAAAGACACATACCTCAAATTATATGAACCAATAATTTATCCAATTCCTGATGAGATGGGAAGGAGAGAGACAAATTTGCCAGATGTAGATTCTCCAAAACTAAAAAAGATGCCTGGGAGACCTAAGAAACAAATGATTAAGGGTGCAGATGAGAAAGTGAAAAATCCTTACAAAATGAGTAAGCATGGGCAAGTTGTGAGGTGCTTAAAGTGTGGAGGACAAGGACATAATGCAAGGACTTGCAAGGTGTAACATCCTTAATTTCGTTTCTTTTATTGATAAAAGTACATAAAAATTTAATTAAGGAAATAAAATTTATTAGACAATATTTTAAATATCTAAGGAAATATAATCCTTAGAAATTATTCACCTTATGTATATGCATAGAAAATGTTTTTAATATTAAGAGAACAAATAAAGAGGGAAAACCTAATAGGAAAGAAATTAGAAATAACATACTAAAGAGATGCAAAATTCTTGGACAAGGAAGATAAATTTTTAGAAACAAGTAAAGGTCTTAAAATTTTAAGAACATTGAATTAGGGTAATTTTTTCCTAATTCAAGAATTAGAGTTACTGAGTTTAAAATCTTTACCCATACATTGGGCTTTTACCTATGGACACTTCATATAGAGTTTTTTTTCCACTTCACATAAGTTTCTAGCAAGCCATTGGATAACCTAAGCAAGAAATAAAACATAGACTTGGAATAGGATATAGTAATTGGACCAATAGCCCAAAAATTATGAAAATGTGACCAAGCCCTCCAAGAAAGGTAGAATTTTATCCAAAGCAAAGAAAATGCGTAGGAATAAGCCCATAATGGGTAGGAATAATCCCAAATCCAAGAGGAAAAATAAAATAAAATAAATTAGGTGATGATATATTAATGTAATAATAAAGATTAGGTTACATGGCATTAAGACAAAAATTTAGCAAGTGGTGTGATTCTACATTCATCATTTTGGCAAGTGGCATGATAATACAAGGCTTTAGGACAAAAACATCTATATCCTACACTCATAATTCTAGCAAGTGGTATGATAATACATGGCATTAGGACAAAACATTCCTATCCCACACAAATAATATCAACCAAATAATGGAGATTCAAGGGCTATAAATTTTCCACCTAAAAAGGCAAACCTATCATACTTGTTTAAGACAAAAGAAAATGGAAAAGAATCCCTAAATCAAAGGGACCTTGTCCCTTATCTTTAGAACATATCATCATAATTTTCAAAATACAAATCTCCTTTTCCTATGCATATCTTGACTAAGGAAGAGGAAGACAAGAACATAAGTAGTTTGTTTTCCAAAAATTCAACAAAGTGTATCCTAATTGTGATAAGGTAGACCCATGATCATGAAAGTTGAATTATTTGGTGGTCTATATAAGAAAACCCACCCTTACAACATTATAATTTCATCTAAGTGAGGGAGAGGAAAAATAGAAGCAAGGTAGAGTGAGGAAAGGAGAGGAAGAAAGGAAGAAAGATGAAGGAGAAGTTTAGGGGACTAAGTGCTCTAGGTAAGTTTAACAATATTTCTTTTTGAAGAAAAATTTTGAAACTTATAATATTTATATGAGATTTTGATCTTAGAACTTTTATGATTGGTTATGATGTTGCTATATCATGTTACAAATTGATCTTGCATGTGATATATGTTTGAATACTTAGGTTGGTGTAGATAGTTCTGCATGGGTATGGCTATGGGTGGCAGAATTTTAAGCTTCTGTATTTTAATTTCTGAGAATTATCTGTATGGAATTCAAATAAATGGTTAACATAAGAATTATAGCTATGTGTGTCATGGATTTTAATCTACTGGAATCATTCAATTTGGAGTCCATATGAGGAAGATATGAGCTGATTAGTAGTCAAATGTCAGAAAATAGTTCATCAGGGAAGATTATGTTAGGACATCTTCTGTATTTTAATTTATGGAAATTATCTGTATGGAATTAAAATAAATGGTTAACATAAGAATTATAGCTATGTGTGTCATGGATTTTAGCCACTGGAATCATTCAATTTGGATTCCATATGAGGAAGATATGAGCTTATTAGTAGTCAAAGGTCAGAAAATGGTTCATCAGGGAAGAATATGTTAGGACATCTTCTGTATTTTAATTTTTGGGAACTATCTGTATGGAATTAAAATAAATAGTTAACATACGAATTATAGATATGTGTGTCACAGATTTTTAGCCACTGAAATCACTCAAGTTGGAGTCCATATGAGGTAGATATGGTCCAATTATTAGGTAGAGGTCAGAACCTATCCGAGAAGAAATAACCTATACATTTAGGGAGTAATATCACCTTGATTTCTTAATATTTCGTTACAATGTTCAACATATTAGTTTTAGATAATTGTTTTATCTTGAAATTGACACCAAGATCACCTACATCAGAGTTAAATTGAGGGAGTTATGCTCTAATTAGTAAGAGAAGGTTAGATAGGATGAAAACCTGCATCAAGAAAATAAAGAAATAAAATTAGTATTTAAAAAAGAAGATGAATCTTAATAAATGACTAGTATAGCCATAGCCATTGCCATTGTATGAACTTCTTACCATCTTAAGTGTGAAAGTTTGACATGGAAATATTTTATAAAGTGATATTTGAAATGGTTATGTTCATGGCATGATTACCAATGATTTTTGGTAATAATTATATTTTGATGAACATACTTGTTATTGAAAGCATATTTTTGGCTATCATTGTGAAAAGAAAATAAATGAGCATGGTCACATGGCAATCCGTGTGGTGCACCAGTAGAGGATGCCCTACCAACGGTTATGATTATGATTATGAGAAAAGAAAGAGAAAGTGTGCCATGTCAGATGGAGCGAGAAAAGCTCGTATCGGAGAGTAGAAGATACTCACCCTGACCGGGGTAGCTTGAAATGAGAATATATTGTTGGCCATCATATGATATTCTAAAAGTAGTTACTCCTGTCATACATATTATTACTGTATGATTCTTCTGTGCATAGATATAATGCATTCATGTGACCAAAGATATTTTCTGTAGTTTATACAACTGAACATGATGTAATGAGCTATATTGATGATGATTTATTGTTGAACTTACTGGGATTTAATTCTCACTATATTTCCATATCATGTTCAGAAAATTAGTTATGCAGATTTTTCTATAGCTCTGGCTTTTAGTGCACGTTGGATCGAGTACTTTATGTTGGGCAGATCCCAGAAGCAAATAAAATGTTTGTAGTCAAGTTGGCTTAGATCCCGGTGAAGGTGCAACCACCCGCACCTATATCTCTAGAATTGGTCAACCAGAATAAATAAGATGTAGATTTTTATGTGTTTGATATGTTGTACGTATGTTTTGATTAATGACATGTATGTGAACTCTGTATTGTATAAATTAAATAAATGTTATATTTAGTTAAGTTGTAACGAGGTAATAACTTCATGGTATTTTCAAAAAAAAATTTGATACTTAAATGGAGTTGTTACACAAGGAAAGTGGACAACCAAAGAAAGACAAAAAGCTTCATACCAATACTAACAGTATATCAAATTTTGTTGAGGTTAAATTATTATAGTATTTTTGTGGAAATTTGGTTTTTTTAAGCCCAAATATTTGTTGTTGGAATTTTGTTATTAGAAAATATTTATCATTCTATTTCTTTGATAGTTATCTTGAGATTTAAATAAATTGCATACAGGTTCAAATTGCACAAGTTTCCACTATCAAGGGCCATACTATCGAAATGACAAGTGCTTCTATGGGAAAGAAGGTTTCTAAATTGATTAGCAATTTTTCTTCTTAAGTTTGCATAATATTATACTTAATCTTTTTGTATTTTGTAGGTGCTGTCTAGTCACAGAGGGAAGAATATTGAAGAAGAAACCCAAGTGGTAAGGCATGTGCTAAAGAGGGGAAATGCTTTTGAGGGAAGGTTTCGTACATTGTTTTGTATGTCTAGTCAAAAAATGCCTCCACCTTCTGCCAGTGGAAGTGGTGGACAGCACAACCAAAAAGATGTGAAAAAGAAGAAGCCTTGGAAGTAATTATATTGTTTGTGTCCTTTATAGATTGTATATAAGCCTCTTGTATTATTTTTTATATTTAATGGATAATATATAAGTCTCTTGTATTAACTTTTGTGTTTAATGGATAATATATAAGTTTCTTGTACTAGTTTTTTTATTTAATAGGGAATATATAAGTCCCCTGTATTAGCTTGTATGTTTAATGAGTGGTGTGCAAGTCCCTTGTATTAACCTTTGTGTTTAATGGATGGTATATATGTCCACTGAATTAGTTACTGTGTTTAACGGATTGTATAAAAGTTCACGAAGTCCATTGTATTGACCTTTGTGTTTAATAAGGAACATATAAGTCCTTTGTATTACCTTGTGTGTTTAATGAGTGGTGTGCAAGTCTCTTGTATTAACCTTTGTGTTTAATGAATGGTATATAAGTCCACTAAATTAGCTACTGTGTTTAACGAATGGTATAGAAGTTCACGAAGTCCATTGTATTAACCTTTGTATTTAATGAGAAATATATAAATCCCTTGAATTAGCTTGTGTGTTTAATGAGTGGCGTGCAAGTCCTTTGTATTAGCATTTATGTTTAATGGATGGTATATAAGTTCATTAAATTCACTATATTAACCTTTGTATTTAATAGACAATATATAAGTCTCTTGTATTAATGTTTATATTTTATAGATTGTATATAATTAAGAATTCTGTTATATGCGTGACAACTACATTCATAACAATCAAGAAATACAACATTGTTAATATAGAAGGTTAAATATTAATATGCCTTTCATACAACAACAACACTATTAATATACAACACTGTCAACAAATACATTCAGAATAATAAAGAAATACAACACTGTCAAGAATACAACACTTATAATTTTAATATGCCTTTCATCCAAAAACCAATTATAACACCTAACAAAATACACCATATATGACGTAAGACAGATGAATTTTCATAAGCTCTCTCTGTTGTCACAATTTCTAGTCACCCTTTCCTTACTAGGTGCAGATAAATCTCGTAGTTGGTTAAATTTCTACAAGACACGCCTTCCATGTTTACACATCAATAGATCTACCCATATGAAGAATCACATCTTCTCGTAGACTTGTAATTTGTACATGTTAAGAATCTCCTTCCAAATTTGTCATTGGTGAAAGAAGTTGACGAGCTTGCTAGCCACAATCACGCATAATGGTACTTTCCTGGAAGTTTCTAGAACTTTAATAACTTGACTCTCGCGACATAATTCAGTGCCTCAATCTTGCCAAAAAAAAATTTACAACAAATTAGAACTTATCATAGAGCTTTTAAGTATATGAGAGTATATAAGTGCCTCCTTGATAGGCGAAGAAAGCATGCAGGCAAACAAATAAAGATGCCATTCCATTCCATTTGAATAGACTAATAAACAACAGAAAAAATATGTAGGCAGACAAATAAACTTGATGTATTGCATAACAAAGCCTTAAATGAAAAATATGCAGGAAAAATATGCTGGCAGACAAATAAATATGCCATTCCATTCCATTGGAATAGACTCATAAACAACAGAAAAAATATGCAGGTAGATAAATAAACTTGATGTACTGCATAACAAAGCCTTTAATGACAAATATGTTGGAAAATTATGCTAGCAGACAAATATGACCATCCACAAGCCAAATCCATATTTTTCAATTAATATTCTCTATTTAGAATTACCACAGCCTTAACAATACAATATATATATATATATATATATATATATATATATATATATATATATATATATATATATATATCATAAGTGTTTGAAACTCCAAATGATTTATAAAGTACAGTATGTATAATAATGCCCTTTTTACAGAAAGAAAAGCAGACCACTATAAAATACAGCCAAGGTTTAGTTTAAGTATCACAATTGAATATATCTCAAAGCTCTTGCTGCAATTGCCATCAGAAAAATGACTATGATAGTTAAATATAACTTAACTCAAAGCCCTTGTGCAATTTCCCACCATTATTTGGTAGGTTAAAGTAGAAATGCCACCCACCAACTAAGTCCATATTTGTCAATTAATGCAATCATAAACATTATACTACACAACATCTAAGAATGCTCTAGTAGAAAGAATAGCATACCATTATACTATTTTCAAAAACCTGTAATCGACGACTCAGTCTAAACGTCATAGTAAAATATAACACATTTTGCAAGTGCCATTAAATAGAATCTCAATGAAATTTTTTTCCATTGTTTATAATGACTTCATTAATTAATTATAGCTAAAATTTGGAAATACAATCTAATATGGCAGTTTAAGGCATAAATACTACACCAAATAAATCCATATTTCTCAGTTAATGCAATCATAAACATCAAAAAATTCAAAATTTCCCTCTTGACTTGTTCTGCATCCAAAAATAATCTAATGATTTAATAGCATAATTCAGAATCTTAACTCTTCCAGCATTTTTTTCTTGCAAATCATTTCAAGTCCTCTTCCACCCTTTTTCTCTTTCAAGTTGAAACAATAGAATAACCAAGAGGGGAATTGTACTAGCATAAAAAAAATTTGGCAAAAATTTTAAAATGCATAAGGAGAAGAAAATATTTACCTTTGACTTAAGAGTCCAATAATGGCTTAATCAGAAGGTGGCTTCGAGATGGAGATGCTCGCGAAAGAGGTGTCTTCACGGGTGACTTGTTCGCGTTGGGTTGCTCGTGGTGGCTTCTCTGATGGCAGCCAAAATCGTGACTACTGGGTTCAAGAGGAACCCGTGGAGTAGAAAAAGATTAAGGAAAAAGTGTGGCTATTAGATGTTGTTGGGATGCTCACGGTGACGTCAGCCAAGGCACTACACGCTGCCCATGGTGAAGTCGCTTGCTAGTGGTGGGTGGAGCTTCAAAGACCAAAGCCAGATCTTGCGTTGCGAAGGAAGAGGAACACAACTGTGCCTAGATGTAGGTGGAGAAAGGAAATACGTTTAAGAATTATGTAATTGATTTTTAAAAGGAAAATATGAATTTCTTAATTTCTATTTTTTTAAAAAGGATAGTTATTATTTTCTTAAAAGGAAAATATTATTTAAATCTTTAAAAATAGAGACAATTTCAGTATTTCTCCTCATATTCTACGCCTGAACTCAATGGTGGATGTTAACTTGAAAAAAAAAAAAGATAAGGGGGGACATTGCTCAAATTCAAAGGAAAAGGAGGAAAGTGCAATTAGACCAATAGATCAGGGTTGTAGCACGTCCAAATACTAGCATCATTTTTTTTTCATATATCTATATCGTACAATGTTCCTAATTATCTATAAATTCTAGGCAATGACCACCTAGCCCATACATTAACCTATTAACTTATATTTTTTGTTATCATTCTTGGAAAAGCATACAAGTACTTCAAGCTATTCCAAGCATTTTCAAATCTCATTTTCTTATAGACAACTAGCTAGGCATGATATGCATTACTTACAACATAAAGGATCTCATGCCATAAAGAAAAGGGGTACAATCCATAACTTATATTACATCACATTATCAACTGTCTAAAAGGGACTTGGCACTCATATAGGGCATCCCACATAAATGATACACAACCAAAGAAAATAAAATCATGATCATATGAGTCAACCTTGAGACCCCTGTTGCTCACTTCTTGCTGGAGTACCTGAAATATGATTATGTGGACATAAAAAGTGAGATGAAAATCTCAATAGTTAGCAAATTTTTTAGAAAAATAGTACACATTCCATTCCTTAAAACATCTCAAATTATTTCACTAAAACATAAGCACTAACCATACATTCATACATCATCTTGGTCACACTAGGGACCCATAACATTTTGGTGTATTTACCCAGTGCAGTCACATACGACCATACCTGCAAAGGGCTATGCATTTCCTATTATTAGCCAATCGTGAGGGAAATGTGGCTTACTTGGCACCCTTTTGTGCACCCTCTTAATTCCTGAGAGTGCATATATAACATATCTTTAGACCATCATTCATTATAGCATAAAATTCAGGTAACCAGTGAAATTTGATAAATTCAAGTTTCTAAACATAAAGAGTGTTTTAAGGAAGAGTTAGCTACCTTAATTCTAGCACAATCACTTCCTTTCTAGGGATGCCAAGGTTACTACCAGCAACTCAAACTAAAAAATATAAGAGTTCTTGGTTAACACATGCATATTAGTACCTAAAGTCATAAATCTCTAGTTTAAAAGCTTCTGCTCCTCAAAACAACACTACGATTTTGTTGAGATTTGAGGTTATTATATAATATGACAAAAGTCCTCTAAAACTTCTAAAATTTTGTATGGAGGTACCTTTACATGTGCATTTTATTTCTTAATTCTCTCAACCCTTAACTCTTCCATTCAACCCCAAAAAATACCTCCATAATCCAAAACAGTGTAGATTAGTTTCAGTTCCATTTCTATTAAGTTTTTCGTTCATTTGGACTAGTAAAACTTCTTCAAAATTCATGATATTTTATATGTAGAATTCTATATATGTTATGTAATCACCATAAAAATTTCAAGTAAAAAATAATTCATTTGATCCCTCAAATAACCCAAAATTTAAAGATGTCTCCTGTTATGGTCTGTTCTGACTCATTTCCTGACCTACCTAATTTCTACATTTTATTATATACCTGAACCTGCCCATAATTCTCTAAAATTTGGTAGGATCCTTAATTGGATCCCTATAAAATTTCATAAAATTTTCATATGAAAATTCAACATCTAACCCCTTCAATATTTTGTATTTCCATGAACAGTCTAAGTTATCTAGCAGATTGTTCTCAACACTATTTTAATTGCAAAAGGCCTAGTTGTAGGTTCTCAAAAATCACGAAAGTTTCCAGAATTAATTATGAACATATTAAGACTTTTTTCACCAAAAACTAGAGAATTTAAAGGCCATTTACTAAATTTACTTAACCAATATTTTCAGGTGCTAAAAGGTTTCTATGTTCTCAACCTAACCCTTTTGTGATCTATGACCTTTACTCACTAATGAGACCCTAACTCACTCACTCATATGGACTATAAATTGTGTGATTCCTTATAGGGTAGTCCCAGAAATTCAAAAACCAAGCTATTCTTTACCAGCCTGAATTCCAGACCCAATTCTGACCTCTCATAACTCCCTGGAGTATAACTCTCTCATTTTAAGTCCGATTGATGTGATTCCAAATGCTATAGAAAGCTAAGACATAGGGTACATCTTCTATGTTAAAATTTTTTCATATTTTAGCCATAAGGCCGTCCATGAAGAGCCTAAAATTAACCGAATAAACTCTAAACCAGATTTTTATAAGAAGCCAGACTTACCTTGTGTAAACCTACTCCTATGGCTCTCAATTTGCAGCTTCCTTCTCCTCTTGGTTTCTTTTGCAACTTAGCCACGTTTCTTGCACCAAATATGGGGTGATCAAGGCTTCAAACCTCAGCACTCACTCTAACTATCACTGCCTTATGGTGAGGGAAGAAGACTCCACTTTTTTTTTTCTGATTTTCTCCACTCTCTTCCTCCTCTCTCAACCTTCTTCTTCTTCCTGGCTACTCTCTCCCCCTTCCTTCCTCTTCCTCTTTAGTTTTTTGACCACTTCCCTCTTTCATTTCTCCTGTTAGCGTGAGGCAAAGCTGAGTGTTTTCTACTGCACCATTTCTAAATGCAAGGTGGTGGCTGCCATGGGTGCAGGGATTCCCTGGATTTTGCAGGGCAGGGAGCAAGTTTTCTACTCCCTCTCCACGTAGGTGCATGCATTATAATATGCTCAGTGGGGGAGTGGGTGTATAACACATAAAAGGAAGACATGCTGCCATATACTTGCATGCATGGATGTTTCTGGTTGTATGGGCGTGAAACTGTAGCTTTCTTGGAGAAGATGGGAGCGTGATTTCTATAGGTGGAGGCGTGAGTTTCTGCTGCAGTGGGTGGGTGTGTTTTTGCTGGGTTTAGGGAGCTAATGTGGATGTGAGAGTGCTGCCATGTGGGATGTCTTTTTCTGCTTGATGTGGCACTGATTCTGCTGGCTTTGTGGGTCATTTCCTCTGCTTGCATGTGGCGCCAAATCTACTATCTAATGGAGTAAATGTGGCATGCATTCTGCTGGGCAAGATGGGCATGAGTCTACTGCATGTAGGGCAGGTTTTCTGCTGGTTATTGGTGGAGCAAGATGGCGTGAAGATGCTGGATGTGGGGCAAGGTTGGGTGCACGTTTCAGCTTGTATTTCCTTGGTGCATTTGTGTTTTTAACCTACCAAAGTGATAGTGTTTTTGTTTCCATTTTCACGTGCATGCATTACGATATGTATACTAAGATATGCATGGTAATTGAGAGAAACTATATATATATATATATATATATATATATATATATATATATATATATATATAATATTATAATGTGTATGGTGGAGGTGAGAGGAAATATGTATATATATTTATATAGCATCACATAATGCTTCTTCCTTCCTTATTATGTTGCTAATCCTAAATTAATAGCATCCTAAAGAATATATTTGTATCATATTCCTCTCATTTATGCTCCAAAAATATTTTATTTATATTACTTCTAACCATTAAATGGTACCTCATATTTTATGAAGTCTTTATTGTCAAACAACTACACATTTTAATTCTTGTTCCTTTATGTCTTAATTTGTCACTAATCTTAGACTAGTAATGTCTAAGAAATGTATTTATGTCCTCTCTCCATCCATTATGATCCTAAAACTTTTATTTATATGATTCAATATTAACTATGTAACCTATTTTATACTTGCCTTATAGTCATATAATTAAGCATCTTAATCACTTGTCATATGTATTTTCTACTCATCCTTAAATTTATCTAACTTTATTAGAGGTTTAGGATGTTACAAGGATGGCAACGTGCATTTTACCCGAAAATATATGATCGTATACTACAAGAAATTAGAGCTTCTGTGACGACTAAAGTGTCACAAAAGGTTCAAAAGTTGTCACTGAAAACATTCAGTGACGACTCTTTGTCGTCACTCCTCCGTTGCAAATATTGTCGTTGCTAAAAGTTTTCGTGATGATTTTTAAGGTAGTCACTAAAAGTATACTTTTAGTGACGACTAAAATTGTCACTAAAACAAAGAAAAATTGTCACAAAAAAGGTCAAAATCGTCACGTATTGGCTTTAAAATGACACCATCAAGGGTTTTAGTGACGAGAAAAGTCGTCACTGAAAGTATTTTTAGTGACGACTTATATAAGTCGTCACTAAAAGTATTGTACATTCATGGTTTCAGTGATGAAAAAAATCGTCATTGAAAATGTTTTTAGTGATCACTTATATAAGTCGTCACTGAAAGTATTGTACATTCACAGTTTCAGTGACGAAAAAAATCGTCATTGAAAGTGTTTTTAGTGACGACTTACATAAGTCGTCACTGAAAGTATTGTACATTCATGGTTTCTATGATGAAAAAATTCGTCACTAAAAGTATTTTTAGTTATGACTTACATAAGTCATTATTGAAAGTATTGTACATTCATGATTTCAGTGATGAGAAAAGTCGTCGTTGATAATTGTATGCAAATTGAAAATCAACGATGGAAAAAGTCTTCATTGAATCTTTTGTATTTTTTTTAATAATTATATTTGCTTTAAAAATAAAAGCTTACATTATGAAATAAAATGAGAACAAAAAAATTTAATAAAACGATATATATTAAAATAATTTCAACTACAACTAATATTTTTTGATTGACAACTACCAAATGTCAATTAACAAAAAAATAATACAAATAATAAAATATCGGCAAATTAAAATCATCAAGTCAATGGTCTTGGAGTTGCTAGTGTTGCATTAGTTGCAGAACTTGATACATAACTCTCCATTGAAGCTATTAAAATTTGTCCTTATTTATAACACACACACAAATTAATAAATGAAAACAACAAATAATAGTGTGGTGATAATCCATGAAAACACATGTTACCAGTAATTAATATATGAAGTACGATTATACATCACCATCATAACCTCCATACCAATCTCAGAAATGGAAAAGATAAAAGGAAAAGAAAAAAACTAGAAATACCTTAACACCTGATATTTGCCTTCACACCTGATATTGCCTTCACAATTACTATACTGTTAATGAATAAGATTTATGAACTGCATAACAATTATCAATTGAAAGGGAGCATTAAACTAGTATTTTTTTTTTTTTGTTAATTGTCCTAAATGAACCAACCAAATTTGAATAAAAATTTAAAATAATAAATAGTATTTTGCTCGCAAAGAACTTGAAAATTAAAAATTAAATAAATAATAAATAGTAGAAAAATTTTCATTGTGTAAACATATGGCTAGGAAGCAAAATCAAAATGAACCAACAAAGGAGGCTGGGTGAAAGTTAGGTGTATAAATGAATTGAGTTATTTGTGATATTTTGATATTCGACTCGCTAAAAGTTCAAATTAAACTCGATTTGTTTATTAAATGAACATTTTTTTATTAACGTATTAAAATCATCTAATTTGATATTCAATTCGTTAAAGTTCACGTATAAACTTAGTTATTAATAAAGTATTATTATTTTTTCTATATTCAATATACACACACGTACACCATATAGAAACTAAAATTTTTAATTTGTTTAATTTTTATATATGTATACAAGTATATATTATACTTAAAATAAATTGACAATTTAATCTTTGATTTTATAGACCCACTTAGTTTTAGTTCCTGAACTTTTTTATCAATACATGAGTTAGTCTCTCAAAATATTATAATTGTTGTGTATTAGTCTCTTTAAAGACTAATATGCAATGGGTTTGATATTTTCAAAAGCTAGCAAAATAATTAATATGCAACGAGTTAATAATTTTGAAGACTAATGTTAAAAATTCTTCTATATATTATTATTATTATTATTTTGGAATATACATTAGTTATCTGATTTACTTACTTAATTCTTATGCTTAAATTATTACCTTCCTTATATTTCATGTAATTTTCTAAACTCAAGGAGGTATTAGAAATTCCATTAAGTAGATATCATCATATGCAAAAAGATGCAACATACGTACTATTATTGCATTAACTTAATATTTACAACAGGGTTTTTTGTTATATAAAGATAATTACATGTACTACTTGTAGTACAAAACGTAAGAATGTACCTAATCACCACTCAAAACATCAAATAGTTAGTACAGTAGTGATGTCACATATTATTCCATAAGCATCTAATCCTTTGCATGTGGCCCTACAAGAATAATGGGTGGAGGAGGTGGCATATGTGTAGGGACTTTGAACACATTGATTACAATTAGATCTGTACTGATGGGAAAGTGTCCTAAATATGATAATTCCACCCACTAGATCTTTATCAATAGGGATAAGAAAACGAAAGGCATTCTTTATCTCACATACTGTGGTCTGAACACAATATAATATAATAATGAGAAACAAGTTCCTCGTAGATTTAATCAACAATATTAAGAGAATTCACCTATATATTATATATTGTCTCTAGCTATATGAGATACAATATATTATTACATAGTCATGTCAATATATGCCCATTTAATGCATGTATAGCAAGTAAGCACTACAAGAAACAAAAGATTCAGTGATGACTTTTCTGTGGTGACTAGAAAAGTCCTCACTGAAAATCACTTTTAGTGGCGACTTTTATGAGTCGCCACTGAAAGTTTACTTTTCAGTGATGACCCAGATGAGGTCGCCACTAAAAGTTGAGAATTCGTTTTCAATGGCAACCTAAGGTTGTCACGGAAAGTAGAAAAATGCATTTTACCTCCTTTTCTCACATTTTGGCATGTTTATTTAGTCTATATTTGCCACTTGAGCTAAGGAGTGTTTCAGGGATGGGTGTGTTTATTCATTGTAAAAAAAAATTAAATTGTATCTTTAGTTATAAAATTAGAAAATAAGTTAACTATTTACTAATAAAATAAATTTGAAAATATTTTTTAACATAAGTTAACTTTTAATTAAATACTAAATTGATGAAGTAAATTTTTAAAATTAAAATTAAAAACATATATATCATTGAAAAATCAAAACATACCCATTTCCTTTAAAGAAAATGATCAAGGAAAATGAAAAATTTTATAAAACAAATGATAAAAGGAAAATAAGTGATGAGTGAGTTTTGTACTCATAAATTAAATATTTATATTTATATTTTTGCCTTAATTAAACATTTATCTCCCTTACTTTTATTTTTTGTGTATACTTTTATAGATGGAGAGAAGAATAGAAAATGAACTCAATTGGAGAAATCAAAACTAAATTGTGATTATTTAGAAATGATGTTTATAAATCAAGCAGACAAAATAAATTTATTAAGGATGGCTGAGTAAGGAGCATTATCTTTTTGTCTCTTGAGATGCATCCTAATGGATATATTTATCAACTAAATCTTGATTTATGATCACATTTCTAAAAGAATTGAAATATAAAGATTCAGGGCAGAACACCCAATGTTAAAAATTTTGTTTATTGCTTGCTTTTCAACTTGATCTTACTACAGTATTTTGACCGTATCTCAAAAAATACAAATATATTATGTACAAAATTTGGTAGATAAATAGCTGACATAATTTCATACAACTTTCCTGTTTATGTTAGCAGCAAATTCAAAAATCTAAATGGCCAAATTTGGGCTAGAACAGAACATGTTTACTGTTGCAGTTTAATCCAACCTTACTATAGTATTTGGGCAATATTTTAGAAACTAAATATTCAATGGATACAAAATTTTGTAGGTGCATAGCAGATATAATTTTCTACAGCTTTATGTTCAAGTGGACAACAAATTTGAATACTAAAAGGGCCAAAATTGTGTTAGAAGAGAACATGTTTACCGTTGCAGTTTAGCCTGACCTTACTGCAGTGTTTTGGCCATAAATCACAAAATACGTAGCCAATGTTTCTCCACCTTATATGTATGGAAATATAATCAAAATATATACAACTTTTATGTTGATAGGAGCAACAGATTCGGTGGCTATCAAGGAGATATATCAAAATGACATTCAGGACACATAATGCAACACAACTTGTCAACTTTAGTGCAATTTGCTACCCACCATTTTTGTCACCTACTTCCCTTGTTTTGTCTATAAATAAAGACATCTTGTGATCTAAAGGGAGGGGAGAAAGGCTAAAGAGTGAGCTTGGGAAAGTTTTGTTGGAGTTCTAAGTGTTTGTAATATTTTTCTCTCTTTATACATTTTGTATCTTTACTTTCTTTCATTAATTTTATCATGCTTCTTCATCTTTCATTTTGTTTTCTTACCTTGACTATGGAGAACTAATCTCCTAATGCTAAGGTGAAAGGGTGAAACTGTTGGTATGAAAATAATAATTTATCTAACTCTTAATCTCTATATTTATACTCGATGTTGTATTTATCTTCTTATTTATTTTCTTGTTATTTACTTTCTTAGAAGATGGTTGTATATATATGTTATTAAGTTGTAAAAATTATTCTCTTTAGTAATTGTGTTGTATGTTATTTGAAATATTTGTTTACAATTGTTCTTTTAGTTTATGCGTATTTGGAAACGTGATAAATATCAGTGTTTGGTTAGGAATAGTTTAAGATCACCCATTAATTTTAAAATTAGAACATTAGACTTTGTTGAGACACCATAAAAAATGGAAGAACAAGTTATACATGAGAAAACTCTGATAGAGTATTTCTCACCTATCATAGCCAATACTCCATCTTGCATAGTTTTGCCATAAACTACTACAACTCACTTTGAACTCAAGCCAGCCATACTTCAACTTTTACCATTATTTTATGGTTGGGAAAGAGAAGATCCATACATGCATGTGAAGGAATTTCTTGAAATTTGTTCAACATTTCGCTTTCAAAATTTCAATTATGAGTCAATTAGGCTTAGAATGTTTCCATTCTCATTAAACGATAAAGCTAAAGCCTGATTGAACTCCATTTCTACAGAAACTATTACTAGTTGGAACTAATTGGTAAATAAGTTTCTGGAAAAAAAATTTCCCATGTCTAAAAATGATGCCCTTAGGAGAGAAATTTCTAATTTTTATGAAAAAGATGGTGAACAATTTTTTGAATGTTGGGAAAAATTTAATGATCTTCTTTTGAAATGTCCTCATCATAGTTTTGAAATTTGGAGATTGGTGAAATATTTCTATGATGGTTTAACTTCATGAAATCATCAAATGATCCAAAGCATGCATGGTGGGATATTTTTACAACTAAATGCATGGTAGGAATCCTTAAGATCTTTATCTGAAAATTCTCAACATTGGAACTGTATAGATTCAAGGGATAAGAAGTCTCAAGTACAAAAAAGGAAGGAATTTATGAAGTGAGTGATGACACAGATGTGAGAATTGCCTTAGCTAGCCTGACTAGAAAGGTTGAAACATTAACTTTAAGCCACACTCTGAACCCTTCTACCAATACTAGGATAGAGGCATATGCCTTATGTTCTAGTACATCTCATATTACACAATTTTGTCCATCCATACCAGTTTACCAAGATGCATTTTTTGAGCAGGTTAATTCTCTTCAATTTCATGGAAAGTCATCAAATAGCCCGTTTGCACCTACATATAATCCAAATTAGAGGAATCATCCAAAATTTTCATGGAGGCAAAATCAACCTTCAATGAATCAAGGTGGTCAACAATTTGCCCATCCTAACTCATATCCTCCAGTTTCTCAATATGCTTCTCTTTTCGGGGTACCACAACAAAGAAGACCTTCTTTGGAAGATACTCTGCAGCAATTCATGCAATCTACCCAACAAACTTTACAATCCCACACTCAATCTATTTCAAAGATTGAAACACAATTTGGTCAAATAGAAAATGCTATAGGAGAGAGAGAGAAAGGGAAATTCCCCAGTCAACCTATTCCTAATCCTAAGGGTCAATTTGAAGTAAGATCATTAACAAATCCTAATGAGGAAGTGAAGTCTGCAATGACCCTTAGATATGGAAAAGTGATTGATAATCAAGTTCACATGCCTAGAACTAAAGAACAAAGTCAACATGAACCACAAATTAATGACAAGTGAGAATAAAAGTGAACCTATTCCTTGTGCCCCTAAAGCTCCATTTCCACAAAGACTTGAGACAAATAAGAAATGTACTCAATATAGTGACATTTTAGAGGTGTTTAAGCAAGTAAGCATTAACATCCATTTTCTTGACGCTACCAAACAAGTACCTACTTACTTAAAATTTTTGAAAGATCTTTGCACGGTGAAAAGGAAAACTAATGTTCCGAAAAAAGGCATTTTTGACTGAACAAGTGAGCTCCATAATTCAACAAAAAACTCCTGTCAAGTACAAAGATCTCGGTTGTCCTATAATTTCTTGTGTTATAGGTGACCATGTGATTAATCGAGCCTTACTTGATCTAGGAGCAAGGGTGAATCTGTTGCCATACTCTGTGTATGCAAAACTTGGGTTAGGAAAGTTGAAACCTACACCAGTAACCCTTCAGTTAGCTGATAGGTCCACAAAACTTCCTAGAGGTGTCATAGAGGATGTGCTCATTAAGGTTGATAAATTTTACTTTCAAGTAGATTTCATTGTTCTTAACACTGAACCTGTTGAGAATACAAAGAAACAAATTCCAGTCATTTTGGGTAAACTATTTCTTGCAACATCTAATGCAATCATTAATTGTCGAAATAGAATTTTGAATCTGTCCTTTGGAAATATGACTGTGGAATTAAATGTTTTTAACGTCTCTCGTTAACCTGTGGACACTGGTGATTTATGTGAGATTAACATGATTGAGAGTATAGCTGATGACTTATTTTTAAGTTCTTTTGATGATGACCCTTTAGAAAAATGTTTAGCTCACTTCAACATGGACATAGATGAGGACTGTTTGATCAATGAAATAAATTCCCTATTAAAGACTACTCCGTTAATGGATACTAATGATTGGAAAGTTAAAATAGAGACACTTACATCTTCTGGGACTGTCCTATTACCATCCATAGAGAAACTGTAACATCCCTAATTTCGTTTCTTTTATTGATAATTAAGGAAATAAAGTTTATTAGACAATATTTTAGATATCTAAGGAAATATAATCCTTAGAAATTCTACACCTTATGTATATGCATAGAAAATGTTTCTAACATTAAAAGAACAAATAAAGAGGAAAACCTAATAGGAAAAAAATTAGAAAGAACATACTAAAGAGATGCAAAATTCTTGGATAAGGAAGATAAATTTTTAGAAACAAGTAAAGGTCTTAAATTTTCAAGAACATTGGATTAGGGTAATTTTTTTTAATTCAAGAACTAGAGTTACTAAGTTTAAAATCTTTACCCATACATTGGGCTTTTACCTATGGACACTTTATATAGAGTTTTTCCACTTCACATAAGTTTCTAGCAAGCCCATTGGATAACCTAAGCAAGAAATAAAACATAGACTTGGACTAGAATATAATAGCCCAAAAATTATGAAAATATGACCAAGCCCTCCAAAAAAGGTAGAATTTTATCCAAAGCAAAGAAAATGGGTAGGAATAAGCCCATAATGGGTAGGAATAAGCCCAAATCCAAGAGAAAAAATAAAATTAAATAAATTAGGTGATGATATAATAATGTAATAATAATAAAGATTAGGTTACATGGCATTAAGACAAAAATTTAGCAAGTGGTGTGATTCTACATTCATCATTTTGGCAAGTGGCATGATAATACAAGGCTTTAGGACAAAAACATCTATATCCTACACTCATAATTTTAGCAAGTGGTATGATAATACATGGCATTAGGACAAAAAATTCCTATCCCACACAAATAATATCAACCAAATAATGGAGATTCAAGGGCTAGAAATTTGCCATCTAAAAAGGCAAACCTATCATACTTGTTTAAGACAAAAGAAAATGGAAATGAATCCCTAAATCAAAGGGACCTTGTCCCTTATCTTAAGAACATATCATCATAATTTTCAAAATACAAATCTCCTTTTCCTATGCATATCTTGACTAAGGAAGAGGAAGACAAGAACATAAGTAGTTTGTTTTCCAAAAATTCAACAAAGTGTATCCTAATTGTGATAAGGTAGACCCATGATCATGAAAAGTGTATTATTTCGTGGTCTATATAAGCAAAACCCAACCCTACAACATTTTAATTTCATCCAAGTGAGGAAGAGAGAAAAATAAAAGCAAGTTACAATGAGGAAAGGAGAGAAAGATAGGAGAAGAAAGGAAGGAAGAAGAAGGAGAAGTTTAGAAGGCTAAGTACTCAAGGTAAGTTACCTTAATCTCCACTTGAGTCCATTTTTCTTCTTCATCCTTGAGGTTCAAAAATTCACCCTCCTTCTCTTACCTAAGCTGCTAGAAAAGCTAAGGGAAGGAAGGAATCTTGCTACTTCTTTCAAGAGGAAACAAGAAAACCAATTCACTAACTAAGCTAGGGAGATTCTTAGGTAAGTTTATCAATATTTCTTTTTGAAGAAAACTTTTGAAACTTATAATATTTATATGAGATTTTGATCTTAGAACTTTGATGATTGGTCATGATGTTGCTATATCATGTTACATATTGATCTTGCATGTGATGTATGTTTGAATACTTAGACTGGTATAGAAAGTTCTGCATAGGTATGGCTATGGGTGGCAAAATTTTTAGCTTCTGTGTTTTAATTTCTGGGAATTATCTATAGGGAATTGAAATAAATGGTTAACATAAGAAATAACCATATATGTTTCACGGATTTTTAGCCACTGGAATCATTCAATTTGGAGTCCATATGAGGTAGATATGGTCCGATTAATAGTCAAATGTCAGAAAATGGTTCATCAGGGAAGAATATGTTAGGATAGCTTCCATATTTTAATTTCTGGGAATTATTTCTATAGAATTAAAATCAATGGTTAACATAATAATTATAGCTATGTGTGTCACGGATTTTTAGCCACTGGAATCATTCAATTTGGAGTCCATATGAGGTAGATATAGTTCGATTAGTAAGCAAATGTCAGAAAATGGTTCATCAGGGAAGAATATGTTAGGATAGCTTCTGTTTTTAAATTTTTGGGAATTATTTGTAGGGAATTAAAATAAATGGTTAACATAAGAATTAAAGATATATGTGTCACGGATTTGTAGCCACTGGAATCATTCAATTTGGAGTCCATATGAGGTAGATATGAGCTGATTAGTAGTCAAAGGTCAGAAAATGGTTCATCAGGGAAAAATATGTTAGGACAACTTCTGTATTTTAATTTCTAGGACTTATCTGTATGGAATTAAAATAAATGGTTAACATAAGAATTATAGCTTTGTGTGGCATGGATTTTAAGCCACTGGAATCATTCAATTTGGAGTCCAGATGAGGAAGATATGAGCTGATTAGTAGTCAAAGGTCAAAAAATGGTTCATCAGGGAAGATTATGTTAGGACAGCTTCTGTATTTTAATTTATGGGAATTATATGTATGGAATTAAAATAAATAGTTAACATAAGAATTATAGCTATGTGTGTCATGGATTTTTATCCACTGGAATCATTCAATTTGGAGTCCATATGAGGAAGATATGAGCTTATTAGTAGTCAAAGGTCAGAAAATGGTTCATCAGGGAAGAATATGTTAGGATAGCTTCTGTATTTTAATTTTTGGGAATTATCTATATGGAATTAAAATAATTAGTTAACATAAGAATTATAGCTATGTGTGTCAAGGATTTTTAGCCACTGGAATCATTCAATGCGGAGTCCATATGAGGTAGATATGGTCCGACTAGTAGTCAAAGGTCAGAAAATGGTTCATCAGGGAAGAATATGTTAGGATAGCTTCTATATTTTAATTTTTCGAAATTATCTCTATGGAATTAAAATAAATGGTTAACATATGAATTATATCTATGTGTGTCACGGAGTTTTAGCCACTGGAATCATTCAATTTGGAGTCCATATAAGGTAGATGGTCTGATTAGTAGTCAAAGGTCAAAAAATGGTTCATCAGTGAAGAATATGTTAGGATAGCTTCTGTATTTTAATTTCTGGGAATTATCTGTATAGAATTAAAATAATTGGTTAACCTAATAATTATAGCTATGTGTGTCACGGAGTTTTAGCCACTGGAATCATTCAATTTGGAGTCCATATGAGGTACATATGATCCGATTAGCAGGAAAAGGTCAGAAAATGGTCCATCCGGGAAGAATATGTTAGTATAGCTTCTGTATTTTAATTTTTGGGAATTTTATGTATGGAATTAAAATAAATATTTAACATAAAAGTTATAGATATGTGTGTCATGGATTTGTAGCCACTGGCTGAACTCAATTTGGAGTCCATATGAGGTAGATATGGTCCGATTAGTAGGTAAAGGTCGGAACCTATCTGAGAAGAAATAACCTGTACATTTAGGGAAAAATATCACCTTTATTTCTTAATATTTCGCTACCATGTTTAACATAATAGTTTTAGATAATTGTTTTATCTCGAAATTGACACCAAGATCACCTACAGCGGAGTTCAATTGAGGGAGTTATGTTCTGATTAGTAAGGGAATGTTAGATATGATGAAAACCTGCATCAAGAAAATAAAGAAATAAAATTAATATTTAAAAAAGAAGACGAATCTTATAAATGACTAGTATATGCCATAGCCATTGCCATTGTATGAATTTCTTACCATCTTAAGTGTAAAATTCTGACATGAAAATATTTTATAAAGTGATATTTGAAATGGTTATATTCATGGCATGATTACCAATGATTTATGGTAATAGTTATATTTTGATGAACATACTTGTTATTGAAAGCATATTTTTGGCTATCATTGTGAAAAGAAAAGAAATGAGCACGGTCACATGGCAATCTGTGTGGTGCACCGTAGGGGACGCCCTACCAACGGTTATGATCATGTTAATGAGAAAAGAAAGAGAGAGTGGGCCATGTCGGACGGAGCGAGAAAAGCCCGTACCGGAGAGTAGAAGATACTCACCTTGACCGGGGTAGCTTGAAATGAGAATAAGTTAATGGCCATCATATGATATTCTGAAAATAGTTAATCATGTCATACATATCATTATGATTCTTATGTGCATAGATATAATGCATTCATGTGACCAAAAATATTTTATGTAGTTTATACAGTTGAACATGACATGATGAACTATATTGATGGTAAATTATGATTTATTGTTGAACTTACTGGGATTTAATTCTCACTATATTTCCATATCATGTTCAGAAGAATAAATATGCAGATTTTCTCTATGACACTTATTATTTCTGTACGTTGGATCGAGGTGCCCTACCTTGGGCAACTTTTAGTTATTTCAGATGTATCTGTCGTAGATGTGACTGAGATTCCAGTGGACGTGCCACCCGCACCAGTGTCCCCAGAAGTAGTCGACATAGATGATTAGAACTAATATGTATCTTTGTACAAATGTTTGTAAAATAATGGTGTGTAGTTTGTAAAATAATAGTGTGTATGGAAATTCAGTATTGTATCACTGTTAATAAAAATTATGCTTGGTTAAAGTGATTATTATTACGAGTTAAGTGGTTAGAATTAAAGTAGTAATAACTTCATGGAATTTTACAAATATATAAAAAAAAATTTGTTACATTTACATAAATGGAGTTGTTACATAATTGGTATCAGAGCAGGTCGATCCTAGATAGCCAGTGGGTGGATGGTTATCTGAATCGATTTTATAGTGTCTTGAGTATGTTGTGGTTGTGCTGTGTAGGGGATTAGTGATTCATATAGGTAAGAAATTACTAGTGTTTCCTATCTATATGCCGAGGTGGTGTTATGACTGCTATTAAATATTTTTGAATTAACTATTGGGATTGATCACCTCAATAGCAGCATAACTTTGTTTTGCCACAGTAGGAAATGGCACCACCAAGGAGGAATCCAGCAACCAATGTAGAGGAAACCCTGCACAACCTGGCCACAGCAATTCGAGACCAAGTCATGACTACCAACCAAATTTTACAATATCTCTAGAATGCTAATAACCCAAATGGTGAGAATGGTGCTAACAACCGGATGGCTGGAAAAGATAATGGCATATCCGAGTTCTTGAGGACTAGTCCACCTTGTTTCCAAGGTGGCTATGACCCAACGGTAGCCGAAAGGTGGATAAAGGAATTAGAGAAAATCTTTGAGGTGATGGGCTGTACTGAAGAGTAGCAAGTTATTTTTGCTGCATATATGTTAAAGGATGAAGTAGAATACTGGTGGCATGGAGCTAGAGAACTTTTAGCTCATCAAGGAAGACAGATCACCTAACAAGTGTTCAAGGACATTTTTTTTGAAAAGTACTTTCTAAGTACTGTACGAGCAAAGAAAGAGATGGAATTTCTCCAACTCAAGCAAGGCAGCATGACCGTAGACCAGTATATCGTAAGGTTCGAGGAGCTGTCTAAGTTCTCCTATTATCTACGATATAACCCAGATGAAGCATGGAAGGCGGTTAAGTTTGAAGTGGGACTAAACTCGGAGATAAAGAATGTTGTTATAGCTATGGAGATCAGGGAATTTGTACCTCTGATAAATAAATGTAGACTCCTGGAAAAGAGTTTAAGGGCAGTGGAGGACGAGAAGCAAAGGCGAAACCTATGGAAGAGGAAGAAAAATTTTCCCAACCCTGGAAAGAACGTGAGAAGAAGTGGATATGGAGCTGGTAAGAGGCCATTGATTGCGGGTCCTAGACCTTTTCAACAAGACCTCGCCCCAGTCAAGTGCGCTAAGTGCAGACGCATGCATGGTAACCAGCCATGCTACATGGGACAAGATGTCTGCTTCAATTGCGGATAGAAGGGACATTTTGCAAGAAACTGCCCACAGAATGTGGGGAAGCAGCCAGAACAGAGGCCTCAGGTGAAAGGAAGGGTTTTCACCCTGAGCGGCCAAGAGGCAGCTCAATCTTCTGAAATGATTCAAGGTACATGCTATATTTATGGATTTTCTCCTATGGTATTATTTGACTCTGGTGCTAGTCATTCATTTATATCGGAAGAATGTATTAGGAAGTTTCAGTTTCCTATTTCTGAAACTCCCTATGAGCTATCCGTAGTAACCCCTACAGGGGAACGGGTATTAACTTCCTCTGTATGTAAAGACTGTCAAGTCACCATCCAGGAGAAAACGTTTTCTGTAGACCTCGTCTGTTTACCTTTAAGAGGTATTGAGGTCATTCTAGGGTTAGACTGGATGTCTAGAAATCGAGTCTTGTTGAATTGTTATAACAAGACCGTTGAATTTCTACCTCCTACTCCAAAAGTGGAGGTCTAGTTATTGATGCTAAATGCCAATCAAGTTAATAGGGAGTTGAAGAATGGATTACTTGGATACATTCTCTTGTATTTAACAAACCTAGAAGTTGAATCTAAGCTTAATGAAATCCCAATAGCCAACGAGTTTCCTGAAGTATTTCCATCAGATATTCCAAGCTTACCTCCTAAGAGAGAGATAGAGTTCTCTGTTGATCTCCTACCTAGGACAGGGCCTATCTCTATTGCACCATATCGAATGGCCTCGAAGGAACTACAAGAACTCAAGAAACAGTTGGAGGAGCTATTAGACAAGTAATTCATTAGACCGAGTGTATCACCTTGGGGAGCTCCTGTATTATTTGTTAAGAAGAAAGACGGGAGCTTGAGACTATGCATAAATTACAGACAGCTGAATAAGGTGACTATCAAAAACAAGTACCCTCTCCCTAGGATAGATGACTTATTGGATCAATTGAAGGGAGCCTCCATCTTTTCTAAAATTGACTTGAGGTCAGGATATCATATCATTAGATTAGGATCAAGGAGGAGGACGTACCAAAAAATGCCTTCAGGACTAGGTATGGGCACTATGAGTTTCTCGTAATGCCCTTCGGGTTGACGAATGCACCTGTAATTTTCATAGATTACATGAATCGCATTTTTCGACCTTACCTAGATCAATTTGTTGTAGTGTTCATTGATGACATCTTGATATATTCTAAGAGTGAGAAAGAACATGAACAACATCTCTGAATAGTGCTGCAAGTGCTGAAAGAAAAAAAGTTATATGCCAAATTAGAGAAGTGTGAATTTTGGCTGTCAGAGGTGAAGTTTCTCGGACATGTCATCTCTAATAGAGGGGTAGTCGTAGATCCTAGTAAGACAAAAGTAGTGATTAAGTGGGAGAGACCAAAGACAGTTACGGAAATCAGAAGTTTCATGGGTTTGGCAGGATACTACAGGAGATTTATACAAAACTTCTCTCGTATAGCCTTGCCATTGACTAAATTGACCAAGAAGGGAAGTCCTTTCAAATGGACTGATCAATGTGAAGCTAGTTTTTAGGAGCTAAAGACAAGACTTACCACTCCTCCTGTTTTAATTATTCCAGACCCCACAGGATATTTTGAAGTGTATAGTGACGCTTCAAAGAAAGGGATAGGATGTGTGCTGATGCAAGATAAGAGAGTAGTTGCTTACGCCTCTAGGTAACTGAGACCCCACGAAGGAAACTATCCAACCCATGATCTTGAATTAGCGGCAGTAGTATTTGCCTTAAAGATTTGGCAACACTATTTGTACGGGGCAACCTTTGAAGTATATTGTGATCATAAGAGTCTTAAATACCTCTTTGATTAGAAGGAGTTAAATATGAGGCAACGAAGATGGGTAGAATTCCTCAATGACTACAAGTTTGAGATAAAGTATCATCTCGGAAAGGCGAATGTTGTAGCAGATGCCTTGAGTCGAAAATCTCTGCACATGGGTCAAATGATGGTGTATGAGATGCAGATGCTAGAGGAGTTTCGAAATTTGAAGCTAGCCACTACTTTTACTCCAAATAATCTAGTCATTAATGGTTTAAGTATAGGGTGTGACCTTAGAGCCTAGATCAAAGAGGCTTAAGCTCATGACCAATACTTATAGGATCATAAAGACCAAGGTAATTTTTCTGTCATGGAAGATGGAGCAATCATGTATCAGGGAAGGATTTGTGTCCCTCAAGAACGAGAGTTGAGGACTAAGATCCTGCAGGAAGCGCATCAAAGTAAATACACAGTCCATCCTGGATGAACTAAAATGTACCAGGATTTAAAAAGGATGTATTGGTGGCCAGGGATGAAAAAGGACATTGCTGAGTTTGTGGCGAAATGTCTCATTTGACAAAAGGTGAAGGTGGAGCATCAAAAGCCAGCGAGATTTCTACAACCTCTTGAGATCCCTAAATGGAAATGGGATAGTATCTCAATGGACTTTGTTGTGGGATTACCTAAGACTTCAGTGGGACATGACTCTATCTGGGTAATAATTGACAGATTAACCAAATCTGCTCACTTTTTGCCCATAAAAATTAACTATTCACTGGATAAATTAGCCCAATTGTACGTCCAGGAAATAGTTAGACTGCATGGAATTCCCTTAAATATCATTTCTGATAGAGATCCGAGGTTCACATCGAGGTTTTAGAAGGCGTTGCAGGAAGCTTTTGGTATTCAGTTGCGGTTCAGTACTGCCTACCATCTTCAGACTGATGGGCAGACAGAACGCACCATTCAAATCTTAGAAGATATGTTGAGGGCCTGTGTGATAGAGCAAGGTAAAGGATGGGATAAGTGCCTACCTTTAGTAGAGTTTGCTTATAATAATAGTTATCACTCTAGTATTAAGATGGCCCCCTATGAAGCTTTATATGGTAAAAAGTGCCGATCTCCACTATGTTGGTTTGAGGTAGGAGAAAAGAACTTGTTGGGTCCTGATCTAGTTCAACAAACCAATGAACAAATCAAGATGATACGAGACAAAATACTTACAGCTCAGAGTCAGCAAAAGAGTTACTACGATAAGAGACATAGACCTCTAGAGTTTGAGGAAGGAGACCATGTATTTCTGAAACTTTCCCCGACTACTAGAGTTGGTAGGTCTCTCAAAACAAGAAAGCTAAGTCCACGATTTTTAGGACCCTACCAAATTCTGAAAAAGTGGGGACATTAGCATAGCAAGTTGCTCTCCCACCTAATTTATCCAACCTGCATAATGTTTTCCACGTATCACAGCTGCGGAAGTATCTTCCAGATTCATCACATGTAATACAGGATGAACCAATCCAAATAAATGAGAACATGACATACCAGCTAGTACCTACATCTATATTGGACACTGACGTAAAGCAACTAAGAAATAAAACCATTCCCCTTGTTAAGGTGTTATGGGAAGGTTTGACTCCAGAAGAAGCAACTTGCGAGCTGGAAGAAGTCATGAGGAAGAAATATCCGCAATTATTCTTATTAGGTAATTTT
Organism: Gleditsia sinensis; assembly: GCA_037074535.1. Lineage (NCBI taxonomy): Eukaryota > Viridiplantae > Streptophyta > Magnoliopsida > Fabales > Fabaceae > Gleditsia > Gleditsia sinensis. Next base: position 27,425,069 of record CM073468.1, on the reverse strand, counting down.
TGAAATTTTGAGGACAAAATTTCTTTTAGGGGGAGAGAAATGTAACATCCCTAATTTCGTTTCTTTTATTGATAATTAAGGAAATAAAGTTTATTAGACAATATTTTAGATATCTAAGGAAATATAATCCTTAGAAATTCTTCACCTTATGTATATGCATAGAAAATGTTTCTAACATTAAAAGAACAAATAAAGAAGGAAAACCTAATAGGAAAAAAATTAGAAAGAACATACTAAAGAGATGCAAAATTCTTGGATAAGGAAGATAAATTTTTAGAAACAAGTAAAGGTCTTAAATTTTCAAGAACATTGGATTAGGGTAATTTTTCCTAATTCAAGAACTAGAGTTACTAAGTTTAAAATCTTTACCCATACATTGAGCTTTTACCTATGGACACTTTATAAAGAGTTTTTCCACTTCACATAAGTTTCTAGCAAGCCCATTGGATAACCTAAGCAAGAAATAAAACATAGACTTGGACTAGAATATAGTAATTGGACCAATAGCCCAAAAATTATGAAAATGTGACCAAGCCCTCCAAGAAAGGTAGAATTTTATCCAAAGCAAAGAAAATGGGTAGGAATAAGCCCATAATGGGTAAGAATAAGCCCAAATCCAAGAGGAAAAATAAAATAAAATAAATTAGGTGATGATATAATAATGTAATAATAATAAAGATTAGGTTACATGGCATTAAGACAAAAATTTAGCAAGTGGTGTGATTCTACATTCATCATTTTGGCAAGTGGCATGATAATACAAGGCTTTAGGACAAAAACATCTATATCCTACACTCATAATTTTAGCAAGTGGTATGATAATACATGGCATTAGGACAAAACATTCCTATCCCACACAAATAATATCAACCAAATAATGGAGATTCAAGGGCTAGAAATTTACCACCTAAAAAGGCAAACCTATCATACTTGTTTAAGACAAAAGAAAATGGAAATGAATCCCTAAATCAAAGGAAGAAAAAGGAGAAGTTTAGAAAACTAAGTACTCAAGGTAAGTTACCTGAATCTCCACTTGAGTCCATTTTTCTTCTTCATTCTTGAGGTTCAAAAATTCAACCTCCTTCTCTTACCTAAGCTGCTAGAAAAGCTAAGGGAAGGAAGGAATCTTGCTACTTCTTTCAAGAGGAAACAAGAAAACCAATTCACTAAGTAAGCTAGGGAGATTCTTAGGTAAGTTTAACAATATTTCTTTTTGAAGAAAACTTTTGAAACTTATAATATTTATATGAGATTTTGATCTTAGAACTTTGATGATTGATCATGATGTTGCTATATCATGTTACATATTGATCTTGCATGTGATGTATGTTTGAATACTTAGACTGGCATAGAACGTTTTGCATAGGTATGGCTATGGGTGGCAAACTTTTTAGCTTATGTGTTTTAATTTCTAGGAATTATCTATAGGGATTTAAAATAAATGGTTAACATAAGAATTAAAGATATATGTGTCACGGATTTTTAGCCACTGGAATAATTCAATTTGGAGTCCATATGAGGTAGATATGGTCCGATTAGTAGTCAAAGGTCAGAAAATGGTTCATCAGGGAAAAATATGTTAGGATAGCTTCAATATTGTAATTTCTGGGAATTATCTGTATGGAATTAAAATAAATGGTTAACATACGAATTATAGCTATGTGTGTCATGGATTTTTAGCCACTAGAATCATTCCATTTGGAGTCGATATGAGGTAGATATAGTCTAATTAGTAAGCAATTGTCAGAAAATGGCTCATCAGGGAAGAATATGTTAGGATAGCTTCTGTGTTTAAATTTCTAGGAATTATCTGTAGGGAATTAAAATAAATAGTTAACATAAGAATTAAAGATATATGTGTCATGGATTTTTATCCACTGGAATCATTCAATTTGGAGTCCATATGAGGTAGATATGGTCTGATCAGTAGTTAAAGGTCAGAAAATGGTTCATCAGGGAAGAATATGTTAGGATAGTTTCTGTATTTTAATTTCTGGGAATTATTTGTATGGAATTAAATAATTGGTTAACATAAGAATTATAGATGTGTGTGTCACGGATTTTTAGCCACTGGAATCATTCAATTTGGAGTCCATATGAGGTAGATATGGTCCGATTAGTAGTCAAAGGTCAGAAAATGGTTCATCAGGGAAGAATATGTTAGGATAGCTTCTGTATTTTAATTTCGTGGAATTATCTATATGGAATTAAAATAAATGGTTAACATAAGAATTATAGCTATGTGTGTCACGGATTGTTAGCCGCTAGAATCATTCAATTTGGAGTCCATATAAGGTAGATATGTTCCGTTTAGTAGGCAAAGGTCAGAAAATGGTTCATCAGGGAAGAATATGTTAGGATAGCTTCTGTATTTTAATTTTTGGAAATTATCTATATAGAATTAAAATAAATAGTTAACATAAAAATTATAGATATGTGTGTCACAGATTTGTAACCGCTGGATTCACTCAATTTGGAGTCCATATGAGGTAGATATGGTCCGATTAGTAGGTAGAGGTCAGAGCTTATCTGAGAAGAAATAACCTGTACATTTAGGGAGTAATATCACCTTTTTTTCTTAATATTTCGCTACAATGTTTAGTATAATAGTTTTAGATAATTGTTTTATCTTGAAATTGACACCAAGATCACCAACAGCGAAGTTCAATTGAGGGAGTTATGCTCTGATTAGTAAGAAAAGGTTAGATATGATGAAAACTTGCATCAAGAAAATAAAGAAATAAAATTAATATTTAAAAAAGAAGACGAATCTTATAAATGACTAGTATATGCCATAGACATTGCCATTGTATGAACTTCTTACCATCTTAAGTGTAAAATTCTGACATGGAAATATTTTATAAAGTGATATTTGAAATGGTTATATTCATGACATGATTACCAATGATTTATGGTAATAGTTATATTTTGATGAACATACTTGTTATTGAAAGCATATTTTTGGCTATCATTGTGAAAAGAAAAGAAATGAGCACGGTCACATTGCAATCCATGTGGTGCACCGTAGGGGACGCCCTACCAACGGTTATGATCATGTTAATGAGAAAAGAAAGAGAAAGTGGGCCATGTCGGACGGAGCGAGAAAAGCCTGTACCGAAGAGTAGAAGATACTCACCTTGACCGGGGTAGCTTGAAATGAGAATAAGTTAATGGCCATCATATGATATTCTGAAAATAGTTAATCATATCATACATATCATTATGATTCTTATGTGCATAGATATAATGCATTCATGTGACCAAAAATATTTTCTGTAGTTTATACAGTTGAACATGACATGATGAACTATATTGATGGTAAATTATGATTTATTGTTGAACTTACTGGGATTTAATTCTCACTATATTTCCATATCATGTTCAGAAGAATAAATATGCAGATTTTCTCTATGACACTTATTATTTCTGTACGTTGGATCGAGGTGCCCTACCTTGGGCAACTTTTAGTTATTCCAGATGTATCTGTCGTAGATGTGACTGAGATTCCAGTGGACGTGCCACCCGCACCAGTGTCCCCAGAAGTAGTCGACATAGATGATTAGAACTAATATGTATCTTTGTACAAATGTTTGTAAAATAATGGTGTGTAGTTTGTAAAATAATAGTGTGTATGGAAACTCAGTATTGTATCACTGTTAATAACAATTATGCTTGGTTAAAGTGATTATTATTATGAGTTAAGTGGTTAGAATTAAAGTAGTAATAACTTCATGGAATTTTACAAATATAAAAAAAATTGTTACATTTACATAACTGCTTCAAGTAGAGTTAAAACCTTTGCCAGATTCTCTAAAATATGTGTTTTTAGGACCTTCTGAGACTTTGCCTGTTATCATAGCATCAGACGTAAATAGAGAACAAGAAGTTGAACTCATAAAAGTCCTCAGTGAGCATAGTGAAGCCATAGGGTGAACAATAGTAGATATTAAAGGTATTAGTCCATTAATTTGCATACATAGAATACATTTGGAGGACAATGCCAAAATCTCAAGAGAGCCATAAAGACGTCTGAATCCAAACATGAAAGAAGTTGTGAAAACTGAAGTGATTAAACTTCTTGATGTGGGTGTCATTTACCCAATTTCTGATAGTGCATGGGTCAGTCCTGTTCAGGTAGTTCCTAAGAAGACTGGCATTACTGTAGTCAAGAATGAGGATAATGAATTAATTCCCACTAGAGTACAAATTGGGTAGCGTGTTTGTATTGACTATCATAAGTTGAATGCTGTAACAAAGAAATATCATTTTCCACTTTCTTTTATAGACCAAATGCTAGAAAGGTTGGCTGGACATGCATATTATTTTTTTCTTGATGGATATTCAGGTTACAACCAAATTCCCATTGCACCCAAGGATCAAGAGAAAACTACATTCACTTGTCCTTTTGGAACTTTTGCCTATCGTCGAATGCCATTTGGATTATGTAATGCACCTGTCTACATTTTAGCGTTGCATGATAAGCATATTTTCTAACATGGTAGAGCGATTTCTGGAAGTATTCATGGATGATTTTTCTGTGCATGGGTCTAGTTTTGAAGAATGTCTACACCATTTAAGATTGGTCTTAATTAGGTGTAAAGAAAAGAACCTTATTTTGAACTGGGAAAAATGTCATTTCATGGTTAAAAAAGGAATTGTTTTGGGACATATTGTGTCAAATTAGGGGATTGAGGTAGATAAAGCCAAAATTGAATTGATTTCCAGTCTTCCACTTCCTCGAATGGTAAAAGAGGTATGTTCTTTTTTAGGCCATGTAGGGTTTTATCATAGATTCATCAAATTTTTTTGCAAAATCTCCAAACCTTTGTGTAATTTGCTTACGAAAGATACACCTTTTATCTTTGATGAAAAATGCTTTCAAGTTTTTGGGAAGCTCAAATCCCTACTCACCTCTGCACCCATCATTAGACCACCCAATTGGAATCTTCCATTTCAAATCATGTGTGATGCCTCTGATTATGCAATTGGAGCTATTTTGGGTCAACGTCTAGAAAAGTTTTCTTATGTGATATATTATGCTAGTAAAACTCTTAATGATGCTCAATTGAATTATTCTACAACAGAAAAAGAGTTACTAGCTGTGGTATTTGCATTAGACAAGTTTAGATCTTATTTATTAGGATCTAAAATTGTATTTTTTTTAGATCATGTTGCACTTAAGTATCTTCTTTCTAAGAAAGATGCTAAAGTGCGTTTGATAAGATGGATACTGTTATTGCAAGAATTTGATTTAGAAATTCGGGATAAGAAAGGATCTAAAAGTGTTGTGGCTGGTCACTTGTCTAGGCTGATAATTGAATCGGGTGACAATAACTTGCTTATCGAAGACTCATTTCCAGATGAGCAACTTATGTCTATTTCTCAATTACCTTAGTTTACTGACATTTCTAATTATCTTGCCACAGGTCAAATGCCTACACATTGAAATTAGCAAGATCGAGTAAATTTTTTAGCAAAAGTAAAGAAATTCTTTTGGGAAGATCCATACTTATTTAAGTATTGTCCTTATCAAATCATTCAGAGATGTGTTCCTAAGAATGAGAATATAGTGCTATTTCTTTTTGTCATGATCATGCTTGTGGAGGTCATTTTAGTGCTTAAAAAACTACTGCAAAAGTCTTGTAATGTGGCTTTTACTGGCCATCACTGTTCAAACAAGTCTATTTGTATTGTAGTTCTTATGAATGTTGTTAAAAATTGGGTAGTATTTCACAGAGAAATATGATGCATTTAACTCTCATTTTTATTGTTAAGATATTTGATGTTTGGGGAGTCAATTTCATGGCTCCTTTTCCTAATTCTTTCGGTAATTTATACATCTTTGTTGTTGTAGATTATGTGTCAAAATGGGTAGAAGCTCTTGCATGTAAAACAAATGATCACAAGATTATGGTAAAATTCTTGAAAGAAAACATCTTTTCAAGGTTTGGCACACCACAGGCTATCATTAGTGATGGGGGAAAACATTTTTGTAATCAGCATTTTGAGCAGTTAATAAGAAAATATGGCATTACACACACAGTTGCTACCCCATACCACCCTCAAACTAGTGGTCAAGTTGAGATTTCAAATAGAGAAATTAAAAATATTTTGAAAAAAACGATTAACCCAAGTAGGAAAGATTGATCTTTAAACTTTTTGATACTTTATGGGTTTATCGTACTGCTTTTAAAACTCCTATTGGAATGTCTCCTTACTGACTTGTGTATGGCAAGGCCTGTCATTTACCTGTTGAGTTAGAACAAAAAGCTTATTGGGCCATCAAACAATTTAACTTTGCTCTTAACAAAGCAGGTTTCCACAGGAATCTTCAACTCAATGAACCGGAAGAAATAAGGAATGTATAAGGATTGAATGAAATTTTTTCATGACAAAAATATTTTAAGAAAATCATTTAATGTAGGTAAAAATTTTCTTCTATATAACTCTTGTTTGCATTTATTTTTAGTAAAATTACGTTCTCGGTGGTCAGGACCATTCATTATTCATACTGTTTATCCACATGGTGTAGTAGAGATTGAAAATCCCAAAAATGGTGATGTGTTTAAAGTCAATGGCCAAAGATTGAAATCATTTTTAGAATTGCGCAACCCAGAGGTAGAGGAGATACTTCTACGTGATCCTATCTACCAAGATTGATTTGCTTCCTTTGTCAAAAGTTGCCACGCACACTATTTAGGTGAGATTTTTTATTATTATTTAGTTTGCATTAATTTCTTTCCTCACTATTCTTTTGAATTGCGATTTTTTTCTTGGTTTTTTTGCTTTTGATCTCTCTTCAAAAAAAAATTTAATTGAGAATGGAAGACATACTCTCAAACTTGAAAAATCATTTTCCTTCTCTTTCACCTAATGCATTGATGAAATTTTATAAAGCACGGACTGCAAGATTAAGGTTAATGATGAACATAGGAATACCTACTGATTTCCATTGGCTAATTGAAGCTAAGGTACAATTAGCAAGTGAATCTACAAATGGTTTTATTTCTTACATGCCAGGTCTAGGAAAAGCAGTTTTGCTAAAAAGCGTAGAGCTAAAAGAATAGGTGTCTACTATAAATGTGGGCGTGAAACTTGCAACACACGTTGCCGTTCTTTGTGATAGGTGCATGTAAATTGGGAAGATAAAATAAAATTCATTAAAGATGGCTTAAGTAAGGAGTCATTGGATGATGAGTTTCATTCAACATCTCTTGAGACGCATCCTAGTGGATCTGTGCATATCGAGATTGTTGGTTTATCCCCATTTTAAAAAAGAACAAAAATGATACAGTCTTAAGAATCTGACTTTAAAAGACCCTATTTGCCAATTTATAAGAAAATTGGATGGGAAGCATATCCTCAACCCTTAGAGGTCATTTAAGCTGTTATTGGACGTAAAACTAGAGGAAGATGTGAGCCACAATAATAACTACTGTACATATGCATGTGTGTCGTTATTTTTAAATTTTTCACATTTAATTTAGTTGTCATCCACCGGCCTACACATGGCTATTGTAATTATGCTGCCGTCCTATTTGTATAAGCTATTGTAAGTATGCCCTTATCTGGGTTCTATAAATGTACACATTATTACCTTTATTTTCATACTCAAAGTTAGGGTGAATACAGTTATGGAGGGAGTCGCATTTTGTCAATTTTAAAATATTTGTGTTTTTTATGGTTCTAATCTTAGAAAAAATAGAGAGTATGTGAAAGAAGCACAAAATTTGGGTATGGTACTGTCCAGGAGAAAAATTCATTTAGTCTATAGTAAAGGTTGTTGTGGGTTAATGGGTTGTGTGGCTATAGCTGCACATGTAGGAGAATGCCAAATTCTTGGTATTATTCCTACAGCTCTAACTGTATCAAACATCATTAAAAAAAATTGAGGAAGAATTTAGGGTAGCCTCTATGCATGAGCGCTTTGCTAGAATGATGAGTAACGTTGATGCTTTCATTGCCTTACTAGGTGGTTTTGGCACTCTGGAGGAAATTTTTCAAATAGTCTCCTGGGCACAACTGAATATCCACCATAAACCCATAAGTCTATTGAATGTTAACCATTTCTTTGATGGTTTGTTGTCTTTTCTTGATCAAGCCATATAACCAAGGTTTATCTCACACTCAGCACGACGGATTCTCATCTCAGCTTTAAATGCTGATGAGTTGATTGATGCATTACAAGCATATGTTCATGTTCTTGATCTAGCTATAGCTCAAATAGATTGGATGGTAGACAACCGCAAAAAGCGCAAATTGGATTTGGATCTTCATTTGTAACACCTTTTATTTGATTGAATAAATTTTTATTTTCTGGTTAGTTTACTGTAGGTTTATCTTTTCCTAGATTTCCTTCCAGGTAATATCTCTTTCAATTTTTGTTGTTTGTTTTGTGCTTGTCCTTCTTCTTTCTTCAAAAAAAACTGAGTGATGTTTTGGGAATAGGCAAAACTAGCACCAATGATGAAAATGATTTAAAGTGCTTGTAACCTTAGGAAAATAGATGAGTTCTGAGCGTTATGTGTGAACTTGAACTCAATTGAAACCTATATTTTACTTGAGAATCCTAATATCTTGAACACTTAATCTTTTACATTTGATTGATTGTTTATTCAGAAAAGATTTATGTGATTCAAATATGCTAAGTGATCTCATAAAACTCTAGAACTTATTTGATTGTCACTTGAAACGAAATTCTAGACTACTCTCTATTTAAGAAATGAATTAGGCATTATTGGAATCATTTGAGTCTTTCAAACCAACCTACACATTATGCCATCCCTAGTAACCCATTTTGAGCCTATATTTATCCTATCTTCTACACCTATATTATTATCTAGCCTTTAAACAAAAATATTTCTAACTTTTACCTTTCACTCACAGAAATAATCATTTGAAAAGCTACGGTTCATGGGTGAATGGAAGAATTTTAAAAAGAAAAAAAAGGAAAAAAATAGAACTTCCCAAATAAATAAGTTTGGGGGTGTTTACAAAAAAGAGTAGTATGAGCAAATAACATAAGGATGAGGATAAAGTTGGAGATCGAGTTCAGATGATAATATCAAAATCATTTGGGAGGACTTAAATGATCATGTATGTTATAGAGTGAATTAAGCTTTCATTAATATCCTTTTATCCACCTTTAACCTATGTCATACATTATAAGCCTAATGAAAGTCCTAATGATCTTAAATGTTATGATTAGTCTACATTAGTGGAGAGTGACATGAAAAATAAGCTTATGGAGTCTCAAATGTAAAACTCTGGAGATCTTTTTAAATATATGATTATGTAAATTTATTTGAATGCAAAAAGTCCAATGTCATAAGATTATCACACACACACACTTGGGATTCAATAGTAAGCTATATGTTGCATTTGAATTAAAATTTTACATAACCTTGAAATTATGATATTTTCCTTGGTTGCACATGTTAAGTCCTTGAAGAATGTTTAGTAAGCCAAAAACAACTCATAACTCACTCATATTTTTAATTTTGAAGTTTGTGTGTTTTGCTTAAGGACAAGTAAAAGATTAAATTTGGGGGTATTTGATGAGTGAGTTTTGTACTCATAAATTAAATATTTTTATCTTATCTTTTTGCCTTAATTAAGCATTTATCTCCCTTAGTTGTATTTAGTTTTTAATATTTTTATAGATGGGGAGAAGAATAGAAAATGGACTCAATTGGAGGAATCAAAGCTAATTTGTAATTCTTTGGAAATGATATTTATAAATCAAGCAAACAAAATAAGTTCATTAAGGATGGATGAGTAAGGAGCATTATCTTTTTGTCTCCTGAGACGCATCCTAATGGATATATGCATCAATTTAATCTTGATTTATGACCACATTTCTAAAAAAATTGAAACATAAAGATTCAAGGCAGAACACCCAATGTTAAAAATTTTGTTTGCTGCTTACTTTTCAACTTGATCTTACTACAGTATTTTGCCGTATCTCAGAAAATACGTATATATTATGTACAAAATTTGGTATATGAATAGCTGACATAATTTCATACAACATTTCTATTTATGTGATCAGCAAATTCAGACATCCAAAGGGCAAAATTTGGGTTAGAACAGAACATGTTTACTATTGCAGTTTAATCCAACCTTACTGTAGTATTTGGGCAATATTTTTGAAACTACATATTCAATGGATACGAAATTTGGTAGGTGAATGGAAGATATAATTTTCTACAACTTTTATGTTCAAGTAGTCAGCAAATTCGGAAAATAAAAGGGCCAAAATTGGGATAGAATAGAATATGTTTACTGTTGCAGTTTATCCTAACCTTGCTACAGTGGTTTGGCCATAAATCACAAAATATGTGGCCAATATTTCTCTCCCTTATATGGATAGCAAGATAATGAAAATATATACAACTCTTATGTTGATAGGAGTAGTAGATTCAGTGGTTATCAAGGAGATATATCACAATGACTTTCAGGGCACATAATGCAACACAACTTGTCAACTTTAGTGCAATTTGCTACCAACCATTTTTGTCACCTACTTCTCTTGTTTTGTCTATAAATAGAGACATCTTGTGAGATAAAGGGAGGGGATAAAGGTTGAAGAGTGAGTTTGGGAAATTTTTATTGGAGTTCTAAGAGTTTGTAATAATTTTCTCTCTTTATACATTTTGTATCTTTACTTTCTTTCATAAATTTTATCATGCTTCTTCATCTTTCATTTTGCTTTCTTACCTTAACTATGGAGAACTAATCTCCTAATGCTAAGGTGAAAGGGTGAAACTCTTGGTATGAAAATAATAATTTATCTAACTCTTAATCTCAATGTTTATACTTGATTGTATTTATCTTCTTATTTATTTTCTTGTTATTTACTTTCTTAGAAGATGGCTTTGTTGCCCCTCTATTATTTATTTTTTGCCTTTTTTGTATTTATTTTCTTGTTATTTTCTTTCTTAATGGTTGGTTTTACTGCCTACTTTATATTATTATTATTGACTTTGTTTGTATATTTTTCTTTCTTTACATCTTTTTATTTTAAATTTTGTAAAGTGCAAATCTTGATACATTGTAAACAATCTTTGGCACAATAAATACTTGAATCATTCTTGATTTATTGTAGACAATATAATGATTGGCACGATGTATACTTGAATTTATTTTACAAAAGTTATTTATTATTAGTAATACAATAAAAAGAAGACAAATACACTTTATTTGTAAATCAAAGCGCGTTTAATGTAACATATCTTTTGAATGGAACCTCATTTATGTGAGGATTCCATTTGAGTAATAAAAGAGTTAAAATTTATTATTATTTGATGTACCAAGAGTGGATCCCCTAACTTTAGCATGTTTCTTTACTTTGAATACATTCCTATTTAATTTCAGTATTTTAGTTCTTTGCATACTCTGTTCAGTACTATTCTCACAAAACAAACATTCTGGCAACTAGTTAGAAATATTTATTTTGGATATGAATTTGATTTTCTCTCAATTGGAAATCCTTGTGGGATCGACTTTGCATACCATTAAATCTATACTCTAATAGATTTGTGTGCTTGCGAGTTTTAATTAAAACAACAACAATAAGCAAATCGTAAAGGAAATGAAAAATTAGACTGAACCCATGCATTTGAATAACCTACGCATCTGAAAAGTGAACCCACGCATTTGAATACTGAACCCCCCACGCGCATAGTCACAGTAAAGGCATCTGAATCCCGCACACAAGACCCCCAAAATTTCCTTTCCCGCGAACAAGAACCCCTCCCCTAAAATTTCCTCACTATAAACCATCACCTCACAAACGGGTACAATAGAGGCATCTGAACCCCGCGCACAAGACCCCTAAAATTTCCTTTCCTGCAAACAAGAACCTTGCCCCCAAAGTTTCCTCACTAGAAATCATCACCTCACGAACGGGAATATCTGAGGCATCAGAACCCCGCACCCAAGACCGCCAAAATTTTTATAAAATTAACTGTAGGTTGGCTTTCAAATGTTGTTTGATTCTGTAAAATTAACTTAATGATTTGTAATGTTTATGTTCAATTTTGATTTGATTATCTGAAAACAACATTGTTTAGGTGCTGGTGTATGAAGCATTTTTGGATATTTAGATATGCTTAGTTGTGAATTATGCTCGGTTGTGTATGATTGCTATGATGGGTTAGTGTCAATGTTGATTATTTTGAGTGTTGATATTGATTATACTAGGTAAAGCTACTGAGTTCATTATTTGTAATGACAGAGCTCATCTTCTGCAATTATGCCTTCACACTGATAGTAGTAGACAGGAAATAGTTGCAATAGTTGTTAGCCTTAAGTTGGAAACATCATGAATTTGGTTACATGAAAGTGCTTTGTGTTTGTCTTTAGTCCCAAATGCTAGCCAAAATGACCATTTTCAGAATTCTACCATCTCTTGTAATTCTATTTTATTTTTGAAACATTAGTGGAAAAGAAGCTTTGGAGCTGGAATCTATTAGGTTGCTTGACACTTTTTGGCTCTTTTCTTTGATAGATAGCAAGATTTAGACTTTAGACTCCTCTGGGACTTATTCCTATAAACTTTATTTTAAATCCCTTACTCTCCAAACAAGGACAACTTTTTCTTTTTCTAAACTCTTTTAAACTGAGGTTCTGGCAATTATCTACAAGAAATTTGTTGATGGCATCAACAAAATGGGAAGCTTTGTTATGTCTTGTCCATGTCCTTTAGTGATGATGGGCTTTTTCTGTACTTGATATATGAACTGGTTTTGAAGGTTGAGAAATCCTATATTCGATGCCTTATGAATTTGAAGGTTAAGATTAAGCAAGAATTCTAGATGGTGATATTTGGAACAACATTGATATTGTCTTAGGTAATTAATATATAAGTGCCATTCAATGAGTAATTTCTTTATGATAAATAATTAATCTTTTTTTATGAAAGTAATTTATAACTTTTTCAAATCATATATTGAAACCTCTTTTGTTTCAATTATGCTTATGCTGAATAGAGATGTCCTTTTTGAAAAAACTTGTGGAGAGGAAAATATGCTCAATGATATGGTTGAGACACTAGTTAGATGGTTCATGGCTAAATATATTTTATGTCATTGGATTCATTCTGATGCCAATAGAGGGTTCTTCCTGTAATAAGCACCCTATACTTTGTGCTAGGTCTTGCATTTCTATGCTCTCATTTTTACTATCCATATTTTTACTTTTTATAAATATGTGCTTTTATTACTTTTTATTACTTTTACTTTGTGCTACTTCCTTCCTTTCATTTTATTTGCCTTTTGAGGTAGAGTTAAGTCTTGAACATTCTACACTGAAAACTCAATATTTTATTCCAAGTTTAGGATACCTCTCTAGTTGTGAGTAGGTAAAGGCAGAGGAGCCAGGGTTGAGCAATCACCCCCTGGCTCTCCTTACCTGGGTTGTAATCTAAATGATCCATCAAATCCTATCTTTTTATGATTTTATTCACAAGATTTGACAAACTTACTTCGAATTTACAGGGGTTTATTGTGGAAACCTTACTAATTTCTCATAGCAATATAACTAGCGTATCTTATATATATAGTTCACTCTTTTTTTCCTTGTTTTTTTAGATGGTTATGAGGTATACTAAAATAAGGACTTCGTCCATGAAACAAGATGAATATAATGGAAATATGTATAGTAGCCTCAATTAGTTGTGATAGTGATTGGGTTTCCTAGTTTTAAATTTGCATCAAGAAATAGGGTGCGCGTTGAGTTGTAGTTGAGGAAAGAATTCATGCTTTGGTTATCAGTCCTCTTCATGACCGCATGGTTGGTGCATGTACTTGGATTATTTAGAGCAACATATTAAGTCTAAGCAAGAACTAAGAAGAACAAGAAATCATGTTCTTTTATTGAAGTTTCAATTCTTAAAACACCCTCTTGATGATTGTTTGATATGTATTGATTAATTAATCACAATGAGATGACTGTGTCATATATATTCCAGGAGATAAATATCAATTTAATCTGGCAACAGCTCCATGATTTATGGGTCTTATATATATATATATATATATATATATATATATATATATATATATATATATATATATATATATATATGCATCTGTACATTTAGGTGGCCTTATCACAAACTGTTACCATAAATTTAGAATTTTGAAAGTTAAGTATGAAAACTGAGGAGATATTTTATATATTTTTTGTTTATAAGAAGTAGGTAAATTAAATTAATTATCAACTGCATGTACTTTATATTTATATAAATGTTTATATTCAGTTTAGGTAGATTTAGTATATTAAAAAATAAATAAATCAGATTAATTATAAAATGATACATAAATACATGAAAAAGATTTTGTTTCTTCCTTGCCTTCAAATGGAAGAGAACACAAGTTTGCTATAAATGGGCATTCTGGGATTCTGGGCGTGCCTGTGGTTAGCAATTGAAATTTAAGCACCGTGAGAAATGTGGCCTCAATTTCCAAGGCATGCCCCATATTTCTTTTCTTCTCCGTTCATTTACTCTCATTTTGTTTAACTCAAGATTCTATTCTCCTTAATTAATAATTATTTCGAATAGATAAAATTAAATTTATTGTATTTATATGATAATTTTTTTTTAATTTTAGATTTAAACAAGCATGTTGAATTTTTTTATTTTAAATTTAATCAAAATATAATACAATTCAAATATTAATTTTTTAATTCAAATGTTGTTTAATTAGATTAAGTAATCTAATTAATTTTGACTCGATTCTGGTTCAAATAGAAAAAGAAAAAGGAGACTATTTGCCTCTATTTTACTACCTCCCAAGTTGATTCTCTTTTTTCATTTATCGATAACATGTTGATATTTTATTTTGACAGGAGCTATAGTTCAAGAGTTGCTTTAACCCCTCTTTCGTTTGTTTGTCTTTTATTTTTCAAGTTTTGTGATAAGGTGATACAAATTAATTATAATAATTAATTAATTTAAATAAAATTTAAGAATACTCTAACTGTAATATAAATTTAAAAAATTGATCTTTTCAATCCATCAAAGATTGGCTATGGCCGATGGTTTAACCATATATAATATGTTTATTTCTACTATTAAACTAGCTCTTTCAATTAATTAACTTAAAACTTTAAGTTTAAAGCAATAATTTAATTTCTTATTGTTAACATAAATTAGTTAAAAAAGAGAAAGGAATATAATATCTATCTTTATAATTATGCATAAAACATAATTTTATCTAAATGCAATCATCAAATGTATTTAAATCTTGCAAAAATTATAGAACATACAAAAATTTGTTAATAATATTATTTGTTATATACTCTTCTGTCTATTTGTTTATGTATAAGATTTCAAGAAGAATAAGAGAGGATAAAATTTGACGGTGGCTAGGTTATGGTTTCCCATTGAAGAGCATAACATGAAAATTTTCATCCTTACTAAGTCTAGGGACATAGGCTCTCACACTAGTATGATTGTTGTATTATGCTATTGGAACCTTATCTAGCATTCTAGACCAATAGTTTCAATTCATTTACTAGTTGGATCATCTATGTAGGCAATACTATTGATATATTGAGTACATATCTATAGCCCTAAACCCACCATTTTAGATGATATACAAACTATTAGTTCTAGTAAGTGCTTGGGGGTCTTTGTAATAAGTTATCTTCCTAAATATTCGTGTGTGCTCTCTTACATAACAAGTTTTCTTCCTAAAGATTATTTCATATGAATGTGATCTCAACTACCTCTTTGTATCTTTCTTTTTCTAATAGTTTTGGCAACATGTTCCAATTTCTAGTACATTTGGCAACATGACCTCATTTCATTCAATTATTACTACACATATACTTTGTTTTGTCTAAATACCTTGTTCTTTTTCTTTTCTAATTGCTCACTTTGACTCCATCCAAAATTGTATGACAACTAATGGACAAGAGTTGGTTGAAAGTTGGGAATAGAGCTGATCGAAGGTATATAAAAAGGGTGGATGATTTTCTTGAGTAGTCATATAGTCAACCAAGGGTGGGATGCAGAATTAGGTCCTCATGCAAAAAATGTAGAAACGTAGTGTTCAAGGTTAGGCATGAAGTACGGTTTGATATGTTGAAGAATGGTTTCTAGCAATCTTATGAGGTTTAGGATCGTCATGGAAAAGTTGTAGGGATAACTTCATATCCCTTTGATGAAGGGAATGAAGAGGATGACATCATTGGAATGATACAAGATGCATATGGAGTTGCAAACACATAATAGATGAATCCTCATGTAGAAAATAATGAAGAGCCAAATTTTCATACAAGAAAGTTTTACGACTCACTGAAAGATGCCAAAACAAGTCTATATCCAAATTGTGATAAGGTGTCAAAGTTATCGTTCATCATTAGGCTACTTAATTTAAAGTGTCTTAATCATTGGAGCGATAATTCTGTGGACATGTTGTTAGACTTATTTAAAGAAGTTTCGTTAGAGGGTTCCCAAATACCTAATTCCTACTATGAAGCCAAGAAGATTATTCAAGACTTGGGGTTAGACTACACAAAAACAGATGCATGTAAGAATGACTGTGTTTTATATAGGAAAGAACATGCTATTGCACTATCATGCCCTAAGTGCAAGTTGTCTAAATGCAAATCAAATGGGAAAAAAGGCAAGAAAGAAGCACACAAAGTGTTGCAATATTTTCCAATTAAGCCCAAGGTTGTAAATATTATACATGGCAAGGCACATTGCCAAAGATATGATGTGGCACAGAGAAGAACATGTTGATAATGGTGTGTTAAGGCACCCATCTGACTCTGTTGCCCGGAAGTCTTTCGATGAGAAACATCTTAATTTCGCAGGGGATCCTAAAAATGTTAGGATGGGATTAGCAAGTGATGGGTTCTAACCATATAGAAACATGAGTGTCAACCATAGTATCTGGCTAGTTGTTTTTGTACCATATAACTTGTCCCTTTAGAAATGTATGAAACAACCGTACTTCATGATGGCACTTCTTATCCCAGGTCCAAAGTCTCCAGAAGATGATATAGATATATATTCGGAATCAATGATTGAGGAACTCAAATAATTATGGGAGGAAGGGGTGGAGACATGTGATGCTCATTCATAGTCAAATTTCAATATGTGAGATGTGATCGTGTGGACAATAAATGATTTTCCTGTATATGGCAATCTTTCAGGTTGGTCAACAAAAAGAAAATTGGCATGTCCTTGTTGCCACAAAGATGCCCACTATGTATCATTAAGAAGCAAACTATGTTACATGAGCCATCGTTGCTTCTTACCAGCTAATCATATTTGGTGTCAAAATAAAAGGGATTTTGATGGTAAAATAGAAAATAATACTACACATACATATTTGACTGTGACGAAGTGCTTAAACAACTATAATTCTTGCCCAATGTGACGTTTGGAAAGGGTTAGAAACGAATGCGTGACCAATCAAGTCTTTTATAATTGGAAGAAAAATAGCATCTTCTTCCAATTACCTTATTGGAAAACACTTCTACTACGACATAATCTTGATGTTATGCATATTGAGAGAAATGTGTCAGACAACATTGTATCTACAGTAATGGATATGGTTGGAAAGACAAAAGACATAGAGAAGAGCCGCTATGATTTGATGGATATGGGAATTAGATCAGGTTCGCACCCTATTGAGGACGAGAATAATATTTTGCTACCAACAGCATGCTACGTGTTATCACCACAAGAGAAGTTAAAGGTTTGCAACTTTTTGGTAGAGCTAATCCTGATCGATTTTTTTCCAATATTTCAAGGTGTGTCAATGTAAAGTCCAGTTTTTTTTTTTGATACACATGTTAAATACGTCATATGTATAAACACAATATATATATATACATATTTATTACAAACATCATACATGTCATAATTATACAATACAACATTTCAAAACACAATATACATGTTTACATATATATTACAAACCTCACGCATATTATATTTATACAATACAACATTTCAGTATATAATTAAGAGTCTTTATACAGCACTTCACCCTTGAAATGCAAAGGGTGAGGAGGTGGTGCTGACATCTAGATCTCCATCTGAGTCTTCAAGTTACTTTCAATTCTTAATTCACTAACAATCAAACTACCAGGGATAGTCATAACTGATAATTTCAAATTTCTGAATTCCTCAATTAGCTCAATTTCTTTTATCAGTATTTGACTTAAATGCAACGACTTCCGGCTCAACGCATCAGCTACTACATTTGCCTTCCCTAGGTAATATTTTAATTCAAATTTGTAATCATTAATGAATTCCATCCACCTTATTTGCCTCATATTCAATTCTTTTTGGTCAAAGAGATACTTTAAACTATTGTGGTCACTACATATTTCAAATACAGCTCCATACAAGTAGTGTCTCCACATCTTCAGGGAAAAAAATATTGCAGCTAACTCTAAATCATGAGTAAGATAGTTCTCCTCATGGGGTTTCAATTGTCGAGATGCATAAGCAACTACTCTACTTTCTTGCATCAAAACACAACTTAAACCTTTCTTGGAAGCATCCGTATAGACTACAAAGCATCCAGAAGGGTTAGAAACAATTAGAACAGGTGGAGAAGTCAATTTGACTTTAAGCTCTTGAAAACTATTCTCGCATTCTTCAGTCCAGTTAAAGAGACTTCCTTTTCTGGTCAATCGAGTCAAAGGCAAATCTATTTGGGAGAATCCCTATATAAACCTTCTATAATATCCTGCTAAACCCAAGAAACTTCTAATTTCAGTCACAGTTTTTTATCTCTCCCATTTTAGCACTGCTTCAGTTTTACTGGGATCCACCGACACACCATCTTTAGAAATTACGTGACCCAAAAACTTCACTTCTTCCAGGTAAAATTCACATTTTTCCAACTTAGCGAAAAGTTTCTTTTCCTTCAAAACCTAAAGTACTAATCAGAGATGCTGGTTGTGTTCTTCCTCACTCTTAGAGTAGATTAAAATATCATCTATGAACACTACTACGAATTGATCCAAGTAGGGTCTAAAAATGAGATTCATATAGTCCATAAAGACTGTAGGTGCATTTGTGACCCCAAAAGGCATGACTAAAAATTCGTAGTGTCCATACCGAGTTTTGAAAGCTGTTTTTGGAATGTCTTCTTCTTTAACTCCGATCTAATGATATCCTGACCTCAAGTCTATCTTAGAAAAAATAGTAGCTCCCTTTAATTGATCTAATAGATCGTATATTCTAGGCAATGGATACTTATTCTTAATAGTCGCCTTATTCAATTACCTGTAATCAATACACAATCTCAAACTGCCATCTTTCTTCTTTACAAATGATACAGGCGCTCCCCAAGGTGATACGCTAGGTCTAATAAAATTCTTTTCTAACAGCTCTTCAATTTGCTTCTTCAACTCTTGTAGTTCCACAGGAGACATTTTATAGGGAGTGATAGAAATAGGCCTCGCCTCTGATGCTAGATCGATGGAAAATTCCACTTCTCTCTTCGGTGGAGGTTCAAAAATTTCAGAGGAAAAAACCTCTGGAAATTCATGGACTACTGGAATCTCAAGCAGTTCCCGTTTCATACTCGGGTTGATGGTATACAAGAAAACACACTTCAAATCTGCATCCCTCATCTCCTTATAGAGTCGGTAAGCACAAATAATGCTATACTTTTGGTCCTCCGGTGGGTCCGAGAGAAACTCAAAAGTCTTATTGTAGCAATCCAGTAGGACTCAGTTCTGACTTAACCAATCCATACCCAAGATGACATCTATACCGTCCAGAGGTAGACAGATCAGATCCACTACAAAGGATATGTCATTCAATACAATGGGACAATTCAAACACACTGAGGAGGTAATTATTTTTCCTCCTGTAGGTTCACCACCGCTAACTCATATGGTAACTCTGCAATCGAGTGTTGTAATTTCCACACACATTTTATTGCTATGAAAGAATGCCTCGCGCCAGAATCAAACAATACATTCAGAGACAAATTGTTGATACAGCACGTACCTTGCATCAAATCAGGAGTTGTTTTTGCTTCAGCACCGCTCAAGGTGAAAACTCTTCCTGTCGTTTGTTGAGTTCGTGCAATACCTTTCCCATTTCCTAGTGGACAATATCATGACATGTGCCCCTTCTGTCCACATTGGTAGCAAGTGACTGAATCAAAATAACATGATTTATTCCCATGGAATTTCCCGCATTTTCCACACTGACCCATTGCCAAATTTTTCAGATAAGGTCTGGGTTCCACAGTTGCTGGATGTTTACCTCTCATGATATTCTTCCCTCCGGTATTTCTATCCATAACTGAGAACTCTCTCTTCTGCTTCCACTGAATCCGCCTCTCCTTTTCATCCTCGACTGCTTTTAGACTTGTCACCAGCATCCGACATTTATTTACCAACGAGGCATATTCCCGAATCTCTAATGCCACCACAGCATTTCTAAGCTTCGGGTTCAATCCTGATTCAAACTTCACTGCCTTCCAAGCTTAATTTGGATTATTCTTCAGAGTACTTGAGAACTTAGACAGTTCTTCAAACTTGTTAATATAGTGCTCAATGGTCCCATTTCCCTGTCTAAGCTGAAGAAACTCAATCTCTTTCTCGACTCTCACATTACTGGGAAAATATTTATTCAAAAAAGTCTCTCAAAACAAGTGCCATGCAATTTCTCTGTCTTGATGTAGCAGTAACTCTTTAGCTCCTCTCCACCAGTATTTAGCTTCTTCCTTCAGCATATATGTCCCAAAATTGACCTTCTGCTCATCAGAACAATTTAAAACTTCAAAAAATTTCTCGAGTTCCGTCAGCCATCTCTCAGCAACTATTGGGTCATATGCACCCACAAAAGACGGAGGTCGCGTTCCCATAAATTCAGACCATCCATTACCATTTCCAGATCAATTTCCATTTCAGTTTCTTTCATTTCCCCTAACCTCGTCATCATTATTAATATTATGAAGATGCTGCAGAATCTGATTCGTAGCAGCTACTTGAGCTTGAATAGCTGCGGCTATGTTATTTAAGGTAGCATCTGCGCTGCCTGGCAGATTCCTTCTTGGTGGTGCCATAACTCACTGTATTAGTAAAACAAAATATCAGTCACTATTGAGGTGATCAAGTTCAACAGCAGTTCAAAATTTTACAGTAATTATCACACTACACAAGATTATAAATAGGAAATACTAGTACTTTCCTACTGTTTTTATCCGCTACCTTACACAACGTTTCCACATAACTATTCAAGACTCCTTTAAGTCAATCTAGGTGACCACCCACCCCATGGTCACCTAAGATCGACTGCTCTGATACCCATTTTGTAACGTCCAGTTTTTTTTTCAATACGCATGTTAAATACGTCATATGTATAAACACAATATATATATATATATACATATTTATTACAAACATCATACATGTCATAATTATACAATACAACATTTCAAAACACAATATACATGTTTACATATATATTACAAACCTCACGCATATTATATTTATACAATACAATATTTCAGTATATAATTAAGAGTCTTTATACAGCACTTCAACCTTGAAATACAAAGGGTGAGGAGGTGGTGATGACATCTAGATCTCCATCAGTAACGCCATTTTGTGTTACATCTCATTTCTTTTTATCTGAACATAACACCACAATAATAGTGAGAACAAAGGTTCCTAGTAGACTTAACATAAATAAAATATGATGAAAAAAATTAGGAGTTATGTTTAGCTGTATAAGCTACAGAGAAATATCAATATTTTGAGATAAAATCATAATTTTTGTTTATGCATAATTATCATACTACACATGCACTAAAAATCTATTTTTTTTTAATGCTCAGCCATATCACAGCTTTTAATTTACTCATTTGCTATATGTATAGTGACCGATCGACTATAGTCACAATAAGTGATCAGGGAATGTGAGTATATCACCCTCCTGCTCCCTCACATTACCACTGTCACCCGGTTGGAGCGGCCCTCCCTTGCCTCACTCAAGTTAATAGGGCATCCCCTACTCGGTACTGTCTCAAGCCATACAACTCGTCGATATTCATCCATACATATAAATGTATATATATAAATTCTTATTCATCAAATACAATACATAACTATCAAGCAACTCGTCATGAGCTTTACGCTTGCCATTTAATTACTTTCATAATATGATGCATCATTTTTATACAAAATGATTAATAATATAATTCATTTTAAATTAAATAAAGATAAAGAGTAATTTTTGATACCAAAATCATCATTTTAAAAGTATTTTTCTTGAATATATGTTTCTTAAAAATATTACAACAAATAAGATTATTTTTAGACATAGAATAGTGAAAAGTATGATAATCTAGCACCCAACACGGCCTGGCCAAATTCAAGACACGGCCATGCTTGAAAAATACTTCAAACATGCTTAAAACAGCCCCGAACACGGCTTACCTGTGTTGAAGCAACCCAGAACACGGCCTGACCGTGTTCTGTGACCTTTCTTCACTTATTCCATAATATCTCCCTCATACAAACTCTGATTGAAGTGATTTCAAATCCTATAGGAAGCAAAGAAAATGATCCACAACTTTTATGTTTATATTGTCTTCAAATTCTCTACGGATTATTCCCAGAAAATAAAAATAAAAACACTTATTTTTACTATGCTGAATTCCGACCTCTGCTCAATTAATTAGCCATATCTCCCTCATATGAACTCCAACTTAAGTAATTTAAAGCCTATAGATCCGTGAGACATATATCTACAATTCATATTCTGACCATTTCTTTAAAATCCTTACCAAATTTTCCCAGAATTCCAAAAACCGAAACTTCCCCAATTATTCCGAAATTCAGCTTAATTTATCTTCTCCTTTGATTTTCTTTTATATAATCCCATGCACCCATATGCATGTCCAAACATCCAAAACATAATTTTATATAAATATTCAGACCACATGTTATCCAAAATCACATCTAAACAAATCTAAAAATGTATATATAATCTTATACAAAATTCATTAATAAATGTTAAACCTACCTCAAATTCCTTTAAACTCGGTGCTTGATTCATTGATTTCTCTTTACGCTTCCTTCTCCTTCTTCTTCCTCTTTCTCTTCTTCCTCTTTCTCTTCTTCTTCTTCCCCTTTTCTCTTCTTCCCCTTTCTTTTTCTCCTTTTCTTTTTCTTCTCTTTTCTTTTTCCCCTTTTCTTTTTCTTCTCCTTTTCTCCGTCACTCCCTCCCCTTCTCCTTCTTATCTTCCCATTATTTTATTTTATTTTATTTTATTTTTTCCCTACTTACCTACCACCTCTTTATCTCCAAAATACCCTTGCCATCATCCATAATTACACTAATGCCATCCCCATAAGTTACATAAATTAAATGTGATTTTAACCATTTCTACTATCTTATTTGACTTAAGTAAAAATAATTTAATCCTCCCATGAGATCCAAAATCCGTTCTCCTCTCTGAAAGAAATAAATTTCAATTAGTAACATAAGAAAAATCGGGGATGTTACAGTCAATATTGCAGAAAGAAAGATATATAGAATAAAGTGTCACGGCTATCACATTTTACTACAGGAGCTATTTCCAATTGCAATTCGTGGGTTGTTGCCTAAGGAGGTCAGTGATCCTATAGTAGAGTTGACTAATTTTTTAAGACTTTGTGCTTAAAATGCTTAACCATGGAAGACCTAGATTCAATTGAAAAAAAAATTGTCGTTACCTTGTGTAAGTTGGAAATTATGTTTCCTCTGGTATTCTTTGATGTCATGGTCCATCTACCAATCCACTTAGCAAGAGAGGCAAAGATTGCAAGATCTGTCCAATACCAATTGATGCATCCAATTGAGAGGTAATATTATCAAAACTATACAATTTTATTGAGTTGCATTTAGTATTAAAAAACCAATTAATTTGTCATTTTTATTTATAGGTATCTACACACACTAAAGTCATATGTTCACAATAAAGCTCGTCCAGAAGGCTCAATTGCCGAAGGCTATTTAGCTTATAAAAGCTTGATATTCTGCTCAAGATATTTGAGCAATATTTCAACAAAATTCAATAGAGCTCCAAGAAATTATGATGAAAATATGACAGCTTGTCAGAGGTCAATATTTGGTCAAATTGGACAGTTAGGAGGTGCCAGCAAATTGATTTTTCTCTCTGACAAAGAATTTGATCAAGCTTCTCTATATGTGCTACAAAATAATGAAAAAGTTTGGCCGTTCATAGAATATGCACACTATAGTTTGCTAGCAATTAAATAATTGGTAAACCAAACTCTAATACATGGAATGACACAATTAGTAGGGAGCATGAAAGGGAGCTCCAAACACAGGCATCAAATGTTGATTCAAGGCACATTAAAGAGTTTCCTCAATGATTTAATCATCTAGTAAGTATTTTATAAGTAGGTTAACTAATGCATTATATTATATGTTATGTCATAACCTTTCGATGTTACTTTTTGACAGGTTACGAAGCCTGGTTCACATTAGCGAGGAGACGATGAGCTACTTAGCTTAGCCATTGATCCTCAAAGAGTAGTATATAGCTATACAACAATTTTGGTCAATGGATTTAGGTTTCATACAAGAGATTGTGAATCTTAAAGAAAAATCTAAAATAGCGGAGTTCTTGTGAGGGGGGTGATTTAGATCCTGAGAAGGAATATTATGGCATCCTCAAGGATATTTATGAGCTTTTTTATGTGGGGGATATGAAAATACATCTCTTTAAATGTCATTGGTAGAATGCTGCTCATTTAGGAAGAAGACATAAAGTTGACAGATATGGATATACAAGCAGAACAAGTTTTCGATTTGAATGATATTGTTGATTGAGATTGGCTTGTTGTTATGAAAACAAACCCCCGTGACCTTTTCAACATGCCTTCTAAACATGATGTAGGTGAATCATTGTTTGCTAAAAACATTTACCAATAGGATGAGGTTGAACATAATGAGTTTATTTGTAATGACAACCAGAATGACATTGCAGTGTTATTATGGAGGGACAATATTCAACCTCAAAGTGTTAATCACCAAATTGAGGGAGGAAGTGTCAGGGAGATTAACTTCATCAATGACAATGAAGAAGGGGAGACCACAAACGAAGAGAGTGATGAAAGAGACTTTTTATCTAAAAACTCTATATGAAATGCTGTGGAATGTAATTGGTATATATAATGCACACTATCCTTGTTAAAAATACTAGTTTAATTTAGTGTAAAACATTATATCTATAATATACATATTATTGGTAAATATACTTTATGTGAAATGCTATAGAATGTAATAGGTATGTACTTTGTCATCCTATATTTTGCTTTATATTGGATTCTTTTCATTTTTTGTCTAAAGTGTTGATCACTAACAACATGATCTGTCTATTTCTAGTAGGTTGATTTTCAAAGATGGCAGGAAGAGCAAGAGGTGGATGCGGTGGTCGCAAGTATAGATGTGTCAAATAGAGTGGTTCTAATGAAGGAATCCCACTGTCGTGTATATAGCCCCATTTGGGAGAGACTGAGGCACAACTCACCCCACCAACCTCTTAGCGTTCAATTAGCAATTCAAGTATGTAAATAAAATACTTTACAAAGTCAATTAAAATTTCTTATTTTGTGCCTAATACTTTAGTTCATTGTGGTTCACAGCTTCTTGCAGCACAAGATGAAATGTAAGGGGATCATACAAATGTATTAGTGTAGACTCGAAGACAAAAAAATGGACAAAAAATCCAAATTGTGATCCCTGACGATATTCTTCAAGTCGTGGGAGACAAATCAAGAGAACTTGTTAATTACATCAGACACATAGCACAATCCACTAGTCCTTTGAAAGAGTGGGACTGGACCAAAATTTGGGAACAGTGTGGCGAACAAATCTTGTTGCAAGTGAAGGTAATAATTAGCATAATTGTTTGTCAAACTTATATTCAGTTCTTGAATTTAACAAATTTGAGTTTATTGTTGTAGGAAAATTTTGAGATTGGTGTAAGTATGGAATAGTGATTTGATGCGTTCATCAATGCCACCGCACAAAGATTGTACAAAAATTAAATGAATTTCTTGCACATATTCTACTCCTAGTACAACACTGATGAAGAGAGACTAGCACATTCACCTCCCACAGTCAACAATGATGAATGGAGGCACTTGGTTAGTTTTTTTGCCTCTGATGAATTTAAGGTATTATATAATACCATATTTAAATAGTGATCTATTATGAAATGTGCAACTAAACTACTTATAAAGTCACATCCATGGCAAAAGTTCAACAAATGCACAGAACAGGGCTAAACAGTTAACAAAACATACGTGCGATTCTTGATCATTTGCAGAAGTTGAGGAATAAATGGTCATACTTTAGAATAACTTATTCTTATATATAATCTTATATGCATGTTTTATTTATCATTATATGACAATTATGTTTTATTATAGAGAAATCTTGAAACTGGATATAAGCCTCTAATTGACCAGATATAGGAGATACAGCATACCTGTAAGTCGAAAGAAAGGGAAGTTATATGGTCAGATGCAAAGTCCCATGCAGTTCATGTATACTTAAATTTTATTAAGTTTTACCTTATATAATTTATATTTTTTGTTCTTATTCTAACTCTGCTTTGTTTTAAGCGTATGCCCAACTGAAAGAGATTGTAACCAAGCAATATGAAGAAGATACTCTTGGTATGACCAATGACAAAATGTTGACTCAGATTCTTGTTCAAAGGATGGGGTACTTTCGCAATAAAGGATACAGGGCTAGACCTCCCACTAAGAGAGCTGCTAACCAAATCATTCCCTAACACCTTGAAGAGAAAGAAAGGAAAACATGTGAAAAGGTTGCTACAGAATTATGTGAGGAGATGAGATTATGAGAAGAAAGGATGCAAGCACAGTTTGAGGAAAAACTACAGTCACAGATAACCTCTTTAATCACATCCCTCCAATAGGTATTAATATGCATATACTTCTCTTAAATTTAACAGTTCAGTCATTTGCACACACTATTTTTCAATAAGTGGATAATGTATATATTGCACAATAATATTTGAAAAGTTAGAAGATATGCTTGTCATTTGATAATCATTTTGAAGTCAGAATATTTTGACGTGGTGTTAACAAAATATGACATTGTACTGATTGTTGTAGGTTTCTATGGATTGTCATCTGTTATGACTTATGAAGATATTTGATCATTGTTTTATTATGAGAAGTAGTGATAATTTGATTGTTGTTTCGATGTCACAATATATGATTTGTACTTATTTTCTCCCACATTAGAAGAATTCAAATATGTTGCATGGCTTACCTTATACTGATTTGGTCTTGTGTTGGTGGACTTGCAAAATAGATATGCAATGTCAGAACGCAAGTGCACGTGTCGTGACCAAGTAATAAAGTGATGAGTGAGTATCGTCCCACGAGGAATGAACTAAAACTATTATAGCGAGTTCTGCTGTGTGAAATGCTGTAGCAAAAATAAGATGGTTCACAAGATAAAATAGAGGTAGATCAATTAAATGCAACTATAACTAAGATGAGGGGTACTAGGGTGTAAAAGAAAATGATATTAGGTGATCTAGGGTTGCTCAGGGTTGCCATGAACTACAGCACTCATATTTGCTCTAGGGATTGCTGCAGCAATTGCTCTAAGTGCTAAGTTCAGTCTCGAATGGAGTCTTCCCATACTTCCATTCCTTGCAATTCTAAGGTTCAGACACGCATTCTTGCATCAGTCCTCTCCCCCGAATTGTGCATAAAGCTCCACTATTGGACTAATGGGGTACCCATACATCCCTATATGGGCTAACCCCATACATTCAACTATTTCCCAGCCTCCATTACCCTTCCAGGTGAATATTGGCCTTGATCTTCCTCCACTAAACTTCCGTTATCAGGGGAAATTAAAATATAAACACAGTTGAATGTTGAAACGAAACTGCAGCGAAATGTGTTGTTAATAAAAATGTGCTCAAGTTCATTACAACCCTTATGCAACCCTAGCTAGAAATTAGCCAAGCCTCATGGTTACACTAGTTACAAATATCCCAAAAACACTGGTATGCATCCTAAGTGATATAAATAAAAATACAAATTCAGTTCTTTTTGATAAAAACAGTAAAAATCACAACAGGGATCAATGAAAAATCTGAAATTGCTAACTGTCCCCTTCTCTAATGCTTCACCATCCGGTGTCAATGCATCCTAGGCTGTGGTTTTTCTCTCCCTAGTAGTTCTTTTTTTCTTCCTCCCGTTCGTCCTCCCTCCTACTTTTTTATTAGTGGCTCTACTTTCTGCCCTTTTTATAGTCAGGCCTTGTGGTCGCAGTAAGTGGCCTGACTTCTGCTGACATTCTCCCTGCTTTGTATCCAGCGTCTCTGTGTCAGCTTTTTTTTTCTCTACTTTCAGTAGTGGAGGCCATTCTGCATCAACCCAACCAGCAGCTTGCAATGTCAGTTGGTTGCTGCTTTCTCCTGCTAGGTGGGTGGCTGCACCTGCTGTGCAGCTCTGCTCCTCTGCCACCTGCGCCATATCAAATAGAATTAGTACCTCATATTAAAAAGGGGCCAGCTCACTCAATATCACTCGGGTTTCTGCCATAATTGCAACATATGCTTACTGAATTGCTACAACAAACGGGGTGGATGATATTATATCTAAGGGAGTCATCCCATTCAATTTAATCCGAGAATAAGAGTGGTTAATACATCAAAACAACTCAGTAAACATACTTGGAAAGCACGTAGAAACTGCAATAAATTGTAGTTATCAAATCCCCCCAAACTTAAAGGGTTGCTTGTCCCCAAGCAATTTTGTTCTGTTCACCACACCTCTTTCAATTAATTCCAGTTCTTCTCTCCTGCCTAATTCCATATAGTCCTACTGATAGCTCTCAACTCTCAGGATTGTTTCCATATAAGAAACACCACAAGCCTTCTTCCCAATCTCAACCAAAACCTTCCTTAAAGTTGTGTGTGTGATATGGACAGTTTTCCCAATAGCCACTTGGGTCAATATCAGCCAGAGTTCCTAAGATTTTTATGCTAATATATCAAGCTTCCTTCCTTAGGATAAGTTGGCATACTTCATAAGCACAGCCAGGGCTAAAAATATGGGGGTAGTTTATTGATTTCCTTTCTCTCTTTCTATATATATATATATATATATAAATTTGTTAATACAGATATTATTTTAGCAGAGGTCATTAGTTCCTTTGGACGCGAATGTCAACATGTGTTGATGAAGACACCCAGTTACTCAGCCTTATCACCCTTATCCCACTCATACTCTATGTCCTTGTTTTACGCAAAGGTACACATGGGGCTCATGCATACCCCTGGTTACTAAGGAACTACAAACGCATTAGAGTGTCCAAAATTCTCTCTTTTCCTCTACTTTCCCTCAAACTTAAGCCTTTTTGACAATAAACTTATGCCTCTTTCCTAATTCTGCAGAAGACTCTCAATATTAGCTTTAAAAATTTTAAGTCCAATTTCTGAAATCACCAAGTTTCTTTTGAAAAACTGTCCATATTCCTGTGCTCATTAGAAGAAGGTTCTATGTGTGATTGGGTAAGGGTGTAGGTCTCCTATCCTGGTTTTAGTGCAATTCCCAACCCTCCTCATAGAGTATTCCAAAACTACAGCAAGTTATGAAATGTACAGACTCCTCTCTCTATGTTTTTTTTAGGGTGTACATAAAACAGGCAGTAAGACAGGCAACAGCAAGTCATAATATGGTCTTTAATAACACAGTCAGGCAGAGGCACTAATAAACCAAAGCACAAATAAACAAAAACACACAATAAACAAAAACAAGGCCAACATATGCTTCAGCAAATAATACAGCAATAACTAAAACAACACTAAGTCAATTCTCCCGCAGATGCCACAGTAAACATTATATCACACCCCCCCCCCAAACTCAATGATGAGCAGTGTCCCCACTGCTAATTAAATTGCCAAAAACACAAAAGACACCAATCAAAAACAGAAGCAAAGCCAAAGAAATTCTAAATGCAGCAGAGAAAGAATAGGGGATAAGGGAACTTTCTAAGGGTGCTTGCAGGGATGCTGCAGCACCCTAGGGGCATTGACCCCAAGAAGACCTTGAAGAGCTACGGAGCCCACTCCTTCTCTGTGTTGATCTTTGTAGGGCCTTCCCCTTGCGCATCGCTACTGCCCGTTTTGTAATGGGTTCATCATCGTTTGAGGACTCAGTGCCCATCGGAGTCTGTTGGGGGTCTGGTTGTTGCTCGTCGTTGGTTGAGGAGTCTTGAGACTCCTTGTGCTCATCTGCCTGCGGCTCAGGTGCTTGGCCTTCCTTCTCAAAGGCAGCATGGAGTAAGTCTGTGGGAAATGCCATAAATGGAAAGAATTGTTTGTAATTCTGCTCTAATGTGGTGTGGAGGGTGAAGTCCTTTTTCTCCTCATATCTCCAAAACGTCTACTGGTGATGTAAAAGCATTGCTTGTTGTTGGAGAATGGTGGCTTGTTGCTAGAGGATGAGCTGAAAGGTCTTGTTGGTTGGCTGGGGTGCAGAGGTAGAAGCAGAGGGTCCAACAGATTGTGGAGGGCCTCGGGAGGCAGCTGATGGGTTTGGGGCAGCTTTTTCTTAGACAATCCGGGCAATGGTGATTGCGGTGATGGAGCTGGTTTCCTTTAATGTTTCTTCATCAATGGAGACTAGGACTCGACTATTCTGGCACAGAAGAGTGATGAGGGAAGGGAAGAGTAAGCTTCCCTTTCTCCGATTGGCGCATACTTCGATTTGGCCATTAATGATTTGGCCTACATTGAGTGGTCTTCCTGAGATGATTGCGTCAACCATTGCTACCCTATCACGGCTCACTATCTACCCATGGGTGGAAGGTAGCAAGCGGGTCTTGAGAAAGTGGTACCACACCTTTGTTGTCGGTACCAGAGAGACTCGAGTGATTGTGGTGGAACCTTGTAGGGATTTTTCCCAGGTGGTGCTTGGAAGGCATACCCGGGTAAGCATTGTATCACAATCCTGGTCCGTCAGATCCCCTAGATATTCTTCGTATTGGTCTTCCTCATCTGGCAGATTTTAAGCCTTGTTAATGGAGGCTTGGTCGAACCGAACCCTAGTCTCCCTGACTCTCACCCACTTCTCATTGCCTGGTGAGAAGTTTGCATAAAACTCCATTACCAGAGGGATAAGGGCAGTTTGCGGGTGTCTGGCAAAATGTTCCCATCCCCTCTGCTTGACCACAGCTGTAACGTATATAGGTAATCCCAAATCTTCAAATGTGGTGAAGGTAAAACCCTTCTTAGTGCAGAAGCTTCGTAGCAAAATCTCTAGCACGAAGGTGGCTCTGGGATCTGGTAATGTCAGGGGTTGAGAGAACGAGAGGGATCTGGGAAGGTGAAGGGGTTAAGGGAGTTGTTGAGGTGTAATGAGAGGGCTAGGGACGTGGGTTTGTGACTTATGGGCTTCTGCCAGTTTTCCCGCCCTCTTTTTGCTTTTGTTAAAATTATTATTTTTTTTTACAACATAGCAGAGGGGAACCCCTGTATTTAGGGCTAAACGCATTTGCTGCAGCAACTTGTGCAGCAAAACTGGCTTGCCTATGATTTTGCTGCAGCAAAGGCAGCATGCTCCAAAAACTTGCTACAGTAAAGCAAGGACTATCTCTCACACGATTTTGCTGCAGCAAAGTAAAAATTGGTCCTTCCCTGTTATGCTTCCCAACCTGTGCAACAAACACAAATGCTATTAGATTCACGATTTAAGCTATCTAAAAGCTATCAAATTAATCAACAACAAATTTAAACATAGGTTGCCTCTCATAAGCGCTTGTTTTAGAGTCATCAGCCTGACTCTCCTTTTTGTGCTCATCCCTCTTGCAGATGGGTTGAGGTGTGCTGTCTATCCACATCACCTCCCAGATAGTGCTTGACTCTTTGTCCATTAACCCTGAATGTCCTTCCTTCCATTTCTTCTTCCAATTCAACAGTTCCAAAAGGGAAAACTTTACTAATACGAAAGGGACCAGACCAACGAGATTTCAATTTCCCAGGAAACAAGGTCAGCTTGGAATTGTACAGTAGTACTCGTTGTCCTACTTCGAAGTTCTTTGGTTGTATATTCTTGTCATGCCATTGCTTTGCTTTCTACTTATACAGTTTGGCATTCTCATAAGCCTGACCACGGAATTCATCCAGCTCATTTAGCTGCAGCATCCTTTTCTCACTAGCAGCTTCCAGATTTAGGTTTAGCTTCTTCACTGCCCAATATGCTCGATGCTCTAGCTCTACCGGCAGATGACAAGCCTTCCCGAACACCAACTTGTATGGTGACATGCCCAGTGGTGTTTTATAAGCTGTTCTATATGCCCATAATGCATCATCCAACCTTGAGGACCAATCTTTCCTCATGGGGCCTACTATTTTTTCCAGGATTCTCTTGATCTCTCTATTAGAGACTTCAGTCTGCCCACTCGTTTGTGGGTGATAGGGTGTTGCCACTTTGTGCCTTACTCCATATTTGGTTAGGAGTGCTCTGAATTGCCTATTGCAGAAATGGGTCCCTCCATCGCTGATGATGGCTCTGGGAGTTCCAAACCTTGTAAAAATGTTTCTATTCAAAAATCTGGTCACCACCCTTGCCTCATTAGTTTGAGATGCACTGGCTTCCACCCATTTTGAAACATAGTCTACAGCTACTATAATGTATTGATTCCCAAAACTTGAAGGGAATGGGCCCATGAAATCTATTCCCCATACATCAAATAATTTCACCTCTAGGATGTTGTTCAGTGGCATTTCGTGTCTTCTAGATATATTCCCTATCCTCTGGCACCGGTCACATTGCATTACGAAGTAGTGGGAGTCATTGAATAGAGAAGGCCAGTAAAACCCTGCCTGCTGTACTTTGTTCACAGTTCTTACTCCTCCAAAGTGGTCTCCATAGAGGGAAGCATAGCATTGCTGTAGAATTTGCTCCACCTCTTCGCTGGGGATGCATCTTCTTATCATCTAATCAGTGCACTGCTTGAACAGGTATGGCTCATCCCAGTAATATGAGTTCACCTCATGCAGAAATTTCTTCTTCTGTTGTAATGTCAAGTCTAGTGGGAGCATGCCACTTACCAGGTAATTTACATAATCAGCATACCATGGCACACTATCTTGGGACAGGAGGTAGAGTTGTTCATCTGGGAATCTCTCGTTAATTTCATTTTCTCCTGAGCTGTCCCCTTCCAGTCTTGAGAGATGGTCTGCCACTTGATTTTTAGTCCCCTTTCTATCCCTGATCTCCAGGTCGAATTCCTGAAGCAAAAGCACCTATCGAATGAGTCTGGGCTTGGAGTCCTTTTTCTTAACCAGGTGTTTGATGGCAGAATGGTCTGTGTGCACTATCACTTTTGCTCCTACCAGATATGATTTGAATTTTTCAAATGCAAAAACTACTACAAGAAATTCCTTTTCTGTCACTGTGTAGTTCAGTTGGGCACCTTGCAGTGTTTTGCTTGCATAATATATAGAGTGAAAAAGCTTGTTCCTATGCTGCCCGAGGACAGCTCCCAATGCTGCTTCACTAGCATCACACATTAGCTCAAATGGAGAGATCTAGTCCAGTGCCACGATAACTGGAGCTGTACTCAACTTCTTCTTGAGATCGCAGAATGCTGCCATGCAACTTTCATCAAAACAGAATGTTTTGTCCTTCTCTAGCAAACTGCATAGAGGTTTGGCAACCTTGGAGAAATCCTTAATGAACCTCTTATAAAATCCTGCATGACCCAGGAAGCTTCGAATGCCCTTGACAGAGGTGGGAGGAGGCAACTTCTCTATGATTTCCACCTTGGCCTTGTCAACCTCAAGTCCTTTTTTAGAAACTTTATGTCCCAGCACAATCCCCTCTTTTACCATAAACTGACACTTCTCCTAGTTTAGCACCAAGTTTGTTTCCTCACACTGTTGGAAGACTTTAGCAAGGTTTTCTAAACATAGGTCAAAGGAGTCCCCGAAGACTGAGAAGTCATCCATGAAAATTTCCACAAACTGTTTAGCCATTTCTGTAAAATTGCCATCATGCATCGCTGAAACATTGCTGGAGCATTGCAAAGCCCAAATGGCATTCTTCGAAATGCAAAGGTACCATAAGGACATGTGAATGTGTTCTTATGCTGATCTTTTGGTGCTATAGCAATCTAGTTGTACCCTAAATATCCATCCAGGAAACAATAATATTCTCTTCCCGCAAGTTTATCCAACATTTGATCAATGAATGGCAGGGGAAAATGATCTTTCTTGGTGCTTTTGTTTAGCTTCCGATAATCCATGCAAATCCTCTAGCCAGTCACAACCTTGGTGGGGATGAGCTCATTATTTTCGTTTTCCACCACAGTCATGCCCTCTTTCTTAGGAACACATTGGACTGGACTCACCCAGGAGTTGTCTGATATGGGGTAAATAATTCCAACATCCAACCACTTGATGATTTCCTTCTTTACCACCTCCTTCATTATTGGGTTGAGCCTCCACTGGGGTTCTATGAACCCTGTTTCATTGCTTTCCAAAAGTATCTTATGCATGCAGAACGAGGGGGCTGATTCCTTTAATATCAGCAAGTGTCCAACCAATAGCCCTCCTGAATTTCTTCAATGTCAGGACCAATTTCTCCTCTTGT
This sequence comes from Gleditsia sinensis, assembly GCA_037074535.1. Lineage (NCBI taxonomy): Eukaryota > Viridiplantae > Streptophyta > Magnoliopsida > Fabales > Fabaceae > Gleditsia > Gleditsia sinensis. The sequence goes on along the minus strand of CM073468.1, from coordinate 27,390,401 downwards.
TCTTCTGTCAAAAGTGCTGAGATAACCACAGGAAGAGTGGTTGTTTCTCCTAGATACACATACTTGAGGTGTGCTGGCAGTGGCTTCAGTTCTAAGGCTAGTGGGTCCTCCACTAATGCCCTCAGCGACCTTGATTCTGGTGGGGTCACATATAATGGCTCTTTCATTGGCCCCTACTTCCTAATGCCATGCCTGACATCAATCCAGGCCCATTCTTTCTCGTCTCCCTCTTCTGAATCTGAGTCTTTTGTACATACTACTGGTGATGGGTCTTTGCAGCATTTTCTTAACTGCTCTGATGCTAATGTGTCTATTACAGACACAACTGCACATTCTTCTTCTTCACTGGGAAACTTCATGGTTTGGAGTACATTGAATGTAACCTGCTCATCTTGGACTCTCATGGTTAATTCCCCTTTTTGAACATCAATTAATGTCCGGCTAGTTGCTAGGAATGGTCTGCCCAAAATAATTGGGACCTCTGCATCAGCTTCATAGTCCAGTATTATAAAGTATACTGGGAAGATGAACTTGTCCACCTTTACCAGGACATCCTTTATTTTTTCCTCTAGATGTGCAATGGATCTGTCTACCAGTTGCAGTGAGACTGTGGTAGGCCTTGCTTCTCCAATTCCTAGCTTTTTAAATATGGCCATTGGCATGAGGTTGATGCTTGCTCCCAAGTCACAAAGTGCCTTGCAAAAATACTAGTTCCCGATAGAACAAGGTATGGTGAAACTGCCTGGATCCTTGAGCTTGGGTGGCAGCTTATTCTGCAGCACAACGCTGCATTCTTGCATGAGAGCAACAGTCTTGAACTCACCAAATCTTCTCTTCTTGGTTAAGATGTCCTTCATGAACTTTACATAATTTGACATCCGCTCTAGTGCTTCCACCAAAGGAATGTTAATGTGCAGTTGTTTCAGGACATCCAGGAATATTTTAAACTGCTGGTCATTCTGCTGTTTCTGGAATCTCTTAGGGAAGGGAGGGTAACTTAGTTTGCTGCACGTTTTGCTATGGTAAAACTGTAGTCTTTTGCTAGGGCAAAGCTACAGCATTTTCTCGAGAGATGTCTGCTTCCTCTCGTATCTCCTCCTCTGGCCTCTGCTTGTCCTTCTTCTTCTCCAGGGGTACAGTGGAGTCTCTTTGGTCCTGTTCTCTTACTTTTGGTGCTTCCACCACCTTGCCGCTTCTTAGGGCTATAGCCTTGCAGTGCTCTTTTCCTTCTCTCTTAGGGACTTCAGTACTGCTTGGAAGTGTCCCTGGAGGTCTACTTTTTAATTCATTGGCAAGCTGTCCCACTTGGGTTTCCAGATTCCGTAATAAGGCTGCTTGACTCTGGATCAGAGCATCATTCCTTGCCATACATTCCTTCAGCAGGGATTCCAGTGAAGTGGGGGTTTCACTAGGCTGTTGTCTGTGCTGCTGAAAACCAGGGGGGCCTGTGGTCTTTGCCGAACATGATTGTTTCCCTATCCAGTGCCATAGTTATTCCAGGAGAAGTTAGGATGTTGTCTCCAGCCTGGGTTATATGTGTTTGAATAGGGATTTTTGTTGCGATTCATGTGTCCCAAGTAACATACTGACTCTAGATTCGAAGGACAGTTTTCAAAAAGATGGAGCCCATTGCACAGAACACAAGATACTCCATTCTCCTGGATTGCATTGGCTGTTTGAGGGTGGCTCGGTTGCTAGTTTTTCAAGACATTAACCAGCAAAGCTAGCTAGGCTGTGAGAGAAGTAACTTCATTCACTTCATGCATGCCTGCCATTTTTTTGCCAGTGGAAACTCTATCCATAGGCCACTGATAGTTGTTATTAGCCATTCTTTCGAGCAGCTCATATGCCTTATTGTATGTTTTGGACAATAGTGCCCCATTAGCTGCTGCATCCACTATAGTACGGGTTTGAGTATTAAGGCCATTATAAAAGGTCTCCATCTGAATGCAGTAAGGGATTCCATGATGAAGGCACCTCCGTAACAGCTCTTTGTACCTCTCCCAGGTCTCATACAGTGATTCACCTTCCAATTGCTGGAAATATGTGATGTCATTCCTCAATCTGGCATTCTTAGTGGATGAGAAGTATTTTAGCATAAATTTCTCTGCCAAATCACTCCAATTAGCAATAGAATCGAGTGGCAGAGAGTTTAACCATGCTCTAGCTCGATCTCTTAATGAATAAGGGAAGAGTTTCAACCTAAGCACTTCTTCTGTTACCCCATTCATTTTGAAAGCATCTGTGACCTCCATGAATACTCTGAGTTGAAGGTGAAGGTCCTCTGTAGGCATTCCACTGAACTAGCCTACAGTCTGCAACATCTGAAACATTACTAGCTTGAGCTCAAAATGGAGAGCCTCGATCTCTAGTCTCACAATGCTCGGGTTTAACCCATTCAGGTTTGGTTGAACATAAGCATTTAAGACCCTATCTCTGTCATCCATGTTGTCTGCACCATTCTCGTTAGCCATTTCTGCTTGTGGTTGAGGCCCCTTCAGTATTCTCATTCTTCTCAGAAGAGTCCTTTCTATCTCTGGGTCTAGAGGCAGAAGCTCCCTGTCAAACCTGCTCATGCACCACACTCCCCTACGCAAAGTAAAACCAGGGTGACCTCAAAGATAAAATTCTTCACACAGCCAAATATCTAATAATAATTTTCAAGTTAACACTCCTTGGCAACGGCGCCAAACACTTGTTGGTGGACTTGCAAAATAGATATGCAATGTCAGAACGCAAGTGCACGTGTCGTGACCAAGTAATAAAGTGATGAGTGAGTATCGTCCCATAAGGAGTGAACTAAAACTATTATAGCGAGTTCTGCTGTGTGAAATGCTGTAGCAAAAATAAGATGGTTCACAAGATAAAATAGAGGTAGATCAATTAAATGCAACTATAACTAAGATGAGGGGTACTAGAGTGTAAAAGAAAATGATATTAGGTGATCTAGGGTTGCTCAGGGTTACCATGAACTACATCACTCATATTTGCTCTAGTGATTGCTGCAGCAATTGCTCTAAGTGCCAAGTTCAGTCTTGAATGGAGTCTTCCCAGACTTCCATTCCTTGCAATTCTGAGGTTCAGACACGCATTCCTGCATCAGTCCTCTCCCCCGAATTGTGCATGAATCTCTACTATTGGACTAATGAGGTACCCATACATCCCTATATGGGCTAACCCCATACATTCAACTATTTCCCAGCCTCCATTACCCTTCCAGGTGAATATTAGCCTTGATCTTCCTCCACTAAACTTCCGTTATCAAGGGAAATTAAAATATAAACACAGTTGAATGTTGAAACAAAACTGCAGCGAAATGTGTTGTTAATAAAAATGTGCTCAAGTTCATTACAACCTTTTTGCAACCCTAGCTGGAAACTAGCCAAGCCTCATGGTTACACTAGTTACAAATATCGCAAAAACACTGGTATGCATCCTAAGTGATATAAATAAAAATAAAAATGCAGTTCTTTTTTATAAAAACAGTAAAAATCACAACAGGGATCAATGAAAAATCTAGAATTGCGAACTGTCCCCTTCTCTAATGCTTCACCATCCGGTGTTAGTGCATCCTAGGATGTGGTTTTTCTCTCCCTAGTAGTTCTTTTTTTCTTCCTCTCGTTCGTCCCCCCTCCTACTTTTTTATTAGTGGCTCTGCTTTCTGCCCTTTTTATAGTCAGTTCTTGTGGTCGCAGTAAGTGGCCTGACTTCTACTGACGTTCTCCTTGCTCTGCAGCCAGCATCTTTGTGTCAGGTTTTTTTCTCTCCACTTTCAGTAGTGGAGGCCATTCTGCATCAACCCAACCAGCAGCTTGCAATGTCAGTTGGTTGCTGCTTTCTCCTGCTAGGTGGGTGGCTGCACCTGCTGCGCAGCTCTGCTCCTCTGCCACCTGTGCCATATCAAATAGAATTAGTACCTCATATTAAAAAGGGGCCAGCTCACTCAATATCACTCGGGTTTCTGCCATAATTGCCACATATGCTTACTGAATTGCTACAGCAAACGAGGTGGATGATATTATATCTAAGGGAGTCATCCCATTCAATTTAATCCGGGAATAAGAGTTCTTAATACATCAAAACAACTCAGTAAACATACTCAGAAAGCACATAAAAACTGCAATAAATTGCAATTATCATCTTGTCACCTTTTGACGTGGTGTTAACAAGATATGACATTGTACTAATTGTTGTAGGTTTCTATGGATTGTCATCTATTATGACTTATGAAGAGAATTGGTCATTGTTTTATAATGAGAAGTGGCGGTAATTTGATTGTCCTTTTGAAGGCACAATGAGAATTGGTCATTGCTCCCACACTTGATTAGCTCCTTATTTCTTCCCTCTTATTGTTCCTGATTGTTGTAGATTTCTGTGAATTGTCATATGTTATGACAATTGAAGAAACTTGGTAATTGTTTTATAATGAGAAGTGGCGGTAAATTGATTATATTTTGAAGTCACAATATATGCTTTGTACTTTTTCTTTATCTTCAAGGAAAATCTTTTTCTTTTTTTGATTTCATTGTATTTTTGCAATGGTTTTATTTCCTCTAAAACATATGCTTAGGTTTTAGATAATTAAAATTTGCTCTCACACTACAAGAATTCAAATATGTTGCATGGTTGTAGCAATGAGTGAATTTTCTCTCAAGGATTATGTAGTCACTTAATTTTTGCTTTTGTTGGATGATTTTTTGCATAGGTGAATGTTTTCTGATAACAAAAAAAAAATAGTGTGGCTTCTAATTATTTAGTCTCAACTTATGCTCTTTTATTTTTGGGACAAACTTGAACTATAGATAGAGGGGAATAGCATTTGCAGCTTGAGCATAAATAAGCCTGGGTCATATATGCTTGACTAATATTTTCTTATTAATATTTTTGTGATTTTACAATATTGTAGATAAAATAGAGCACACTATAAATCTGTCATGTTTAATAGTTAGTGAGAATGAAGTAATGACTAAATTAGTCATTATTATGTGCATAATGTTAGAATATTTTTTTAAGTGTCATATGTGATATGAACTTTGTTAAACTTGGTCACATTTATTTTTTCCGTATTTTTTTCATGCTATTAGTATATATTTATTTTTTCATATTATACTTGTCAAGTTATATATTAATTTATTACTATGATATGAATAGGGACAAATTTCGCTGGGCATTATGGGTAGTGCTTCTCTAAGTTCTACGACTAATGCAACACCATCTCCAAGAGAGCCACCAAGTTGACTTCTTTTAATTTGTTAACATTTTATTATGTAATTTTCTATTAACTAACATTGTATATTTCACTCAACAATCATGTATTATGTATGAAATTCTGGTTATATATATACTTCTTTATTAATTTCTTTGGTTACTTCTTTGGTTATGCTTTTTAATCATAAATGAACGTTTGATTTAAATGGAAAATGAAAATTTTTAAAAAAATAACTAAAGGATTCAGTGGCGACCAAAAATCGTCACTGAATTCCACAATAAGAGATTCAGTGAAGAATTTAGTCGTCACTGAATGAATAATTAAAGGATTCAATGATGACTATAGTCCTCACTGAATCTATTATCAGTGGCAACAAGTGTAAGTCTCCATTGAAAGGTTACATAATTTCAAATTTTTTTTCCAAAGTTTCAATGGCGACTTTCTTCAGTCGCCAGTGAAAGTTACATTTAGTGACAAGTATGTTGTCACTAAATCATAATATTTAGTGACGACTTAAATGATCGTCACTAAAAGTTTAGATTTAGTGACGACATAGTCGTCACTAAATGTCCATCTTCAGTGACGACCTTGATGGGTTGTCACGGAAAACTTAGATTGTGTGGTGACTAAGTCGCCATTGAATATATACTTTCAGTGACGACCTTACTAGGTCGTCATTGAAAGCTTGTGCTATGCATTTATTTGCGACCACCTGGTGACGACTGAAAGTCATCACTGAAAGTATTCAATGACGACTAAAGTCGCCACTGAATGCCAGTTTTCTTGTAGTGAAGTATGGCATGCTCAATGCATTCATATATAAAATAGTTTAATCATATGAATTTATATAATGGCTATGCAATTCAACATTTAATAGGGTCACAATGAGCCATTCCCACCCCCCTGGGCGCTACTCACGTACCACTACTATGTGGTCAAGGCAAGTTATTCCTCCCTCCATTGCTTCCCTTTGAACAAGTCTAACTTAGTTCAGACATGGCAATTCTTATATTCACACATATATTATTTATTTCTTCTTCCTTCCATATTTTTGAATAAGGCGTCCCCTATGTGGTACCAGCATAGAAAAGCCATGTGACCATTTCTCATACTAATATATTTCTTAATTCTCTTATCATAACACAACCATATGTCATTCCCATGGTATGGTCGTGCTTGGTGATGTCCTTGAAGCACAACCAAGCCATGCTTCACATCCAAAACCATTTACTCTTAGGTGTTCTCCTTTTCTTAACCCCTTATGCATTTCTTACTTAACCATGTCTCATTGTTCTCCCTAAATTACTTCTTTAAGCATAACCTAGCATCACAACTCCTTTCCCTAAATCTTATGACAACAAAAAAGAAAGAAAACTCAATACAGCAGTAAACCAGAATTTTCCCAGTAAAAACTCAATTTCTACACCTTAGTACCCTTCATCCTTATACTACTTTTTATTTACTTGCATTCCCACAATACTCAAAAATAGGGCAGCACATTTAATAGCAAAACAACAAGCATATATGGCTATTTCATACATAATTTTCATATACTCTATCACTATCCAACATTCATTACATGTCCATAAACCTTTTCATGATTTCTAAGCATCACAAAATTTTCTTTTCTTTGAGAATTTTCTTCATAAAGATTGCTAAAAACATAATTTCCTTTCATCCCATGATTGTTGTTAAACCTACCTAGCTGACTTGCTTCAAGTTGTTGAATTGGTTCCCCTTCTTGTTCCTTTCTCCTTGTTGGTGTCCTCTCCCTCTTCTCTTCTTTTCCTTTTCTTTCCTCTTTGTTTCTTCTTTCTTACCGTGACTTCACCAGCCAAGGTGAATATAATCACCTTCCCTCCTTTGAATAAAAAATTTCCCTTTGTTCCAAATTTGTCCCTAACTCTATTTTCATAGTCCATCTTTGCCCCTCCTTTACTTTTCTCCTAGTCTTTTATTTTGCATTTACATTTTTTAAAAATATTTTCTTTACCTACATGGAAAAGATAAGGTTCGTAGGAGTTTTAATCTCTTTATATATATTATATTTTAATAAAAGTACATTAGTATCTTAATAAAAATAAATGTTTCATCAACTTAATCTATAAAAAATAATTATCTTGACCATGGGCAAGCCTTGTCACGCACAAAATTAAAACCTTTTAAGGTTTAAGGAAATGTCGACCTAACATGAAGGGTGTGATCCATTAATCGATAAATGGCATGGTGAGGTATTTAAAGAAAAAATATAAAAAAAAATGCAAAATGCATCCTTGAGAGTATTTAAAGAAAAAATATAAAAAAAAATAAAAGGATATGTTTTGTTGCATTTTGGGCACATCACCGTATAGTAGAGGATCTAGGTTTATGGAGTAGGTGATGGAAGTTTGACTCATATAAAACACCAACTTTATACCATGAGCAGAGAACTATCCCATTTGAATAAGGATTTCTTTGGGCACCCAAATCAAAAAATTTGTTAAACAAGATAACCAGTACCTAAAAGGGGGTGAATTGGGTATTTTAATAAATCATATATAATTTTCAAAATCCAATTTTAAAACACTTTTGATAGAAGTTATTTTGATGAATTGAGAAAATAAATAATTATAAGCATCAACGGATTTATTGTTTATTAAGTGCATCATCTTAATATGTGTATAAAAAAAAGCACTTCACAACTATATCAAAGTTCATGCAAAAACTTAATCCTAAGAAAATTACAACAATCTCAAAATATGTTAAATAATAATCTATCTTGAGATAATTATAAAAGAATGTATCAAGTAGCAAATGTTCAAAGTATATGTCAATCTATGGAAGCAATAAAAAAATAAAGCATCAATAATATCATAGTTCGAAATGTAAAAAGTGAAGGGAAAGAGATGAACAAACTTTAAGATTTATCCTATCTTAGTTTCAATCCAAGTGTACATTCAGCTCCTAAGCTGCAATTTGAGATTTTGCACTATATCCACAAGTTTACAATGTGAACGACTATAGTTCCTCAACTCAAAGAGTTGGTGTCAAGGGTTTCTCTCACCGTTATAAGAATTTTTCAATTCCAAACTTCAAGGGACCCTTCCCTTGAATTCTTAATTAACAAGAATGAGAATGATAAGATAAACTATCTCATAAGAGTGAATATATAATTGAAGAGCAACCTAAGAAGGATATAGAATCAAATGAGTTTAAGAATCATTTTTAAAAGTTTTGGAGTTGTTATCTTATTGCTAATAGCTCAATGAATCCTTGTATTTATATATTTTTTGTCAATATAGTTGTTGGAGATCATTTAGAGGTGATTGGGTATGAAAGTAGCCATTAGAAATGCTTATTTCATCTTTCCGTATAGGTAACAGTCGACTGTTAGCTATTTAAGAGAGTTAAATTTAATCATCTAAAAGTGAACAGTTGACTATTGAATATAACAATAGAATTTTGGCCTTTAAGCCACCTTTTTTTGGGATTCTAGTAGCTAACATTTGCTTATTGTGACCAGCAATCGACTATTGGCTTCTATTGCAACACAACCAACTTTGAATGATTATATCATTCTTATTTTAAATCCTTTTTGTACATATGACCTATCAATAAAAATTTTGTTGAGTCTAGTTTTCAATGAAACATGTTTTAGTCCAAAATTATTTGTATAGAGTAAGACATGGACAAAAAAGTGACAAAAGTTAAAAAATAAAGTTTAGTTAAAAATCATATCTTACTACCTTAAAATACATATTTATTACATATTCTATTTAACTTAATTTTGGGTGAATGCCCTATAATTGAAAAGATATGGGAGTTTATTTTCCAATTTAGTAAGTTTTAGTTCAAAAGTATTTCTAATTTGTAATATATGAATAAAACAATGACTAAAGGTCAAAATAGAGTTTATTTAAAATCTATATTTTATTATTTTGGTTTACGTATTTACTATATCTTTTTTTAACTCCATTTTGAATGAATGATATATCATTTAAAATATATTTGTTCCTAGGTTTCAATGTAGTAAGTTTTGGTCCAAAAATCTTTGTAGTTTAGGAGATATGAATAGAATAATGACCAAAGGTTAAAAACATATTTTATTAGAAATAATATCTCACTATCTTTTCATTCATATGAACTTCAAAATATGTTCTAAGATAGATTTTTGAGCTCAAGAGCTTTTAAGTCTTTTTACACATAATTCTTAGTGTGGGATACTTAAGGATGTATTTACCATAATGCCTTGAAATTCCTTGACTTCATGTGCTTTGTCGATGCAACAAAGTTTGTATATCTTCAATACTTTTTTAAAAAATTCTTAGAGCATCCTTCTTTGAGTTAAGCATGATGTTGATATTCCATATTCTTTGTTGCAATGCTAACTCATCTTGCATTAGACCAACCTACAAAAATATTTAATTTAGCAACCATGTAGTTAGTCCAAAGAACAATATGCATGATTCAATGATATTATATAATATAAACAATTTTCTCATGCATTTGAAATGCTTAGAAGTATATATCTAATATGTAAGATATATAACACTTTGCAAGGCTTATTAAATATATATTACAAGTATATTTTGTAATTAGTGCATGAGGCATGATATTATAAATTAATTATTACAATCATGCACAACACATATTAATTAAATAAGCACGTATACTTACAACACAATTGTCATGACATTTTTCGTCATCAAAAACTATGACATAGAACTTTATGTCTAACAAAATCAATAGTACTCATACCAACATTATTAAACAAGCTCAAAATGGCTTTCCATTCCCTCCAAATATGGATTTGCTGCATTCGTTACAGAAAGAATTAGATGAGTTATTGAAGAAGGAGGAAAATATATGAAGACAGCAGTCTAGGGCGCAATGGCTAAGGGAAAACAATAAAAATATCAAATTTTTTTGTTAAAAAGCCAACCAGCAAATTAGAAGAAATAAATTGTTAGGCATTTCAGATGTAAATGGAGTTTGGCAAACTGATCTGGATAAAATGGGTGATGTTTCAGGCCATCACTTCCAAAGTAATCCTTGCTATGGATGATACTCTTTTATCTATTTTTACTTCTCAAGAGGTTAAAGAAGAAGTTTTCCAAATTGACCCATCTAGCTTCTAACCCTAATGGCTTTCCTACTTTTTTCTATAAAAAAAAATATTGACATATTATTGGGAGTGATATTTGTTGTTGTTTTAATTAAAACTCGCAAGTGCACTAATCTATTGGAGTATAGATTTAGTGGTATGCAAGGTCGATCCCACAGAAATTTTCAATTAAGAGAAAATTCTAATCTAGATCTAAAAAAAATAATTCTAACCTAGTTGCCAATATCTTGTTTTGTGAGAAGAATATTGAACAAAATATGCAAAGAACTAATATACTGAAATTAAATGAAGATGTACTCAAGGTAAAGAAGCATGCTAAGGTTAGAGGATCCACCCTTGGTATATCAAATAAAAATAAATTTTACTCTTTTATTATTCAATTAAAATCCTTACATGAATCAGGTTCCAATCGAAAGATATGTTAATTTAAGTTCACATTTGTTTATACATGAGTTATATTTACTTCCTTTTTATTGTATTACTAATATATAAAACATTCTTGAAAACTAGATTCAAGTGTACATTGTGCCAATCATCATCTTGTCTACAATAAATCAAGATTGATTTAAGTATTTATTGTGCCAAAAATTGTCTACAATGTATCAAGGTTCACACTTTACAAGATTAAAACTACAAAGATGCAAAAGATAACTTGTAAATGGATTCAAGCATAAATTGTTCCGATCATTATATTGTCTACAATGAATCAAGATTGATTCAAGTATTCATTATGCCAAAGATTGTCTATAATATATCAAAATTCACATCTTACAAGATTAAATTATGCAGAAAATAAGAAAGGTAGAAAACTAATTAACATAACAAAATAAAATGAAATAAAATAGGTGGCAAAGCCAACCATGAAAAATAAAAATAAAAAGTAGACGGCAAAGTCAGCCATTAAATCAGAAGAAGAAATAGGTGGCTCAGCCAGCCATTGAAACATAACATAAGAAAAGGAGGTGGTAAATACAACATCAAATATAAATATTAAAATTAAAAGTTAAATAAATTATTATTCTCATACCAAGAGTTTCACCCTTTCACCTTAGCATTAGGAGATTAATTATCCATAATTAAGGCAAGAAAGTAAAATGAAAGATGAAGAAACATGACAATAGTATATGAAAGAAAATGAAAATACAAAATTTCTAAAGAGAGAATAACATTACAAGTATGTAGAATTCTAACAAAACTTTTCCAAGCTCTCTCCAAAGCTCCCTAACTCACTTCTCAAGCCCTCTATTTATAGATACAATTAGGTGTGGTAGGTGTGGTAATTGTCAAAATTGTTAGGTAGGAAGTTGTACAAAGTTGACAATTTGGATTCTATCATGTTCATCAAAATTGAACCTTGAATGTCTTCTTGAAATATGCCGCATTTGCTTACTCCATCAACATGAAAATTGTAGATAATTTCATTATCTTTCCATCAAGATAAATTTTGGACAAATTGAATATGTAATTTGTGAATTATGGTTAAACTACTAGAGCAAAGTCGGGCTAAACTACAGCAACAGATAGATTCTATTCTAGCCCATTTTTGGCCTTTTTAATGTCCGAATTTTCTGACCACTTGAACATGAAAGTTGTACCCAATTTTTTAGGTACCTAACTACCAAATTTCATACATATTAGATATGTATTTTCTAAGATATGGCCCAAGTACTGCAGCAAGGTTGAGCTGGACTGCGAACAGCAAACATATTCTCAACATTGATTGCTTTGCCTTGAATCTTTATGTTTTAGTTCTTTTGGAAATGTGATCATAAATCAAGAATAAATTCATGCATATATCTATTAGGATGTGTCTTAGGAGTCAATATGATAATGCTCCTTACTCAACCATCCTTAATGAATTTGTTTAATCTGCTTAATTTATAGACATCATTCCCAAAGAACCACAATTTAGCTCTGATTCTTCCAATTGAGTTCATTTTCTATTCTTCTCTCCATCTGTAAGAAATAAAAAAAATTAAAGACAAGTAAGGGAGTTATATGCTTAATTATGGCAAAAAGATAAGATGAAAATATTTAATTTATGAGTATAAAACTCACTCATCAAATACCCACAAACTTAATCTTTTAGTTGTCCTCAAGTAAAACACATAAACTTCAAAATTCAAATGATGAGTGAGTGATGAGTTGTTTTTTACTTATTAAGAATTCCTCAAGGATCTAAAAGTGCAACCAAGGAAAATATCAGAATCTCAAGGTTATGTAGAACTTTTATTCAAATGCAACATATGGTTTACTCTTGAATCCCCAGTGTGTGTGTGTAGTAGTCTTATGACATTAGATTTTTTGTATTCAAATAAATTTATGTAATCAAATATTTAAAACAAATCTCTAGATATATGCATTTGAGACTCCATAAGCTTATTTTTCATGTCACTCTCCACTAATGTAAACTAATCATAACATTTAAGATCATTAGGACTTTCATTAGGCTTGTAATGTATAGCATAGGTTAAAGGTGGATAAAATTATATGAATGAAAGTTCAATTCACTTTTCAACGTACATGATCATTTAAAGCCTCCCAAATACTTTTGATATTATAATGTGAATTCTATCTCTAACCTTTTCATCATCCTTTACATTATTTGCTCATACTTTTTTTTGAATATAAACACCCCCAAACTTATTTATTTAGGGAGTATTAACTTTTTTTAAAATTTCTACCATCCACCCCTGAACCATAGCTTTTCAAATGATCATTCCTGTGAGTGAAAGGTAAAAGTTAGAAATATTTTTATTTAAAGGATAAATAATAATATAGGTGCTCAAGAAAGGATAAATATAGGCTCAGAATAGGTTGTTAGGGATAGCATAATGTATGGTTGGTTTGAAAGGCTCAAACGATTCCAAGAATGCCTAATTCATTTCTTAAATGAAGAATAGTCTAGGATTTCGCCTCAAGTGACAATCAAATAAATTCTAGACTCTAATGAGATCACTCAGCATATTTAAATCACATAAATCTTTTCTTAATAAACATTCAGTCAAATGTACAAGATTTAGTGCTTAGGATATTAGGATTCTCAAGTAAAACATAAATTACATTAGAGTTCAAGTTCACACATAACACTCAGAACTCATCTATTTTCCAAAGGTTACAAGCATTTAAACCATTTTCATCATTTGTGCTAGCTTTGCCTAATTCCAAAACATCACTCAATTTTTTTTTTTTTTGAAATCTAGGTGCTGGAACCTATATAAAGATAAGAGGCTAGGAACCCACGCCTTTTTTTTAAGATGAACAAACACAAAACAAATAACATAGATTGAAAGAGATATTACCTGAAAGGAGATTGATGAGTGAGTTTTATACTCATAAATTAAATATTTTCTTCTTATCTTTTTGCCATAATTAAGCATAAATCTCCCTTACTTGTCTTTAGTTTTGTGTATTTCTTATAGATGGAGAGAAGAGTAGAAAATGGACTTAATTGGAGGAATCAGAGCTAAATTGTGGTTCTTTAGGAATGATGTCTATAAATCAAGCATATAAAACAAATTCATTAAGAATGGCTGAATAAGGAGCATTATCATATTGACTCTTAAGACGCATCCTAATGGATATATGCACAAATTTATTCTTGATTTATGATCACATTTCCAAAACAACTACAACATAAAGATTCAAGGCAAAGCACCCAATGTTGAGAATATGTTTGCTGTTTGCAGTCCAGCCCAACCTTGCTGCAGTACTTGGGCCATATCTCTAAAAATACATATCCAATATGTATGAAATTTGGTAGGTGTGTATCTGACACAATTAGGTACAACTTTCATGTTCAAGTGGTCAGAACATTCAGATATTAAAAGGGCCAAAAGTGGGCTAGAAGAGAATCTGACTACTGCTGTAGTCCAACCCGACTTTGCTCTAGTATTTTGACCATAACTCACAACTTATGTATCCAATTTGTCCACGATTTATCTTGACAGAAAGCTAATGAAATTTTCTACAACTTCCGTGTTGATGGAGTCAGCAAATTCGGTAGAGTTCAGGAAGATATTCAAGGATAAATGTCGGCGCACATGATGGAATCCAAATTGTCAATTTTGTACAACTTTCTACCTAACAATTTTGACAATTACCACACCTAATTGTATCTATAAATAGACGGCCTAAATATCTTTGGGGAGAGCTTTTGGAGAGAGCTTGAGAAAGCTTTGTTGGAATTCTACGTACTTGTAATGTTATTCTCTCTTTAGACATTTTGTATTTTTCATTTTCTTTCGTAATATTATCATGTTTCTTCATCTTTCATTTTACTTTCTTGCTTTAATTATTGAGAACTAATCTCCTAATGCTAATGTAAAAGGGTGAAACTCTTGGTATGAAAATAATAATTCATTTGACTCTTTATTTTAATGTTTATATTTGATGTTGTATTTACCTTCTCCTTTTCTTATGTTATGTTTTACTGGCTGGCTAAGCCACCTATTTCTTCTTCTTGTTTAATGGCTGGCTTTGCCGTCTACTTCTTATTTTTATTGTTCATGGTTGGCTTTGTCACCTACTTTATTTTATTTTACTATTGGTTGGCTTTTCCACCTATTCTATTTCATTTTATTTTGTTATGTTAATTAATTTTCTACCTTTCATTTTTTGCATAAGTTAATCTTGTAAAATGTGAATTTTGATATATTGTAGACAATCTTTGGCACAATAAATGCTTGAATCAATTTTGATTTATTGTAGACAATATAATGATTGGCACAATTTATGTTTGAACCCATTTACAAGTTATCTTTTGCATCTTTGTATTATTAATCTTGTAAAGTGTAAACCTTGATACATTGTAGACAATTTTTGGCACAAAAAATACTTGAATCAGTCTTGATTTATTGTAGACAATATGGTGATTGACACAATGTAAGCTTGAATCCATTTTACAAGAGTGTTTTATCTATTAGTAATACAATAAAAATAAGGTAAATATAATTCATGTATAAACAAAGGTGAGTTTAAATTAACATATCTTCCGATTAGAAACTTATTCATGTAAGGATTCTAATTGAGTAATAAAAGAGTTACATTTATCTTTATTCAATATACCAAGAGTGGATCCCCTAACCTTAGCATACTTATTTACTTTGAATACATCTTCATTTAATTTAAGTATATTAGTTCTTTGCATACTTTGTTCAATATTCCTCTCACAAAACAAAACATTGGCAACTACGTTAGAAGTATTTATTTCGAATCTAAATTAGAATTTTCTCTCAATTGGCAATCCATGTGGGATCGACCTTGCATACCACTAAATCTATACTCCAATAGATTCGTGCACTTGCGAGTTTTAATTAAAACAACAACAGAGATCTAGGAAAAGATGAACCTGTAGCAAAATAAACAGTAAATAAAAATTTATTAAATCAAATAAAATGAGTTATAGATGAAGATCCAAGTCCAGTTTGCGCTTTCTGGGGTTTTCTGTTGTCCAATCTATTTGAGCTATTGTTGGATCAAGCACACGTACAAATGCTTGTAATGCATCAATCAGCTCGTCAGTATTTGAAGCCGAGATGAGAATCCATCTTGCTGAGTGTGAGATAAACCTTTGTTTCACAACTTGATCAAGAAAAGACAATAAACCATTAAAGAAATTGTTAACATTTAACAAACCTATGGGTTTATGGTGGATATTTAGTTGTACCCAGGAGACTACTTGAAATTTTTTCTCCAAAGTACCAAAACCACCTGGTAAGGAGATAAAGGCATCAGCATTGCTCATCATTCTAGCAATGCGCTCATGCATAGAGGCTACCCTATATTCTTCCTCAATTGTTTTTCTTACGATGTTTGATGCAGTTAAAGCTATAGGAATAATACCTAGAACTTGGCATCCTCCTAGATATGCAGATCTAGAAACACTTCCCATTAACCCTCAACAACCTCCACCATAAACTAAATGAATTTTTCTCCTGGTTAGTACCATACCCAAAGTTTGTGCTGCTTTCACATACTCTCCATTTTTTTCAGGACTGGAACCACAAAAGACACAAATATTTCGAAAGCGACGAACTGCGGTTCCTTCCATATTTGTATTCACCTTAACTTTGAGTATAAAGATGAAGATAATGAGGTGTGCATTTATAAGATTCAGATAAGGGTATACTTGTAATAGCTATGTGAATAGGCTGATGGCATAATTTCAATAGCTATGTGAATAAGCCGACGAATGTCAACTAAGTTAAAGGTAAAAAATTCAAAAATGAAGACACGCATGCATATGTACAGTAGTTGTGATTGTGGCTCACATCTTCCTCTGGTTTTATGTCTAGTAATGGCTTAAACGCCCTCTATGGGTCGAGGATATGCTTCCCATCCATTTTTCTTATAAATTGGCAAATAGGGTCTTTTAGCATTAGATTCCCAAAACTATATCATTTCTGTTCTTCTTTAAAATAGGGTCATAAACCAACAATCCCGATATGCACAGATCCACTAGGATGTGTCTCAAGAGACGTTGGATGAAAGTCATCATCCAATGACTTTTTACTCAAGCCATCCTTAATGAAATTAATTTTTTCTTCTCAATTTACAGACACCCAACCCAAAAAACGGCAACGTTTGTTACAAGTTTCACGTCCACATTTATGAAAAACACCTATTCGTTTAACTCTACGCTTTTTAGCAAAATTGCTCTTTCCTAAACCAGGCATGTAAGAGATGAAACCATTTGCAAACTCACCTAATAATCGTGCCTTAGCTTCAATTAGCCAACATACATCAGCAGGTATTCCCATGATCATCATTAACCTCAATCTTTTAGCCCGTGCTTTGTAAAAATTTTCAATGCATTGGGTGGACGAGAAGGAAAATGATTTTTCAAATTTTTTAGTATGTCTTCCATTTCTTTTAGAGAAAAGTAAAAGCAAGAAAAGCAAGAAAATAATAACAATTTAGAAGAAGATAACAAGGAATAAAATAATGCAAACTAAATAAAGAAAGATTATACCTAAATAGCGTGCGTAGCAACTTGTGTCAAAGGAAGAAATTCAATCTTGGTAGATAAGATCATGCAAAAGTGTCACATCTACCTCTAGGTTACGTAATTCCAAAAATGATTTTAATCTTTAGCCATTGACTTTAAACACATCACCATTTTTGGGATTTTCAATCTCAACTGCACCATATGGGTAAACAGCATGAACAATGAATGGGTTTGACCACCAAGAACGTAGTTTTCTTGGATTTAGCCGTCCTTGTGACTTTCTTGAAATTTTGGCATTATCCTCTAAATGTATCATGTACATGCAAATTGATGGATAAATACCCTTGATGTTTGCTATTATCCATTCTATGGCTTCTCTTTGCTCCGTAAGGATTCTAATGAGTTCATCTTCCTATTCTTTATCTAAATCAGATGCTATGACAATAGACAAGGTTTTAGAAGGTCCTAAAAACACATATTTCAAAGAATCAAGCAAAGGTTTTAACTCTACCTGGGTTGGTTTCTTTACAGATAGTAGTGGAACCGACTCAGAAGGTGTAAATATTTCTGTTTTACCTTTCCATTTATTGGTATCCATCAATGGAGTGGTCTCTAACAGGGAATTTACTTCACTAATCAAACAGTCCTCATCTAAATCCATGCTGAAGTGAGCTAAACATTTTTCCAAAGGGTCATCTTCAAAAGAACTTACAAATGAGACATAGACTATACTCTCAATCATGTTGACCTCACATACATCACCAGTGTCCACAGGTTGACGGGAGACATTAAAGACATTCAGTTCAACTGTCATATTTTCAAAAGATAGATTTAAGACACCATTACGACAGTCGATGATTACATTAGATGTTGCCAAAAATGGTCTACCTAGAATGACAAGTATTTGTGTATCTATATTCTCAATAGGTTCAGTGTCAAGAACAATAAAATCTACTGGAAAGTAGAATTCATCAACCTTTATAAGAACATCCTCTGTGACACCTCTAGGAATTTTTGTGGACCTATCGGCTAATTGAAGAGTAACTGATGTAGGCTTTAACTTTCCTAACCCAAGTTTTGCATATACAGAGTATGGCAACAATTTCACACTTGCTCCTGGATCAAGTAAGGCTCGGTTAATCACATGATCACCTATCACACAAGAAATTGTAGGACAACTAGGATCTTTGTACTTGATAGGAGTTTTTTTGTTGAATTCTAGAGTTCACTTGTTCAGTTAAAAATGTCTTTTTTGAAACATTGGTTTTCCTTTTCACTATGCAAAGATCTTTTAGAAATTTTGAGTAAGCGGGTACTTGTTTGATAGTGTCCAGAAAAAGGATGTTAAAGCTTACTTGCTTAAACACCTCTAAAATGTCACTATATTGAGTACCTTTCTTGATTGATGCAAGTCTTTGTAGGAAAGGAGCTTTGGGGCATAAGAAATCTGTTCACTTTTCTTTTCACTTGAGTCATTAGTTTGAGATTCATATTGACTTTGTTCCTCATTTTCGGGCATGTGAACATGATTATCAATGACCTTTCCAGATCTAAGGGTTGTCACAGACTTTACTTCTTCCTTAGGATTTGCTGATGATCCTATTTCAAATTGACACTTAGGATTAGGAAAAGGTTGATTGGGAAATTTTCCTTTTTCTCTCTCTCTTACAACATTAGCTATTTGACCCAATTGTATTTCAAGCTTGGAAATAGTTTGAGTGTGAGATTATAAAGCTTGTTGGGTCGACTGCATAAATTGTTGCAAGTTATGCTCCAAAGAAGGTTTTCTTTGTTGTGGTACCCCGAAAGGAGGAGCATGTTGAGGAACTTGAGGGTATGAATTGGGAGGGGCAAATTGTTGTCCACCTTGATTCATTGGTGACTGATTTTATCTCCATGAAAAATTTGGATGATTTCTCCAATTTGGGTTATATGTTGATGCAAATTGACTATCTAATGATTTTCCATAAGATTGAAGTGAATTAACTTGCTCAGAGAATGCTTCTTGGTAAGCTAGTATGGATGGACAAAATTGTGTAATGTGAGATGTACTAGCACATAAGGCACATGCCTCTATCCTAGTATTGGTAGAAAGGTTCAGAGTGTGGCTTAAAGTTAAAGCTTCTACCTTTCTAATCAGGCTAACTAAGGAAATTCTCACATCTATGTCATCACTTACTTCGTAAATTCCTCCCCTTTTTGTATTTGAGACTTCGTATCCCTGTGATCTATGCAGTTCTAATGTTGAGAATTTTCAAATAAAGATCCTAAGGATTCTCAAGCTTCCCCCTCATTCAATTGTAAAAATCTCCCACCATGCATGCTTTGGATCATTTGACAGTTCAATGAAGTTAAACCATCATAAAAATATTTCACAAATCTCCAAGTTTCAAAACCATAATGAGGCCATTTCAAAAGAAGATCATTAAATCTTTCCCAACATTCAAAAAAGCGTTCACTCTCTTTTTGATAAAAAGCAGAACTTTTTCTCCTAAGGGCATCAATTTTAGACATGGGAAAATTTTTTGCCAGAAACTTATTTACCGATTGATTCCAACTAGTAATAGTTCCTGTAGGAAGGCAGTTCAACCAGGATTTAGCTTTATCTTTCAATGAAAATGGAAACATTCTAAGCCTAATTGACTCATCATTAAAATTTTGGAAGTGCAATGTCGAGCAGATTTCAAGAAACTCTTTAATGTGCATATATAGATCTTCTCTTTCCAAACCATAAAATAATGGTATAAGTTGGAGTATGGCTGTTTTGATTTCAAAATGAGTTGCAGTAGTTTGTGGCAAAACTATGCAAGATGGAGTACTAGCTATGACAGGTGAGAAATATTTCATAAGGATTTTCTCGTGTACAACTTGTTCCTTCATTTTTAATGGTGACCCAACAAAATCTAATGTCTCTATTGTACAATCAATGGTTGACCCTAAACTTTTCCTAACCAACTACTTATCTTTATCACGTTTTCAAGCATGCATAAACTAAAAAAAATTGCTTCCTAATTATGAAAAAGAATCTAACTATACAACGGCAACAAAATGCAAATGCCACAAAAAGAGAAAAAAAATCACAAAATTATACAAACTCTTTTTTTTCAAAGTGTTAGTAATAATGGGTAGTATTTAATCAGTAAACTCCCAGGAAAATATAGAGGAATCACAATGGTTTCACTTAAAACCCAGACTCCTTAGGTTCTTTTAACCTTGTTGACATAATCAACCAATTTTATGCACCCAAATTACTACACCAATTTTCAAGAAACAATTCTAAAAAACATTACTATACACAGAATAAAAACAAATTTTCTAAATTATAACTAGTGGAAGAAATATACTTACCTAGATCCAAATAGTTTTTTCATCGCAATTCCCAACAATGGCGCCAAAAACTTGTTGTTTTAATTAAAATTCGCAAGTGTACGAATCTATTGGAGTATAGATTTAGTGGTATACAAGGTCGATGTCACAGAGATTGCCAATTGAAAGAAAATTCTAATCTAGATCCAAAATAAATAATTCTAACCTAGTTACCAATATCTTATTTTGTGAGAGGAATATTGAACAAAATATGCAAAGAACTAATATATTGAAATTAAATGAAGATGTATTCAAGGTAAAGAAGCATGCTAAGGTTAGGGGATCCACTCTTAGTATATCAAATAAAAATAAATTTTACTCTTTTATTACTCAATTAGAATCCTTTCATGAATAAGGTTCCAATCGGAAGATATATTAATTTAATCTCACATTTGTTTATACATGAGTTATATTTACTTCCTTTTTATTGTATTACTAATATATAAAACATTCTTGAAAAATGGATTCAAACGTACATTGTGTCAATCATCATCTTGTCTACAATAAATCAATATTGATTTAAGTATTTATTGTGCCAAAAATTGTCTACAATGTATCAAGGTTCACACTTTACAAGATTAAAATTACAAAGATGCAAAAGATAACTTGTAAATGGATTCAAGCATAAATTGTGTCAATCATTATATTGTCTACAATGAATCAAGATTGATTCAAGCATTTATTATGCCAAAGATTGTCTACAATATATGACATTCTGTAATTTAAGCATGTTGTTAGTATTATTTTAGTTAGTTTTTATTTAATTTAAGTAGAAAATAGATATGAATTAATTGAGTTTTGTTTTTTATGTTTTAGGGATAATAAAGAAGGAAAATAGAGAGAAAATTATAGAAAAATGCTAATTTCTGACCCTTTGTCAATAATTGAGGCATATCTCACTCATTTGGACTCCGATTGAGGTAATTCCAGTGGTTATGGAAAGAACAGGCATAGAGCTACAACATTCATGTTCGGTACTTCGGCAAAATCTAGAAGATTCTAGGCGCCACAGTGCTGAGCTACCCAGACAGGAGCGCCGCAGCCCTGGTCCAGGGCGCTGCGATGCCCAAGCACGTCCGAAGGTGAGCACCGTGGCGCTGGTCCAGGGTGCCGTGGTGCCCCATCTTTGAAAGTCCGTAGCGCCGGGGCACTCGAGTAGAGCGCCGCGGCGCCAACCGCCACACCAGGTCCTTAAATTCATAATTTTTAGGGTTTTTCAACTCCAATTGAAGCCTAATGGGCTGGGATTTGACCTAGATACATTCCTACTTCGGATAGGATGAGTTAATTTATAAAAGGGGAGGAAAGCAAGCAGAGATTTCATTCAATCATTCATCCAAGTTCTTAGTTACATTCTTCAATTCTTCTTTTGATTTTCTTATGGCCCTGCGTGGCTAGTTCTTTTTAGTTGGTTTAGGTAGATTGAAACCTTAAGGGATCTTCATGCATTGTGAGATGTAGATTTGATTTTATTATTTCAATTTGAATTGAGTATTGATTATTTATCTGTTCTTATTCTCAATGATTATTCATATGATTGCTAAGAGGTTTACTAGTATATTGTCTATCTTAATCTACCACTGAATTATGTTTTGAACAAAGTCTTCAATTCTGTGATTCATGAGGCAAATAGGTTTGAGGATTTTGAATTATAAATTATTAAACCTATGATGAATAATTAACTAAATTAGATATAACCGATGTGTTTATATTTGTTTAGCTCTATCAGTTTGTCTAGTTCTTCATGCGCTTAATAAGTTATGCTTTACCGATGTGTTAAAGGATTGCTTGTTAATTAGGGTTTAATTGATGCGATTGTCATTAATTTACTAGACTTAAGGAGGAACAGGGTTAGAAACTCAATTATAGATATTCAATTACAGATTGATTATGTTGTCAATGATCAATGCAATCCCTTGACGGTGGATATCAACCAAAACCAACGTCTTTATCATTAATCACTCCCTCTTAATTACTTTCATTATTGTTTACTTGGTTTTGTTTACAATTATCAATCCCCACTTTTCTCAATCACATAAGGTAATTCCAATCTCTGTGGGATCGACCTTTACTCCCACTACCACAGGTTAGTTTTGAGGTAAGATATCAATTTGGGTGCACCTGAGACAGTACGCACCAATATATCAAAATTCACATCTTACAAGATTAAATTATGCAGAAAATGAGAAAGGTAGAAAACTAATTAACATAACAAAATAAAATGAAATAAAATAGGTAGCAAAGCCAACCAAGAAAAATAAAAATAAGAAGTAGACAGCAAAGTCAGCCATTAAATAAGAAGAAGAAATAGGTGGCTCAGCCAGTCAATAAAACATAACATAAGAAAAGGAGGAGGTAAATACAATATCAAATATAAATATTAAAATTAAAAGTTAAATGAATTATTATTCTCATACCAAGAGTTTCACCCTTTCACCTTAGTATTAGGAGATTAGTTCTCCATAATTAAGGCAAGAAAGTAAAATGAAAGATGAAGAAACATGATAATATTATGAAAGAAAATGAAAATACAAAATTTCTAAAGAGAGAATAACATTACAAGTACGTAGAATTCTAACAAAACTTTTCCAAACTCTCTCCAAAGCTCCCTAACTCACTCCACAAGCCCTCTATTTATATATACAATTAGGTGTGGTAGGTGTAGTAATTGTCAAAATTGTTAAGTAAGAAGTTGTACAAAATTGACAATTTGGATTTCATCATGTGCATCAAAATTGAACCTTGAATATCTTCTTGAAATCCGTCGAATTTGTTGACTTCATCAATATGAAAGTTGTAGAAAATTCATTATCTTTCTGTCAAGACAAATTGTGGACAAAGTGAATACGTAATTTGTGACTTATGGTCAAAATACTAGAGCAAAGTTGGGCTGGACTGCAGCAGCAGACAGATTCTATTAGGATATGTATTTTCTGAGATACGGCCCAAGTACTACAGCAAGGTTGGGCTGGACTACAAACAGCAAATATATTCTCAACATTGAGTGATTTCCCTTGAATCTTTATGTTTTAGTTCTTTTGGAAATGTGATCATAAATCAAGAATAAATTCGTGCATATATCTATTAGGATGCATCTTAGGAGTCAATATGATAATACTCCTTACTCAACCATCCTTAATGAATTTGTTTAATCTGCTTAATTTATAGACATCATTCTCAAAGAACCATAATTTGGCTCTAATTCTTCCAATTGAGTCCACTTTCTATTCTTCTCTCCATCTGTAAGAAATACACAAAATTAAAGACAAATAAGAGAGTTATATGCTTAATTATGGCAAAAAGATAAAATGAAAATATTTAATTTATGACTATAAAACTCACTCATCAATATTGTTGATGTTTGCTTTATTTTTTGAATAACGTGACCCCTTTGAATTTGCTGAATGAAACCTATATTCTGCTTATCTCCAAAGTTCACAACCCTATTGATATGTCTCAATTCCTTACAATCAACCAGTCCAATGTGGTATATAAATCATCATTTAGGTCATTGCAAACAGATTAAAAGTTTTATTTCTAGTTATTATTATTTCAAAGAACTAGAGTGCTTTTGTTCTTAAACTACTAATTAGACAACATGTTACTTGCTTACGAGCTGATTCATGCTCTAAGCAATAAGTGAACTAGTAAAGAAGGATATATCGTAGTTAAATTTGATATGAGTAAGGCCTATGATAAAATAGGAAGGAAATTTTTTTTTTGAAGCTATTATGGTTAAATTAGGTTTTCATGTAAAATGGGTCAAATTAATCATGTCTTGCATCAATTCTATCTTCACTTTGCCATTCAAAGGGGTCTTAGGTAGGGTGACCCTCTCTTGCCTTACTTTCCTTTTTTATCTTTGTGAAGGGATTCAGTGGTTGACTTCAGCAAGCAAAAAATCAAAATCTAATTCATGGTGTGCATGTGTGTAGCATAGCATCGAGAAGTTCCATCTACTTTTTTGCAAATGATAGTATCATTTTTCTAAATGCTAATTTCGGTGATAGTTTGGAGTTTCAATAGTGCCTTGAAACTTATAAGTCTTGTTCAAGACATAAGATGAATGTAAATGAATCCTCCATTTTTTTTTCAACAAAAATTGTGCTGAGATGTATGCTAAATTCAGAACAATGGTTGGCAGAAATAAGATTGATGCATTTAAATCAATTAAGGAGAGAGTGTACAAGGACAGAGGAAAAAATTATTATCAAAAGTAGGAAAGGAAGTTTTGATAAAATTAGTGACCCAAGATATTTACCTACTCCATGAGCTGTCATAAGCTCTTTAAAAAATTGTGTTATGAGTTGAGTTAGCTTATGGCTAAATTCTGGTGGGGAATGAATGTCAATGGTCATTGCTTTCTTTGTAACAATAACGATGAGGACCACTACAAAAAAATAGACTTTCAGCAGTAACCAAAGTGGCCGCTAAAAGTCTAAAAGTTGCCACTAAAGACTTTTAGTGACAACTTTTTGTAGTCCCCGCTAATACTTGTATCGCTGAATATTTTTCATGGCAACTTTTGGAGTCGCCACTGAAAGTACAATTTAATGGCGACTAAAATTGTCACTAAAGACCATAACAATTGCCACTAAATCTTTAAAAGTTGTTGCAAAAAGTCTATTTTTAATAGCGACTTTACTTGGTTGCCACTAAAAGTCTACTTTTAGTGGTGACTAAAGTCGCCACTGAATCCACTTTCAGTGGCGACTTTTCATTGTCGCCACAAAAAGTAGACTTTTAGTAGTGAGTTTAGTCGTCACTAAAACTTCATTCTATATTATTTGGCATATTCAGTGGCAACAAAAGTCGCCATTGAAAGTCTAATATGCAAATTTTTATATTAATTTTGTTATTATTAAAATTTATAAATATTAATTGCTACAGAAAAAAAAATGTAATTGACATATTATTTTCTTGGTAAAATCACACAAAAAAAATTATAGATATTTTTATTTAAATTTACATTCAACTATAATTAGTTCAAATACAAATATTCAAAGTAATATAACTAGTTACATTTTAAGAAAAAAAAAGCAAATATTTACAAGCAAAATTAATCTTAACACAATGAAAATATACCATAACTACTTCTATCATTAGCTATAAAAATTTATCAAAAGAATTAAGTTTGTGACTTTGATTAAGACCAATGGATGTTTGGATTTTCTTTGTCGTATTCTTGGCCATGCTCGGTAATAGATATCAACCAATCAGCATCCACATCAGCCATGTACATTATGATTGGCATCCTGCAAAAAATACCTCCTATTAACCCAACGTCAAAAAATAATTGTAGGAAAAATAAAGCATATTGGAAACAACATGAAGCATATTGGAAATTTCACATCACGAGGGACATAAAGCTTGCTTTAGGCATAGTTTATGAAAATTAACCTCATGAAATGTCAACTTTGAATTACTAATTTTAGGAAAAATAATCATCATTTCCTATATAGAAGAATCAAGAAATAAAGCTGAAAACAAGTGTAGAAATTCTAAAAGTGATACTAAAAATAATTTTTAAAAGTGACCGGTCATTATCAATAAAAAATGTGACAGCATATCCATCTCTAGTAGCTTTTGCAGTACGACCCACTCGATGAACATAGTTGTAGTATGAAATAAGATACTAAAGTCACCAGAAGACTCAGAGAGAATAAAAATGTTTAAGGTAAAACCAACATGTTTCCATATATTAAAAATAGCAAGCTAAGTGGCAATGCAAGGAAATGAAACACTACCATATGCAGAGGACATAATATTAGTCATTGGGAGTGGTGTTATCACCAACATGATAACAGGTTAGAGTCTACATGGTTTGTGAATGAGGTTACATCCAAATGGGTACGATTAGGAGGGATATGACCCCAAAAGCTCTCTTACCAAATTAAACTTAATATTGAATAAGGTTATATCCAAACTATTGATTCAGAAAGTAGTGTGATATTAAGTTGAAAAACATATTTCAACAAGAGAAAATCACATATGACCCAAAATTTTTCATCATGAAAGGTTAAGTCCATAACGCGTTCCTCGAAGCTATAAAAGCAAATTTCAAATACCAACATTTAAACTTCAAATCTTCTATACATAAACCCAACTTATCCTCAACACAAATGACAACCAAATCTTGTCACAATGCACGGCACATAAACCTGATTCTGGACCTCATTATCGACAACTAGCCTGTATATGAAAGCCAAATCAGATCAAAGGGAGGTGTAAACGAGTAAAATAACTTAGGATTGAAAAACAAGAGCAGAATTAAAGCACTGTAGTATATAAACCAATATCACCTTTAAATTACAAGAGCAACTAAAACAAAGCAAAACGAGGAGCAGTGCTTTTGGACAAAATTACCAAACAGAACAGGAACAAGTTATGAAGGGCCATCCCTCATAGCATGTGAACCATCTTTACTATTTACAAAATACAAACAAGATGAGACTTACCTTTTACAACATATAAAGATGCATTCAACAAAGCAAAAAGCAGTGAAGCACCATCAGAGGTACATTTTAAGCACAAGAATGAAAGTAGCCTTGAATCTACGAGTCAAAACTGTGTTTAAACAAATATTGTATTAGAAGAATATGAACTAAACTCAATACATCATAATATGTTCATTCAAAATCCTGAATCAAATTGACTCGAGAATTAAAATCACATTGGACTTGCAACCTTTAAATATAAGTGCACCCAAAGTCCATTGAAACCATTAAGCCCCTTTCACTCATAGACTTTAGGGACTTTGATCCCTAGAACCCTCTGTCATAGCTCATCAACAAGCCGAGAAGAAGAATACAAAAAAATAAAATAAGTAGTAGTAAAATGACAGACTACCTTCCTGAAAATTCAATAGAGACCAAACTCGCCTCGCCGAAAAATCGATCTCCTCTGAACAACACATATTTTTGCCAACTACTCTTCTAAAGTCTCCTCTTCAAAAAGTTGATGCTTTCGTCCTCCCAAAATCGTTCTTCAAAAGTTGATCCGCTTTCGAAATTTCCTAGCTCACCTTATCCCTGTTTCTTTCATTCTCCCTTTATAGCCAAAGAAAAGCCACATCAAAAGACTATGCCTTCGGCACCATCAGGAAGGACCAACAGTGGCAGATTTGGAGCTTGTCACCCATGAGAGAGTAAATGAGACAAAGGGGACCAAAAAGAGGGAGTCCCTCTACCATGAGTACAGTGGCAGAGCGGAGAAGAGTCAAGGGATATGGATCCTCTGCTGTGGTATAAACCACAGCAGGGGGTGCGGTGGGTAAAACGCAGCCTTTGGGCTGCGTTTTACCCACCTTTTTTTTGGTAAATTCATTTTTAATTTTAATTATTTTCAAAAAATTATTTAAAAAATTATTTTCCTTTAAAAAAGTAAAATGGAAATAAAATATAAAAATAAAATAATTTTTTGAAAATAATTTTTTGTTAAAATTTTTAAAATTTAGAAATATATAAAATATATTTAAAAATAAAAAATCCAAAATTTCAATAAATTTTTATATTTTTATGTTTATTTTCTCATTTTTTTTATATATTTTTAAATTTATTTCAAAATTTAGTTTTAAATAATTTCGATTTTTTATTTTCAATATATTTTTAAATTTTAATTTTTCAACAAATTATTTTTAAAAAATTAAATAGAAAAATAAATTTAAAATTTTTATATTTTATTTCTATTTTTTTAAAGAAAAATAATTTTGTAAATAATTTTTTGAAAATAATTAAAATTTAAAAATAAATTAAAAATGAATTTTTTTAAAAAAAGGTGGGTAAAACGCAGCCCAAAGACTGCGTTTTACCCACCGCACCCCCTGCTGTGGTTTATACCACAGCAGAGGATCCATATCCCACTTGACTCTGGATATGGATCCTCTGATGGTATCGGATTGGGTGAACAATTGTAGGTAGAGTGTGGACTGATTAGGCTTTGATTTTTTTTTTCTTCTTCTTTTTCTCTGTTTTTTCCCTTTTCTTCTTCTTTTTTTTTGTATTTTTTAATAAAAATAAAATAATGTAACTCTCGTACATATTTTTTGTTTGATTTTTTAATTCTCTTCTTTTTTAAATTGTGTTCAAATTTTTGCATTTTCTCAATTCCTTTTTTTATGTTTTTGTATCTATTTACTTTATTCTTTGGCACTTCAATAAAAAAATACCGGACAAAATTGAGTGTTTACACCAATTAACTCTTAATTAATTTAGTAAGTTGTTTTAAAAAAATTAATTTGTGAAAATTCATTGGAGGTTCTGACCAGGTTTTGGATGCATTGAATTTTCTATGGTTTGTGAAATTGGGGAGGGAAAATTAGGGCTTCGCTGGGTTGGGAATTCTGGATTTATAATCACCGGGTCATGATTGTAATGAAAAATGAGAGGAAATGAGTTTTTGTATCATTACAAGTACTTCCCATTTTAAATTTATATTTATATAAAATTAAACCTTAAGATGGTCACCTTTTTTTTTGTTTTAATCAGTGATACAAATACAAATAATCTCTTTAGATTCTCATTATTTGATAAATGGTTTATTTTATATACATATATATTTTAGAGGGAAAACCAGTATTTTATTCTACTTTTCTTTCTCGGTGCAGTGACATCAATAATTCTATCATTTTTTGGTTTGTTTATTGTAATTACCTAACTAAATGTTATAGTATCTAACAAAATTATAAATCTACATATGTTAATTGAAAATATAATTACTCGTATCATAGACTTAAGAGAACTTGAACTAATAACATTTCACTTTATTTTCCTTTCATTAATTGCATTATTACTTTATAAATTGTTTAAGTTAAATTTTAAACTTGCTTTTTTTTTGTGATTTTATTTAGATATATAATAGTTGTGAGAATTATTTAAGTAAAATATGCAAAGGAGTTTTCAAGGATATGGTGTATTTTGAATATTTTTTTAAAATTTGTCTTTAATTTATTTTAATAACAATAATTTTTTTCCTTTATCATTTGCTTTAAAGTAAATAGTTATTTTAATTTTTCAAAAATATATACATTTTTAATTTAATTTTTAAAATTTTACTATATCAATTGAGTATTTAATTAAAAATTAACTTATGTTAAAGACAATTTAAATTTATTTTATTAGTAAATATTTAACACATTTTCTTATTTAAATGTTTCAAAATGTGAGAAAGATGAAAATAGAAGAAAAAATTAAATTTTTTTTTACTTTCAGTGGCCACTTAAAGTCGCCACTGAAAATCTTGCTGAAAAATATTTTCACTTTTAGTGCGACCTCCTCTAAATTGTCACTGAAAGGTTAAGTTTCAACAGTGATTTTGATGAGTTACTACTGAAAGGTTTAATTTCAATGGCGACTTTAATGAGTCGCCACTAAAAATGATTTTCAGTGACGATTTTTTTAATCGCCACAAAAAAGTAATCACTGAAACATTTATTTCTTGCAGTGAATATGTTCCATGTTCTTGTTATTGAAACAAAGAAGAAGAACAAAGCGCTTGTAAAAGAATAACTTGATAAAATTCAAATGCTGAGAGAACTTTTCATATATTATTCAAAGAGTTGCAGTCGCTATATAATAGCTTTACAAAATAAAATGGAAGAGAAATAACAGTCCATGATTTACAATCCTAGGATCGTGGTATATGACTAAGTCTTAAATAGATAATACAATAACCGTGTTCCTCAAAAATAGGAATTATTCACGTAAAACACATCCTAAACATCAGGAGACCTAACAACTTTAACATCCTCCCTTTAACCCTTGTTCACTGCCTTGCTCTTGTTTTATTCAAGAGAGAGCTGGAATTTTCCTTCTCCATTCTACAGTCAGGCAGTGTTGGTTTCTTAGGGTTGTTGGCAGGGGGAGTTGGTCATTGGCCAAAAACGATGCTTACTTTGTTTGTGTTAGCAACATATATGATTTGGAATAGACGCAATTTAGTGAGACTGGGCAAGGAATTGGAGGGTTTAAGAGTGCGGATGTTGCAGGAAGCTTTTGGAAGAATATCAAGTTTCCACTACTTTTCCTATTCATGGGTTACCAGATCCTTGCCTGTAACAGTGGGTAAAGTAACATTTTTTATATTAAATTAAATAAAAAATAATTAAATTTATTGCTAGTGAATAATTTTTTACCCATTAATATTGTTTAAATCATAACATATATTAAAAATAAATTTTTTTAAAATTATCTTTCTCACGTATCATGATTTGAATATCATTGATGAATAAAAAAATTTATCTACTAACGATAAATCAAATACCAACTTAAATTAAATTCTAATACTTCCTATGAATCTTCTACGAGTGGGACTATGGGTTGCGTTTTAAGGGACCGTTATGAGACGTTTCAAGGTGCTAGTGTTAAGAAATTGGGGATTTTCATCAAGTTGGAGTTGTAGAGGCGTCGGCTATCAAGAAGGGAATTTCTCTTGCTTTGGAGATAGGTGTGCAATAATTAAGGATAGAATCTGATTCAAAAGTGATTATAGATGGCTTGAATTCCTCTAGGAATGACTTTTCTTATCTTGGCATTCTCTTACAGGAGATTTTCCCTTTTAGAACTTCTTTTGTTGATTTTAAATTTTCTTGGATTCCTAAATTTTCTCGTTAGTTACAAATTTTGGTAGAGGGTTTTCTAGCTCTGCCTGTTTGAATGATCATCCTCCTTCCTTCTTATTTTTTGTTTTTAAAGATAAAAATTTTATTTTTTTAATAATAATAGGAACAACCAAATACATAATAAGAACAACATATCATAATATCCAAATAACATGTTTACAAATGATTAAAGGATTGAGTACATTTATAACAAATCAAATTTATAAGTTTAAATTAAATATTTTATCTCTCATAATTCTAACTTTTTGTACAATTTATATGAGATTTTAGTGGGTATTATTGAATATTTTGTTATTCTTAATTTTCCATAAATATTGTCTTAAATAAAACCCCCATTTTCCATTAAAAAAAATAATTATCTTTATTTTGACTATAAAAGATTTTAAAAACCATCAATATAATTTTACAAAACATATTTTAAATTATTTGTTTAATAGTTTCGGCCCATAGAGTTAATTGAACTCAATCAATAGAATAACTAAAACATTAAATATTTTCATCTCAATCAAAATAAGAACTTTTAACTTAATCAGTCAAAATTGAAAAGATAAATTAGACCAGTTCTTACATAGTTCACGAGATCATAAAAATGTATTAGTTAGTGGTCAGCCTAAAAAATACAACAATTATTTGTTAGTGAAGGTATTTTAGAGAATATGATTTGGAACTTGTATAAATGAAAATTGGAGAAATTAAGGTGAATTTCATTTATAAAATATATTAATTCTTATTCTCTATTTTCATTTATTTTTATTTAAAAAATAATGTTATTCTATAAAATTTTAAAAAAATTCAAATCAAATTGACATAAATAATTATAAACATTATTACACATTTAAATTTTGCAATTAATAATTGAGTAAATATTTTAAATTTTCTTAATAATTATTTTAAATTTTCTTGCAAAATTTCAAATTTACTATTGATTATCTAGTTAAAACTATTTAATTATTTTAATTTATTTAATAGGGCGGTGTTCACAACAAACCTATTTGGAACCGACCAAAAATTTGTATTTCGGGTGGCTAGGATTGGGTTAGTGGATTAGAGTGGGTCAATTTTTTTTTTTTTTTTTCGGTTACATCAGTCAGGTCGAGTTCATAAAGGCAGACCCATATAACCCGACCCAACCGAATAAGTAATCAAGAGAGTGGAGCAGATGGTGGAACGATGTCATTTCTATTTGCTTTTCTCCTTGTTCACGTGTCAGTCTCTCACTCTCACACACATGGTTCTCATTCTCAATCTCACCTTCCTCAATCTCTGTTGACATTGAGCTCTAGCATGATGCTCCAACCACTGTTCCATAGTAGCAGACGTTCCTCTTCCTCATCTCTGGTTGGCGACATCAACAGTGGACGTTCTTTTTCCTTCACATCTTGGTATATTTGCGTTGCTTCTTCCTCGTCTTGACACTATAGATGCCAAAGGAATCTTCAAACATTCTCCTGAAAAAAGAAAACGATCAATGGGAAAATGCAATTCTCAGAAAAGATTCACTTTTATAATCTTATTGTTTTGCAGAAATTACGGAAGCTGCCTCCAAATAGCGATAGCCAGCAAATACACTCGTACACATACATAAGAGATGGAAGTTCATTTGGGTACGTGCATTTTTTAACGGAAATTCATTTGACTTTTATCTTGAGAAATTGCTTCAAATTTTGTTTATCCTTTTCTCTAAAATGATTGATGATTCATTGGTTATATGTACCTTGTAAAATGCATGTAAACTAGAAAAAGAAATCAAAAGAAGAAATTGTCAACTGAATTTTATGCATAACCCACTCCAACCCCCGAACCCAATCCCTTTGGGTGACCCGACTGTAGAATCTCGCTATCCGACTAAACTCAATTTATTTGGGTCAATCGAGAAAGCGATCAGTTTTAAATGAGTGTTTTGCAATTGAATCACTGTTTAATTAGATAAATTTTTACTTCAACCAGACCGAATATGATCCGTAAACACCCCTAACTAAACATATTTTAAATTATAACTTTTTTTTAATAAAAATAAAAACAAAAAATAAAAAATTGAAGCACAATCAAGAGTCAACGTCAACTTGTTCTTCACTTTTCAAAAAAGAAAAAGAAAAAAGAAATAACCATTGTTATAAAATGGTTATAATTCATAATTCATTACTCTATTACCAGACTAATCCAGCAATTCTGATTCTCCCTTAGTAAGGAGAGCAAACGGCAGTATTATGCTGCTATCACAAAATGGTGAGTATGTGAATATTCCTTGTGGAAGACAAAAAGAAATTATTTTGTTTTAAGCCCTTTAATAATTAAATGAAGAGGGATAACTTCAATGGATGGAAAACCCTCCCTTGGTCTACTCATAGACTCAGAAAATTGCACCCTTCGTTTGCATTTTGTAATTGTCTGCTCATATAAGTCCATTGTCCGCTGAAAATTGGCCTTCAAATAGCCTTCTTCTTGCATTGCTTGCCTTCATTGACAAGACCACACAATTATAAGAAAATAGCCTCCTTCATTAAAAAAAAGAAGTTATTACATTTGAGCCACATTAACCTTTTTATTATTCATGTGAAATTTCATCTATGCACGGAGAATTTTGATAACTGTGGCTCAAATGTAAGATTTTGTTTTTCTATTATTTTTATTTTTATTGAGCTAATAAAATTATCATTTATTATTATTATTATATTTGTATAATTAAATTTAAATTATTTTTTAATTGGATAATGTTTTGAATAACACTATCAAATTTTTCCAAGAAAAATTACAATTTGTTAATTTTTTTAATGGAATGAATTTATAGCAAATTATTTGAAATTTTCAACAACGTTGTCAAGCATGATGACGAATAAGAGGGGAAAAAATTGCCGGTAATGTTACTTCAAAAAATAAATAAATAAAATATCAATGATATTTATGAGTACATAAGTATTAGCTAAAAGTAATTTTTTTATGTTGCCTAAATATGTATAAAAAAAATTCTTTAAAAAGGTACTTTTTCCTCTAAAAATTGGTTTTTTATTAAAAAAATAATATGATAAATTTTTACTCTTCTAGAGGACCGCCAAATAGACATTGAATTTAAACAAGTTGCCAAAAAGTTGAAACTATCATATGCAGAATAAAAATGGAATGGTAGTAAGAAGAAGAACTTGAATTGTTCCAACTTCTTGACAAACAAGCAGCAAATTTGAATTTCTGGGTTTGAAATGAGCAAGATTACCTGCTGTTCCCAATTTATGCGGCATGTAATGATAGAAAGGAGAACATTCTGCACAAAAGAGCCAGTTTGTATTCCAATCCAAAGACCTTTTCTTCTCAGCTGTACCAAAAAGCCAATGTAGCAGCCACTGGAATTCCACAAAGATAAAAGGCCCCTAAATTGATGTAAGCTCCTACGTGTTGCCATCCACAACCTCTAGCAAACCCTATTCCAAAAAACAGTAAAAAAAAAAAAAAAGAGAAAAAAAGAGCGTCGTTTGGAAAAATGCTGTTCTTATAAGTCAATGTTGTGCCTTGAGAGAGAGAAAAAAAGAAGAAGAAGAATTAATGGGAGATGAGGAAGATAGACGAGAGATCTGAGAGTCTTCTCATATGAAGTTCTTCTCCATGACTGAATTTTTTTTTTTTTGGACTGAGACTGTAAGAAATGAGATGGAATGCTAATGGGTTATGCGTGACATAATGAAGAAAGAAATCAAATTGCCTTTTTTGAAAAAAGAGACGGGAGAAAGAAAAAATGCAAATAAACTAAACATGATGTAAATGATGAATTACACTTTAAAAGTCCATGTATTATCAAAGTGAAAGCTTTTTTTCTTCATAGACTTATAAAACTAAGGAATTAAGAGATGACTTAATTACCTGACATAGTACCTTGTAAGCTGTCAAATATAACAGACAGACAAACCAGAGGTGCCTTGAGAGTGACATAGTCAATAACTTCATTCTCATTGCTGAAAGTGTAGCCATAAACATGGCTACAGGAAAAGAGGGTTGTGCTCAAGATAGTTGTCTCCAACACTGCAAGAAACATTGCAGCCATGACAGCAACTCTAGCAGCAAATGGATTCCCAGCTCCTAATTCATTTGAAATCCTTAAGCTATAATTAGAGAGAAGAGAAAAAAATAGTTGAAATCTATGCATAAAGCCACACATACACACACACACAGAGAATTACATTCACTTATTTTCATGAGGTAGCATTTTTTTCTAATTTTAATTTATATAAAAATCTCTCCTTAAGAGAATTGTTATTAAAGTTTATTAATTGCATTCCCCCTCCCCCCCAAAAGTTCAGTCTAATCCAAGGCAGCACAAATTACCAAAAAACAAACCAAATTAATACTTCAACATGAACTTCGTCGTTGTCATCAATGGGAGTATAAGTATAAAAACTAGAAAGCTTATAAATGTATGTTTGAAAAATTTCATGGAAGGTGAATGTAATTTTCTATATATATAGAAAATGTATGTGTGTGTGTGTCTTTTTTTTTTTTTTTTTGTAACCTTGCTGCAGCACCAATTCGACAAGGAATAGTATAGAGCGTTGAAATGGTGTTGAGACTGCAGAAGGAAAAGGAGAAATTAGAACAATTACCATATTCTTTCACAAGAATATGATGAGAGAACATTGTAAAAATAAAATTGCAGATCATGAGTTTCAGTTCTAAGGTTCTGTTTCTTAGGCATACCAGACAGATAGAACCGAAGTTTCAAGTTGTGGATTTGGTAAAAGTCCAGACAGCAAAATCAGCAGCTCAAATGACCACCATTCTAGGCTGGAGTCACCAACAGGAAATCAATACATTATAGAACATTTTCAGGAAATAAAAAAGATAAAAAGAATACATGAAATTAATAAATATTATAATAAAAATTATTTATAAACTTTCACTTGACAATTTAAAATTTTAAAATAAAGTGGTCATGCTATCAGAATCTATGTGATCAAATAGTCAAGAGTTGAATACTTACTATACTATTGTCTTAATTAAAATTAAATTTCAAAATAAATTATAATGAATTTGTATTTTATCCACACTTCAAATGAGAAGGCTTTTATGCCTAGATGTTCATCAATGTAATCCTTAAAATATAATTATAATCATTTAAGTCCTACTATTTTGAAAAACCCATCATTGTGATCATTTCATGGACAAAATTGATGGTTGCCAGAGGTTAGTACAAGATCATATTTGATGAGTTTTGAAAATTTTGAAATCAAATGATGGTAAAAGACTAAATTGAAAAAATAAGCATGTCAGATGTGAAAATGATTGTTTACTGCAAAAACTATTACAAGGAAGAGAAATATTCACCATATCATCACTGCAGAAGGAACAGCAAACCGAAAGAACTCCCCCATTCCTTGGAACAATTCCATGGAAACAGGAGCTCGAGCTTTTGCACAAGCAGAAGAGTATCTCATGCACAATCCAAGAATAATCACATTTCCCCAGATTGAAATACTTATTACTAATGCTCCTCCAACATTGTTCAGTCCAGACTTGAAAACCAAAGCCCAGCAAAGAGGTACATGGAGAAGAAGAATGACACGAGCTTATGAGCATGGGAACAACCAAGCTTTGCATTTGCAAATATCGAACCAGTGGTTGCAGAATTGCCAACCCAAAAAGTCCAGGAACAAGACAGATTGTGAACTTCCCTGCTTCATGGGAGATCAGAGGATCCTGGCCTATGAAAAGTAGTAGCTTTTCCAAGTTGATCCAGATGAAAGATAGGGGAAGACACACCAATATGAGAGAGAATATGGCAGTGTATGTCGGCATCGCAAGTTTTTGATATTGCTGAGCGCCGTAAGCTTGCCCACATAGAGTTTAAAATAATCAATGTATTGAGTTATTGGAGAAGACGATAATGCTGATCTTGAGCAAGCTAACAAGTTAGTAGAAAAGCATTGATAAACAAGGTCAACTATAGTTTTTTCTTTGGTAAGTAAAATAATATTGTTAAGGATAGATTACTACAAAATTACTTATTTGGACACCTTTCACATGCTTGAGATATCAAAAGGGTAGAAAAATACCTAACCCAGATAATTACTTTAACAACCCTAAGATTTAGTAATTTTTATTTATGTATAAATTATTAAAAGAAATAAAAGAGTAAGGATGTAATTGAAAGGTTTTGAAAATGAAAATAAAAACTTATTAATATTTTACTTGTCACGCCCTTATTTTTAAGGATACGTGAAACACATACTTTATGGACATATATTTGCCATAACATATATAATACACTCATTTATCATTGAAAACAGTTTCATATAGATAGTCCCATGTAAACACAATATACAAACCAAATTTATAAATATCATAGTAACATAGAAGCAGAGATCATGCCTATGGCGTTCAAAGCATATTCAGGAGTATAAGTACAATATAAATTAAAATTTATGAATCCTGTAAACAAAATAGACTCACTAAAGAATATGTCACCTAACTGATCACATATCTAAAAGGAAGTGATCAAACTCTTTATTCTTATTTGAAAAATGTAGAAATATCGTGTAGTGAGTTTAACAACTCAGTGAGTAGATAATAGCACCTATGACCTCTTAGGTCAGCATATGGATGTATTCATATTTTAAAATTTGTCACATAGAAAATACAGTTCGGAAGTACATTCATATGGGACTCGCATTTCAAATATTCTCAGTTCAAATCATATTCAGATATCCAAAACCATATACGATACGATATGATTATTAATCAAATATTGTTATGCATCAAAATATTTTTCATGAAAACATTAGGAGGATCCCATATAAGAACTACCATATTAGAGTTCAAACCCTTCTGTACTTTGGTGGTATAAGATTTTCCTAAGCTCAACATTCCAACTAAGGTTTTCCCTACCACCATTCAAGAGGACACGCAAAGAGACTCTAATATGGGCATTTCTCAAGCACATAACAAGGGAGGGCAAATCAAATATCATGTAGTCGGCATCTCACCTAGATAGGAGGCAACCCGCTCTCCTTCACATATCATATTTCGTGTGTTGGTTATCACATGAGGTTAGCACTACCCCTGCTAGCTGAGGTGTCAAGGTGCACTAGGGCTAACATCATTTGTTGTTAGCAAACAGTGTTTCCAATAAGATTCCTCTATAGAAATTATTATTTACACATATGTCATATCGTTCAAAACAAAGGTTTCAGTATAAATTCAGAATTTTCAGTCTCAGTACAATTTCTCTGTCAGAAACTTTTCAATCAATGTAATCACATATACATGCCCTTTTTCGAAGACAATATTATAACTTTACATATCAATGCCACATGCACAATATATTTTCTTTACCGTATGATGAGAAATATATTTAAAATCACATATTCAATGAGTTCAAAAATTCATTTTCAAAACCATACTCGTCTTGAACTATATGCTAGATTGTAGATAAATCAGATAATTTAATCTATTTTAGAGACATATAAAAATATAAATAACTTGTAAACAGAATAATTATACATTTAAAGTTCAAGAATAGTATAGAGTAAGTCATAGAAAAAATTATCTACTCACAAAATCAAGGTTCTAAGTTGGATATCCCTAAATATATTTTTTTCAAAGCAAATATGATGAAATGAACCTAAAAAACGAGTCTGAAGGGTCTGAAAACCTAAGAAATGACTTTGAAAACGTAAAATTTGGCCACTGAAAGCTTGGTCATCGATGGTCAATTGCAAGATTACTGTTCACGATCGAAATTACTATTTACCGCCAGAATTACTATTCATACCAGGCGAATTTATTGTTCATGATGCATACAAAGTTGTCAAATAGCTAAAAAATTTAATATCCTAAGATTTTTCCACCTCCTGAATCCATCTACAGTGTCAAATTTTCAATTTGAGGATTCTAAGTAGAAGTTTCAAAACTTACATTTTTCTAAGATTTTATATTTTCGATCTGCGACAATTCTGTGGCCGACTTGAAAAATTATTCGACCAATATCGTAGTACTCTTCGTCCTGAATCTAGTAGTACTTTTAGTTTTGAGATCAGATGCTCGAAAGTACTCCAGATCTAAAGAGAAAAAATGGAGGAGAGAGAAAATACTATTCATTATTCATCACTCGATTACATAATTCATTCGAACGAAAATTGTTGCTTGCAAATTTATACATGCAATGTAAACACGCAAGTGCACGTATCATAAACAAGTAATAAAGTGATGAGTGGGTATTGTTCTACGAGGGATTGTAACCAGAAATTGCTATAAGAGATTCACCCGTAAATGCAATAAGAAAGAAAGGTTGCTGGTTGTTAAGAAAAAAATCAGACAACAAGGA
Source organism: Gleditsia sinensis (assembly GCA_037074535.1). Lineage (NCBI taxonomy): Eukaryota > Viridiplantae > Streptophyta > Magnoliopsida > Fabales > Fabaceae > Gleditsia > Gleditsia sinensis. The sequence goes on along the minus strand of CM073468.1, from coordinate 27,350,850 downwards.
TAACTAGGTTTGCTTCAAGGTTGCTATTGGCTCTTGCACCGATTTTGCTCTACTTTGCTACATCAATTGCTCTAGTAACCAGCTTTTTATCTTGTTTGGGTTCTTTCTAGAACTACCATACTCAGTCATTCTCTTGGTTTATTCATATATTCCTATATAAATCCACCTCGGGAACACCATTAATGCTTTGAAATTGTTGGATTATATGGGGAAAATTTTATATTCCTATAATAGTTGCAGCTTTAACCTAAACATGATATTTAGCTAAACCTATAATATTCAAACTTATTCCAACCTCCATTAATCTTCCCAAATTAAATGTCAGTTCTACATCCTGCTATTAGAGATCAAGCAAGAGCAGGAATTAAGAGTTTCAAAACAGTCTAAACATCAAGAGCTTTAACCGAAAACAAGGTCATTCATTACTTAAACTATGCTCAGATTTCATATCAACCCTTCTGCAAACCTAGTTGGAAGCTTAGCCCAGCACCATATTCAAGTTGTTTACAAATGACACTATCAGAAAGCCATAATACAAGGAAGGAAATATAGTAGCAAAATAGAGAAGCCCAAATAACAGAAATAAAATACAAAAGGAAGAAAAGAGTTCTCTAGAGGCCTCTTCTCCCTTACCTTAGTTGCTCCCTCTCCTTCCTTCCATTCAACCTTCTCCTTCTTCTTTTGGACCAACCATCAGCGTCTTCTTCCTCTGTCTGATAGACTCTTGATGGAACAGTGACACTCTTTCTGTGCTTTCCCGTCCAGAGGTAGGAGGCGCTCCGGGTGTCTATTTTCCTCTGTGTCCGCGTGTATGTATTCTCTTTTCTCCTTCCATCCTTTTACAAGCTAAGGTTGTGGTCTTGGTGAGGTGGCCACTTTTTTAGCATTTTCTCCTTCTAGACTACACTCCTACCAGTGCCTTTTTCTCCACGTTTAGTAGTGGAGACAACCTCTACTGTGACAACTGAGTGTTCCTTCTTCTATGCTGGGTAGTGGAGACAGCACTTGTAGTGTACCACACAGAATCAACACCCACTCATGCACAGCATATCAATACACTAAGAATTACCCAGCATAATTCGGCTTGCGTGCCCTTTTTACATGCAATGCCACAGCATATATCAATTAGTGCAATGGGTTTTCTCATCTTCAGGCGATACAAAAACAATATCCAATCAGGGAGAATTAGTACTAAATCAACCAAAATACAGAGTAATAAGCATGAGAAAAGTATAAAATAACTCTACTGAATTAGAGTTAACAGAAATCTCTTTTTTTTTTTAAATAATAATGGAGGGACCAATTAGTAATTTTCTAATTGTTAGAGAAAGTCCTTGCAAATTTTATTATTTACATTTTGACCCCTAAACTTTTAGGAAATTACAATTTGACCCTAAAAATATTAATAAGTTTTCATTTTTATCCTTAAAACCTTTCAATTACATCCCTACTCTTTTATTTCTATTAATAATCCGTACATAAATGAAAATTACTAAATCTTAGGGTTGTTACATTCTTCCCCCCTTAAAAAATTTGGTTTCCAAATTTCAAACCATTTTATTACAAATAGGGAATGAAACCAAGACATAAATTATAGTTATTAACCTCACTACTCAAGCTATTGGAGATATCTCTTTTGTATATCATCTTTACTTTCTAAGAAGTCTCTTCACTTGAATGATTTTTCCATATAACATTAACCATAAGGATTTCCTTCAACCATAAGTTTTTTACCTGTCGATCAACAATAGACATCGATTTTTTTCCTCATAATTAAGCCAAATTCTTGTCCAATTGAATTTCTTGAAATTAGATAATATGAGAAGAATCTAATAGGCACTTCCTTAGCATTAATGAAAGAAAGACTATATCAACATCACGGGCGATATACTATTATACCTACTTTGTTCAAGATTTCAAAAGAGTCTATATACTAGAGCTTAACATTTTTCTTCTTTTTAAACCTCATTACCTCTTACTTGGGTGAGTCCTTTAAGAATATTTGGTCACCAACTGATAATTTCTAATGCTCTAATATTTATGGTCCTTATAGACTTTTGGCCTGTATTGAGTTGTTTGTATTCTTTTTTTAATTAATTTCACTTTATCAATGACATCTTATAATAAATCTGACCCCACTGAATCATTTAACAGAAATTTTGTAAAACCTTTTACATAAGGTTTTAAGTCATCTAATATCATTTTATTATAGGCGAATTCTGCTAAGAGATCTCTCACCAAAGTCGAAGACATATGCTTGAAGCATACTCTCAAAACTAGCATAATTAATTTAGGTTGATCATATTCTATCTATTGTATGTTATTCCAAATTAGATTCCAAAAGTTTAACTTTACTCAACTCACTCACTTATTAGGAGACCTACGATGTTCATGTAAAACCTCAAATGGTGCCATTTGTATATTAGCCTGATTATTACTGATATGAGCAAGTTTAACTAAGGACATATAATTCCTCTCAACTTTAACCAAAATTATATAAAGATACCTGAAGCATAACTTCTAATGCATAAACACATCATTTAGATTTACAATTAGCTATAATATAATCTAACTAAGATCCTAAAGGTTCCTAAATAGCTCTCCTGAAACAATATATTCAATTTTTTACTTACTAACATACCAAACAATGAAAAATATTTCACTTGTATCTTATTTTTACCATGATGCTAGTACAATTCTTTCATACCTTAGTATATCCTTATTGCCTTGAAGTTATTCATATTCACAATCTATGGCTTCTTTTGAAATTTGCTTCTCAACCATTTTTCACCCGTGAATTTTCAATCTCAACATAATTAACATCATAGATACTAGACTTAACTTAACATGATATAAACCTTTAACACAAATACCTTGATTGCTTTACATTATTTTCGAATATGGTTCTCAAAATATTCTCAATTACTTTAACCTACTAACCACTTGGACACCATAATAATCGAGTTTCAAAGAAAAGAAATTAACTTTTCTTGTAATGAGTGAAAAGAACCTTGCATTTAATGTCAAACATTAATGAGGGAGGATGCAGTAGAACAGACGAAAAGTATAATAGAGAATGGTGACAAAATAGAAAGTCAAAAGTTTGGACAAAGCATTGAAAGAAATTTAAAATCGGTGACCATAATTCTTAAAAAGCTATGAACATAACTTAGTTGCTATTTCGGCAAAAACCAGTGATTGCAAGTTTTGAATATATGTGTCAAAATGTAATTTAAAGCTACTGTTATTTGGTAGAAGAATAACACATGGAAAAAAAATATTTCTGAACTTATAAAAATTTGTAAAGAACAAGGAGCATGTAGTTAACTAGTATGATGCAGTTGGTTGCTTCAAAATAGATGTAATCAATCAACTGTAAAATAAATCAGTCAAAATTAAAATTTTCCAAAATAATTAGTCAATTGTTAAGAACATTAGGAAAAACATGATCAATTATTTGATTGTCTCTCTTTAACAATTAACCGGTTTGCATTTTCACTCTCTTTTTTTATAATCATGCCACTGACAACTGCACTACAAGAATCAAAACATCAGTGGTTCATCAATAACTACAAGGGAAAAGAAAATTTTTGGTGATACATTAATCTTATTCTCTTTATATGCTTAATATGAGTCACAGTCATAACTACTATACATATGCATGTGTGCCATCATTTTTGAATTTCCCTTTCAATTTAACTGATATCCACCAGTCACTAATATAGCTATTCTAATAATGCCAGGCCTATTTGTATAGTTATTATAAGTATGACCTTCTATGAATTTTATAAATGCATATATTAGTATCTTTACATTCATACTCAAAGTTAGGGTGAGTGCAGTTATGAAATATTTGTGTCTTTTGTGGTTTCAGTCCTACAAAAGATGGAGAATATGTGAAAGTAGCACAAAATTTGGGTATAGTGCTAGCCAAGAGAAAAATTCATTTAGTCTATGGTAGAGGTAACCGTGGGTTAATGGAGTGCATATCTACAACTACACATGTAAGAGGATGTCAAGTTATAGGTATTATTCCTACAGCTCTAGCTGTATCCAACATCATAGAGAAGACAATTGAGAAAGAATGTAAGGTAGCTTTTATGCATGAGTGCATGGCTAGAATGATGAGCAATGTTGATGCATTCATTACCTTACCAGGTGGTTTTGATACTTTATAGGATATTTTCCAAATAGTCTCTTAGGCACAACTAAATATGCATCAAAAACTGATAAGTTTGTTAAATGTTAATCACTTCTTTGATGGTTTGTTATTTTTTTTTATCAAGCTGTGGAACAAAAGTTTATCTCACACTCAACACGACGAATTCTTATCTTGGCTTCCAATGCCGATGAGTTGATTGATGCTTTACAAGCATTTGTTCATGTACTTGATTTAAATACAACTCAAATATATTAGACGGAAAACAACCGTATGAAGCGCAAATTGGATTTGGATCTTCATATGTAACTATAATAAGACGTGGCCATTGCTGTACCACTTCTACTTTCTTAGGATTTACTTGAATACCATCCTTGCTAACCAATTCTACTTTCTTAGGGTTTACTTGATACTCTCTTGGAGTTTGTAAAACTATCATCAAATGTTGCTTATAATACTCTAAACTCTTAAAATGTACTAGTATATCATCAATAAATACAATAACAAGTTGATCCAAGAATGACTTAAGTACTCTATTCATTAAGTCCATAAATGCAACTAGGGCATTTGTCAAACCAAATGACATTACTAAGAACTCATATACCCATGCCGAATCCTGAAAGCAGTTTTCGAAATATCCTCTTTCCTTATCCTCAATTAATGATACACAGATCTCAAATCAATTTTTAAAAAATTTGAACACACTGTAATTGGTCAAATAGATCATCTATACAAGGTAATAGGTATTTATTACGCATCTTCACTTTATTCAATTGTCTGTAATCTATGCACAACCACAGTGACCCATCCTTCTTTTTCACAAATAGGACTAGAGTACCTCAAAGAGAAGTATTATAGCAAATAAATCTCTTATTTAACAAATCTTGCAACTAATTCTTCAATTCCTTGAGTTCAGTAGGTGTCATTCTATATGAGTATATACATACCAGTTAGGTTTTAAGAAGTTCATCGATACCAAATTCTATTTTATATTTCAGTGCTAATCATGGCAATTCTTCTGAGAACACATTCGAAAATTCTCTAACCACTAAAACTTAATTTACACTAGTATACTTTATATCAATATCTCTCACTCCTGCCAAATATCTTTGGCACCTTTTTGTAATAATTTATGAGTTGCTAAAGCAGAGATGAAATTACTGGATACCTTACTACGGTCTCCTTGTATCAAGAAAGAAGATTCTTTAGGAATATTGAATTTAATCATCTTAGGATGACATTTTAAACTGGCATGACACGATGCCAACCAATCTATTCTCAATATCACATTAAAGTCTACCATATCTAGACAACCAGGTACAATGGATATCATATTCAGAAACGATTATATTTGGTATTTGTCTCAATTCTTTAAATTCTCTGGCACACCTATCCTTTTTACATTTAGGCATAAATTTACCCATAGATACTTTTTAAAATGCCACAATATTCAATCAATCTTATACTAGAAAATTTAGAAAACTTGAAATAGAAAGAAAATTGAAACCCTATAGAATTCCTCAATAGTACCTAAAGTATAAATATGTCTGACTCATATCCATACTAAAGGTCATACTAAAAAATCCTTTGCTCCGACAGCCATAGGCAAACCTAATGTTCTGATACCAACTTGTCACGCCCCTATTTTTAAGAGTACGTAAAACACATACTTTACGGATATATATTTGCCATAACATTCATAATACACTCATTTATCATTGCAAATAGTTTCATATAGATATTCCCATGTAAACACAATATATAGACAAAGTTTATAAATATCAGAGTAACAACAGAAGCAGGGATCTGCTTGTGGCGTTCAGAACATACTCTAGAGTACAAGTACAACATAAATTAAAATCTACGAGCCCTATAAATAAAATAGGCTCACCAAAGAATATGTCGCCTAGCTGATCACCTATCTGAAGGAAAATCACCAAACTCTGTATTTTTATCTAAAAAATGTAAAAATATCGTGTAGTGAGTTTGACAACTCAATGAGCAAATAATACCTCCAATGACATCTTAGGTCAGCATATGGATGTACTCATATTTTAAAATTTGTCACATAGAAAATATAGTTTCGAAGTACATTCATATGGGACCCACATTTCAAATATTCTCAGTTCAAATCACATTCAGATATCCAAAACTATATGCAATACAGTATAATCATTAATAAAATATTGTTATGCATCAAAATATTTCTCATGAAAATATTAGAAAAATCCCATATCAAAGTTCAAGCCCTTCTGTACTTTGGTGGTATAGGATTTACCTAAACTCAGCATCTCAGCTAAAGTTTGGTATACCACCATTCAAAAAGACACGCGAAAAGACTCTAATATGGGCATTTTTTAAGCACACATTAAAGGAAGGCAAATCATATATCATATCGTCGGCATCTCACCCAGATAGGAGGAATCCCGCTCTCCTTCACATATCATATCTTGTGTGTTGGCCATCACACAAGGCTAGCACCACCCTTGCTAGCTGAGGTGTCAAAGTGCACCAGAGCTAACATCACCTATTGTTAGAAAATAGTATTTTCAATAGAATTCATCTATAGAAATCATTATTTACACATATGTCACATCATTCAAAATAGAGGTTTTAGTATAAATTCAGAATTTTCAGTCTCAATACAATTTCTCTATCAGAAACTTTTCAATCAAGGTAATCACATAAATGTAACAACCCTAAGATTTAGTAATTTTTTTATGTATGAATTATTAAAAGAAATAAAAGAGTAGGGATATAATTGAAAGGTTTTGAGGATGAAAATGAAAATTTATTAATATTTTTAGGGTCAAATTGTAATTTTCTAAAAGTTTAGGAGTCAAAATGTAAATAATAAATTTTGCAAGGACTTCCTCTAACAATTAGCAAATTGTTAATTGGTCCATCTATTATTATTTAAAAAAAATATTTTTGTACGAATGAATTTTGTAACCGAGTGATGAATAGTGAATAGTATTTTTTTCTCTCCTCTATTTTCTCTCTCTAGATCTAGAGTACTTTCAAGCATCCGATTTCAAAATTTAGGATACCACTGAATTTATGACAAAAAGTACTACGACATTGGCTGAATAATTTTTCAAATTAGCTACAGAATCGCTGCAGATCGAAAGTAAAAAATCTTATAAAAAGGTAAGTTCTGAAACTCCTACTTAGAATTCTCAAATTGAAAATCTGACACCATAGATGAATTTAGGAGGTGGAAAAACCTCAGGATATGAAAATTTTCAGCCATCTAACAACTTTTTATGCATCGTGAACAATAAATTTGGTCGACATGAATAGTAATTTCGACCGTGAACAGTAGCCTTACAGTTGACCAATGTTGACCAAGCTCCCAAATGTCAAATTTCATGATTTCAGAGTCATTTTCTAGGTTTTCGGACCATCCAAACTCATTTTTAGGTTCATTTGATTAGAATTCTCTTGGAAAAATTCATTTGGGGATATCAAACTTAGAGCCTTGATTTTGTGAGTAGATAATTCTTTCTATGACTTACCATATGCTTTTCTTGAACTTTAAATGTATAATTAATTATGTTTACAAGTTATTTATACTTTTATATGTCTCTGAAATGGATTAAATTATCTAATTTGTCTACAATCTAGCATACAGTTCAAAAATAATATAGTTTTGAAAATAGATTTTTGAACTCATTGAATATATGATTTTAAATGTATTTCTCGTCATATGGTAAAGAAAATATATTGTGCACATGGAATTGATATGTAAAGCTATAAGATTTCCTTGAAAAAAGGGCATGTATATGTGATTACCTTGATTGGGAAGTTTTTAAAAGAGGAATCATACTGAGACTGAAAATTCTGAATTTATACTGAAACCTCTGTTTTGAACGATATGACATATGTGTAAATAATGATTTTTGTGGAGGAATCCTATTGGAAATATTGTTTGCTAACAACAGGTGGTGTTAGCCCTAGTGCACCTTGACATCTTAGCTAGCAGGGGTGGTGCTAGCCTTGTGTGATGGCCAACACACGGGATATGATATGTGAAGGAGAGTGGGATTGCCTCCTATTTAGGAGAGATGTCTCCTATATGATATATGATTTGCCCTTCCTTGCTATGTGCTTAGGAAATGCCCATATTATAGTCCCTTCACGTGTCCTCTGAATGGTGGTAGGGCAAACTTTAGTTGGGATGCTAAGTTTAGGCAAATTCTACACCACCAAAGTACAAAAGGGCTTGAACTCTAATATGAGATCATTCTAATATTTTCATGAGAAATATTTTGATGCATTACAATATTTGATTAATGATCATACCGTATTGCATATGGTTTTGAATATATGAATGTGATTTGAACTGAGAATATTTGAAATACGAGTCCCATATGAATGTGCTTCCAAACTATATTTTCTATGTGACAAATTTTAAAATATAAATATATCCATATGCTGACTTAAGAGGTCATAGGAGGTATTATCTTCTCACTGAATTGTCAAAATCACTATATGATATTTTCACATTTTTAAATAAAAATACAGAGTTTGGTCATTTCCCTTAAGATACTGTAATAACCGTAAAATTTAACAAAAATTCAAATTAAAGGAAATTTAGAATAAAAGAGAGAATTTTGAAAATAGAGATAAGAACCGGTGAAAATAAGTTTATTTATTACATGGATTAAAGAATTACAAAAGAAATATGAGAATTTATGTTTTGGCGCGCTATAAGCAAATATATTTTTATTTATGTAGAAATGATTATGATTTGTTAAAAGTAAGTGGACTTTTAAGTAAAAGAAGTATTGTGTTGCTTAAAATAATTATATCGGCCTCTATTGAATTTTTATGGTATTTTTAGAAATATTCTTTCTTTTAATATGACTAAAGATATTTGTTTTGAAATTTGTTTTAATATGATTTTTATCAAGAAAAATTATGATTTAAGAGTTTAACTAAAGATTTATGAGGAAGGAAATTTTTAGAAATTTTTGGAATATTTTATGATGAAAAATGGAATTTCTATGAATTTTTATAAAAGAAAATCCTATTATTAATTATTTAATAAATATTATTATTATAAAAAAAAAAAAAAAAAAAAAAAAAACAGAATGTTAAAATGGATGCCGGGAGAGGAATCGAGAAAGAAGAAAAAAAAAAACGAAGAAATGCACAGTAGTGAATAGTAAGTGAATAGTAATCTCAAATTTTATCTGTCGATTTGGGGTGTTTAAGGGTTTCCAATCTCAAAACCGAAATTGTTATTGGATTCAGGATGAAGAGTACTTCAATTTTGACCGATCAGTTTTTCAAATCAACCGTTGAATCGCCGTAGATCTGAAGTAGAAAATCTCGGTAAAAGGTAAGTTCTGAAAAACCTTACTTAGAGACCTCAAATTAGAAATCTGACACCGTAGATGGGTTCAAAAGCTTGATAAACATTAGGATATGAATTCATTTTATTGATTTGGTAAAAAATTTTATGACGGTGAATAGTGTTTTCCGGCGGTGAATAGTGGCGGTGAATAGTGTTTTCCGGCGTGAATAGTATTTTCCGGTGGTGAACAGTAACCGAGCTCATTTAAGGTTTTTGGACCCTCCGGACACGTTTTTGAAGCTTATTTGGTCAAATTCAGACCAGAAACGAGGATTTTAGGGCTGTCCAATCTGGAGCCCTTACCTGTGAGTAGATAATTCTTCCTATAACTTGTTTTTACTCTTCTTGAACTTTCCATTGATAAATGAGTATGATTACATGTTATTTATATGTTCATATGTTTCTGAAATGGTTTGAAATATTTGAAATGATTGAGAAATGATATCTAGTTCAAGAAGAGTATGATTTTTGAAATAGATTTTGAAATGCTTTGGATATGTTATTTCTAAATGCATTTCGCATTACATGGCAAAGAAAATATGATATGCTTATGACATTGATTTATAGAGATATATGATTGCCTAGAGAAAGGGCATATATATGTGATAAACCCTGAATGGGTAATTTATAACAGATGAATTTTGAAATACATTGAACATGTGATTTTTACATGTATTTCGCATTACATGTCAAAGAAAGTATGTTATACATGTGACATTGATTTTACAGTGATATGATTGCCTTGGATATGGGCATGATTATATGATTTCTCTGATTGAAAAATTTATAATAAAAGATTTTGTACTGAGACTGAAAGCTCTGTTTGAAATGATATGTAAAGTGATAAGTTGTTGAATATGATTGTATGGCGAATTATTTGATAATGATGCATTGCATATGATGGATATGCACTTTTATACATGTTTATATATTCATAAAAAAATATATATGTATTGATGAGAAATGACGAGATTATATGGCTTGAGACGGTATTGTGAAGGTGGTATTAGTGGTAATGTGAGGAGGCAGTAGGGTGATGAACTCACATTCGCTAATTACCTATTGTGATGATGACAGTGGTAATGTGAGGAGGCAGAAGGGTGATGAACTCACATTCCCTGTTGATCTTTTGAAGTTGTAGTCAGTGGTAATGTGAGGAGGCAGTAGGGTGATGAACTCACATTCCCTGATTACCTATTGTGATTGTGACTATGGTAATGTGAGGAGGCAGAAGGGTGATGAACTCACATTCCATGTTTATCTATTGAGTATATTGAAAGTTATGACATACTTGAGCATTATATAAAAGAATTGATTTTTATTGCATATCAAATTCGATTTAAGATAAATTTGTATCATATGTGGTTACAGATATTTGTATGTGATTTGAATTGAGATGTTTTGAAATGCGGGTCCCATATGAATGTACTCCTGAATGTAACTTTTCAATATGAGAAACTTTGAAATGAAAAGTACATCCATATGTTGACCTAAGAGGTTATAGGGGGTGTTATCTGCTCACTGAGTTGTAAAACTCACTACACGATGTGGATCTATTTTTCAGATAAAGACACAGAGTTTGGTCCAGCAACCAAGTGATCGACTAGAGGTTGTACTCCAGTGGTGAGCCTACATTGTTTTTAGGCTCTCAATGTTTTATAATTGCAAAATATTTGTACTCTAGAGTTGCTCTGAACGTCACAGGCAGGATCCTTGCTTCTACTGTTACTCTGGTGTTTATAGACGTAAACTGTATATTGTATATGTGTATGGGCACTTATATGTATTGGTTTATATGATAAAGAATGGCGTTATGTACATTTATGGAAAATATATGTGTATGGTATATGGATTTCACGTGCCCTAAAATTAGGGTCGTGACAAGTTGGTATCAGAGCATTAGGTTTCCCTGTGACAATCAGAGCAAAGGATTCTTTAGTAGGACCTTTAGTATCGATATGAGCCGGACATATTTATACTTCAGGTGCTGCTGAGGGATTCTATAGGGTTTCAAATTCTTTTCTATTCGAAGTTGTTAAAGTTTATAGTATAAGATAGATGGAATATTGTGACATCTTAAGAGGTATCTATGGATCAATTACAGCTTGAAAGTAAAAGAGATATGCGTCTTAAAGAATTTAAAGAATTGAGACAGATACCAAATATGATGGTTTCTGAATGTGACATCCGTTGTACCGGTTGTCTAGATATGATAGACTGTGATGTGATATTGAGAATGAATTTGTTGGCATTATGTCATGTCATTTTGAAATGTCATTATATGATGATTAAATTCAATTATTGAGGAATTTTCTTTATTGATACAAGGGGATCGTAATGAGATACCCAGTAATCTAATTTCTGCTTTAGCAGTCCATAAGTGACTATAAAAAGGTGCCAAGGATAGTTGGCAGTAGTGAGAGATGTTGATATAAAGTATACCACTGTAAATTACGTTTTTGTGGTTAGAAAATTTCCTGATGTAATTCTTGAAGAATTGCCAGGATTACCTCGAAACGTAAAATATAATTTGGTGTTGATTTACTTCCTGGAACCCAACCAGTGTCTATACCTCTATATATAAGAGCACCGACTGAACTCAAGTAATTGATGGATCAGTTGAGACACTTGTTAGACTAGGGATTTATATACCCTAGTACTATTACTTGGAATGCTCCAGTTCTATCTGTGAAAAAGAAAGATGGATCACTATGACTATGCATAGATTATAGACAATTGAATAAAGTGACAATATGGAATAAATACTCATTACCTCATATAGATGATATGTTTGACCAGTTACAAGGTGCTCAACATTTAAAAAAAAAAGTTGAATTGATTTGATATCTGGATCTCATCAATTAAGAATAAGGGAAGAGGAAAGTCAAAAAAAAAAAAAAATTCTTTTAGGACTCGTTTTGACATTATGAGTTCTTGGTGATGTTATTTAGTCTAACAAATGCCCAGTTGCAAAAAGGGTATTGAATCCATCCCTGGAGTAATTTGTTATTATAATTATTGATAATATATTAGAATATTTTAAGAGTACAGAGGATCATAAGCAACATTTAAAGATAGTATTACAAACTCCAAGGGAGTATCAGCTATATGCTAAGTTCTCAAAATATATGAATTTTGACTTAGTAATAGTACTTTCTTAAGGTATGTGGCTAGCAAGATGGTATATAAGATAACCCTAAGAAAGTAAAAGTGGTACAGCAATGTCCACATCTTGCTACAGTTACAGATGAAGATCCAAGTCCAATTTGCGCTTTCTGCTATGGTCTGTTGTCCATTCTATTTGAGCTGTGATTGGATCAGGTACATGAACATATGCTTGTAAAGCATCAATTAACTCCTCAGCATCTGAAGCTAAGATGAGAATTCGTCGTGCTGAGTGTGGGATAAACCTTTGTTCCACAGCATGATCAAGGAAAGATAACAAACCATCAAAGAAGTGATTAACATTTAATAAACCTATTGGTTTGTGATGCATATTTAGTTGTGCCCAAGAGAGTATTTGGAAAATCTCCTCTAAAGTACCAAAACCACCTGGTAAGGCAATGAAGGCGTCAGCATTGCTCATCATTCTAGCCATGCGTTCATGCATGGAAGCTACTCTATATTCTTCCCCAATTGTTTTCCCTATGTTGCTAGATGCAGCTAGAGATGTAGGAATAATACCTAGAACTTGGCATCCTCCTACATGTGCAGCTGTAGCCACACACCCCATTAACCCACAGTTACCTCCACCATAGACTAGATGAATTTTTCTTTTGGCCAGCACCATACCCAGGTTTTGTGCTGCTTTCACATATTCCCCATCTTTTCCAGGACTGGAACCACAAAAGACACAGATATTTCGAAACTGACGGAATGCGGTTCCTTCCATAATTTTTATCACCTTAACTCTGAGTATGAAAATAAAGATACTAATGTAGAACTCATAGAAGGGCATATTTATAATAGCTATGCGAATAGGCCGGATATTATTAGAACAGCTATGTGAGTGATTGGTGGATATCAGCTAAATTAAAGGTAAAAAAAAACGGCAAGCATGTATATGTACAGTAGTTATGACTGTGACCCATATTAAGCACATAAAGAGCATAAGATAAGATATCACCAGAAATCTGTCTTTTTCTTGTTGTCTTTGATGAAGCATTGATGTCTTGAAAGGTTGTAGGTGATAGCCATCATTGTAAAAAAAAAAAAAAGTGAAAATGCAAACCAATTAATTGTTGAAGAGGAACAATCAAATGGTTTATTTTGTTTTCTCAATATTTTTACCAGTCGACTATTGGTTTATAAGTTGACTAGCTATTATGAGAAATTTTAATTTGGACTGGTTATTTACAGTTGATTGATTATATATATTTTGAAACAACCAACTGCATCCTACCAGTTAACTATGTGCTCTTGTTATTCACAGACTTTATAGGCTCAGAGATATATTTTTTTTCATATGATATGCTTCCGCCGAATAACAATATCTTTGTATTAAATATTGGCACATATATTCAAAATTTGCGGCCACCGATTTTTGCCGAAATCATAGATAGATTTTGTTTATAGATTTTCAAGAATTACGGCCACCGATTTTAATGCTTTTCAATGTTTGTTTAAATTTTTGACTTTCTATTTTGGCACCATTCTCTATTGTGCTTTTCGTCTGTTTCACTGCATTCTCCCTCATTAACGGTTGGTATTAAATGCAAGGTTGTTTTTCCTCATTTCAAGGAAAGATAATTTCTAATATTTGGAACTCAGTTATTATGGTGTTCAACTGATTATTGGATTAAAGTAATAAAAATTTTGAAAAGACTAGATGGATGATGATGTAATGGTGTTTTGACGAATGTAATCAAAGGAATTAACGGTGTTGATGTTTTTGAGGAGTAAAGTATGGAAAGTAAGATTTAAGTTAATCTCGAAATTTTTTTTTAATTTGAAAACATGGAGAATATTTTGATTATCATCTTCGAGAATTATATAAGTGATTAAGATATTTGTGTTAAGGATTTATACCCTACTAAATTGAGACTCATGTTGAGATTGGAAATTCACGTATGAATAATTGTTGAGAAAAGAGATTTCTGAAGAAGCCATAGATTGTAAATATGGATAACCCGAGGTAATAAAGATATACTGAGATATAAAAAAAAATGGTACTAGTATAATGGTAAAAAAAAAAAGATACAAGTGAAATTTTTCATTGGCAGGTATGTTGGCAAGTACGAAGTGAATATATTATCTCAAGGGAGATATTCAGGAAGTCTAAGGATCTTTATTAAATTATAGTATGACTGATACTAAAATTAAATGATGTGTTTATACATTAGAAGTTATGACTTATGTATCTTTATCTTATTATGGTGGAAGTTGGGAGAAATTAATTGTCCTTAGTTGAACTTGCTCATAGTAGTAATTATCATACCAATATACAATGGCATCATTTGAAGTTTTACATGAACATCATAGGTTTCTTAATATGTGAGTGAATTGAGAAAAGTTAAACTTTGGAAATCTAATTTGGAATAACATGCAATAGATAAAATATACCTTATCGAAATTGATGATGCTAGCTTGGAGAGCATGCTTCAAGCATATGTTTTTGAGATTTGTAGGAGATTTCTTAGCAGAATTTGTCTATAATAAAATGATATTAGAAGATTTAAACCTTATGTAAGAGGTGTTACAAATATTCTGTTAAATGACTCAGTGGAGTTATATTTATTATAAGATGTCATTGATAAAGTGAAATTGATTAGAAAAAGAATACTGGAAACTCAATACAAGTCAAAAGTTTACAAGGACTCTGAATGTTGAGCACTAGGAATTTTCAGTTGGTGATCATATATTCTTTAATGACTCACCATGAAAGAGGTAATGAGATTTGGAAAGAAAGGGAAGTTACCCTCTCGGTATATAGAGTTATTTGAATTCTTGATAAGATCGGTTCAGTGGCTTATTGTTTGGTTTTATCACTTGCATTAGATAATGTTTATTCAGTTTTTTTTCATGTGTCTATACTACGAAAATATTTACCGGATTCTACACATGTTATACAGTGTCCATAGATTCAGTTACAGAAAGATTTAAGTTAAGAGGAACAACCAGTAGCAATAGTGGACAGATAAGTAAAGAAGTTACGGTCAAAAGAAATACCTACAGTAAAGGTGATATGGAAAAAAAAAAAATCACTCTACTGAGGAAACTACTTGGAAAAGGAAAAATGATATATGTGTCAGATATCTGTATTTGTTTGAACAATGAGATTAGTGTTTATCTGCAACTGTGGTGATGAAATTCGGGGACCGAATTTCTTTAAGGGGGGAAGAATGTAATAACCGTAAAATTTAACAAAAATTCAAATTAAAGGAAATTTAGAATAAAAGAGAGAATTTTGAAAATAGAGATAAGAACCGGTGAAAATAAGTTTATTTATTACATGGATTAAAGAATTACAAAAGAAATATGAGAATTTATGTTTTGGCGCGCTATAAGCAAATATATTTTTATTTATGTAGAAATGATTATGATTTGTTAAAAGTAAGTGGACTTTTAAGTAAAAGAAGTATTGTGTTGCTTAAAATAATTATATCGGCCTCTATTGAATTTTTATGGTATTTTTAGAAATATTCTTTCTTTTAATATGACTAAAGATATTTGTTTTGAAATTTGTTTTAATATGATTTTTATCAAGAAAAATTATGATTTAAGAGTTTAACTAAAGATTTATGAGGAAGGAAATTTTTAGAAATTTTTGGAATATTTTATGATGAAAAATGGAATTTCTATGAATTTTTATAAAAGAAAATCCTATTATTAATTATTTAATAAATATTATTATTATAAAAAAAAAAAAAAAAAAAAAAAAAACAGAATGTTAAAATGGATGCCGGGAGAGGAATCGAGAAAGAAGAAAAAAAAAAACGAAGAAATGCACAGTAGTGAATAGTAAGTGAATAGTAATCTCAAATTTTATCTGTCGATTTGGGGTGTTTAAGGGTTTCCAATCTCAAAACCGAAATTGTTATTGGATTCAGGATGAAGAGTACTTCAATTTTGACCGATCAGTTTTTCAAATCAACCGTTGAATCGCCGTAGATCTGAAGTAGAAAATCTCGGTAAAAGGTAAGTTCTGAAAAACCTTACTTAGAGACCTCAAATTAGAAATCTGACACCGTAGATGGGTTCAAAAGCTTGATAAACATTAGGATATGAATTCATTTTATTGATTTGGTAAAAAATTTTATGACGGTGAATAGTGTTTTCCGGCGGTGAATAGTGGCGGTGAATAGTGTTTTCCGGCGTGAATAGTATTTTCCGGTGGTGAACAGTAACCGAGCTCATTTAAGGTTTTTGGACCCTCCGGACACGTTTTTGAAGCTTATTTGGTCAAATTCAGACCAGAAACGAGGATTTTAGGGCTGTCCAATCTGGAGCCCTTACCTGTGAGTAGATAATTCTTCCTATAACTTGTTTTTACTCTTCTTGAACTTTCCATTGATAAATGAGTATGATTACATGTTATTTATATGTTCATATGTTTCTGAAATGGTTTGAAATATTTGAAATGATTGAGAAATGATATCTAGTTCAAGAAGAGTATGATTTTTGAAATAGATTTTGAAATGCTTTGGATATGTTATTTCTAAATGCATTTCGCATTACATGGCAAAGAAAATATGATATGCTTATGACATTGATTTATAGAGATATATGATTGCCTAGAGAAAGGGCATATATATGTGATAAACCCTGAATGGGTAATTTATAACAGATGAATTTTGAAATACATTGAACATGTGATTTTTACATGTATTTCGCATTACATGTCAAAGAAAGTATGTTATACATGTGACATTGATTTTACAGTGATATGATTGCCTTGGATATGGGCATGATTATATGATTTCTCTGATTGAAAAATTTATAATAAAAGATTTTGTACTGAGACTGAAAGCTCTGTTTGAAATGATATGTAAAGTGATAAGTTGTTGAATATGATTGTATGGCGAATTATTTGATAATGATGCATTGCATATGATGGATATGCACTTTTATACATGTTTATATATTCATAAAAAAATATATATGTATTGATGAGAAATGACGAGATTATATGGCTTGAGACGGTATTGTGAAGGTGGTATTAGTGGTAATGTGAGGAGGCAGTAGGGTGATGAACTCACATTCGCTAATTACCTATTGTGATGATGACAGTGGTAATGTGAGGAGGCAGAAGGGTGATGAACTCACATTCCCTGTTGATCTTTTGAAGTTGTAGTCAGTGGTAATGTGAGGAGGCAGTAGGGTGATGAACTCACATTCCCTGATTACCTATTGTGATTGTGACTATGGTAATGTGAGGAGGCAGAAGGGTGATGAACTCACATTCCATGTTTATCTATTGAGTATATTGAAAGTTATGACATACTTGAGCATTATATAAAAGAATTGATTTTTATTGCATATCAAATTCGATTTAAGATAAATTTGTATCATATGTGGTTACAGATATTTGTATGTGATTTGAATTGAGATGTTTTGAAATGCGGGTCCCATATGAATGTACTCCTGAATGTAACTTTTCAATATGAGAAACTTTGAAATGAAAAGTACATCCATATGTTGACCTAAGAGGTTATAGGGGGTGTTATCTGCTCACTGAGTTGTAAAACTCACTACACGATGTGGATCTATTTTTCAGATAAAGACACAGAGTTTGGTCCAGCAACCAAGTGATCGACTAGAGGTTGTACTCCAGTGGTGAGCCTACATTGTTTTTAGGCTCTCAATGTTTTATAATTGCAAAATATTTGTACTCTAGAGTTGCTCTGAACGTCACAGGCAGGATCCTTGCTTCTACTGTTACTCTGGTGTTTATAGACGTAAACTGTATATTGTATATGTGTATGGGCACTTATATGTATTGGTTTATATGATAAAGAATGGCGTTATGTACATTTATGGAAAATATATGTGTATGGTATATGGATTTCACGTGCCCTAAAATTAGGGTCGTGACAGATACGTGATCAGCTAGGCGACATATTCTCTGGTGAGCCTATTTTGTTTATAGGGCTCGTAGATTTTGATTTATATTGTACTTGTATTTTAGAGTATGTTCTGAACGTCATAGGTAGGATCTCTACTTTTGTTGTTACTATGATATTTATAAACTTGGTCTGTATATTGTGTTTACAAGAGAATATCTATATGAAACTATTTCCAATGATAAATGAGTGAATTATGCATGTTATGGCAAATATATGTCCGTAAAGTATGTGTTTCACTTGCCTTTAAAAGTAAGGGCGTGACAATTACCTCCCAATATTATTTACTTAAAGAGATCACTGAAAGGGGTTGACTACCTAATGGAATTACCAATCATAAGAAAAATTCAAACCTTGTATAAATACAAAATCCTAATTCGAGATCCTTTACCTCAACTTTCTTTTACCTAGATTAGCCAACCCACATTATCATGTTAACTAGTTATTGTAATCACAAGAATTCTATTTCATTTCTTTTATTTCAATTAATTCCTTCTAGTATCTCTGAATTTGGACTTTACTATTATTTTAGTTTCTTGATCTGACCTAGTGACTTGGCCAATATGACTGCAAACTCAAAAGTAAAAAAAAACGTTTAAGTGAAATTATAATACATTTGTCACCAAAGTTTTTGGTAGAATTATAATACTTGACATAATTTTTTAAAAAAAATTAATAATATGACTCTGAATTATAAAAATATTGATATATTAAAAAGGAAATAAAATTTAAATTAAAAGCATTCTAAATAACAATAACGACGATTGGAATTGGAGCACCTAATAAAGAAATTAATGAGACAAAATAATAAAATAATAAAAACAAGAATTAGCATAGCTCGTCTTTTATCCTACATTCATAGACAAAGATGAAAAATAAGTTTTCATTAATCTAAACAAATAAAGAACACAAAAGTGGCTTGACTACACTTAAATAACCCACACCTCAAATACACTCGAAAATATCTCTCAATATTTTTCTCCTTGGTGAATCGCTCACTGCTTCACACAAAACATTCATAACACTTCACATTTCCTTGTAACTTTCTAATGGTGTGTCATGATCTTTTTCAAAGCTTGGCCTTGCTAGGTACATATAGGGTCATAAAGTGAATGGTGTTGAATGCCATGCATAAGAGGGTGACTATTTTGTCTCCTACCTACGTTGAAAATACAAGCTTTCTATTCTTTTGCATGCCTTTCTTGCAAATAAATAAAGTTGTTGAGTGTCAAATCTAAGCCTTTAGATTTGACTTTGCTAAATATGGAAACTACGTATAGCAAATCTCTAACTTCACTTACAATTTTATTAGGCTCCAAATTAATGAATTTTTAAGCTTCCTTCTCAAATGCCCTCTTGCGAAACTCATACTACAAATACTAATTAAGTTCAAACAATGCTTGAACTTAGATGCCATATTGGCTTGGGCTTCATATCTGTCAAATTTTCAAAAGGGCCAACATTTTAAATCACAATGACGCCTTGTGATATAATCTCCCAAATAAAATGAAATTTTCCATCAATATGTTTGGTTCTTTCATTATACATTTTTTATATTCAAATGTATTGCACTTTGGCTATCACAATGGACAACTATACTGTCTTGTCTCAAACCCAAATTGATAACCAAACCTCGTAGAAAAATAGATTCCTTCATTGCTTTCATTGCTACCATATACTCTGCTTTAGTAGTTGAAAGCACAATAGTATATTGTAAAGTTGCTTTCCAACTAATAGCACAACCAAAAAGCACAAATACATGACTTGTCAGAAATCTCCTTTTATTTAATCACCAACATAGTCAGAGTCAACATATCTAATAACACCATTACTTGTGTTTAAAATCCATTCATACAACAAAACCAAAATATCTATAATACCTTGAAGAAAATGAAGAACCCATTTCATAGCTTGCCAAAGCATACTCACATGCTTTGTGTAACATCCTAAGTCTATAATAAATTTAGATAAATCTAAGAATAATAGAAAATACATATGACAAAGAATTAAAATGCTTAGTTATGTAACAATAAAACATTTATAAAATAGGTGACATATAGTTAATCATAAATCATATAAATAAAATTCTCAAGAGCATAATGGATGGGGAGAAGATACAAATACATTTTTAAGACATTACCAATCTAGGATTAGTAGTAAATTAAGGTATTATAAAATAACTAAGGAGCTGACAAGTAGCACCACAAAATTACAGCCACCTTGCACCTACCAAAACATGACACATTGCCCACAAAATTGCAACCACATAGCATGCCACATTGGCCATAAAATTGTAGCCACCTTGCACCTACCAAAGCATGCTACATTGCCCACAAAGTTGCAGCCACATAGCATGCCACATTGACCACAAAATTGCAGCCACTTTGCACCTACCAAAGCATGCCACATAGCCACAAAAACTTCAGCCAAGAAAAATTCCACCTTTCAGCAAGGTTTAGCCACATTCTAGCCAAGAATTTGCCACCCACTTCAGCCATATTTCTGCCCACAATAAGAAAAATAATACAAAGGCTACTGCCCCCACACCATGCTCTGCATTCTCAAACCCTCCCTACAGAAACCACAAGGGAATCCATAGAAAAACACAAGTGAATCTCTGCAAAATGTAGCCCTTCTTTTCCTCTTGAGTGGTGGAAACCAGCAGCCAAGAATTATGCTATCTAGGTATTATTTTGAGCAGCAGATTCAAACTCCATTCCTCATACAATCAGCACCCAAGAGGGAGAGAAGGCAGCTAGAAAACTTAGAGCCAAAAGGGGAGAGCAACCAAAAAAATGTAGCTAAGTTGCAAGGGAAACCAAGAGGAGAAGCAAGCTGAAATTTGAGAGCCATAGGAGTATTTCTGTATAAGGTGAGTTTCCCCTCTTGAGGAAAGTTGATTTGTAGTGAGTTGAGCTCATTTTGGGTTCTACCTGGGTGATTCTTGAGTATGAGATGCAAGAAGTTAAAGTTAAGAACATGGAATTCTAGTGGTAGGGAACAATCTTTGCCATCTAAATAACAAACATGCTGAAGCACCACCCATTATGTACCTAAAAGTTTTATGCTCTGTGTTCTTGAACTGTTTGAATGGGTAAATGGCCTTTAAATTTTCTAATATTTAGTGAGAAAAGTCTTAAAATATTGATAATCAATTTTGAAAATTTTTGTGATTTTTGAGAACATACAAATAGGCCATTTATAATTGAAATAGTGCTGAGAAAAATCTATTGGATAACTTGGGCTATTCATGAAAATACTAAACATTGAAGGGGTTAGATGTTGAATTTTCATATGAAAATTTTATAAAATTTTATAGGGATCCTTATTAAGGACCCCACCAAATTTTAGTGAATTATGGTTGGGTTAAGACATGTAATAAAATATAGCAATTCGGTGGGACAGGAAGTGAGTTAGAACAGACCAAAATTGGGGTCAACAATAAAAAGTGTGTTATCAAAATTTTTTAAGAAGTTTTACCCATCCAAAGGAATGGAAAATATAATAAAAATGGAACTAAAACCAATATGCACTATTTTGGGTTATGGAGGTATTTGTTAAGGTGAATGGAAGAGTTAAGGGCTGAGAGAACTACAAAATAAATTATACATAAGAGAAACCTCCATGGATAATTTTAAAATTTTTAGAGGACTTTTTTCATATTTAATAATAACCCCAAATATGAATAGAATCACATTTTTGTTTTAAGGAACAAAAACTCTTAAACTAGAGACTTATGATTTTAGATACTAATATGCATGCATTAACCAAAAGGTCTTATATGTTTTAGTTTGAGTTTCTGGTAGTAACATTGGTAGCCTTGAAAAGGAATTGATTGTATAGATATTGTGGTAGTTAGCTTTTCCTTAAAACACTCTTTATGTTTATGAACTTAAATTTATCAATTTCACTGGTTGCCTAACTTTTATGCTATGATGAATGATGGTCTAAAGATATGTTATGTATGCATTCTCAAGAATTAAGGGGTGCCCAAAGTGTGCCAAGTAAACCCTATTTCCCCCATGTATTGGCCAATAATAGGAGAAGCATAACCCTTTTGCAGGTATGAGACTACATTGGGTAAGTATACCAAAATATTATGGGTCCCTAGGGTGACCAAGATGATGTATGTATGTATGGTCAGTGCTTATATTTCAGTAAAATAAATTGAAATGTTTTAAGGAATGAATGTATACTATTTTTCTGAAAATTTTGCTAGCTATTGAGATTGTCATATCGACTTTTTATGTCCACATAATCATATTCCAGGTACTCCAGCAAGAAGTGAGTAATATGGGTCCTAAGGTTGATTCATATGAATATGGATATGGATTGTATTTTCTTTGGTTGTGTAATATATGTGGGATGGCTTAGTTGAGTACCAAGTCCCTTTTAGACAATTTATAATGTGATGTAAAATAAGTTATGGACTGTGGCCTTTTCTTTTATGGCATGAGAGCCTTTTTGTTGTAAGTAATGCATATCATTCCTAGTTGGTTGCCTATAAGGAAATAAAATTTTAAAATGCTTGGAATAGTCTAAAGCACATGCATGCTTATCCAAGAAAAATAACTAACAATATAAGTGAATAGATGAATTTATGAGCTAGGAAATTTACAGATAAATATATATATATATATATATATATATATATATATATATATATATATATATATATATACACACACACACACACACTAAAAGGTTCAAGGGGAATATTCTATGATGTGGATATATGAAATAAGATGGTAGTCATTAGGTGTTAACACTTTACATTTTGCATCCCAAAGTACTTAAGTACTTTTTCAGTATACTTCTTTTGTGATACATAAAATTTTCCTATGCATCGATCTCTATGTATCTCCATACCTAAAATTTTCTTAGCTACACCTAAGTCATTCTTTTCAAATTCAACACCAAGCTAAGATTTTAGCTTATCAATCTTAGACATACTCTTTGAGGCAATGACCATATCATCAGCATAGAGTAACAAATAAACAAATGAGCCATCTAAGAGCTTCCTGTGGTATATTGATGAGTGGGTTTTATACTTATAATTTGTATACCTTTGGCTTAGAATTTTTTTGGTTTTCAAGTAAATTTTTTTAAATGATTTTTGATTGTGTATTTATTTTTGTAGTAAGAAAGGAATTGAAAGAATGAGAAGATTTGAAGAAAATAAATAAAAAGCAGCAAAAATTGCATATTTTAAACAACTTCATTATTGATTCACTAATTTAAATATAACTCTCTCATTTGAGCTCCGATTGAGATGATTCAAGAGGTTATGAAAAACAAAGTAAAAGATCTAGAATTTTTATGTTTTGAGTTTTATAGATCTAGCATTGTGATGCCAGATTGAAATGCCACGACACCAAGGCGATAATGCAATTTTTAAAAATAGAGTTTAACTTGGATTGAATGATCTATTACATCTTTAAAAGGACTCAGGCTTTGAATTTACAACCTTGTAGAGCAAACAAAGTGAAGAAGATTTTTGGCTTAGAGAAGGAAGATTAGAGCTTTAACTCTGTCATTAATTCCCTTTTTCATCTCTTTTTGTTGACTTTAGAAGTTTTATTTTTATTTTGAGATGGTTTTGTTTTTAGTTATAAACTAAGTTTATTTTCTAGGGTTACGATGTAGCCTAATTATGAACCTTTGAATTTTTTTATCAATTTAATGCATGACCTATTTTCTTGATTGAATTAATACATTGTGTATAATGTTTTTAATTAACTAACTATTAATTAGATGATATGTTAATCATAATGAGACTCGAGAGGTGATTTATGTGCCTAATTCAATGTGTAGGAACCATGGATTATATGTAAGGTAGATATACATTTGTATGGTCTGTGCAATCATAATTGAATGCCATAAATCTTAATGAATCATTAGGCATTTTAATTCACATAGGGACATAGTGGGTTAATGTCTAAAGATATTTATATTAAACTTTGGAAAAGACTAGTGGATAAATTATAGTAACTTATCTTTCAATTAGATTATAATTTTTAGGTTAAAAAGATTAGTAATTCAAAGGGAATTAATTATGGTAAAATCAAATCATAAAGATTTGATTAATTGAATTTTCTTGAGTTAATTGACTTTCTACTATCGTCTGCATTTACTTTTATTTTATAATTTTAATTATGCACTTTTCAAAGCACACAATTGGAATTAGATTCAATAAGGATAATAATTAATAACAAAAATCCTTGTGGAAACGATACTTACTTGTAAAAGAATTTTATCACTTAACATTGATAATGTATACTTGCACTTAAAGTGAATATTTAATTCGTGCGTATCAAGTTTTTTGCGTTGCTATTAAGTATTGTTTTGATTATTAGCACTATTACTATTTATTCTAATTTTAATTTTAATTTTTTTTTGTGACTTATAGTTGTCTCCTTTGATTTTTCATGTGTCATTATTGGTGTATGAGAAAATTTTGAAGCATAATTTAATCCTACCAGATATTGAGATTGAATGAACTTGTTGTAGGAATAAAAAATGGAAAAGAGAAGCTTTTAGGAATTTTCAAGAAGACATATATATCTAAAGCCAAAGTTAATCCAGAGGTTGCAAAAAACCTTATGAACAACTAAAATAGTTAGGCACTACTGGATTATGCTATGCTCTCAGTTAATGGAGTGAATTATGCCATTCAATGCCCTATAGTGAATGCCTATAATTTTGTGACCAAGCCTGCAATTATATAGATAGAGCAAGCCAATCAATTTAGTACTTTTCCAAGTCATGACCCGAATTCTCATATAGATAATTTTCTAAAGATTTGCAAGACTTTCAAATATAATAATATCTCCACATATGCCATTAGATTGAGCCTTTTCCTATTGTCACTAAGGGACAAAGTCAAGAGCTAGTTAAATTCCTTACATGCTAGTTATGGAATGGTTTTGTTAAAAAAAATTTGGCTAAATTTTTTTTAACCAACAAAGATTGCAAAGATGACAAATGAAATTACTATCTTTCATTAATTTGAGAATGAATCGCTATATGATGCCTAAGAGAGATTTAAAGAGATGATGAAAAGATGCCTACACCATGGATTCCCTGAGTGGCTATAAATACAAATATTTTATAATGATTTGGGTAACTCTATCAAAATCTTAGTGGATGCAGTAGTTGGAGGAGTTTTGATGAGCAAAACACAAGAGAAAGCTTATGCACTACTAAAGGAGATGGTTGCTAATGCATATAAGTGACCAACTAAGAGAAACACTACTAGAAGAGCCTATAGAGTTCATGAGATAAATGATATAATAGCTTGAAGGCTTAATTTTCTACTCTAACAAAGCAACTCAACTCTATGACAAATGCCAGTGTTATTCATGTTCCAGCTAAAGTACATGATTTATATAATTGGGCACACTTTAGTACTGAGTGTCAAATGGGTAAATCCTTTTGCTCTATCTTAATTAGAGTAATCTCTTTTTTTTTTGAAAATTTTAATGAACAACACAGTCCATACTACAATACATACAATCAAGGATGGCAGAATCACTATAATTTTTCATGAAAAAGTAGCCAAAATGTGATATAGTCACCCAATGCTCCCCAGCCTTAGTATCACCCTCAACCACTTAAAGCTTCTTTAGAAGAGACCCTTATCTAGCTTGCAAGAAATATTGAAAGACTCTAAGATATTACTAAGTAATTCAAAGAGTACTAAACAATTTATGGCAAGAACAAATGTTACTTTTCAAAGCCACATGACCTTAATTAGAAATTTAGATATTCAAATGGGATATATCTCAAAGGTCCTTACTCAAAGACCTCAAGGCCCCTTACTAAGTAATATATAGAGACATCTAAGAGAGCAGGTGAATGTCGTGACACCCATAATGATAAAAAGTTACCAGAGCTTAGGCATCAATAGATGTCACCTAGATAGATAAACCTCAAGAAAAAGCTACAGAAAACACACACAAAGCAAGACAAAGTGGAGAAGAAGCCTATATCAAGGTTGTTTCCTAATGATCTCCCACCCTATGTCCTATCACTTCCATGCCCTTAAAATTTCCAAAGGCGGCAACTAGATAAGTAATTTTCTAAATTTTTTTAATGTTTTTAAAAGTTACTTATAAATATTCCTTTTGAAAATGCCTTGGAACAAATGCTTATCTACGTAAATTTTATGAAAGAGATCCTATCCCATAAAAGAAAACTAGTTAACTATGAAATAATTGCACTTATTGAAGAGTACAGTGCAATTTTGTAGAAAAATTTATCCCCAAAGCTGAAGGATCCAGAGAGTTTTTCTACTTTTTGCATTATTGAAATTTTTTATTTTGATAAAGCCTTATATGAAATTGGTGCAAGTATTAATTTAATGCCTTTATATACTTTTAGAAAAATAGAAATTGAAGAAGTAAAGCCAACCACAATCTCCTTACAAATGAATGATAGATCTATCAAACACCTGCTTGAAATGATTGAAGATATTCTAGTAAAGATCGATAAATTTATATTTCCTACGGATTTTATTGTTCTTAATATTGAGGAAGATCAAGAATTTTCTATTATTCTTGATTGACCACTTCTAGCTACAGGAAAACTAATAATTGATATGCAAAAATGAGAGTGTAAGAGAAGCAGGTAACATTTGAGGTTTTTAAAGCAATGGATTTTCCTACTAATGTAAAATTTTTTTTTACTAATATATACTATAGAAAAGAGAATAGAGAAAGAAAATAAACCAGATTCCATATCTATTGAATTTACTAAAAAGCCTCTTGAAAAATTAGAAGAAGGAAATCCTAAATCCATCCTACACAAAGATAAGCCCTTATTAGTGTTGAAGAAGCATCAAGCAACAATAAGGAGGCCAAATTCTGAAGTAATCACTAGAGAGATAATCATAAATCACCTGAGAAAAAGAAAACTGAGTAGAACTCTAATAGAAAAGAAATAAAGAAGGCAGAAATATTAAAACCTCTTAACGAAGGTATTAAGTATCTTACTCACATGGTAATGTGAAAATACAAAGTCAACACAAGCGCCTTAAGGTCAAATGGTAGAGGTTTAAAGAATATTTTATTGATGGAGGAAAGATTCCTATAAGTCCTCCATTACCCTATTTGATGGAATCTGAGAGAGAATCACTGTTTGGTTGAAATGTTAAAGCAAGTGCTAATCGGGAGACAACTTAACTTTGAAAAAAAAAGATAGTGAAAATCAATTTTTTTTGCCAAAAGTCAGCATTGCAATATGAGAAAAAGCAGTTGCAGCATACAAAATCCTGAGAGCTTCATGTTGTGACAGCATCTTTTTAGACCCACAACACCAGTGACCCAAATTAGTCAATGTCATGACGCCAATCCCATGTTTTGAGCTCAAGTTTCAAAATAGCTAGCATTAGAATGACAAATTCTCATCATCGCAATGGCAGGGCAATAAGCAGAAAAATGGGAATTGGTTACCATACCTTGCAAAAATCTATCCACAAGCTAACTATTTAAGGAAGTCCTCTATACTTATTTTCTTTCTTTCTTTTAGTTTTACACTGGGGACAATGTAAACTCCTAATTTAGGGATGTATACAAAAAATTTAATGCTTGTAGTGGATGTGAATGAATGCATGTGTCTCAGTCTAAACTGCAAATTCTAATTTTCCTCAAGGAATGCACCTTTATTGTGTTAGTAAGTTATGTGATCTATGTGATTGTGTGTTTAAATTTGTACAATACTAATATCCAATTATTTGATCAGTTTTAAAATTTTTATAGCATTTAAAAATGGAAAAATCCTAATTATATGTGAATTTAATTTATATTTTACTTGGAAATTTTGAGCACCTAACCTTGAAAGCTTTATTGTTAAAGGATGGAAGGGTGGAGCATGGAAAGAAATCCAAAAAGAAATAAGAAAGTTGAAATTCAAAAAATATCAAAAGAAAGATGTGAAGAAATTAGTGATAGAAAAAAGAGAGAAAGAAATAAGTTTGGGTGAAAAATCTCCTGAATACTTAGAAAAGCTCAAAGGAAAAGATTCAAAATAATCATTTGTATTGGATGAGTTGAGCTTAAATTAATGTCCTTTATCTTACCCTAAGGCCAGCTACATTATAAGTTAAATGAAACCCTATTAATCTTAAGTGTAATGTTTGTCTATAATAATGGAGATTAACATGGAAAAAAGCTCATGGAGTTCCTAAAACTTCATATATCCACATATTTGTACTTAAAATATTGGGTTACATAAATTTATCTAAGTATAAAAGGTTAAGTGTCACAAGACTATTCACACACACACTCAAGATTTAAAAGGGTGAAATATAAATTGCATGTGAGTTAAGTTTATGCATGACTATAATTTTTGAAACTTTTCTTGAGCTATAAAGTCTCAAAATCTCCCAAGAAACAATTTAGTAAATTAAAACAACTTGGCACTTATTTTTATGAATTTGAAATTTTTTAAGTTTAGTGAAATAAAAAGTTAAGTTTAGAGGTATTTTATGAGTGTATTTTATGCCCATAATTTGGATACCTTTGACTTATAATTTTATTATTTTTTTAATAAATTTTATTTAAATTATGTTTGATTATGATTTCATTTTTTGTAGAAAGAAATGAGTTGAAAGAATGAAAAGATTTGGAGAAAATAAAGAAAAAGGAGCAAGAATTGCAGATTTTGGATAGTTTCAAAGTTATCTCATTAATTTGGGCACAACTCTCTCATCCAAGGCAATGATGCAATTTTTTAAAAATAGAGTTTGACTTGGATTGAATGACCTATTACAACTTTAAAAGGACTCTTAGGATTTGAAATTAACAGCCCTAGAGAGGCAGAATGAAGTAAAGAACATCCTTGACTTAGAGAAGGAAGATTAAAGCTTCAACTTCATCACTAATCTCTTTTTTCATCTCTTTCTATTGACTTTAGATATTTTATTTTTATTTTGAGATGATTTTTTTAGTTATAAACTAAGTTTATTTTTTAGGGCTATGATATAGCCTAATTATGAATGTTAAATTTTTTGATCAATTTAATGCATGAGCTATTTTCTTAATTGAGTTACTACACTATGTATAATGCTTCTAGTTAATTGGCTATCAATTAAATAATTTGTTAATCATAATAAAACCAAGAGGTAATTTGAGTGTCTAGTTCAATGTGTAGGATCCATGGATTATATGTAAGGTAGAGATATACTTTCATAATTTACGGAGTTATAATTTAGTGCTATAAATATTAATGAATAGCTAAGTATTTTAATTCATATTAGGACATAGTGGGTTAGTGTCAAAAGATGTTTATTTTCGACCTTAGGAAAGGCTAGTAGATAAATTAAGGTAACTTAACTTTCAATTAAGCTATCATTTCTAGGTTTAAAACATTGGTAATTCAAAGGGTATTAAGTATGGTGAAATTGAAAATCGTAGAGTTTTGATTAATTGAATTTGCTTGAGTTAATTAAATTTCTGCTATCACTTGCTTTTACTTTGTTTTCATAATCTTAATTACTCAGTTTTGAAGTATGCAAGTGGAACTAGATTTAACAAGGGCAATAATTAATAATAACAATCATCATAGGAACAATACTCTTACTCTTAAAGGAATTGTACTATTTGTTAGTGATAGTGTACGCTTACACTTAAAATGAATATATGATCCATGCGTATTATATACATTATTTTCATAGTCATTCCTAGAGTAATCATGGCTAGGAATGAAAGTATCAAACCTCTTATACCACTACTAAGGAGATTGCTTTAAGCCATATAATGACTTTCTTAAAAGGCAACATGGTCTTCTTGCCCCTGAACAACAAATCCATCTTGTTATTAAATGTAAATTTGTTCTTTAAGCTCACCATGCAGAAAATATATTTTGACATCAAGCTATTCAAGCTCACTATGGCAAGCAATACATGAATAAAGCTATCTTTAACAACAAGAAAGAATACTTCATTATACTATATACACTCATTCTATCTAAATCCATTTGCAACCAAGCGTACTTTGAACCATAATGCTTCAACTCTAGGGATTTTGTTTTTGTTTTTTAAAGACCTATTTGCAATCAACACTCAAAATCATACAATGTGCTATTCTCAAAAGTGTCTTGTTTGTTCGCTCTACAACTCCATTCTGCTGTGATGTTTTTAGAATAGTGTGATGCTTCCCTATTCCTTCACTTTCACAAAACTCATTGAACTACCCTTCACAGAACTCCATATCATCGTTAAATGATTATACATATGCTGCACTTCTTAAAGGTATGGATAACCCAATTCTTATGCTTCAAGAAATATACCCCTAATTTTCTTGAAAAGTCATCAATGAAGGTCAACAAGTATTTTGCGCCACCTATTGACAAAATAAGGGTAGGACTCTAAAGATCAAAATGGATGTAATCAACTATGCCCTTAGTCCTATGAGAAATTGTATTAAACTTGACCCTCATTTGCTCCCTCTAGACATAATGTTCACAAAAGTCAAGTTTCTTGATATTATGACCATTTAAAAAGTTGTGTGCTTGCTTATAATAAACATCCTTGTCTTACACATATGCCCTAAATGCATATGCCACAACCAAAGTAGTATTTAGATATGCATTAGATGATTATACATATGTTGCACCCACTATTGTGCTATCTTGAAGTAAATAGAGATAATTTACCAATTTCCCTTCAATCATAACGAGGGCTTGAAATGAAACATTTAGAGCTCTACCTTCAACCAAATACTTACATACCTTGGGAATTAAGAGTACCTAAAGATATAAAAAATTTATTCAAATGAAACACATGCCAAACATTAGTCAAAGTTCTCACAATACTGTTATGTATCTTAATTTGAACTATACCAATGCCAACAACTTGATAAAAATCATTATTTCCTATAAGGACAACACCATTAATTGATAGGTAGGAAGAAAGCCAGACTCAATTTAGACACATGTGGTATAAGCAACCTAAACCAAGAACCTAATGATCGATGCATGAGTTAATTTATACTGAGAGAATATCAGCTCCACACTAGCTAGTAGCGTCACTAGTACGTGGAGAACCATCTACGTTTTCCATTTTCTATTTGAGCCTTGAACATTTTGCTTTCCAATGCCATCCCTTCTTACAATAACAACTATCTACCTTTTTAGAATTTAGACTTTGATTTTGACTTGCCTCTATTGCCACTCAAGCCTTTCTCTTTATTTTTATCTTGAGTAACCAGACTTTCTCCTTGATTTTCACTCCAATTTTCAAAAACCATTTTCTTTAACTCATACAAGCTCAATGATGCTTTAACATCTTCCAAGGTAAGAATGTCTCATCCATAGTGCATGGTGCCAACAAAATGCTCCAATAAAAAAAGTAGAGAATACAATAAGAGTAAGGCTTAATCTTCATCATCAATTTCGAAATCAATATTTTTCAAATCCAAAATAATTTTGATAAGCTACTCAAGATGTTCTTTTATAGGTGTGTCTTCCTTCATTTGAAGAATATAGAGTTATTGCATTAAATAAAGTTGATCGGTGAGGGACTTCATCATATATAAACTTTCTAGTTTAATCCACAATCCTATCGTTGATTCTCATCCGCAATGTCCCATAAACTTCATCTACAAAAGATAATTGAATAGAATTGAGTGCACATGCCAAGAGATTATCTTTCTCTTGATAAGACAATGCCGCTGGCACAACATCTCATACTTCTAGCCCTCATTAAACTAAAAAGGCATGCATTTTCACATGCCAAAGACTAAAATCATTACCGTCATTAAATTTTTCAATCTCAAATTTAGCCACCATTAGTAAACTATCCACAACTCTAATACCATTTTGAAATTGGAAGACCTAATAGGGAAATTAATGGGAAAAAAGTAATAAGGGAATAAAATAATGGACACAAGAATTAAGATGGTTTGACTTTAGCTTACATCTACAGACAAAGACGACAAATAAATTTTTATTAATAAAAACAAATAGAGAATACAAAATTAACTTAACTACACTTACAAATAACCCACCACCCAAATACACCCAAAAATATATCTCAATATCTTTCTCATCGACGTATCACTCCACACTCATCCTTCACACAAAGCACTCACAACGCTTTGCATTGTCTTGTAACTTTTTGATGTTGTGTTATGATCTTTTTTATGGCTTGGCCATGCAAGGGACATCTAAGGTGATAAAGTGAATGTCATTGAATGCCATGCATAAGGGTGATTCAAGAGGGTGACTATTTTATTTCCTACCTATATTAAAAATGCAAGCTTGCTATTCCTTTGCAAGCCTTCTTGCAAATAAATGAAGTTGTTGAGTATCAAATCTAAGCCTTCATATTTGATTTAGCGAATATCGGCAACCACATATAACAATGACAACTCAATAAAAAAAAGGTGTCTTTGCAATGGTTAATAAGTGGATTTAGCAATGGTTTTGACTGTTGCTTAAAGGTGTAACAACAATTACGAAGATTGTTAACGATTCAACTGTCATAACTGTCCTAGTGACAATTATGTGAAACCATAGGAATGCCATCATTAAACCATGGCTTAACGATGGTTTACTAATTGTCTTTAAACCATGGCTTAATGACAATTACCAAACCGTCATCATCCATGACTTTACAATGGTTATGCAACCATTATAATAACTTGGCATAATGACAATTGCATAACTGTAGTAAGACCTTGGTATAAGCACAGTTTTGGGTGCAAGTTTAGGGTTACTATCATTACTTAATGATAGTTTTAAAAATCATCGTTAAGTAACGATGGTTTTGGCATAATCACTGTTAGGTCTAGTTATAACTATGGTTTATATGTAATTGTCACTAGAATAACGACGGTTTAAACATCTCTGTTATTTTATGTTTTAACAACACTTTTCTTAAATTTTTCTAATAATACATCTTTAAATCACTTGTTTCTTGTAGTTACTATTTTGTCTTTAACTAATTAATTTCCACAACCCATAATATAATTTAATGCAATGCTCTCAAGCACATACTTTAACAATGATAGTGGATTGCTAGCTTCCCTTCTAGTTTCCTCCTAACTTCATTTTTTTCTAATTAAATTATTATCATGACCTTCTTTGATTTGGCCACATTAGGCAACAAAAAAGAAGATAGATACAACCAAAAGTAATTATGATTGAAAATTTAGTAAATTTAATTAAAAAAACTAAATTTTATAATAGTGGAATGCAAAAGAGATAAAACTTTAATGTTTTTATCTTCTGTAAATTAAATCAAAATATGTAGAAAATTATAGAAGTTATCATTTATAGCCAACGAAATAGAGCTAAACAATCAAGCATCATTTACGTGTCACATCTTGCTATGGGATAATGGTCTATGTCAAATTATACATATTTTTAGTACCTTTAAGCTTGATTTTGGTTATTTTTTTAAATAAAGTGAGTTAGGAATTAGTTTAATTTCATGTTGTGTTGTAGGAGTGAAAGCTGAAAAAATAGAAGGAAAATTGAAGAGAATAAGCAAAAAGACAGAGAAGTACAAAAAAGGCAAAGAGAAGACTTAGCACTATAGCAATAGTCATGCAATAAGCCTATGAAAATTTCAGAGAGTTAGAGTACTGCAATGGTGGTTTTGTAGCACTGTAATGGTGTCCATCAATAAAGAAAAAAAATAAAAGTGCCATTTGTAACAACTTTGTATTATTATACAATATAAAGTTCACATACAAATTATTAATCAAAACGTACGTACAACATTTCAAACATATAAATATCTACATCTTATTTATTCTGGTTGACCAATACCGGAGATTCGGATGCGGGTGGTTGCACCTTCACCGAGATTTGTGCCAACTCGCCCACAAACATTTTATTTAGGATCCGGCCATCATAGAATAACTCGATCCAATGTGCACTAAAAGCCAGAGCTATAGAAAAAATTTACATAACTAGTTTTCTGAACAAGACATGGAAATATACTGAGAATTAAATCCCAGTAAATTCAACAATAAATCATTATCAATATAGCTCATCACGTCAGGTTCAGCTGTATAAACTACAGTAAATAACTTTCGTCACATAAATGCACTATATCTATGCACATGAGAATCGTACAATAATGACATGTATGACAGGATTAATTATTTTCATAATATCATATAATGACTATCAATTTATTCTCATATCAAACTACCTCGGTCAGGGTGAGTATTTTCTATTCTCCGGTACGGGGTTTTCTCGCTCCGTCCGACATGACCCACTTTCTCTTTCTTTTCTCATTAACATGATCATAACCGTTGGTAGGGCGTCCCCTACTGGTGCACCACACGGATTGCTATGTGACCGTGCTCATTTTTTTTCTTTTCACAATGATAGCCAAAAATATGCTTTCAATAACAAGTATGTTCATCAAAATATAATTATTACCAAAAATCATTAGCAATCATGCCATGAACATAACCAATTCAAATATCACTTTATAAAATATTTTCATGTCAAAATTTCACACTTAAGATGGTAAGAAGTTCATACAATGGCAATGGCTATGGCTATACTAGTCATTTATTATTTTCATTTATTTGATTCATCTTCTTTTTTAAATATTAATTTTATTTCTTTATTTTCTTGATGCAGGTTTTCATCCTATCCAACCTTCTCTTACTAATCAGAGCATAACTCCCTCAATTTAACTCCGATGTAGGTGATCTTATTGTCAATTTCAAGATAACACAATTATCTAAAACTATTATGTTGAACATTATAGCGAAATATTAAGCAATCAAGGTGATATTACTCCCTCAATGTAAAGGTTATTTCTTCTCGGATAGGTTCTGACCTCTACCTACTAATCTGTCCATATCTCCCTCATAAGAATTCCAAATTAAGTGATTCCAGTGGCAACAAATCCGTGACACATATATCTATAATTCATATGTTAACCATTTATTTTAATTCCTTATATAATGTTTCCAAAAATTAAAACACTGAAACTATCCTAACATATTCTTCCTTGATTAACCATTTTCTGACCTTTGTTTACTAATCGGAACATATCTACCTCATATGAACTATAAATTGAATGATTCTAGTGGCTAAAAATCCGTGAGACATAAATCAACATTTGTTATGTTAACATTTGTTTAGATTCCCTATAGAATGTTCCCAGAAATTAAAACACAAAAGATTAAAATTCTACCACCCATAGCCATACCCATGCATAACTATCTATGCCAACCTAAGTATTCAAACATACATAATATGTAACATGATATAGCAACATCCATGAACAATCATCAAAGTTCTAAGATCAAAATCCCATATAAATATTTCAAGTTTCAAAACTTTTCTTCAAAAAGAAATATTGTTAAACTTACTTGGAGCACTTAGTCCTCTAGACTTCTCCTTCCTCTTTCTTCCTCTCCTTTCCTCACTCTACCTTGCTTCTATTTTTCCTCTCCCTTACTTGGACGAAATTCTAATGTTGTAAGGGTGGGTTTTCTTATATAGACCACCAAATAATTCACCTTTCATGATCATGGGTCTACCTTATCACAATTAGGTTACACTTGGTTGAATTTTTGGAAAACAAACAACTTATGTTCTTGTCTTCCTCTTCCTTAGTCAAGATATGCATAGAAAAAGGAGATTTTTATTTTGAAAATTATGATAATGTGTTCTTAAGATATGGGACAAGGTCCCTTTGATTTAGGGAATCATTTACTTTTTCTTTTGTCTTAATCAATTATGATAGGTTTACCTTTTTAAGTGAAAAATTTATAGCCCTTCAATCTCCATTATTTCGTTGAAATTATATGTGTAGGATTGAAATGTTTTGTCCTAATGCTATGTATTATCATACCACTTGCTAAAATTATGAGTGTAGGATATAGATGTTTTGTCCTAAAGCCTTGTATTATCATACCACTTGCTAAATTTTTGTGTTAATGTCATGTCACCTAATCTTGATTACACCATTATTTCATCACTTTAATTTTATTTTTATTTTTATTTTTCCTCTTGGGTTTGGGCTCATTCTTGCCCATTTTCTTTACTTTGGTTAAAATTCTACCTTTCATAATGGGCTTGGTCACATTTTTATGATTTTTGGGCTACCGGTCTAATTTCTATATCCTAGTCCAAGTCTATGTTTTATTTCTTCATTGGGCTATCCTATTGGCTTGCTAAAAATTTATGTGAAGTAGAAAAAATCTATATGAAGTGTCCATAGGAGAAAGCCCAATTTATGGGTGGAGATACTAAACTTAGTAACTTTTGCTCTTAAATTGAGAAAAATTACCCTAATCCGATCTTCTTAAAATTTTAAAACATTTACTTACTTCACAAAAATTTATCTTCCTTACCTAAGAATTTCACCTTTGTTTAGCATGTTTATTTCTAATATTTCCTCTTAGGTTTTCTTTCTTTACCTATTCCATTAATATTAGAACATTTCTATACAAACACGTAAGGTGAAGAATTTCTAAGGATTATATTTCCTTAGATATCTAAAAATTGTCTAATAAATTTTATTTCCTTAATTAAATATTTATGTACCTTTATCAATAAAAAAATGAAATTATGGATGTTACTTTGAATACTTTTTTACTTTTATTAATACATAAAACGAAATTATGGATGTTACATTTCTCTCCCCCTAAAAGAAATTTTGTCCTTAAAATTTCAAAAATTACCTAATAAGAAAAATTTCGGATATTTCTTCCTCATGACTTCTTCTAGCTCCCAAGTTGCTTCTTCTGGAGTCAAACCTTCCCATATTACCTTAACTAGGGGAATAGTTTTGTTCCGCAATTGCTTCACGTTAGTGTCCAATATAGATGTTGATACTAGCTGGTATGTCATGTTCTCCTTTATTTGGATTGGTTCATCTCGTATCACATGTGAGGAGTCTGGAAGATACTTTCGGAGCTGTGATACATAGAAAACATTAAGCAAGTTGGACAAATTAGGTGGGAGAGCAACTTGATATGCTGACGTCCCTATTTTCTTCAGAATTTGGTAAGGTCCTAAAAATCGCGGATTTAGCTTTTTGCTCTTGAGAGACCTACCAACTCCAGTGGTCGGAGAAAGTTTTAGAAATACATGGTCCCCTTCCTCAAACTCCAGAGGTCTATGTCTCTTATCATAGTAACTCTTTTGCCGACTTTGAGCTGTGAGTATTTTATCTCATATCATCCTGATTTTTTCAGTGGTTTGTTGAATTAGATCAGGACCCAGCAAGTTCTTTTCTCCTACCTCAAACCAACATAGTGGAGATCGGCACTTCCGACCGTATAAAGCTTCGTAGGGGGCCATCTTAATACTGGAGTGATAACTATTATTATAAGCAAACTCTACTAAAGGTAGGTACTTATCCCATCCTTTACCTTACTCTATCACACAGGCCCTTAACATATCTTCTAGGGTTTGAATGGTTCGTTCTGTCTGCCCGTCAGTCTGAGGATGGTAGGCAGTACTGAATCGCAACTGAGTACCAAATGATTCTTGCAATTTCTTCCAAAACCTCGATGTGAACCTCGGATCTCTATCAGAAACGATATTTAAGGGAATTCCATGCAGTCTAATTATTTCTTGGACGTACAATTGGGCTAATTTATCCAATGAATAGTTAATTTTTATGGGCAAAAAGTGAGCAGATTTGGTTAATCTGTCAACTATTACCCAGATAGAGTCATGTCTTACTGAAGTCTTAGGTAATCCCACAACAAAGTCCATTAAGATACTGTCCCATTTCCATTTAGGGATCTCAAGAGGTTGTAGAAATCCCACTGGCTTTTGATGCTCCACCTTCACCTTTTGACAAATGAGACATTTTGCCACAAATTCAGCAATGTCCTTTTTCATCCCTGGCCACCAATACATCCTCTTTAAATCCTGGTACATTTTAGTACATCCAGGATGGACTGTGTATTTACTCTGAAGCACTTCCTGCAGGATCTTAGTCCTCAACTCTCGTTCTTGAGGGACACAAATCCTTTCCAGATACATGATTGCTCCATCTTCCATGACAGAAAAATTACCTTGGTCTTTATGGTCCTATAAGTATTGGTCGTGAGCTTGAGCCTCTTTGATTTGAGCTCTAAGGTCACACCCTATACTTTAACCATTAATGACTAGCTTCTTTGGAGTAAGAGTTGTGGCTAGCTTCAAATTTCGAAACTCCTCTAACATCTGCATCTCATATACCATCATCTGACCCATGTGCAGAGATTTTTGACTCAAGGCATCTGCTACAACATTCGTCTTTCCGGGATGATACTTTATCTCAAACTTGTAGTCATTGAGGAATTCTACCCATCTTCGTTGCCTCATTTTAACTCCTTCTGATCAAAGAGGTATTTAAGACTCTTATGATCACAATATACTTCAAAGGTTGCCCCGTACAAATAATGTCGCCAAATATTTAAGGTAAACACCACTGCCACCAATTCAAGATCATGGGTTGGATAGTTTCCTTCATGGGGTCTCAGTTGCCTAAAGGCGTAAGCAACTACTCTCTTATCTTGCATCATCACACATCCTAGCCCTTTCTTTGAAGCGTCACTATACACTTCAAAATGTCCTATGGGGTCTGGAATAATTAAAACAAGAGGGGTGGTCAGTCTTATCTTAAGCTCCTGAAAAATTAGCTTCACATTGATCAGTCCATTTGAAAGGACTTCCCTTCCTGGTCAATTTAGTCAATGGCAAGGCTATACGAGAGAAATTTTGTATAAATCTCCTGTAGTATCCTGCCAAACCCATGAAACTTCTGACTTTCGTAACTGTCTTTGGTCTTTCCCATTGAATTACTGCTTCAGTCTTGCTAGGATTTACGGCTACCCCTCTATTTAAGATGACATGTCCGAGAAACTTTACTTCTGACAGCCAAAATTCACACTTTTCCAATTTGGCATACAACTTTTTCTCTTTCAGTACTTCCAGCACAATTCGGAGATGTTGTTCATGTTCTTTCTCATTCTTAGAATACATCAAGATTTCATCAATGAACACTACCACAAATTGATCTAGGTAGGGTCAAAAAATGCGATTCATGTAATCTATGAAAATTACAGGTGCATTTGTCAACTCAAAAGGCATTACGAGAAACTTATTGTGCCCATACCTAGTCTTGAAGGCAGTTTTTGGTACATCCTCCTCCTTGATCCTAATCTGATGATATTCTGACCTCAAGTCAATCTTAGAAAAGATAGAGTCTCCCTTCAATTGATCTAATAAGTCATCTATCCTAGGGAGAGGATACTTTTTTTTGACAGTCACCTTGTTTAGCTATCTATAGTCTATGCATAGTCTAAGGCTTCCGTCTTTCTTCTTAACAAACAATACAGGAGCTCCCCAAGGTGATACACTTGGTCTAATAAATTGCTTGTCTAACAGTTCCTCCAACTGTTTCTTGAGTTCCTGTAGTTCTTTTGAGGCCATTCTATATGGTGCAATAGAGATAGGCCCTGTTCCAGGTAAGAGATCAATAGAGAACTCTATCTCTCTCTTGGGAGGTAAGCCTGAAATATCTGATGGAAATAATTCAGGAAACTCATTCGCTATTGGGATTTCATCAAGCTTCGATTCGACTTCTAGGTTTGATAAATACAAGAGAATGTATCCAAGTACTCCATTCTTCAACTCTCTATTAACTTGATTGGCATTAAGCATCAATAACTGGACCTCCTCTTTCAGAGTAGGAGGTAGAAATTCAATGGTCTTGTTACAACAATTCAGCAAGACTCGATTTTTAGACATTCAGTCTAACCCTAGAATGACCTCAATACCTCTTAAAGGTAAACAGACGAGGTCTACAGAAAAAGTTTTCTCCTGGATGGTGACTTGACAGTCCTTACATACAGATGAAGTTAATACCCTTTCCCCTGTAGGGGTTACTATGGATAGCTCATAGGGAGTTTCAGAAATAGGAAACTGAAACTTCCTAATACATTCTTTCGATATAAATGAATGACTAGCACTAGAGTCAAATAACACCATAAGAGCAAATCTATAGATATAGCATGTACCTTGAATCATTTTAGAAGATTGAGCTGCCTCTTGGCCGCTCAGGGTGAAAACCCTTCCTTTTACTTGAGACCTCTGTTATGGCTGCTTCCTCACATTCTGTAGGCAGTTTTTCGCAAAATGACCCTTCTGTCCGCAGTTGAAGCAGACATCTTGTCCCATGTAGCATGGCCGATTACCATGCATGCGTTCGCACTTAGCGCACTTGACTAGGGCGAGGTCTTGTTGGAAAGGTCTGGGACCCACAGTCAATGGCCTCTTACCAGCTCCATATCCACTTCTTCTCACGTTCTTGCTAGGGTTGGGAAAATTTTTCTTCCTTTTCCATAGGTTTCGCCTTTGCTTTTCGTCCTCCACTGCCTTTAAAATTTTCTCCAAGAGTCTGTATTTATTGATTAGAGGCACAAACTCCCTAATCTCCATAGCTACAACATCATTCTTTATGTCCGGGTTCACTCCTACTTCTAACTTAACAGCCTTCCATGCTTCATCAGGGTTAAATCGTAGATAAGAGGAGAACTTAGACAATTCCTCAAATCTCGTGATGTATTGGTCTATAGTCATGCTACCCTATCGGAGTTGGAGAAATTCGATCTCTTTCTCTGCCCTCACAGTAATTGGAAAGTACTTTTCCAAAAAGGTGTCTTTGAACACCTTCCAAGTGATCTGCCTTCCCTGGTGAGCTAAAAGTTCTCTAGCTCCACGCCACCAGTATTCTGCCTCATCTTTTAGCATATATGCAGCAAAGATTACTTGCTGCTCCTTAGTACAGCCCATCACTTCAAAGATTTTCTCTAACTCCCTTATCCAACTTTCAGCTACAATCGGGTCAAAGCCGCCTTGAAAACAAGGTGGCCTAGTCCTCAGGAACTTGGATATGCCGTTATCATTTCCAGCCATCCGATTATTAACAGCATTCACACCATTCGAGTTATTAGCATTCTAGAGGTATTGTAGAATTTGATTAGTGGTCATGACTTGGTCTCGAATTGCCGTGGCTAGGTTGTGCAGGGTTTTCTCCGCATTATTTGCTGGATTCCTCCTTGGTGGTGCCATTTCCTACTGTGGCAAAAACAAAGTTATGCTGCTATTGAGGTGATCAAGCCTAATAGTTAGTTTAAAAATATTTAACAGCAGTCATAACACCACCTCGGCATGTAGGTAGGAAACACTAGTAATTTCTTACCTATATGAATTCACTGATCCCTACACAGCACAACCACAAACATACTCAAGACACTAGAAGATCAATTTAGATAACCATCCACCCACTGGCCATCTAGGATCGACCTGCTCTAATACCAATTATGTAACAACTTTTTTTTATTATACAATATAAAGTTCACATACACATCATTAATCAAAACGTACGTACAACATTTCAAACACATAAATATCTACATCTTATTTATTCTGATTGACCAATTTCGGAGATTCGGGTGCGGGTGGTTGCACCTTCACTGGGATCTATGCCAACTCGCCCACAACCATTTTATTTAGGATCCGCCCATTATAAAATAACTCGATCCAACGTGCACTAAAAGCCAGAGCTATAGAAAAAATCTACATAACTAATTTTCTGAACATGACATGGAAATATAGTGAGAATTAAATCCCAGTAAGTTTAACAATAAATCATTTTCAATATAGCTCATCACGTCATGTTCAGCTGTATAAATTACAGTAAATAACTTTGGTCACATGAAT
Organism: Gleditsia sinensis; assembly: GCA_037074535.1. Lineage (NCBI taxonomy): Eukaryota > Viridiplantae > Streptophyta > Magnoliopsida > Fabales > Fabaceae > Gleditsia > Gleditsia sinensis. The sequence goes on along the minus strand of CM073468.1, from coordinate 27,308,567 downwards.
GCACTATATCTATGCACATGAGAATCGTACAATAATGACATGGATGACAGGACTAATTATTTTCATAATATCATATGATGACTATCAATTTATTCTCATATCAAGCTACCCCGGTCAGGGTGAGTATTTTCTACTCTCCGGTACGGGCTTTTCTCACTCCGTCTGACATGGCCCACTTTCTCTTTCTTTTCTCATTAACATGATCATAACCGTTGGTAGGGCGTCCCCTACTGGCGCACAACACGGATTGCCATGTGACCGTGCTCATTTCTTTTCTTTTCATAATGATAGCCAAAAATATGTTTTCAATAACAAGTATGTTCATCAAAATATAACTATTACCAAAAATCATTGGCAATCATGCCATGAACATAACCATTTCAAATATCACTTTATAAAATATTTCCATGTCAAAATTTTACACTTAAGATGGTAAGAAGTTCATACAATGGCAATGGCTATGGCTATACTAGTCATTTATTATTTTCATTTATAAGATTCATCTTCTTTTTTAAATATTAATTTTATTTCTTTATTTTCTTGATGCAGGTTTTCATCCTATCCAACCTTCTCTTACTAATCAGAGCATAACTCCCTCAATTTAACTCCGATGTAGGTGATCTTGTCGTCAATTTCAAGATAAAACAATTATCTAAAACTATTATGTTGAACATTGTAGCACAATATTAAGTAATCAAGGTGATATTACTCCCTAAATGTAAAGATTATTTCTTCTCGGATAGGTTCTGACCTCTACCTACTAATCTGTCCATATCTCCCTCATAAGAATTCCAAATTAAGTGATTCCAGTGGCTACAAATCCGTTACACATATATCTATAATTCATATGTTAACCATTTATTTCAATTCCTTATAGAATGTTCCCAGAAATTAAAACACCGAAGCTATCCTAATATATTCTTCCCTGATTAACCATTTTCTGACATTTGTTTACTAATCGAAACATATCTACCTCATATGAACTCTAAATTGAATGATTCTAGTGGCTAAAAATATGTGTGACATAAATCGACATTTGTTATGTTAACATTTGTTTAGATTCCCTATAGAATGTTCCTAGAAATTAAAACACAGAAGATTAAAATTCTGCCACCCATAGCCATACCTATGCAGAACTATCTACACCAACCTAAGTATTCAAACATACATAATATGTAACATGATATAGCAACATCCATGACCAATCATCAAAGTTCTAAGATCAAAATCTCATATAAATATTTCAAGTTTCAAAACTTTTCTTCAGAAAGAAATATTGTTAAACTTACTTGGAGCACTTAGTCCCCTAGACTTCTCCTTCCTCTTTCTTCCTCTCCTTTCCTCACTCTACCTTGCTTCTATTTTTCCTCTCCCTTACTTGGACGAAATTCTAATGTTGTAAGGGTGGGTTTTCTTATATAGACCACCAAATAATTCACCTTTCATGATCATGGGTCTACCTTATCACAATTAGGTTACAATTGGTTGAATTTTTGGAAAACAAACAACTTATATTCTTGTTTTCCTCTTCCTTAGTCAAAATATGCATAGGAAAAGGAGATTTTTATTTTGAAAATTACTATAATATGTTCTTAAGATATGGGACAAGGTCCCTTTGATTTAGGGATTCATTTACTTTTTCTTTTGTCTTAATCAATTATGATAGGTTTGCCTTTTTAAGTGGCAAATTTCTAGCCCTTCAATCTCCATTATTTCGTTGAAATTATTTGTGTGGGATAGAATTTTTTTGTCCTAATGCTATGTATTGTCATACCACTTGCTAAAATTATGAATGTAGGATATAGATGTTTTGTCCTAAAACCTTGTATTATCATAACACTTGCTAAATTTTTGTCTTAATGTCATGTCACCTAATCTTGATTATACCATTATTTCATCACTTTAATTTTATTTTTATTTTTATTTTTCCTCTTGGGTTTGGGCTCATTCTTGCCCATTTTCTTTACTTTGGTTAAAATTCTACCTTTCATAATGGGCTTGATCACATTTTTATGATTTTTGGGCTACCGGTCCAATTTCTATATCTTAGTCCAAGTCTATGTTTTATTTCTTCATTGGGCTATCCTATTGGCTTGCTAAAAATTTATGTGAAGTAGAAAAACTCTATATGAAGTGTCCATAGTTGAAAGCTCAATTTATGGGTGGAGATACTAAACTTAGTAACTTTTGCTCTTAAATTAAGAAAAATTACTCTAATCCGATCTTCTTGAAATTTTAAGACATTTACTTACTTCACAAAAATTTATCTTCCTTACCTAAGAATTTCACCTTTCTTTAGCATGTTTATTTCTAATATTTTCTCTTAGGTTTTCTTTCTTTACCTATTCCATTAATATTAGAATATTTCTATACAAACACGTAAGGTGAAGAATTTCTAAGGATTATATTTCCTTAGATATCTAAAAATTGTCTAATAAATTTTATTTCCTTAATTAACTATTTATGTACCTTTATCAATAAAAGAAATAAAATTATGGATGTTACTTTGAATACTTTTGTACTCTTATTAATACATAAAACGAAATTAGGGATGTTACACCATTAATGAAGACTTTGCCTTAAATTGAAACTCTAATAGCCCAAAATATAAACAAAAGAAACCATAGGCCATTAGAGTTACCAAAGCTTATAAATAGATGACTAGAGGCACCGAAAATATCATGGAAGGGAAATCCAAGGATCCAATCGACACATTTGTACAAAATTCTCTTCATCTACTTCATTTCGTTGTTTAATTTTGATGTTTTCCATGACCTTACATGACTAATTTTTTTTATTGGTTAAGTTGAGTTGAGAACTCAAAGTAGGATGATATTGTGAGATTAGATTATGTTCTTTATTTAAATTTAATTTAATTAGGTATTGATTTATTCTCCTAACATATTTATGTAGTTTTTCTTACTTGATTTCTAGAAATGATTCGCCGGTTATTGAATAAGTTATACTATAGCTAAATTATGAAATTAAATTCGAAAATTGTTTGGTCACTCTAATGTATGTGAAAAACTAACATTAGTGAATTTATTGCATTTCAATAATTATAAATTCCTAGGGAGGATTGATAGTCAACTAGGTTAAATTTGACTGCTTGTGTTCAAGTTATTTACCTTCACTGATCTTTCTAGATTGTATTGCAATTATCTAGTTAAATCTTGCCACCTTGGACAAGATTATTCAATAATTAGGGTTAATTGGATTGCCTTGTTAAAAGTTAACTAAACTTAAGAAAAGCTTTGGTTAGATTCCAATAATGAATATCTCAATTAAATTGACTAATTTATAATTGATGATCAATAGTTTACTCTGAAGGTGAAAGTAAAGTTTAATCATTGCATTTGCCTATGAGTTAGTTTCTTTAGTTTTGATATTACATATTTCATTTAATGCATATTTTATTTATTCGTGAAAAACCTCAATTTTCTTCAAAAGTAGTAAATTTCACTCTCTGTAAGACGAATACTTACTTTCACTATTATATTAATTTGATTTAAGAAACATTAATTTGATTTAAGAAGGGTAGGTATTAATTATTTTTTGCATATTTATGACAACACATGGCAGAAAAACCAATGATGGATTAGATCCTAACATAGAGAAACAAAAGAATAATTAAAAAAAAAAAAATGGACAAATTCATAACCCTTTAATTAACTTTACAATCGTTCAGATATGAAAAGAAAGTTAGTTTTTGGGGGAGGACAACATCGATACGTCATCTATAGAATCAACTTTAATATTAAATAATAGGGCTTTGGATATAAGGTATATTTATCTCACTTGTTTAATAATTAAGAAGCCAATTATTCCATCAACAAATATAAATATAAATTATATTTATATTTCTTTAATTTTAGTTCATATATAAAAAAAATCTCTTTATTAATATGATTATTGACAGATCCTATACTCTATGTACTTTATTTTTCAAAGGGTATATTTAGAAGATGAAAAAAAAAATCCAAAAAAATATAAAAGCTGAAATAAAGGTGAGATAGAAATATTTAAGTGATAATTTTTGCTTTATTTAAATGTTTAAGACAAACAAGATGGTAAACTAAAAATTTATAAGGGTGAAATTAAAATAAAGACAACTTTGAAAGAAACTACAGTTATAGATTGAAAAGAAATAGTGAAAGACAAGATTAATAGTAAGCTTACAAGAAAGCTGAAACCAGTGACGCCCGCGAGGGAGATGGCTAAGGAGGTGCTAGAGAGAGAAAGCTCACCCAGGTGACCTACGATCATGATTGACACGACCTGCAACAAAAATTGGGAAGAAAGTACAGGCACCATGGGTCCTGCTATAAAGCCAATCCTCTTCACGTCTTGACGGAAAGAACTCCATGTGAGACTCTGCTCCGCATCACTCTCTGTTTTCTCCTCTTTCTGTTTTGCTATTAGCCTTTCTTCCATGCTCTTCTTAGCCATTGAAGTTTGGAGTCACCGTCTTGAGGGGTGGAAAAATGGAAGCAAAGACACTGAGAGAGAGACACAGATGCCAGGGTCTTGGCCTTTTGGCCTTCATGGCTCTGCAATTATACATTGATATTTGTAATTATAGGGGAGGATCGTTGTCATGGTCCAACCCTCAAAAGAAAAAAGAATGTTGTCTGTAGACATTTGTATAAATATTTTAAGAATTGTGGACTTTTTTACTCTGATGGTGATTGAATGATCGATATTGATACTAAAATCATGGAAAATCTTTTGGAGGGATTTTTGTGTGGGCTTATTTGTTTACAAATCATGTTTATCGTACATGTTTCAAAAGAGTTTTATTATATTAATATTATCGTGTTTTTATTATTAATTCTTACATATTTATATACGGTCTATAAATAACATGTCAGTCCAGTTACATGTTTATAATTTTTTATATATATTATAGTGAGGCAATGTTTAATTTATGCACATTTTAACTAATTTATATTTTTGGTCTTAAAAGAAGGCCATCTATGCTTGAAATAAAGAATGCTAAAGGAATTTCTTACGTCAAGCTTTCAATCTTTGAGAAATTGACACATTAGGATTGGAGCATGTAAAAAAAAAAGCAAAAATTTATTTTCAATTTGATCATATAATTTTTTTTTGGTTCAATTTTGTCTCAAAACTTAACAAATTGTTGTCGGTGTTTTTCTAATTTGTAACACTGTTAGAATAGAATACGGATCCTCTGCTGCACCAAAAGGCACAACAGAAGATGCTAATTTGTAACACTGTTAGAATAGAATACGGATCCTCTGCTGTACCAAAAGGCACAACAGAGGATGCTACGCATCCAAAATATAGTATTTTGTAGAGTTTTGTTTTGTTTTTTTAAAAAAATTATTTTAATAAGAGTATATTTATTTTAATTTAACTAAATCATCAAAATTTTGCAAAATTTTAAAATAAAAGATTCAATTTTTATTTTAAAATTTGAAAAATATGTGTTTTGATTAAATTGTTTTAAATTTTTAAATATTTTACTTAAAATCACAATAATTTTTTTCTATTTTTTGTTTTAAAATAAATAGTTTTTTTATTAGACATATACATTTTGAATTTAATTTTTTAAATTTATTTTATCAATTTAATCCTTTAAATATTAACTTATTTTAAAAAAATATTTTTAACTTTACTCTATTAATAAATATTTAACACATTTTATAATTACATAAAAACATAGTTTAATTAAATAATTAATTTAATTAATAAAAATGTAATTTAGTTTAATTTTAATAATTTAATTAAATTGAAATAAATATATTATTATTGAAATAAATTAAAAATAAAAAAATCTAAAATGCGACAAAAAATTATCTTTTAATATATTTTCTTATTTGTTATAACTAAAAATTTATACAATTTAAATAATTTTTTATTTTGATTAATTAAATAAATTTATTAAATTTTTATTGATAAAATTAAGATGAAGAAAAATAATTTTTTAAGTAATATATTTTAAAAATAATGTTATTAACATAAATTCAAAAATATTTTTTTAAGTAAAAAAAAATAATTTTGGTGATTTAATTAAATTAAAATAAATATATTATTTTTAAAATAAAGAAATAATTAATTAATTAAAACGTGACAAAAGATTATCTTTAACATATTTTCTTATCTCTTATAATTAAGCGTTAATATAATTTAAATAATTTTTTATATTGATTAGTTAAATAAATTTATTAAATTTTTTATTGACAAAATTAAAATGAAAATATTTTAAAAATAATAATTTTTTAAGTAAGGTTTTTAAAAAATACTGTTATTAACATAAATTTAAAAATAACTTTTCAAGTAATAAATATTTTTTGTGATTTAATTAAATTAAAATAAATATATTATTATTAAAATATAAAAAAACAAAATGCAGAAAAAAATTATTTTTAACATATTTTCTTATATGCTATAAATAAGAATTTATATAATTTAAATAAATTATTATTTTGATTAGTTAAGTAAATTTATTAAATTTTTATTGACGAAATTAAAATTAAAATAGTTTTTTAAGTAAGATTTTTAAAAAATATTTTTATTAACATAAATTTAAAAATAAATTTTTAAGTAATAAAAATAATTTTGATAATTTAATTTAATTAAAATAAATACATTATTATTAAAAATAAAAAAAAAATAAAAAAAAAAATAAAAAATAAAAAGGCGACAAAACGCCTAAACGCGCGCAGCATCCTCTGCTGCACTTGCAGCAGAGGATCCGTATCCGTTAGAATAATATTGTTAAATGCTTAGTTGGCATTTGTTTATGCTTAGGTGCAGCAGAGGATTCATATCCGTTAGAATAGTACTGTTAAATGTTTAGCTGGCATTCGTTTATGCTTAGGTGCAGCAGAGGATCCATATCCGTTAGAATAGTACTGTTAAATGCTTAGCTGGCATTCGTTTATGCTTACTCATTCCTCTTCTTTCATATTTCACTCGTTTTTTGAACATTTACTTTCTGTCTCCTCTTAATTTCTCCTCTTCTAACTTTTACGTTGTTTTATTGATACGCGTCTGTTTTGTATCTTCCAGATTCTATTCAAGTGCATTTCCTTCGTTTCTTCAGAGATTCGTTTTCAGATTCTTTTGTTGAGAAAGATAAGTGTGCTGCCATTAGGGTAATCTTCAGAGACGAAAAAGGGCAAGTTATTGATGGTTGTAGTTGCAAAGTAAGGCCAGTTCAGCTTCATGTCTGAAGCTATCGCTTTAAGGAAGGACTTTCCATGGCAAAGATGCAGTAGTTTGAAGACTGTGGTGGAAGTAATTGTGCAGATTTGGTTGGTGCTGTGTCTGTAGGTAGGAACCATGTAGTGTGGAGAGTACTGTTTCTAACATTCTAGAAGATATTCTGGAAAGAAGGAGTTTACCAGAATCTCTCTTACATCCGTCACCCAGCTAACATGGCAGCTCACTGGTTTCAGTGGTTTGCCAAAGCCGTCGTTCAGATTATGTGCCCGCCAGAGTGGGTTTCTTTTCCCCCATCCTCTCTGGCTTCCATCTTGGCTTCTCATGCTCGCTTTGAAAAAGTGCAGAATGGTCAATATCTACCATTTTCAAATTATTTTAAGTGCAAAGCTAATGTGGAGCTAGCACCTGCCTGGCAAGTCTTCAAGAACAAACATTACTATTGGCACTACAAGAATTAAGGCTTTCCACTACAATTTATAGTCGCCACTAGGTCATTGGCGATAAATTCATCACTAAAAAAAAACATGATAGTATAGAAAATTTAAATTTTGATGGCGATTTTAAAGTGGCAACCCTTAAAATTGCCGCTGAAACTAACTTTGACTAAATGTTAACTATTAGTGGCGATCATTCATAGTCGCCGTTGAAAAAGTTAAGTTATACCTTTAATTTTAATTTTAAGTCACGATTTGAAATAAGTTGTCATTGAAATTTTTTTGTGGCGACTATATGTTGCCACTAAAGAATTTCAATGGCAACTTATTTTAAATCGCTACTAAAAGTTAAGATTATGTAATAACCGTAAAATTTAATGAAAAGGAAATTTAAAATAAAAGAGAGAATTTTGACAATAGAGATAAGAACCGTAGAAAATATATATATTTATTACATAGAAAAAAAATATTAGAAGTTATTTTTTTTGCGCGCTATAAGCAATTATATTTTTATTATGTAGAAATAATTATGATTTATTAAAAGTAAGTGGATTTTTAAGTAAAAGAAGTATTGTGTTGCTTAACATAATTATACCGGCTTCTATTGAATTTTTATGGTATTTTTAGAAATACTCTTTCTTTTAATATAAATAAGATATTTGTTTAGAAATTTGTTTTATTACTATTTTTATCAAGAAAAATTATGATGTGGGAGTTTAACTAAAGATTTATGAGAAAGGAAATTTTTAGAAATTTTTGGGATATTTTATGATGAAAAACGGAATTTATATGAATTTTATAAAAGAAAATCATATTATTAATTACTTAATAATTATTATTAAAAAAAAAAAGTTACTGTAGCAGCACATATATGTGCAACGGGTACCAGAGGCAGAGAGCAGAAAACCCGCAGCCCCCTCCCCCATTTTTCTCTTTTCCCCTTCGAATTTCAAACCCTCATATCTGGAGTTACGGACCTCCGATTGACGAACCGTCTGGACCGTTGGACTCGTGGCAACGAGTACTTCAAAACCCACCGATCAATTTCGCCGGAAAGTCGCCGGAAGGTCGCTGGAAAATCGCGTGAATAGTACCTCCAAAGGTAACATTTCGTCCCATTGCGTTTTAGGCTTCGTTTTTACCGAAATTCTTCCCGTAGATAGCTTTAGAATCAAATATGGGGTTTTTAGGTTTCAGCATGAATAGTATTTTCCGGCGAGTGAATAGTGTTTTCCGACGTGAATAGTGATTTTAGAATTTTCTAATTTTTATGCTATGTCTATGTTTTCTAGGTTATTGAGCCACTACGAGGTGAAATTCTCGTTGTTGGACTTCTAGTACGGTGAGTGGGTTTTTCATACTATAACGCATGTTTTAGGAATTTGATTTATAACTCTCTCGTATGATTTTAACTAGTTGGAATGTATGTTAAATTGTTTTACTGCTTTGAAAACCAATATGTTCCAACCATATTAGAAATTGTAAATTTCAATTTTAGTTGAACCATAGGTATGCAGGGCAAGCATCTAGACTATTAATTCTCCATTTGAGCTAGATTTATAGAAATGCGAACTTAGTCATAGAAATGAACTAAGTTAGCCATGAAGTGATTTGATGCATGACAAGTATCTATGTAATGTCTACGGACGATCTATGTTTAAAAAGGGAAAGTTTATGATTTTAAAGGTCTCCATGGGAATTCATGGATGAGATATATTTTAGAATAGAGTTTTATGCATGAAAAGAGCTAGATGGAGAATTATAGCTTTATTGTAAAGTTATTGAAATGTTTTACTTTAAACTCTCTGAATAGCATATTTCAAATGTTTTCTATTGGAGGGACCCTTTTAGATCACTGTTAGCTAGCCGCAGGTAGTGCTAGTCCTGGTGCACCTTGATCATGTTACGGCTTCGGCCTAGGATATTGTGACGGGCATATGACTGCCTAAGACACAAAATTTAGGGTGGACTTATGTCTACGCCTACAGTGATTACCCTACCCTTGCTGTGTGCTTGGGGGAGATGATAGATCTGTTAGGAAAGACCTCCAATAAATTAGTGCATTTTTCTTAAAGATTAAATATTTCTAAAATACCTCATTCATCATTGTTCTTGCATAAGAATCTTCATTTATTACTTACCATGCATAATTGATTTGCTTACAGTTATTGATTTAATCCTGATTTATCATTTGAACTGTTTAGCATTCTTTCAATAAATTACGGTTAAATGTTTAATGTTTTCTATACTTTGATTTCAATTATTTAATTAATTGCGAAATATTCGTGCTTAGTTTGCCCTGTTTCTGTTATAGTATGATTTATCCATTCACTGAGATGTGGTAATCTCACCCCTCTTCTGTTTTCTCCCCACAGATAGTCAAAGAAACACTGATCCAGCTACAGCTCCATAGGAGGCTGAGTTAGCATTGGTGAGCCCCAGTTTGGGCAAGGCTTTGTTGTACTGGTTGTTTAGTTTAGTTATGTCTAGTATATCTCCATGAACATACAGGCAGGATCCTCGCTTCTTGTGTTGTTTGAAAAATGGTTTTACGTTTTACAATAATGTTTGTACTATGAGGCCATGGGCCAAGTTGAATCAAGGATGTTGGATTCATGAAATATATATATATATATATACAGTATTTTCTGATATTGGATGTGGCGTATGTGGCCAGTTATATTATTATGTACTGGATTGTGTGCTGAATGGTTGTGCATGCTATGTGTTAGGCTTACGGCTAGGGAGAAACCCTTATGCCGTGCCGGTCATGTGTTCCATCATTTGGGGCCGTGACAGATTAATATATAAAAAATTAAAAAAAAAAAGCATGGATATTAGTTGGTGATGTGTATTTTTAAAAATTTTTTAATATATATTTGAATTTTATTTTTTCAATAAATTATTTGAAAAATTATTTTCTTTTTAAAAATAATGTTATGTTAATTTTTTTAACAATGGGCTTGTTTCAATTTAATTAAATCACTAAAATATTTTTAAATTAAAAAATTAAAAGAAAAAGTATATATTATTATTTTAATATTTAAAAATTTTATTTTAAATTTGATTTTTTTTAAGTTTAATTTTTTGAACATATTAGTTAAAATTTCTTTTCTCTTCAAAAATATTTTTATATTAACTATATTAATAGAAATGTAATACACTTTTTAACTAATTAAAATAAAAATTTAACTAAATTATATTTTCACTTAAATTATGTAAAATATTAATTATTATATATTAAAAAATGTGTCAAATATTTATAAATAGAATAAATATTTGGACATTCTTTGAAATAAATTAATCCTTACAAAATTAAATATATGTAGTCAAATTTTTAAAATTAAAGCTGAATGAGAAGTTAAAACAATAGAGAACAAAAATTAATTGTCATTAAAATGAAATAATATATATATATATATATAAACAAAACAAAACGTAGCCAAAAAGCTATGTTTTAGAAGCATTGTAACTATTGCTGTGCAGAATCGTGCACAAGAATGTTTGGGCAGCAGAGGTATCTGCAATTCTTCAACCTCATGCATATCCCCCTAAAATTTTCACTCCCGCAAACGATAACCCTTCCCCCAAAATTTTCCTCCCCAAAAATCAACACCAGTCTTTAATTTTCATACTACCATCACCTAAGCGCAACATTGGCAAGTAGCTGCAACGGTACACTATGAGTACAACAGTGAAGACCCTGCAACGAAACACCATGGGTACAACGAGAAAGTAGCTACAAACTAAGGTTCACCATCGACGCACCTTCGGATGAGAAAGCTTTCGTCTTCTACCTATGGATTCCTCTGTCATGAGCTTTCCTTGGGTGCTGGTATGTGAAGCATTTTTGGGGGATTTAAGGTTTGATTCTCAAAAAATAACATTCCATGGTTGGGTGATGGTCTTCTGGGACAATACATTCATAATGGATCCAACATATATTTTTTTAGATGGTTTTCATTTTGAGCGAGTCTTCAACTGGGGTGGAGTTGCGAAAATCTATACTAGTCATTGTTCTCTGATCCATTCCTTAGGTGAGAGAAAACCTTCTCTTTTAAAATGAATGGTAGAGAAAGAGAAGGAATGAACAAAAATGGTTTTCATAAGTTTAAAGCATTAAATTCAATGGTGGAATGTAGGCTCTCCTTTTTCTTTTATGGATTTGCTGCTGATGGGAAACATTTAGATTTAATAAGATTTTTGTTCTTCCTATTGCAAGCCACCTGGATATATTAGAAAGTTACTGGTTATAGAAAAAAGGGGAAAACCAAACTCTACTCTTAGGACCCATAAGCCTCTTAATTATTTGCACAAGTATGTACGTTTTACCCAGCTAACTGAATTGGACAAAAACTATGTACAATTATTTTATTTAATTTTCTAGATATTCCTTTTTTATCTTTGTATATAATGGGAAATTCACTCCACAAATCAAATTTTATAATTTTAGGCTAGATAGATGGAGGCAAATGAGGTCCTATATTTTTCTACGTTAAATGAATGGATACTATAAATTAAATGATTATAGTGTAGTGTAGATAGAAGGTATACAGTATTTTTTTGGTTTAGGGCCTATAATAATGCATAAAGTTATTTAGGTGCACCTGGGATCATTCAACTTGTAATTAACTCCAGCAAAACAGGATGGTCCTCAAACTTGTCTCCAAAATTGTGTGGATTTCAATGCCAAGTATATATATAAACAATTTATGTGGAGATTGGTAAAGTAATTTAAAATAAATCTTTTTTAGCAGAATGTGGGATTTATACCTCACTTTTCCCATTTTAAACTTCAATGAGCTTTTTGAAATGGTTCAGGTTGTCTTAGCAGAATGTTCCAAAGAATACGGCCCTTGGTAAGCTTCCAAGCTCTCTTCTATTTTTTTAATTTATACATTGGTGTCTCTTATATATATATATATATATATAGTGTGTGTGTTTGTGTGTGTTTTGATGAAAATGTGATTTTGTATTGTTCATGTATCAATAAGATGGTTGCACATGCTGTAGAATTGTTGACTACAAGGAGTGAGCAGGCATAGATTTTACTATATGAAGAGCGATAAAACTTGGGGGGAATTAGCATAGGGGAACTGCATTGACTTATGTATGCTCAAGTTCTATCATCATATGCCTTGACTTGGCAAGTGATTTTTTATTACTTGAGTTCTCTGTCTTTTCCCCTATTGTTAGACCATATACTTGCTAAATAAGGTCAAGATGCAATAACACCATTTAAACAAAAGAGTTAGTTAATATCCATCTTAGGCAATGTCAACTTTTGAGTAGGAACTCCGACTTCGACGAGGCTAAATCAACTTTTGAGTTTGCTCTGTCATTATTGCTTTCTCTAACATAAAATACTCTCTCCCTTACTTTCCTTCTGTCCTATAATTATGAGGAGGAACAAGAACTGCTATCATAAATGAATGGATGAAGCCTCGGTAGCAGGGACTAAAACACAAGGAATTTATATTTACTAGGAATATCCGTTTCTATGTTTGTGTTTCTTAATTGTGATACATTCTGTAGAATTATATTCCAAATTATAAATCTGTTCAATTTATATTATAAACATTAGAGTTTCTGTTTCCCCTTTTTTGATGTTCTAGGGAAAAGTAAGAAGGGGGAGCTTAGTATTTATCGCAAGACCTTTTTAGTGTTCACTTTAAAAGTGTTAAGATACACTCCTTTTCTATTCTATCTTGTTTAATAATGATGATGATGATGATGATGATAAATTCTTTTATTTTTCAATTATGTAAATTTGTTGGTCACCGATAGTGGTTTTAAATTCTTTTATTTTTGAATGATTTATTTGTATTTTTTATTATAGAGAAGGATTTGAGTAACTTGAGTATGTTTGATAACATTGTACATATGAAACCGTCAGAATGAATATGAGCATATAGGCTAACCATGTAATCTATATATTGCTTGTATTTAAGGATGACCATGTAATCTATATATTGCGTGTATTTAAACCCTACTTGTGAAGCTATTTTAAATAGATGTCTAAATTCAGGCAACTAACTAACGTAATTAATCAATCCAATATGCTCTTAGTTTGAAATAGTATTCTTATTTTTTACACTATTTTTAATAGATAAAAAAAGAGTCATTTGAGTACATTAGATAATAAACATCTTAAATCACGACACTGCAAATTTATGATCATGTATCTTTTTTTCTTATCTTGTATCTGTTAATTCTTAGCACATTTTGGTTTGATATTTGTTCATTTAAAGGTGCCATATGTTGGCCAATTTGACTATTATTTTTTATTTGAAGAATTTTATTTGGTGTTATATGCAATGTTAATTATTTTTGGCCTTTTTTTGTGAGTTTCTTGTTAGTTTGGAACCTGATAATGTTGAGGTTAGTTAACTACATTGCCTTGTCATTCACTGCCTTAGTTAACTTTGCTCATCCGTATATGTGATTTGTAACAACTCCATTTATGTAAATGTAACAATTTTTTTTTTATATTTGTAAAATTCCATGAAGTTATTACTGCTTTAATTCTAACCACTTAACTCGTAATAATAATTATTTTAACCAAGCATAATTGTTATTAATAGTGATACAATATTGAGTTTCCATACACACTATTATTTTACAAATTACACACAATTATTTTACAAACATTTGTACAAAGATACATATTAACTCTAATCATCTACGCCGACTACTTCCGGGGACACTGGTGCGAGTGGCACCTCCACCGGAATCTCAATCACATCTACTACAGATACATCTGATATAACTGGTAGTTGCCCAAGGTAGGGCACCTCGATCCAACGTATGGAAATAATAAGTGTCATTGAGAAAACTTGCATAACTAATTTTTTGAATATGATATGGAAATATATTGAGAATTAAATCCCAGTAAGTTCAACAATAAATCATCATCAATATAGTTCAGCATGTCATGTTCAGCTGTATAAACTACAGAAAATATCTTTGGTCACATGAATGCATTATATCTATGCACATAAGAATCATGATATGTATGATAGGATTAACAATTTTTAGAATATCATATGATGACTATCAATTTATTCTCATATCAAGCTACCCCGGTCAGGGTGAGTATTTTCTAATCTCCGGTACGAGCTTTTCTCGCTCCGTCCGACATGGCCCACTTTCTCTTTCTTTTCTCATTAACATGATCATAACCGTTGGTAGGGCGTTCCCTACTGGTGCACCACACGGATTGCCATGTGACCGTGCTCATTTCTTTTCTTTTCACAATGATAGCCAAAAATATGCTTTCAATAACAAGTATGTTCATCAAAATATAACTATTACCATAAATCATTGGTAATCATGCCATGAATATAACAATTTCAAATATCACTTTATAAACTATTTCCATATCAGAATTTCACACTTAAGATGGTAAGAAGTTCATACAATGGCAATGGCTATGGCATATACTAGTCATTTATTATTTTCATTTATAAGATTCGTCTTCTTTTTTAAATATTAATTTCATCTCTTCATTTTCTTTATGCTTGGCCTTTAGTCAATTTCTTCTTATTTATATCATTTCTAACACATGTTCTTACAAATTTATAGAGCATTTTTCTCCAATTTCATTTCTATTATTACCCTATAGTTAAAGAGGTTCATCTAGGGCAAAAAAATGTTAAAAATATGCTTCACCAGCTTCCAACACGGTCTGGCCATGTTCCAGGACATGGCCATGCTTTAAAAATACTTCAAATGTACTAAAAAATAGCCCTGAACATGGCTAACCCGTGCTTGAAGTACCCAGAACACGGCCTGGCCGTACATGTTCTGTGACCTTTGCTCACTAATCAGAGCATAACTTCATCATTTTAACTCTGATTGAGGTGATCTTGGTGTCTATGGAAAGTTAAGACAATTATATAAAACTATTATGCTAATCATATCAGCAAAATAGTAATAAATCTTGGTGTTATTACTCCCTTAAATTAAATATTATTTCTTCTCGGGTAGGTTCTAACCTTTACTTACTAATCTGACTATATCACCCACATAAGAATTCCAAATTAAGTGATTCTAGTGGCTAAACATCCGTGACACATAAATATATAATTTATATGTTAACCATTTATTTTAATTCCTTATAGAATTTTCTCATAAATTAAAACACTGAAGCTATCCTAACATATTCTTCCCTGATTAACCATTTTCTGACCTTTGTTTACTAATCGGAACATATCTACCTCATATGAACTCTAAATTGAATGATTCTAGTGGCTAAACATCCATCACACATATATCTATAATTTATATGCTAATCATTTATTTTAATTCCTTATATATTATTCCTAGAAATTAAAACACCGAAACTTAAAATTCTGCAACCCATAGCCATACCCATGCAGAACTATCTACATCAACCTAAGTATTCAAACATACATCACATGCAAGATCAATATGTAACATGATATAGTAACATCCATGACCAATCATCAAAGTTCTAAGATCAAAATCTCATATAAATATTATAAGTTTCAAAAGTTTTCTTCAAAAAGAAATATTGTTAAACTTACCTAAGAATCTTCCTAGCTCACTTAGTGAATTGGTTTTCTTGTTTCCTCTTGAAAGAAGTAGCAAGATTCCTCCCTTCTCTTAGCTTTTCTAGTAGCTTAGGTAAGAGAAAGAGGGTAAATTTTTGAACCTCAGGGATGAAGAAGAAAAATGGATTCAAGTGGAGATTAAGGTAACTTACCTTGAGTACTTAGCCTTCTAAACTTCTCCTTCTTCTTCCTTTATTTCTTCTCCTCTCTTTCTCTCTCTTCCTCACTTGGACGAAATTAAAATGTTGTCGGGGTGGGTTTTACTTAAATAAACCATCAAATAATACACCTTTCATGATCATGGGTCTACCTTATCACAATTAGGATATACTTTGTTGAATTTTTGGAAAACAAACAACTTATGTTCTTGTCTTCCTCTTCCTTAGTTAAGATATGCATAGGAAAAGAAGATTTGTATTTTGAAAATTATGATGATATGTTCTTAAGATAAGGGACAAGGTCCCTTTGATTTAGGGATTCATTTCCATTTTCTTTTGTCTTAAACAAGTATGATATGTTTGCCTTTTTAGGTGGCAAATTTCTAACCCTTGAATCTCCATTATTTGGTTGATATTATTTGTGTGGGATAGGAATGTTTTGTTCTAATGCCATGTATTATCATACCACTTGCTAAAATTATGAGTGTAGGATATAGATGTTTTTATCCTAAAGCCTTGTATTATCATGCCACTTGCCAAAATTATGAATGTAGAATCACACCACTTGCTAAATTTTTGTCTTAATGCCATGCAACCTAATCTTTATTATTATTACATTATTATATCATCACCTAATTTATTTTATTTTATTTTTCCTCTTGGATTTGGGCTTATTCCTACCCATTATGGGCTTATTCCTACCCATTTTCTTTGCTTTGGATAAAATTCTACCTTTCTTGGAGGGTTTGGTCACATTTTCATAATTTTTAGGCTATTGGTCCAATTACTATATCCTAGTCCAAGTCTATGTTTTATTTCTTGCTTAGGTTATCCAATGGGCTTGCTAGAAAGTTATGTGAAGTGAAAAAACTCTATATGAAGTGTCCATAGATAAAAGCCCAATGTATGAGTAAAGATTTTAAACTTAGTAGCTCTAGTTCTTGAATTATGAAAAATTACCCTAATGCAATGTTCTTGAAATTTTAAGACCTTTACTTGTTTCTAAAAATTTACTTTCCTTATCCAAGAATTTTGCATCTCTTTAGTATGTTATTTCTAATTTTTTTTTCCTATTGGGTTTTCCCTCTTTATTTGTTCTCTTAATGTTAGAAACATTTTCTATGCATATACATAAGGTGAAGAATTTCTAAGGATTATATTTCCTTAAATATCTAAAATATTGTCTAATAAATTTTATTTCCTTAATTAAATATTTATGTACTTTTATCAATAAAAGAAACGAAATTAGGGATGCTACATGATTAGAGTTATTGCAGTCCATTTTTTGGTATTAAACAATGGTCAATGGCTTTTGCAGCTATCAGGAAGCAAATGAGGATATTACCAAAAGGATGGATGCTAGGATGGCCATATTTATTTGCAAGGAGGTTTGTCATGCATGTCTGTTGTTGTTCTGCTTAGATTCTTGATATTTTTATTTTTATTTTGTATGCCAAATGCTACTATTTTATTTATTAAGGTACACACAAATAAGTCTTAACAAACTTGATTGTAATGCAACTGATATACAATTTTTCTTAAAATTTTTAACAAACTATTCTATAAAGAGTAACCCTTTTATCCATACTAACAATAAAAATTGTATTTCCTACAAAAATGTATAATTTTAATTACAATTTAAATCTTATTTGTAGTAAGTACCTCTTTGGATCTTATGAGTAAGTGATTTTGCATTGATACACACTTTTTTATACTGAATTAATAGGATACCTACCTCTTATGAAAGATGCTAATCATTGTGTACGTGTATGATGGGGTTGCTGATGGCTTGATATCTATTGCCTAGTATGGTCAAGAATACAACAAGAAAAACCTAAATATACATTGGTCTTAGCCAAAGTTGCAAATTTAATTCTTCTACTAAATTTTTATAGCTAGTGATAGAGGCATTATGGTAGATTTTCATTGTGTTAAGATTAACTAATTTCGTTTGTAAATAGTAACTCTCTTTTTTCTTGAAATGTAATTAGTTACATTATATCAAATTTTTTTATTTGAACTAATTGTAGTTGAATGTAACTTTAAATAAAAATTTCTATTATTTTTATTATAATTTTAGTAAGATAATTAATTTGTCAATCACATTTTTTTATTTTTTTTTATTATTTTTTTTGTAGCAATTAATATCTATAAATTTTAATAATAAAGAAATTAATACAAAAAAATTGCACATTGAACTTTCGGTATATAATTTGAAGATTTAGTGGCCATTAAAATCGCCACTAAAAGTCAACTTTCCGTGTTGACCATGAAAAATTGCCACTAAAAGAGGATTTAGTGGTGAATTTAGTCGCCACTAAAAGTAGATATTCAATTACGAATTTTAGAGTTTTTGTGGTGCCTTTTATAGTCTTCAATGGCCACTAAAGTCGTCACTGAAAGTGGATTTTTCGTGACGACCACCAAAAGTAGCCACAAAAAATATTCAGTAATGGGTTTATCAACGACGAGATGGTGGCGACTTTTTTTGTCTCTGAAAGTCTTATTTCTTGTAGTGTGAAGTTTCACTAGTGAGCAAAGTTGACATTGAAACTTTTAACTAACACCATCAAAACTACCAAATATGTCACTAAAAATTTAATTTCGGTGGTGACAACACAAGGTCGCCATAAAAGGAGGTTCTTTCAATGGGGACAAAGGTCGCCACTAAATATACTTTTGGTGGCGACACAACCAAGTTGCCACTGAATGTCAAGATTTGGTGGCAATTTGGTTGTCACTGATTACCTTGATATATATATATTAATTCAAGGGAATTCAATGGCGACCTGGCAAGTCACCACTGAATTATGACATTTGAAGGCGATTATATTGCCACTAAATCATCGTATATTAGATTGATTCAAAGGGATTTAGTGGTAACCTAGTATATCATCATTTTGTGGTGACACTGAATCCATTTATATACATTTTGTTCCAAAGGATTCAATGGTGCCCTCTTTATATTGCCACTGAATCCCTGTGTTTTTTTTTACATTTTATATTGCAATAATTAAATTATTGCACAAAAGATTAGAAAAAGTAAAAAGATAATTAACATGATAATATTAACATAATATTAAATATAACAAATATTTGATGATACACTAACATCATCTCAATTAAAAAAAATACACATAGTAAAATATTGACAAAAAACAATCAGTTTGGTGGTTGTAATAACCGTAAAATTTAACGAAAATTTCAATTAAAAAAAATTTGGAATAAAAGCAAGAATTTTGAAAATGGGAATAAGAATCGTAGAAAATAAGTATATTTACTACATGAGTTAAAAAAGTACAAAGAAAATATGAGAATTTATATTTTGGCGCGTAATTTTTATTTTTAAATGATAGTATTTTACTAAAAGCAAATATATTTTTATTTGTTCAAAAATGGTTATGTCTTGCTAAAAGTAAGTAAACTTTTAATTAAAATAATTATTGTTTTACTTAAAATAATTATATTGGCTTCTAATGAATTTTTGTTGTATTTTTAGGAATATTCTTTCTTTTAATATGAATAAAGATATATATTTCGATATTTGTTTTATTTCAATTTTTATCAAGAAAAATTATGATTAAAGAGTTTAACTAAAGATTTATGAGAATGGAAATTTTTAGAAATTTTTGAGATATTTTAGAAAGAAAAATGAAATTTATATGAATTTATATAAAAAGAATATTATTATTAATTATTAAATAATTATTATTATATTATTATAAATAAATAAAAAAGATAAAATGAAAGGAGTACGGGAGAAGGTAGTCTGCAAACCAAAGAAGAAAAACGAAGAAGAAGGAATAGTGAGTGAATAGTGGCATTTGGTTTTTTTGTCAAAATCTGGAGTGCCTATTGGCTTCCGATCTCAAAATTGAAGGTGTTACTGGATTCGGGACGAAGAATACTTCAGTTTTGACCGATTAATTTTTCAAATCAACCGTTGAATCGCCGTAGATCTGAAATAGAAAATCTCGGTAAAAAGTAAGTTCTGAAACTCTTACTTAGAGGTCTCAAATTAGAAAATCTAACTTCGTAGATGGATTCAGAAGTTAAATAAACCTTAGGATATGAATTCATTTTGGTGATTTGGTACTTTTTTTGTGGCGGTGAATAGTGATTACCGGTAGTGAATAGTAATTTCTGGCAATTAATAGTAATTTTCGGCGGTGAACAGTACTCTTAGCGTTGACCTTCGTTGACCGAGCTCCTAGAGGCCAAATTTAACAAATTCGGAGTCATTTTCAAGGTTTTTGGATCTTCTGGACTCGATTTTGGGGTTTATTTTACCGAATTCGAACCAGAAACAAGGATTTTAGGGCTGTCCAATCTGGTGTCCTTACTTGTGAGTAGATAATTCTTTATATGGCTTGTTTTTACTCTTCTTGAACTTTACTTTGATAAATGAGTATGATTACATATTATTTATACTTTTATATGTTTCTAAAATGGTTTGAAATGTCTGAAATGGTTGAAATATGATATTTAGTTCAAGAAGAGTATGAATTTTGATACACATTGAACATGTGATATTTAAATGTATTTCGCATTACATGGCAAAGAAAATGTTATGCATGTGACGTTGATTTATAAAGTGATACGTTTGCCTCGGATATGGGCATGATTATATGTTTCCCCTGATTGGGAAGTTTTGACATATGAATATCCTGAGACTGAAAAGTCTGTTTTATATTGAGAATTTTATACTGGATTATATGGCATATGTGCATATGGTATTTTTTGTGGAGGACTCCTATTGGAAACACTGTCTGCTAACAGCAGGTGATGTTAGCTCTAGTGCGCACCTTGATTGCCTCAGCTAGCAGGGGAGGTGGTACTAGCCTTGTGTGAGGGCCAACACACGGGAGATTATATGTGAAGGAGAGCGGAATGCCTCCTATATATGGGCGAGATACCAGTTATATGATATGTTATTTGCCTTCCCTTGCTGTGTGCTTGAGAAAGACCCATACAAAGTCCCTTCGCGTGTCCTCTTGAATGGTAGTAGGGTAAACCTCAGTGGGATGCTGAGTTTAGGCAAATCCTATACCACCAAAGTACGGAAGGGGTCAAACTCTGGTATGGTGGTTCTGATATGGGATCCTCCGATTAAGTTATATGAGAAATATTTGATGCATAACATTATTTGATTAATGATTTTACAATATTGAATACGATTATGAACTCGATATGAACATTGTTTATATAGTACTGCATATGGTTTGAAAGACCTGATTATGACTTTTTGAACAGAGAATATTTGAAATGCTGGTCCCATATGAATGTACTTCTGAATGTAACTTTTCAATATGAGAAACTTTGAAATAAAAAGTACATTCATATGTTGACCTTAGAGGTTATAGGAGGTGTTATTTGCTCACTGAGTTGTAAAACTCACTACACGATGTGGATCTATTTTTCAGATAAAGACACAGAGTTTGGTCTAGCAGCTACATGAATCGACTAGGGGTCGTACTTCGGTGGTGAGCCTAAATTGTTTCTAGACTCTTAGTGTTTTATATTGTAATATATTTGTACTCTAGAATTGCTCTGAACGTCACAGGCAGAATCTATGCTTCTGTTGTACTCTGATGTATATGTACTTCATTTGTATATAGTATTTATATGGAAAAACCTATATGTATCTGTTTCCTTGATAAATGATTGGAATATTCATGTTTATAGAAAATATATGTTCATGATATACATGTTTCACGTGCCCTAAAATTAGGGGCGTGACTAGTTGGTATCAGAGGATTAGGTTTCCCTGTGGCTATCAGAGCAAAGAATTCTGTAGTAGGACTTTGAGTATGGGTATTTAACCGCAGACATATTTATACTCATGGTGCAACTGTGGAATTCTATAGGTTGTCATCACCTTTTTCCTTCTAACTCTTTTCCTTAGATATGCAATGTTTAAACATTGATTCATATATTCTAGACAGTGGTTCTTGAGTGTGGACTACCAGTTCTGTTTTTGACCTTGTGCTGATGAACAATGATAAAGAGAAACCTCTTGGGTATAAAGAAAAAGAATTAGTTAAAAATAAGAAGATTTCATTCAAACACAATGATAATGGTGTGTTCGGATGTTAAGGAGGTTTGAAGTGGTTGTTTGATTTGCATGTGAAATAATACGACGAATGGATAATACAATATTGATAGTGGGTTATGATGTGACTGAGATTGTTAACCCAAGATAACAGTTTGTAATAAAGTGAGTATTTTGAAAATAGATGTAAATCTCTTTTTGGATAGATGAGTTAGAACTTATGTATATAGATCGATTTGGCAAGCTTTGGAGTGGATTGAATTTGAGAGCAGGGAAACTATGAAGATAATGTTCTCTATGATAGATTTTGTTGATATAAAGAATTTGAAGATAGTTTAGTTTTCAATAATATTATGTACAAGAATTATGAGAAAGGAAGGTTTGCCCATGAAAATTTAAAATTTGAGGTATGCAAGATGGGTAATTCATGTGAAGGACTCTTAGATAGACGTAAGATTTTCATGGTTGATTGTTCAGACATGTCATAAGCATGTTAAAGAATAAAGTCAAAATGGGTTAATCTTGTTTAAGTGTTTTGAAGTGTGTTCTAACTGATATAGTATGAAGATGTCATCAATAGCATAAAAGGTTAGTAAAGGAGTTGCAAGTAATGAATAATCAGTGTTTAGCAGCCCATAAGTTATTACAAAAAGGGTGCCAAGGATATTTGAAAGTGGTGAGAGATCTTGATGTGTTTCCAGAAGAATTGCCTGGATTACCTTAGAACGAGAAATAAAATTTGATATTGATTTACTTCCTAGGACCCAACCAGTGTCTATACCCCCATATAGAATGACACCGGCTGAACTTAAGGAATAGAATGATCAGTTATAAGACTTGTTAGACAAGGGATTTATATGCCTTAGTCCTTTCCTTAAGGTGCTCTAAACCTATTTGTGAAAAGAAAGATGGATCACAGTAACTATACGTAAATTATAGACAGTTGAATAAGATGACAGTGTGAAATAAATACTCATTACCTCATATAGATTATTTGTTTGACCAGCTACAGAGTGCTCAACGTTTCTAAAAAAAAAAAATTGCTTTCAGAATTCAGCATGGATACTGAGTTTTCAGTGATGTCATTTGGTTTATAAAAAAAATGCCCAGCTGCATTCATAGATTTAATGTATAGTAATTAAGCTATCCCTGAATCAATTTATTATTATATTATGATATCTTGGTATATTCAATGAATTCTGAGGAGCATGAGGACATTTAAAGATAGCTTCGCAAACCATAAGAGAATACTAGTTATATGCTAAGTTTGCACAATGTGAATTTTGACTTAGTAATGTTATTTTCCTAGGGTATGTGATTACCAAGGATGATATTTAAGTTAATCTTAAAAAGGTAGAAGCAGTGCAGCAATGGCCATACTTTATCACAATTACAAAGATTCGTAATTTTATTTGTTTATCAAGATATTACTGTAGATTCGTTAAATTTTTTTCAAAAATTGTTTCTCCTTTGACGAGGTTGACAAGGGAAGCAATAAAATTTGACTAGTAAGATGAATGTGAAAGAAATTTTTAGAAACTAAAGGAATGTTAGACTACGATGCCAGTACTGTCTATTTCTTTAAACACTGAAGGATATACGATATATTGTGATGCATCGAGAATTGGATTAAGTTGTGTGTTGATGCAATATAGTCGAGTCATTGCATATGTATCTAGATAGCTTAAGCCACATGAGCAAAAAATTGTCAGACTTATGATTTGGAAATAACAGCAGTAGTTTTACTCTCAATGTTTGGAGACATTATCTGTATGGTGATACATGTGAAATTCATACAGTTTCAACTATTTTTAGTTGAGTAGGTGAAAAAGGCACAGGATGATGATGCCTAATTATGTAAGAAAAATTAAGAGGTCAAGAATGATAGTGATATTGACTTTATTGTAGACTCTGAAGGAATTCTTAGATTGGGCAAGCGATTGTGAGTATTTAATAAAGAAGAACTTAAGGAAGAAATTTTAGAGGAAGCCCATAGATCCATATATACAATTCATCCTGAGGTAACTAAAATGTATACAGATCTAAAAGAAATTTATTGGTGGGACGGTATGAAGAGAGATATAGTTGATTTTGTATCTCGATGATTAACTTGTCAGCAGGTAACAGTAGAACATCAAAGACTTGCAAGATTACAATATCATATAGAGATACCTAAATAAAAATGGGGTTTGACTTAATATGGGTGATTATTGATAGGTTCAAATTTGTCTTTGAATAAGATAGTGAGACTTCATAAGGTATTGATATCGATTATATCTGATCGAGAACTATAGTTCACATATTGTTTTTAGAGAGCCTTTTAAGAAGTTTTGGGCAAAAGTTTTACATAAAATACCGTAAGTTTTCTAATAGGTAAGTGAGTAAATGACTATTTCGTTTGTCAAGATTGTGACTTGGGTGATGTTTGATATTTGGATAGTATGTCATGAAAATATATGAATGTGTGAAATATGAATTGAAATAGGTAAGTGGCAAACATGATATGAATAGTGGAAGTAAGATATGTTAGGATTGCTTAAAGATTGACTAGTGATGAAAAAAGTGTTATAAGAGGAGGATGTGAACATATTGGGTTTACTTGAGGATAGATAAGATAAAATTAGAAAATTGTTATTTCAATTGGTTAGAAGTGATTAATGAAGGAAATATTGGAGGAAGATGGATATTAAACTAGTTATATCTTAAAATAGTGAGTTTGGACACCGAACTATATAACGATATTTAGATAAAAGGAATAGACAAATGATGGTCTTATGGTGCTTTGAGGAATGTAATAAAACGAATTAGTGGTATTGAAGTTC
The DNA here is from genome assembly GCA_037074535.1 of Gleditsia sinensis. Taxonomy (NCBI): domain Eukaryota; kingdom Viridiplantae; phylum Streptophyta; class Magnoliopsida; order Fabales; family Fabaceae; genus Gleditsia; species Gleditsia sinensis. The sequence goes on along the minus strand of CM073468.1, from coordinate 27,283,331 downwards.
TTGAGGAATAAAATGTGGAAAGCAAGATTCAAATTAATCTTTGAACTCTTAATTTGAAAATATGATGAATATTTTAATAACTATGTTTGGAAATAATGTAAAGTGATTAAGATATTTGTGTTAAAGTTTTATATTATGCTAAATCGAATTTAGTATCTAGGATGTGAATTATGTTGAAGTTGAGAATTCATGTATGAGTAATTGTTGAGAAAAAATCTTCTTGAAATGATTGGGTGAATTAAACGGGATTGATATAAGTTAGAATGAAGTGGTTTTAGATATGATAGAAGAAATGATTGAAATTTTTTGATAATGAATTTATTGATATTAATAAGAGGGTATAAAGTTAATGTGATAAGGTAAGTTGGAATTGTTAGACATGTAACAATGATACATAAACGTTATAAAAGGTTTAGTGGATTTATTGCTATGTATGTTTAACATATTGACTAATGGATTTTAAGATAAAAAAAAATAGATGATAGATTAAGGTGATGATATTCATGGGATGATGTTGACAAGTGAAAATTAAAGATGACTTGATAGAAGTTTGGAATAAGAAAAGATAGTTATCTAATACGGATGTGAATATGTTCTTCAATGTGTACGGTTCTTAATATTGATTTATAGATATATGTATGCGAGCTTAAGGATATAAAGGAATGAGATACTCAATGGTTTACGAGTTCCTTATATGTATATATATAATTTGTTGAGTATTCTGCATAAAGTGAAATTGATTAGAAAAGAAATACAAGTAACTCAATACCGATTAAAAGTCTATAAGGACCATGAATGTTGAGCACTAAAAATTATCAATTGGTGATCATATATTCTTGAAGGACTCACCAATGAAGAAGTAATGAGATTTGGAAAGAAAGGGAATTTACACCCTTGGTATATTGGACCATTTGAAATTCTTGATATGATCGGTTTAGTGGCTTATCGTTTGGCTTTATTACCTGAATTGGGTAATGTTTATCCAGTTTTTCATGTGTCTATGCTACGGAAACATTTACCGGATCCTACACATGTTATACAGTGTCCACAGATTCAGTTACAGGAAAATGTAACCTATGAGAAACAACCAGTAGCAGTAGTGGACAGACAAGTAAAAAAGTTATGGTCAAAAGAAAATACCTACAGTGAAGGTGACATGGAAAATCACTATTATGAGGAAGTTATTTGGGAAAGAGAGTAGGATATACATGCTAAATATCCACATGTATTTGAACAATGAGGTTAGTATTTATCTACAATTATGGTGAAGAAATTCAGGGACCGAATTTCTTTAAGGGGGAAAGAATGTAATAACTGTAAAATTTAACGAAAATTTCAATTAAAGAAAATTTGGAATAAAAGCGAGAATTTTGAAAATGGGAATAAGAACCGTAGAAAATAGGTATATTTACTACATGAGTTAAAGAAGTACAAAGAAAATATGATAATTTATATTTTGGCACGTAATTTTTATTTTTAAATATAGTATTTTACTAAAAGAAAATATATTTTTACTTGTTCAAAAATGGTTATGTCTTGTTAAAAGTAAGTAAAATTTTAATTATATAATTATTGTTTTACTTAAAATAATTATATTGGCTTCAAATGAATTTTTGTTGTATTTTTAGGAATATTTTAGAAAGAAAAATGGAATTTATATGAATTTATATAAAAAAAATTTTATTATTAATTATTAAATAATTATTATTATATTATTATAAATAAATAAAAAAGATAAAATGAAAGGAGTACGGGAGAAGGTAGTCTGCAAACCGAAGAAGAAAAACGAAGAAGAAGGAATAGTGAGTGAATAGTGACATTCAGTATTTTTGTCAAGATCTTGAGCGCCTATTGGCTTCCGATCTCAAAACTAAAGGTGTTACTGGATTCAGGACAAAGAATACTTCAGTTTTGACCGATTAATTTTTCAAATCAACCGTTGAATCGTCGTAGATCTGAAGTAGAAAATTTCGGTAAAAGGTAAGTTCTGAAACTCTTACTTAGAGGTCTCAAATTAGAAATCTAACTTCGTATATGGATTCAGAAGTTAAACAAACATTAGGATATGAATTCATTTTGGTGATTTGGTAATTTTTTTGTGGTGGTAAATAGTGATTACCGGCAGTGAACAATATTTTTCGGCAGTGAATAGTATTTTTTGACGGTGAATAGTAATTTTCGGCAGTGAACAGTACTCTTAGCATTGACCGAGCTCCTAGAAGCCAAATTTAGCAAATTTGGAGTCATTTTCAAGATTTTTGGACCTTCCAGACTCGAAGTTGGGGTTTATTTTACCGAATTTGAACCAGAAACTAGGATTTTAGGGCTGTCCAATCTGGTGCCTTTACTTGTGAGTAGATAATTCTTCCTATAGTTTGTTTTTACTCTTCTTGAACTTTACTTTGATAAATGAGTATAATTACATGTTATTTATACTTTTATATGTTTATGAAATGGTTTGAAATATCTGAAATGGTTGAAATATGATATTTAGTTCAAGAAGAGTATGAATTTTGATACACATTGAACATGTGATATTTAAATGTATTTCGCATTACATGGCAAAGAAAATGTTATGCATGTGACGTTGATTTATAAAGTGATACGTTTGCCTCGGATATGGGCATGATTATATGTTTCCCCTGATTGGGAAGTTTTGACAGATGAATATCCTGAGACTGAAAAGTCTGTTTTATATTGAGAATTTTATACTAGATTATATGGCATATGTGCATATAGTATTTTCTGTGGAGGACTCATATTGGAAACACTGTCTGCTAACAGCAGGTGATGTTAGCTCTGGTGCGCACCTTGATTGCCTCAGCTAGCAGGGGAGGTGGTGCTAGCCTCGTGTGAGGGCCAACACACGGGAGATTATATGTGAAGGAGAGCGGAATCCCTCCTATATATGGGCGAGATGCCAGTTATATGATGGCGAGATGCCAGTTATATGATATGTTATTTACCTTCCCTTGCTGTGTGCTTGGGATAGACCCATACAGAGTCCCTTCGCGTGTCCTCTTGAATGGTAGTAGGGCAAACCTCAGCAGGATGCTGAGTTTAGGCAAATCCTATACCACCAAAGTACGGAAGTCGTCAAATTCTGGTATGGTGGTTTTGATATGGGATCCTCCGACTAAGTTATATGAGAAATATTTGATGCATAACATTATTTGATTAATGATGATACAGTATTGAATACGATTATGAATTTGATATGAGCATTGTTTATATAGTACTGCATATGGTTTGAAAGACCTAATTATGACTTTTTGAACAGAGAATATTTGAAATGCGAGTCCCATATGAATGTACTTCTGAATTTAACTTTTCAATATGAGAAACTTTGAGATGAAAAGTACATCCATATGTTGACTTTAGAGGTTATAGGAGGTGTTATTTGCTCACTTATTTGTAAAACTCACTACACGATGTGGATCTATTTTTCAAATAAAGACACAGAGTTTGGTCTAGCAGCCACATGAATCGACTAGGGGTCGTACTTCGGTGGTGAGCCTAAATTGTTTCTAGACTCTTAGTGTTTTATGTTGTAATATATTTGTACTCTAGAGTTGCTCTGAACGTCACAGGCAGGATCTATGCTTCTGTTGTACTCTGATGTATATGTACTTGATTTGTATATAGTATTTATATGTGAAAACCTATATGTATCTGTTTCCTTGATAAAGGATTGGAATATTCATGTTTATAGAAAATATATGTTCATGATATACATGTTTCACGTGCCCTAAAATTAGGGGCGTGTGACATGCTATAAAATAAACATGTTTTTGACATGTTTTAAGTTGATTTTATTTAATTTTAGTAGAAAATAGGTATGACTTAACTGGGTGTTGTGTTTTAGGAATAATAAAGAAGAAATGAAGAGGAAAATAGAGAGAAAATCATAGAAAAATGCTGATTTCTGACCTTGTGTCACTAATTGATGCATATCTCACTCATTTGGACTCCGATTAAGGTTCTTTAAGTGGCTATGGAAAGAAGAGACATAGACCTACAACTTTCAGGTTTGGAACTTCGACAAAATCTAGAAGATTTTGGGCGCCGCGGCGCTCACAAGGGAGCACCGCGGCGCCACGATAAGACAATCCGAAGCGCCACGGCGCTAACCATCGCACCGCGGCGCCGAGCTTTCCAGGAGCGAGCACCGCGGCGCTCAACCTAGCGCGCCATGGCGCCCTGTGGCAAGAACTCCGTAGCGCCGCAGCGCTCTACTTAAGCGCCGCGGCGCCCGTGCGTCGTAGAGGATATGCTGATTTCGCGATTTTAGGTCGTTTTCGCTCAAAATTGAAGGGAATGGACGGAAACTTGACCTAAAATACGTTCTGACTTCGATTAGGAGGGGAAAGTCTATAAAAAGAGAGGAAAGCAACCAGAGAAGGATCCAATCTTTCACCGAATTCTTCATCTACATTCTTCAATTCTTCTTTTGTTTATCTTATGGCCCTGCGTGGCTAATTCTCTTTTAGTTGGTTGAGTTGATTTGAAACCTCAAGGGATTTTTATACATTGTGAGATGTGAATTTGTTATTATTATTTCAATTTGTTTTGAATATTGATTGTTCATCTGTTCTTATTCTTAATGATTATTCATATGATTGCTAGGAGGCCTACTAGTATTTCGTCTGTTTTAATCTACCGCTGAATTGTGTTTTGAACAAAATTTTTAATTCTGCGATTCGTGAGGCAAATAGGTTTGAGGGTTTTGGATTATAAATCATTGAACCTATGATGAATGATTGACTAAATTAGATATAGCCAATGTGTTTATATTTGTTTAGCTCTGTCAGTTTCTCTAGTTCTTCATACAGTTAACAAGTTATATTTTACCGATGTGCTAAAAGATGGCTTGTTGATTAGGGTTTTATTAGTGTGATTATCATTAATTTGCTAGGCTTAAGGAGAAACAGGGTTAAAACCCCAATGATAGATTTTCATTTACAGATTGAGTATGTTGTTGATGATCAATGTAATCCCTTGACGGTGGATACCAACCGAAACCAACGTCTTCATCATTAATCACTTTCGCTTATTTATTTTCATTATTATTTACTTTACTTAATTTGCGATTATCAATTCCCCCTTTTAATCACATAAGGTAATTCCAGTCTCTGTGGGATCGACCCTTACTCTCACTACTACAGGTTAGTTTTGAGGTAAGGTATTAATTTGGGTGCACCTGCGACAGTGCGCACCAAATTTTGGCGCCGTTGCCGGGGACTGCGTCATTACTTTTTGTGATTTTTTTTATTTATGCCTGTAACTCGTTCTTCTAATTCTTGAGATTTACAGTTCAATCCAGATATTGGAAAATCTGTACACAGGCACAGAAGAGAAATTCAAGAAGACATTGATCAGGATAAGGAGGAAGTGATCATGGCCAGACACCCTACTCTGAAGGAGCTTGCAACTCCTGATTTGCATCAGTAACCTTTATGCATTACTTTTCCTAATCTTGACGACAATGTTAATTTTGAGTTGAAATCTGGATTAATTCATCTCTTATCAAGTTTTCATGGTCTTGCAGGTGAAGACCCGCATAAACATCTGAAGGAGTTCCATGTAGTATGTACCAGTATGAAGCCCCTTGGAGTAACTGAGGAACAAATAAAACTCAGGGCTTTTCCTTTTTCCTTAAAAGATTCAGCCAAAGATTGGTTGTATTATTTGCCTTCTGGTACTATCACTACTTGGAATGAGATGAAGAGAATGTTTTTAGAACGTTATTTTCCTGCATCTAGAGCCGCTACTATTAGGAAAGAGATATGTGGCATTAGGCAATTGCATGGTGAAACCCTTTATGAATATTGGGAGAGGTTTAAGAAACTTTGTGCAAGCTGCCCACATCATCAGATTAGTGAGCAGCTACTAATCCAATATTTTTATGAAGGTCTTTTGCAGGGAGATAGGAGCATGATAGATGCAGTTAGTGGAGGAGCACTAGTAGATAAGACTCCTGAGGCAGCCAGAATCCTAATATCAAATATGGCTGCCAATTCACAACAATTTGGCGTTAGGCATGATCCTCCTATTAGACATGCCCAGGAGGTAAGTACTACTTCTCTTCAGAATCAAATATCTGAACTTACTTCTCTTGTGCGTCAAATGGCTACAGGTACACTACAGCAAGTTAAAGTATGTGGAATATGCTCAGCCACAAGGCACCCAACTGACATGTGTCCTACACTTCAAGAGGAATCCACAGAACAAGCGAATGCTGTAGGAGGTTTTCCTAGCCAATCAAATAGGTATGATCCTTATTCTAATACATACAATTTTGGATGGAAGGATCATCCAAATTTCAGGTATGGGAATGCACAAAATAGGCCTGCAGGACAAAATTTTCAACAAAACCAACAGAATTATTATCCTAGACAGAATGCATCCCAGGATCATCAGGTAAGTAATCCATTGGAAGACATTGTGAAAACTCTTGTTCATAACTCTCATCAATTTCAGCAAGAGACAAGAGCTAGCATTCAGAACCTAACAACGCAGGTAGGTCAGTTAGCAACCACAATGAGTCGTTTGGATGCTCAAAACTCAGGTAAGTTACCTTCACAAACTATGGTAAACCCAAGGGAAAATGTGAGTGCAATCATGCTACAAGGTGATGAAGAATTTGAGACCCCAATGCAAGAGTTACATGCACCAACTGAACAAGAAGAAGATAAGAATGATGCAACCATGGTAGGTAAGCATAAAAAAGGTAAGTCTGAACCTTTCTTTGAATATAAATCTAAACCTCCCTTTCCTGAAGCTTTGAAGGAAAATAGGATGAATGAAAGAACTTCTGAATTATATGATATCTTTAGAAAGCGTGAGGTAAATCTTCCTTTTTTGGATGCAATCAGTCAGGAACCTCACTATGCCCATTTCTTAAGGGAATTACACACCCAACAGAGGAATCAGAAGTTGAAAGGAGCTGAGAAAGTAAAAGTAGGTGAGCATGTTTCTGCAATTATTTAGAGAAAACTCCCCACAAAATGCAAGGACCCAGGTATGTTTTCTATTCCCTGCTCTATAGGCTACAATACATTTGATAAGGCAATGGTAGATCTAGGAGCATCTATTAATGTCATGCCATACTCTATCTATGCATCTTTAGCACTAGGACCTCTGAAAGAAACTAGTGTTATAATACAATTGGCTGAAAAATCTAACACCCTCCCCGAGGGTGTAGTTGAGGATGTTTTAGTACAAGTTGGTGATCTGATTTTTCCTGCTGATTTTTATGTACTTAACATGGAGAGTGGTGATCAAACAACTCCAATTTTGTTAGGGAGACCATTCTTAAAAACATCCAAGGCCATAATAGATGTTCATAGTGGCACACTGACAATGGAATTTGAAGGAAAAATTATGAAATTCAGTAACTGCAATGCCATGAAAGATCTCATTGCCTATGCTATTAATATGGTAGATTCTATAGCACAGGATGTTAAGCCTTCAGAGACAAAGGTTGAGCAATCAGCCTTGAGTGTTCACTTGCAGGAGAATAATGTAGAAACTCCAAAAGTACAGCAAACAGGTAAGGACCCCTTTACTGTAGTACCTAATTCTAATTCAAATGCACCTTCTATTTTGCAGGATCCTGGATCTAATTTGTCACCTCTCCCCAATCACTTGAAATACTTGGAAGTAGGGGAAGCATCACCTATTCTAGTTGCCAAGAATTTGGGTGTTAAAAAAGAAGAAGAATTGATGCATATTTTTCAGAAAAAAAAAAAGAAATGCCATTATAACAACAATTGCAAACCTTAAAGGCATAGACCTGACTGTAGAGTTGCATCAAATTCTGGAAATTAAAGGGGTTAGACCCTTTAAAGGTAAGAAATCTCTCCCTTGGTTAGGACCACTTGTTATTACTAATGTGGCTTCTAGTTATGCAGTTGAATTTCAAGGATTGAATTAGTCCCAGAAATTTAAAATTAACATCAAAGAGTCTCCATGAACAAAGATAGGGAGCTGGGTCGAGCCAACGACATTAAACAAAGGCGCTTATTGGGAGGCAACCCAACATTTTTTTTTTAAAAAAAGCTGAAAATAAGAGAAATTCAAGGTCTAATAATGCAACACGCTCATGCCACCCCAAACAAAATCAGGGAAGTTTCACCGAACCCCTCCTTATGTTATTATTTGTCCCTTTTATATTCTCTTATATTTTCTTACATTGGGGACAATGTATGTTTTTAAGTGTGGGGGGGTCACTTTATGATTCAGCTGGATGACTATATAATATATCATACACGTGTGCACTTTCCTACTTTGATACATTTTATGATATGTGCACTTTTAATCTTGTCATGAGGTGAGCATGTGAACAAAATTTCAATTTATGAGTTTGTGATAGCTGAACCAATAGCCAATGATATAACTGTTTAAATTGCTTATAGCTCTTGGGAGATGTAGGAAAGTCATAATTATGTGTAATTTTAAATTCTTTTCAATTTATGATTACCTATTTTCTAAAAATCCTGAAATTATTTTGCACAGTAATTTTGGATATTTAATTTATCTTTTACTTAGAAAAAGATTATATAACTCAAAAATATTTTATGATCTCATTTAAATTTCTAGAACTTATTTAAATGCTACTTGAGGCGAAATCCTAGGCTAATACTAACAATTAGGAGATGATTTAGGCATTTTTTTTGGATGAGATTGAGCCTTTCAAGCTTAACCCAAACAAGTGAATATCCTTAGAACCTCCATTTTGAGCTTAATTAACATTTTATTCTATACCCACAAAATAGCCAAGACCAAATTTTGTGATTGATACCTTTATTTTTTCTACCTGATTCACTCACTCCATGATTAATTTTTGAATATTTGTTTTATAGATCTACATTAATGAAAGGGTGGAAGGGTGGAGCAAGGAAAAAAGAAAGAAAGAAAAAAAATATATATATATATATATATATATATATATATATATATATATATATATATATATATATATATATATATATATATATATATATATATATATATATATATATATATATATATTCTCAAAAGACCACTATAAGTCTATCCAGTGATTGAAAAAGGAAGAAATAGAGAATCAAAGAAAAATAGAATGCAGAGAAGCAAGGAAATAAGTGTGGGGGAAAAACTTCCCCAATCTTGAGAATTAGCTCAAATAGATCAGAGTTAATCATGTGATGTTGGGAGATTGAGCTTTAAATTATATCTTTTATCTCACCCCATAGCCTAGCCACATTACAAGCTGAGTTAAGTCCTTTTGATCCTAAGAAGTAGTTTTAGCCTACATTAGTGGAGAGTAGCATGAAAAATAAGCCTATGGAAATTTTAAATAGAGAGCCATGCTATAATTCCTGAGATATATAAGCTCATTTAGGTAAAAGAAAATTAAATTATCCAAAGACACACACACACACTATGGATTTTAGGGAATAAAATTATAAATTGCATTTGAATTAAATGTTGCACATGGTCATGAAATTTTCTACAATTTCTTCAAGAGCATACAATTTTCACTATGAGGCAACATATTGGTAAGCCATTCACTCATTTCATATATTGAATTCTGTTTACATGAATCAATGTTTGCTTGAGGACAAGCAAAAGAGTAAGTGTGGGGGTATTTGACATGCTATAAAATAAGCATGTTTTTGACATGTTTTAAGTTGATTTTATTTAATTTTAGTAGAAAATAGGTATGAATTAACTGAGTGTTGTGTTTTGTGTTTTAGGAATAATAAAGAAGAAATGAAGAGGCAAATAGAGAGAAAATCATAGAAAAATGCTGATTTCTGACCTTGTGTCACTAATTGATGCATATCTCACTTATTTGGACTCCGATTAAGGTGATTTCAGCGGCTATGGAAAGAAGAGACATAGAACTATAACTTTCATGTTTGGCACTTCGACAAAATCCAGAAGATTCTGGGCGCCGCGGCGCTCACAAGGTCGCGCCGCGGCACTAACCATCGCGCCGCGATGCTGTGCTTTCCAGGAGCGAGCGCCGCGGCACTTAACCCAGCGCCGCGGCGCCCGTGCGTCATAGGGGATGTGCTGATTTCGCGATTTTAGGTCGTTTTCGCTCAAAATTGAAGGTTATGGACGGGAATTTGACCTAAAATACGTTCTGACTTCGATTAGGAGGGGAAAGTCTATAAAAAGAGAGGAAAGCAACCAGAGAAGGATCCAATCTTTCACCGAATTCTTCATCTACATTCTTCAATTCTTCTTTTGTTTATCTTATGGCCCTGCGTGGCTAATTCTCTTTTAGTTGGTTGAGGTGAGTTGAAACCTCAAGGGATTTTTATACATTGTGAGATGTGAATTTGTTATTATTATTTCAATTTGTTTTGAATATTGATTGTTCATTTGTTCTTATTCTTAATGATTATTCATATGATTGCTAGAAGGCCTACTAGTATTTCGTCTGTTTTAATCTACCGCTGAATTGTGTTTTGAACAAAGTCTTTAATTCTGCGATTTGTGAGGCAAATAGGTTAGAGGGTTTTGGATTATAAATCATTGAACCTATGATGAATGATTGACTAAATTAGATATAGCCGATGTGTTTATATTTGTTTAGCTCTGTCAGTTTCTCTAGTTCTTCATGCAGTTAACAAGTTATATTTTACCGATGTGCTAAAAGATGGCTTATTGATTAGGGTTTTATTAGTGTGATTATCATTAATTTGCTAGGCTTAAGGAGAAACAGGGTTAAAACCCCAATGATAGATGTTCATTTACATATTTAGTATGTTGTCGATGATCAATGTAATCCCTTGATGGTGGATACCAACCGAAACCAACGTCTTTATCATTAATCACTTTCACTTATTTATTTTCATTATTATTTACTTTACTTAATTTGCGATTATCAATTCCCCCCTTTTAATCACGTAAGGTAATTCCAGTCTCTGTGGGATCGACCCTTACTCCCACTACTACAGGTTAGTTTTGAGGTAAGGTATTAATTTGGGTGCACCTGCGACAGTGCGCACCAGCGTGACAGTGGTGGTCCTAGATTTGTGGGTGTCGCATTACTTGTTGTATCAAGACTGAGATAGCAATATTTGGAAGGGCTATTGAAATCTGTCCCTGTTCAAACCAATGTAACAAATTAATATAGCTAAAAAAGTAACGCAAACAAAATAACAATGAATATATTTCCTTCTAACAATTCTACTAAAGTATGTCTAACCAATAAAAACACTAATTAAGCACCCTTTTTAGTTCAACAGTAGAAAACAATTTGAACATTAAGTGAACATTTATAATAGAATGCAATTTCTTTTGTTACAAGGAATTCTCACCTTACTATTCAGAAAGCCTTTTCAACCAGTAATTTCTCATTCCTTTTGGTTTATTTATAACAGAATACAAGACTACGTGTCTCTTGGGTTTATTTATAAAGCATGTAGTAAACATATCATTCAAATTTGGCATATAAAAGCCATAATGGCATGAAATTCTCATGTTTTTCCACTATCAAGCATGGTTGTAAAAAGCAGTTTAGTACGATACTCATAACATTCATATAAAACACATTACACCTAGACCTACAAAATAAATGTTGCCACCACACACAGATGATACTACTAGGAGACAAAAAAAGGAAAGGAATACATACCAACATTGATTACATTTCCATCACACACAAATGAATGAGAATCTATCTATGCAACCCAAAATAGAATGGTGAGATTACTACACTAGCAATATTCCAAGCCCAGAGAATTAGCATTCAATGATCCTCTTCCTCAAAATTTTGAAAAAGATTTCCTCTTACTTAGAAAAGTTCCACACTACATGACTACCAACAGATACTTGATATGCAAAGTAAATTGAACTTAGTTTCTATAACAACAGTATTTACTACTCTCTAGTAAGAAAAATACCAAAGGTAATAGTTAAGTAAACGCATATTGCAATTACTCCTCAGCCTACAATTAACACCACATAAAAATGGAATGTACATCAAAGCTTTGGCATATATATTGCTTCTTAAAATTCGAAGAATAAAGAAAACTGCTTGCAAATGCCATGTTCCCCAATCTACCCAGTATTACCCAAGCATTAAAGTTAAAAAGAATTCCCAAAATTATAATTAACCCAAGATAGCCATTCTGCACTGGAAGACAATATGCATTCTCTAGTCTCAATAGATTCATGGTATTTACACATTTACACACACAAAAATATATGCATACTTAAAGGCATCATCTCTACATGTTAATAATCTACTTTGAAAAAAAAACCTATAAGTACTGAAAATTGAAAAATGAAGGTAATAATCTCAAACTGTTGATGCCAATCTCTCACAAAAGTAAATAAAAACAAGAAAAATTGAATAGTAGAGTTGCAATTCATTTAGTAGCACAAAAATCTCATTACGACAAAACTTTATATATTAAATTGAATAGAATAAACATCACAGCATATGTCCAAAAAATTTATCGCAAAAGAAATCACCCAATTATTTATTAAGACTTTACTTGTAACTGAGAGTTGTAATGAAAGTGATCAAATTCCTAACTAGTTCTTAAATTAATGTAAGATTTGCAGCAACAACGAGATTTAAATAGGAAAAACTTGACTTAGGACCCATTGGATGAGATGGGATCCCACTAAACAGGGGACTTGCTACATATGGATAGGATGGGGTCCCATTAAAAAAATCATGTTTCTTAAGCAAAATACAACCATACATTTAGCCACTATAGTATTACATGTCTACAACCATAATAAATTAGAAATTATATTTTTTTCATTTGTCTCTTTCAAATAACATGCTATTTCTATTACTAATAGATATTAAGAAATATAATACTTTTAAGCCTTTATGGGCTTTATTTTACAAGTCCAACACGTCAAATATCTTTAAATAAAAAGCCTAAAGAAAAAAAACAAACACATTAACAAGAAACTAAACAAAAATGGTAGCCTTATAGGCATCAAGGTTGATCAGATGCTTTTACTTTTAGATGCATGCTTAATATGCATCAATGGCACTCACATTCCAAACATACTATCAACAATAGGAGGTATGTTTTCTTCAAAAATCATTTTCTTCTTCTTTAGAGAGTAACAGAAGAGATGCTATATAACCATACAAGCATGTTAATAAAGTAATTCAGCATTGCAAGTCAGTAAATTACAATGAACTTACATTTTTTTTATCACCAAAATCACTTTCTTACCTAAGACAATATCAAAACCTTGACCAATCACCCTCATGAAAAAAGTTTACTCAAATATTTATCCACATAAAAGATTAACATTTGGTGCTAAAGAAAGGAGGAGGATTTTTTAATACCTTTTGAAGAGAAGCCATCTGCGATTGTAGCCTTTTCTCAAGTTATTCCTGTAACATTGCTTGCATTCTCTCTTCCCGTAATCTTATCTATTCATGAATTGTTTCTTCCCGTCTTCTCATATCCTTACGTAGTTCTGTAGCAATCTCTTCATGTATTTTCCTCTTTTGCTCTTGAAGTTGTTAGGGAGTGACTCAGTTAGCAGGTATCTTGAAATGAGATCTAGCTCTGTATCCTTTGGTGTGAAAAAGCCACATCCTTTAACTAATAACTTAGGTCAATATCTTGTCATTACTCTTACTAGGATTGTCTTCATGATATTGCTTAGATATAATCTCTTGTAGTTGAGCTTATGTGTAAATTTAGCAGAGTTAGTGTAAGAACAATAATATAAATTACAATTTGTAAAAATTCTTGAAGATTAAAATATACATGAATTTCATAGGACTTTGCATTGGACCATATAGCCTTCCTGTCTTTATCCTTATAACTATGTTGTAGCTCCCACTTCTTATCAATTGGTGCCTTCTCTCTTGTTTCAGGATTTCTCTACAATAAAACATTGATGTCACTCAACTTTAGATAAACCATACAAATAAGTTTATATATTTTAGTAGTTAATTCTAAACACTCACCATTGATTCATTAACTTATGCAAATGACTGAGGACCATAAGCATGTTTCATTATTTTCTTTGTCCTGTTTTGTGCATTTATTAAACTTTGGCCTTACATTTAAAATCATAATTAGTTGTTATATATTTCCTACAAGAATGCTACTTATACATGTTATTAACTGATACCTTCAAATTGTCACTGCCAAAATATTTCACCAAGTGTCTTCAGTCATCATCATTGACCTGGGTGATGGATTTGCTAGTCTTGCCTCATTAGTATTGTAATGCTTGTATCTATCGTGTAAAGAGCTCCTTCCAATTTTTGTATAGCCTTTGCACAGTGGCATTAACCAAAGCATCAAATTGCAACTCTAGATTTGCACCAACATCAAAGTTTTCCTTTAACAATAACACATATTTATGTTCACAATATGAACGCTACTTAAATATGATTAATATGTTAAACAATGATTTTAATCATTATCTTAACTTTCAACAGGATTTGTGATGCACATAGTTCCCAAATTTTTGTCTAATCCCTTATTGTCAAAGGAGTAGTGCATCATGTCACATACCCTATATAATTAATGAAGTCCATTGATCCTTATCGAATAGATCGAAGTATATAGTCAGGGAAGACAATTTGTATTTTTCCATTCTTTGTTTTTGAGTCCACTAATATGCATTTATATATTCCCCCTACATTATTTGATGTGCTACAAGAAGCCATCAAGAACATGACGCTAATGTATTAGGCACATAATAATAAATCCTAAATAAACACATGTAAAGTATTCCATTTGCAACTTACAATACTAATTGGAAGCCAAGAAGTAGGTGTGATACGAAGTGCTTGAGTCTCTTCATTATGTCCCTGTGGCTATACATACACTTATGGGGTTCCTTCATTAAGATTACCCTATAGAACACCTCTGGTCCCACGACCACCTCATTCACATCTTCCTCGTCCTTCCATCTTCAAATCCATTTGTAACAAATTAATAGATCATGTTGTTAATTAACCTTTTCATACCAAAAAGGATTTAATATTTGTGAAAATTACAAATAATATATGCATGCATAATTCAACTATAAATCATCCATGAATTCAAAAAATAACAACACATCTGTGAATACAAAATATTATATGAACATTAACTTAGATTAATACACTTAGCAATATTTAAGTATTATATGAACATTAAATTAAATTATTACCCTTATCAACAATCAAGCATTATATGAACACTTTACATTCTATGGCATTTCACATAAAGTCTTTGAAAAAAATCTTTATTCTTCACTTTTTTCGTCCATGGTCTCACCTTCTTCATTGTTGTTGATAAAATCAACTTTCTTAACACTTCCCTCACTTTGATGACTAACACTGAGGTTGAACATCATCCATGCACAATACCACCTTAATATCGTTATGAGTCTCAATGTTAATGACTAAATTATAATCAACCTCTTCTTGTTGGTACACATTTAAGGCAAACAATGATTCACCCTCATTGTCTATATGTGGCATACTGAAAAGGTCATGAGGATTTGTTTTGAGAACAAGTCTATCTCAATTAGTAATGTAATCCAAGTAGAATACCTCTTTTGCTTAAGAGCCCATGACAAATAGCTCATTTGTATTTAACAAACAATGAGTATTGGCGCTTATGTACCAGTATATATCGATTTTTTATCCTCTTTTCAAATATGCAGCATCTCACTAATGACACTTAAATAGGTGTACTTTCCTATCCTCCACATAAGATAAGTCATAAATATTATTGACAATGCCATAATATTCCTTCTCAAAGTCTAAATCGTCTCTTTTGACAAGAACTCTACTATTTTGGTTTTTTTTATATCACGGTCTCTTATATGAAATCTAAACCCATTGATAAGAATTGTTGAATACTTATATGCCACTTTTTTAGGACCAAAAGCTAAGCTAATAAGCTCATTATCCCCTTGCCACTTTGACCTCATCTTCATAACTTATTAGAAGTTAACATTTAAAGTTTGTGTTTCAAGCTATTTTTCGTGGTCTCTACAAATTATGAAATTTCATTTATTAGAATTTAATCTATGCATTGTGTTTCATTGCTAGCAAACTATAATATACTTACTCAATGAACAACCAAACTTTCTCAATTTTGCAACTCTTACAAATGAGCTTGATCAAACTCTTTATTGGATAGAACAATTGATTTAACGACACCCCTTGGTTGCCCAGTTTAATCAAAAAATGACATTCCATGAGTTGGCATGTTTCCATCGTTATTCCTTGGAGTTTTATTAAATCTTGTTAGGATATTGCTTAAATATCTCGAGCAAAATGTGAGGCTTTCATATGCTAAATAACCTTTAATAATTGATCCTTTAGGATGACATTTATTGCGAACAAATTATTTCAATTCTTGTAGATACACATAAATGTAATTTAAGATTAATACATCGGTTTCTAATAATAAATGTAATTCAATGGTTAAATATAGGTATGATAATGTTATATCTCAATTGGGTATATCCATTGGTACTAGATAGGCTCAGCAATCTTTGCCTCTCTTGCCAAGTGGACTGGTAGGTAAACGATAACATCGAAGAATACTGGAGAGAACACAATTTCTAATTTACATAAGGAAATGGAAATTTGTTTTTCAATGGCTTCCAAGTCTTCTATGGTTAAATATTTTGAACATAGAATCTTAAAAAATCATGCCAACTTTATTATAGGATCACTAACCGCCTAAAGTAATAACCCACATATTGCAACTAAAAATCATTCCTAAAATAATACATGGTGGTCGTGACACTTTAGTCTAAATATCTTCTTTTCTACAACATTGACACACTTTGAAATATTTGAAGAAAATATATTAGGAACCTTTAGCTAAGCCAAAAATTTGCAAACCTTCAACTTCTCTGGTGGCAATAGCACATAACATATTGTTAGTAGCAAAATATTACTCCTGTCCTTAATAGGGTTCAAACCTAGCCTAATTCCTATGTCCACCAAGTCATAGCAACTCTTCTCTTTGTCCTTTGTCTTTTTAGCCATATCCATCATTATGGATACAATGTTGTCTAACACATTTCTCTCAGTGTGCATCTCATCAAGATTATATTGCAACAAAAGTGTTTTTCAATAAGGTAGTTGGAAAAAATGCTCTTCTAGTTATAGTGTAACAACTTTATTTTTTTAATATATATTTATAAAATCCCAGGAAGTCGTTGCCTCTTTACTTCTAACTACTTAACTCATAATAACATTCAATTAATTTAACCAAGCATAATTAAGGTTTAAGGTCTACCATTAACACCAATACAATTCTGAGTTCACATACACATCATTAATCAAAATGTCTGTATAAAAGTCAAACACATATATATCTACATCTTATTCATTCATGTTGACCAATTCTGGAGATATGGGATGTAAGTGGCTACACCTTCATCAGGATCTTAACCAACTCGACCACAAACACCTTATTAATTACTGAAATCTACCCAAAATAGAGTAACTCAATTCAACGTGCGCTAAAAGCCAAAGTCATAGAGAAAATCTGTATATCTAGTTTTCTGAACATGATATAGATATATAGTGAGAATTAAATATAAGTAGGTTCAACAATAAATCATAATCATTATCAATATTGCTCATCACGTCATGTTCATCTGTATAAATTACAGCAAATATCATAGGTCACATGAATGCACTTTATCTATGTACATGAAAATCGTGCAGTAATGACATGTATGGCATGAATAATTATTTTCAGAATATCATATGATATAGTTATAAATTTATTTTTATATCAAGTTACCCCAGTCAAGGTGAGTACTTTCTACTCTCCGGTACGGGTTTTTCTCGCTTAGTCTAACATAGCACAATTTCTCTTTCTTTTTTCATTAGCATAATTATAGTCGTGAATAAGGCGTCCCCTATTGGTGCACCACACGGACCGTCATGTGACTGTGCTTGTCTCTTTTCTCTTGTTTTCACATTAATAGCCAAAAATATGATTTCAATAACAAATATGTTCATTATACTCACTTTCCATAATTTATCATCAAAGCATAATCATTACAAAAAATCATTGGTAAAATGCAATCAGGCCATGACCATAATTATTTTCGAATATCACTTTATAAAATATTTTCATGTCAAAATTACACACTTAAAATGGTAAGGAGTTCATGTAATGGCAATGGATATGGCATACACTAGTCATTTATTATTTTCATTTATAAGATTCTTCTTCTTTCTTAAATATTATTTTCATCTTTTCATTTTCTTTATGCTTGCCCTCTAGTTACTTTCTTCCTACTTATATCATTTCCAACACATGTTCTCACAAATTTTGTAGGGAATTCTTCTTCAATTTGGTTTCTATTATTACTCTATAGTTAATGAGGTTTATTTAGGATAGAAAAATGTTGAAAATAAGCTTTACCATCTCTCAACACGGCCTAGCCATTTCTTGTAACATAACCATACTCTAGGCTTCAACAAACCCTTACTCGCACCGAACACAGCCTGGTCATTTCCTGTAACACAGCCATACTCTGTGTTGTGTGTCGTCTCCTAATGCAGGTTATCATCTAGTTTGACTTTCTCTCACTAATCAGAGCATAAATCCCCCATTTTAACTCCAATTGAGGTGCTATTGATGCCCATTTAAATTTAAGACAATCCTCCCAAACTCTTATGTTGAAAATTTTAGTGAAATAGTAAGGAAGTTTGGTATTATTACTCCCTTAAGTTCGATATTATTTCTTCTCAGGTAGGTTCTAACCTCTAATTAGTTATCTGACCATATCTCCCTCCTATGAACTCCAATTTGAGTAATTTCAGTGGATAAAAATTAGTGAGACATATATATCTATTTTTCATGTTAATCATTTCTTTTAATTCCATACATATTTTGCCCAAAACTTTAAACACAGAAGTTTACCTAACAGATTCTTCCCTAGTTAATTAGTTTCTGATCACTACTTACTAATCTAACCATATCTCCCTCATATGGTATCCAAATTAAGTGATTCCAGTTGCTAAAATCCCATGAGACATATATCTACATTTTTCATGTTAACCATTTCTTTTAATTTCTAACTGATACTTCCTAGAATTTCCAAAACAGAAGCTTCCCTAGTTACTCTGAAATTCAATTTTTTAATCAAACACTTCCTAAGGTTCTAGTTCATCATTTTATTACTTCATATTCATAAGATTACTCATTTCAACATTTTAATTAGATTCCTTACACTTAATTTAACATATTCCATCATTTATTTCTCAAGAAAACATAAATTAAATCATGTATTATTAAAGGTATTTCCTAAAAAAAATTTCTAATGGTCTTCTTCTAAGTGTTTAAGGCCATACTCATTTTATCAATCTAATCATATTCTATCAATTTTTCACTACATTCAAATATACATAACAACAGCATAAAAGCCCTAAAAAATTTTGAACCATAGCTATATCTATGCAAAACTTTCCACACCAATTAAAGTATTCAAAACATCCATCACATGCAAAATCAACATGTAAAAGATATAGCAACATCCATGGCCAATCATCAAAGTAGTAAATATTGTAAATTTCATCAAAGTTCTAAGATCAAAATCTCATATAAATGTTACAAATTTTAAAACTTTTTTGTTAAACCTACCTAAAGATCTCCCTAACTCACTTAGTAAATTCTTTTTCTTATTTCCTCTTGAAGGAAGTGGCAAGATTCCTCCATCCCCTTAGCCTTTCCAGCATCTTGAATAAGAGAGGGAGGGTGATTTTTGAACCCCAAAGATGAAGATAAAAGATGGATTCAAGTGGAGATTAAACTAACTTACCTTGAGTACTTAGTCCTTTAGACTTCTCCTTCTTCTTCCTTCCTCTCTTTCTCTCATTTTCTCACTCTACCTTGTTTCTATTTTTCCCTTTCACTCACTTGCATAAATTTTTAATATTATAAGAGTGGTTTTTGGTAAATAAATTATCAAGTAACTCTCTTCTCATAATCATGGGTCTACCTTATCACAATTAGGATGCACTTAGTTGCTTTTTGGGAGAAAATAAATCATGTTCTTGTCTTACTCTCCCTTAGTCAAGATATGCATAGCAAAAAGAGGATTTTTTATTTGAAAAATTATGATAAAATATTCTCAAGACAAGGGACAAAGTTCCCTTAATTAAAGATTCATTTCCTTTTTCTTTTATCTCACTCAAGTATGATAGATTTTCCTTTCTAAGTGGCAAATTTTCAGCCTTTGAGTCTCCCTTATTTGGCTAAAATTATTTGTGTAGGATAAAGATGTTTTGTTCTAATGTCATGTATTATTACCTACTATTTTATCACATGGCTTGTTGAAATTATGAGTGTAGGATATGGATGTTTTGTCCTAATACCATGTATTATTACACTATTATTTCATCACATGGCTTGTTGAAATTATAAGTGTAGGATATGGATATTTTGTCCTAATGCCATGTATTATTACACTATTATTTCATCACATGGCTTGCTGAAATTATGAGTATAGGATATATGTAATAACCGTAAATTTAACAAAAATTCAAATTAAAGAAAATTTAGAATAAAAGAGAGAATTTTGACAATAGAGATCAGAACCGTAGAAAATATGTATATTTATTACATAGATTAAAGAATTACAAAAGAAATATGGGAATTTATGTTTTGGCGCGCTATAAGCAAATATATTTTTATTTAAGTAGAAATGATTATGATTTGTTAAAAGTAAGTGGACTTTTAAGTAAAAGAAGTATTGTGTTGCTTAAAATAATTATATCGGCCTCTAATGAATTTGTATGGTATTTTTAGAAATATTCTTTCTTTTAATATGAATTAAGATATTTGTTTTAAAATTTGTTTTATTACGATTTTTATTAAGAAAAATTATGATTTAAGAGTTTAACTAAAGGTAATTGAGAATGTAAATTTTTAGAAATTTTTGGGATATTTTTAGATGTAAAACGGAATTTATATGAATTTTATAAAAGAAAATTCTATTATTAATTATTTAATAATTATTATTATTTTAAAAAAAAAACCTGCAGAATGATAAATGAAACCGGGGGCGGAGAAAACAGATTCGGAAAAAAAAAACGGAAAGACGTATAGTAGTGAATAGTGAGTGAATAGTGATATCCAATTTTATCTTTCGATTTGGAGTACCGATTAGCTTCCGATATCAAAACTGAACGTGTTATTGGATTCAGGACGAAGAGTGCTTCAGTTTTGACCGATCAGTTTTTCAAATCAACCGTTGAATCGCCGTAGATCTGAAGTAGAAAATCTCGGTAAAAGGTAAGTTCTGAAAAACCTTACTTAGGGACTTCTAATTAGAAATCTGACTCCGTAGATGGATTCAGAAATTAGATAAATATTAGGATATGAAATTGTTTTGTTGATTCGGTAAAATTTTTGTGACAGTGAATGGTGTTTTCCGGCGGTGAATAGTGGCGGTGAATAGTGTTTTCCGGCGGTGAACAGTAACCAAGCTCATTTAAGGCTTTTGGACCTTCCGGACTCGATTTTGGGGTCTGTTTTACCGAATTCAGACCAGGAACTAGGATTTTAGGGCTGTCCAATCTGGAGCCTTTACCTGTGAGTGGGTTTTTCATACTATAACGCATGTTTTATGAATTCAGTTTATAACTCTCTCGTATGATTTTAACTAGTTGGAATGTATGCTAAGTTGTTTTACCGCTTTGAAAACCAATATGTTCCAACCATGTTAGAAATTATAAATTTCAATCCTAGTTGAACCCTAGGTATGCAGGGCAAACATCTAGACTGATAATTCTCCATTTGAGCTAGATTTATAGAAATGCGAACTTAGTCATAGAAATGAACTAAGTTGGTCATAAAATGATTTGATGCATGATGAGCATTTATGCGACGTCTACGAACAATCTATGTTTAAAATGATTTGATGCATGATGAGCATCTATATGACGTCTACGGACGATCTATGTTTAAAGGGAAAGTATATGATGATAAAGGTCTCCATGGGAATACATGGATGAAACATATTTTTGAACGGAGTTTTATGCATGAAAAGAGCTAGATGGAGAATTATAGCTTTATTGTAATGTTATTGAAATGTTTTACTTTAAACTCTTTGAATAGCATATTTCAAATGTTTTCTATTGGAGGGACCCTTTTAGATCACTGTTAGCTAGCCGCAGGTAGTGCTAGCCTTGGTGCACCATGATCATGTTAAGGCTTCGGCCTAGGATACTGTGACGAGCATATGACTGCCTAAGACACAGGGATTTAGGGTTGACTTATGTCTTCGCCTACAGTGATTGCCATACCCATTGCTATGTGCTTGGGGAAATTTAGGGTTGACTTATGTCTTCGCCTACAGTGATTACCCTACCCTTGCTGTGTGCTTGGGGGAAATTTAGGGTGGACTTATGTCTACGCCTACAGTGATTACCCTACCCTTGCTGTGTGCTTGGGGGAGATGATAAATCTATCAGGAAAGACCTCCAATAAACTGATGCATTTTTCTTAAAGATGAAATATTTCTAAACAAGCTCATTCATCATTGTTATTGCATAAATATCTTCATGTATTACTTACCATGCATAATTGATTTGCTTACGGTTATTGATTTAATCATGTTTTATCTTTTGAACACACATTTGAACTGTTTAGCATTCTTTCAATAAATTATGGTTAAATGCTTAATGTTTCTATTGTTATCTTTACATTTGGATTTCAATTATTAAACCCATTGCGAAATACTCGTACTTGGTTTGCCCTGTTTCAGTTATAGTATGATTTACTCATTCACTGAGATGTGGTAATCTCACCCCTCTTTTGTTTCCTCCCCACAGATAGTCAAAGAGACTTTGATCCAGCTACAGCTTCGTAGGAGGCTGAAGATAGTGTTGGTGAGCCCCAGTTTGGGCAAGGCTCTTTTGTACTGTTTGTTTAGTTTAGTTATGTCTAGAGTATCTCCATGAACATACAGGCAGGATCCTCGCTTCTTGCGTATTTTGATGTGCTTTTTGAAAAATGGTTTTATATTTTACAATAATGTTGGTATTATGAGGCCTTGGGCCAAGTTGAATCACATGAATATTATGAGGCCATGGGCCAAGTTGAATCAGAATGTTGGATTCATGAGATATCATGAGATATATATATATATATACATATATACAGTATTTTCTGATATTGGATGTGGCATATGTGGCCAGTTATATTTATTATGTACTCTGGATTGTGTGCTGGATGTTTGTGCATGCTATGTGTTAGGCTTGCGGCTAGGGGAAAACCCTTATGTCGTGCCGGTCATGTGTTCCATCATTTGGGGCCGTGACAGAGTGGTATCAGAGCATTAGGTTTCCCTGTGTTCATGGAGTAACGGACCTTTAGGTAGGACTTTGAGTATGGGTATGAATCCGGACATGCTTATACTCACGGTGCTGCTAAAGGGGTTCGATAGGATGTTGTCTTTTTGTTCAAGTAAGTCAGTTTATAGTATGCTATGTTGGCATGGTTAAGTGATGGTTGGGGTATATCTGTTTTATAGCAAGATGCCAGTTATATGAGATGTTATTTGTTTTCCCTTGCTATGTACTTGGGAAAAGACCCATACAGAGTCTCTTCGCGTGTCCTCTTGAATGGTAGTAGGGAAAACCTCAGCGGAATGCTGAGTTTAGGCAAATCCTATACCACCAAGGTACGGAAGAGGTCAAACTCTGGTATGATGATTTCTGAATGTGACATCTGTTGTACTCAGTTGTCTAGATATGGTAGAGTATGATGTGATATTGAGAATGAATTTGTTGACATTATGTTATGTCATTTTGAAATGTCACTATAAGGTGATTAAATTCAATATTATTGGAGAATTTTCTCTCTTGATACAAAGAAATCTTAGTGAGATACCCAGTAACCTAATCTCTGCTTTAGCAGTCCATAAGTGAATACAAAAAGGTGCCAAGGATAGTTGCCAGTGGTGAGAGATGCTGATATAAAGTATACCACTGTAAATCAAGTTCCAGTGATTAGAGAATTTTCTGATATAATTCCTGAGGAATTTCCAGGATTACCCCGAAATAATAAATAGAATTTGGTATTGATTTATTTCCTGGCCAACGTCTATATTTCCATATAGAATGGCACTCACTGGACTTAAAGAACTGAAAAAGAAATAGTTACAGGACATTATAGACAAGGGATTTAAAAGCCCTAGAACTTTTACTTGGAGTGCTCCAGTTCTATTTGTGAAAAAGAAAGATGGATCACTATGACTCTACATAGAGTATAGACAATTGAATAAAGTGACAATGTGGAATAAACATTCATTACCTCATATAGATGATCTATTTGATCAGTTAGAAAGTGCTCAACATTTTTCAAAAAAAAAAATTGATATTTAGATATCATCAATTAAGGATAAGGGAAGAGGATATTCGAAAAAAAAAAATTTCTTTTAGGACTCGTTATGGCATTATGAGTTTTTGATGATGTCATTTAGTCTGACAAATGCCTAGTTGCATTCATGAACTTGATAAAAAAACAGAGAGTATGAAGCCATCCCTGGATTAATTTGTTATTATAATTATTGATAATATACTAAAATATTACAAGAGTTCAAAGAATTATAAGCAATATTTAAAGATAGTATTACAAACTCCAAGGGAGTATCAGCTATATGCTAAGTTCTCAAAATATAAATTTTGACTTAGTAATAGTACTTTCTTAAGGTATGTGGCTAGCAAGATGGTATCTAAGATAACCCTAAGAAAGTAAAAGCGGTACAGCAATGTCCACATCTTGCTATAATTACAGATGAAGATCCAAGTCCAATTTGCGCTTTTTGCTGTGGTCTGTTGTCCATTCTATTTGAGCTGTAATTGGATCAGGTACATGAACATATGCTTGTAAAGCATCAATCAGCTCCTCAGCATCTGAAGCTGAGATGAGAATTCGTCGTGCTGAGTGTGGGATAAACCTTTGTTCCACAGCATGATCAAGGAAAGATAACAGACCATCAAAGAAGTGGTTAACGTTTAACAAACCTATCGGTTTGTGGTGCATATTCAGTTGTGTCCAAGAGACTATTTGGAAAATCTCCTCTAAAATACCAAAACCACCTGGTAAGGCAATGAAGGCATCAGCATTGCTCATCATTCTAGCCATGCGCTCATGCATAGATGCAACCCTAAACTCTTCCCCAATTGTCTTTCCTACGATGTTAGATGCAGCTAGAGCTGTAGGAATAATACCTAGAACTTGGCATCCCCCTACATGTGTAGCTGTAGCCACACACCCCATTAATCCACGGTTATCTCCACCATACACTAAATGAATTCTTCTCCTAGCTAGCACCATACCCAGATTTTGTACTGCTTTAACATACTCCCCATCTTTTCCAAGACTGGAACCACAAAAGACGCAAACATTTCGAAATTGACGAAATGCAATTCCCTCTATAGCTGCACACACCCTAATTTTGAGTATGAAAATAAAGATACCAATGTGTGCATTTACAGAACTCAGAGAAAGACATATTTATAATAGTTATGTGAATGGCCGGGTATTATTAGAACAACTATGTGAGTGATTGGCGGAGATCAGCTAAATTGAAGGTGAAAATTTCAAAAAAAAAAAATGACGGCAAGCATGTATATGTACAGTAGTTATGACTGTGACCCATATTAAGCACGTAAAGAGAATAAGGTCAAGAATGGCAGTGATATTGAATTTAATGTAGACTCTGAAGGAATTCTGAGATTGGGCAAGCGATTGTGTGTATTTAATAAAGAAGAACTTAAGGAAGAAATTTTAGAGGAAGCCCATAGATCCATATATACAATTCATCCTGAGGTAACTAAAATATATAAAGATCTAAAAGAAATTTATTGGTGGGACAGTATGAAGAAAGATATAGTTGATTTTGTATCTCAATGATTAACTTGTCAACAGGTAAAAGTAGAACATCAAAGACTTGCAAGATTACAATATCAGATAGAGATACCTGAATAAAAATGGGTGATTATTGATAGGTTCAAACTTGTCTTTGAATAAGATAGTAAGACTTCATAAGGTATTGATATCGATTATATCTGATCGAGAATTATAGTTCACAGATTTTTTTTAGAGAGCATTTTAAGAAGTTTTGGGCAGAAGTTTTACATAAAATACCGTAAGTTTTCTAATAGGTAAGTGAGTAAATGACTATTTCGTTTGTCAAGATTGTGAGTTGGGTGATGTTTGATATTTGGATAGTATGTCATGAAAATATATGAATGTGTGAAAAGTGAATTGAAATGGATAAGTGGCAGACATGATATGAATAGTGAAAGTAAGATATGTTAGGATTGCTTAATGATTGGATAGTGATAGAAAAATGTTATAAGAGAAGGATGTGAACATATTGGGTTTACTGGAAGATAGATAAGACAAAAGTAGAAAATTTGTGATTTCAATTGGTTAGAAGTGACTAATGAATGAAATCTTGGAAGAATATAACTTAAAATAGTGAGTTTAGACACCGAACTATATAACGATTTTTAGATGAAAGGAATAGAAAAAAAAATGATGGCCTTATGGTGCTTTGAGGAATGTAATAAAGTGTATTAGTGGTACTGAAGTTCTTGAGGGATAAAATATAGAAAGTAGGATTTAAATTGATCTTTGAATTCTTAATTTGGAAATATGGAGAATATTCTGAGAATCATGTCCGAAAATAATGTAAGTAATCAAGATATTTGTGTTAAAAGTTTAGACTATGCTAAATCGAATTTAGTATTTAAGATGTGAATTATGTTAAGATTGGAAATTCACGTATGAATAATTGTTGAGAAAAGAGATTTCAGAAGAAACCATAGATTGTAAATATGGATTACCCGAGGTAATAAGGATATACTGAGATATAAAAAATGGTACTAGTATAATGGTAAAAAGAAGATACAAGTGAAATTTTTCATTGGCGGATATGTTGACAAGTATGAATTGAATATATTATCTCAAGAAAGTTATTCAGGAAGTCTAAGGATCTTTATTAGATTATAGTATGACTGATACTAAATTTAAATAATGTGTTTATACATTAGAAGTTATGCTTTAAGTATTTGTATATTATTGTGGTGAAAGTTTGGAGAAATTAATTGTCCTTAGTTGAACTTGCTCATAGCAGTAATTATCATGCCAATATAGAATGGCAATCATTTGAAGTTTTACATGAACATCATAGGTTTCTTAATATGTGAGTGAATTGAGAAAAGTTAAACTTTGTAAATCTAATTTGGAATAACATGCAATAGATAGCATATGAATTATTAAATTGATGATGCTAGTTTGAAAAGCATGCTTCAAACATATGTTTTTGATATAGGTAGGAGATTTCTTAACAGAATTTGTCTATAATAAAATGATATTAGAATATTTAAGCCTTATGTAAGAGGTGTTACAAATGTTCTGTTAAATGACTCAGTGGAGTTAGATTTATTATAAGATGTCATTGATAAAGTGAAATTGATTAGAAAAAGAATACTGGAAAACTCAATACAAGTCAAAAGTTTATAAGGACTATGAATGTTGAGCACTAGGAATTATCAATTGGTGAGCACATATTCTTGAAGGACTCACCAATGAAAGAGGTAATGAGATTTGGAAAGAAAGGAAAGTTACACCCTCAGTATATAGAACCATTTGAAATTCTTGATAGGATCGGTCTACCACTTGCATTGGATAATGTTTATCCAGTTTTTCATGTGTCTATACTACGAAAATATTTACCGGATTCTACACATGTTATACAGTGTCCATAGATTCAGTTACAGGAAAATTTAACCTAAGAGGAACAACCAGTAGCAATAGTAGACTGACAAGTAAAGAAGTTATGGTTAAAAGAAATACCTATAGTAAAGGTGATATGGAAAAAAAAATCACTCTTTTGAGAAAGCTACTTGGGAAAGAGAGGAGGATATACGGGCCAAATATCCGCATTTATTTGAACAATGAGGTTAGTGTTTATCTGCAACTGTGGTGGTGAAATTCGGGGACCGAATTTCTTTAAGGGGGGAAGAATGTAATAACCGTAAATTTAACAAAAATTCAAATTAAATAAAATTTAGAATAAAAGAGAGAATTTTGACAATAGAGATCAGAACCGTAGAAAATATGTATATTTATTACATAGATTAAAGAATTACAAAAGAAATATGGGAATTTATGTTTTGGCGCGCTATAAGCAAATATATTTTTATTTAAGTAGAAATGATTATGATTTGTTAAAAGTAAGTGGACTTTTAAGTAAAAGAAGTATTGTGTTGCTTAAAATAATTATATCGGCCTCTAATGAATTTGTATGGTATTTTTAGAAATATTCTTTCTTTTAATATGAATTAAGATATTTGTTTTAAAATTTGTTTTATTACGATTTTTATTAAGAAAAATTATGATTTAAGAGTTTAACTAAAGGTAATTGAGAATGTAAATTTTTAAAAAATTTTGGGATATTTTTAGATGTAAAACGGAATTTATATGAATTTTATAAAAGAAAATTCTATTATTAATTATTTAATAATTATTATTATTTAAAAAAAAAACCTGCAGAATGATAAATGAAACCGGGGGCGGAGAAAACAGATTCGGAAAAAAAAACGGAAAGATGTATAGTAGTGAATAGTGAGTGAATAGTGATATCCAATTTTATCTTTCGATTTGGAGTACCGATTAGCTTCCGATATCAAAACTGAACGTGTTATTGGATTCAGGGCGAAGAGTGCTTCAGTTTTGACCGATCAGTTTTTCAAATCAACCGTTGAATCGCCGTAGATCTGAAGTAGAAAATCTCGGTAAAAGGTAAGTTCTGAAAAACCTTACTTAGGGACTTCTAATTAGAAATCTGACTTCGTAGATGGATTCAGAAATTAGATAAATATTAGGATATGAAATTGTTTTGTTGATTCGGTAAAATTTTTGTGACAGTGAATAGTGTTTTCCGGTGGTGAACAGTAACCAAGCTCATTTAAGGCTTTTGGACCTTCCGGACTCGATTTTGGGGTCTGTTTTACCGAATTCAGACCAGGAACTAGGATTTTAGGGCTGTCCAATCTGGAGCCTTTACCTGTGAGTGGGTTTTTCATACTATAACGCATGTTTTATGAATTCAGTTTATAACTCTCTCGTATGATTTTAACTAGTTGGAATGTATGCTAAGTTGTTTTACCGCTTTGAAAACCAATATGTTCCAACCATGTTAGAAATTATAAATTTCAATCCTAGTTGAACCTTAGGTATGCAGGGCAAACATCTAGACTAATAATTCTCCATTTGAGCTAGATTTATAGAAATGCGAACTTAGTCATAGAAATGAACTAAGTTGGCCATGAAATGATTTGATGCATGATGAGCATTTATGCGACGTCTACGGACAATCTATGTTTAAAATGATTTGATGCATGATGAGCATCTATACGACGTCTACGGACGATCTATGTTTAAAGGGAAAGTTTATGATGATAAAGGTCTCCATGGGAATACATGGATGAAACATATTTTTGAACGGAGTTTTATGCATGAAAAGAGCTAGATGGAGAATTATAGCTTTATTGTAATGTTATTGAAATGTTTTACTTTAAACTCTTTGAATAGCATATTTCAAATGTTTTCTATTGGAGGGACCCTTTTAGATCACTGTTAGCTAGCCGCAGGTAGTGCTAGCCTTGGTGCACCATGATCATGTTAAGGCTTCGGCCTAGGATACTGTGACGGGCATATGACTGCCTAAGACACAGGGATTTAGGGTTGACTTATGTCTTCGCCTACAGTGATTGCCATACCCATTGCTATGTGCTTGGGGAAATTTAGGGTTGACTTATGTCTTCGCCTACAGTGATTACCCTACCCTTGCTGTGTGCTTGGGGGAAATTTAGGGTGGACTTATGTCTACGCCTACAGTGATTACCCTACCCTTGCTGTGTGCTTGGGGGAGATGATAAATCTATCAGGAAAGACCTCCAATAAACTGATGCATTTTTCTTAAAGATGAAATATTTCTAAACAAGCTCATTCATCATTGTTATTGCATAAATATCTTCATGTATTACTTACCATGCATAATTGATTTGCTTACGGTTATTGATTTAATCATGTTTTATCTTTTGAACACACATTTGAACTGTTTAGCATTCTTTCAATAAATTATGGTTAAATGCTTAATGTTTCTATTGTTATCTTTACATTTGGATTTCAATTATTAAACCCATTGCGAAATACTCGTACTTGGTTTGCCCTGTTTCAGTTATAGTATGATTTACTCATTCACTGAGATGTGGTAATCTCACCCCTCTTTTGTTTCCTTCCCACAGATAGTCAAAGAGACTTTGATCCAGCTACAGCTTCGTAGGAGGCTGAAGATAGTGTTGGTGAGCCCCAGTTTGGGCAAGGCTCTTTTGTACTGTTTGTTTAGTTTAGTTATGTCTAGAGTATCTCCATGAACATACAGGCAGGATCCTCGCTTCTTGCGTATTTTGATGTGCTTTTTGAAAAATGGTTTTATATTTTACAATAATGTTGGTATTATGAGGCCTTGGGCCAAGTTGAATCACATGAATATTATGAGGCCATGGGCCAAGTTGAATCAGAATGTTGGATTCATGAGATATCATGAGATATATATATATATACATATATACAGTATTTTCTGATATTGGATGTGGCATATGTGGCCAGTTATATTTATTATGTACTCTGGATTGTGTGCTGGATGTTTGTGCATGCTATGTGTTAGGCTTGCGGCTAAGGGGAAACCCTTATGTCGTGCCGGTCATGTGTTCCATCATTTGGGGCCGTGACAATATAGATGTTTTGTCCTAATGACATGTGACATAATCTTAATTATTATTACACTACTATTTCATCACATGGTTCTTATTTTTTCTTCTTGGATTTAAGCTCATTCTTGCCCATTTCCTTTGCTTTGGTTAAAATTCCCACCTCTCCTGGAGGGCTTGGCCACACTTTCATGATTTTTGGGTTATTGGTCCAACCTCTATATCCTAGTCCAAGTCTATGTTATATCTCTTACTTAGATTATCCAATTGGCTTGCTAAAAATTTATGTGAAGTGAAAAAATTCTATATGAAGTGTTCATAGATGAAGGTCTAAATGTATGAGTGGAGATGTTAAATTTAGGAACTCTAGCTCTTGAATTAGGAAAAATTATCTTAATCCAATCTTCTTACATTTTCAAGACCTTTATTTTCTTCCAAAAATTTCACCTCTCATTAGAACGTTATTTCTAATTTTTTTCCTCTTAAATTTTCTCTCTTTATCTACTCCCTTAATGTTAGAAACATTTTCTATATATACACATAAGGTGAAGAATTTCTAAGGCTTATATTCTCTTAGATATCTAAAAATTGTTCAATAAATTGTATTTCTTTAATTAAATATGTATGTGCCTTTATTAATAAAAAGAACGAAATTAGTGATGTTACATATAGGCCATACTAGACTAGTAGCACATTCACTTTTTGAACTTTTCCAAACATGTTGGGTAAGATTTCTAGTTGTTTAAGCACTTCCTCAACAGTCAAATGTGTAGGTACAATATTACTTTTCACTTTACCATCAAATGCCCTCGTGTTCTTATGCCATAAATGGTAGACAGACAAAAAGTGATGATATGGGAATCATATGTCTTCGCCCTCATGTTTTTCTTAATGATACAAAGTGGGTATGCTTGTGACAACAAGGACATACCAATTTTCCTTTCGTTGACCACTCTAAAAGATTGACATACACTGGACAATCAAATATTTTTCACATGATAGCTGCTCACATACTAAAATTTGATTATGAATGGGAATCATATGTCTTCACCCCTACCTCCCATAATTTTTTCAACTCATTATTCATTGGTTCCAAATAGATGTCCATATCATCTCTCGAAGACTTAGGGCCTGGAATAAGAAGTGTCATAATGAAGTATAGTTGTTTTATGCATTTTCAATGAAGCAAGTTATATGGTACAAGAACAATTAGCTAGACAATATAGTTAGCACTCATGTTTCTATATGGTTGGAAATCATCACTTCCTAAACCCATAACATTTCTACAATCATTTGAGAAATTAGGATGTTGCTTATCAAAGAACTTCTAAGCAATGAAGTCAATTCAGTGCCTTAACATACCATCATCAACATGTTCCTCCTTGTGCCACTTATATCCTTATCAATGTTTATTATAATGTACAATATTTTCAACCTAGACTTTATTGCAAAATATCATGCTTCTTTCTTACCTTTTTGCCCATTTCATTTCCATTTAGACAACTTACACTTAGGGTATGATTGCACATTGGTGTTTTATTTCTTGTATAGAATGTATTCATTCTTACATGTATATATTTTTGTGTAGTCTAACCCCAACTCTTAAACAACCCTTTTGGTTTCATAGTAGGAATAGGGTGCTTAGGCCTCCTCTGGCAGTACTTCTTTAAACAAGTCCAACAACATATCCATAGACATCTCACTTTAGTGATTAAGGAACTTCAGATTTAGTAGCCTAACAATGAATGACAACTTTGAAACTTTGTCACAATTTGGATATAGACTTATTTTGGCATCTTCCAGTAATTAGTAAAATTTCTTTGCGTGCAAAAAGAAAATAAAATAAAAAGGAATCAAAACCCATTTTTATTGAAAACAAAACAACATATAGTCTAAAAAAAGCATGTCCTCACTACATTATTGCTTGCTCTTACACAACTTGAATGAAATGAGGTATAAGATGAATATAAATTTAAAAGAGAATGATATATTGACAAACCCTATTCTTTCTCAATAAACCAAAACCCATTTAGGTTAATTCTATATTCAAACCAAAATCAAATATCTAGAAACACATTGACAAGCTTGAACCAATAAGAAGACTAGTGGCTATATAATTATTGTGTGCTATATATTTACTCATTTGTTTTATGTTGATTTTTGTCAAACATTTGAATTCTATTAAAGTGGTTTTATCTTTGATTGATTCAAACTATTCTTTGGCAAGTTACTTTTAAGAAAAATCTTCTTGACAACATTATGAATAAAGTAACAACTTTTTATAGCTTCTTTCTTTTTTAGTTAAACAAGTAGATAAGTCATTTAAATTTAAAAATACAAAACTCTAGACTCATGTAATTCTAAAGCTTCTTCATTCTATTTTGAAAGATAAAGTTATTTATTTAGAAATTTCAAAAAAAAATTAATTTGGTAGAAACTGTTAACTCCTTAATTCTAAAATATGTTATACATGAAAATTAAATGTATTAAGAGTTATACTAGATAGAACAAGTCAATATGGTACATTTGGTACTAGATAAAATTGAAGTTGTAGATGGATATATGTTAAACTACTTGTCAAAACCAAAGCACTTGAAACTAAAATTCTCAATCAATTATGAGACTCATACTATGAGACAATTTAATTAAAAAAATTTGGGTACTATACACAAAAGCTCAATAGGGCTCATAAATTGCATGAAAGAACATGACATTATTTATTGCTTGATAATCCAAGAATCTATTTCATTTATAGTCTACCAAGTGTAACTACTACAAGTAATTAATTAGTTGTATTCATTTTCAGTGATAGGCTATAAATATAATCATTCAATTGATGGTTATTCACAATTTACAACTAGCCAACCACAATCTAAAGATTTAAGAACAACCAACATCTTAATTGTCTACATAGACAAGGATCTCTAGATATCAGAGAAGTTACCAAAGTGAGAGAAGTAAAAAATGTGCAAGAATGAGTAAAAATCTCCTAGAGTAAGAGCAAGAAATCAAAGACGGAGAATGAAGTACGCAACTTCACCTGTGCAAAGTATAATGACAATGACAACGATGGCGCTATATAGTCAACCTAGCGATGCTTTGTGGAGGGTCTTTATAGAAGGAGAGGTAAGGGAGTATTTGCGGGAGGAAAATGAAATTTCTTTACAGAGAGGGAAATATGGTTTTGTAGAGGGAAAGGGGGAACAAAAATAAACCTAGGACTTTGAATGGCGAGCATATAAGGTTGCCACTAAAAGTGGTCTCTTAATGAATGAACTTCAATAACCCTATGACTTTTAGTGACAACCACACAAGGTCGCCACTAAAAGTGGGATCCTAATGGTTGAATTTTGGTAACCATAAGACTTCAAATGGCGACAACGCATGGTCGCCACTAAAAGTGGGGTGTTAATGATTGTTTTGGGAGGGAATCAATCTGGAAATTTTAGTAGCAACTGAAAAAGGTTGCCACTGAAAGTAGGGTCCTAATGAAAAAAAAAAGAATTAAGGACTATAAAGGTCGCCACTAAAAATATAGTACATTTTAGTAGCAACTTTTGGAAGGTTGTCCCTGAAAATTTATCTTTCAGTGACAACTATGGTGTATCGCCACTAAAGTTTTCCTTTTAGTGGCAACTTTGGGCGTTGCCATTGAAAGTCTAACTTTTATTGGTAACCCAAAAAGATTGCCATTGAATGTAGTTTTCAATGGTGACTTTGAGGGTCACTATTAAAAAGTTGCGATCAAAAATTTATTTTCTTGTAGTGCAAAAATTAGTCATCTCTAAATTTCACAACCCATAGGTTAAGGGATAAGTCCAAACTTTTCAATTTGGTGAGATTATCAAAATGGGTTTCAGTGAGAGTTCCATTTAGCTAATTATGTGAGAGATCAAGCACTAGCATTGTGTTCATCATTTTACCGCCAAAATCATCCGAAATGAGACCTGTTAAGAGGTTATGATTAAGGCAGAGCTCAATAACACTTTAAGTTTAAATTGAACACCTAGTAGAATATTGATGATGTACGTAAAGTTGTTGACAGAGGGGTCCAAAGTGACAAGGGATGAAAAAAAAACTAAAAAGGGTAGGAGGCATAGATTAGAAGATTTTTATTCATAAGACTTCAATTACTTACCCATAGTTTTTCTAGGTTCCGAAGCTTGGCAATTGTTCAAAGCCAAAAGTTAGAATTATTAAGATTGGACAAAGGTATCATATCAAGATTAGTCAAAGAGGAAAAAAATGGAAAGCCATTCAACTCTAGCTTGACTCTCACTATCACTTTTGATATGGTCATTGTAACCAAGCATAAGTATTCGGAAGCTTGAAATTTTCCTAAGCTGCTGAGGAATTGCACCCACTAAATCTGTCGTTATTGAGATAAAGTTTCTGCAAGCTTGAAAGCTGCCCAAGTGGACGCGGGATTTCCCCACCAAGTAAAGCGCTAGATAGGTTAAGATATTTCAATTCGTTTTAACTCTGGGATGTGGCTCAAGTTAAAATCATTGACACTTAAAATTTAGAAAAGTAAGATGTTGCAACACTACCAATGATATACTAATATACATGATCACCTACCATGCATAGGTAGAAGCCATCACGAGGACGATCAAGATTTTCAATGTGGCTAGTTTGAGGACTGCACTGAACTCCCTTCCAATTGCAACAGTCTTCACCAAACCATGATGATAGAATGCCAAAATCCACTTGCAGTTCATGCTTGAACTGCAGGAGTGTTATCCTTTCCTTCACTATGCAGCCCACCTTGATATCTCTAACTATCAAACAGAGGCAAGAGGCGCCACCTGTAAAAGCAATACAAGAAATATTTTTTGAAAATGAAGGAGTTTAAGAAATTTTGGGGCTGGGCTAGTACTCGTCTCTTCTTTAGTCTTTAAACAAGTGCAAGGTTTGACACATAGATCTAAAGACAAAATGTTTCATATAGAGTAGCTTCACGTCAAGTTTCATGAAAATCTTTACAAGACTACCTCTAAAGTCTTTCATCTTGCAGATTTCATAATATCAAATAATCTTAATAAGTTTTCATTTTTATATTTACTTATTTGATTAGTGGATTGATTCATAACATAAGGATGACACAAATTTTTATGTATATGAATTGTCAATTTTCAAAGTATGGGATGAGAATTTGTAGAATCTGAATATTTTAGGAAAAATACAATTTATTCTTTTAATTATGTCCTAATTATAATTTTAATACATCAACTTTAAAGTGTAACAAAATACTCTCTATTTCTCATAAAAACTACAAACATCAAATTGCCGTCACAATTACACGATAGCAGCACATGCTGTTTGTAATAACTGTAAAATTTAACGAAAATTCTAATTAAAGAAATTTGAAATAAAAGAGAGAGAATTTAGAAAATGGGGATAAGAACCGTAGAAAATATATATATTTACTACATGGGTTAAAGAAGTACAAAGAAAATATGAGAATTTATGTTTTGGAGCGTAATTTTTATTTTTAAATGATAGTATTTTGCGATAAAAAAAATTTACTTTTATTGCTAAAAATAAGTAGACTTTTAATTAAAATAATTATTATTTT
The DNA here is from genome assembly GCA_037074535.1 of Gleditsia sinensis. Taxonomy (NCBI): domain Eukaryota; kingdom Viridiplantae; phylum Streptophyta; class Magnoliopsida; order Fabales; family Fabaceae; genus Gleditsia; species Gleditsia sinensis. The sequence goes on along the minus strand of CM073468.1, from coordinate 27,246,990 downwards.
TCTTAAAATAATTATAATGGCTTCTAATAAATTTTTGTTGTATTATTAGAAATATTCTTTCTTTTATTATGTATAAAGGTATTTACTTTGTGATTTATTTTATTGAGATTTTTATGAAGAAAAATCATGATTTAAAAGTTTAACTAAACGTTTATGAGAATGGAAATTTTAGAAATTTTAGGAATATTTTAGGTTGAAAAACAGAATTTATATGAATAAATATAAAAGAAAATCCTATTATTCAATTATTAAATTATTATTATTATTATTATTATTATTATTATTAGTATTATTATTATTATAAAAAAAATTAAAAGGGGAAGGGGGAGACAAGGAGACGAAGGCTACCAAAATTTCAGAAAAACTGAAAACTGATGAATAGAGAGAGTAAATAATGTGAATAGTAACCTTCAATTTTTTCTCTAGATCTGGAGTACCTATTGACTTCTGATCTCAAAACTAAGGGTACCACTAAATTCAAGACGGAGAATACTACAGTTTTGACTGATCAATTTTTCAAATCAGCCGTTGAATTGCCGTAAATCTGAAGTAGAAAATCTTAGAAAAAGGTAAACTCTGAAACTCTTACTTAGAGACCTCCAATTGAAAATCTGACACCATAGATGGATTCAGAAGCTAGATAAACCTTAGGATATGAATATTTTCAGCCATCTGACAGCTTTTTGTTCATCGTGAATAGTGATTTCTGGTAGATGAATAGTAATTTCCGATGGGTGAATAGTATTTTCTAGCGATGAATAGTATTTTTTGGCAATAAATAGTGACCAAGCTTCTGAAGTTATTTTTTACGTTTTTGGACCCTCTGAATACGTTTTTTAGGTCTATTTGATCAAATTGAGATTGGAAAAGTACATTTTAGAGCTGTCCAATCTGAAACCCTTACCTTGTAGTAGATGATTCTTCTATGACTTGCCTTTACTCTTCTTGAACTTTAAATTGATAAATGAGTATGTTTACAAGTTATTTATACTTTTATATGTTCCTGAATCCGGGATGCTGAGTTTAGGCAAATCCTATACCACCAAAGTACGGAAGGAGTTAAACTCTGATATGGTAGTTCTAATATGGGATCCTCCAAATGTTTTCATAAGAATTATGTTGATGCATACTATGATTTTCTTATCATTCTTACTTATGAATTGAATATGAATATGAATTTTGAACAGAGATTATTCGAAATGCGGGTCCCATATGAATGTACCTTTGAATTGTGATTTTCAATGTAAAAAGTTTTAAAATAAAAAGTACATCCATATGTTGACCTAAGAGGTCATAGGAGGTATTGTCTGCTCACTGAGTTGTAAAACTCACTACACGTGGTTGATATGTTTTTCAGATAAAGATCCAGAGTTTAGTCTTGTGGCTTCTTGATCGACTAGGTGTCGTACGTCTATGATGAGCCTAAATTGTTTCTTGGCTCTCAGTGTTTAAAATTGTAATATAATTATACTTTAGAGTTGCTCTGAACACCACAGGCAGGATCCCTGATTTTGCTATTACTCTGATGTTTATGGACTTGATTTGTATATAGTATATGTATGGGAAAACCTATATGTATTTGTTTCCTTGATAAATGATTAGAATATTCATATTTATGGAAAATATATGTTCATGGTATACGTGTTTCACGTACCATAAAATTAGGGGCGTGACAAGTTGGTATCAGAGCATTAGGTTTTCGTGTGGCTATCAGAGCAAAGGATTCTTTAGTAAACCTTTAATATCGATATGAGCCGGACATATTTATACTTCAGTTGTTGCTGAAAGATTCTATAGGGTTTCAATTTCCTTTCTATTCCAAGTTGCTAAAATTTATAGTATAAGATAAATTGAATATTGTGACATCTTAAGAGGTATCTATGGATAAATTACAGTTTGAAAGTGAAAGGGATAGGCATCGCAGAGAATTTAAAGAATTGAGACAAATGCCAAATATGATCGTTTCTGAATGTGATATCCGTTGTACCCAGTTGTCTAGATATGGTAGACTTTGATGTGATATTGAGAATGGATTAAATGGCATTATGTTATATCATTTTAAAATGTCACTTTAAGGTGATTAAATTCAATATTCTTGGAGAAATTTTTTTCTTGATACAAGGAGATTGTAGTGAGATACCCAATAATCTAATCTCTGCTTTAACATCCCATAAGTGATTATAAAAGGTGTCAAGAATATTTGGTAGTGTTGAGAGATGTTGATATAAAGTATACCAGTATAAATCAAGTTCCAGTGGTTTCTAATGTATTTTCTGAGGAATTTCCAGGATTATTCCGAAACGATAAATATAATTTGGTATTGGTTTACTTCCTAAAACCTAACCAGTGTCTATATTTCCATATAGAATGGCACCCACTGAACTTAAGGAACTAAAAAAGAATTAGTTACAAGACGTGTAAAACAAGGGATTCAAATGCCTTAGTACTTTTTCTTGGAGTGCCCCAATTTTATCTGTAAAAAAGAAAGATATATTGTTGTGATTGTGCATAGATTATAGACAGTTAAATAAGGTGACAGTGTGAAATAAATACTCGTTACCTCATATGGATGATTTGTTTGACCAGCTATAGGGTGCTCAACATTTTTAAAAAAAAAATTGAATTAATTTCAGATCTAGATATCATCAATTAAAGATAAGAGAAGAGGATATTATAAAAAATTGCTTTCAGGATTCGGCATGGATACTATAAGTTTTTAGTGATGTCATTTAGTTTGAAAAATGCCCCAGCTGCATTCATAAATTTAATGAATAAGTAATTAAGCCATCCCTGAATCAAGTTGTTATTATATTTATTGATAATATACTAGAATATTTCAAGAGTTCAAAGGATCATAAGCAATATTTAAAGATAGTTTTACAAACTCCAAGGGAGTATCAACTATATGCTAAGTTCTCAAAATACAAATTTTGACTTAGTAATATTACTTTCTTAAGGTATGTGGCTAGCAAGATGGTATCTAAGAAAACCTTGAGAAAGTAAAAGTGGTACAGTAATGTCAACATCTTGCTACAGTTACAGATGAAGATCCAAGTCTAATTTATGCTTTCTGCTGTTGTTTGTTGTCCATTCTATTTGAGCTATAATTGGATCAGGTACATGAACATATACTTGTAAAGCATCAATCAATTCCTCAGCATCTGAAGCTGAGATAATAATTTGTTGTGCTGAATGTGAGATGAACCTTTGTTCCATAGCATAATCAAGAAAAGACAACAGACCATCAAAGAAGTGGTTAATATTTAACAAACCTATCAGTTTGTGATGCATATTTAGTTGTGCCCAAGAGACTATTTGAAAAATCTTCTCTAAAGTACCAAAACCCCTGGTAAGGCAATGAAGATATCAGCATTACTCATCATTCTAGCCATGCGCTCATACATGGAAGCAACCCTAAATTCTTTCCAAATTGTCTTTCCTATGATGTTGGATACAGCTAGAGCTATAGGAATAATACCTAGAACTTGACATCCTCCTACATGTACAGCTATAGACACACACTCCATTAATCCACGATTACCTTCACCATAGACTAAATGAATTTTTCTCCTAGCCAGCACCATACCCAAGTTTTGTGCTGCTTTCACATATTCTCCATCTTTCCCAGGACTGGAACCACAAAAGACACAAATCTTTCGAAACTGATGGAATGTGATTCCCTCCATAGCTATACACACTTTAACTTTGAGTATGGGAATAAAGATACTAACATGTGTATTTATAAAATTCAGATAAGGACATACATATGATAACTATGTGAATAGGTCGGGCATAATTAGAACAACTATGTGAGTGATTGATTGATGGATATCAGCTAAATTAAAGGTGAAATTTTCAAAAATGACAGCAAGTATGTATATGTACGGTAGTTGTGATAGTCACTCATATTAGGCATATAAAGAGAATAAGGTTAAGATATCACCATAAAATTTCCTTTTTTTTGTTGTCCTTGATAAATGATTGATGTCTTGATTATTGTAGGAAAGTTGTAGATGATAAGCATCATTGTAAAAAAAAAGAGTAAAGATACAAACCAGATAATTATTGAAGAGGGACAATTAAATGATTTTTCTTATTTTCTCAATGTTCTTGCCAGTCGACTATCGGTATTATTAAGTCGACTAGCTATTTTGAGAAATTTTAATTTGAACTGGTTATTTTACAGTTGATTGATTACATATATTTTAAAGCAATCAACTGCATCCTACCAGTTAACTACGTATTCTTTGATTTTCACAGACTTTTATGACCTCAGAAATGTTTCTTTTTCATGTGCTATCTTTCCACCGAATACCAATAGATTTAAAGTATATTTTAACACATATATTCAAAATTTGCGACCACCGATTTTTGTCAAAATAGTAGCTAAGTTTTCTTTACAGATTTTCAAGAATCACGGCCACCTATTTTAACTCTCTCCAACGCTTTGTCCAAACTTTTGACTTTCTATTTTGGCACCGTTCTCTATTATACTTTTTTTATGTTCTACTGTATCCTCCTTGATTAATGATTGGCATTAAATGCAAGGTTCTTTTTCTTATTACAAGGAGGGTTAATTTATTTTCTTTGAAACTCAATTATTATGGTGTCCAACTGGTTAGTAGATTAAAATAATAAAAAGTTTGAAAGGAATAGATGGATGATGGCCTTATCGTGCTTCGGCGAATGTAGTCAAGAGAATTAGTGGTGTTGAAGTTCTTGAGAAATAAAATAGGAGAACTAGGATCTAAATTAATCTTTGAACTCTTAATGTGGAAATATGAAAAATATTATGAGAATCATTGATGTGATCTTAATTTAGCATGATATTAATACCTTTAAACTTACTTTTTGTTTGATTTAAGTAAAATATAATTAGGAATTAGCTTAATTTTGTGTTTTGTGTTGTAAGAACAAAGGAAGAAGAAAAGAGAAGAAAAAGATAAGAAATTCATGGAAAAATGCTACATTGCAGGGATTGCAGACCTTTCAGAACTGTTTTGCGTATATCTCCTTCTTATGAACTCCAATCAAAGTGATTCAAGTGGCTGTGAAAAGATAAAACAATCATCTACAACTTTTATGTTGAATACTTGGTCGAATTCGGGAGATTTCATAGTGTTACAAAGCTTGCAAATCAGAATCACAGTGCAGCAAGATGAATTCTGACCTTTGGTCACTAATGTTAGCATATCTCCTTCCATTTAGATTGGATTAAGGTGATTCCAGCGGCTATGACAAGAAGAGACATAGTGCTACAACTTTGGTGTTTGTCACTTTGGCAAATTCTAGAGTTTTCTATGCGTCGTGGCACTCGCAAGAAAGAACTGCGGTGCTGCATCATTGCAGGTTTGGAGGGTCGCGACGCTCCCTAGTGCGCTGCGGCATTTGTTGCCCAGAAGCACCGGGCACCGCGGCGCCCGAGCGTCAGAATCCAGAGTGCACCAGAGCTAGCTTAGGTGCCGCGGCGCCCACCGCCGCACCAGTTCGCTGAATTCACAATTTTTAAGGTTTCTTGACTCCAATTGAAGTTTGATGGGCTGGGATTTGACCTAGAAACACTCCTACTTCGATTAGGAGGAGTAAATCTATAAAAAGGGAGCAAAATAAATAGATAATTCATTCAATCCTTCATCCAAGTTCTTCAATTCTTCTTTAGATTTTCTTATGGCCCTGCGTGGCTAGTTCTTTTTAGTTTGTTGAGGTAGGTTGAAACCTCAAGGGATCTTCATGCATTATGAGATGTCGATTTGATTTGATTATTTCAATTTGAATTGAGTATTGATTATTCATCTGCTCTTCTTCTCAATGATTATTCATATGATTGCTAAGAGGCCTACTAGCATATTGTCTGTCTTAATCTACCGCTGAATTATGTTTTGAACAAAGTCTTCAATTCTGCGATTCATGAGGCAAATAGGTTTGAGAATTTTGGATTATAAATCATTGAACCTATGATGAATGATTAACTAAATTAGATATAGCCAATGTGTTTATATTTGTTTAACTCTGTCAGTTTCTCTAATTCTTCATGCAGTTAACAAGTTATGTTTTACCGATGTGCTAAAGGATTGCTTGTTAATTAGGGTTTAATTATTGCGATTGTCATTAATTTATTAGACTTAAGGAGAAACAGGGTTAGAACCCCAATAATAGATCTTCAATTACTGATTGATTATGTTGTCAATGATCAATGCAATCCCTTGACGGTGGATATCAACCGAAACCAATGTCTTTATCATTAATTACTCTCTTAATTATTTTCATTATTGTTTACTTTACTTAATTTGCGATTATCAATTCCCCCTTTTTCTAATCACATAAGGTAATACCAGTCTCTTTGGGATCGACCCTTACTCCCATTACTACAGGTTAGTTTTGAGGTAAGGTATCAATTTGGGTGTACCTGCGACAGTACGCACCAATCATGTCCGAAAATATTGTAAGTGATCAAGATATTTGTGTTAAAAGTTTATATTATGCTAAATAGAATCTAGTATCTAGGATGTGAATGATGTTAAAATTGAGAATTCATGTATGAGTAATTGTTGAAAAAAATCTTCTTGAAATGATTGAATGAATTAAACGGGATTGATATAAGTTAGAATGAGGTGGTTTTGGATATGATAGAAGAAATGATTGAAATTTTTTACAATGAGTTTAATGGTGTTAATAAGATGGTATAGAATTACTGTGATGATGTAAGTTGGAATTATTAGACATGTGTTAATGGTACATAAACGTTATAAAAGGCTTGGTGGATTTATTGTTACGTATGTTTAACATATTGATTAAAGGATTTTAAGATAAAAATAGATGATAGATTAAGATGATGATATTCATGGGATGATGTTGACATTTGAAAACCAAAAATGACTTGATAGAAGTTTGGAATAAGAAAAGATAGTTACCCAATATGAAGGTGAATATGTTCCTTTATGTGTGTGTTTCCTAATATCAACTTATAGATATATGCATGCGAGCTTGAGGATATAAAGGAATGAGATACTCAATGGTTTAAGATTTCCTTATATGTATATATATAATTTGTTGAGTACTTTATATAAAGTGAAATTGATTATAAAAGAAATACAAATAATTCAATATAGCCCAAAAGTCCAAAGGGACCATGAATGTTGAGCACTAGAAATTATCAATTGGTGACCACATATTTTTGAAGGACTCACCAATGGAAGAGGTAATGAGGTTTGGAAAGAAGAAAGTACCTATCAAATTTTTCTCATGTTATCAGATTTCAAGAAATTCAACTGAACATAAACTTGGCTTAATTATGAGGAAACAAAATCGATGATTATTGTTAATTGATAAGTGAAGAACTTATAGATGAAAGAAATTCCTATGGTTAAGTTTATATGACAAAATCACTCAAGTGAGAAAGCCACCTGAATAGTACAAGATGGCATACAGATGAGATATCTCCAATTATATAAGTAATAAGGTTGGTAACTCCAAATTATGTCTTGTTTTTATTCCTTACATGTGGTAGGATGGTGATAAAATTCGGGAATCGACTTTCTTTAAGGGGGAAGAATGTAATAACCATAAAATTTAACGAAAATTTTGATTAAAGAAAATTTGGAATAAAAGAGAGATAATTTAGAAAATGAGGATAAGAACCGTAAAAAATATGTATATTTACTACATGGGTTAAAGAAGTACAAAGAAAATATGAGAATTTATGTTTTGGGGCGTAATTTTTATTTTTAAATGATAGTATTTTGTTATAAACAAATATATTTTTATTGCTAAACATAAGTAGACTTTTAATTAAAATAATTATTGTTTTGCTTAAAATAATTATAATGGCTTTTAATAAATTTTCGTTGTATTTTTAGAAATATTTTTTCTTTTATTATGTATAAAGGTATTTACTTTGTGATTTGTTTTATTGAGATTTTTATGAATAAAAATCATGATTTAAGAGTTTAACTAAAGGTTTATAAGAATGAAAATTTTTAGAAATTTTTGAGATATTTTAGGATGAAAAACGAAATTTAAATGAATATATATAAAAGAAAATCCTATTATTCAATTATTAAATTATTATTATTATTATTATTATTATTATTATTATTATTATAAAAATAAAAAGGGGAAGGGGGAGACAAGGAGACGGAGCCTACCAGAATTTCGGAAAAACTGAAAACTGATGAATAGTGAGAGTGAATAGTGTGAATAGTAATTTTTAATTTTCTCTCTAGATTTAGAATACCTATTGGCTTTCGATCTCAAAACTAAGGGTACCACTGAATTCAGGACAGAGAATACTATGATTTTGACTGATCAATTTTTCAAATCAGCCGTTGAATCGCCGTAGATCTGAAGTAGAAAATTTCAGAAAAAGGTAAACTCTGAAACTCTTACTTAGATACCTCCAATTGAAAATCTGACACCGTAGATGGATTCAGAAGCTAGATAAACCTTAGGATATGAATATTTTCGGCTATCTGACAGCTTTTTGTTCGTCGGGAATAATGATTTCCGCACCGGTGAATAGTATTTTCTAGCGATGAATAGTATTTTTCGACGGTAAACAGTGACCAAGTTCTTAGAGTTATTTTCTAAGTTTTTAGACCCTCCAGATACGTCTTTGAGGTCTATTTGATCAAATTGAGATTGGAAATGTACATTTTAGAGCTATCCAATCTGGAACCCTTACCTTGTGAGTAGATGATTCTTCTATAACTTGCATTTATTCTTCTTGAACTTTAAATTGATAAATGAGTATGTTTACAAGTTACTTATACTTTTATATGTTCCTGAAATGGTTTAGAATATTTGAAATGATTGCAATATAATATTTAGTTCAAGAAGAGTATGACTTTTGAAATGAATTTTTGAAACACATTGAACATGTGATTTTTAAATGTATTTCTCATTATATGGCAAAGAAAATATGTTATGTATATGGTATTAATTTATACAGTGATATGTTTGCCTTGGATAGGGCATGTATACGTGATTCCCCTTATTGGAAAGTTTTGACAGAGGAATATACTGAGATTGAAAATCTGTATTATATTAAAAATTTTATACTGAATTATATGGCATATATGCATATGATATTTTCTGTGGAAGAATCCTATTGGAAACACTGTCTGCTAACAGCAGGTGATGTTAGTCTTGGTACACCTTGATAACCCAGCTAGTAGGGGATGGTGATAACCTCGTGTGAGGGCCAACACACGGGAGATGATATGTGATGGAGAGCGGGATACCTTCTATATGGGCAAGATGCCATTTATATGATATGTGATTTGCCTTTCCTTATTGTGTGATTGGGAAATACCCATATAGAGTCCCTTCGCTTGTCCTCTTGAATGATAGTAGGACAAACCTCAGCGAGATGCTGAGTTTAGGCAAATCCTATACCACAAAAGTACGAAAGGGGTTAAACTCTGATATGGTGGTTTTGATATGAGATCCTCCAAATATTTTCATAAGAATTATGTTGATGCATACTATGATT